>OU862872.1:88635730-89911265 GCA_917880715.2 Matsumyia berberina
TTTCGATGTGGTTGTCTTCGATGACTTAGATATTTCTTCATAGTTAATCTGACCCTTTCGGATTTTTCTTAGTTGTCTAGGTGGATTGTCTGGAATGTGCTATATGATTTCTATTTTTTTTTTAAGGTTCATTGACCATGCGTTCCCTTAAACGTATTCTAGTGCCTTTTCCTTTATCTTTGCTGAATCTCCCAGATCCGCCTTTCCATATATAAACAGTTTATTTTTTAATACTTGCACCTAGACCTCTTTGTTTTAATTCTGTTGTAAGTTTGAAAAGTTTTTCTTCTCTTGTCAGATAATTTTTGATGAAGCATTTCGTACCTTGCAGAAGTAACTTGGCCTGCATTATCTCGATCTTTTTTACGAAGAGAAGTGAGACTAGCAAGGATTTGTTTTGCAGTCCTAGTTAATTTTACCTTTCCAACTCTTCTTGCAAGACATAAACTGTCGTGTTCACAGATATTCACAGCTAGTTTTGTTTTTATTGGCTGATTAACTATATTGTATACTTTTTCTTCGGTTCCATACACTTCTTGGATATTATATATTAAAATGTTATTTTCACGCATGATTTTTTCGTGGTTTTCGATTGTATTTTGTTGAACCTTGATTGTATTCTTTAGTTGTTCAATTTCTTGTCCAAGTAGGCCAGTTTTATCTTCTAAACCCACTTTCAAGACCCCAATTTCCTTTTTCAGTTAATCGTAACTTCCGATAATCTCTGTTTTTTAGTTATTCGTGAGAGCCTAGGTAGGTAGGTGAAGTGGCGGCTCTTTAGAGTCCAATTAGCGCTAGAGTGCAACGTTTTGTAACCACGAAATTCGTCAAACCTTATTAGTATGTGGTTGTTGATTTGGTGGTTTAGGATGGCTATATCCAGCCGTTGGAGTTTAGATACAGGATTAGTTCTCCAATCCTTTTCTCAGCTATCTCGGCGAGGTCCAGGAGGAAGAGTTTGCCCAAAGAGCGCTGTCTGGTCCTCTCCAGGGCCGGACACCTTCAGAGGAAATGAAGTAGAGATTCTTTCTCATTAAGGTCCTTGCAGCTTCTGCAGAAGTTGTTGTGAGGAATACCAAGCTTGACCGCATGGTCTCCGACTGGCCAATGGCCTGTAATAATGGCTACGACTCTGGCAATATCTGTTCTTGATTTGCCAAGTAGCTCTCTTGACTTAGTTTTATTGTAATTGGGCCAGGTCTTTCTTGAGATGACGCAGCTGGACAGGCCATTCCATCTTTGATTTGGAAGCTGAAGGAAGTGTAGATGTACAAAGCCCTTAACAGTGCCCAGCGGAATATCGACTCTTTCTGCAAGTGAACTGTTAAGGGCCGATCCTTTCCTAGCCAGCTCGTCGGCACACTCATTTCCCTCGTAATTGCTATGACTTGGGATCCAGATGAGTGTAATTGTGGAGTGGGTACTCAGTTGATTAATTTCAAGCTGGCATTGCTCTACCAGCTTTGATGATATGGTAACCGCATCAATGGCTTTGATAGCGGCTTAACTATCTGAGAAGATAGCGATATTTTGGTTGGATATTTAGAGATTATTGAGCAAGCGGCAGGCCTCGCGAATCGCGAGAAGCTCCGTCTGAAAAACATTAGCAGAGTCTGGAAGACGAAGAGACTTTGATATATTCAGTTGGTCATCGACCCGTCCGTGTATATACCAATATCATTGTTTGAGGTCCCCTTCCACTTGCGTGTGCCACATGAATTGCGGTGTTCCTCTACTGCGTCATCCCTCGGGTGTGGATTTGAAGATTTTTCGAGCCGGAGCATTGGCATCCATCCGCTTTACATGATCCAGTCACCTTAGACGTTGCAGCTTCACTCTTTTGCTTGAGCCGTACAGCCCGTACAGTTCGTCGTTGTACCTCCTCCTCCACTCACCATCTATGCAGACGGGACAGAAGATCACCCGAAGAAATTTCCTCTCGAAACAGACAAGAGCAACCTCATCCGCTTTTGAGGGAGCCTCTGCACCGTAGAGCAGGACTGGGATGATTAAGGTATTATAAAGGATCACTTTAGTTTTTTGAGAGAGGGCGTTGCTCCTCAATTGCCTTCTTAGTCCAAACCTCGAAGTTATAACTGTATATTGTGACGTTCTGTCCAAGACGTCGGTGTTGGGTTTCCTTTCTTGCTGACAGCATATAATTCGTCTTGCCCTCATTGAACGCTAAACCCATCGACGCCGCTTCCGTCTTAATACCCACAAACGCGCCAGTGACATCACGCTCCGTTCTTCCGATTATGTCAATATCATCGGCGTATGCGAATAATTGGACGAACTTTTGAAAGATTGTGCCTCTAGTATTGGCGCGTGAGTTTTGCACTATTCTTTCAAGAACGATGTTGAAGAAGTCGCATGACAGCGCGTCGTCTTGTCTAAAACCTTTTTTGACATCAAAGGTCTCCGTGAGGCCTTGACCGATCTTGATAGAGCAGCGTGCATCCTCCAGCGTCGTCCTGCACACACGGACGAGTTTGGCAGGGATGTCAAAACTAGACATAGCTCTGTATAGCTCGTCTCTACAGATGCTGTCATATGCGGCCTTAAAATCGATGAAAAGATCCAAGATCTGCCGCAGTGTGAATATTATCGTCGATGGTGGACTTTCCTGGCCTGAAACCACACTGATATGGACCAACCAGGTTGTTGACGAATGGCTTCAGACGCTCATACAACACGCCAGATAAAATCTTGTAAGCGATGTTAAGAAGACTGATGCCTCTGGATTTGGCGCAGTTCAGAGGGTCTCCTTTCTGAGGTGGCATCGGGCATTAGATTAGATTAGATTATAAGTAGAGGTGGGACCGAGTCACCTTATCACTGCGGCCGCCAATGAGCCTATTGTGATTTTCTCCATTTAGAGCTCGCTCATGATGCCTGAATTCGAGATGAATCCAGAGAAGTCTGTGAGTGAGCTGGCAGATATATCCTCCGTTTCCAGATAGAATTTGCCTAAATGACGATGACGTGTTCTGATTAGACAGTTACAGTGAGACAAAATGATGTGTGCTGATTCTTCGTCTTCGTTGCACATTCTGCATGTATTGTCTTGTACTATTCCCATAGTCATTAGGTGTTTTTTGACTAGACAGTGTCCCGTTAGGAAGCCTGTAACCATTCGAACCTGACTCCTGGTTAGTCCTAGGAGTTGTTTCGTTCTGGTATGACAGATTGCCTGTTAGCTTCAGTATTTGTCCAATAATGGTGAGCTCTGTTTTTCAGCCAGGTTTTAATGGAGCACTTTGCAGTGCTAATTGGTAAACCACAGAATGGTCTTGGTATCATGAATTTTGATGCGGATCCTTTTCTGGCTAGTAAGTCTGCTATTTCATTGTCTATGTGGCCGCTGTGCCCTGGCATACAAATGAGATGAAGTCTGAGGATTATGGTCTGAGTTAATATCTGCGCCTGGATAAGTTTTAACTGACTTAACACTATTTCTGAACCTCTTATTAATGATGAAGAAATCTATTTGATTTCTCACAATCCTGTGGTTGTTACTATGCATAGGTGAAGTCCACGTATAAAGTCTCCTTTTCGGCAGTTCAAACCAGGCCAGTAATTCTGTTTAACGATAGTCTCTCAAAAGATATCATTAATGACAGTTTTGGTTTCTGTAACTACATAAACTGTCTCCAGAGAGAGAGAAGACAAACGAGAGTGAGAAATTTTAGCTTTCTGTAAAACGATAGACGATAGTTTACTATCGTTTTGCTGTCATTTTCGAGAAGATAGCTATTTAGGTGTCGTTTTTGGTATCGTCTTCTAAGAAAAATTCATTTTTCTTTGTAAATAAAATAAAATAAATCAATTTCGTTTTTGAATGGTAGTAATAGTGATTCAAGTGACATGGAAAATACTCCAAATACAAGAGTTAAGGGAAAGTGTTTAAGGGATAAATCAAATCCGTTCAATTTGTGTGCCCAAGTATTCGTACAAAAGTACCGATTATCCAAGGATGCTTTAAAATACAGTACATATATTAGATGCTTTGAATCTTCAAGATAGGAAAGAACAACATTTATACTACCTATCCCCAAATTAGCTTTTACGCTAGAAACGCTGCAATCCGGCGGATATGAGTGGTTTGTTTCATTCGACTATGGTGGACCTATCGGGCAAAGTACTCTCTCTAAAATTATTCTTCAGGTTGTTAACGTAATGGAAAACAAATTTTGTACGAAACACATTAAATGGAGAAACCAGCCACTTGATTTTAGAAGCGCACCTAAAAACAAATTTCTCATCTTTTAAGACAATTACACTAATTTGTGCAATACTTATGTTCAATACGTATGTTTTTTATTCTCTTTCCAAATATAACGGCAGAAATTAAAATTGATTTGCCTTTGAAAATTGTCTAACTCCTAAGGCTCCAAGTGCGAAAATTTTAAGAAAAATATTTGATTGTGACTTCAGAATGAACTTTTTCAGTCAGCGATAAAAAGTAAAACATTATTTATCTCTTTCGCACTCTCTAAGTAAATGACAAATGGCGGATAAAGTAGTAATCATTAGCACGTCGTCTTTTGTTATTTGCGAACTATTACCAAATGTCATTCAAACTATTCTCACCGATTTATGTGTACAGTCCTGTCAGAAATAAAATAAAGTGATAGTGAAAACGATAGTATCACTATCGCTTTACAGACAGCAACTCTCCTCTCACTATCTTTTGCATTATCATCTGAAAGACAGTCAGCTATCGTTTTACAGAATTACTACCCAGGTATTCATTATTGCCAAGTCCTTCAATTTGCAGTACTCTATTAATGTTCTTATATATGTAATATTGATCTTTGTTTTATTATCACTAATTTTCATAACCATAACCCTATCGGATACTCTTGCTACTCCGGTCACTAGGTTCCTTAAACAGGCCTTGATAATAATCCTTACACCGTATCTATGATGATTATCTTTGGATCCTGAATAGTACATAGTGAAATTTTCTTTTGATAATTCGCCATTTCCATTCAAATGTACATCGTTGACCCCGAATATATCCATATTCATTCCGACTGTTTCTTTAATTAAGATTTCAAATTTACCTGCTGCATGCAGGCTTCCTACGTTCCTCGTACCAATTCTAAAAAGCCCTCCGGAGATTCTTCCCACCCTCTGACCATTTACGACCTGCCGTGGACTCAGGACCATTTGTTGTGTTTGTATATTCATTTGGATGATATTTACTAGGGAAAAATATAAAAATAAAATTGAATGAGGTGGTTTCCCGTTTCCTTCTTCATTATTTGGCCCAGTTAGAATTTTGAAAAAATAAATTTTTTTTTTTTTTTTGCATTTTTTCAAAGCAGAATATGTATTTTAAATTTCAGACAAATTGGACCGTTATTTATGGAGATATATAACTTTGAACGGAGCCGTCTCTAATGCATAACTATTCGTACTCAGAACTTTAAACGCGTTTTTCTCGAAACCATGTTTTCGAAGTCGGTGATCACTGTAACTTGAGAACGGCTTTGCCGATCGGAAAATTGTTCCCACTTATTCTATACATAATTGTCCTCCGGATGGACGAAGGATTTTTTTGAACGATTTTTTTTTTTTATAGCCGAAAATGCGAGTGAAATTTTAGTCGAATAAATAATTTTGACTTTCAACATCCGCCATTTTGTGAAAACTCAAAATTTTTCGAATTCCTTCGTCCAACGTCATTAACTAATGATCCCTTTTGTTTTTTTTTTTTTTTTTTGATTTCACATGATCCAGTGATCACCGCAAAACACAAAACACCCCTCCCAAATTTGCTGTATCCCACTTATTTTTTAATATTTTGCCATAAAAAAAACTATAATAGTTTCTGTTAATACGTATCTTTTATGTGGAAAAACATTTGTTTTTAATTATTTAAATGCGTGGCCAAAAAAAAAATCCTAAAGAAGAGCTTTTTATGGCAGTCCCAACTGGGTCTACCCTATTAATACATGCACTATATTTCCTTCGCTATCATCACATTTTGAATTCATTTTGACTTATTTTTCATTTCAATTTCTTCCTTCCTTATATTGTTTTTTTTACCTTGTTTTCTATTCTTGAAGTACGTTTTGCCGTTCCTATTTCGATGTGGTTGTCTTCGATGACTTAGATATTTCTTCATAGTTAATCTGACCCTTTCGGATTTTTCTTAGTTGTCTAGGTGGATTGTCTGGAATGTGCTATATGATTTCTATTTTTCGCTTCTTTTAAGGTTCATTGACCATGCGTTCCCTTAAACGTATTCTAGTGCCTTTTCCTTTATCTTTGCTGAATCTCCCAGATCCGCCTTTCCATATATAAACAGTTTATTTTTTAATACTTGCACCTAGACCTCTTTCTTTTAATTCTGTTGTAAGTTTGAAAAGTTTTTCTTCTCTTGTCAGATAATTTTTGATGAAGCATTTCGTACCTTGCAGAAGTAACTTGGCCTGCATTATCTCGATCTTTTTTACGAAGAGAAGTGAGACTAGCAAGGATTTGTTTTGCAGTCCTAGTTAATTTTACCTTTCCAACTCTTCTTGCAAGACATAAACTGTCGTGTTCACAGATATTCACAGCTAGTTTTGTTTTTATTGGCTGATTAACTATATTGTATACTTTTTCTTCGGTTCCATACACTTCTTGGATATTATATATTAAAATGTTATTTTCACGCATGATTTTTTCGTGGTTTTCGATTGTATTTTGTTGAACCTTGATTGTATTCTTTAGTTGTTCAATTTCTTGTCCAAGTAGGCCAGTTTTATCTTCTAAACCCACTTTCAAGACCCCAATTTCCTTTTTCAGTTAATCGTAACTTCCGATAATCTCTGTTTTTTAGTTATTCGTGAGAGCCTAGGTAGGTAGGTGAAGTGGCGGCTCTTTAGAGCCCAATTAGCGCTAGAGTGCAACGTTTTGTAACCACGAAATTCGTCAAACCTTATTAGTATGTGGTTGTTGATTTGGTGGTTTAGGATGGCTATATCCAGCCGTTGGAGTTTAGATACAGGATTAGTTCTCCAATCCTTTTCTCAGCTATCTCGGCGAGGTCCAGGAAGAAGAGTTTGCCCAAAGAGCGCTGTCTGGTCCTCTCCAGGGCCGGACACCTTCAGAGGAAATGAAGTAGAGATTCTTTCTCATTAAGGTCCTTGCAGCTTCTGCAGAAGTTGTTGTGAGGAATACCAAGCTTGACCGCATGGTCTCCGACTGGCCAATGGCCTGTAATAATGGCTACGACTCTGGCAATATCTGTTCTTGATTTGCCAAGTAGCTCTCTTGACTTAGTTTTATTGTAATTGGGCCAGGTCTTTCTTGAGATGACGCAGCTGGACAGGCCATTCCATCTTTGATTTGGAAGCTGAAGGAAGTGTAGATGTACAAAGCCCTTAACAGTGCCCAGCGGAATATCGACTCTTTCTGCAAGTGAACTGTTAAGGGCCGATCCTTTCCTAGCCAGCTCGTCGGCACACTCATTTCCCTCGTAATTGCTATGACTTGGGATCCAGATGAGTGTAATTGTGGAGTGGGTACTCAGTTGATTAATTTCAAGCTGGCATTGCTCTACCAGCTTTGATGATATGGTAACCGCATCAATGGCTTTGATAGCGGCTTAACTATCTGAGAAGATAGCGATATTTTGGTTGGATATTTAGAGATTATTGAGCAAGCGGCAGGCCTCGCGAATCGCGAGAAGCTCCGTCTGAAAAACATTAGCAGAGTCTGGAAGACGAAGAGACTTTGATATATTCAGTTGGTCATCGACCCGTCCGTGTATATACCAATATCATTGTTTGAGGTCCCCTTCCACTTGCGTGTGCCACATGAATTGCGGTGTTCCTCTACTGCGTCATCCCTCGGGTGTGGATTTGAAGATTTTTCGAGCCGGAGCATTGGCATCCATCCGCTTTACATGATCCAGTCACCTTAGACGTTGCAGCTTCACTCTTTTGCTTGAGCCGTACAGCCCGTACAGTTCGTCGTTGTACCTCCTCCTCCACTCACCATCTATGCAGACGGGACAGAAGATCACCCGAAGAAATTTCCTCTCGAAACAGACAAGAGCAACCTCATCCGCTTTTGAGGGAGCCTCTGCACCGTAGAGCAGGACTGGGATGATTAAGGTATTATAAAGGATCACTTTAGTTTTTTGAGAGAGGGCGTTGCTCCTCAATTGCCTTCTTAGCCCAAACCTCGAAGTTATAACTGTATATTGTGACGTTCTGTCCAAGACGTCGGTGTTGGGTTTCCTTTCTTGCTGACAGCATATACTTCGTCTTGCCCTCATTGAACGCTAAACCCATCGACGCCGCTTCCGTCTTAATACCCACAAACGCGCCAGTGACATCACGCTCCGTTCTTCCGATTATGTCAATATCATCGGCGTATGCGAATAATTGGACGAACTTTTGAAAGATTGTGCCTCTAGTATTGGCGCGTGAGTTTTGCACTATTCTTTCAAGAACGATGTTGAAGAAGTCGCATGACAGCGCGTCGTCTTGTCTAAAACCTTTTTTGACATCAAAGGTCTCCGTGAGGCCTTGACCGATCTTGATAGAGCAGCGTGCATCCTCCAGCGTCGTCCTGCACACACGGACGAGTTTGGCAGGGATGTCAAAACTAGACATAGCTCTGTATAGCTCGTCTCTACAGATGCTGTCATATGCGGCCTTAAAATCGATGAAAAGATCCAAGATCTGCCGCAGTGTGAATATTATCGTCGATGGTGGACTTTCCTGGCCTGAAACCACACTGATATGGACCAACCAGGTTGTTGACGAATGGCTTCAGACGCTCATACAACACGCCAGATAAAATCTTGTAAGCGATGTTAAGAAGACTGATGCCTCTGGATTTGGCGCAGTTCAGAGGGTCTCCTTTCTGAGGTGGCATCGGGCATTAGATTAGATTAGATTATAAGTAGAGGTGGGACCGAGTCACCTTATCACTGCGGCCGCCAATGAGCCTATTGTGATTTTCTCCATTTAGAGCTCGCTCATGATGCCTGAATTCGAGATGAATCCAGAGAAGTCTGTGAGTGAGCTGGCAGATATATCCTCCGTTTCCAGATAGAATTTGCCTAAATGACGATGACGTGTTCTGATTAGACAGTTACAGTGAGACAAAATGATGTGTGCTGATTCTTCGTCTTCGTTGCACATTCTGCATGTATTGTCTTGTACTATTCCCATAGTCATTAGGTGTTTTTTGACTAGACAGTGTCCCGTTAGGAAGCCTGTAACCATTCGAACCTGACTCCTGGTTAGTCCTAGGAGTTGTTTCGTTCTGGTATGACAGATTGCCTGTTAGCTTCAGTATTTGTCCAATAATGGTGAGCTCTGTTTTTCAGCCAGGTTTTAATGGAGCACTTTGCAGTGCTAATTGGTAAACCACAGAATGGTCTTGGTATCATGAATTTTGATGCGGATCCTTTTCTGGCTAGTAAGTCTGCTATTTCATTGTCTATGTGGCCGCTGTGCCCTGGCATACAAATGAGATGAAGTCTGAGGATTATGGTCTGAGTTAATATCTGCGCCTGGATAAGTTTTAACTGACTTAACACTATTTCTGAACCTCTTATTGATGATGAAGAAATCTATTTGATTTCTCACAATCCTGTGGTTGTTACTATGCATAGGTGAAGTCCACGTATAAAGTCTCCTTTTCGGCAGTTCAAACCAGGCCAGTAATTCTGTTAAACGATAGTCTCTCAAAAGATATCATTAATGACAGTTTTGGTTTCTGTAACTACATAAACTGTCTCCAGAGAGAGAGAAGACAAACGAGAGTGAGAAATTTTAGCTTTCTGTAAAACGATAGACGATAGTTTACTATCGTTTTGCTGTCATTTTCGAGAAGATAGCTATTTAGGTGTCGTTTTTGGTATCGCCTTCTAAGAAAAATTCATTTTTCTTTGTAAATAAAATAAAATAAATCAATTTCGTTTTTGAATGGTAGTAATAGTGATTCAAGTGACATGGAAAATACTCCAAATACAAGAGTTAAGAGAAAGTGTTTAAGGGATAAATCAAATCCGTTCAATTTGTGTGCCCAAGTATTCGTACAAAAGTACCGATTATCCAAGGATGCTTTAAAATACAGTACATATATTAGATGCTTTGAATCTTCAAGATAGGAAAGAACAACATTTATACTACCTATCCCCAAATTAGCTTTTACGCTAGAAACGCTGCAATCCGGCGGATATGAGGGGTTTGTTTCATTCGACTATGGTGGACCTATCGGGCAAAGTACTCTCTCTAAAATTATTCTTCAGGTTGTTAACGTAATGGAAAACAAATTTTGTACGAAACACATTAAATGGAGAAACCAGCCACTTGATTTTAGAAGCGCACCTAAAAACAAATTTCTCATCTTTTAAGACAATTACACTAATTTGTGCAATACTTATGTTCAATACGTATGTTTTTTATTCTCTTTCCAAATATAACGGCAGAAATTAAAATTGATTTGCCTTTGAAAATTGTCTAACTCCTAAGGCTCCAAGTGCGAAAATTTTAAGAAAAATATTTGATTGTGACTTCAGAATGAACTTTTTCAGTCAGCGATAAAAAGTAAAACATTATTTATCTCTTTCGCACTCTCTAAGTAAATGACAAATGGCGGATAAAGTAGTAATCATTAGCACGTCGTCTTTTGTTATTTGCGAACTATTACCAAATGTCATTCAAACTATTCTCACCGATTTATGTGTACAGTCCTGTCAGAAATAAAATAAAGTGATAGTGAAAACGATAGTATCACTATCGCTTTACAGACAGCAACTCTCCTCTCACTATCTTTTGCATTATCATCTGAAAGACAGTCAGCTATCGTTTTACAGAATTACTACCCAGGTATTCATTATTGCCAAGTCCTTCAATTTGCAGTACTCTATTAATGTTCTTATATATGTAATATTGATCTTTGTTTTATTATCACTAATTTTCATAACCATAACCCTATCGGATACTCTTGCTACTCCGGTCACTAGGTTCCTTAAACAGGCCTTGATAATAATCCTTACACCGTATCTATGATGATTATCTTTGGATCCTGAATAGTACATAGTGAAATTTTCTTTTGATAATTCGCCATTTCCATTCAAATGTACATCGCTGACCCCGAATATATCCATATTCATTCCGACTGTTTCTTTAATTAAGATTTCAAATTTACCTGCTGCATGCAGGCTTCCTACGTTCCTCGTACCAATTCTAAAAAGCCCTCCGGAGATTCTTCCCACCCTCTGACCATTTACGACCTGCCGTGGACTCAGGACCATTTGTTGTGTTTGTATATTCATTTGGATGATATTTACTAGGGAAAAATATAAAAATAAAATTGAATGAGGTGGTTTCCCGTTTCCTTCTTCATTATTTGGCCCAGTTAGAATTTTGAAAAAATAAATTTTTTTTTTTTTTTGCATTTTTTCAAAGCAGAATATGTATTTTAAATTTCAGACAAATTGGACCGTTATTTATGGAGATATATAACTTTGAACGGAGCCGTCTCTAATGCATAACTATTCGTACTCAGAACTTTAAACGCGTTTTTCTCGAAACCATGTTTTCGAAGTCGGTGATCACTGTAACTTGAGAACGGCTTTGCCGATCGGAAAATTGTTCCCACTTATTCTATACATAATTGTCCTCCGGATGGACGAAGGATTTTTTTGAACGATTATTTTTTTTTATAGCCGAAAATGCGAGTGAAATTTTAGTCGAATAAATAATTTTTACTTTCAACATCCGCCATTTTGTGAAAACTCAAAATTTTTCGAATTCCTTCGTCCAACGTCATTAACTAATGATCCCTTTTGTTTTTTTTTTTTTTTTTTGATTTCACATGATCCAGTGATCACCGCAAAACACAAAACACCCCTCCCAAATTTGCTGTATCCCACTTATTTTTTAATATTTTGCCATAAAAAAAACTATAATAGTTTCTGTTAATACGTATCTTTTATGTGGAAAAACATTTGTTTTTAATTATTTAAATGCGTGGCCAAAAAAAAATCCTAAAGAAGAGCTTTTTATGGCAGTCCCAACTGGGTCTACCCTATTAATACATGCACTATATTTCCTTCGCTATCATCACATTTTGAATTCATTTTGACTTATTTTTCATTTCAATTTCTTCCTTCCTTATATTGTTTTTTTTACCTTGTTTTCTATTCTTGAAGTACGTTTTGCCGTTCCTATTTCGATGTGGTTGTCTTCGATGACTTAGATATTTCTTCATAGTTAATCTGACCCTTTCGGATTTTTCTTAGTTGTCTAGGTGGATTGTCTGGAATGTGCTATATGATTTCTATTTTTCGCTTCTTTTAAGGTTCATTGACCATGCGTTCCCTTAAACGTATTCTAGTGCCTTTTCCTTTATCTTTGCTGAATCTCCCAGATCCGCCTTTCCATATATAAACAGTTTATTTTTTAATACTTGCACCTAGACCTCTTTCTTTTAATTCTGTTGTAAGTTTGAAAAGTTTTTCTTCTCTTGTCAGATAATTTTTGATGAAGCATTTCGTACCTTGCAGAAGTAACTTGGCCTGCATTATCTCGATCTTTTTTACGAAGAGAAGTGAGACTAGCAAGGATTTGTTTTGCAGTCCTAGTTAATTTTACCTTTCCAACTCTTCTTGCAAGACATAAACTGTCGTGTTCACAGATATTCACAGCTAGTTTTGTTTTTATTGGCTGATTAACTATATTGTATACTTTTTCTTCGGTTCCATACACTTCTTGGATATTATATATTAAAATGTTATTTTCACGCATGATTTTTTCGTGGTTTTCGATTGTATTTTGTTGAACCTTGATTGTATTCTTTAGTTGTTCAATTTCTTGTCCAAGTAAGCCAGTTTTATCTTCTAAACCCACTTTCAAGACCCCAATTTCCTTTTTCAGTTAATCGTAACTTCCGATAATCTCTGTTTTTTAGTTATTCGTGAGAGCCTAGGTAGGTAGGTGAAGTGGCGGCTCTTTAGAGCCCAATTAGCGCTAGAGTGCAACGTTTTGTAACCACGAAATTCGTCAAACCTTATTAGTATGTGGTTGTTGATTTGGTGGTTTAGGATGGCTATATCCAGCCGTTGGAGTTTAGATACAGGATTAGTTCTCCAATCCTTTTCTCAGCTATCTCGGCGAGGTCCAGGAAGAAGAGTTTGCCCAAAGAGCGCTGTCTGGTCCTCTCCAGGGCCGGACACCTTCAGAGGAAATGAAGTAGAGATTCTTTCTCATTAAGGTCCTTGCAGCTTCTGCAGAAGTTGTTGTGAGGAATACCAAGCTTGACCGCATGGTCTCCGACTGGCCAATGGCCTGTAATAATGGCTACGACTCTGGCAATATCTGTTCTTGATTTGCCAAGTAGCTCTCTTGACTTAGTTTTATTGTAATTGGGCCAGGTCTTTCTTGAGATGACGCAGCTGGACAGGCCATTCCATCTTTGATTTGGAAGCTGAAGGAAGTGTAGATGTACAAAGCCCTTAACAGTGCCCAGCGGAATATCGACTCTTTCTGCAAGTGAACTGTTAAGGGCCGATCCTTTCCTAGCCAGCTCGTCGGCACACTCATTTCCCTCGTAATTGCTATGACTTGGGATCCAGATGAGTGTAATTGTGGAGTGGGTACTCAGTTGATTAATTTCAAGCTGGCATTGCTCTACCAGCTTTGATGATATGGTAACCGCATCAATGGCTTTGATAGCGGCTTAACTATCTGAGAAGATAGCGATATTTTGGTTGGATATTTAGAGATTATTGAGCAAGCGGCAGGCCTCGCGAATCGCGAGAAGCTCCGTCTGAAAAACATTAGCAGAGTCTGGAAGACGAAGAGACTTTGATATATTCAGTTGGTCATCGACCCGTCCGTGTATATACCAATATCATTGTTTGAGGTCCCCTTCCACTTGCGTGTGCCACATGAATTGCGGTGTTCCTCTACTGCGTCATCCCTCGGGTGTGGATTTGAAGATTTTTCGAGCCGGAGCATTGGCATCCATCCGCTTTACATGATCCAGTCACCTTAGACGTTGCAGCTTCACTCTTTAGCTTGAGCCGTACAGCCCGTACAGTTCGTCGTTGTACCTCCTCCTCCACTCACCATCTATGCAGACGGGACAGAAGATCACCCGAAGAAATTTCCTCTCGAAACAGACAAGAGCAACCTCATCCGCTTTTGAGGGAGCCTCTGCACCGTAGAGCAGGACTGGGATGATTAAGGTATTATAAAGGATCACTTTAGTTTTTTGAGAGAGGGCGTTGCTCCTCAATTGCCTTCTTAGTCCAAACCTCGAAGTTATAACTGTATATTGTGACGTTCTGTCCAAGACGTCGGTGTTGGGTTTCCTTTCTTGCTGACAGCATATAATTCGTCTTGCCCTCATTGAACGCTAAACCCATCGACGCCGCTTCCGTCTTAATACCCACAAACGCGCCAGTGACATCACGCTCCGTTCTTCCGATTATGTCAATATCATCGGCGTATGCGAATAATTGGACGAACTTTTGAAAGATTGTGCCTCTAGTATTGGCGCGTGAGTTTTACACTATTCTTTCAAGAACGATGTTGAAGAAGTCGCATGACAGCGCGTCGTCTTGTCTAAAACCTTTTTTGACATCAAAGGTCTCCGTGAGGCCTTGACCGATCTTGATAGAGCAGCGTGCATCCTCCAGCGTCGTCCTGCACAAACGGACGAGTTTGGCAGGGATGTCAAAACTAGACATAGCTCTGTATAGCTCGCCTCTACAGATGCTGTCATATGCGGCCTTAAAATCGATGAAAAGATCCAAGATCTGCCGCAGTGTGAATATTATCGTCGATGGTGGACTTTCCTGGCCTGAAACCACATTGATATGGACCAACCAGGTTGTTGACGAATGACTTCAGACGCTCATACAACACGCCAGATAAAATCTTGTAAGCGATGTTAAGAAGACTGATGCCTCTGGATTTGGCGCAGTTCAGAGGGTCTCCTTTCTGAGGTGGCATCGGGCATTAGATTAGATTAGATTATAAGTAGAGGTGGGACCGAGTCACCTTATCACTGCGGCCGGCAATGAGCCTATTGTGATTTCCTCCATTTAGAGCTCGCTCATGATGCCTGAATTCGAGATGAATCCAGAGAAGTCTGCGAGTGAGCTGGCAGATATATCCTCCGTTTCCAGATAGAATTTGCCTAAATGACGATGACGTGTTCTGATTAGACAGTTACAGTGAGACAAAATGATGTGTGCTGATTCTTCGTCTTCGTTGCACATTCTGCATGTATTGTCTTGTACTATTCCCATAGTCATTAGGTGTTTTTTGACTAGACAGTGTCCCGTTAGGAAGCCTTTAACCATTCGAACCTGACTCCTGGTTAGTCCTAGGAGTTGTTTCGTTCTGGTATGACAGATTGCCTGTTAGCTTCAGTATTTGTCCAATAATGGTGAGCTCTGTTTTTCAGCCAGGTTTTAATGGAGCACTTTGCAGTGCTAATTGGTAAACCACAGAATGGTCTTGGTATCATGAATTTTGATGCGGATCCTTTTCTGGCTAGTAAGTCTGCTATTTCATTGTCTATCTGGCCGCTATGCCCTGGCATACAAATGAGATGAAGTCTGAGGATTATGGTCTGAGTTAATATCTGCGCCTGGATAAGTTTTAACTGACTTAACACTATTTCTGAACCTCTTATTGATGATGAAGAAATCTATTTGATTTCTTACAATCCTGTGGTTGTTACTATGCATCGGTAAAGTCCACGTATAAAGTCTCCTTTTCGGCAATTCAAACCAGGCCAGTAATTCTGTAAAACGATTGTCTCTCAAAAGATATCATTAATGACAGTTTTGGTTTCTGTAACTACATAAACTGTCTCCAGAGAGAGAGAAGACAAACGAGAGTGAGAAATTTTAGCTTTCTGTAAAACGATAGACGATAGTTTACTATCGTTTTGCTGTCATTTTCGAGAAGATAGCTATTTAGGTGTCGTTTTTGGTATCGTCTTCTAAGAAAAATTCATTTTTCTTTGTAAATAAAATAAAATAAATCAATTTCGTTTTTGAATGGTAGTAATAGTGATTCAAGTGACATGGAAAATACTCCAAATACAAGAGTTAAGAGAAAGTGTTTAAGGGATAAATCAAATCCGTTCAATTTGTGTGCCCAAGTATTCGTACAAAAGTACCGATTATCCAAGGATGCTTTAAAATACAGTACATATATTAGATGCTTTGAATCTTCAAGATAGGAAAGAACAACATTTATACTACCTATCCCCAAATTAGCTTTTACGCTAGAAACGCTGCAATCCGGCGGATATGAGTGGTTTGTTTCATTCGACTATGGTGGACCTAACGGGCAAAGTACTCTCTCTAAAATTATTCTTCAGGTTGTTAACGTAATGGAAAACAAATTTTGTACGAAACACATTAAATGGAGAAACCAGCCACTTGATTTTAGAAGCGCACCTAAAAACAAATTTCTCATCTTTTAAGACAATTACACTAATTTGTGCAATACTTATGTTCAATACGTATGTTTTTTATTCTCTTTCCAAATATAACGGCAGAAATTAAAATTGATTTGCCTTTGAAAATTGTCTAACTCCTAAGGCTCCAAGTGCGAAAATTTTAAGAAAAATATTTGATTGTGACTTCAGAATGAACTTTTTCAGTCAGCGATAAAAAGTAAAACATTATTTATCTCTTTCGCACTCTCTAAGTAAATGACAAATGGCGGATAAAGTAGTAATCATTAGCACGTCGTCTTTTGTTATTTGCGAACTATTACCAAATGTCATTCAAACTATTCTCACCGATTTATGTGTACAGTCCTGTCAGAAATAAAATAAAGTGATAGTGAAAACGATAGTATCACTATCGCTTTACAGACAGCAACTCTCCTCTCACTATCTTTTGCATTATCATCTGAAAGACAGTCAGCTATCGTTTTACAGAATTACTACCCAGGTATTCATTATTGCCAAGTCCTTCAATTTGCAGTACTCTATTAATGTTCTTATATATGTAATATTGATCTTTGTTTTATTATCACTAATTTTCATAACCATAACCCTATCGGATACTCTTGCTACTCCGGTCACTAGGTTCCTTAAACAGGCCTTGATAATAATCCTTACACCGTATCTATGATGATTATCTTTGGATCCTGAATAGTACATAGTGAAATTTTCTTTTGATAATTCGCCATTTCCATTCAAATGTACATCGCTGACCCCGAATATATCCATATTCATTCCGACTGTTTCTTTAATTAAGATTTCAAATTTACCTGCTGCATGCAGGCTTCCTACATTCCTCGTACCAATTCTAAAAAGCCCTCCGGAGATTCTTCCCACCCTCTGACCATTTACGACCTGCCGTGGACTCAGGACCATTTGTTGTGTTTGTATATTCATTTGGATGATATTTACTAGGGAAAAATATAAAAATAAAATTGAATGAGGTGGTTTCCCGTTTCCTTCTTCATTATTTGGCCCAGTTAGAATTTTGAAAAAATAAATTTTTTTTTTTTTGCATTTTTTCAAAGCAGAATATGTATTTTAAATTTCAGACAAATTGGACCGTTATTTATGGAGATATATAACTTTGAACGGAGCCGTCTCTAATGCATAACTATTCGTACTCAGAACTTTAAACGCGTTTTTCTCGAAACCATGTTTTCGAAGTCGGTGATCACTGTAACTTGAGAACGGCTTTGCCGATCGGAAAATTGTTCCCACTTATTCTATACATAATTGTCCTCCGGATGGACGAAGGATTTTTTTGAACGATTATTTTTTTTTATAGCCGAAAATGCGAGTGAAATTTTAGTCGAATAAATAATTTTGACTTTCAACATCCGCCATTTTGTGAAAACTCAAAATTTTTCGAATTCCTTCGTCCAACGTCATTAACTAATGATCCCTTTTTTTTTTTTTTTTTTTTTTTGATTTCACATGATCCAGTGATCACCGCAAAACACAAAACACCCCTCCCAAATTTGCTGTATCCCACTTATTTTTTAATATTTTGCCATAAAAAAAACTATAATAGTTTCTGTTAATACGTATCTTTTATGTGGAAAAACATTTGTTTTTAATTATTTAAATGCGTGGCCAAAAAAAAATCCTAAAGAAGAGCTTTTTATGGCAGTCCCAACTGGGTCTACCCTATTAATACATGCACTATATTTCCTTCGCTATCATCACATTTTGAATTCATTTTGACTTATTTTTCATTTCAATTTCTTCCTTCTTTATATTGTTTTCTTTACCTTGTTTTCTATTCTTGAAGTACGTTTTGCCGTTCCTATTTCGATGTGGTTGTCTTCGATGACTTAGATATTTCTTCATAGTTAATCTGACCCTTTCGGATTTTTCTTAGTTGTCTAGGTGGATTGTCTGGAATGTGCTATATGATTTCTATTTTTCGCTTCTTTTAAGGTTCATTGACCATGCGTTCCCTTAAACGTATTCTAGTGCCTTTTCCTTTATCTTTGCTGAATCTCCTAGATCCGCCTTTCCATATATAAACAGTTTATTTTTTAATACTTGCACCTAGACCTCTTTCTTTTAATTCTGTTGTAAGTTTGAAAAGTTTTTCTTCTCTTGTCAGATAATTTTTGATGAAGCATTTCGTACCTTGCAGAAGTAACTTGGCCTGCATTATCTCGATCTTTTTTACGAAGAGAAGTGAGACTAGCAAGGATTTGTTTTGCAGTCCTAGTTAATTTTACCTTTCCAACTCTTCTTGCAAGACATAAACTGTCGTGTTCACAGATATTCACAGCTAGTTTTGTTTTTATTGGCTGATTAACTATATTGTATACTTTTTCTTCGGTTCCATACACTTCTTGGATATTATATATTAAAATGTTATTTTCACGCATGATTTTTTCGTGGTTTTCGATTGTATTTTGTTGAACCTTGATTGTATTCTTTAGTTGTTCAATTTCTTGTCCAAGTAAGCCAGTTTTATCTTCTAAACCCACTTTCAAGACCCCAATTTCCTTTTTCAGTTAATCGTAACTTCCGATAATCTCTGTTTTTTAGTTATTCGTGAGAGCCTAGGTAGGTAGGTGAAGTGGCGGCTCTTTAGAGCCCAATTAGCGCTAGAGTGCAACGTTTTGTAACCACGAAATTCGTCAAACCTTATTAGTATGTGGTTGTTGATTTGGTGGTTTAGGATGGCTATATCCAGCCGTTGGAGTTTAGATACAGGATTAGTTCTCCAATCCTTTTCTCAGCTATCTCGGCGAGGTCCAGGAAGAAGAGTTTGCCCAAAGAGCGCTGTCTGGTCCTCTCCAGGGCCGGACACCTTCAGAGGAAATGAAGTAGAGATTCTTTCTCATTAAGGTCCTTGCAGCTTCTGCAGAAGTTGTTGTGAGGAATACCAAGCTTGACCGCATGGTCTCCGACTGGCCAATGGCCTGTAATAATGGCTACGACTCTGGCAATATCTGTTCTTGATTTGCCAAGTAGCTCTCTTGACTTAGTTTTATTGTAATTGGGCCAGGTCTTTCTTGAGATGACGCAGCTGGACAGGCCATTCCATCTTTGATTTGGAAGCTGAAGGAAGTGTAGATGTACAAAGCCCTTAACAGTGCCCAGCGGAATATCGACTCTTTCTGCAAGTGAACTGTTAAGGGCCGATCCTTTCCTAGCCAGCTCGTCGGCACACTCATTTCCCTCGTAATTGCTATGACTTGGGATCCAGATGAGTGTAATTGTGGAGTGGGTACTCAGTTGATTAATTTCAAGCGCATCAATGGCTTTGATAGCGGCTTAACTATCTGAGAAGATAGCGATATTTTGGTTGGATATTTAGAGATTATTGAGCAAGCGGCAGGCCTCGCGAATCGCGAGAAGCTCCGTCTGAAAAACATTAGCAGAGTCTGGAAGACGAAGAGACTTTGATATATTCAGTTGGTCATCGACCCGTCCGTGTATATACCAATATCATTGTTTGAGGTCCCCTTCCACTTGCGTGTGCCACATGAATTGCGGTGTTCCTCTACTGCGTCATCCCTCGGGTGTGGATTTGAAGATTTTTCGAGCCGGAGCATTGGCATCCATCCGCTTTACATGATCCAGTCACCTTAGACGTTGCAGCTTCACTCTTTTGCTTGAGCCGTACAGCCCGTACAGTTCGTCGTTGTACCTCCTCCTCCACTCACCATCTATGCAGACGGGACAGAAGATCACCCGAAGAAATTTCCTCTCGAAACAGACAAGAGCAACCTCATCCGCTTTTGAGGGAGCCTCTGCACCGTAGAGCAGGACTGGGATGATTAAGGTATTATAAAGGATCACTTTAGTTTTTTGAGAGAGGGCGTTGCTCCTCAATTGCCTTCTTAGCCCAAACCTCGAAGTTATAACTGTATATTGTGACGTTCTGTCCAAGACGTCGGTGTTGGGTTTCCTTTCTTGCTGACAGCATATACTTCGTCTTGCCCTCATTGAACGCTAAACCCATCGACGCCGCTTCCGTCTTAATACCCACAAACGCGCCAGTGACATCACGCTCCGTTCTTCCGATTATGTCAATATCATCGGCGTATGCGAATAATTGGACGAACTTTTGAAAGATTGTGCCTCTAGTATTGGCGCGTGAGTTTTGCACTATTCTTTCAAGAACGATGTTGAAGAAGTCGCATGACAGCGCGTCGTCTTGTCTAAAACCTTTTTTGACCGATCTTGATAGAGCAGCGTGCATCCTCCAGCGTCGTCCTGCACAAACGGACGAGTTTGGCAGGGATGTCAAAACTAGACATAGCTCTGTATAGCTCGTCTCTACAGATGCTGTCATATGCGGCCTTAAAATCGATGAAAAGATCCAAGATCTGCCGCAGTGTGAATATTATCGTCGATGGTGGACTTTCCTGGCCTGAAACCACACTGATATGGACCAACCAGGTTGTTGACGAATGACTTCAGACGCTCATACAACACGCCAGATAAAATCTTGTAAGCGATGTTAAGAAGACTGATGCCTCTGGATTTGGCGCAGTTCAGAGGGTCTCCTTTCTGAGGTGGCATCGGGCATTAGATTAGATTAGATTATAAGTAGAGGTGGGACCGAGTCACCTTATCACTGCGGCCGGCAATGAGCCTATTGTGATTTCCTCCATTTAGAGCTCGCTCATGATGCCTGAATTCGAGATGAATCCAGAGAAGTCTGTGAGTGAGCTGGCAGATATATCCTCCGTTTCCAGATAGAATTTGCCTAAATGACGATGACGTGTTCTGATTAGACAGTTACAGTGAGACAAAATGATGTGTGCTGATTCTTCGTCTTCGTTGCACATTCTGCATGTATTGTCTTGTACTATTCCCATAGTTATTAGGTGTTTTTTGACTAGACAGTGTCCCGTTAGGAAGCCTTTAACCATTCGAACCTGACTCCTGGTTAGTCCTAGGAGTTGTTTCGTTCTGGTATGACAGATTGCCTGTTAGCTTCAGTATTTGTCCAATAATGGTGAGCTCTGTTTTTCAGCCAGGTTTTAATGGAGCACTTTGCAGTGCTAATTGGTAAACCACAGAATGGTCTTGGTATCATGAATTTTGATGCGGATCCTTTTCTGGCTAGTAAGTCTGCTATTTCATTGTCTATCTGGCCGCTATGCCCTGGCATACAAATGAGATTAAGTCTGAGGATTATGGTCTGAGTTAATATCTGCGCCTGGATAAGTTTTAACTGACTTAACACTATTTCTGAACCTCTTATTGATGATGAAGAAATCTATTTGATTTCTTACAATCCTGTGGTTGTTACTATGCATCGGTAAAGTCCACGTATAAAGTCTCCTTTTCGGCAATTCAAACCAGGCCAGTAATTCTGTAAAACGATTGTCTCTCAAAAGATATCATTAATGACAGTTTTGGTTTCTGTAACTACATAAACTGTCTCCAGAGAGAGAGAAGACAAACGAGAGTGAGAAATTTTAGCTTTCTGTAAAACGATAGACGATAGTTTACTATCGTTTTGCTGTCATTTTCGAGAAGATAGCTATTTAGGCGTCGTTTTTGGTATCGTCTTCTAAGAAAAATTCATTTTTCTTTGTAAATAAAATAAAATAAATCAATTTCGTTTTTGAATGGTAGTAATAGTGATTCAAGTGACATGGAAAATACTCCAAATACAAGAGTTAAGAGAAAGTGTTTAAGGGATAAATCAAATCCGCTCAATTTGTGTGCCCAAGTATTCGTACAAAAGTACCGATTATCCAAGGATGCTTTAAAATACAGTACATATATTAGATGCTTTGAATCTTCAAGATAGGAAAGAACAACATTTATACTACCTATCCCCAAATTAGCTTTTACGCTAGAAACGCTGCAATCCGGCGGATATGAGTGGTTTGTTTCATTCGACTATGGTGGACCTATCGGGCAAAGTACTCTCTCTAAAATTATTCTTCAGGTTGTTAACGTAATGGAAAACAAATTTTGTACGAAACACATTAAATGGAGAAACCAGCCACTTGATTTTAGAAGCGCACCTAAAAACAAATTTCTCATCTTTTAAGACAATTACACTAATTTGTGCAATACTTATGTTCAATACGTATGTTTTTTATTCTCTTTCCAAATATAACGGCAGAAATTAAAATTGATTTGCCTTTGAAAATTGTCTAACTCCTAAGGCTCCAAGTGCGAAAATTTTAAGAAAAATATTTGATTGTGACTTCAGAATGAACTTTTTCAGTCAGCGATAAAAAGTAAAACATTATTTATCTCTTTCGCACTCTCTAAGTAAATGACAAATGGCGGATAAAGTAGTAATCATTAGCACGTCGTCTTTTGTTATTTGCGAACTATTACCAAATGTCATTCAAACTATTCTCACCGATTTATGTGTACAGTCCTGTCAGAAATAAAATAAAGTGATAGTGAAAACGATAGTATCACTATCGCTTTACAGACAGCAACTCTCCTCTCACTATCTTTTGCATTATCATCTGAAAGACAGTCAGCTATCGTTTTACAGAATTACTACCCAGGTATTCATTATTGCCAAGTCCTTCAATTTGCAGTACTCTATTAATGTTCTTATATATGTAATATTGATCTTTGTTTTATTATCACTAATTTTCATAACCATAACCCTATCGGATACTCTTGCTACTCCGGTCACTAGGTTCCTTAAACATGCCTTGATAATAATCCTTACACCGTATCTATGATGATTATCTTTGGATCCTGAATAGTACATAGTGAAATTTTCTTTTGATAATTCGCCATTTCCATTCAAATGTACATCGCTGACCCCGAATATATCCATATTCATTCCGACTGTTTCTTTAATTAAGATTTCAAATTTACTTGCTGCATGCAGGCTTCCTACGTTCCTCGTACCAATTCTAAAAAGCCCTCCGGAGATTCTTCCCACCCTCTGACCATTTACGACCTGCCGTGGACTCAGGACCATTTGTTGTGTTTGTATATTCATTTGGATGATATTTACTAGGGAAAAATATAAAAATAAAATTGAATGAGGTGGTTTCCCGTTTCCTTCTTCATTATTTGGCCCAGTTAGAATTTTGAAAAAATAAATTTTTTTTTTTTTTGCATTTTTTCAAAGCAGAATATGTATTTTAAATTTCAGACAAATTGGACCGTTATTTATGGAGATATATAACTTTGAACGGAGCCGTCTCTAATGCATAACTATTCGTACTCAGAACTTTAAACGCGTTTTTCTCGAAACCATGTTTTCGAAGTCGGTGATCACTGTAACTTGAGAACGGCTTTGCCGATCGGAAAATTGTTCCCACTTATTCTATACATAATTGTCCTCCGGATGGACGAAGGATTTTTTTGAACGATTATTTTTTTTTATAGCCGAAAATGCGAGTGAAATTTTAGTCGAATAAATAATTTTGACTTTCAACATCCGCCATTTTGTGAAAACTCAAAATTTTTCGAATTCCTTCGTCCAACGTCATTAACTAATGATCCCTTTTGTTTTTTTTTTTTTTTTTGATTTCACATGATCCAGTGATAACCGCAAAACACAAAACACCCCTCCCAAATTTGCTGTATCCCACTTATTTTTTAATATTTTGCCATAAAAAAAACTATAATAGTTTCTGTTAATACGTATCTTTTATGTGGAAAAACATTTGTTTTTAATTATTTAAATGCGTGGCCAAAAAAAAATCCTAAAGAAGAGCTTTTTATGGCAGTCCCAACTGGGTCTACCCTACTAATACATGCACTATATTTCCTTCGCTATCATCACATTTTGAATTCATTTTGACTTATTTTTCATTTCAATTTCTTCCTTCCTTATATTGTTTTTTTTACCTTGTTTTCTATTCTTGAAGTACGTTTTGCCGTTCCTATTTCGATGTGGTTGTCTTCGATGACTTAGATATTTCTTCATAGTTAATCTGACCCTTTCGGATTTTTCTTAGTTGTCTAGGTGGATTGTCTGGAATGTGCTATATGATTTCTATTTTTCGCTTCTTTTAAGGTTCATTGACCATGCGTTCCCTTAAACGTATTCTAGTGCCTTTTCCTTTATCTTTGCTGAATCTCCCAGATCCGCCTTTCCATATATAAACAGTTTATTTTTTAATACTTGCACCTAGACCTCTTTCTTTTAATTCTGTTGTAAGTTTGAAAAGTTTTTCTTCTCTTGTCAGATAATTTTTGATGAAGCATTTCGTACCTTGCAGAAGTAACTTGGCCTGCATTATCTCGATCTTTTTTACGAAGAGAAGTGAGACTAGCAAGGATTTGTTTTGCAGTCCTAGTTAATTTTACCTTTCCAACTCTTCTTGCAAGACATAAACTGTCGTGTTCACAGATATTCACAGCTAGTTTTGTTTTTATTGGCTGATTAACTATATTGTATACTTTTTCTTCGGTTCCATACACTTCTTGGATATTATATATTAAAATGTTATTTTCACGCATGATTTTTTCGTGGTTTTCGATTGTATTTTGTTGAACCTTGATTGTATTCTTTAGTTGTTCAATTTCTTGTCCAAGTAAGCCAGTTTTATCTTCTAAACCCACTTTCAAGACCCCAATTTCCTTTTTCAGTTAATCGTAACTTCCGATAATCTCTGTTTTTTAGTTATTCGTGAGAGCCTAGGTAGGTAGGTGAAGTGGCGGCTCTTTAGAGCCCAATTAGCGCTAGAGTGCAACGTTTTGTAACCACGAAATTCGTCAAACCTTATTAGTATGTGGTTGTTGATTTGGTGGTTTAGGATGGCTATATCCAGCCGTTGGAGTTTAGATACAGGATTAGTTCTCCAATCCTTTTCTCAGCTATCTCGGCGAGGTCCAGGAAGAAGAGTTTGCCCAAAGAGCGCTGTCTGGTCCTCTCCAGGGCCGGACACCTTCAGAGGAAATGAAGTAGAGATTCTTTATCATTAAGGTCCTTGCAGCTTCTGCAGAAGTTGTTGTGAGGAATACCAAGCTTGACCGCATGGTCTCCGACTGGCCAATGGCCTGTAATAATGGCTACGACTCTGGCAATATCTGTTCTTGATTTGCCAAGTAGCTCTCTTGACTTAGTTTTATTGTAATTGGGCCAGGTCTTTCTTGAGATGACGCAGCTGGACAGGCCATTCCATCTTTGATTTGGAAGCTGAAGGAAGTGTAGATGTACAAAGCCCTTAACAGTGCCCAGCGGAATATCGACTCTTTCTGCAAGTGAACTGTTAAGGGCCGATCCTTTCCTAGCCAGCTCGTCGGCACACTCATTTCCCTCGTAATTGCTATGACTTGGGATCCAGATGAGTGTAATTGTGGAGTGGGTACTCAGTTGATTAATTTCAAGCTGGCATTGCTCTACCAGCTTTGATGATATGGTAACCGCATCAATGGCTTTGATAGCGGCTTAACTATCTGAGAAGATAGCGATATTTTGGTTGGATATTTAGAGATTATTGAGCAAGCGGCAGGCCTCGCGAATCGCGAGAAGCTCCGTCTGAAAAACATTAGCAGAGTCTGGAAGACGAAGAGACTTTGATATATTCAGTTGGTCATCGACCCGTCCGTGTATATACCAATATCATTGTTTGAATTCCCCTTCCACTTGCGTGTGCCACATGAATTGCGGTGTTCCTCTACTGCGTCATCCCTCGGGTGTGGATTTGAAGATTTTTCGAGCCGGAGCATTGGCATCCATCCGCTTTACATGATCCAGTCACCTTAGACGTTGCAGCTTCACTCTTTTGCTTGAGCCGTACAGCCCGTACAGTTCGTCGTTGTACCTCCTCCTCCACTCACCATCTATGCAGACGGGACAGAAGATCACCCGAAGAAATTTCCTCTCGAAACAGACAAGAGCAACCTCATCCGCTTTTGAGGGAGCCTCTGCACCGTAGAGCAGGACTGGGATGATTAAGGTATTATAAAGGATCACTTTAGTTTTTTGAGAGAGGGCGTTGCTCCTCAATTGCCTTCTTAGCCCAAACCTCGAAGTTATAACTGTATATTGTGACGTTCTGTCCAAGACGTCGGTGTTGGGTTTCCTTTCTTGCTGACAGCATATACTTCGTCTTGCCCTCATTGAACGCTAAACCCATCGACGCCGCTTCCGTCTTAATACCCACAAACGCGCCAGTGGCATCACGCTCCGTTCTTCCGATTATGTCAATATCATCGGCGTATGCGAATAATTGGACGAACTTTTGAAAGATTGTGCCTCTAGTATTGGCGCGTGAGTTTTGCACTATTCTTTCAAGAACGATGTTGAAGAAGTCGCATGACAGCGCGTCGTCTTGTCTAAAACCTTTTTTGACATCAAAGGTCTCCGTGAGGCCTTGACCGATCTTGATAGAGCAGCGTGCATCCTCCAGCGTCGTCCTGCACAAACGGACGAGTTTGGCAAAGATGTCAAAACTAGACATAGCTCTGTATAGCTCGCCTCTACAGATGCTGTCATATGCGGCCTTAAAATCGATGAAAAGATCCAAGATCTGCCGCAGTGTGAATATTATCGTCGATGGTGGACTTTCCTGGCCTGAAACCACATTGATATGGACCAACCAGGTTGTTGACGAATGACTTCAGACGCTCATACAACACGCCAGATAAAATCTTGTAAGCGATGTTAAGAAGACTGATGCCTCTGGATTTGGCGCAGTTCAGAGGGTCTCCTTTCTGAGGTGGCATCGGGCATTAGATTAGATTAGATTATAAGTAGAGGTGGGACCGAGTCACCTTATCACTGCGGCCGGCAATGAGCCTATTGTGATTTCCTCCATTTAGAGCTCGCTCATGATGCCTGAATTCGAGATGAATCCAGAGAAGTCTGTGAGTGAGCTGGCAGATATATCCTCCGTTTCCAGATAGAATTTGCCTAAATGACGATGACGTGTTCTGATTAGACAGTTACAGTGAGACAAAATGATGTGTGCTGATTCTTCGTCTTCGTTGCACATTCTGCATGTATTGTCTTGTACTATTCCCATAGTCATTAGGTGTTTTTTGACTAGACAGTGTCCCGTTAGGAAGCCTTTAACCATTCGAACCTGACTCCTGGTTAGTCCTAGGAGTTGTTTCGTTCTGGTATGACAGATTGCCTGTTAGCTTCAGTATTTGTCCAATAATGGTGAGCTCTGTTTTTCAGCCAGGTTTTAATGGAGCACTTTGCAGTGCTAATTGGTAAACCACAGAATGGTCTTGGTATCATGAATTTTGATGCGGATCCTTTTCTGGCTAGTAAGTCTGCTATTTCATTGTCTATCTGGCCGCTATGCCCTGGCATACAAATGAGATGAAGTCTGAGGATTATGGTCTGAGTTAATATCTGCGCCTGGATAAGTTTTAACTGACTTAACACTATTTCTGAACCTCTTATTGATGATGAAGAAATCTATTTGATTTCTTACAATCCTGTGGTTGTTACTATGCATCGGTAAAGTCCACGTATAAAGTCTCCTTTTCGGCAATTCAAACCAGGCCAGTAATTCTGTAAAACGATTGTCTCTCAAAAGATATCATTAATGACAGTTTTGGTTTCTGTAACTACATAAACTGTCTCCAGAGAGAGAGAAGACAAACGAGAGTGAGAAATTTTAGCTTTCTGTAAAACGATAGACGATAGTTTACTATCGTTTTGCTGTCATTTTCGAGAAGATAGCTATTTAGGTGTCGTTTTTGGTATCGTCTTCTAAGAAAAATTCATTTTTCTTTGTAAATAAAATAAAATAAATCAATTTCGTTTTTGAATGGTAGTAATAGTGATTCAAGTGACATGGAAAATACTCCAAATACAAGAGTTAAGAGAAAGTGTTTAAGGGATAAATCAAATCCGTTCAATTTGTGTGCCCAAGTATTCGTACAAAAGTACCGATTATCCAAGGATGCTTTAAAATACAGTACATATATTAGATGCTTTGAATCTTCAAGATAGGAAAGAACAACATTTATACTACCTATCCCCAAATTAGCTTTTACGCTAGAAACGCTGCAATCCGGCGGATATGAGTGGTTTGTTTCATTCGACTATGGTGGACCTAACGGGCAAAGTACTCTCTCTAAAATTATTCTTCAGGTTGTTAACGTAATGGAAAACAAATTTTGTACGAAACACATTAAATGGAGAAACCAGCCACTTGATTTTAGAAGCGCACCTAAAAACAAATTTCTCATCTTTTAAGACAATTACACTAATTTGTGCAATACTTATGTTCAATACGTATGTTTTTTATTCTCTTTCCAAATATAACGGCAGAAATTAAAATTGATTTGCCTTTGAAAATTGTCTAACTCCTAAGGCTCCAAGTGCGAAAATTTTAAGAAAAATATTTGATTGTGACTTCAGAATGAACTTTTTCAGTCAGCGATAAAAAGTAAAACATTATTTATCTCTTTCGCACTCTCTAAGTAAATGACAAATGGCGGATAAAGTAGTAATCATTAGCACGTCGTCTTTTGTTATTTGCGAACTATTACCAAATGTCATTCAAACTATTCTCACCGATTTATGTGTACAGTCCTGTCAGAAATAAAATAAAGTGATAGTGAAAACGATAGTATCACTATCGCTTTACAGACAGCAACTCTCCTCTCACTATCTTTTGCATTATCATCTGAAAGACAGTCAGCTATCGTTTTACAGAATTACTACCCAGGTATTCATTATTGCCAAGTCCTTCAATTTGCAGTACTCTATTAA
Source organism: Matsumyia berberina (assembly GCA_917880715.2). Taxonomy (NCBI): domain Eukaryota; kingdom Metazoa; phylum Arthropoda; class Insecta; order Diptera; family Syrphidae; genus Matsumyia; species Matsumyia berberina. The sequence goes on from OU862872.1 coordinate 88,664,850, forward strand.
TGTTCTTATATATGTAATATTGATCTTTGTTTTATTATCACTAATTTTCATAACCATAACCCTATCGGATACTCTTGCTACTCCGGTCACTAGGTTCCTTAAACAGGCCTTGATAATAATCCTTACACCGTATCTATGATGATTATCTTTGGATCCTGAATAGTACATAGTGAAATTTTCTTTTGATAATTCGCCATTTCCATTCAAATGTACATCGCTGACCCCGAATATATCCATATTCATTCCGACTGTTTCTTTAATTAAGATTTCAAATTTACCTGCTGCATGCAGGCTTCCTACGTTCCTCGTACCAATTCTAAAAAGCCCTCCGGAGATTCTTCCCACCCTCTGACCATTTACGACCTGCCGTGGACTCAGGACCATTTGTTATGTTTGTATATTCATTTGGATGATATTTACTAGGGAAAAATATAAAAATAAAATTGAATGAGGTGGTTTCCCGTTTCCTTCTTCAAAATAAATTTTTTTTTTTTTTTGCATTTTTTCAAAGCAGAATATGTATTTTAAATTTCAGACAAATTGGACCGTTATTTATGGAGATATATAACTTTGAACGGAGCCGTCTCTAATGCATAACTATTCGTACTCAGAACTTTAAACGCGTTTTTCTCGAAACCATGTTTTCGAAGTCGGTGATCACTGTAACTTGAGAACGGCTTTGCCGATCGGAAAATTGTTCCCACTTATTCTATACATAATTGTCCTCCGGATGGACGAAGGATTTTTTTGAACGATTATTTTTTTTTATAGCCGAAAATGCGAGTGAAATTTTAGTCGAATAAATAATTTTGACTTTCAACATCCGCCATTTTGTGAAAACTCAAAATTTTTCGAATTCCTTCGTCCAACGTCATTAACTAATGATCCCTTTTGTTTTTTTTTTTTTTTTTGATTTCACATGATCCAGTGATCACCGCAAAACACAAAACACCCCTCCCAAATTTGCTGTATCCCACTTATTTTTTAATATTTTGCCATAAAAAAAACTATAATAGTTTCTGTTAATACGTATCTTTTATGTGGAAAAACATTTGTTTTTAATTATTTAAATGCGTGGCCAAAAAAAAATCCTAAAGAAGAGCTTTTTATGGCAGTCCCAACTGGGTCTACCCTATTAATACATGCACTATATTTCCTTCGCTATCATCACATTTTGAATTCATTTTGACTTATTTTTCATTTCAATTTCTTCCTTCCTTATATTGTTTTTTTTACCTTGTTTTCTATTCTTGAAGTACGTTATGCCGTTCCTATTTCGATGTGGTTGTCTTCGATGACTTAGATATTTCTTCATAGTTAATCTGACCCTTTCGGTTTTTTCTTAGTTGTCTAGGTGGATTGTCTGGAATGTGCTATATGATTTCTATTTTTCGCTTCTTTTAAGGTTCATTGACCATGCGTTCCCTTAAACGTATTCTAGTGCCTTTTCCTTTATCTTTGCTGAATCTCCCAGATCCGCCTTTCCATATATAAACAGTTTATTTTTTAATACTTGCACCTAGACCTCTTTCTTTTAATTCTGTTGTAAGTTTGAAAAGTTTTTCTTCTCTTGTCAGATAATTTTTGATGAAGCATTTCGTACCTTGCAGAAGTAACTTGGCCTGCATTATCTCGATCTTTTTTACGAAGAGAAGTGAGACTAGCAAGGATTTGTTTTGCAGTCCTAGTTAATTTTACCTTTCCAACTCTTCTTGCAAGACATAAACTGTCGTGTTCACAGATATTCACAGCTAGTTTTGTTTTTATTGGCTGATTAACTATATTGTATACTTTTTCTTCGGTTCCATACACTTCTTGGATATTATATATTAAAATGTTATTTTCACGCATGATTTTTTCGTGGTTTTCGATTGTATTTTGTTGAACCTTGATTGTATTCTTTAGTTGTTCAATTTCTTGTCCAAGTAAGCCAGTTTTATCTTCTAAACCCACTTTCAAGACCCCAATTTCCTTTTTCAGTTAATCGTAACTTCCGATAATCTCTGTTTTTTAGTTATTCGTGAGAGCCTAGGTAGGTAGGTGAAGTGGCGGCTCTTTAGAGCCCAATTAGCGCTAGAGTGCAACGTTTTGTAACCACGAAATTCGTCAAACCTTATTAGTATGTGGTTGTTGATTTGGTGGTTTAGGATGGCTATATCCAGCCGTTGGAGTTTAGATACAGGATTAGTTCTCCAATCCTTTTCTCAGCTATCTCGGCGAGGTCCAGGAAGAAGAGTTTGCCCAAAGAGCGCTGTCTGGTCCTCTCCAGGGCCGGACACCTTCAGAGGAAATGAAGTAGAGATTCTTTATCATTAAGGTCCTTGCAGCTTCTGCAGAAGTTGTTGTGAGGAATACCAAGCTTGACCGCATGGTCTCCGACTGGCCAATGGCCTGTAATAATGGCTACGACTCTGGCAATATCTGTTCTTGATTTGCCAAGTAGCTCTCTTGACTTAGTTTTATTGTAATTGGGCCAGGTCTTTCTTGAGATGACGCAGCTGGACAGGCCATTCCATCTTTGATTTGGAAGCTGAAGGAAGTGTAGATGTACAAAGCCCTTAACAGTGCCCAGCGGAATATCGACTCTTTCTGCAAGTGAACTGTTAAGGGCCGATCCTTTCCTAGCCAGCTCGTCGGCACACTCATTTCCCTCGTAATTGCTATGACTTGGGATCCAGATGAGTGTAATTGTGGAGTGGGTACTCAGTTGATTAATTTCAAGCTGGCATTGCTCTACCAGCTTTGATGATATGGTAACCGCATCAATGGCTTTGATAGCGGCTTAACTATCTGAGAAGATAGCGATATTTTGGTTGGATATTTAGAGATTATTGAGCAAGCGGCAGGCCTCGCGAATCGCGAGAAGCTCCGTCTGAAAAACATTAGCAGAGTCTGGAAGACGAAGAGGCTTTGATATATTCAGTTGGTCATCGACCCGTCCGTGTATATACCAATATCATTGTTTGAATTCCCCTTCCACTTGCGTGTGCCACATGAATTGCGGTGTTCCTCTACTGCGTCATCCCTCGGGTGTGGATTTGAAGATTTTTCGAGCCGGAGCATTGGCATCCATCCGCTTTACATGATCCAGTCACCTTAGACGTTGCAGCTTCACTCTTTTGCTTGAGCCGTACAGCCCGTACAGTTCGTCGTTGTACCTCCTCCTCCACTCACCATCTATGCAGACGGGACAGAAGATCACCCGAAGAAATTTCCTCTCGAAACAGACAAGAGCAACCTCATCCGCTTTTGAGGGAGCCTCTGCACCGTAGAGCAGGACTGGGATGATTAAGGTATTATAAAGGATCACTTTAGTTTTTTGAGAGAGGGCGTTGCTCCTCAATTGCCTTCTTAGCCCAAACCTCGAAGTTATAACTGTATATTGTGACGTTCTGTCCAAGACGTCGGTGTTGGGTTTCCTTTCTTGCTGACAGCATATACTTCGTCTTGCCCTCATTGAACGCTAAACCCATCGACGCCGCTTCCGTCTTAATACCCACAAACGCGCCAGTGGCATCACGCTCCGTTCTTCCGATTATGTCAATATCATCGGCGTATGCGAATAATTGGACGAACTTTTGAAAGATTGTGCCTCTAGTATTGGCGCGTGAGTTTTGCACTATTCTTTCAAGAACGATGTTGAAGAAGTCGCATGACAGCGCGTCGTCTTGTCTAAAACCTTTTTTGACATCAAAGGTCTCCGTGAGGCCTTGACCGATCTTGATAGAGCAGCGTGCATCCTCCAGCGTCGTCCTGCACAAACGGACGAGTTTGGCAAAGATGTCAAAACTAGACATAGCTCTGTATAGCTCGCCTCTACAGATGCTGTCATATGCGGCCTTAAAATCGATGAAAAGATCCAAGATCTGCCGCAGTGTGAATATTATCGTCGATGGTGGACTTTCCTGGCCTGAAACCACATTGATATGGACCAACCAGGTTGTTGACGAATGACTTCAGACGCTCATACAACACGCCAGATAAAATCTTGTAAGCGATGTTAAGAAGACTGATGCCTCTGGATTTGGCGCAGTTCAGAGGGTCTCCTTTCTGAGGTGGCATCGGGCATTAGATTAGATTAGATTATAAGTAGAGGTGGGACCGAGTCACCTTATCACTGCGGCCGGCAATGAGCCTATTGTGATTTCCTCCATTTAGAGCTCGCTCATGATGCCTGAATTCGAGATGAATCCAGAGAAGTCTGTGAGTGAGCTGGCAGATATATCCTCCGTTTCCAGATAGAATTTGCCTAAATGACGATGACGTGTTCTGATTAGACAGTTACAGTGAGACAAAATGATGTGTGCTGATTCTTCGTCTTCGTTGCACATTCTGCATGTATTGTCTTGTACTATTCCCATAGTCATTAGGTGTTTTTTGACTAGACAGTGTCCCGTTAGGAAGCCTTTAACCATTCGAACCTGACTCCTGGTTAGTCCTAGGAGTTGTTTCGTTCTGGTATGACAGATTGCCTGTTAGCTTCAGTATTTGTCCAATAATGGTGAGCTCTGTTTTTCAGCCAGGTTTTAATGGAGCACTTTGCAGTGCTAATTGGTAAACCACAGAATGGTCTTGGTATCATGAATTTTGATGCGGATCCTTTTCTGGCTAGTAAGTCTGCTATTTCATTGTCTATCTGGCCGCTATGCCCTGGCATACAAATGAGATGAAGTCTGAGGATTATGGTCTGAGTTAATATCTGCGCCTGGATAAGTTTTAACTGACTTAACACTATTTCTGAACCTCTTATTGATGATGAAGAAATCTATTTGATTTCTTACAATCCTGTGGTTGTTACTATGCATCGGTAAAGTCCACGTATAAAGTCTCCTTTTCGGCAATTCAAACCAGGCCAGTAATTCTGTAAAACGATTGTCTCTCAAAAGATATCATTAATGACAGTTTTGGTTTCTGTAACTACATAAACTGTCTCCAGAGAGAGAGAAGACAAACGAGAGTGAGAAATTTTAGCTTTCTGTAAAACGATAGACGATAGTTTACTATCGTTTTGCTGTCATTTTCGAGAAGATAGCTATTTAGGTGTCGTTTTTGGTATCGTCTTCTAAGAAAAATTCATTTTTCTTTGTAAATAAAATAAAATAAATCAATTTCGTTTTTGAATGGTAGTAATAGTGATTCAAGTGACATGGAAAATACTCCAAATACAAGAGTTAAGAGAAAGTGTTTAAGGGATAAATCAAATCCGTTCAATTTGTGTGCCCAAGTATTCGTACAAAAGTACCGATTATCCAAGGATGCTTTAAAATACAGTACATATATTAGATGCTTTGAATCTTCAAGATAGGAAAGAACAACATTTATACTACCTATCCCCAAATTAGCTTTTACGCTAGAAACGCTGCAATCCGGCGGATATGAGTGGTTTGTTTCATTCGACTATGGTGGACCTAACGGGCAAAGTACTCTCTCTAAAATTATTCTTCAGGTTGTTAACGTAATGGAAAACAAATTTTGTACGAAACACATTAAATGGAGAAACCAGCCACTTGATTTTAGAAGCGCACCTAAAAACAAATTTCTCATCTTTTAAGACAATTACACTAATTTGTGCAATACTTATGTTCAATACGTATGTTTTTTATTCTCTTTCCAAATATAACGGCAGAAATTAAAATTGATTTGCCTTTGAAAATTGTCTAACTCCTAAGGCTCCAAGTGCGAAAATTTTAAGAAAAATATTTGATTGTGACTTCAGAATGAACTTTTTCAGTCAGCGATAAAAAGTAAAACATTATTTATCTCTTTCGCACTCTCTAAGTAAATGACAAATGGCGGATAAAGTAGTAATCATTAGCACGTCGTCTTTTGTTATTTGCGAACTATTACCAAATGTCATTCAAACTATTCTCACCGATTTATGTGTACAGTCCTGTCAGAAATAAAATAAAGTGATAGTGAAAACGATAGTATCACTATCGCTTTACAGACAGCAACTCTCCTCTCACTATCTTTTGCATTATCATCTGAAAGACAGTCAGCTATCGTTTTACAGAATTACTACCCAGGTATTCATTATTGCCAAGTCCTTCAATTTGCAGTACTCTATTAATGTTCTTATATATGTAATATTGATCTTTGTTTTATTATCACTAATTTTCATAACCATAACCCTATCGGATACTCTTGCTACTCCGGTCACTAGGTTCCTTAAACAGGCCTTGATAATAATCCTTACACCGTATCTATGATGATTATCTTTGGATCCTGAATAGTACATAGTGAAATTTTCTTTTGATAATTCGCCATTTCCATTCAAATGTACATCGCTGACCCCGAATATATCCATATTCATTCCGACTGTTTCTTTAATTAAGATTTCAAATTTACCTGCTGCATGCAGGCTTCCTACGTTCCTCGTACCAATTCTAAAAAGCCCTCCGGAGATTCTTCCCACCCTCTGACCATTTACGACCTGCCGTGGACTCAGGACCATTTGTTATGTTTGTATATTCATTTGGATGATATTTACTAGGGAAAAATATAAAAATAAAATTGAATGAGGTGGTTTCCCGTTTCCTTCTTCAAAATAAATTTTTTTTTTTTTTTGCATTTTTTCAAAGCAGAATATGTATTTTAAATTTCAGACAAATTGGACCGTTATTTATGGAGATATATAACTTTGAACGGAGCCGTCTCTAATGCATAACTATTCGTACTCAGAACTTTAAACGCGTTTTTCTCGAAACCATGTTTTCGAAGTCGGTGATCACTGTAACTTGAGAACGGCTTTGCCGATCGGAAAATTGTTCCCACTTATTCTATACATAATTGTCCTCCGGATGGACGAAGGATTTTTTTGAACGATTATTTTTTTTTATAGCCGAAAATGCGAGTGAAATTTTAGTCGAATAAATAATTTTGACTTTCAACATCCGCCATTTTGTGAAAACTCAAAATTTTTCGAATTCCTTCGTCCAACGTCATTAACTAATGATCCCTTTTGTTTTTTTTTTTTTTTTTGATTTCACATGATCCAGTGATCACCGCAAAACACAAAACACCCCTCCCAAATTTGCTGTATCCCACTTATTTTTTAATATTTTGCCATAAAAAAAACTATAATAGTTTCTGTTAATACGTATCTTTTATGTGGAAAAACATTTGTTTTTAATTATTTAAATGCGTGGCCAAAAAAAAATCCTAAAGAAGAGCTTTTTATGGCAGTCCCAACTGGGTCTACCCTATTAATACATGCACTATATTTCCTTCGCTATCATCACATTTTGAATTCATTTTGACTTATTTTTCATTTCAATTTCTTCCTTCCTTATATTGTTTTTTTTACCTTGTTTTCTATTCTTGAAGTACGTTATGCCGTTCCTATTTCGATGTGGTTGTCTTCGATGACTTAGATATTTCTTCATAGTTAATCTGACCCTTTCGGTTTTTTCTTAGTTGTCTAGGTGGATTGTCTGGAATGTGCTATATGATTTCTATTTTTCGCTTCTTTTAAGGTTCATTGACCATGCGTTCCCTTAAACGTATTCTAGTGCCTTTTCCTTTATCTTTGCTGAATCTCCCAGATCCGCCTTTCCATATATAAACAGTTTATTTTTTAATACTTGCACCTAGACCTCTTTCTTTTAATTCTGTTGTAAGTTTGAAAAGTTTTTCTTCTCTTGTCAGATAATTTTTGATGAAGCATTTCGTACCTTGCAGAAGTAACTTGGCCTGCATTATCTCGATCTTTTTTACGAAGAGAAGTGAGACTAGCAAGGATTTGTTTTGCAGTCCTAGTTAATTTTACCTTTCCAACTCTTCTTGCAAGACATAAACTGTCGTGTTCACAGATATTCACAGCTAGTTTTGTTTTTATTGGCTGATTAACTATATTGTATACTTTTTCTTCGGTTCCATACACTTCTTGGATATTATATATTAAAATGTTATTTTCACGCATGATTTTTTCGTGGTTTTCGATTGTATTTTGTTGAACCTTGATTGTATTCTTTAGTTGTTCAATTTCTTGTCCAAGTAAGCCAGTTTTATCTTCTAAACCCACTTTCAAGACCCCAATTTCCTTTTTCAGTTAATCGTAACTTCCGATAATCTCTGTTTTTTAGTTATTCGTGAGAGCCTAGGTAGGTAGGTGAAGTGGCGGCTCTTTAGAGCCCAATTAGCGCTAGAGTGCAACGTTTTGTAACCACGAAATTCGTCAAACCTTATTAGTATGTGGTTGTTGATTTGGTGGTTTAGGATGGCTATATCCAGCCGTTGGAGTTTAGATACAGGATTAGTTCTCCAATCCTTTTCTCAGCTATCTCGGCGAGGTCCAGGAAGAAGAGTTTGCCCAAAGAGCGCTGTCTGGTCCTCTCCAGGGCCGGACACCTTCAGAGGAAATGAAGTAGAGATTCTTTATCATTAAGGTCCTTGCAGCTTCTGCAGAAGTTGTTGTGAGGAATACCAAGCTTGACCGCATGGTCTCCGACTGGCCAATGGCCTGTAATAATGGCTACGACTCTGGCAATATCTGTTCTTGATTTGCCAAGTAGCTCTCTTGACTTAGTTTTATTGTAATTGGGCCAGGTCTTTCTTGAGATGACGCAGCTGGACAGGCCATTCCATCTTTGATTTGGAAGCTGAAGGAAGTGTAGATGTACAAAGCCCTTAACAGTGCCCAGCGGAATATCGACTCTTTCTGCAAGTGAACTGTTAAGGGCCGATCCTTTCCTAGCCAGCTCGTCGGCACACTCATTTCCCTCGTAATTGCTATGACTTGGGATCCAGATGAGTGTAATTGTGGAGTGGGTACTCAGTTGATTAATTTCAAGCTGGCATTGCTCTACCAGCTTTGATGATATGGTAACCGCATCAATGGCTTTGATAGCGGCTTAACTATCTGAGAAGATAGCGATATTTTGGTTGGATATTTAGAGATTATTGAGCAAGCGGCAGGCCTCGCGAATCGCGAGAAGCTCCGTCTGAAAAACATTAGCAGAGTCTGGAAGACGAAGAGGCTTTGATATATTCAGTTGGTCATCGACCCGTCCGTGTATATACCAATATCATTGTTTGAATTCCCCTTCCACTTGCGTGTGCCACATGAATTGCGGTGTTCCTCTACTGCGTCATCCCTCGGGTGTGGATTTGAAGATTTTTCGAGCCGGAGCATTGGCATCCATCCGCTTTACATGATCCAGTCACCTTAGACGTTGCAGCTTCACTCTTTTGCTTGAGCCGTACAGCCCGTACAGTTCGTCGTTGTACCTCCTCCTCCACTCACCATCTATGCAGACGGGACAGAAGATCACCCGAAGAAATTTCCTCTCGAAACAGACAAGAGCAACCTCATCCGCTTTTGAGGGAGCCTCTGCACCGTAGAGCAGGACTGGGATGATTAAGGTATTATAAAGGATCACTTTAGTTTTTTGAGAGAGGGCGTTGCTCCTCAATTGCCTTCTTAGCCCAAACCTCGAAGTTATAACTGTATATTGTGACGTTCTGTCCAAGACGTCGGTGTTGGGTTTCCTTTCTTGCTGACAGCATATACTTCGTCTTGCCCTCATTGAACGCTAAACCCATCGACGCCGCTTCCGTCTTAATACCCACAAACGCGCCAGTGGCATCACGCTCCGTTCTTCCGATTATGTCAATATCATCGGCGTATGCGAATAATTGGACGAACTTTTGAAAGATTGTGCCTCTAGTATTGGCGCGTGAGTTTTGCACTATTCTTTCAAGAACGATGTTGAAGAAGTCGCATGACAGCGCGTCGTCTTGTCTAAAACCTTTTTTGACATCAAAGGTCTCCGTGAGGCCTTGACCGATCTTGATAGAGCAGCGTGCATCCTCCAGCGTCGTCCTGCACAAACGGACGAGTTTGGCAAAGATGTCAAAACTAGACATAGCTCTGTATAGCTCGCCTCTACAGATGCTGTCATATACGGCCTTAAAATCGATGAAAAGATCCAAGATCTGCCGCAGTGTGAATATTATCGTCGATGGTGGACTTTCCTGGCCTGAAACCACATTGATATGGACCAACCAGGTTGTTGACGAATGACTTCAGACGCTCATACAACACGCCAGATAAAATCTTGTAAGCGATGTTAAGAAGACTGATGCCTCTGGATTTGGCGCAGTTCAGAGGGTCTCCTTTCTGAGGTGGCATCGGGCATTAGATTAGATTAGATTATAAGTAGAGGTGGGACCGAGTCACCTTATCACTGCGGCCGGCAATGAGCCTATTGTGATTTCCTCCATTTAGAGCTCGCTCATGATGCCTGAATTCGAGATGAATCCAGAGAAGTCTGTGAGTGAGCTGGCAGATATATCCTCCGTTTCCAGATAGAATTTGCCTAAATGACGATGACGTGTTCTGATTAGACAGTTACAGTGAGACAAAATGATGTGTGCTGATTCTTCGTCTTCGTTGCACATTCTGCATGTATTGTCTTGTACTATTCCCATAGTCATTAGGTGTTTTTTGACTAGACAGTGTCCCGTTAGGAAGCCTTTAACCATTCGAACCTGACTCCTGGTTAGTCCTAGGAGTTGTTTCGTTCTGGTATGACAGATTGCCTGTTAGCTTCAGTATTTGTCCAATAATGGTGAGCTCTGTTTTTCAGCCAGGTTTTAATGGAGCACTTTGCAGTGCTAATTGGTAAACCACAGAATGGTCTTGGTATCATGAATTTTGATGCGGATCCTTTTCTGGCTAGTAAGTCTGCTATTTCATTGTCTATCTGGCCGCTATGCCCTGGCATACAAATGAGATGAAGTCTGAGGATTATGGTCTGAGTTAATATCTGCGCCTGGATAAGTTTTAACTGACTTAACACTATTTCTGAACCTCTTATTGATGATGAAGAAATCTATTTGATTTCTTACAATCCTGTGGTTGTTACTATGCATCGGTAAAGTCCACGTATAAAGTCTCCTTTTCGGCAATTCAAACCAGGCCAGTAATTCTGTAAAACGATTGTCTCTCAAAAGATATCATTAATGACAGTTTTGGTTTCTGTAACTACATAAACTGTCTCCAGAGAGAGAGAAGACAAACGAGAGTGAGAAATTTTAGCTTTCTGTAAAACGATAGACGATAGTTTACTATCGTTTTGCTGTCATTTTCGAGAAGATAGCTATTTAGGTGTCGTTTTTGGTATCGTCTTCTAAGAAAAATTCATTTTTCTTTGTAAATAAAATAAAATAAATCAATTTCGTTTTTGAATGGTAGTAATAGTGATTCAAGTGACATGGAAAATACTCCAAATACAAGAGTTAAGAGAAAGTGTTTAAGGGATAAATCAAATCCGTTCAATTTGTGTGCCCAAGTATTCGTACAAAAGTACCGATTATCCAAGGATGCTTTAAAATACAGTACATATATTAGATGCTTTGAATCTTCAAGATAGGAAAGAACAACATTTATACTACCTATCCCCAAATTAGCTTTTACGCTAGAAACGCTGCAATCCGGCGGATATGAGTGGTTTGTTTCATTCGACTATGGTGGACCTAACGGGCAAAGTACTCTCTCTAAAATTATTCTTCAGGTTGTTAACGTAATGGAAAACAAATTTTGTACGAAACACATTAAATGGAGAAACCAGCCACTTGATTTTAGAAGCGCACCTAAAAACAAATTTCTCATCTTTTAAGACAATTACACTAATTTGTGCAATACTTATGTTCAATACGTATGTTTTTTATTCTCTTTCCAAATATAACGGCAGAAATTAAAATTGATTTGCCTTTGAAAATTGTCTAACTCCTAAGGCTCCAAGTGCGAAAATTTTAAGAAAAATATTTGATTGTGACTTCAGAATGAACTTTTTCAGTCAGCGATAAAAAGTAAAACATTATTTATCTCTTTCGCACTCTCTAAGTAAATGACAAATGGCGGATAAAGTAGTAATCATTAGCACGTCGTCTTTTGTTATTTGCGAACTATTACCAAATGTCATTCAAACTATTCTCACCGATTTATGTGTACAGTCCTGTCAGAAATAAAATAAAGTGATAGTGAAAACGATAGTATCACTATCGCTTTACAGACAGCAACTCTCCTCTCACTATCTTTTGCATTATCATCTGAAAGACAGTCAGCTATCGTTTTACAGAATTACTACCCAGGTATTCATTATTGCCAAGTCCTTCAATTTGCAGTACTCTATTAATGTTCTTATATATGTAATATTGATCTTTGTTTTATTATCACTAATTTTCATAACCATAACCCTATCGGATACTCTTGCTACTCCGGTCACTAGGTTCCTTAAACAGGCCTTGATAATAATCCTTACACCGTATCTATGATGATTATCTTTGGATCCTGAATAGTACATAGTGAAATTTTCTTTTGATAATTCGCCATTTCCATTCAAATGTACATCGCTGACCCCGAATATATCCATATTCATTCCGACTGTTTCTTTAATTAAGATTTCAAATTTACCTGCTGCATGCAGGCTTCCTACGTTCCTCGTACCAATTCTAAAAAGCCCTCCGGAGATTCTTCCCACCCTCTGACCATTTACGACCTGCCGTGGACTCAGGACCATTTGTTATGTTTGTATATTCATTTGGATGATATTTACTAGGGAAAAATATAAAAATAAAATTGAATGAGGTGGTTTCCCGTTTCCTTCTTCAAAATAAATTTTTTTTTTTTTTTGCATTTTTTCAAAGCAGAATATGTATTTTAAATTTCAGACAAATTGGACCGTTATTTATGGAGATATATAACTTTGAACGGAGCCGTCTCTAATGCATAACTATTCGTACTCAGAACTTTAAACGCGTTTTTCTCGAAACCATGTTTTCGAAGTCGGTGATCACTGTAACTTGAGAACGGCTTTGCCGATCGGAAAATTGTTCCCACTTATTCTATACATAATTGTCCTCCGGATGGACGAAGGATTTTTTTGAACGATTATTTTTTTTTATAGCCGAAAATGCGAGTGAAATTTTAGTCGAATAAATAATTTTGACTTTCAACATCCGCCATTTTGTGAAAACTCAAAATTTTTCGAATTCCTTCGTCCAACGTCATTAACTAATGATCCCTTTTGTTTTTTTTTTTTTTTTTGATTTCACATGATCCAGTGATCACCGCAAAACACAAAACACCCCTCCCAAATTTGCTGTATCCCACTTATTTTTTAATATTTTGCCATAAAAAAAACTATAATAGTTTCTGTTAATACGTATCTTTTATGTGGAAAAACATTTGTTTTTAATTATTTAAATGCGTGGCCAAAAAAAAATCCTAAAGAAGAGCTTTTTATGGCAGTCCCAACTGGGTCTACCCTATTAATACATGCACTATATTTCCTTCGCTATCATCACATTTTGAATTCATTTTGACTTATTTTTCATTTCAATTTCTTCCTTCCTTATATTGTTTTTTTTACCTTGTTTTCTATTCTTGAAGTACGTTATGCCGTTCCTATTTCGATGTGGTTGTCTTCGATGACTTAGATATTTCTTCATAGTTAATCTGACCCTTTCGGTTTTTTCTTAGTTGTCTAGGTGGATTGTCTGGAATGTGCTATATGATTTCTATTTTTCGCTTCTTTTAAGGTTCATTGACCATGCGTTCCCTTAAACGTATTCTAGTGCCTTTTCCTTTATCTTTGCTGAATCTCCCAGATCCGCCTTTCCATATATAAACAGTTTATTTTTTAATACTTGCACCTAGACCTCTTTCTTTTAATTCTGTTGTAAGTTTGAAAAGTTTTTCTTCTCTTGTCAGATAATTTTTGATGAAGCATTTCGTACCTTGCAGAAGTAACTTGGCCTGCATTATCTCGATCTTTTTTACGAAGAGAAGTGAGACTAGCAAGGATTTGTTTTGCAGTCCTAGTTAATTTTACCTTTCCAACTCTTCTTGCAAGACATAAACTGTCGTGTTCACAGATATTCACAGCTAGTTTTGTTTTTATTGGCTGATTAACTATATTGTATACTTTTTCTTCGGTTCCATACACTTCTTGGATATTATATATTAAAATGTTATTTTCACGCATGATTTTTTCGTGGTTTTCGATTGTATTTTGTTGAACCTTGATTGTATTCTTTAGTTGTTCAATTTCTTGTCCAAGTAAGCCAGTTTTATCTTCTAAACCCACTTTCAAGACCCCAATTTCCTTTTTCAGTTAATCGTAACTTCCGATAATCTCTGTTTTTTAGTTATTCGTGAGAGCCTAGGTAGGTAGGTGAAGTGGCGGCTCTTTAGAGCCCAATTAGCGCTAGAGTGCAACGTTTTGTAACCACGAAATTCGTCAAACCTTATTAGTATGTGGTTGTTGATTTGGTGGTTTAGGATGGCTATATCCAGCCGTTGGAGTTTAGATACAGGATTAGTTCTCCAATCCTTTTCTCAGCTATCTCGGCGAGGTCCAGGAAGAAGAGTTTGCCCAAAGAGCGCTGTCTGGTCCTCTCCAGGGCCGGACACCTTCAGAGGAAATGAAGTAGAGATTCTTTATCATTAAGGTCCTTGCAGCTTCTGCAGAAGTTGTTGTGAGGAATACCAAGCTTGACCGCATGGTCTCCGACTGGCCAATGGCCTGTAATAATGGCTACGACTCTGGCAATATCTGTTCTTGATTTGCCAAGTAGCTCTCTTGACTTAGTTTTATTGTAATTGGGCCAGGTCTTTCTTGAGATGACGCAGCTGGACAGGCCATTCCATCTTTGATTTGGAAGCTGAAGGAAGTGTAGATGTACAAAGCCCTTAACAGTGCCCAGCGGAATATCGACTCTTTCTGCAAGTGAACTGTTAAGGGCCGATCCTTTCCTAGCCAGCTCGTCGGCACACTCATTTCCCTCGTAATTGCTATGACTTGGGATCCAGATGAGTGTAATTGTGGAGTGGGTACTCAGTTGATTAATTTCAAGCTGGCATTGCTCTACCAGCTTTGATGATATGGTAACCGCATCAATGGCTTTGATAGCGGCTTAACTATCTGAGAAGATAGCGATATTTTGGTTGGATATTTAGAGATTATTGAGCAAGCGGCAGGCCTCGCGAATCGCGAGAAGCTCCGTCTGAAAAACATTAGCAGAGTCTGGAAGACGAAGAGGCTTTGATATATTCAGTTGGTCATCGACCCGTCCGTGTATATACCAATATCATTGTTTGAATTCCCCTTCCACTTGCGTGTGCCACATGAATTGCGGTGTTCCTCTACTGCGTCATCCCTCGGGTGTGGATTTGAAGATTTTTCGAGCCGGAGCATTGGCATCCATCCGCTTTACATGATCCAGTCACCTTAGACGTTGCAGCTTCACTCTTTTGCTTGAGCCGTACAGCCCGTACAGTTCGTCGTTGTACCTCCTCCTCCACTCACCATCTATGCAGACGGGACAGAAGATCACCCGAAGAAATTTCCTCTCGAAACAGACAAGAGCAACCTCATCCGCTTTTGAGGGAGCCTCTGCACCGTAGAGCAGGACTGGGATGATTAAGGTATTATAAAGGATCACTTTAGTTTTTTGAGAGAGGGCGTTGCTCCTCAATTGCCTTCTTAGCCCAAACCTCGAAGTTATAACTGTATATTGTGACGTTCTGTCCAAGACGTCGGTGTTGGGTTTCCTTTCTTGCTGACAGCATATACTTCGTCTTGCCCTCATTGAACGCTAAACCCATCGACGCCGCTTCCGTCTTAATACCCACAAACGCGCCAGTGGCATCACGCTCCGTTCTTCCGATTATGTCAATATCATCGGCGTATGCGAATAATTGGACGAACTTTTGAAAGATTGTGCCTCTAGTATTGGCGCGTGAGTTTTGCACTATTCTTTCAAGAACGATGTTGAAGAAGTCGCATGACAGCGCGTCGTCTTGTCTAAAACCTTTTTTGACATCAAAGGTCTCCGTGAGGCCTTGACCGATCTTGATAGAGCAGCGTGCATCCTCCAGCGTCGTCCTGCACAAACGGACGAGTTTGGCAAAGATGTCAAAACTAGACATAGCTCTGTATAGCTCGCCTCTACAGATGCTGTCATATACGGCCTTAAAATCGATGAAAAGATCCAAGATCTGCCGCAGTGTGAATATTATCGTCGATGGTGGACTTTCCTGGCCTGAAACCACATTGATATGGACCAACCAGGTTGTTGACGAATGACTTCAGACGCTCATACAACACGCCAGATAAAATCTTGTAAGCGATGTTAAGAAGACTGATGCCTCTGGATTTGGCGCAGTTCAGAGGGTCTCCTTTCTGAGGTGGCATCGGGCATTAGATTAGATTAGATTATAAGTAGAGGTGGGACCGAGTCACCTTATCACTGCGGCCGGCAATGAGCCTATTGTGATTTCCTCCATTTAGAGCTCGCTCATGATGCCTGAATTCGAGATGAATCCAGAGAAGTCTGTGAGTGAGCTGGCAGATATATCCTCCGTTTCCAGATAGAATTTGCCTAAATGACGATGACGTGTTCTGATTAGACAGTTACAGTGAGACAAAATGATGTGTGCTGATTCTTCGTCTTCGTTGCACATTCTGCATGTATTGTCTTGTACTATTCCCATAGTCATTAGGTGTTTTTTGACTAGACAGTGTCCCGTTAGGAAGCCTTTAACCATTCGAACCTGACTCCTGGTTAGTCCTAGGAGTTGTTTCGTTCTGGTATGACAGATTGCCTGTTAGCTTCAGTATTTGTCCAATAATGGTGAGCTCTGTTTTTCAGCCAGGTTTTAATGGAGCACTTTGCAGTGCTAATTGGTAAACCACAGAATGGTCTTGGTATCATGAATTTTGATGCGGATCCTTTTCTGGCTAGTAAGTCTGCTATTTCATTGTCTATCTGGCCGCTATGCCCTGGCATACAAATGAGATGAAGTCTGAGGATTATGGTCTGAGTTAATATCTGCGCCTGGATAAGTTTTAACTGACTTAACACTATTTCTGAACCTCTTATTGATGATGAAGAAATCTATTTGATTTCTTACAATCCTGTGGTTGTTACTATGCATCGGTAAAGTCCACGTATAAAGTCTCCTTTTCGGCAATTCAAACCAGGCCAGTAATTCTGTAAAACGATTGTCTCTCAAAAGATATCATTAATGACAGTTTTGGTTTCTGTAACTACATAAACTGTCTCCAGAGAGAGAGAAGACAAACGAGAGTGAGAAATTTTAGCTTTCTGTAAAACGATAGACGATAGTTTACTATCGTTTTGCTGTCATTTTCGAGAAGATAGCTATTTAGGTGTCGTTTTTGGTATCGTCTTCTAAGAAAAATTCATTTTTCTTTGTAAATAAAATAAAATAAATCAATTTCGTTTTTGAATGGTAGTAATAGTGATTCAAGTGACATGGAAAATACTCCAAATACAAGAGTTAAGAGAAAGTGTTTAAGGGATAAATCAAATCCGTTCAATTTGTGTGCCCAAGTATTCGTACAAAAGTACCGATTATCCAAGGATGCTTTAAAATACAGTACATATATTAGATGCTTTGAATCTTCAAGATAGGAAAGAACAACATTTATACTACCTATCCCCAAATTAGCTTTTACGCTAGAAACGCTGCAATCCGGCGGATATGAGTGGTTTGTTTCATTCGACTATGGTGGACCTAACGGGCAAAGTACTCTCTCTAAAATTATTCTTCAGGTTGTTAACGTAATGGAAAACAAATTTTGTACGAAACACATTAAATGGAGAAACCAGCCACTTGATTTTAGAAGCGCACCTAAAAACAAATTTCTCATCTTTTAAGACAATTACACTAATTTGTGCAATACTTATGTTCAATACGTATGTTTTTTATTCTCTTTCCAAATATAACGGCAGAAATTAAAATTGATTTGCCTTTGAAAATTGTCTAACTCCTAAGGCTCCAAGTGCGAAAATTTTAAGAAAAATATTTGATTGTGACTTCAGAATGAACTTTTTCAGTCAGCGATAAAAAGTAAAACATTATTTATCTCTTTCGCACTCTCTAAGTAAATGACAAATGGCGGATAAAGTAGTAATCATTAGCACGTCGTCTTTTGTTATTTGCGAACTATTACCAAATGTCATTCAAACTATTCTCACCGATTTATGTGTACAGTCCTGTCAGAAATAAAATAAAGTGATAGTGAAAACGATAGTATCACTATCGCTTTACAGACAGCAACTCTCCTCTCACTATCTTTTGCATTATCATCTGAAAGACAGTCAGCTATCGTTTTACAGAATTACTACCCAGGTATTCATTATTGCCAAGTCCTTCAATTTGCAGTACTCTATTAATGTTCTTATATATGTAATATTGATCTTTGTTTTATTATCACTAATTTTCATAACCATAACCCTATCGGATACTCTTGCTACTCCGGTCACTAGGTTCCTTAAACAGGCCTTGATAATAATCCTTACACCGTATCTATGATGATTATCTTTGGATCCTGAATAGTACATAGTGAAATTTTCTTTTGATAATTCGCCATTTCCATTCAAATGTACATCGCTGACCCCGAATATATCCATATTCATTCCGACTGTTTCTTTAATTAAGATTTCAAATTTACCTGCTGCATGCAGGCTTCCTACGTTCCTCGTACCAATTCTAAAAAGCCCTCCGGAGATTCTTCCCACCCTCTGACCATTTACGACCTGCCGTGGACTCAGGACCATTTGTTATGTTTGTATATTCATTTGGATGATATTTACTAGGGAAAAATATAAAAATAAAATTGAATGAGGTGGTTTCCCGTTTCCTTCTTCAAAATAAATTTTTTTTTTTTTTTGCATTTTTTCAAAGCAGAATATGTATTTTAAATTTCAGACAAATTGGACCGTTATTTATGGAGATATATAACTTTGAACGGAGCCGTCTCTAATGCATAACTATTCGTACTCAGAACTTTAAACGCGTTTTTCTCGAAACCATGTTTTCGAAGTCGGTGATCACTGTAACTTGAGAACGGCTTTGCCGATCGGAAAATTGTTCCCACTTATTCTATACATAATTGTCCTCCGGATGGACGAAGGATTTTTTTGAACGATTATTTTTTTTTATAGCCGAAAATGCGAGTGAAATTTTAGTCGAATAAATAATTTTGACTTTCAACATCCGCCATTTTGTGAAAACTCAAAATTTTTCGAATTCCTTCGTCCAACGTCATTAACTAATGATCCCTTTTGTTTTTTTTTTTTTTTTTGATTTCACATGATCCAGTGATCACCGCAAAACACAAAACACCCCTCCCAAATTTGCTGTATCCCACTTATTTTTTAATATTTTGCCATAAAAAAAACTATAATAGTTTCTGTTAATACGTATCTTTTATGTGGAAAAACATTTGTTTTTAATTATTTAAATGCGTGGCCAAAAAAAAATCCTAAAGAAGAGCTTTTTATGGCAGTCCCAACTGGGTCTACCCTATTAATACATGCACTATATTTCCTTCGCTATCATCACATTTTGAATTCATTTTGACTTATTTTTCATTTCAATTTCTTCCTTCCTTATATTGTTTTTTTTACCTTGTTTTCTATTCTTGAAGTACGTTATGCCGTTCCTATTTCGATGTGGTTGTCTTCGATGACTTAGATATTTCTTCATAGTTAATCTGACCCTTTCGGTTTTTTCTTAGTTGTCTAGGTGGATTGTCTGGAATGTGCTATATGATTTCTATTTTTCGCTTCTTTTAAGGTTCATTGACCATGCGTTCCCTTAAACGTATTCTAGTGCCTTTTCCTTTATCTTTGCTGAATCTCCCAGATCCGCCTTTCCATATATAAACAGTTTATTTTTTAATACTTGCACCTAGACCTCTTTCTTTTAATTCTGTTGTAAGTTTGAAAAGTTTTTCTTCTCTTGTCAGATAATTTTTGATGAAGCATTTCGTACCTTGCAGAAGTAACTTGGCCTGCATTATCTCGATCTTTTTTACGAAGAGAAGTGAGACTAGCAAGGATTTGTTTTGCAGTCCTAGTTAATTTTACCTTTCCAACTCTTCTTGCAAGACATAAACTGTCGTGTTCACAGATATTCACAGCTAGTTTTGTTTTTATTGGCTGATTAACTATATTGTATACTTTTTCTTCGGTTCCATACACTTCTTGGATATTATATATTAAAATGTTATTTTCACGCATGATTTTTTCGTGGTTTTCGATTGTATTTTGTTGAACCTTGATTGTATTCTTTAGTTGTTCAATTTCTTGTCCAAGTAAGCCAGTTTTATCTTCTAAACCCACTTTCAAGACCCCAATTTCCTTTTTCAGTTAATCGTAACTTCCGATAATCTCTGTTTTTTAGTTATTCGTGAGAGCCTAGGTAGGTAGGTGAAGTGGCGGCTCTTTAGAGCCCAATTAGCGCTAGAGTGCAACGTTTTGTAACCACGAAATTCGTCAAACCTTATTAGTATGTGGTTGTTGATTTGGTGGTTTAGGATGGCTATATCCAGCCGTTGGAGTTTAGATACAGGATTAGTTCTCCAATCCTTTTCTCAGCTATCTCGGCGAGGTCCAGGAAGAAGAGTTTGCCCAAAGAGCGCTGTCTGGTCCTCTCCAGGGCCGGACACCTTCAGAGGAAATGAAGTAGAGATTCTTTATCATTAAGGTCCTTGCAGCTTCTGCAGAAGTTGTTGTGAGGAATACCAAGCTTGACCGCATGGTCTCCGACTGGCCAATGGCCTGTAATAATGGCTACGACTCTGGCAATATCTGTTCTTGATTTGCCAAGTAGCTCTCTTGACTTAG
The DNA here is from genome assembly GCA_917880715.2 of Matsumyia berberina. Classification (NCBI taxonomy): domain Eukaryota; kingdom Metazoa; phylum Arthropoda; class Insecta; order Diptera; family Syrphidae; genus Matsumyia; species Matsumyia berberina. Next base: position 88,685,517 of record OU862872.1, read on the forward strand.
TTTTATTGTAATTGGGCCAGGTCTTTCTTGAGATGACGCAGCTGGACAGGCCATTCCATCTTTGATTTGGAAGCTGAAGGAAGTGTAGATGTACAAAGCCCTTAACAGTGCCCAGCGGAATATCGACTCTTTCTGCAAGTGAACTGTTAAGGGCCGATCCTTTCCTAGCCAGCTCGTCGGCACACTCATTTCCCTCGTAATTGCTATGACTTGGGATCCAGATGAGTGTAATTGTGGAGTGGGTACTCAGTTGATTAATTTCAAGCTGGCATTGCTCTACCAGCTTTGATGATATGGTAACCGCATCAATGGCTTTGATAGCGGCTTAACTATCTGAGAAGATAGCGATATTTTGGTTGGATATTTAGAGATTATTGAGCAAGCGGCAGGCCTCGCGAATCGCGAGAAGCTCCGTCTGAAAAACATTAGCAGAGTCTGGAAGACGAAGAGGCTTTGATATATTCAGTTGGTCATCGACCCGTCCGTGTATATACCAATATCATTGTTTGAATTCCCCTTCCACTTGCGTGTGCCACATGAATTGCGGTGTTCCTCTACTGCGTCATCCCTCGGGTGTGGATTTGAAGATTTTTCGAGCCGGAGCATTGGCATCCATCCGCTTTACATGATCCAGTCACCTTAGACGTTGCAGCTTCACTCTTTTGCTTGAGCCGTACAGCCCGTACAGTTCGTCGTTGTACCTCCTCCTCCACTCACCATCTATGCAGACGGGACAGAAGATCACCCGAAGAAATTTCCTCTCGAAACAGACAAGAGCAACCTCATCCGCTTTTGAGGGAGCCTCTGCACCGTAGAGCAGGACTGGGATGATTAAGGTATTATAAAGGATCACTTTAGTTTTTTGAGAGAGGGCGTTGCTCCTCAATTGCCTTCTTAGCCCAAACCTCGAAGTTATAACTGTATATTGTGACGTTCTGTCCAAGACGTCGGTGTTGGGTTTCCTTTCTTGCTGACAGCATATACTTCGTCTTGCCCTCATTGAACGCTAAACCCATCGACGCCGCTTCCGTCTTAATACCCACAAACGCGCCAGTGGCATCACGCTCCGTTCTTCCGATTATGTCAATATCATCGGCGTATGCGAATAATTGGACGAACTTTTGAAAGATTGTGCCTCTAGTATTGGCGCGTGAGTTTTGCACTATTCTTTCAAGAACGATGTTGAAGAAGTCGCATGACAGCGCGTCGTCTTGTCTAAAACCTTTTTTGACATCAAAGGTCTCCGTGAGGCCTTGACCGATCTTGATAGAGCAGCGTGCATCGTCCAGCGTCGTCCTGCACAAACGGACGAGTTTGGCAAAGATGTCAAAACTAGACATAGCTCTGTATAGCTCGCCTCTACAGATGCTGTCATATGCGGCCTTAAAATCGATGAAAAGATCCAAGATCTGCCGCAGTGTGAATATTATCGTCGATGGTGGACTTTCCTGGCCTGAAACCACATTGATATGGACCAACCAGGTTGTTGACGAATGACTTCAGACGCTCATACAACACGCCAGATAAAATCTTGTAAGCGATGTTAAGAAGACTGATGCCTCTGGATTTGGCGCAGTTCAGAGGGTCTCCTTTCTGAGGTGGCATCGGGCATTAGATTAGATTAGATTATAAGTAGAGGTGGGACCGAGTCACCTTATCACTGCGGCCGGCAATGAGCCTATTGTGATTTCCTCCATTTAGAGCTCGCTCATGATGCCTGAATTCGAGATGAATCCAGAGAAGTCTGTGAGTGAGCTGGCAGATATATCCTCCGTTTCCAGATAGAATTTGCCTAAATGACGATGACGTGTTCTGATTAGACAGTTACAGTGAGACAAAATGATGTGTGCTGATTCTTCGTCTTCGTTGCACATTCTGCATGTATTGTCTTGTACTATTCCCATAGTCATTAGGTGTTTTTTGACTAGACAGTGTCCCGTTAGGAAGCCTTTAACCATTCGAACCTGACTCCTGGTTAGTCCTAGGAGTTGTTTCGTTCTGGTATGACAGATTGCCTGTTAGCTTCAGTATTTGTCCAATAATGGTGAGCTCTGTTTTTCAGCCAGGTTTTAATGGAGCACTTTGCAGTGCTAATTGGTAAACCACAGAATGGTCTTGGTATCATGAATTTTGATGCGGATCCTTTTCTGGCTAGTAAGTCTGCTATTTCATTGTCTATCTGGCCGCTATGCCCTGGCATACAAATGAGATGAAGTCTGAGGATTATGGTCTGAGTTAATATCTGCGCCTGGATAAGTTTTAACTGACTTAACACTATTTCTGAACCTCTTATTGATGATGAAGAAATCTATTTGATTTCTTACAATCCTGTGGTTGTTACTATGCATCGGTAAAGTCCACGTATAAAGTCTCCTTTTCGGCAATTCAAACCAGGCCAGTAATTCTGTAAAACGATTGTCTCTCAAAAGATATCATTAATGACAGTTTTGGTTTCTGTAACTACATAAACTGTCTCCAGAGAGAGAGAAGACAAACGAGAGTGAGAAATTTTAGCTTTCTGTAAAACGATAGACGATAGTTTACTATCGTTTTGCTGTCATTTTCGAGAAGATAGCTATTTAGGTGTCGTTTTTGGTATCGTCTTCTAAGAAAAATTCATTTTTCTTTGTAAATAAAATAAAATAAATCAATTTCGTTTTTGAATGGTAGTAATAGTGATTCAAGTGACATGGAAAATACTCCAAATACAAGAGTTAAGAGAAAGTGTTTAAGGGATAAATCAAATCCGTTCAATTTGTGTGCCCAAGTATTCGTACAAAAGTACCGATTATCCAAGGATGCTTTAAAATACAGTACATATATTAGATGCTTTGAATCTTCAAGATAGGAAAGAACAACATTTATACTACCTATCCCCAAATTAGCTTTTACGCTAGAAACGCTGCAATCCGGCGGATATGAGTGGTTTGTTTCATTCGACTATGGTGGACCTAACGGGCAAAGTACTCTCTCTAAAATTATTCTTCAGGTTGTTAACGTAATGGAAAACAAATTTTGTACGAAACACATTAAATGGAGAAACCAGCCACTTGATTTTAGAAGCGCACCTAAAAACAAATTTCTCATCTTTTAAGACAATTACACTAATTTGTGCAATACTTATGTTCAATACGTATGTTTTTTATTCTCTTTCCAAATATAACGGCAGAAATTAAAATTGATTTGCCTTTGAAAATTGTCTAACTCCTAAGGCTCCAAGTGCGAAAATTTTAAGAAAAATATTTGATTGTGACTTCAGAATGAACTTTTTCAGTCAGCGATAAAAAGTAAAACATTATTTATCTCTTTCGCACTCTCTAAGTAAATGACAAATGGCGGATAAAGTAGTAATCATTAGCACGTCGTCTTTTGTTATTTGCGAACTATTACCAAATGTCATTCAAACTATTCTCACCGATTTATGTGTACAGTCCTGTCAGAAATAAAATAAAGTGATAGTGAAAACGATAGTATCACTATCGCTTTACAGACAGCAACTCTCCTCTCACTATCTTTTGCATTATCATCTGAAAGACAGTCAGCTATCGTTTTACAGAATTACTACCCAGGTATTCATTATTGCCAAGTCCTTCAATTTGCAGTACTCTATTAATGTTCTTATATATGTAATATTGATCTTTGTTTTATTATCACTAATTTTCATAACCATAACCCTATCGGATACTCTTGCTACTCCGGTCACTAGGTTCCTTAAACAGGCCTTGATAATAATCCTTACACCGTATCTATGATGATTATCTTTGGATCCTGAATAGTACATAGTGAAATTTTCTTTTGATAATTCGCCATTTCCATTCAAATGTACATCGCTGACCCCGAATATATCCATATTCATTCCGACTGTTTCTTTAATTAAGATTTCAAATTTACCTGCTGCATGCAGGCTTCCTACGTTCCTCGTACCAATTCTAAAAAGCCCTCCGGAGATTCTTCCCACCCTCTGACCATTTACGACCTGCCGTGGACTCAGGACCATTTGTTATGTTTGTATATTCATTTGGATGATATTTACTAGGGAAAAATATAAAAATAAAATTGAATGAGGTGGTTTCCCGTTTCCTTCTTCAAAATAAATTTTTTTTTTTTTTGCATTTTTTCAAAGCAGAATATGTATTTTAAATTTCAGACAAATTGGACCGTTATTTATGGAGATATATAACTTTGAACGGAGCCGTCTCTAATGCATAACTATTCGTACTCAGAACTTTAAACGCGTTTTTCTCGAAACCATGTTTTCGAAGTCGGTGATCACTGTAACTTGAGAACGGCTTTGCCGATCGGAAAATTGTTCCCACTTATTCTATACATAATTGTCCTCCGGATGGACGAAGGATTTTTTTGAACGATTATTTTTTTTTATAGCCGAAAATGCGAGTGAAATTTTAGTCGAATAAATAATTTTGACTTTCAACATCCGCCATTTTGTGAAAACTCAAAATTTTTCGAATTCCTTCGTCCAACGTCATTAACTAATGATCCCTTTTGTTTTTTTTTTTTTTTTTTGATTTCACATGATCCAGTGATCACCGCAAAACACAAAACACCCCTCCCAAATTTGCTGTATCCCACTTATTTTTTAATATTTTGCCATAAAAAAAACTATAATAGTTTCTGTTAATACGTATCTTTTATGTGGAAAAACATTTGTTTTTAATTATTTAAATGCGTGGCCAAAAAAAAATCCTAAAGAAGAGCTTTTTATGGCAGTCCCAACTGGGTCTACCCTATTAATACATGCACTATATTTCCTTCGCTATCATCACATTTTGAATTCATTTTGACTTATTTTTCATTTCAATTTCTTCCTTCCTTATATTGTTTTTTTTACCTTGTTTTCTATTCTTGAAGTACGTTTTGCCGTTCCTATTTCGATGTGGTTGTCTTCGATGACTTAGATATTTCTTCATAGTTAATCTGACCCTTTCGGTTTTTTCTTAGTTGTCTAGGTGGATTGTCTGGAATGTGCTATATGATTTCTATTTTTCGCTTCTTTTAAGGTTCATTGACCATGCGTTCCCTTAAACGTATTCTAGTGCCTTTTCCTTTATCTTTGCTGAATCTCCCAGATCCGCCTTTCCATATATAAACAGTTTATTTTTTAATACTTGCACCTAGACCTCTTTCTTTTAATTCTGTTGTAAGTTTGAAAAGTTTTTCTTCTCTTGTCAGATAATTTTTGATGAAGCATTTCGTACCTTGCAGAAGTAACTTGGCCTGCATTATCTCGATCTTTTTTACGAAGAGAAGTGAGACTAGCAAGGATTTGTTTTGCAGTCCTAGTTAATTTTACCTTTCCAACTCTTCTTGCAAGACATAAACTGTCGTGTTCACAGATATTCACAGCTAGTTTTGTTTTTATTGGCTGATTAACTATATTGTATACTTTTTCTTCGGTTCCATACACTTCTTGGATATTATATATTAAAATGTTATTTTCACGCATGATTTTTTCGTGGTTTTCGATTGTATTTTGTTGAACCTTGATTGTATTCTTTAGTTGTTCAATTACTTGTCCAAGTAAGCCAGTTTTATCTTCTAAACCCACTTTCAAGACCCCAATTTCCTTTTTCAGTTAATCGTAACTTCCGATAATCTCTGTTTTTTAGTTATTCGTGAGAGCCTAGGTAGGTAGGTGAAGTGGCGGCTCTTTAGAGCCCAATTAGCGCTAGAGTGCAACGTTTTGTAACCACGAAATTCGTCAAACCTTATTAGTATGTGGTTGTTGATTTGGTGGTTTAGGATGGCTATATCCAGCCGTTGGAGTTTAGATACAGGATTAGTTCTCCAATCCTTTTCTCAGCTATCTCGGCGAGGTCCAGGAAGAAGAGTTTGCCCAAAGAGCGCTGTCTGGTCCTCTCCAGGGCCGGACACCTTCAGAGGAAATGAAGTAGAGATTCTTTCTCATTAAGGTCCTTGCAGCTTCTGCAGAAGTTGTTGTGAGGAATACCAAGCTTGACCGCATGGTCTCCGACTGGCCAATGGCCTGTAATAATGGCTACGACTCTGGCAATATCTGTTCTTGATTTGCCAAGTAGCTCTCTTGACTTAGTTTTATTGTAATTGGGCCAGGTCTTTCTTGAGATGACGCAGCTGGACAGGCCATTCCATCTTTGATTTGGAAGCTGAAGGAAGTGTAGATGTACAAAGCCCTTAACAGTGCCCAGCGGAATATCGACTCTTTCTGCAAGTGAACTGTTAAGGGCCGATCCTTTCCTAGCCAGCTCGTCGGCACACTCATTTCCCTCGTAATTGCTATGACTTGGGATCCAGATGAGTGTAATTGTGGAGTGGGTACTCAGTTGATTAATTTCAAGCTGGCATTGCTCTACCAGCTTTGATGATATGGTAACCGCATCAATGGCTTTGATAGCGGCTTAACTATCTGAGAAGATAGCGATATTTTGGTTGGATATTTAGAGATTATTGAGCAAGCGGCAGGCCTCGCGAATCGCGAGAAGCTCCGTCTGAAAAACATTAGCAGAGTCTGGAAGACGAAGAGACTTTGATATATTCAGTTGGTCATCGACCCGTCCGTGTATATACCAATATCATTGTTTGAATTCCCCTTCCACTTGCGTGTGCCACATGAATTGCGGTGTTCCTCTACTGCGTCATCCCTCGGGTGTGGATTTGAAGATTTTTCGAGCCGGAGCATTGGCATCCATCCGCTTTACATGATCCAGTCACCTTAGACGTTGCAGCTTCACTCTTTTGCTTGAGCCGTACAGCCCGTACAGTTCGTCGTTGTACCTCCTCCTCCACTCACCATCTATGCAGACGGGACAGAAGATCACCCGAAGAAATTTCCTCTCGAAACAGACAAGAGCAACCTCATCCGCTTTTGAGGGAGCCTCTGCACCGTAGAGCAGGACTGGGATGATTAAGGTATTATAAAGGATCACTTTAGTTTTTTGAGAGAGGGCGTTGCTCCTCAATTGCCTTCTTAGCCCAAACCTCGAAGTTATAACTGTATATTGTGACGTTCTGTCCAAGACGTCGGTGTTGGGTTTCCTTTCTTGCTGACAGCATATACTTCGTCTTGCCCTCATTGAACGCTAAACCCATCGACGCCGCTTCCGTCTTAATACCCACAAACGCGCCAGTGGCATCACGCTCCGTTCTTCCGATTATGTCAATATCATCGGCGTATGCGAATAATTGGACGAACTTTTGAAAGATTGTGCCTCTAGTATTGGCGCGTGAGTTTTGCACTATTCTTTCAAGAACGATGTTGAAGAAGTCGCATGACAGCGCGTCGTCTTGTCTAAAACCTTTTTTGACATCAAAGGTCTCCGTGAGGCCTTGACCGATCTTGATAGAGCAGCGTGCATCCTCCAGCGTCGTCCTGCACAAACGGACGAGTTTGGCAAAGATGTCAAAACTAGACATAGCTCTGTATAGCTCGCCTCTACAGATGCTGTCATATGCGGCCTTAAAATCGATGAAAAGATCCAAGATCTGCCGCAGTGTGAATATTATCGTCGATGGTGGACTTTCCTGGCCTGAAACCACATTGATATGGACCAACCAGGTTGTTGACGAATGACTTCAGACGCTCATACAACACGCCAGATAAAATCTTGTAAGCGATGTTAAGAAGACTGATGCCTCTGGATTTGGCGCAGTTCAGAGGGTCTCCTTTCTGAGGTGGCATCGGGCATTAGATTAGATTAGATTATAAGTAGAGGTGGGACCGAGTCACCTTATCACTGCGGCCGGCAATGAGCCTATTGTGATTTCCTCCATTTAGAGCTCGCTCATGATGCCTGAATTCGAGATGAATCCAGAGAAGTCTGTGAGTGAGCTGGCAGATATATCCTCCGTTTCCAGATAGAATTTGCCTAAATGACGATGACGTGTTCTGATTAGACAGTTACAGTGAGACAAAATGATGTGTGCTGATTCTTCGTCTTCGTTGCACATTCTGCATGTATTGTCTTGTACTATTCCCATAGTCATTAGGTGTTTTTTGACTAGACAGTGTCCCGTTAGGAATCCTGTAACCATTCGAACCTGACTCCTGGTTAGTCCTAGGAGTTGTTTCGTTCTGGTATGACAGATTGCCTGTTAGCTTCAGTATTTGTCCAATAATGGTGAGCTCTGTTTTTCAGCCAGGTTTTAATGGAGCACTTTGCAGTGCTAATTGGTAAACCACAGAATGGTCTTGGTATCATGAATTTTGATGCGGATCCTTTTCTGGCTAGTAAGTCTGCTATTTCATTGTCTATCTGGCCGCTATGCCCTGGCATACAAATGAGATGAAGTCTGAGGATTATGGTCTGAGTTAATATCTGCGCCTGGATAAGTTTTAACTGACTTAACACTATTTCTGAACCTCTTATTGATGATGAAGAAATCTATTTGATTTCTTACAATCCTGTGGTTGTTACTATGCATCGGTAAAGTCCACGTATAAAGTCTCCTTTTCGGCAATTCAAACCAGGCCAATAATTCTGTAAAACGATTGTCTCTCAAAAGATATCATTAATGACAGTTTTGGTTTCTGTAACTACATAAACTGTCTCCAGAGAGAGAGAAGACAAACGAGAGTGAGAAATTTTAGCTTTCTGTAAAACGATAGACGATAGTTTACTATCGTTTTGCTGTCATTTTCGAGAAGATAGCTATTTAGGTGTCGTTTTTGGTATCGTCTTCTAAGAAAAATTCATTTTTCTTTGTAAATAAAATAAAATAAATCAATTTCGTTTTTGAATGGTAGTAATAGTGATTCAAGTGACATGGAAAATACTCCAAATACAAGAGTTAAGAGAAAGTGTTTAAGGGATAAATCAAATCCGTTCAATTTGTGTGCCCAAGTATTCGTACAAAAGTACCGATTATCCAAGGATGCTTTAAAATACAGTACATATATTAGATGCTTTGAATCTTCAAGATAGGAAAGAACAACATTTATACTACCTATCCCCAAATTAGCTTTTACGCTAGAAACGCTGCAATCCGGCGGATATGAGTGGTTTGTTTCATTCGACTATGGTGGACCTAACGGGCAAAGTACTCTCTCTAAAATTATTCTTCAGGTTGTTAACGTAATGGAAAACAAATTTTGTACGAAACACATTAAATGGAGAAACCAGCCACTTGATTTTAGAAGCGCACCTAAAAACAAATTTCTCATCTTTTAAGACAATTACACTAATTTGTGCAATACTTATGTTCAATACGTATGTTTTTTATTCTCTTTCCAAATATAACGGCAGAAATTAAAATTGATTTGCCTTTGAAAATTGTCTAACTCCTAAGGCTCCAAGTGCGAAAATTTTAAGAAAAATATTTGATTGTGACTTCAGAATGAACTTTTTCAGTCAGCGATAAAAAGTAAAACATTATTTATCTCTTTCGCACTCTCTAAGTAAATGACAAATGGCGGATAAAGTAGTAATCATTAGCACGTCGTCTTTTGTTATTTGCGAACTATTACCAAATGTCATTCAAACTATTCTCACCGATTTATGTGTACAGTCCTGTCAGAAATAAAATAAAGTGATAGTGAAAACGATAGTATCACTATCGCTTTACAGACAGCAACTCTCCTCTCACTATCTTTTGCATTATCATCTGAAAGACAGTCAGCTATCGTTTTACAGAATTACTACCCAGGTATTCATTATTGCCAAGTCCTTCAATTTGCAGTACTCTATTAATGTTCTTATATATGTAATATTGATCTTTGTTTTATTATCACTAATTTTCATAACCATAACCCTATCGGATACTCTTGCTACTCCGGTCACTAGGTTCCTTAAACAGGCCTTGATAATAATCCTTACACCGTATCTATGATGATTATCTTTGGATCCTGAATAGTACATAGTGAAATTTTCTTTTGATAATTCGCCATTTCCATTCAAATGTACATCGCTGACCCCGAATATATCCATATTCATTCCGACTGTTTCTTTAATTAAGATTTCAAATTTACCTGCTGCATGCAGGCTTCCTACGTTCCTCGTACCAATTCTAAAAAGCCCTCCGGAGATTCTTCCCACCCTCTGACCATTTACGACCTGCCGTGGACTCAGGACCATTTGTTGTGTTTGTATATTCATTTGGATGATATTTACTAGGGAAAAATATAAAAATAAAATTGAATGAGGTGGTTTCCCGTTTCCTTCTTCATTATTTGGCCCAGTTAGAATTTTGAAAAAATAAATTTTTTTTTTTTTTTGCATTTTTTCAAAGCAGAATATGTATTTTAAATTTCAGACAAATTGGACCGTTATTTATGGAGATATATAACTTTGAACGGAGCCGTCTCTAATGCATAACTATTCGTACTCAGAACTTTAAACGCGTTTTTCTCGAAACCATGTTTTCGAAGTCGGTGATCACTGTAACTTGAGAACGGCTTTGCCGATCGGAAAATTGTTCCCACTTATTCTATACATAATTGTCCTCCGGATGGACGAAGGATTTTTTTGAACGATTATTTTTTTTTATAGCCGAAAATGCGAGTGAAATTTTAGTCGAATAAATAATTTTGACTTTCAACATCCGCCATTTTGTGAAAACTCAAAATTTTTCGAATTCCTTCGTCCAACGTCATTAACTAATGATCCCTTTTGTTTTTTTTTTTTTTTTGATTTCACATGATCCAGTGATCACCGCAAAACACAAAACACCCCTCCCAAATTTGCTGTATCCCACTTATTTTTTAATATTTTGCCATAAAAAAAACTATAATAGTTTCTGTTAATACGTATCTTTTATGTGGAAAAACATTTGTTTTTAATTATTTAAATGCGTGGCCAAAAAAAAATCCTAAAGAAGAGCTTTTTATGGCAGTCCCAACTGGGTCTACGCTATTAATACATGCACTATATTTCCTTCGCTATCATCACATTTTGAATTCATTTTGACTTATTTTTCATTTCAATTTCTTCCTTCCTTATATTGTTTTTTTTACCTTGTTTTCTATTCTTGAAGTACGTTTTGCCGTTCCTATTTCGATGTGGTTGTCTTCGATGACTTAGATATTTCTTCATAGTTAATCTGACCCTTTCGGATTTTTCTTAGTTGTCTAGGTGGATTGTCTGGAATGTGCTATATGATTTCTATTTTTCGCTTCTTTTAAGGTTCATTGACCATGCGTTCCCTTAAACGTATTCTAGTGCCTTTTCCTTTATCTTTGCTGAATCTCCCAGATCCGCCTTTCCATATATAAACAGTTTATTTTTTAATACTTGCACCTAGACCTCTTTCTTTTAATTCTGTTGTAAGTTTGAAAAGTTTTTCTTCTCTTGTCAGATAATTTTTGATGAAGCATTTCGTACCTTGCAGAAGTAACTTGGCCTGCATTATCTCGATCTTTTTTACGAAGAGAAGTGAGACTAGCAAGGATTTGTTTTGCAGTCCTAGTTAATTTTACCTTTCCAACTCTTCTTGCGAGACATAAACTGTCGTGTTCACAGATATTCACAGCTAGTTTTGTTTTTATTAGCTGATTAACTATATTGTATACTTTTTCTTCGGTTTCATACACTTCTTGGATATTATATATTAAAAAGTTATTTTCACGCATGATTTTTTCGTGGTTTTCAATTGTATTTTGTTGAACCTTGATTGTATTCTTTAGTTGTTCAATTTCTTGTCCAAGTAGGCCAGTTTTATCTTCTAAACCCACTTTCAAGATCCCAATTTCCTTTTTCAGTTAATCGTAACTTCCGATAATCTCTGTTTTTTAGTTATTCGTGAGAGCCTAGGTAGGTAGGTGAAGTGGCGGCTCTTTAGAGCCCAATTAGCGCTAGAGTGCAACGTTTTGTAACCACGAAATTCGTCAAACCTTATTAGTATGTGGTTGTTGATTTGGTGGTTTAGGATGGCTATATCCAGCCGGTGGAGTTTAGATACAGGATTAGTTCTCTAATCCTTTTCTCAGCTATCTCGGCGAGGTCCAGGAAGAAGAGTTTGCCCAAAGAGCGCTGTCTGGTCCTCTCCAGGGCCGGACACCTTCAGAGGAAATGAAGTAGAGATTCTTTCTCATTAAGGTCCTTGCAGCTTCTGCAGAAGTTGTTGTGAGGAATACCAAGCTTGACCGCATGGTCTCCGACTGGCCAATGGCCTGTAATAATGGCTACGACTCTGGCAATATCTGTTCTTGATTTGCCAAGTAGCTCTCTTGACTTAGTTTTATTGTAATTGGGCCAGGTCTTTCTTGAGATGACGCAGCTGGACAGGCCATTCCATCTTTGATTTGGAAGCTGAAGGAAGTGTAGATGTACAAAGCCCTTAACAGTGCCCAGCGGAATATCGACTCTTTCTGCAAGTGAACTGTTAAGGGCCGATCCTTTCCTAGCCAGCTCGTCGGCACACTCATTTCCCTCGTAATTGCTATGACTTGGGATCTAGATGAGTGTAATTGTGGAGTGGGTACGCAGTTGATTAATTTCAAGCTGGCATTGCTCTACCAGCTTTGATGATATTGTAACCGCATCAATGGCTTTGATAGCGGCTTAACTATCTGAGAAGATAGCGATATTTTGGTTGGATATTTAGAGATTATTGAGCAAGCGGCAGGCCTCGCGAATCGCGAGAAGCTCCGTCTGAAAAACATTAGCAGAGTCTGGAAGACGAAGAGACTTTGATATATTCAGTTGGTCATCGACCCGTCCGTGTATATACCAATATCATTGTTTGAGGTCCCCTTCCACTTGCGTGTGCCACATGAATCGCGGTGTTCCTCTACTGCGTCATCCCTCGGGTGTGGATTTGAAGATTTTTCGAGCCGGAGCATTGGCATCCATCCGCTTTACATGATCCAGTCACCTTAGACGTTGCAGCTTCACTCTTTTGCTTGAGCCGTACAGCCCGTACAGTTCGTCGTTGTACCTCCTCCTCCACTCACCATCTATGCAGACGGGACAGAAGATCACCCGAAGAAATTTCCTCTCGAAACAGACAAGAGCAACCTCATCCGCTTTTGAGGGAGCCTCTGCACCGTAGAGCAGGACTGGGATGATTAAGGTATTATAAAGGATCACTTTAGTTTTTTGAGAGAGGGCGTTGCTCCTCAATTGCCTTCTTAGCCCAAACCTCGAAGTTATAACTGTATATTGTGACATTCTGTCCAAGACGTCGGTGTTGGGTTTCCTTTCTTGCTGACAGCATATACTTCGTCTTGCCCTCATTGAACGCTAAACCCATCGACGCCGCTTCCGTCTTAATACCCACAAACGCGCCAGTGACATCACGCTCCGTTCTTCCGATTATGTCAATATCATCGGCGTATGCGAATAATTGGACGAACTTTTGAAAGATTGTGCCTCTAGTATTGGCGCGTGAGTTTTGCACTATTCTTTCAAGAACGATGTTGAAGAAGTCGCATGACAGCGCGTCGTCTTGTCTAAAACCTTTTTTGACATCAAAGGTCTCCGTGAGGCCTTGACCGATCTTGATAGAGCAGCGTGCATCCTCCAGCGTCGTCCTGCACACACGGACGAGTTTGGCAGGGATGTCAAAACTAGACATAGCTCTGTATAGCTCGTCTCTACAGATGCTGTCGTATGCGGCCTTAAAATCGATGAAAAGATCCAAGATCTGCCGCAGTGTGAATATTATCGTCGATGGTGGACTTTCCTGGCCTGAAACCACACTGATATGGACCAACCAGGTTGTTGACGAATGGCTTCAGACGCTCATACAACACGCCAGATAAAATCTTGTAAGCGATGTTAAGAAGACTGATGCCTCTGGATTTGGCGCAGTTCAGAGGGTCTCCTTTCTGAGGTGGCATCGGGCATTAGATTAGATTAGATTATAAGTAGAGGTGGGACCGAGTCACCTTATCACTGCGGCCGCCAATGAGCCTATTGTGATTTTCTCCATTTAGAGCTCGCTCATGATGCCTGAATTCGAGATGAATCCAGAGAAGTCTGTGAGTGAGCTGGCAGATATATCCTCCGTTTCCAGATAGAATTTGCCTAAATGACGATGACGTGTTCTGATTAGACAGTTACAGTGAGACAAAATGATGTGTGCTGATTCTTCGTCTTCGTTGCACATTCTGCATGTATTGTCTTGTACTATTCCCATAGTCATTAGGTGTTTTTTGACTAGACAGTGTCCCGTTAGGAAGCCTGTAACCATTCGAACCTGACTCCTGGTTAGTCCTAGGAGTTGTTTCGTTCTGGTATGACAGATTGCCTGTTAGCTTCAGTATTTGTCCAATAATGGTGAGCTCTGTTTTTCAGCTAGGTTTTAATGGAGCACTTTGCAGTGCTAATTGGTAAACCACAGAATGGTCTTGGTATCATGAATTTTGATGCGGGTCCTTTTCTGGCTAGTAAGTCTGCTATTTCATTGTCTATGTGGCCGCTGTGCCCTGGCATACAAATGAGATGAAGTCTGAGGATTATGGTCTGAGTTAATATCTGCGCCTGGATAAGTTTTAACTGACTTAACACTATTTCTGAACCTCTTATTGATGATGAAGAAATCTATTTGATTTCTCACAATCCTGTGGTTGTTACTATGCATAGGTGAAGTCCACGTATAAAGTCTCCTTTTCGGCAGTTCAAACCAGGCCAGTAATTCTGTTAAACGATAGTCTCTCAAAAGATATCATTAATGACAGTTTTGGTTTCTGTAACTACATAAACTGTCTCCAGAGAGAGAGAAGACAAACGAGAGTGAGAAATTTTAGCTTTCTGTAAAACGATAGACGATAGTTTACTATCGTTTTGCTGTCATTTTCGAGAAGATAGCTATTTAGGTGTCGTTTTTGGTATCGTCTTCTAAGAAAAATTCATTTTTCTTTGTAAATAAAATAAAATAAATCAATTTCGTTTTTGAATGGTAGTAATAGTGATTCAAGTGACATGGAAAATACTCCAAATACAAGAGTTAAGAGAAAGTGTTTAAGGGATAAATCAAATCCGTTCAATTTGTGTGCCCAAGTATTCGTACAAAAGTACCGATTATCCAAGGGTGCTTTAAAATACAGTACATATATTAGATGCTTTGAATCTTCAAGATAGGAAAGAACAACATTTATACCACCTATCCCCAAATTAGCTTTTACGCTAGAAACGCTGCAATCCGGCGGATATGAGTGGTTTGTTTCATTCGACTATGGTGGACCTATCGGGCAAAGTACTCTCTCTAAAATTATTCTTCAGGTTGTTAACGTAATGGAAAACAAATTTTGTACGAAACACATTAAATGGAGAAACCAGCCACTTGATTTTAGAAGCGCACCTAAAAACAAATTTCTCATCTTTTAAGACAATTACACTAATTTGTGCAATACTTATGTTCAATACGTATGTTTTTTATTCTCTTTCCAAATATAACGGCAGAAATTAAAATTGATTTGCCTTTGAAAATTGTCTAACTCCTAAGGCTCCAAGTGCGAAAATTTTAAGAAAAATATTTGATTGTGACTTCAGAATGAACTTTTTCAGTCAGCGATAAAAAGTAAAACATTATTTATCTCTTTCGCACTCTCTAAGTAAATGACAAATGGCGGATAAAGTAGTAATCATTAGCACGCCGTCTTTTGTTATTTGCGAACTATTACCAAATGTCATTCAAACTATTCTCACCGATTTATGTGTACAGTCCTGTCAGAAATAAAATAAAGTGATAGTGAAAACGATAGTATCACTATCGCTTTACAGACAGCAACTCTCCTCTCACTATCTTTTGCATTATCATCTGAAAGACAGTCAGCTATCGTTTTACAGAATTACTACCCAGGTATTCATTATTGCCAAGTCCTTCAATTTGCAGTACTCTATTAATGTTCTTATATATGTAATATTGATCTTTGTTTTATTATCACTAATTTTCATAACCATAACCCTATCGGATACTCTTGCTACTCCGGTCACTAGGTTCCTTAAACAGGCCTTGATAATAATCCTTACACCGTATCTATGATGATTATCTTTGGATCCTGAATAGTACATAGTGAAATTTTCTTTTGATAATTCGCCATTTCCATTCAAATGTACATCGCTGACCCCGAATATATCCATATTCATTCCGACTGTTTCTTTAATTAAGATTTCAAATTTACCTGCTGCATGCAGGCTTCCTACGTTCCTCGTACCAATTCTAAAAAGCCCTCCGGAGATTCTTCCCACCCTCTGACCATTTACGACCTGCCGTGGACTCAGGACCATTTGTTGTGTTTGTATATTCATTTGGATGATATTTACTAGGGAAAAATATAAAAATAAAATTGAATGAGGTGGTTTCCCGTTTCCTTCTTCATTATTTGGCCCAGTTAGAATTTTGAAAAAATAAATTTTTTTTTTTTTTTTGCATTTTTTCAAAGCAGAATATGTATTTTAAATTTCAGACAAATTGGACCGTTATTTATGGAGATATATAACTTTGAACGGAGCCGTCTCTAATGCATAACTATTCGTACTCAGAACTTTAAACGCGTTTTTCTCGAAACCATGTTTTCGAAGTCGGTGATCACTGTAACTTGAGAACGGCTTTGCCGATCGGAAAATTGTTCCCACTTATTCTATACATAATTGTCCTCCGGATGGACGAAGGATTTTTTTGAACGATTATTTTTTTTTATAGCCGAAAATGCGAGTGAAATTTTAGTCGAATAAATAATTTTGACTTTCAACATCCGCCATTTTGTGAAAACTCAAAATTTTTCGAATTCCTTCGTCCAACGTCATTAACTAATGATCCCTTTTGTTTTTTTTTTTTTTTTGATTTCACATGATCCAGTGATCACCGCAAAACACAAAACACCCCTCCCAAATTTGCTGTATCCCACTTATTTTTTAATATTTTGCCATAAAAAAAACTATAATAGTTTCTGTTAATACGTATCTTTTATGTGGAAAAACATTTGTTTTTAATTATTTAAATGCGTGGCCAAAAAAAAATCCTAAAGAAGAGCTTTTTATGGCAGTCCCAACTGGGTCTACGCTATTAATACATGCACTATATTTCCTTCGCTATCATCACATTTTGAATTCATTTTGACTTATTTTTCATTTCAATTTCTTCCTTCCTTATATTGTTTTTTTTACCTTGTTTTCTATTCTTGAAGTACGTTTTGCCGTTCCTATTTCGATGTGGTTGTCTTCGATGACTTAGATATTTCTTCATAGTTAATCTGACCCTTTCGGATTTTTCTTAGTTGTCTAGGTGGATTGTCTGGAATGTGCTATATGATTTCTATTTTTCGCTTCTTTTAAGGTTCATTGACCATGCGTTCCCTTAAACGTATTCTAGTGCCTTTTCCTTTATCTTTGCTGAATCTCCCAGATCCGCCTTTCCATATATAAACAGTTTATTTTTTAATACTTGCACCTAGACCTCTTTCTTTTAATTCTGTTGTAAGTTTGAAAAGTTTTTCTTCTCTTGTCAGATAATTTTTGATGAAGCATTTCGTACCTTGCAGAAGTAACTTGGCCTGCATTATCTCGATCTTTTTTACGAAGAGAAGTGAGACTAGCAAGGATTTGTTTTGCAGTCCTAGTTAATTTTACCTTTCCAACTCTTCTTGCGAGACATAAACTGTCGTGTTCACAGATATTCACAGCTAGTTTTGTTTTTATTAGCTGATTAACTATATTGTATACTTTTTCTTCGGTTTCATACACTTCTTGGATATTATATATTAAAAAGTTATTTTCACGCATGATTTTTTCGTGGTTTTCAATTGTATTTTGTTGAACCTTGATTGTATTCTTTAGTTGTTCAATTTCTTGTCCAAGTAGGCCAGTTTTATCTTCTAAACCCACTTTCAAGATCCCAATTTCCTTTTTCAGTTAATCGTAACTTCCGATAATCTCTGTTTTTTAGTTATTCGTGAGAGCCTAGGTAGGTAGGTGAAGTGGCGGCTCTTTAGAGCCCAATTAGCGCTAGAGTGCAACGTTTTGTAACCACGAAATTCGTCAAACCTTATTAGTATGTGGTTGTTGATTTGGTGGTTTAGGATGGCTATATCCAGCCGGTGGAGTTTAGATACAGGATTAGTTCTCTAATCCTTTTCTCAGCTATCTCGGCGAGGTCCAGGAAGAAGAGTTTGCCCAAAGAGCGCTGTCTGGTCCTCTCCAGGGCCGGACACCTTCAGAGGAAATGAAGTAGAGATTCTTTCTCATTAAGGTCCTTGCAGCTTCTGCAGAAGTTGTTGTGAGGAATACCAAGCTTGACCGCATGGTCTCCGACTGGCCAATGGCCTGTAATAATGGCTACGACTCTGGCAATATCTGTTCTTGATTTGCCAAGTAGCTCTCTTGACTTAGTTTTATTGTAATTGGGCCAGGTCTTTCTTGAGATGACGCAGCTGGACAGGCCATTCCATCTTTGATTTGGAAGCTGAAGGAAGTGTAGATGTACAAAGCCCTTAACAGTGCCCAGCGGAATATCGACTCTTTCTGCAAGTGAACTGTTAAGGGCCGATCCTTTCCTAGCCAGCTCGTCGGCACACTCATTTCCCTCGTAATTGCTATGACTTGGGATCTAGATGAGTGTAATTGTGGAGTGGGTACGCAGTTGATTAATTTCAAGCTGGCATTGCTCTACCAGCTTTGATGATATTGTAACCGCATCAATGGCTTTGATAGCGGCTTAACTATCTGAGAAGATAGCGATATTTTGGTTGGATATTTAGAGATTATTGAGCAAGCGGCAGGCCTCGCGAATCGCGAGAAGCTCCGTCTGAAAAACATTAGCAGAGTCTGGAAGACGAAGAGACTTTGATATATTCAGTTGGTCATCGACCCGTCCGTGTATATACCAATATCATTGTTTGAGGTCCCCTTCCACTTGCGTGTGCCACATGAATCGCGGTGTTCCTCTACTGCGTCATCCCTCGGGTGTGGATTTGAAGATTTTTCGAGCCGGAGCATTGGCATCCATCCGCTTTACATGATCCAGTCACCTTAGACGTTGCAGCTTCACTCTTTTGCTTGAGCCGTACAGCCCGTACAGTTCGTCGTTGTACCTCCTCCTCCACTCACCATCTATGCAGACGGGACAGAAGATCACCCGAAGAAATTTCCTCTCGAAACAGACAAGAGCAACCTCATCCGCTTTTGAGGGAGCCTCTGCACCGTAGAGCAGGACTGGGATGATTAAGGTATTATAAAGGATCACTTTAGTTTTTTGAGAGAGGGCGTTGCTCCTCAATTGCCTTCTTAGCCCAAACCTCGAAGTTATAACTGTATATTGTGACATTCTGTCCAAGACGTCGGTGTTGGGTTTCCTTTCTTGCTGACAGCATATACTTCGTCTTGCCCTCATTGAACGCTAAACCCATCGACGCCGCTTCCGTCTTAATACCCACAAACGCGCCAGTGACATCACGCTCCGTTCTTCCGATTATGTCAATATCATCGGCGTATGCGAATAATTGGACGAACTTTTGAAAGATTGTGCCTCTAGTATTGGCGCGTGAGTTTTGCACTATTCTTTCAAGAACGATGTTGAAGAAGTCGCATGACAGCGCGTCGTCTTGTCTAAAACCTTTTTTGACATCAAAGGTCTCCGTGAGGCCTTGACCGATCTTGATAGAGCAGCGTGCATCCTCCAGCGTCGTCCTGCACACACGGACGAGTTTGGCAGGGATGTCAAAACTAGACATAGCTCTGTATAGCTCGTCTCTACAGATGCTGTCGTATGCGGCCTTAAAATCGATGAAAAGATCCAAGATCTGCCGCAGTGTGAATATTATCGTCGATGGTGGACTTTCCTGGCCTGAAACCACACTGATATGGACCAACCAGGTTGTTGACGAATGGCTTCAGACGCTCATACAACACGCCAGATAAAATCTTGTAAGCGATGTTAAGAAGACTGATGCCTCTGGATTTGGCGCAGTTCAGAGGGTCTCCTTTCTGAGGTGGCATCGGGCATTAGATTAGATTAGATTATAAGTAGAGGTGGGACCGAGTCACCTTATCACTGCGGCCGCCAATGAGCCTATTGTGATTTTCTCCATTTAGAGCTCGCTCATGATGCCTGAATTCGAGATGAATCCAGAGAAGTCTGTGAGTGAGCTGGCAGATATATCCTCCGTTTCCAGATAGAATTTGCCTAAATGACGATGACGTGTTCTGATTAGACAGTTACAGTGAGACAAAATGATGTGTGCTGATTCTTCGTCTTCGTTGCACATTCTGCATGTATTGTCTTGTACTATTCCCATAGTCATTAGGTGTTTTTTGACTAGACAGTGTCCCGTTAGGAAGCCTGTAACCATTCGAACCTGACTCCTGGTTAGTCCTAGGAGTTGTTTCGTTCTGGTATGACAGATTGCCTGTTAGCTTCAGTATTTGTCCAATAATGGTGAGCTCTGTTTTTCAGCTAGGTTTTAATGGAGCACTTTGCAGTGCTAATTGGTAAACCACAGAATGGTCTTGGTATCATGAATTTTGATGCGGGTCCTTTTCTGGCTAGTAAGTCTGCTATTTCATTGTCTATGTGGCCGCTGTGCCCTGGCATACAAATGAGATGAAGTCTGAGGATTATGGTCTGAGTTAATATCTGCGCCTGGATAAGTTTTAACTGACTTAACACTATTTCTGAACCTCTTATTGATGATGAAGAAATCTATTTGATTTCTCACAATCCTGTGGTTGTTACTATGCATAGGTGAAGTCCACGTATAAAGTCTCCTTTTCGGCAGTTCAAACCAGGCCAGTAATTCTGTTAAACGATAGTCTCTCAAAAGATATCATTAATGACAGTTTTGGTTTCTGTAACTACATAAACTGTCTCCAGAGAGAGAGAAGACAAACGAGAGTGAGAAATTTTAGCTTTCTGTAAAACGATAGACGATAGTTTACTATCGTTTTGCTGTCATTTTCGAGAAGATAGCTATTTAGGTGTCGTTTTTGGTATCGTCTTCTAAGAAAAATTCATTTTTCTTTGTAAATAAAATAAAATAAATCAATTTCGTTTTTGAATGGTAGTAATAGTGATTCAAGTGACATGGAAAATACTCCAAATACAAGAGTTAAGAGAAAGTGTTTAAGGGATAAATCAAATCCGTTCAATTTGTGTGCCCAAGTATTCGTACAAAAGTACCGATTATCCAAGGGTGCTTTAAAATACAGTACATATATTAGATGCTTTGAATCTTCAAGATAGGAAAGAACAACATTTATACCACCTATCCCCAAATTAGCTTTTACGCTAGAAACGCTGCAATCCGGCGGATATGAGTGGTTTGTTTCATTCGACTATGGTGGACCTATCGGGCAAAGTACTCTCTCTAAAATTATTCTTCAGGTTGTTAACGTAATGGAAAACAAATTTTGTACGAAACACATTAAATGGAGAAACCAGCCACTTGATTTTAGAAGCGCACCTAAAAACAAATTTCTCATCTTTTAAGACAATTACACTAATTTGTGCAATACTTATGTTCAATACGTATGTTTTTTATTCTCTTTCCAAATATAACGGCAGAAATTAAAATTGATTTGCCTTTGAAAATTGTCTAACTCCTAAGGCTCCAAGTGCGAAAATTTTAAGAAAAATATTTGATTGTGACTTCAGAATGAACTTTTTCAGTCAGCGATAAAAAGTAAAACATTATTTATCTCTTTCGCACTCTCTAAGTAAATGACAAATGGCGGATAAAGTAGTAATCATTAGCACGCCGTCTTTTGTTATTTGCGAACTATTACCAAATGTCATTCAAACTATTCTCACCGATTTATGTGTACAGTCCTGTCAGAAATAAAATAAAGTGATAGTGAAAACGATAGTATCACTATCGCTTTACAGACAGCAACTCTCCTCTCACTATCTTTTGCATTATCATCTGAAAGACAGTCAGCTATCGTTTTACAGAATTACTACCCAGGTATTCATTATTGCCAAGTCCTTCAATTTGCAGTACTCTATTAATGTTCTTATATATGTAATATTGATCTTTGTTTTATTATCACTAATTTTCATAACCATAACCCTATCGGATACTCTTGCTACTCCGGTCACTAGGTTCCTTAAACAGGCCTTGATAATAATCCTTACACCGTATCTATGATGATTATCTTTGGATCCTGAATAGTACATAGTGAAATTTTCTTTTGATAATTCGCCATTTCCATTCAAATGTACATCGCTGACCCCGAATATATCCATATTCATTCCGACTGTTTCTTTAATTAAGATTTCAAATTTACCTGCTGCATGCAGGCTTCCTACGTTCCTCGTACCAATTCTAAAAAGCCCTCCGGAGATTCTTCCCACCCTCTGACCATTTACGACCTGCCGTGGACTCAGGACCATTTGTTATGTTTGTATATTCATTTGGATGATATTTACTAGGGAAAAATATAAAAATAAAATTGAATGAGGTGGTTTCCCGTTTCCTTCTTCATTATTTGGCCCAGTTAGAATTTTGAAAAAATAAATTTTTTTTTTTTTTTTGCATTTTTTCAAAGCAGAATATGTATTTTAAATTTCAGACAAATTGGACCGTTATTTATGGAGATATATAACTTTGAACGGAGCCGTCTCTAATGCATAACTATTCGTACTCAGAACTTTAAACGCGTTTTTCTCGAAACCATGTTTTCGAAGTCGGTGATCACTGTAACTTGAGAACGGCTTTGCCGATCGGAAAATTGTTCCCACTTATTCTATACATAATTGTCCTCCGGATGGACGAAGGATTTTTTTGAACGATTATTTTTTTTTATAGCCGAAAATGCGAGTGAAATTTTAGTCGAATAAATAATTTTGACTTTCAACATCCGCCATTTTGTGAAAACTCAAAATTTTTCGAATTCCTTCGTCCAACGTCATTAACTAATGATCCCTTTTGTTTTTTTTTTTTTTTTGATTTCACATGATCCAGTGATCACCGCAAAACACAAAACACCCCTCCCAAATTTGCTGTATCTCACTTATTTTTTAATATTTTGCCATAAAAAAAACTATAATAGTTTCTGTTAATACGTATCTTTTATGTGGAAAAACATTTGTTTTTAATTATTTAAATGCGTGGCCAAAAAAAAATCCTAAAGAAGAGCTTTTTATGGCAGTCCCAACTGGGTCTACGCTATTAATACATGCACTATATTTCCTTCGCTATCATCACATTTTGAATTCATTTTGACTTATTTTTCATTTCAATTTCTTCCTTCCTTATATTGTTTTTTTTACCTTGTTTTCTATTCTTGAAGTACGTTTTGCCGTTCCTATTTCGATGTGGTTGTCTTCGATGACTTAGATATTTCTTCATAGTTAATCTGACCCTTTCGGATTTTTCTTAGTTGTCTAGGTGGATTGTCTGGAATGTGCTATATGATTTCTATTTTTCGCTTCTTTTAAGGTTCATTGACCATGCGTTCCCTTAAACGTATTCTAGTGCCTTTTCCTTTATCTTTGCTGAATCTCCCAGATCCGCCTTTCCATATATAAACAGTTTATTTTTTAATACTTGCACCTAGACCTCTTTCTTTTAATTCTGTTGTAAGTTTGAAAAGTTTTTCTTCTCTTGTCAGATAATTTTTGATGAAGCATTTCGTACCTTGCAGAAGTAACTTGGCCTGCATTATCTCGATCTTTTTTACGAAGAGAAGTGAGACTAGCAAGGATTTGTTTTGCAGTCCTAGTTAATTTTACCTTTCCAACTCTTCTTGCGAGACATAAACTGTCGTGTTCACAGATATTCACAGCTAGTTTTGTTTTTATTAGCTGATTAACTATATTGTATACTTTTTCTTCGGTTTCATACACTTCTTGGATATTATATATTAAAAAGTTATTTTCACGCATGATTTTTTCGTGGTTTTCAATTGTATTTTGTTGAACCTTGATTGTATTCTTTAGTTGTTCAATTTCTTGTCCAAGTAGGCCAGTTTTATCTTCTAAACCCACTTTCAAGATCCCAATTTCCTTTTTCAGTTAATCGTAACTTCCGATAATCTCTGTTTTTTAGTTATTCGTGAGAGCCTAGGTAGGTAGGTGAAGTGGCGGCTCTTTAGAGCCCAATTAGCGCTAGAGTGCAACGTTTTGTAACCACGAAATTCGTCAAACCTTATTAGTATGTGGTTGTTGATTTGGTGGTTTAGGATGGCTATATCCAGCCGGTGGAGTTTAGATACAGGATTAGTTCTCTAATCCTTTTCTCAGCTATCTCGGCGAGGTCCAGGAAGAAGAGTTTGCCCAAAGAGCGCTGTCTGGTCCTCTCCAGGGCCGGACACCTTCAGAGGAAATGAAGTAGAGATTCTTTCTCATTAAGGTCCTTGCAGCTTCTGCAGAAGTTGTTGTGAGGAATACCAAGCTTGACCGCATGGTCTCCGACTGGCCAATGGCCTGTAATAATGGCTACGACTCTGGCAATATCTGTTCTTGATTTGCCAAGTAGCTCTCTTGACTTAGTTTTATTGTAATTGGGCCAGGTCTTTCTTGAGATGACGCAGCTGGACAGGCCATTCCATCTTTGATTTGGAAGCTGAAGGAAGTGTAGATGTACAAAGCCCTTAACAGTGCCCAGCGGAATATCGACTCTTTCTGCAAGTGAACTGTTAAGGGCCGATCCTTTCCTAGCCAGCTCGTCGGCACACTCATTTCCCTCGTAATTGCTATGACTTGGGATCTAGATGAGTGTAATTGTGGAGTGGGTACGCAGTTGATTAATTTCAAGCTGGCATTGCTCTACCAGCTTTGATGATATTGTAACCGCATCAATGGCTTTGATAGCGGCTTAACTATCTGAGAAGATAGCGATATTTTGGTTGGATATTTAGAGATTATTGAGCAAGCGGCAGGCCTCGCGAATCGCGAGAAGCTCCGTCTGAAAAACATTAGCAGAGTCTGGAAGACGAAGAGACTTTGATATATTCAGTTGGTCATCGACCCGTCCGTGTATATACCAATATCATTGTTTGAGGTCCCCTTCCACTTGCGTGTGCCACATGAATCGCGGTGTTCCTCTACTGCGTCATCCCTCGGGTGTGGATTTGAAGATTTTTCGAGCCGGAGCATTGGCATCCATCCGCTTTACATGATCCAGTCACCTTAGACGTTGCAGCTTCACTCTTTTGCTTGAGCCGTACAGCCCGTACAGTTCGTCGTTGTACCTCCTCCTCCACTCACCATCTATGCAGACGGGACAGAAGATCACCCGAAGAAATTTCCTCTCGAAACAGACAAGAGCAACCTCATCCGCTTTTGAGGGAGCCTCTGCACCGTAGAGCAGGACTGGGATGATTAAGGTATTATAAAGGATCACTTTAGTTTTTTGAGAGAGGGCGTTGCTCCTCAATTGCCTTCTTAGCCCAAACCTCGAAGTTATAACTGTATATTGTGACATTCTGTCCAAGACGTCGGTGTTGGGTTTCCTTTCTTGCTGACAGCATATACTTCGTCTTGCCCTCATTGAACGCTAAACCCATCGACGCCGCTTCCGTCTTAATACCCACAAACGCGCCAGTGACATCACGCTCCGTTCTTCCGATTATGTCAATATCATCGGCGTATGCGAATAATTGGACGAACTTTTGAAAGATTGTGCCTCTAGTATTGGCGCGTGAGTTTTGCACTATTCTTTCAAGAACGATGTTGAAGAAGTCGCATGACAGCGCGTCGTCTTGTCTAAAACCTTTTTTGACATCAAAGGTCTCCGTGAGGCCTTGACCGATCTTGATAGAGCAGCGTGCATCCTCCAGCGTCGTCCTGCACACACGGACGAGTTTGGCAGGGATGTCAAAACTAGACATAGCTCTGTATAGCTCGTCTCTACAGATGCTGTCGTATGCGGCCTTAAAATCGATGAAAAGATCCAAGATCTGCCGCAGTGTGAATATTATCGTCGATGGTGGACTTTCCTGGCCTGAAACCACACTGATATGGACCAACCAGGTTGTTGACGAATGGCTTCAGACGCTCATACAACACGCCAGATAAAATCTTGTAAGCGATGTTAAGAAGACTGATGCCTCTGGATTTGGCGCAGTTCAGAGGGTCTCCTTTCTGAGGTGGCATCGGGCATTAGATTAGATTAGATTATAAGTAGAGGTGGGACCGAGTCACCTTATCACTGCGGCCGCCAATGAGCCTATTGTGATTTTCTCCATTTAGAGCTCGCTCATGATGCCTGAATTCGAGATGAATCCAGAGAAGTCTGTGAGTGAGCTGGCAGATATATCCTCCGTTTCCAGATAGAATTTGCCTAAATGACGATGACGTGTTCTGATTAGACAGTTACAGTGAGACAAAATGATGTGTGCTGATTCTTCGTCTTCGTTGCACATTCTGCATGTATTGTCTTGTACTATTCCCATAGTCATTAGGTGTTTTTTGACTAGACAGTGTCCCGTTAGGAAGCCTGTAACCATTCGAACCTGACTCCTGGTTAGTCCTAGGAGTTGTTTCGTTCTGGTATGACAGATTGCCTGTTAGCTTCAGTATTTGTCCAATAATGGTGAGCTCTGTTTTTCAGCTAGGTTTTAATGGAGCACTTTGCAGTGCTAATTGGTAAACCACAGAATGGTCTTGGTATCATGAATTTTGATGCGGGTCCTTTTCTGGCTAGTAAGTCTGCTATTTCATTGTCTATGTGGCCGCTGTGCCCTGGCATACAAATGAGATGAAGTCTGAGGATTATGGTCTGAGTTAATATCTGCGCCTGGATAAGTTTTAACTGACTTAACACTATTTCTGAACCTCTTATTGATGATGAAGAAATCTATTTGATTTCTCACAATCCTGTGGTTGTTACTATGCATAGGTGAAGTCCACGTATAAAGTCTCCTTTTCGGCAGTTCAAACCAGGCCAGTAATTCTGTTAAACGATAGTCTCTCAAAAGATATCATTAATGACAGTTTTGGTTTCTGTAACTACATAAACTGTCTCCAGAGAGAGAGAAGACAAACGAGAGTGAGAAATTTTAGCTTTCTGTAAAACGATAGACGATAGTTTACTATCGTTTTGCTGTCATTTTCGAGAAGATAGCTATTTAGGTGTCGTTTTTGGTATCGTCTTCTAAGAAAAATTCATTTTTCTTTGTAAATAAAATAAAATAAATCAATTTCGTTTTTGAATGGTAGTAATAGTGATTCAAGTGACATGGAAAATACTCCAAATACAAGAGTTAAGAGAAAGTGTTTAAGGGATAAATCAAATCCGTTCAATTTGTGTGCCCAAGTATTCGTACAAAAGTACCGATTATCCAAGGGTGCTTTAAAATACAGTACATATATTAGATGCTTTGAATCTTCAAGATAGGAAAGAACAACATTTATACCACCTATCCCCAAATTAGCTTTTACGCTAGAAACGCTGCAATCCGGCGGATATGAGTGGTTTGTTTCATTCGACTATGGTGGACCTATCGGGCAAAGTACTCTCTCTAAAATTATTCTTCAGGTTGTTAACGTAATGGAAAACAAATTTTGTACGAAACACATTAAATGGAGAAACCAGCCACTTGATTTTAGAAGCGCACCTAAAAACAAATTTCTCATCTTTTAAGACAATTACACTAATTTGTGCAATACTTATGTTCAATACGTATGTTTTTTATTCTCTTTCCAAATATAACGGCAGAAATTAAAATTGATTTGCCTTTGAAAATTGTCTAACTCCTAAGGCTCCAAGTGCGAAAATTTTAAGAAAAATATTTGATTGTGACTTCAGAATGAACTTTTTCAGTCAGCGATAAAAAGTAAAACATTATTTATCTCTTTCGCACTCTCTAAGTAAATGACAAATGGCGGATAAAGTAGTAATCATTAGCACGCCGTCTTTTGTTATTTGCGAACTATTACCAAATGTCATTCAAACTATTCTCACCGATTTATGTGTACAGTCCTGTCAGAAATAAAATAAAGTGATAGTGAAAACGATAGTATCACTATCGCTTTACAGACAGCAACTCTCCTCTCACTATCTTTTGCATTATCATCTGAAAGACAGTCAGCTATCGTTTTACAGAATTACTACCCAGGTATTCATTATTGCCAAGTCCTTCAATTTGCAGTACTCTATTAATGTTCTTATATATGTAATATTGATCTTTGTTTTATTATCACTAATTTTCATAACCATAACCCTATCGGATACTCTTGCTACTCCGGTCACTAGGTTCCTTAAACAGGCCTTGATAATAATCCTTACACCGTATCTATGATGATTATCTTTGGATCCTGAATAGTACATAGTGAAATTTTCTTTTGATAATTCGCCATTTCCATTCAAATGTACATCGCTGACCCCGAATATATCCATATTCATTCCGACTGTTTCTTTAATTAAGATTTCAAATTTACCTGCTGCATGCAGGCTTCCTACGTTCCTCGTCCCAATTCTAAAAAGCCCTCCGGAGATTCTTCCCACCCTCTGACCATTTACGGCCTGCCGTGGACTCAGGACCATTTGTTGTGTTTGTATATTCATTTGGATGATATTTACTAGGGAAAAATATAAAAATAAAATTGAATGAGGTGGTTTCCCGTTTCCTTCTTCATTATTGGGCCCAGTTAGAATTTTGAAAAAATAATTTTTTTTTTTTTTTGCATTTTTTCAAAGCAGAATATGTATTTTAAATTTCAGACAAATTGGACCGTTATTTATGGAGATATATAACTTTGAACGGAGCCGTCTCTAATGCATAACTATTCGTACTCAGAACTTTAAACGCGTTTTTCTCGAAACCATGTTTTCGAAGTCGGTGATCACTGTAACTTGAGAACGGCTTAGCCGATCGGAAAATTGTTCCCACTTATTCTATACATAATTGTCCTCCGGATGGACGAAGGATTTTTTTGAACGATTATTTTTTTTTATAGCCGAAAATGCGAGTGAAATTTTAGTCGAATAAATAATTTTGACTTTCAACATCCGCCATTTTGTGAAAACTCAAAATTTTTCAAATTCCTTCGTCCAACGTCATTAACTAATGATCCCTTTTGTTTTTTTTTTTGATTTCACATGATCCAGTGACAAGCAGCAGTGATCACCGCAAAACACAAAACACCCCTCCCAAATTTGCTGTATCCCACTTATTTTTTAATATTTTGCCATAAAAAAAACTATAATAGTTTCTGTTAATACGTATCTTTTATGTGGAAAAACATTTGTTTTTAATTATTTAAATGCGTGGCCAAAAAAAAATCCTAAAGAAGAGCTTTTTATGGCAGTCCCAACTGGGTCTACCCTATTAATACATGCACTATATTTCCTTCGCTATCATCACATTTTGAATTCATTTTGACTTATTTTTCATTTCAATTTCTTCCTTCCTTATATTGTTTTTTTTACCTTGTTTTCTATTCTTGAAGTACGTTTTGCCGTTCCTATTTCGATGTGGTTGTCTTCGATGACTTAGATATTTCTTCATAGTTAATCTGACCCTTTCGGATTTTTCTTAGTTGTCTAGGTGGATTGTCTAGAATGTGCTATATGATTTCTATTTTTCGCTTCTTTTAAGGTTCATTGACCATGCGTTCCCTTAAACGTATTCTAGTGCCTTTTCCTTTATCTTTGCTGAATCTCCCAGATCCGCCTTTCCATATATAAACAGTTTATTTTTTAATACTTGCACCTAGACCTCTTTCTTTTAATTCTGTTGTAAGTTGGAAAAGTTTTTCTTCTCTTGTCAGATAATTTTTGATGAAGCATTTCGTACCTTGCAGAAGTAACTTGGCCTGCATTATCTCGATCTTTTTTACGAAGAGAAGTGAGACTAGCAAGGATTTGTTTTGCAGTCCTAGTTAATTTTACCTTTCCAACTCTTCTTGCAAGACATAAACTGTCGTGTTCACAGATATTCACAGCTAGTTTTGTTTTTATTAGCTGATTAACTATATTGTATACTTTTTCTTCGGTTCCATACACTTCTTGGATATTATATATTAAAAAGTTATTTTCACGCATGATTTTTTCGTGGTTTTCAATTGTATTTTGTTGAACCTTGATTGTATTCTTTAGTTGTTCAATTTCTTGTCCAAGTAGGCCAGTTTTATCTTCTAAACCCACTTTCAAGACCCCAATTTCCTTTTTCAGTTAATCGTAACTTCCGATAATCTCTGTTTTTTAGTTATTCGTGAGAGCCTAGGTAGGTAGGTGAAGTGGCGGCTCTTTAGAGCCCAATTAGCGCTAGAGTGCAACGTTTTGTAACCACGAAATTCGTCAAACCTTATTAGTATGTGGTTGTTGATTTGGTGGTTTAGGATGGCTATATACAGCCGTTGGAGTTTAGATACAGGATTAGTTCTCCAATCCTTTTCTCAGCTATCTCGGCGAGGTCCAGGAAGAAGAGTTTGCCCAAAGAGCGCTGTCTGGTCCTCTCCAGGGCCGGACACCTTCAGAGGAAATGAAGTAGAGATTCTTTCTCATTAAGGTCCTTGCAGCTTCTGTAGAAGTTGTTGTGAGGAATACCAAGCTTGACCGCATGGTCTCCGACTGGCCAATGGCCTGTAATAATGGCTACGACTCTGGCAATATCTGTTCTTGATTTGCCAAGTAGCTCTCTTGACTTAGTTTTATTGTAATTGGGCCAGGTCTTTCTTGAGATGACGCAGCTGGACAGGCCATTCCATCTTTGATTTGGAAGCTGAAGGAAGTGTAGATGTACAAAGCCCTTAACAGTGCCCAGCGGAATATCGACTCTTTCTGCAAGTGAACTGTTAAGGGCCGATCCTTTCCTAGCCAGCTCGTCGGCACACTCATTTCCCTCGTAATTGCTATGACTTGGGATCCAGATGAGTGTAATTGTGGAGTGGGTACGCAGTTGATTAATTTCAAGCTGGCATTGCTCTACCAGCTTTGATGATATGGTAACTGCATCAATGGCTTTGATAGCGGCTTAACTATCTGAGAAGATAGCGATATTTTGGTTGGATATTTAGAGATTATTGAGCAAGCGGCAGGCCTCGCGAATCGCGAGAAGCTCCGTCTGAAAAACATTAGCAGAGTCTGGAAGACGAAGAGACTTTGATATATTCAGTTGGTCATCGACCCGTCCGTGTATATACCAATATCATGGTCGTTGAGAACATTTCCATTCTTCCATTCTTCTTTGGTAGGGAATTTAGCAAGGAATAATTTCCTAGAATGGAGGGTGGGTGTCATGTAATTGGTCGAAGACCCGACCAAAACTCGAGGAACGGTTTCCAGTATCTTACAATCACCGTACGGCTTTGCGATCCAGGACCCAGATTCCCGAGCCGGATCGCACTGCAGGTAGCTGTGTCTTTGATGTGAAGGTCAAGATGCATTAGGTGCAGGATCAAACTTAGAGCATCGGTAGGATAAGATCTCAGTGCCCCTGTAACACCTACACACGCTGATCTCTGCACTTTCTTGAACTTATCGATGTTGTATTTTTTACTCACGGCAGGCCACCAGACTATGCCACCATAAGTAAGAGTTGGACGCACAACGGCATTGTACATCTACAGGGTCATCTTTGGCTTGAGTCCCCATTTTTTGCCGAATGTTTTATTGCAGGCATAGAACGCTATACTTGCTTTCTTAACCCGCTGTTCTATATTGAGCTTCCAACTCAGTTTTGGATCGAGTATTGTGCCTAGGTATATTGCACTGAGGCTTAGTGAAAGTGGCTGACCATATAGTTTGTTTGGGGTGAATTCCGGAACCTTGGTTTAGTAGTAAATAGCATCATTTCGGTCTTATCTGAATTTACTCCAAGGCCACTGCTCTCTTCCCCCTCGTGCAGCTGACCTCCTCGCGGTGGCGGGCGGGCAACATGTCTGGAAAGTGCGGGTGGAGTAGCTGAATAGCTGATCTACCCGTACTCCCCAGATATGGCTAACGAAGCGCAAACCCCCGATGATGACAAAACGAACGAAACTAGCCTCGGATATTGCTAAGCCTGCTAAGTCAGGGCGCCCTTCGGAGCCAGACCTAGGGGGTGGCAGCATGCGAGTGTCTGATGGTGGGTTTGTCCCGCTCGGCAGCCGGCCGGGTTCAACCCGAAACGGCTACGAGCTTCCCGGCAATGGTCTCGCAAACCATTACGGGGGTCAAAGGGGAGATGCGCTATGCTCCGACGGGGGCATAAGTGGACTTTCGGCTTTTCGACAACGGCATCGACTTAGGATAGGCACATGGAACATTTCTTCACTCACAGGAAAAGACCTTGAGGTTATTGGGGAGGCTACTAAATACCGACTAGATAAAGTTGGTATCTCCTCAACAAAGCCAAGAGGTTCTAGAATTGTGGACCTTTTGGATGGGTGGAAACTCTTCATGTCAGGAGTAGCAGCTTCAATGTCTGCTCAGGCGGGAGTGGGGATACTCACGAGTCCCAGGCTGGCAGGCAGAGTACTGGAGTGGATACCATTGGGAGGGAGAGTTGCGATCTTAAAGCTAAAGCTTGAAAGGTCAACTCTGGCTCTGGTGCAGGTATATGCGCCGAATCTGGAGTCGGAGTATGCAGCTTTCTTGGAGGAAGTAGATGCCGCCTTAGAACAGGTGGCAGATATGGATTCCTATGTCCTGATGGGAGACTTCAATGCTCACGTGGGTGTGGACTTAATGACACGGGGAAGTGTGATTGGGAGGAACGGTGACCCGGATCAGAACGCGAACGGAGAGAAGTTGTTGGACTTTTGCTGTGCGAATGGCATGTCCATTATGAACACCTTCTTTTCGCAAAAAAACATCCATAGATACACATGGTACCGTCAGAGTCTTCAGCAGAAATCGCTGATAGACTTTTTCGTGGTACCATCGTGTGTTAAAAGGATGGTTTGTGACGTTCGTGTTGTGAGAGGGGCTGAACTGTCAACTGATCATCACCTAGTGTTGTTCAAATTGTATCTCAACGATAAAGTACCTGTCCTACCAAACCGTAAACCAAGGCTGGTGACACGCATACGGTGGGAGAGTTTACAGAACGATGAGATACGGGAGGAGTTTGCACGACAGGTATCCGAAAGGTTTGAACAAATTCCAACTGTTCCGACAAATGTAGAGGAAGAATGGCGGTTGTTTTCAACAGCAGTCATTGCCTCTGCAGGAGATGTTTGCGGAGTGAAGCGGCTCGGTGTGGCGGCTGGTGGTGAGAAAAGAACTGCGTGGTTTAAAACACCCGGTGTTCAAGAAGCCATCAGAGAGAAGAAGAAAGCCTTCAAGGTGTGGATACACTTGGGGGATTCAACTTCTCGAAACCGGTACGTCGGGGCGCGAAGTACTTGCAAGCTGGCTGTTAAAGCAGTTACGGAGCAGTCTTGGAAGGAGTTTGGTGAGAAATTGGACTGTGACCACAGATCTGCAAACAAGGTGTTCTGGCAGACCATCCGCCGTCTCAGAGGAAGGAAGTTTAATATCATCTAAGGAGTCAAATCCAAAGATGGTGTACTTCTTTCCGATGAGAAGGACATCTTGCGCAGATGGGGCGAGCACTTTTCGGAGCTGCTCAATCCCGAACAGGGCACTGAGGATGGCAGACCCATGGTTCTGAGTAGGGCGGAGAATAGTCCCACCGTAGAGGAGGTGACTTTGGCGATTAAAGCGCTAAAAGTCGGTAAATCTGCTGGTGTGGATGAAATTCGGCCAGAAGTGCTCAAGGCTTTGGGTAAAGAGGGAGTGGAATGGCTCTCTCGTGTCATTAAAGTGGCCTGGGAATGCGGTGAAACACCTAGCGATTGGCAAACTGGGGTGATCGTTCCTCTTTTTAAGAAAGGGGATAAGAGGGATTGCTCCAATTATAGGGGTATATCTCTTTTAAGTCTCCCCGGAAAGGTCTTTGCAAAGGTGTTGGAAACGCGTTCCAGAGCTGTGGTCGAGTCCCGGTTGGGCGATGAGCAGTGCGGCTTTCGTCCAGGTAGAAGCACAACCGACCAGCTGTTCACTCTCAGAATGGTACTTGAGAAGGCCTGGGAGTATGCCAAACCTATTTACAGTTGTTTTGTGGATTTGGAGAAAGCATATGATCGTGTCCCTCGAGGTAAACTCTGGAGTGTATTGCAGGAGTACGGGATTGACGGTTCTCTTCTGAGGGCCATTCAATCTCTGTACACTAACTGTAAGAGCTGTGTTCGGATGAACGTTAGGTCGACACCTTTCACTGTGGGCGTTGGACTTCGCCAGTGGTGCGTTCTGTCACCTCTCCTTTTCATAGTGTATATGGATTGGATGTTACAGCGCAGCTTTGGTGAGGAACGGTTCGAATTGGGAGACTTAAGGATAAGTCATCTGCTTTTTGCTGATGACTTGGTCATCCTTACGTCCACCCAGACCGAACTTCAGCGCGCACTAGATAGGTTCGTCGCCGTCTGTGTTGAAGCTGGGATGAAGGTAAACGTAAACATATCAGAGGTAATGGTAATTTCCAGAACACCTGTTAAATGCACTCTGCATGTTAGTGGAGTCCCATTGAAACAGGTGGAGAAGTTTAAGTATCTCGGGGTCCTATTCACGAGTGATGGTAGGAGCAATACTGAGTTATCCTGTAGGATTGGTCAAGCTGGAGCAATTTTGAGACAGCTTGGTCAATCTGTTATCAGGAGGGCCGAACTTGGCATCGAAGCTAAGTTGTCGGTCTTTAATTCAGTGTTTGTTCCGACCCTCATCTATGGTCATGAGGTTTGGGTAATGACCGAAAGAATAAGATCGCGGATACAAGCTGCCGAAATGAGATTTCTTCGTTGTATTGCTGGGGTGACTCGTCGAGATCGGGTTAGGAACACCAGAATACGCGAGGCACTCAATGTCAAGCAGCTACTTCTTCGAGCGGAGAGGTCCATACTTCGTTGGTTTGGGCACGTCAAACGCATGTCCCCAACTCGGTTTCAAAGACGTGCCATGGAATTCGTGCCATCGGGTAGACGTCCCCTGGGTAGGCCTAGGATGAGATGGCTGGACCAAGTCCGAAATCTCACCTCTACCCGTTTGGGGATAGCCCCTGATGAGTTAGAGTCGATGGCGGAAGATCGGCAAATGTGGAGAGTCCACTTAAGCTAAGCTCCCTAAACCCGCGACCCTCATAGTGGATAAGCGGGCTATTGGAAGATGATGATGATGATGATGGCCACTGCTCTTGGCCCATGAGTGTACCTTATCCAGAGCTCTCTCCATGAGTTGACTTATCGTGGGGAGAAATTTACCTGATACTAGTATAACCACGTCGCCGTGGCTCAGTGGTTAGTGCGTTGAACTGCTGAACAAGCGGCGTGGGTTTAAGCCCCAGCCAGGAACACCGAACATTTTTCGCGGCACCACCTCTCGTCGGGGAATGACAATCCTCTACACCTAGCTCGGTGAGAGCCTCTTGAATGACTTCAGTATGAATATTGTTAAAAACTCCTTCTATGTCAAGAAAGGTAGCGAGAGTGTATTCTTTGTAGTGGAGAGTCTTTTCCACCGTACGCACCACTTCATGAAGAGCAGTCTTAGTGGACCGACCCTTAAGGTAAGCGTGCTGGGAATTCGACAGTGGAGGGCTCTTCAGGGTTTCACGGATATGAAAATCTAGGATTCATTCTAGAGTCTTTAGCTTATAGGTCTATAATCCTTCGCAGATTCGTGGCCTCGCCGGCCTACCTCTGTGATAAAGACAACTTTGACACGTCTCCAGAAAGAGGGGATATGGTTTAGATTGACGCAGCTCCTATAAATTGGTAATAGCCAGGGAATTGCTATGTCTTTCAGATTCTGTAGCATAATAGGCATAATGCTATCTGGGCCAGGTGACTTAAAAGGAGAAAAGCTGTTAATCGACCATGAGATTTTATTCTCTGTGATAATGTTTGTGATCCTATTCCGTGAGAGCCTTCTATTTGCATTTTTATATTTGATTTCATGTCATGTTTCAAATGTTCATGTTTATAAATTACAATAATTTTTTATTTTATTTTTTTTCTTGTTTTTGTTGATGACTGTATTAGAGTTCTAAATGATATTAAAAAATTCGATTGTAGACAACTCAGGGACTTGACGAAATAGCATTAACTGTATCTCTCTCTTTCAGTTAATGTAGTTGTTTTTCCTCTCTGTCAAATTGAACACAATTAATATAATTAAAAATACTTAGGAAATTTTTATATTTAACGTTTCCACTTCAGTTTGACCGAATTCTACCATTCGAATTCTATCGATGCTCTGTTTTTTAACAAATAAATTTCACTTTATACGCTTTTTATCACGATTAGAAATTTGCGCCAAAAACTTAACTTCGATCGACTTTGAGTTTAATAGCTATGCGCAAGCTACTATCTTCGGATAATTCAGTTTTGCTTCACCGATTCCAGTAACGGAGGAAATTGCCCTTGCAAAATCTTCCGGAGCAAATAAAAAGGGTAAAAATAAAAGACCGGGTTAACTTCAGTTCTTTTCGACTTTATTTGTTTGCTTTCTTTTTCTCACTCACAGAATACATTCACAAATGAATGATCATCATGATTTGGTGTCGACAGAGTTGGGTTGTTTTTTTTTTCGGCTTGATAGCCAAGGTTGCTGACAAAACGAATGTCTGGAATGAATGAACTTTGTTCTTATTATTGCACTGTTATTATTATTACACTGGTCATGCTGACCAATTAATCGGAAGTTTGTTGTCGTTAACCTTTGGTGTTGACGTCGAGGTCGACGTTACCCGCGTGAGTTGTGCACTATTCTTTCAAGAACGATGTTAAAAAAGTCGTGTGACAATACGCTTGTCTAAATCCTTTCTTGACATCGAAGGTCTCGGTGAGGTGTTTACCGACCTTGATGGAGCCGCGTGAAATTTCCATCGTTATCCTGCACAAACGGACGAGTGTCGCAGGCATGCCAAAACTAGACATTGCTTTTTATAGATCGGCTCTATAAATGCTGATGACAGCATATGAACGCGGCCATAAAATCGATGAAAATGTGGTGGGTATCGATTTGAAATTCCTAGGGTTTTTCCAAGATCTTCCGCAGTATGAATATTTGGTCGGTGGTGGTTTTTCCTGGCCTGAAGCCACACTGGTATGGACCGATCAGGTTGTTGACGAATGGCTTCAGGTGCTCACACAACACGCCAAATAAAATCTTTTTGGCGATGTTAAGAAGACTGATGCCTCTGTAGTTGGCGCAATTTAGAGGGTCTCCTTTTTTCAGGATCGGGCAAACAATCCTGAGGTTCCATTCATCGGGCATACTTTCCTCCGACAATGGTTTACATATGAGTTGATGCATGCTCCTTACCAAGCCGTCGCCCGCCGCTTTGAACAGCTCGGCATCTAGGCCGTCAACTGCAGCAGCTTTGTTGGACATAAGCTTAGATATGGCTATCTTCGTTTCATCCAGGTCGGGTGGACGGAATTGTTGGTCTTCACCGTCCAGGTTGAATGGTTCATTCTGCCTGACAGTGGGATTTGATTCCTCGTTGCCGTTAAACAGTTTTCAGAAATGGTTCTTCCATATTCTCATCATAAACTGCTATTCTATTACAATGTTCCCTTGTTCATCCGTGCAGTCTTCGGTTCGGGCTCTGTAGCCTTGACAGGTTCTTTTTACCCTTTGGTAAAACTTCGAAATCTCATTCCTGCAGTAACATCTCTCTATTTCCTCGATCGCGTGCTTCTGTTCGTAGAGCTCGCGAGCAGCTCTAGTCCTTCTATGCAGCGCCACTTTGAATGGCTCTTGTTTCGCTGCATGTTTTTGCCGGCACTCGTCGCATAACAAGCTGATGTTGGCGAATTTAATTTTGATGCGAATAGTCATAAGACGTTCGCTTACGTGTCGGAAGCTTAAGCCTTGTTGCCTAAGACAATTCCGCATACGAATAAGCGCTCCTTCTGCTCCCTGTAGCAATTTCCAAAGTAGATGTCACATCATAATACTTCCTGGATGGCGTGTAGGTCTGCTTTATAGCAGTCTAGGGCCTCTGCAAGTTGTTCGACTGCACGCGGCCTGTTAAGGATGCGAACATTTCACGTGCAGAACCGAAAATCGTTGTCCTTGTTTTGTTTGCCAGGCACGTCAACAGTAAAATCATCCGTATCCGAGGCTCTTGATTGTTTCGGAATCGGTTATATTTCCCGTGGTAAGAAGGTTATTCGGACTTCACAATTCCCAGCCTGAAGCGCCAGGTTCTTTGTTACAGCCCGCGGACAAAAGATAGGGGTTTGTTTAAGAAAACTTGTGGACGCTTGTGTCCTCTTTCATGTAGAGTTAAAAAAAAATTGTACAATATACGTACCGTACCTAAAAAGAACACAAACACTACATTCTCCCATAAAGTTTGTGTATGCGTATACAAACGATATACACTACGTAGTGAAGGCGATGAGGGATGAAAGTACCCAACGATAGCGTTCTGTTCTTCATCAAAGGTCTCGGTGAGGTCTTGACCGACCTTGATGGAGCAGCGTGCATTTTCCATCGTCATCCTGCACAACCGGATGAGTTTGGCAGTGATGCCAAAACTAGACATGGCTCTGTATAGCTCGTCTCTATAGATGCTGTCATACGCGGCCTTAAAATCGATGAAAAGGTGGTGGGTATCGATTTGAAGTTCCTGGGTTTTTTCCAAGATCTGTCGCAGTGTGAATATTTGGTCGATGGTGGACTTTCCTGGCCTGAAACCACACTGATATGGACCGATCAGGTTGTTGACGAACGGCTTCAGGCGTTCACACAACACGGCAGATAAGATCTTGTAAGCGATGTTAAGAAGACTGATGCCTCTGTAGTTGGCGCAGTTCAGAGGGTCTCCTTTCTTGAGGATCGGGTAAACAATCCTGAGGTTCCATTCATCGGGCATACTTTCCTCCGACATTGGTTTACATATGAGTTGATGCATGCTCCTTACCAAGCCGTCGCCCGCCGCTTTGAACAGCTCGGCATCTAGGCCGTCAACTGCAGCAGCTTTGTTGGACATAAGCTTAGATATGGCTATCTTCGTTTCATCCAGGTCGGGTGGACGGAATTGTTGGTCTTCACCGTCCAGGTTGAATGGTTCATTCTGCCTGACAGTGGGATTTGATTCCTCGTTGCCGTTAAACAGTTTTCAGAAATGGTTCTTCCATATTCTCATCATCAACTGCTATTCTATTACAATGTTCCCTTGTTCATCCGTGCAGTCTTCGGTTCGGGCTCTGTAGCCTTGACAGGTTCTTTTTACCCTTTGGTAAAACTTCGAAACCTCATTCCTGCAATAACATCTCTCTATTTCCTCGATCGCGTGCTTCTGTTCGTCTATCCTTTTCTGTTCGTAGAGCTCGCGAGCAGCTCTAGTCCTTCTATGCAGCGCCACTTTGAATGGCTCTTGTTTCGCTGCATGTTTTTGTCGGCACTCGTCGCATAACAAGCTGATGTTGGCGAATTTAATTTTGATGCGAATAGTCATAAGACGTTCGCTTACGTGTCGGAAGCTTAAGACTTGTTGCCTAAGACAATTCCGCATACGAATAAGCGCTTCTTCTGCTCCCTGTAGCAATTTCCAAAGTAGATGTCACATCATAATACTTCCTGGATGGCGTGTAGGTCTGCTTTATAGCAGTCTAGGGCCTTTGCAAGTTGTTCGACTGCACGCGGCCTGTTAAGGATGCGAACATTTCACGTGCAGAACCGAAAATCGTTGTCCTTGTTTTGTTTGCCAGGCACGTCAACAGTAAAATCATCCGTATCCGAGGCTCTTGATTGTTTCGGAATCGGTAATATTTCCCGTGGTAAGGAGGTTATTCGGACTTCACAATTCCCAGCCTGAAGCGCCAGGTTCTTTGTTACACCCCGCGGACAAAAGATAGGGGGTTGTTTAAGAAAACTTGTGGACGCTTGTGTCCTCTTTCATGTAGAGTTAAAAAAAAAATTTTACAATATACGTACCGTACCTAAAAAGAACACAAACACTACAGGGTTTTTCAATAAGCGCCCTACAAAAGTTTTTTTTAAATAAAACAAAAACGGTTTTGGATATCAATGAAATTCTTTATTCCTGTGAAAGTACGTTCGATGCGTTTATGTATGGAACTCGATTTCTTTTGCATGGCCACCACGGGCACGCTTGCAGAAGTCCAGACGCTGAACCCAATTTTCGACGGTTTTCAAGCATAAATCGGCCGATAGTGCTGCAATTTCACGTTCGATATTCGTAGGAAGTTCACCAATCGTCGCTGGCTTGTTGGAATAGACCATAGACTTGACGTAGCCCCACAGGAAATAGTCTAACGGCGTCAAATCGCACGACCGAGGCGGCCAAGCGACTGGACCATTTCGTGAGATAACACGTTCTCCAAACTTGGTTTCCAATAAATTGATTGTGACATTCGCTGTGTGGCTTGTGGCGCCGTCCTGTTGGAACCACATGTCCTCTAAGTCCATATCATCCAATGGGGGCCAAAAATATTCGGTTATGATTGAACGGTAGCGATCCCCATTCACAGTAACGTGCCGGTCTTGATCATCACGGAAGAAGTACGGCCCAATGACGCCGCCGGCCCATAAACCACACAAAACCGTAATTTTTTCGGGATGCAATGATGACTCATGGAGTACGTGTGGATTGCTGCCTGACCAATACCGCATATTTTGTTTATTGACGAAGCCATCCAGCCAGAAATTATGACGACCATAAATTGGACGTAGCGCTCTTAACGTTGAGGCCACTGACTCCGAATTTCGGTAGTAAATTTTAATAATTTCGACTCATTGTTGGCTCGTATATCTTTCCATCATGAAATGGCAAACCTTACTGAAGAGAAATGTCAAAAAACCGCAAGAAAAATATGGCGTCGTTTGCTGTCACTGTCGCTCTACTTTTGTAGCTTCCCTATTGAAAAACCCTTTACATTCTCCCATAAAGTTTGTGTATGCGTATACAAACGATATACACTACGTAGTGAAGGCGATGAGGGATGAAAGTACCCAACGATAGCGTTCTGTTCTTCCTAAATAAACTCTACCTCGCCTGATAGAGTTTGTGTATGCGAGTTACGTCCGGTAACCTGATGACAGGAAACGTCAGGCCGGAAATAATAGAGTTCATTGAAAACCTTAATCATTCTCGACGCAGCATAAATGAAGAAGTCGATACAGCAATTTGCTAAACAACTAATGTTGCGGAGAACATTATTTGCTGGGCGAAAAGTGCAGTATCGGCAGTTTCATTCTGTAGGGAAAAAGAAAAGTTCAGTTGTTCATTATTCGCCTAATAAATAAGTATTAAAATACGAGGAAAAATATTGTTTTTTTTATTTATTCTCTGAAGAGAATAATACACATATAACTGTCAAAGGAGTATAATTCCAAAGAATTATACAGAATCAACCAACCAATAATCGCAATAAAATAAAGAAAAAAAAGTATCTAGAGTGCCTAGAGTGATAATAACAGTGAAAAGAAAGCAACGGAAGCAATACAAAAAAAAATTTAAAAATAAGTGAATTAGTGATCTGTATGCAAATAAATTGATGAAACAGAGTAAAAACGAACTGTTCGATCAAAATCGAAATCTGAACAGTGAAAGTGATAGTGAACCAGAATATATGGATAATATGGCTAATCCACAGGAAATTGCACTGTTGATGCAAACTCTACAACAACAGCAAAACGAAGGTGGTAATCTTCAAAAGACGAAACTGAGCCCGTACTCAGTAACAGTGTGGGATTTTTACCCACTAACCCCTTCTCCCTTCTTCCCCTTATCCCTGCGGTACGGCCATCTTGGCATTTCATTACAGGTGGGGGAGAAGCGCCAGCCTTTCCAATTATTGCACCTAGTCGTTAGACTAATCAGCAATTTGTCTTTCGTATACATAAATATGTATTCAATGGATTGTGTTAATTATGTTAATCGCCTGTGGACGGTTAACTATTGTTTTATTTATTTAATTACTTTATTTTTATTTTTTATTTTTTCGGTTAACTAGCTAGTTCGAAAGGTTTTACTCTTCTTAATCTTCTAGTCAGATTGTCAGTATTTAATAATTCTGTCATTTCTACGTTAACGTGGCTGAAAAGCCTAAGTCTATGTCTATTGGCTACTTTCTTTACTTCTTCTTCAATCATTTCAACTTTAAGGTCAGCGTTTCTTATGTACCAAGATGCTAGTAAGTGCTACGTAGTACTTTACTTTGGAATGTTTGTATTATTTGTAAATTTGTTTTGCATGTGCATGCCCACAACTGAAGCCCGTAGGTCCATACTGGTTTTAATATTTGCTTATAAAGCAGTAATTTATTGTAGTTGGACAGACAAGAGTATTTCCCGATTAGCCAATACATTTTATTGTAGCGCATATTTAGTTCTTCTCTTTTTTTCTTCACATGCGTTTTCCAGCGCAGTTTTGCATCTAGGGTCATCCCTAGATATTTGGCTGTGTTTGCATATTCTACTTCATTACCATTTATGAATACTGGGATATGCTGAACATTTTTATTCGTAAAGTTGATATGAACAGACTTTAGGTCATTTAGTTTAATTTGCCACTTTTTGGTCCATTTCGATATATTATTTACAGCCTTCTGCAGCTTTTTTTTGTCGCTTCTTCAACATTTTCGCCAACAGCAAGGATAGCAGTATCATCTGCAAATGTTGCCACGGTTGTTTCATCACTATCTGGCAGATTGCTTGTAAACAGAAGGTATAAAAGAGGCCCTAGCACACTACCTTGTGGTACTCCAGCTTCTATTTCCCTCAACGTGGAGTATTCATTTTCTTGTTTAATTCTAAAATATCGCTGTGATATATAAGATTCTAAAATTTCTGCGTATTGCTTAGGAAGATGTTTTTGCAATTTATGGATCAGTCCCTTGTGCCATACTTTATCGAAAGCTTGTGCTATATCGAGAAATATATCGATTATTTTATGCAGACGTTTAATTATCATCTTTTCAAATAGTTTTTACAACATAGGTAGAATTGATATCGGGCGATAGGAGGTGACTTCACTAGGTGGTTTGCCTGGTTTCGGTATCATAATTACTTCTGCAACTTTCCACATACTAGGTAAATGCCTTATCCTGAATGCAGCATTTACAATCT
This sequence comes from Matsumyia berberina, assembly GCA_917880715.2. NCBI lineage: Eukaryota > Metazoa > Arthropoda > Insecta > Diptera > Syrphidae > Matsumyia > Matsumyia berberina. Next base: position 88,728,418 of record OU862872.1, read on the forward strand.
GCGCTAGTTTCTTCAAGCCTTTTTTTGGGAATTGTTTTAGGATTTCTCCCGTTATTAAATCAAATCCCGGGGCTTTTTTTGTATTAATCCCTTCTTTTATTTCTTTGGCAATTTCTTTCGCAGTAACTGGTAGAATATGTCTTTCCTCTTGACACACTTCTTCCGTTTCTTGGCAGTCTTTGTCTTCATACGGTTGGAAGACGCCTTCCAGGTACTCAGCAAATAGATTCGCTTTTTCTTTGTTACTTTTTGCCCAGTTACCATCTTTGTTTTTAACCGGTGGAATGTGTGCTATTGGCCTTTTCATTTTCTTCGTTGCCTTCCAAAGTGAGTATTCGGTACTAGCGTCATTCGTAAGACTGGAGAGATAGGTTTTAAGAGACTCATTTTTATGTTCTCTCACCGATCTTTTGAGTTTACCGACTAGATTATTGAGTACTGTTTTGTCGCATGGCGCCCTTGTTTGTTGCCAACGTTTTCTAGCTCTTCTCTTCTCCGCAATAATTTCACATATTTTGTTTGGATAAGAGTTTTGTTGGAATTTGATTTTAGTTATGGGTGTTGCAGCCCATGCAGCTTTTTGGATGTTAACTGTAAGTGTTTGTACTGCCTCTTCCAATTGATCTTTTGTTTCAATAGTTTCTAAGAGCTGAGTACTATCCTCAAGTTTCCGTCGGAAGTAGTTCCAATCAGTCAGCTTATTAGTTAGTCTTGGTCTATCCTCTTTGTTAATGATTTTGTCGCCAAATGTCAAAAGTATTGTGGAATGATCTGAGTCAAGATCTGGCCCTTCTTCTACTTTTATACTGTTCGACGAGATATTTCTTGTTACAAAAAAGTCGACAAGATCTGGGGTTTTATTCCTATCTGTTGGCCAAGAGGTAGGTTTTCCCATTGAGTGATATTTGCCGCCAGTTTCTTTTATCACTTCATATAGTTCTCTTCCTCTAGTATTTGTCAATCTAGATCCCCAGTCCTTGTTTTTGGCATTAAAATCTCCACCTGCGATATATCTACTGTGAAATATGCGGAAGAGACTTCTAAAATCATTTTTTTTTTAGATTATAGCTGGGAGAGCAATAAATTGATGCAACTGATATTTGCCCAATTTTCGTTTTTATATTTATAGATATTCCTTCAATCGCACATGATTGGAATTTAGCTTCTATATGGTGATCGATCGTCTGTTTTATTATAACTGCAGCCCCGCATTTAGCCGAATTATGGGGATGTGGTGAGTGATATAGTTCGTACCCTTGCAGTTTGAAATTGTCTGGGTCTTAAAGTGTGTCTCTGAGACAAGACATATATCTATTTGGTTCATGTCGAGAATTACTTGAATTTCTTCTTTACGGTTCTCGATACCATTAGCATTCCATTCTAGAATTTTTATGTTATCCATCATGTTTGTCTTTTGTGTGCAGCCTTTTTATTGCTGCTTTTCCTCTCAAGGAATAATATTCTTTCTAGTATAGCTTTATTACTTTTTTCGATATTTTCCATTCTGTTTAGGATTTTTTGCATGAAAGTTTCCATACTAACATTTGATTTTACTTCTGTTGTGTTTATTGTTTTTTCTGCGTTTTTTAATGCAGCCTGAGCATATGTCATTTCTGTACCCGTCCCTGTCTTTGGTCTTACGTCCTTTTTGATATTTTTTTGGCCTTTGGGTACTTCTATTGGCGTTCTCGGTTGCACGTCCTTTATTCTTTTAGGTTCGTCCTTTTCTGAGTTTGGTTGTGTTTGTTTATATTTTTTGTTTTTTGCCAGTTGAATCTGTTTTGCAACCAAGCAGCCTCTATAGTTGGCTGGATGCTTTTCGTTGCAGTTGGCACACTTTGCTGGTTCCTCTTTTTTCTTCATACAGTCTTTCGTATGGTGATTTCCTGCACACTTAACGCATCTTGGGTGAGAGCTGCAGTACTTGTGTGTATGTCCATACTTTTGGCAGTTCTTGCACTGCGGGACTAATTTTGATTTCCTCATAGCATGAATCTCTACCTTCATTCCAAGGATATCTTTAATTTCGTATATCTTTTTGATGTTTTCATCGTGCTCAAAAGAAAGCATAAACACTGGAAGCGGTACTTTGCTGTTAAATTTTAGCATATTGACAGCTTCCAGTTTTTCTTAAAGTTTTTCCTTTTTAGATCTGCTACTATATTCTCTGGTGAGCAAGAAAAGTGTAATTTTTTTTACAATAACCTTAATTGGTCTTGTTAGTTTGCTTTCATAAGAGTACCATTGCACCCTTTTTTGGTTAAGTAATTTTGTAAGTTTCCTATAGGACTCCTCTTCAGCTACATTAATTTTAATGTCATTACTATTTAATAACGCTGTATTAGCTTTAATTTTATTTTCCTCCATTAACCTAACTAAGCTTTCATACTTAGTTATTTGCAGTGCAATAATTGGTGGAAATTTGGCTGACTTTTGAGTTATATTTTCTTTGTTTGAGACATATTCCGTAACTTGGTAGGTTTCTTTCGGAGATGAGATTTTTGGTGATGAACTCATTTTCCTTTTTTTATTTTTGTTCCCGTTTTTAAGTTTCCCTTCTGTCTCTCTAAGTAGCTCTTCTTCATCAGTTGAAAACTCTACAACTTTAGCTTTTTCTATATTTTCACTGTTGATCTGTTGTTTCAACATTTGCAACTCTTGCTTTAAACTATCAATTTCTTTAATTAATGTCTCGCTTAGTTGCTTAAATCCATCTCTTTCTTCGCAGGCTTTAGAATATTTAGCCTTTAGGTTTTTGTTTTCGTCTATTGTATGAGATGGGGGTGTTCTCTCTACCCTCTTACCTTTTCCAAAAGGGTTATCGATGAGCAACAAATGGTCCCCCCCAGAATCCGTGGGACCGACCTCCGAGAAGGGTGGATTTACCAGTTTACATGGCGTACCACCTGGGGTATTAAAATCTTTTGTTTTGTTCATTGCATACATTTTTTAAATAACTTTTGTGAAAAGTTTAAACGATTTGGATTTCAGTCGCCTTTTACGACAGGCATACCTTACCTCGGGTATATTCTATTCAAGCCCCTATCCCGAAGGGGGCAAACAACAACAACTGAACCAATATATTCAATAACGGAATGTAAACCAAGCTAATCCGCAACAACAACAGAATGAAGACCAAATTGACCCAAATGGAAATATGTTTTAACTATCAACGGATCAAGTTCTGAATCATTTTCGTCATTTGAAACCATTCAATGGCAGAGATGACTTCACTTTAATGCAATTCATCAGATCCGTAAATAACGCAGTCGAATTGTGCAGCAATGAACGGCTAAAACAATACGCAATCAAAATGGTACTGAACGAGAAAATACAGGGCGAAGCAAAACGATGTGTACAACGACTTGGCGACAACTTAACCTGGGAAGAAGCACAATCGGAGCTTAAGCTGCATTTTCGACCTCGAAAGGATTACGCAGAACTCATCAACGAATGTCGGAACTTTGAGGTAGGAAATCTAAAAGAATTATTTGAAAAAGTGAAATCTTTTAATTATCAGTAAAACGAGTTGTACAATTTTGAAGACGAAAATGATAAACCAACAGTTTATTCGCCAAATAATAATAATAAATATCTTGTAGGCATTGTGATAGAAAAATTAGATAGTTTACTTACTTACTTAAGGTGGCGCTACAGACCGGCGTGGTCCTGGGCCTCAACCAACAAGTCTCTCCAGCCAGCTCGATCTTTAGCCAGCTGCCTCCAGTTTCGCACGCCAAGTTGGTTGAGGTCCCCTTCCACTTGCGTGCGCCACCTGAATCGCGGTCTTCCTCTACTGCGCTGACCCTCGGGTGTGGATTCGATGATTTTCCGAGCTTGAGCATTGGTGTCCATCCGCTCTACATGACCCAGCCACCTCAATCGTTGGACCTTCACTCTTCTGGCTAAGTCGATGTCGCTGTACAGCCCGTACAGTTCGTCGTTGTATCTCCTCCTCCACTCCCCGTCTATGCAGACGGGACCAAAAAATCACCCGAAGAATTTTCCTCTCGAAGCAGCCAAGAGCAACCTCATCCGCTTTAGACAGAGTCCATGCCTCTGCGCCGTAGAGCAGGACTGGGACGATTAAGGACTTATAGAGGGTCACCTTAGTTGTTCGAGAGACGGCTTTGCTACTCAATTGCCTTCTTAGCCCAAAGAAACAGCGATTGGCAAGAGTTATTCTTCGTTTAATCTCAGCGCCGATGTCATTGTCTGAATTTATAGCGGAGCCTAGGTAGACAGAGTCCTTAACTACCTCGAAGTTATAGCTGTCTGTAGTGACGTTCTGTCCGAGACGTCGGTGTTGGGAGTCCTTTCTTGTTGACAGCATATACTTCGTCTTGCCCTCATTGACCGCTAAACCCATCTTCGCCGCCTCCGTCTCGATACTCACAAACGCACCAGTGACATCACGCTGCGTTCTTCCGATTATGTCAATGTCATCGGCGTATCCGAGTAATTGGACGGACTTTTGAAAGTTTGTGCCTCTGGTGTTGGCGCGTGAGTTTTGCACAACTCTTTCAAGAACGATGTTGAAGAAGTCGCATGACAGGGCGTCGCCTTGTCTAAATCCTTTTCTGACATCAAAGGTCTCGGTGAGGTCTTGACCGACCTTGATGGAGCAGCGTGCATTTTCCATCGTCATCCTGCACAACCGGACGAGTTTGGCAGGAATGCCAAAACTAGACATGGCTCTGTATAGCTCGTCTATATAGGTGCTGTCATACGCGGCCTTAAAATCGATGAAGTTCCTGGGTTTTTTCCAAGATCTGAATATTTGATCGATGGTGGACTTTCCTGGCCTGAAACCACACTGATATGGACCGATCAGGTTGTTGACGAACGGCTTCAGGCGTTCACACAACACGGCAGATAAGATCTTGTAAGCGATGTTAAGAAGACTGATGCCTCTTTAGTTGGCGCAGTTCAGAGGGTTTCCTTTCTTGAGGATCGGGCAAACAATGCTGAGGTTCCATTCATCGGGCATACTTTCTTCCGACCATATTTTACAGATGAGTTGGTGCATGCTCCTTACCAAGTCATCGCCTGCTGCTTTGAACAGCTCGGCAGTTAGGCCGTCAGCCCCAGCAGCTTTGTTGGACTTAAGCTTCGAAATGGCTTTCTTCACCTCGTCCAGGTCGGGTGGACGGAATTGTTGGTCTTCGTCGTCCAGGTTGAATGGTTCATTCTGCCTGACAGTGGGATTTAATTCGTCGTCGCCGTTAAACAGTCTGCAGAAGTAGTTCTTCCATATCCTCAGCATCGACTGCGATTCTACTACGATGTTCCCTTGTTCATCCTTGCAGGCCTCGGTTCGGGCTCTGTAACCTTGACGGGTTCTTTTTACCCTTTGGTAAAACTTCCGAACCTCATTCCTGCTATAACATCCCTCTATCTCCTCGATCACGCGCTTCTCATGCTCTTTCTTTTTCCCTCTGAAAAACTTGTGTTCGTCTCTCCTCTTCTGCCCGTAGAGCTCACAGGCAGCTCTGGTCTTTCTATGCAGCGCCGGTTTGTAAGCCTCTTGTTTCGCTGCATGTGCTTGCCGGCACTCGTCGTCAAACCAGGGATTTCGTTGTGGTGGCCGTGTGAAACCCAGCACATCAGAGGCGGCATCTCTGATCGCTTTTTGGCAATGTTGCCACTGGTCTTCAATACTTGATGCTGGCGGCATAGGACCTCTTGAGAGATTGAGAGAGACTCGATCGGAAAAGGATCTGGTGATCTCTTGCGATTGCAGCCGTCCGACGTCAAAATTTCCTCACAGTATTCCCTTGTCTTGGCGGTGTTCGCGATACCCGCAGTCGTATCTTGGCTACAACAAGGTAGTGGTCCGAGTCAATGTTGGCCCCTCGGAAAGTTCGGACATCCATGATACTGGAGGAGTGCCTTGCGTCGATCGCAATGTGGTCAATCTGGTTGACGGTTGATTGATCAGGGGATCTCCATGTTCCTTTGTGGATATCGAGATGTGGGAACGGCGCACTAGCTACGACAACGTTCCGCCCCGCAGCAAAGTCGACCAGCCTAAATCCGTTATCGGAGGTGGTGTCGTGTAGGCTGTGCTTTCCGACAGTACTACCAAAGATGCCCTCTCTTCCTAGCTTTGCGTTAAAATCGCCTAGGACAATCTTAATGTCATAGCTAGGGCACTGCTCGTATGTCTTGTCCAAGAGCTCGTAGAACCTGTCTTTGGTGTCGTCGTCTTTCTCCTCTGTGGGGGCATGCGCGCATATCAGGCTAATATTGGCGAATTTAGCCTTGATGCGGATTGTCGTGAGGCGTTCGCTTACATACCTGAAGCTTAAGACTTCTTGCCTAAGTCTGCCTCCAACGACGAATCCACATCCAAACAAGCGCTGCTTTTGTTGCCGATAGCAATCGCCGTAATAGATGTCGCAGTTTTCCATCCTCTTTTTGCCCGGCCCATCCCATCGCACTTCTTGAATGGCGGTAATGTTTGCTTTGCAGCAGTTTAGGGCCTCCGCTAATTGTTTGGCTGCAAGTGGTCGGTTAAGGGACCTAACGTTCCACGTGCAGATCCGAAATTCGTTGTCCTTAATTCGTTTGCATGGGTTGTCATCAGTGAATCCGTCCGTATCCGAGGCTTGTTGTCGCTTCGTAACAATGTTTGTTTTCCATAGTGGAGCTGTCAACCCCACGTACAACCCCCAACCTGGAGGACCAGGTCCATTGTTATAACCCCTAGGACGAGGGGCCGGTATAACCGATGTCGGTAACCCACTTCGGGGATGTGAGCGCTGCCGTTGGCCCCTGTAGGGCTCATCCGCCACCATCTCTTTTCCAAGACCCCAACCGATTCCTGGAAATCCTTATCGGCCTCAGCTCCAAATATGTTGAAGTAGCCCAGATAAGGTGTTGCTCCCGATCCGGAAGTTATAGACGCCACCGTTGATTCCATCTTATAAGTTTAGCAAGTTGAGTCCGGGTGGACAACAACCAGTACCCAGTGGCTACCGAGGGATTACGAGGAGGTAAAATAAGCACAATTGATGTGTAGTAACAGTTACAACACTGGGCATCGCCAAGTTGATACCAATCAGAGTCTACCCTATTACTACAACACCCAGCCACACATCCAATTAGATAGTTTAGTTCGTGGAAATGTGAACAAAAATAATACCTTGATAGAAATATATAATAAACTAGCTGACTAATACCCGACGTTGCTCGGGCTATTACATTTCAATCGAGAAATCGATGTCTTCTTCAAACAATTTATGAAAGACTAATCATGATTATATAAAACGAGCTGAATAATACCCGGCGTTGCTCGGGGTTATTACATTTCAATCCAGAAATCGATATCTTCTTCAAACAATTAATGAAAGACTTATCCTGATTATATTATATATCATAATCTCATCTTAAATCTGAACAGGAATTTTATATTCAACCCAATCGACTGTATTTTATTCTGCCACTTTTGCAAATGTAATCAAATTCTTTAAGTCGAACCGAACCTCCTTTAACTCTAATTTCCTTCTAACTCGAACTTCACTCTAACTCGAATTTCCCTCTAACTCGAGTTTGTTCACTTATTGTCCCCCGTCAGTTTTCTTTCGAAAAATCATCCTCCAAGTCAAATTCATCCTAAATCAAAAGTCCTTGGAATTTGAATACATTCGTTAAATAGATACATACATATATACCTACATCCTTTGCAAAAAACAAATCAAAACAAAAACTCCCCTCCCGCAAATGGCAATGTTATATCTACATCAAGCACACACAATCCCATACCCAGCCCGTCGCGTCGCGTCGGCGCGCTCTTCCTTTATCTACCGAAAAAGAGAATCTATTAAAAAAATTGACAGGAAAAATGTGTAGACAATTGCGCATATGCGTAAAAAAATTAATAATCCGGCTGGCTGGAAAAAAAGATGATGTGTCATCATAACAATACCAAAGTTCACTCGCCCACAAATGGAACGGGCAAACTGATCAGAGTGCCCTATGACCTTTTCCCTCATTAACTCAAATGTAAATACACATGTACATATTTACAGAAATATATCCAACGTATAAATAGGTATCTACCATACCAACCACCAAATCATTAGCCTGTCCACACGAATAGATATAGGCAAAGATACGAACAAAAAAAAATAACAACAACACTGAAGAAAAGGAAATGAAAAACTACCCTTGGAAAACTGGGCAAAACAAAAACAACACACACGATCATCAACCGATGTGTCTCACCATCGAGAAAATATCTTTTCGTGTGCGGCAAGGAATTTCTTCTGACTTGCTCCACGTTTTTGTTAACTGCTCAGCTCTTGGATAAGATAGCGTTACAATACATAGCCTATTATATGTATGACCAGAGGTACAACCATTCAGTATGCAAAATTTGAGGTTGATTGGTTCAGTAGTTTTCGCGTGGCAAAAATCCAAACCAACAAACAAACGGGCAACGTTTCACTTTTATAATATTAGTAGTGATTCGCGGCGCTCAAACTACTTGATGATGAAAGGGCTATCTGTATGACTTATCGAAAACGAAAAACTTTTTTTCAAAATAGAGAACTCAGTCATGAAACGAATAGGCAGGCAAATAGGGCAATAAATAGCGAAACATTCACGACAGTAACAGTTACAATAATTTCCAACAGAATCGGTATCAAAATAATAACAATCAAGAGAATAATACAAGAAATTATACTGAAATAGTTTTATTTGTATTAATGCAAGTAATGAACAACCGCAAGAAAACAATCAGTTTCGAGGTACCTACTAACCAATTAAATAATTCAGGTAGATCCCGCAATCAGAACAACTCTTCTAAATTGTGGCGAAATATGAGTAATGATAATAGTTCTAACGCTTACAAACGTTTTGAGCCTATGGAGATAGGAAACTTTGAAAAACGTGGATACCGGCTGAGAAACAAGCATTATAAAACCCAACTTCCTACAAAATTACACCGAAATACAACTATCAGATCCTATATTTTACTCTACAATTAATGGCATGAATTTAGTTGACCATAAAGTTGTCACCCCACTCCCAAAAGAATTTTCTGCTAAAGGAACAGTGGCATGGAAAGTGCTTACACTGAATGGTAGGAAATATGACGCAATTGTTGGTCAAGATCTATTGTCGTCATTAAATGCAAAAGTAGGTCTAGTAGAAAGACAATTAGAAATAAACGGTAACAGTATCCTTTTTGAAGATGGTTCCCCCTACGAAGTAAATGAAATTACTGCCTTAGAAATTAACGACGGATCTACTATCAATTATCCAAATTTCGATCATTTAAATGGTCACGAAGGTAAATTAATTAAAAACTTGATGCACAGTTATCAAGATTTATTTTTTATGGAAGGTGACGACCTAACCTGTTCACAGAGAGAGTTGTTCCCCATACAATTCTCCTCTTTGGATCGTTATCGACTACCGAAAACTCAATGATGTTACGGAGGACGATAAGTTCCCAATTCCCAATATCGAAAATATATTGGACAAATTGGGAAGAGCCCAATATTTCATCACCTTGGATTTGGCGAAGGGATTCCATCAAATCCCCGTCAAACCAGAGGACCAAAAGAAAACTGCTTTCTCTACTCCAAATGGACATTATGAGTATATCAGGATACGGTTCGGACTTAAAAATGTCCCGGCAACCTTCCAAAGATTAATGAACTTAATCCTTAAGGATTACATCAATAAAATCTGTATCGTTTACCTTAATGATATTTTAATCTTTAGTACGTCCGTAGAAGAACATATTTCAAATATTCGAAAAAATTTTGAAAGATTAAGAAAAGCCCAATTAAAAATGCAAATAGACAAATGTAATTTTCTCCTCAGGGAAACGGAATATTTAGGTCATATTTTAACACCTGAAGGTGTACGGCCAAACCCCCGCAAAAGTCGAGGTTACCCAAAACTTAGCATTGCCAAAAACACAAAGACAAATTAAATCTTTTTTAGGAGTCACTGGATACTATAGGAAATTCATTGAGAATTATGCAAAGATTGCACATCCTTTAACAAAATATCTTAAAAAAAAAATGCTCGAATAAACACAAATGACCCTAGTTTTATTGCCGCTTTCGAAAAATTAAAAGATCTAATAACCAATCATCCAATTCTTAGATACCCCGATTTAAAAAAAAAATAAACTGGTGACAGATGCAAGCAATGTTGCTATCGGCGCAGTTTTGACCCAAGATGGTCACCCTATTTCATATGCCTCTAGGACCCGTAACAATCAAAAGCTAAATTATTCTACCATTGATAAAGAATTGCTGGCTGTTGTGTGGGGTGTCAGGTAATTTAGACCCTATTTGTTTGAAAGGGAATTTGAATTACACACAGATCATCAGCCAATCAAATGGCTTCATAACAAATACGCTGGCAAAAATATAAACCCCGACTCCAGAGGTCGCTATTACAATTAGGGGAAGACAACATAAAGATCGATTATATTAAGGGCAAAGGAAATGTTATTGCAGACTTTTCAAGCCGTATAAATATTGAAAATAAGGAGATAAACGCTATTTCGCAAACCGATGATGAAACAGATCAAGATTCAGCAAGTGTTGCAAACTTGAACACAAACAATGAAATCTTCAAAGAGGTATCGGAGGAAAAGATTGAAAAGTTAAATAACCTTGAAGCAAATAGGGAAGATAATGCATCTGAAGATGTACAAACTATCCACTCTCGGGAACAAAATCTGGAGGACCATATTCCTATTCTAGATACTATAGTTAACCGATTTAAGACACAAATATTATTCTTAGAGCGTTAAGAACGAGAATTTGAAAAAGTTTTTAAAAATACTCGAATTTATATAGACAAAGACGACATACCTGAAGGAAATGTCAGTGTAATTTTAAAAAAATATTTAAGCAAAGGTAAAATAGGGATTTATTCCAATCTTAGTGATAGAGAGTACAATGAACTCCAACAGAGAATAATAGAGACATTCCCTGATAGGAAACTATTTAAATTCGTGAAATGTAGTTACATCGCTAGAGATATAGAAGATGACGAAACTTTAAAGAAGCAAATTGCGTTATTCCATAAGAATGAAGTAGGACATTCCGGAATAATTCCAACTTACGAGGGCATAAAAAAGAAAGTTTATCACCCCAATCTCAAAACAGTAATACACCAATTAATTAATAATTGCGAAATTTGTACTTCAGCGAAATACGATAGAAACCCGATAAGAAATAAATTCTTTCTTACAGAAACCCCCTCGACTTTAAACGAAATTGAACATGTTGATGTCTACGTCAATAGCAAACATTCATTTATAGTTTTCATAGACAAATTTTCGAAGTATGCTACAACCGACAACGAATTCAAATCAAAAAACGTTGAAGAATTTTGTAAAGAGGAAAATATTAAATCTAGAGCATAAGTAACCCATCAAAACACAAATGCTTAACGCAGTCATATACCCTTTTCCCACCGGAACGAAAACTGAGTTTTCGGCATAAAACTCACGAAAACTCTGAACTATTCCCATCGAACATAAACGTGTTTTCACTTGTCATTTCCATCATTTTGCGACTAAAGGTGAATTTTTTGTGTTGGCTAAAAACATTGACTTTGATAAGATTTGGTAAATTTCTCATATAAATATATTAAAAAAATTAATTCAGATATTTTCTTCGTACTAATATCCAAATATAAAAAAAAAAAAGTAAATTTCAACACATCAAGGGAAATTAAACAGCTGTTTTTGACAGCTTTTTCTCAGTTGCTCTGCTCAAATTCTCTCACTTGCTCTGCTAAATAAGCTGAAAGTATCAAAAGGTGTGTTTGGTTTGACAACCTTAACACTAACTTACCATTGTGAGACGATTTCGTGAAGTTTTATTCGGAAACTGCCGAAAACTCGGTTTTATGATGACTGAAAAATGTATGGGAAAACTTCAGTTTTGGATATAGTTTTCGTAAATTTGGCGAAAACTCAGTTTTCGTTCCGGTGGGAAAAGGGTAATACTTTATAACATCACTTATCACTCCACCATAAAATGCGCCCCATCCGAAGTACATGAACGAAAAGTTGACTTTAGTCAAATTAAAGAAAGAATAAATAAAGCAAAAGCTAACACGACAGGAAAGAGAAATAAAAATCGCGAAAATTATATATAAACAAGAACTACAGGATTCATTAAAAATTAAAAGTCCCTTCGTAACAAAGAAGAGCCCAAATTTAGAAAACTCAAACTTAGAAATATACACGAAAATAACATTAAACGTATCTTTAAATTTGCAGATCAGAACACTTCTCATATGGATACTAGTACTAATAACCATCCTCATGACCCAAACGGCCCTAACAATTGAAAAAATTACTTCAGAAGTCGGTTATGCAGAGATAAAGATTGATGAAGTAGAAATAGTTACTTAATTTGATATAATACTAAATATTATTAACCCAAACGAAATTATAAATTTAATAAATAATTTAGAATAATTAGAAAGGTTGCCAACAGAAAGGATTTTTTTGAGAACAGAATTATATTCAATGAGAAATAAGATATTAACTCTACTTCCCCATAGATCTTAAAGAAGTTTGATTAATGCTGTAGGAAAGGGATTAAGCTGGCTCTTTGGATCGTTAGACGATGACGACAAACACGACATAGAAACCCAATTAAAAAGTAACGACAACACAAATAACGAACTCATTGAGACAGTCAATCAGCAGATAAAAATAAATAATAATTTTAATAGCTCGTTTACTTTGTTAAAAAAACGTTTTACAATCAGATAAAAATCAAATTTTGCAGAAAATTAACACGAGTGAAAACCTAAGTAAACAAATAATATCACAGGAAGACTTTCTAGAACAACAAATGCGAATTAATATACTAAAAGAAAAAATAAACTTGATACAAGACAACATAATTTTGGCAAAAGTAGGAGTTATACACCCAAGTATTTTGAGCAACAATGAGATCATTAAATATCAAATTGACATTAAAAAACTCAGCAACATAAAAGTAGGAATAGCAAAGCTTGAAAACGAAGATATCATTTTTGCAATAAAAATTCCAACATCAATAATGAAAACAGATAAAAAGTTACGTCCGGTAACCTGATGACAGGAAACGTCAGGCCGGAAATAATAGAGTTCATTGAAAACCTTAATCATTCTCGACGCAGCATAAATGAAGCAGTCTATACAGCAATTTGCCTAACAAATAATGTTGCGGAGAACATTATTCGCTGGGCGAAAAGTGCAGTATCGGCAGTTTCATTCTTTGCGGTCGAAAGTGATTGTACGGAAAAAGAAAAGTTCAGTTGTTCATCAATCGCCTAATAAATAAGTATTTAAATACGAGGAAAAATATTGTTTTTTTTTTATTTATTCTCTGAAGAGAATAATACACATATAACTCGCGTACACAACCCGAATAAAGAATGAAATACACTAAACGTACGGTACGTTAAGTGTACTTTTTCGGTACGTTTACCGATCTTTTGAGTTCGCTGAAAAAAAAAAAATTTCCAAACGAAATACACGAACTTGATCACTAAACGTACCGAAAAAGTACACAAAAAAATTTTTTTCAATAATGAAAAAAGGAAGAAATTAATGTTCGACTTTCCTTTATTTCTTGTTTTTTACCTTTTAATTAGATTACTTTTTTTAACTCTATTAATAAATAAAATAAAATGTTTTGAATAAAAAAAATACATCTTTGTACACTAGCTGATGCCCGCGACTACGTCCGCGTGAAACACGCCTCATTGTTCTCTATATCCTTCCCCAGGTTTCAAGACATTGATGAGTAGGTCTAGACTCTCAATTCCTCATATTAATTCTTTATGGTGAACATCATTCCTGGTTTTTCTTTCTGGTTATAGGATGACCAGGCTGAATTGGCTCTGTGCGCGCTATGGGAGAAAGAGTCACACCTCAGATCCCCATTATCCGCTTTCGAACTCTGTCCAAGCACATAACGTGGTTCTAAAGGGTCTTCCAATAGGGATTTCCGAACTTTAGGTCTTTTCGCGAATTTTTACGAAAAGTTACGAATTTTTACCAAATCCTGTTCGCGTACGCAAAAATTTCGTAGTTTTTCGTAAAAGAGAGCGCTCACGAGAGAGTAAGAAACTTCCCCATGTTACGAATTTTAGTGCAAAAAATTTATTTGGGCTGTTTTATGAAATCTGTCAAGTGTACTAAACAGCTGTTCGTTATTTTTGTGTGGTATTCAAACTGTCAGATATTGAAGAATTCTAGAACACCTAGCTATCATGTGAAGATCCAGGGAATCTAAAAAATGTGTTGGAACAATAAAAAAATGTTTTATACACTTCTTTAAACTCTCCAAATGTGAATCAAAAAATTCTTTCCTGTATACTTTTCTCAGATTTGGCAGTTTAAAATTGGGCAAATTTTCTTGTTCAACAGAAACTTTTCTTGTGCAGAAAGTACCCGAACAGACCTTTTGTCAGTTGATAGCGGCCATATTGTTGAAGCTACATCTGCCAAATTGGCTGTCATTTATTCAGTCTGTTTTGCCAAATCGCCATGGACGGATATAGCGTTTAACAACACGTGCTTATAAAAAATTTGTTTTACCAAAATGGGCGTTCTGTTCGGGCAACGTTCCGCCCGCTTCGCTCATTTTACGGTCTCCATAATCGTCCTTCCGAGAGGACTATTCGCAGTGTGATGGATAAATTTGAGTCCACTAGTTCAGTAGACGATCAACCAACACCCGTACGTCAACGAAACGCAAGATTTGCCGAAAACATCGCCGCTGTCCGTGCGGGAGAATCCGTGGCAGTCGATTTCGCGTCGCTCACAAGAACTCGGCCTTTTGCAGACTACAACTTGGCGAATTTTGCGTCATGACTTTGGCCTGCAACCGTACAAACTGATCCTAATTTTCACCGAAAAATCATCTTCAGCGATGAGGCCTATTTCTGGATGAATGGGTACATCAACAAACAAAATTGTCGAATTTGGGACGATGCCAATCCACATGAGATTCAAGAGCGTCCAAGGCATCCCGAAAAATACACTGTTTTGTGTGGATTTTGGGCTGGCAGCGTCATCGACGATGGCCAGGCCATCACCGTCAACGGCGAGTGCTATAGGTCGATGATTACCAACTTCTTTTGGCCTGAATTGGATGCTATGGACACCAACGACATGTGGTTCCAACAGAACGGCGATACGTGCTACACAGCTGATGCCACAATGGAAATTCTGCGCGAGTGATTCGAGGGCATGGGCATCTCACGTGGAAGTGATGTGAACTGGCCACCGAGATTGTGCGATTTGACCACGTTAGACTTTTTCTTGTGGAAGTCGCAGGTCTATGCGAATAAGCCACAAACCAGAGCGGCCCTCTTCTTACTTAACTTAACCATCAGTCAAATTCAGCCTGATTTATGCGCCAGAGTCATGGAAAATTGGACATTTCGGATGCGCGCCACCCAGAGAAGTCGCGGCGGATATTTGAACGATGTTATATTCCCATACATAATGGCATCGAAAGGACTTTCAAACGAATAAAAAATTTCAATGATATCTCACACACACTTTGTTTTGTTTAAACTTAAAGATAGGAAGCGCTTAATGAAAGACCCTTTATAAAGTCTTCACCTGCACGGATTTTAAGGATTTAGATTGGACAACAACTTTGATATTGAGGATGTGGGGTGGGTTTTCTGGTGGATCGAAAGTGTGCAATAACTTTACAGGTTAATATACAGCATCCTCGAGTTTAATTTCCGAGTCCAGAGATTCACACTTTATATTCTAAGTTGGCCACTTCTCCAGCAGAATATTGTTGATGCTGTTGGCTGAGAGGTTTATTTGAGCGAAATTAGCTCTGAAATAGCTCAGCCATGAACCAAACTGATGAACGTTTAAGTACATTATATTCTGCCAGTCAAACTAATCATATCTCCCATAACATCGCAAGGGTTACTTGGAATATTTATTTTTTCCTCCTCTTTCCATCACCAAGAAATAGATTAGAAAACTCCTCTGGACATAAATGTATGTTAACTCTTAAGGACAAGACTTTAACATAAGGCTATTAGATCGATGACTTGAGACAGGCCTTCACTTCATTTGTCGTGTCACAAAGTGTACTCTCAGAATGAATTAGGTTGAGCAGCTTTGAGCAGGTAGGGTGACCCGCCATATCTTCTATAATCAAGGTAGCTGCAGTACCTGAGGAAGCAACGGCAGTATTCCCTTCTCTCTTATTTGTGACCCACAACAGAGTGATCAAGAATATACATACAGCCTTGGCCAAATGTATTAGGCACCCCTTTCTTTTTTTCTTTGCTGCGAAGTCCTTTCCCGTAATTCATTTATTTGAATTGTATGACTCATGGCATCCTTGTACGAGGTTGTAAAAGTTATTTATATTTTAATAAACGTCATTGATGCACTTTTATGATGCGATCATTGTTCGCAATTGACAGACGCGTGCCTAATTTTTTTTTTTATTGTTAATAATTGTGAAGTGTCTGGGGCATGAACCCACACCGCTCGGTCAGCAGTCCAACGCACTAACCACTGAGCCACGGCGCCCACAATGTTAATTTTTATTTTAAAATGTCAAAAGCAGGTGAACTGAATCCGGGAAAACATGTGAAAATACAGCTTTTATTTGAAGAAAGGAAGAATCAAATTCAAATTGCAAAAGAAATAAAGTGCACACGTTGTTCAGTCCAAAGCGCAATTAAACGGTACAGGCAGATTGGTTCGCACAAAAATCGCGAAAAATCCGGGAGGAAAAAGATTACCACGCGTCGGGAGGACCGATTTTTAATACGATCTTCTCTTAAAACTCAGGACAAAACCTCATCTGAGCTTGCTGCTGAGTTGTTGAAGGATCAAAGAAAAAAAAAATACTTCCTGAACCGTTAGATGAAGACTTAAGAAAGCTGGACGTAAAGAATGCAAAGCAAGAAAGAAGCCGTGGCTCACGGTAAAAACAAAAAAGAACCTTCCGGTAGAAGCCGCAAGAGGTAGGTAGGATTTCGTATATCATCGCTATGGCTTCTGTGTTCTGATGGAGGGAACAAAATGGCGGACGAAAATTTCCACTTTAAGAATGAATTTGTACTCATTACCTCGAAATGAGTAAGAATTTTAAATTTCTACGAAATCCGAGCATTTTTGAAGAATTTCAAGATGGCGGATTCACGATGGTGCCCAAATTGGTAGCAGGCGAATTCTGGTGACTGTTATCTGCTATAATACTCGTATTAAAAATCCAAACCGGAAGTTAGGATTTATTTGAGTTGTGAATTGTACCATTCGAGACATAAAAAGGGGCGTAACCCGCCCCCCTCTCAACCGATTACGCCCATCTACGAACTTAGCCGAGCTATTCACCATACGAACGTGTATACTAAATTTTATTCAAATCGGTTCATAATTGCGGCCTCAATCGTGTCCACAAGAATCCGTTATATTGCATATGTATATGTACATATATGTATATAATTATATAGATATATATGTATATATATAAATTTTTTAAAGGAGTATAACGTTAGTGTTTGCTATGATAGCGAAGACAAATGGCATTAAAATTTTTTGAAAGTCGCGTCATGAGGACCGTATGGGGGTGTATTTCTATGGGTATTTCTATGAAATCCACCTAAAAGGCTTGCGTGGAGTGTACGAAGAAACATGTACATTTTCAGAAGAAAATTGGTCCAATATTTTGTGGTCAGATGAATCTAACTCTAAGATACGTTTCATTTATAGATCGCTTTTAATTTTGTCATAAAAAAATTAAACTAATTTTGATGTTGCCTAGACGAATTTATCTTTTTTAAATAATGCTATTTTCCGGCAATTTTCGGATATTTGGCAACCCTGATGTAACTTTTGTGAGGCGAAGAATTGACGAAGATTACAACCATGGCCGCCAGCGGTGTAGGCGAAATGCATGTGTGTGACGGTCGGATGGAGTCCTACAAATACAAAAATGTGTTAGAAAATGTGCTTCAACTTTCTTTTTCCAACATTTTCGGGAATACCAACAGGGAAAATGTCAAATTCCCAGAGGTCAATGCACCCTGCCACAAATCAGCCCTAAGCATGGGGTGGTTTGAAGACAATAGCATAGACCTGCTTAAGTGGCCTGAGCAGTCCACGGGGCTCAACCCTATATAACATCTATGGGCTATTCTGAAGCGTAGGATCCTGCGGCACTCAATAACATCAAAAGAAGCACTTAAAACTGTGTTACACCAAGAATGGAGCGATATTTCTTCGGAAAAGTGCCGCAAACTAGTCAGCTTTATGCCCACCAGAGTCGCTGCAATCATAAAGGCCAAAGGCGGTCCAAACGAAATATTAATTTTATCTAATGAAATGAGTTATTAATCATATCTGCTTACTTTGATTTTATTTAGTCTTATTTTTTTGGAATATATTGATAATTTTAAGGGGTGCCTAATACATTTGGCCAAGGCTTATGTACATACATGTGTATATGATTTCCTACAAACTTTTGCAGAATAGGCAAGATTATACAACAACAAAAATATTTCCATCATATGCATGTGTATATATGTAGATATCGTAATGAGTCAAAAAAAAACAGCAACAAAGAAAAATGAAAAAACTACCCTTATACAACTATCACGAAACAATAGGTGCCGCTGACTACGGTTGCGCATTACTATAAATGGCCAAACTTTAACGCCCTGTATATTGGCCCACAGTTGTAACTTTGAAAAACGGTAAAACACGTGTTTAATTATTTCTGTTCTACAATATACCCACCAAATTTCAATTCCAAAATCCGTATTAAAGTATTTTTTATACAAACTTGAACACCCTGTAGAAACCGACGTCTTTCCTTGTTCCTTGTTACATCATAAAGGCTCGGTCAATTCCATGCATTAAACTCCAATTTACTGATCTGCTTTACTTTAGTAAAGTTCTCCAAGAACTTGGCCGCTGGTATCTCATCACTTTTTATGGCTAACATTTTAAACAAGAACTTGGCCTTTTTTTACAGTAATATTTTGATGGGATCTCACTTTTTTTGTAGCGACTGCCGCCATCTTACTTCTCAATCATTTGTTTTCGATTCTGACCGATCTTTGAGTCTTAATATAATTAGTCACGGGGTTCCTGACGGGACACTGTCGAGTCAAAAACATCTAATGACTATGGAAATAGTACAAAACACATGCAGAATGTGCAACGAAGACGAAGGATCAGCGTAACACATTTTGTGTCACCAACTGTTTAATTAGAATATATCATCGCCTGTTAGGCGAAATCTACCTCGAACCGGAGGATATATCTGCCACCCATCGGCCCATCGGTGGCCGCAGTGATAAGGTGACAAGGTCCCACCTCTAATACAATCTACAATATATTGTAAGCGATCGCAATGAAAGATAAAAGTCAATACTTTTGATCTGCTTTCGCTTATTGTACGTTTTTGTTGTGCGTTTTGTTTGGAATAGTAGAAATCCATATACATATGTAGAGAGCAGAGATAAACTATAAAGAGATGCTCAACTTCCGTCCCTCTATCCCCGCGACACCCATTTGTTTACATAGTTGTAGTTGTAGCGCCATATTGCTTTTCCTCGCTGACAGCTCTTGTCTGTGAATACGTGTGAGGACAAAGCAACAACAATTTCAACGGTCCCTTTAAAAACGATGCGGTGGATTTCTCTTATGCCACAATCATATGAACAGTTTCCGATATCTTCAAAGCGCCTCCATGGACACATTTTTAGGGTGATGTACCTGGGTGTACCCCTAGCAGCTTAAGACAGAGTTATCCTTTCATTAATTATCAGTAATTAATCTGCCGAATTCAGAAAACTCTTGAAATATCAAATTTTAAATTGGCGCCTAATATTTTCACATTTTTAATCCCCCACATCGAAATGGGAGCAACAGATCAGCTGTGATGTTCGTAGAGTATAGCAGTTGGTGAGTTGAGCTTACAATCCAGTCTAGGAATTACGTAATTATTATTATGTTTTAACAAATAGATGCGTTTTGTGAAATAATTATCAATTTTCGTGTGTGCAAGCATACACTTATGTGATATTATGTCTTGCAAACATTCGTCTTTATTGAAAAGCAAGTTTGCAGAGTCAAAAAATGGAATAAGAATTTTAAATTATTCGAAATTGCTTCGAAACAAGAAACATCCATACGGTTCTGAGCTAAATAATTTTTGATAAGCCTTTTCTCAAAGTTTCTATCGCAAAGGATGTAGAAAATACAAAAAAACCAATAAATGCCTCTCAGCATGAACATAAATTATACACTGTTAATGGCTTCTAAAATGCAAAATTTGCTTAGATATTAAAAACTATTGGTAACTACAACAATATTTTGTTTTCTATCATGATAACTCTTGCATATTTTTATAAGTCTTGTTGTCGAAGAAAGTTTCAATATTTAAAAATATGACTATGGTTATTGAACAAACATGACCAACTTTCCAATAATTGTGACATTTGCCGCAATTTTGGGGTGAATTCGTTAACTTGCCGCCATTTTCAGGGGGAATTCGTGAACTTGCCGCCATCTTGGGGGGAATTCGTTATTTCACGCATATTTATAAAGAAAATGAGACAGTATTGGAGAATATTGGAAGTTTTTTTTTTTTTTTTTCTTTTTTTCTTGGAAGGCAGCTTGTGGGCACTGGAAGAGGGGCTGGAAAGACGAATATCTCTTTATAGTTTATCTCTGTGTCCCTACCCACTTCAAGCTGATTTATTCTGATCGTAACCCCCCTCGAACAAATACAATCAACGCTCCTGAGAAGTATTTTTTACCTAAATCGAAATAAGTCAGTTTATGTGTACCAGTTGTTTCATGGTGTGGATGTATGTCGATATTACATAGGTTATATGTCGATCTGCCTCCATCTGCTTGAGGTAGAGTGGGACACTCCGAACACGTTCAGGGAGCTAATTCGCATCATTCGTGGTCGAATTTTAAATTTCGGTGTGATGCGTACTACTTTACATGTGTAGGCACAAGGCAGCTTGTGTGAAATGATTAAATTCGGCGAAAGAGTTCGCTGTATTCATCGTAAACTACACAATACAACTAAAATGTCGATGTGTATGAATGATAATGTACGGCGAACGAAGGCTGTGATCAATGTGTGTGAAATCCAATAAAAAAGATATCAATGGGTGCGTAAAGTAATTGGTATGCATCTGTATTTAATAAGTTTTTATTTATTTAATCAATTTTAAAGCGCATAAATGAAGATTTTAGATTTTTCCCTTAACATGCACCGTGAATGCTACATGTGTACCAAATTTCAAGTTTCTAGGTCTGCTAGAAGTGGGTGATAGGTTTTTGATGATCTGTCAGTCAGTGAGTCAGCTACGAAATTATAACAATTTGGCGATTTTTTGAATCAAATATCTCGGAAACTATAATAGGTACAAACTTAAAACTTGGAACATGTTCTCATATGGCGCTCTTCTCCTCTGGGCCAGAAAATCAAAATCACTTCCAGGCAGTAAGGGAGCTGAGTTATAAGGCACTGAAATTACCGCGAACTCTAAGCGGTAAAGGATGCCTGTAGTGAACTTGGCGGTGCACTACCGTGCACCCAGATTTGTAGAGTAAATGAATATCTACACGTTTGCTTAAATAGGTTTTTTCGAGTTCCTTGTAAAATTACTCAAAAAAGTGCGTTTTTCGAAAAATGGGCGCAGCAGTGTGAGGATTTTGATTTTTATCCTGAGTTCATTCCTTAAGCCTAAGCTATCTCTATACCAAATTTCATTAAAATCGATTCAGCGGTTTAGCCGTAAAAACGTAGCAGACAGAGACACTTTTGCATTTATAATATTAGTATGATTTATTTAATATTTTGTATAAGGAAAATGTTCTCGATATTACGAATTTTTCGATATAGCGATGCACCTGGACATTATATCATTCGTTATACTGGACCACCACTGTGCCTACATTCTAAACCAGAGTTCGAAAAAAAAAACCGTACACTAAACGTACCGTACCTAAAAGGAATACAAACACTACGTTGTGTACGCGTACACAAACGATATACACTACGTAGCGAACGCGATGAGGGATTAAAAAACACTACGATAGTGTTCTGTTCTTCCTACACAAACTCTACCTCGCCCGATAGAGTTTGTGTACGCGAACACAACCCGAATACCGAACGCAATACACTAAACGTACCGAACGTTTAGTGTTCTTTGGTATGTTTAGTGATCGTGTTCGTGTATTTCGTTTGGAAAATCGTTTTTTTATGGTTTGCAGCAATAAAATGATTAAAAAGGCTTAGGTCATTAAAAAAGGACCAAAACAATTGGTTTACAAAACTGCACATGTATTTAATCTTCATATATATATATATATATATATTCTAACTTAGAACATATTTTAGTAGTTAAAGCAAACGGAGAATTTATATATATTATAAATGTAAAACGAATTGCAAAAAGAACAAACTTTATTCAATTTTTAGCAAAAGTATACCGATTCTGACAAGCAACTAATTTGTTCTTTAGTTGTTTACGTACATTATTTAGTTCAAATTAAGTCGTCTTTTCTACTTCAATTTATTGCGTATTGTGTGGAAAACAGCCAACACAATCGCTTTAAATTATCGAGTGTAGATAAATTCAAATTAGCGTGTATTCAGGCCCCAGCCATGTTCACCAATAATTTTTCGCGGCATCACAGAAAAACAAACATCCAAGAAAACAATTTGTTATGAAAAAGCTTCTCAATTCGCCGTTCGGAGACCGCCATAAACTGTAGGTTCCTTCCATTCGTGTAAAAATGTAACACCCACAAAATTACTGGTTGCGAGAAGCTAGGCCTTGGTTTATTCTGAACTGTCGTGCCAGCAATTTATTTATTATGCTATGTTTAGAGTTTTATTTATCGAGAATCGACTGTAGTATTTTTGAGGTGACGTCATGTCTTCAAACATTTTTAATACATATTTACATATTAATGTTATATATAACACGTATTTTATGAATAGGTGCCCTTCATCGACACTTACAACATCACGGTATAGATTACCTTCAGTTTTCTTTTCGATGGATGAACAATTTACTCACACGGGAACTACCTTTACATTGCACTATCAGGCTATGGGACACATATTTGGCCGAATCAGATGGATTTGCTCAGCTGCATCTATATGTATGCGCAGCATTTTTATTACATTGGCGGACTCCACTTCTCAATCAAAATGACTTTCAAGTAAGTACTCGTATTTGTTAAACATACGCTTGTTTTGAATAATAATTCATATTTTTTTTAGGGTTTAATGATACTGCTTCAAAACCTACCAACTTACAATTGGTCTGATAAACAGATAAATGTTTTAGTTGCCGAAGCATTTAGATTAAAGTTTACATACGCAGATGCTCCAAAACATTTAGAAGGGAAAAGTTGATGGCATTAAAATGCTATATTATATTTGTAACATATGTGGAAAGCCTAAATACGTTACAAAAATTATTTTAATCTTATTTTGAATTAACTAATAATATAATTAAATAAAAAAAGTTAATTGCAGTATTTATTTGTTTTTATTTTTATTTTGTTGTGCGAACATAAAACGGTTCACAATTAATTTTTTATTTTTTATTTTTACCCACCACATCTTTTCTCCGGCTTCTTCTTGAAAACTAGATCCTTTGTCTTGTACATTTTATCCAACCTGTTGCATTATCTATTCTGTATTTATTTTGGTATGGTTACCCTAATTTAAACGTTATCGGAAGATAAGCTCATGCTGCTGAAAAAACGTATGTATGTACATATGTATGTCCATGAGGATGGTCCTTATCCAACAATTTTTTTTTTTTTCGAATTTTCAATGGGTACCCTCTCAATATACACTGCGTCTTATTCGTTTAAATCCACAATTTTTTTGATAACAAATACGATCTCTCGCTAACTTTGGGTAGTTAGGATAAACCAAATTAGAGAATTCATTGATGGTAATATGGGGATTACGTTCCAGGAATGGTTAATTGTATGGTACACGGTGTGCTTGGAAGCCGAAAAAGTTTGACTAAAATGGATCCAAAATCTGCTAAAGAAGAAAGTTTTTATGTTGTTTGGACATCAAAAGTCAGTTGAATTCAAAATCCTAGCTGCTCCCTTTCGCGAGTTATGCGCATTCTTAGATGCGCTAAAGAGCTAAAAGAACAGAGGCGGTTGCACAATAGTTTGAAGATGCTTTTCCGAACGTGGACTAATTCCATTTTACTAAATTGAAGGAATAATGGACCAATTTAAGTTCAAAGAGATATTAGAAGGTCATATGCTGCCCTAAGTAGAATGGGAATGCCGCTTCGACGGGTGTTTAAACATGCTAACGACCCGAAACGCACATCGAACCTGGTAAAAGTGTGTTTAAAAGTCGACGGGATTTAAGTACTTGATTAGCCGGCACAATCCCCTGACTTGAATCCTACTGAAAATCTTTTTGGGTTACTTAAACGCCTTGTTGGAGGACAACTTTTTCAAAACAAGTTAGAACTAATAAATGCCTTAAAGGGAATTTGGGAAAACATACCTTTCAGCGTAATATCGAACCTAATTGGTTCTATGCTAAAGAGATGCGCGAATATTATAAAAAATAACGGATTTTATACAAAATATTGAAAAGTTGCTTATATTTTGCACAGTCAATATGCGGATAATTTTGATTCTGTTTATTTTTTTTAAATTTTAAAGAAAGAAACTTTTTTTAAAAGCTAAGAAATTAAAAGGACTTACCCTATGGCAAAAGTCTCCAAGTGTTTTCGTTAGCATTTATAAGCAGAAGTATGAGTAAAATTGATTTGAAGTACTGAAGTAGTATGGTTGCTTATATTTTGCACAATACTGTACGTCTTACTCTTACATTGGTTGTATTTGTTGTTTCAAAATATAAGCTTAAATTTGTACATAAATGTGGTATAGACAACATACCTTTGCACATTAAAGTATAGAAAAATGAAAGAGTATGAGAAATGATATGTGGTACGTTTTTCATACCACCGCCCCTGAAAGAGTTAAAAGAATGTAATGAATTTAAAATGAAAATAAAAAAACAAAACTAACTAACTTTTACCTTCAATGTATAAGGTTTTTCCGAATTACCCACAATTAGGGAGAAATCGTATAAAGTTTATCAAAAAAATTGTGGATTTAAGCGAATGAGACGCGGTGTATATATGTGGTCGCCGTGGCCCTGACCGAGAGGTGTGGGTTCAAGTCCCAGCCAAGTACACCAAACATTTCTCGCGACACCCCCTCTCGTCGGGGAATGACAAGCCTCCGGAAGTATAATCACCCCAATTCCCAATGTAGTATTTGCTACTCGCATACCACTAAAATCAAGTTTTCTTATTTCGAAAGTCGGTTTTGCGAACACATTCTCGTATCTGTTGCGAATGTGTTGCATCGCACTCGACTCTTGAATTTTATTACTGGGCGTGATTTTTTGGTAAATCTATGTGGGACTGAATCTTCGTTAACTTATATTTGTTTAACTTAACCTAATATTGTTAATTTACCCTATACTAAAAGACTCATTATGTACACTACAGTAATCCACAATGTAACGTAAAACAGTTTTGGTTTTTTGGAACTAACAAGAGTGCAGTCGCGAGAAGTTATGCCACGTTCTCGAGTTTGCTCCCTCTTCAACTCTTAATATGTGCTGTCCAAATTTATTAATCGTTGCCAAATTAACTCTGAATTATTCTGAATTGTATTAATAAAATTTAACTTGAATTTCGATGAAATCTCCGTTTTTTCCACCCCCCTTTTTCCTCTCCCCGCCACAAATGGTGTCAGAAGTTTTGCTAAAGTAGTGCAGTGCTGCATTAGATAAGTTTAAAAGAGACTGTAGGGAGCATAAAATTGTGTGCATGTAACTAAAACCTAAATAAAAGTCTGTGAATTTGGATATAACAAAGTAAAAAGATTAAAACGAGAAGTGCTAAGTCGATAAGAAGTAAAATTTTAACAAAAAGTGAAAAGGAAAAGCCATATATAAAGAAAGTGAAAATAAGAAAGAAAAGATCGAAAAACAGTAAATTTGAAAGGAACGGAAAGGAAGTGCGAATGCTACTGTAACGGAATAAGCCCAAACCTGTGAGATCGTTCGATTTTTCTATGCATGTTAAACAGTAAGAACTGGGTAGTAATTCTGTAAAACGATAGCTGACTGTCTTTCAGATGATAATGAAAAAGATAGTGAGAGGAGAGTTGCTTTCTGTAAAGCGATAGTGATACTAGCGTTTTCATTATCACTTTATTTTATTTCTGACAGGACTGTACACATAAATTGGTGAGAGTAGTTTGAAGGACATGTGGTAACAGTTCACAAATAACAACCTACGGCATGCTGAAGATTACTACTACATCCGCCATTTGTCAGTTTACTTAGTGAGTGCGAAAGAGATAAATAATGTTTTATTGTTTATCGCTGACTAAAAAAGTTCATGCTGACGTCACAATCAAATATTGTTTCTTCAAATTTTCACACTTGGAGCCTTAGGAGTTAGACAATTTTCAAAGGCAAATCAATTTTAATTTCTGCCGTTATATTTGGAAAGAGAATAGAAAACATACGTATTGAACATAAGTATTGCAAAAATTAGTGTAATTGTCTCGAAAGATGAGAAATTTGTTTTTAGGTGCGCTTCTAAAATCAAGTGGCTGGTTTCTCCATTTAATGTGTTTCGTACAAAATTTGTTTTCCATTACGTTAACAACCTCAAGAATAATTTTAGAGAGAGTACTTTGCCCGATAGGTCCACCATAGTCGGATGAAACAAACCACTGATACCCGCCGGTTTGCAGCGTTTCTAGCGTAAAAGCTAATTTGAGGATCGGTAATATAAATGTTGTTCTTTCCCATCTTGGGGATTCAAAGCATCTAATATACTATGTACTATATTTTAAAGCATCCTTGGATAGTCGGTACTTTTGTACGAATACTTGGGCATACAAATTGAACGAATTTGATTTATCCCTTAAACACTTTCTCTTAACTCTTGTATTTGAATCACTATTACTACCGTTCAATAAAAGCCAATAATTGTTAAACGAAATTGATTTATTTTATTTTATTTGCGAAGATAAATGAATTTTTCTTAGAAGACAATACCAAAACGACACCTAAATAGCTATCTTCTTGAAAATGACAGCAAAACGATAGTAAACTATCGTCTATCGTTTTACAGAAAGCTAAAATTTCAGAGGGATAATTCTTCTCACTCTCGTTTGTCTTCTCTCTCTCTGGAGAAAGTTTATGTAGTTACAGAAACCAAAACTGTCATTAATGATATCTTTTGAGAGACTATCGTTTTACAGAATTACTACCCTGTTTTTGCTTTCCTGTATAATAAAGACATCAAAGCACAAGTTTTTTTTTTTCATGCTTTTATATTTTATTTAAAATATATGAGCCCAAGTTGATGAGGTAGCATAGGTAATTGGATGATTTAAGTAATTTAACAACAAAAGAACTGCAAGGTCTATTAAAGGAAAGGGGATTGCAATACCGGTATAATCATAAAATAGATTTAGTGGAAAGACTGTACCAATCGACTTTGGAACAAAAGAAACAATCAATGATAGAAAAAAAATCAGAGACTGAGGATAGTGCTGACGACAGTTTTGAGGAACCAAAGCAAGAGAAGCAAAGTGAATCGGACGTTGTTGTTGTAAATCCACCGATAAGTGCGAAAATGACGGAAACAAATAATTTTGTTTTTAAAGATGTTGAGGAATCGTTAGATCGATTTTCAGGTGAATCAGGAAAAAATTTTGTTCCATGGCTTAAGGATTTTGAAGATATAGCCAATGTCTGTAAATGGAATTCTATTCAGAAATACCTGTATGCAAGACGGTTGTTAAAAGGAGCTGCGAAATTGGCTGTCGAATCAAAAGGCGGAATTTGTAGTTGGGAACATTTGAAGGAATTTTTGAAAGCCGAGTTTGATGATGCTCCTTCGTGTATTAGTCTTCAAAAGACCCTTCAGTCTCGGAAGAAAAGGCCAAACGAAAGCCTTCTTGAGTACATGTATAGTATGAAGCAAATAGCAATGAGGGGAAATTTCAATGACGAATCATTAATAACTTATATTATACAGGGTATAACAGATAGTCCTGCTAATAAAACAGTTCTACGAGGCAACTACTTTGGGCGATCTGAAGAAAAAATGTTTAGTTTACGAGAATATAAAAAGTCAGTCCAATCTAAATCACAATCGCAATAATTTCAACAATTCTCAAGTTGCTAGCTCATCATCATCTGTAATTAATAACGCAGCCAGTCAGAAACGATGCACAAACTACGGCTCTCTCACTCATTATCAAAGCAGGGGTGCTAGGTGTTTCGCGTGTAGTGAGTTCGGGCACATAGCTGCAAATTGCCACAAAAAAGATATTCAAAAGCCAACTAATAGTCAAACAAATGTAAAGCGAATAAATAAAATTGACTATTGCGTGAAGCTCACGATCGGTGAAGAAAGTCATTATGCTTTGGTCGATACCGGAGCTGATGTTTCTTTGATGAAGGAAAGCGCTTGGAGAAGACTCGGTTCTGCGAAAATCGATGGTCTACGAGAATATTTGTTCGGTTTTGGCAATAATAAAGCGAATATGACATATGGATCTTGTGCTATTAATGTCCGTATTGAAAACGATTTACACGATATCAGATTCCATATTGTTCCAGACAAATAGATGTCCGACGTCATAATACTGGGGAAGAATTTTTTGAAAACCGCTACCGTCACTATCAAGGATAGAAATGTTCACGTAAGCATAAAGCCTATACGAGTCGACCTAGAAGAAAATGACGTTGCAAGAATTGATATTGTACAGTTAATAGAAAAAGACGTCATTGCTAACGTCAACCAAATTGTTGATCCACAAATTCGAGACGGGATTAGAGAGTTAATCCACAACTATAAGCCAAAAAGGATAGAAAAGTCTTGTGTGGAAATGCAAATAGTTTTATCGGATGAGCAACCAGTGTATCAAAAGGCTAGACGGTTAGCGCCGAAGAAAAAGGGGGATGTTAATATCCAAATTGAGGATTGACTGCGAGAAGGAATTATTCAGCACAGTAAATCAGTCATTTCCGAAGTAAATTGTTGCGTAGAATCCGAATCAGGTTTCAGAATTGTCGTAATACGTCAGAATTTTGAGATATTTGAGGTTATGTACCCAAAAAAATTATGTTTTTGGCTAACTTTGAGGTTTTGTACAGAGTGCGTAAATTTTTTCTGGTCTCTATCTCTAATTACATCATTTAGTACCACTCTTACTCTTCAATTTAAAAGTTTGAGAGATCGATTTCAATTTTTTTTTCTTAAAGTTACGGCTATTTGAAATTATAAAGTATATTCCCATACAGTGATGAGTATTTGAATTCACTTTTTTGCACAGAACTTTTTTTACCGATTTGCTTACTTTACTTAAATAGCCGTAACTTTGAGAAAAAAAATTAAATCGATCTCTCAAACTCTTAAATTGAACAGTAAGAGTAGTACTAAATGATGTATTAGAAATAATTGTCACTCAGAGTGTAAAGACGTGTTTGTCGACAGTTCCTGAATTTTTATTTTTATTTTATTTTCTATAATTTTTATAAATCACAATGTCGGAAAAGTGTGCAAAATGCAATATTAACATTAATAAAGACGCTATAATGTGCGGTATTTGCGGCCTGAAATTCCATGATAAATGTGCAAACTTATCAGACAGTGCGCTAAATTTCTTGAAATCAAGCATTTGTTTTTCGTGGAAATGTAATGCCTGCTCCAGTGTACCCGTACTTGGCTTAGTTTGCAAAGTGAATGACCTAACAAAAATTGTACATCAGTTGCTTGTTGACATCAAAAATCTGAAAGACAACTTAAACCCAGGAGCTGAGCCTTCAATTCCAATTTCCGTGAAACAAAAATCAAAACAAAAAATTAAACATCATACACGTAGTGATCAGTCTCAACTCCCTGATCCCCCTCTACACAGCGAAATTGATGCAAGTGCGTGTAATGCTGTACCGCGAAACCTCGCCAACTCTGCCGAAGTCGTTGACCTCTCAACTAACACCAATTTGCGTGATAACAGTGAACTAGTCAATGATAATTGGAGCATTGTTAGCAACAACAAAAAAAGACCCAAACCGACAAACGGACCGAGAATTATTGGCAGTGATTCCACCTATACGGAGGTTGAGGTAATTTCTCCAAAAAAAGTGGCTCCATCTCTCTCGCTTCTCAACCAACACGAAAGCGGAATCAATATTGGCCTATGTTTCCAAAAAATTAAATGTTCCAGTTAGCCTCCTCTCTTGTTTACCACTACACAAGAGAGACGCAGACTTGTCTACACTAAAATTCATTAACTTTCGTCTGAGTGTTCCGTCGTGTATGATTAGTACAGCTTTAAACGAAGAAAACTGGCCTTTGAATGTTCGTGTGCGCAAATCCAAAAAACGAGACTGCAAAGCCCGCTCTCATGCATGTATGAACGTCAACTTGCCACATTCTTCTTCTTTGTTTTCTTCACCCAACCGTCATGCTGACTCCAGTGCAATTAGCATATACTACCAAAACGCGGGGGGTATCAGAACAAAAACCAATGATCTATTCCTTGAAATTTCTCTACATGAATATGACATCATCGTTTTAACGGAGACATGGCTGCACTCTCACATTTCAACAGCTGAGATTTTTGACAACCACTACACAGTTTATCGTAAAGATCGATCTCCCACCAGTGGTCATCTACGCGGCGGGGGAGTGGAGTATTAATTGCTGTGCGCTCATAATGGAATCTTCCTGGTAGTGAGTTACGTACCTCCGAACAGTTTATTCTCGGTGTATGAATCTCACCCTGGGGGGTGGGTTCCCTACCAGGCGCG
Organism: Matsumyia berberina; assembly: GCA_917880715.2. Classification (NCBI taxonomy): domain Eukaryota; kingdom Metazoa; phylum Arthropoda; class Insecta; order Diptera; family Syrphidae; genus Matsumyia; species Matsumyia berberina. The sequence continues at coordinate 88,759,338 of OU862872.1, forward strand.
TCCCCGGGTGGTGGATAGGGGGAGCCACAGCACCACACAGCGAAAGGACTTTATCGCTGTGCTTCTGCGGTGAATGAGGTGATAGCAGTGATGAAAGGAAGATTCCACTGTAAAAGCCCGTCGCGAACCAACCCATACCGGCTTGGACTTGGACGGGTATGACTGCCTCATTCTCAGAAATGTGTATTTAGCCTTACCCCGGTACAGGCGGCTCTGCCGGGGTGTACACTTTTTTCCGGCCATACTCGTGGGAACAAAATTGAGGACCCCAAAAATAACCCCCCTAAATCCAACTTATCGTTGGCTTCGGTCACAGACGCCCTAGATGCGGTCGCGGCCGAAGTAAAAAGAGCGCAGAAGACAGTAGAAGTCGGCGCGGTCGAAGAAGAGATCTCACTGGAGCTGGAGGAGCAACTGCTCACCGAATGCGGAGAGATCTCCAGGAAAAGAGATGCGAAACGCACATTGACTCCAGGTTTGTTACGAAAACGGGAGTTCAAGACAGCGCAGCATCTGAAGAAGATCCTGACGGCAAAGTACTCTGTCACGCTAACAGAGAAAGAGCGTGAGAGCCTTGCATGGGCGGAAGGGGTCATAGCAAGGGACGAGGTCCCGCTGAGGACCGTAAAAAAGAAAGCCAAAGAAGGTTAGCAGGCTGCCGCATCTCACAAGGCCGAAACCGTTAAGGCTGGTCCCAGCGGGATGCGAAAGAATCTACCCCTCAAGGCAAAGAAAGACAGTGCCACCACTTTACCTCACGTTGCCGACGCCGCTTAGGCTGGTCGAAGTGGAGTAAAGAGAAGTGACACAGCCAGAATGGGCCCCCACAAGTCGCAGTCGGGTGCAGCCGATAAGGCAGACCCTCGTGACAAGAGTGGAAACAGGGCACCGAAAAACAAACGGGTGGAATTCGTTTCCAAAAGGGAAAGATCCCAGGAAGAAGTCTGCAACCCACCGAAGAGATCAAAAACAAACCCGGCGATTCAGTATAGCGGGGCGGTCCGTAATGCTCTGCAGCTTGCTGTAGTGGATTATGGAAAGCCAAGCGGCCAGTATACTTTTGAACAGGGCAAGCTGATCGAGCAGGCACTAGCCATGGCGATCCTCTCGCATGTTCGGAGGAATACTGGCACTACTGCGCCGACGTTTGGAATGACACGGTGGAATAAAGGTTTCAGCACGCTGGACTGCAAGGACCAAGTGTCCTATGAGTTCGCGAAGACCGCTATACCCTCCCTCAAGCTGTGGGAAGGAGCTGCGCTACAAGCAGTCCCCCCAGAGAAGATACCCAGCCGAACTAAGGCGCGGATTAACCTGCCAGGCCTGGGTGCAGAGAAGGAGGAAGTGCTCCAACTCCTTAAGGCGCAAAATCCCTCGGTCCGTATGGATGAGTGGGAGATAGTGGGGGAGGACGCACCCAAAGACGGTATCAAGGGATTCGTCATCTTGATGAATGAAGCGCCGGAACCCTTGAGGAAGGAGAAACAAATGCGGGTATTCTTCGGAGCAGGCGAGGCTACACTGCGGCTCACGAAACCGCCGGTCAACGATCAGCGCTGTGGAGAAGGTAGATGCAAACCATGAATGTAGTGCAAATAAACCTCCACCACAGTAAAATCGCCTCCGAAAATTTAATGCTGCTCCTCGAAAAGGAGCAGCTGGACGTGGCCCTAATCCAGGAGCCATGGATTTATAAAAATCAGGTGAAAGGATTAGGGTCAAGAAACTACAACCTTTACTACAATGGCAACGAAGGCAAGGTTAGAACTTGTATCGCAGCCAAAAAGAATCTCCATGTACTAATGCTGTCTAATTTCAGTTCGGGCGACCAAACAGTGGTGGAGATAAAAGGTGGAACAGGTGATGTCACGATGGCGTCTGCGTACCTACCATACGAAGATGGCACGGACGTCCCAGCGAATCATTGAGGGCACTGATCACAGTGACTCAATAAGGTAAGAAGAACTTAGTCCTGGGGTGCGATGCTAATGCCCATCATGTTTTATGGGGTAGTACTAACATCAATAGTAGAGGTGAGGCTTTGTTCGATTTTATTCTTAACACTAACCTTCTGGTCTGTAACCGCGGTAATACCCCAACCTTTGTCACAGCTAATAGAAGGGAGGTATTAGACGTAACCTTAATTTCAGATAACTGCCCCATTGAAGTTACAAATTGGAGAGTGTCAGACAAGGCGTCCCTATCGGACCACTGTTGGATACTCTTCGATCTGCAAATGCGGACTACTGAGCAGCAGGCATTTCGGAACCCACGCAGAGCTAACTGGTCAAGGTTTAGTAAGGAGCTTAAGGACTCTATAGGGCCTTGCCCGACGGAAAAACCTGACTCCACCAACGACATCGATAAGATGGTTGAACACCTTATCAGCGCTATCGCACGGTCCTACGAAAAAGCCTGCCCAATCAGACGTACGAATGGGAGAAAACGTCCACCCTGGTGCAACGCCAAAATTGCGGAGCTATTTAAGACATCCCGGTATTGTTGGAACCTTGCTAAAGGAGGGACCATAGAATGGTCTACGTACAGGGAAAATGTCAAACTCCTGAAGAAGAAAATTAGGGCCGCAAAAAGAAACTCATGGAGTAACTTTTGTGGCTCGATTGAATCGACAACAGAGGCGGCTCGGCTCGTCTGTGGAAAATACTCGCCAAGGCACCTAGGCAACTGTCTTTCATAGAGAAGGGCAATGGTGCGTGGACGAATTCCCACGAAGAGACGCTGGAAACGCTTTTAAATTGCCACTTTCCTGACTGTACTGAGGTAGGGATTCAAAATCCAACCCCAGTAGAACGGTCAGAGCGCATGAAAGCCGATACAGTCGCCAAGATCATTGACGACAAAAAAAATATCATGGGCAATAAACTCCTTTGCCCCTTATAAGGCCCCTGGTATTGATGGTATTCATCCAGTCATGCTGCATGAGTCTGAGGAAATTATAATTCCGTGGCTGCGGCAGATCTACGGCTGGTGCCTCCAACTGGGGTACGTTCCTAAATCCTGGAGGGAAGTAAGGGTGGTCTTTATTCCTAAAGCGGGGAAGCCTAGTCACACGACCGCTTAGGACTACAGGCCAATCAGCCTATCCTCCTTCCTTCTAAAGACCCTGGAATGCCTTATAGATGTGCACATAAGGGATGCGATTGGGGATACATACTTATCCAAGTCACATAATGCTTACATGAAAGTAAGATCTGTGGACACCGCCCTACATAGAGTGGTATACACGATCGAGAAATCGCTCCATGTCAAAGAATTCACACTAGGTGCCTTTCTTGACATTGAAGGAGCCTTTAATAACGTGAGCACTAAAGCAATCATACACAGCATACACAGGGCCCGACTAAGCAAGGGACTGTGCAACTGGATTGGTCAGATGCTAAAGTCACGCACCGTAAATTCGACCCTAGGTAGCGTCAACTGCCGAAAAAATGTCACTCGAGGCACTCCTCAAGGAGGAGTTCTCTCCCCGTTGATCTGGCTCCTAGTAATAGACGAAATTATCAAGACACTGGAAAACAACGGCTTCAACGTGACGGCCTATGCTGACGACGTCGTTATTCTGGTCTCAGGAAAATTCGCCTCCACACTAAGCGAAAGACTCAATCACGCACTATCACTAGTGAGCGGCTGGGCCAAAAAGCAAGGTCTGGGAGTTAACCCATCTAAAACCGAGATTGTGCTCTTCACTAGAAGAAGGTCGATTCCACAATTCAAGAATCCATGTATGGACGGAATTGATCTGACACTTGGAAGGACGGCAAAATACCTCGGCGTAATATTAGACTCAAAACTGAGCTGGAAAGCCAACATCGAGAACTCTATTTGTTTATAAGTAATATGCACCTTGCATTTGGTATATGAACTGCCCTTTATTACATTTTTCTTAATCTATTTATACTAACAATTTATTCGAATAAGCAAGAATTAATTATATTGGTAAAATTGAATTATGCGCGGTTTATTTGTTTATCAGAGTTACACGACATTCTGCCCAATAAGCAACTTTTCAGTTTAATTGCAACTTAGCAAACCGAGACACTATTGAGGTCAATGAGGTTGCTTATTGGGCAGAATATCGTATAATTGTCATAAAGAAACTCCCGGCGGAAAAAGTACTTATGTTTAATTATCGAAGGGATTATAAATCTAGACTGCGTCCGTGCTTATGTGGGGTACCGTATCGCGGTGAATCATGTATGCCCGTACCCAACTTCCGGGAATCTTATCTTCCTGTTGAGGTAGCTGACGGTAGGAATCTCTGACTTTTGTCTTCGGCGGCGTTTACAAGCGTAGATGATTGAAAAAAGAGTGATGCAGAGGATTGCACAAATAGCTCCTAAGTACCAGTACTGTTGATTTCAGGAGTCCCGATCGTTGTCGTCCAGTTCAGCTGATAGTCTTGCCTTGAGAGTGGCAAGACGGGGATCCTTTGTAGGCTCTCCGTTTAGGTTGATTTTGGGAGGGGACATATAGTCTTCGGTTGAGAAATTTTTGATATCAGTCTCGATTTTCTTGACCTCTTCGATGGGAGACATGACATCAAACTGGGCGCTGGAGATTCTGCATCCTGGAAACGTCACCAAGTCAACTTTAGCAACGAGTGGTGTCTGTGTGGCGTTGCATACGATAGTTACTTCGTTAGTGCTTGTTCTATATACGACGGCCAGATCTTTCCGCAATCGGTACACCTTATCCAGTTCCGTGTTGACTGGTGTTCAGGGGCATATGTTCAAAAGCGCGGGGGAAGTGGGGCTCTTGAGTACTTCTTTCCAGCATTCACTTAGTCGTGTTTCCTTAACATTGTCGTAGATTCCGTGTCCTAGATCGATGGCTTGAGTTGGATCGAAGGAAGTTTCGTTATCATTGCTGAGCACGATTTGTTGTACGAAGTCGCCACGGTTTGGAAGGATTGCACGAGCCTCGACGGTTGGAACGCTGACAAAGGCATTTTTCGAGAAAGTTCTCGTTTGGACCAGAGGAATGTTGAACGTCACGATAACCATATCTCTGCGGATAGCCTTTGTTATTCTGTTAAAAGTGAATAGTGCAGCTGCATTTGGTATAGTTGACAGCCTGCAGAAGTTTAAACCTCCATTTAATTTACTGACATGGTTCTGTAGGTCTTCAACGGGCCGGATGGTTATGATGTTTTGATGATTTGCCTGGATAGTGCTGATGAGGAGTTGTATGCTGGCTGAGTAATCGTTCATTTGCTCTTGAAGCCGAAGTTGCTGCTGTTGTTCAAGCAATGTATGAAGTTGCACGTCAACAGCTTTAGATTCTAGGTCATTGATGTCTGTCATAAGGCGGGATACTTCTAATACCTTCTTTATTCTACTCTCCAATTGGACGATTTGATGCTCTAGTTGGTAATTCTCTACTGCTTGATACGCGATGCCGGCAGTCATAAGTATTTGGGGGCCGTATTTCACCATTCCTTTTAGTACTATAGGAACTATAGGTCCGATGGAACGTTTTGTCCGTTCACTAAGGTAGCTTGCAGTGATTACTTCCTTAACTGCCAGGGCCTCGCGGCTAACAGTTGCTTCTAGGGAACGGCAATGTTGATATAACTTTGAGTAGCTGCTGTTCTGATATTGTTGGCAGTAGTCGTAGAATTCCTTTACATGATTGTCGATTGTAATCAGATCGGAGGTAAAATTCAAGGAGGTTTCGACCGAGAACTCCATGTCGGAGTATTTGATGAAAGCGTCTCCCAATCGGTAAATATGGATACCTGGAGTGAGTGTTTGGATTTCTAAGGTTTTAGTTGTTGGAGTAGTGAGGGCCAGCCAACATAAAATTACTCGAGTTAGCAGTGAGGTGGTGCGAGTATGCTGTCGACTGCTTCGGCGTATGGCAGGCTCGTCCTGAATCTTCGGGGAAAAGGAGGACCAAACGATTTGTTGCGCGATGCACGACCTCTCTTTTGGTTGTCTTCACATCGACTCTTCGAACATCTGTCAGGATAGCATTCAGTAATTCGGCCCATTTTCCAATCGGCAGGCGTAACACTTGGCTCTTGTAGTACTACCACATCCCCGATGCCGAGTGTTCGAGCTGGAAATTTTCATTTATTTCTCTTCTGCAGCTGGTGGAAACGTTCCCAGAATTGTTGCTGGATTTTTTGCACTTGTAACCAGCGTTTTGTGATTGGGACGGAAGTTGATGGACTTCCATCGATTACAGAGTTCTTGAAGCTCCGTTGCGCGATGAAATGGAATGGTGTAAGGGCGGGTGCGTCTTCTGCTTCTGATGATTCTGGATGTAATGGCCGGCTATTTAAGATACCCTCTATGCGACACAATAAGGAGTTGAATTCTTCATAGTTCAGACTAGCTATATTAGACATCTTCTTCATTAGATGTTTCATAGACTTAACGGCGGCCTCCCATAGTCCGCCGAAGTTAGGGCTGTAGGGGGGATTGCACTTCCAGACGATCTCCTGGATCGCTAGCCTGTCCTTGCAATTATTGGTGACCTTGCTCCATTCTTGATTGATCTTCCCTTTCGCTCCAATAAAATTGGTACCATTATCAGATAGGACCAAGGATGGCCAACACCGTCTGTTCGCGAAGCGTGTGAAGGCTGCCAGGAGCATTTCAGTACTTAGATCCGAGCAAATTTCTAAGTGAACAGCTTTGGTGACTAAACAGACAAAGACCGCCACCCAAACTTTTATGATTTTATCGAACCTTATTCTGCTTGCTTTAATCCAGAAAGGACCGCACAAATCGACACCGATTTTGCTAGATTCTGGTGCTGGGGTGATTCGTTCCGTTGGTAGATTTCCCATAATCGGCTGGACGGTCTGGGTCTTCCATTGAGTGCATATGGGACAACTCCGGATACATTTCTTGATTCTTGATTTGACAGCAGGAATCCAGAATTCTTCCCTTATTAAGTGCTCCATTAAAGAATTTCCACAATGGTGGTGATCCAGGTGTGTTTGGCGTACTATTAAATCAACTAAGTGGCATTTGGCTAACAATATCGGGTGCTTTTGACTTTCTGGTAGGTTGGCAAGAGAGATCCTCCCCCCACGCGAAGGATATTGTCATCCGGACCAAACATTGGAGTTAAAGATGTCAGCCAGCTTTTCTTCGGAAAAGTTTTTGATTTCTTAAAGTGGGTTATTTCGTTGCCAAATGATTGATGCTGCTGAAACCGGATGATTTTTGCCTTTGCATTGAATATTTCTTCAGCGGTGATTGAACCGGTTTCCCGTGCTTGCTTCTTTCTGGCCCACCGAAGACAATAAGCGGTTACTCGTAATAGACAGTGAAAGCAGGAGAACCTCTCAATAAAGTTTTCTTCATCAATAATATTCCGAGAGACATGCGTCAAGGTAAGTCCTATATCTTTGAGAGGTGTGAATGGAAGTTGGTCATGCATTAACCAAGTTGGACCTTCAAACCAGAGCCGACAGCTAGCCAGATGTCCAGGAGTGAGTCCTCTTGAAGCGGGGTCAGCAGGATTTTCCGCAGATTTGACGTAATATATGTCCGATGGACTGATGACTTTCCGAATTTTAGTAACTCTTCTAGTCACAAATTGATTGTTGATTCTGTTATTGCTACGCACCCAGCTTAGGGCTACCTCACTATCTGTGTATATGATTACCGTGATATTATGATAGTGAAGCTTGCTTCTGACTTGGTCGAGAAGCTCGGTTAGGAGCACAATTCCTTCTAGCTCCATCTTGGGGATCGTACGTAGTTTGCTGTCTTTGTTGCTCTTGTCTTGAGTAGTGTGACGCGACCTCTGGCTGCTAGTAATCGGGTTGTGTAAACTTCCCCATTTTGTACTCGACTGTAAATTACAGCTGCGTAGCCGTCTCCCGACGCATCACAAAATCCAATGAGTTGAATTGGTGTGCTCTGGGTTCCTTGAATCCAGAGGGGGACTCTTATGCCACTGAGTTGAGGTAAGGTTTCAAATATTTTGCTGAACTTCTGCTTTATTTTTTCATCTACTTGGTCATCCCAGTCGTACCTGAGTATCCACAACTCTTGTATGCGTATCCGGAGGAGCATGATAACTGGTAGGATTCAACCCATGGGATCGTAAAGGGATGCAGCCATAGACAATAGACCTCTTTTAGTAAATGTTATTTTGTCTAGATTCGGGATACGGATGAGGAATGTGTCTTCTACTGGATTGTAGTTAATACCCAAGATTTTCATAGTTGGATCATTATCATTTTATTATCCTCTGTATTTTGAAGGACTGCCGGCTTATTGGATGACCATTTTGTCAGAGACAGCTTCCCGGCTTCCAAGGTTGTGGTAATCTTGGCGATTTGCTCTTGACATTTTTTAATGCTATCGGCTCCATGGAACAGGTCATCCGTGTAGATAGAGTTCTTAATTATGTCCTTGGTCTCTAGATCTGGTGCGTTATCATCGGCGATCTGGTGCACTGTCGCCTCAAGCTCTGAGAGTGTTGTAAAGGCTAAGGTTCGTTTTCCAATCTTTCCGTTCCCTGGGTCTCCAGACACAATCCACCCACCAAGGTTGGTATTTTAAAGTAACAACCCACCCTTCTTCTCCAGACCTGGACGTATCACCGTAGAATATACTGTGCCACCTAATAATAGTGGAATGTGGGCTGGTTTGTTGAAGTGCGGATCAGCAAGTGGCTTGTCAAAGGACGATTTCCAGGCGATGTGACTGGACGTACTTGGGAGTGAACCGGTAACTCGTTTGACTACAAGTGCTTTTATATTTATGGTTGGTAAATCTGGGTGATCCAGCTTCAATTGTATGTTGGCAATGGAATGGACCGTTCCAATCTCTCCTCTTCTCCGATGATTTTGACAAGTGTCCGTTTTTTCGGCAAACGCAGCTTCTGGACCAGATCTTTGGATATATAGTTAGCTTGGCTGCTCTGATCTAGTAAGCAGCGCACTGGAACGTTTTCACTATTAACCACGAGCGTTGCAATAGCCGTAGGCAGAAGCACATCAGACGACGCATCGGACTCATTCTGGCATAAGTAAGTGCTGCTAGTTGATGGATCAGTCATGATCGGAGTGGATTCAGGATGCATTTCCGTAAGGTGAGGTCCTTGACAGGTTCTGCATATGAGATACTGCTTTGATCTGCAAGGGGAACGATAGTCGAATCGATGCTTTACGCAATAGACACAGATTTTGTGATCGTGTAGCAAGGCTTCTCGATTTGGGGCACTCAGGAACTTTGGACAGTCTAGTACTGGATGTTGTTCTGTGCAAATAAAACACTTCTTAGTCACCCTTGCTCCTGTTTCATTGGGTTGGAGCGTAACATGTACTCTGGTCTGCGGGATACTGGAATCTTTTTTAGGCACTTTTTGAGATGGCTGAGTAAATCGAAGGTTGTCGTCTTGGTCTAGATGGTGCTGATATTTCCTGAACAGGAAATCTTCTATCTCCTCTAAGGTGGGAAGTCGGCTCTTGCAGCTTACAAAATCGTCCATTCTGCCCCGAGTAATAGGATCCAAGCCTCGAAGGATTAAATAGGCCATGATCTGTTCTCCATTTATCTTATTTCTTTTGAGGTTGGGGATCCGTCCTTTGGTGAAATGCATGTATGCTATTATAGACTCTGCATTCCCTGGGATTGTTGGTCTTTGAGGGAGAGCTAACATAGCCTCTAGTTCTAATTTGACTAGATGCCTTGGGTTGTCAAACGTTCGGTCCAATGTTGACCAGGCAATTGGATAGTTGTCTCCAGTTAAATCTAAGTTACTAATTGCTTCCAATGCTCTCCCAGTTAGTTTCGACTTGAGTAGAGTGAAGCGATCAATGTTGGACGTTTGGCTCCTTTGTACCAGAGAATCGAACTGCTCCTTGAATTCACGGTACTTCGTGATATCACCACTGTATTCTCTTAAGTGGACTTCCGGGATTTTGATACCACTTCTTTCCGCCTGCATCCCTGTAGCATGTGATGCGTTTTCTCGCTCTAGCGTGAGTTTGGCTATAGCGTGCAGGAGTGCTTCGGTTGCGTTTTTGTTGTCCGGTTGAATTAGCTGGGGCGGCTGTGGCTCCTGCGGGGGATTGATGATGCATCCATGACCGGACATCCCTCCCGCGGGATTTTGTAAGACATACCCAACTCCTTGAACGTATGTGAAAATTTGCTGAGCTGGCATGTCGTTGGTTGCTCGTGGGTACTCCTAGGTCAGTTCTTGAGATTTGGAGGGGTTGCTTGGAACCGCCAGCTGTGATAAGCTGCTCAGTGCAGTTATCGCTGAATGCGAGATGGGGATGCTCTGGTGCGTAGATCGTCTTATGTTGTCCCGGACTCATACCTGGAGCTTTTGGTGCTTCGTAAGCATGGCTGATGCCCTGATCAGCTGGTTCAGATGTAGCTCCGCGATCTTCTTCTTTAGTTGCATCTTCATTTAATACTTCCGGTGAGTTCTTCTTGATGAACTCCTTAATTTTGGAAAAAATTGTTTTTCCAGCTTCGTATTTTGGCAGGAATTCGGCGGCCGTTTTTATGTTAATTCTTTTCATGGCATTGTAGTAGGCCTCAGTGGAGGTCCATAGGTTCCTTGCCTTATCGTACTGCCTAGAAAGTGTTTCCTGGGTACGTCTTTCTCCTGGCAGCTTGGTTAGGTTAATCCTAACTTCTTCAAGCTGGGTGATAACGTCTTGAAGGTTATCTATAATACGCCCAAGTTGATCCATGTTTCTAAGCTGCTATTTTTTTTGTAAGTAAACTATTACTTTTATGCGATTGTTGAAATTATTATTGCACTCTGTTGATACAATTTTTTGATTTTTGTAAGGTAAACTATTACCTTTGATTTATTTTAAAGTAAACTATTACTTTTAATTGCGATAGTTTATAACCACCCTAGTGCAGCCTCACACTAGAATACAAAAGAAAGGCTTGGCAATCGTTAAAACTGTTTGCTCGAAGGACCACTGTTTATAAGTAATATGCACCTTGCATTTGGTATATGAACTGCCCTTTATTTCATTTTTCTTAATCTATTTATATTTACTAACAATTTATTCGAATAAGCAAGAATAAATTATATTGGAAAAATTGAATTATGCGCGGTTTATTTGTTTATCAGAGTTACACGACATTCTGCCCAATAAGCAACTTTTCAGTTTAATTGCAACTTAGCAAACCGAGGTTGCTTATTGGGCAGAATATCGTATAATTGTCATAAACAGTATTAAAAAGGCTTACATTGCTTTTTACGCATGTAAACGATGTTCGGTAACACATGGGGCTTTAAGCCGAAAGTGGTACGCTGGCTGTACACTGCTGTGGTGCGACCCATCTTAACATACGGCTCGACTGTGTGGTGGAAGGCACTTGAGAAGAAATGCAATCTTACAAGTGTAACCAAGATTCAAAGAGCAGGCTGTATAGGAATAACAGGATCGATAAGATCAACACCCACAGCGGCACTTGAAACAATGCTGAACCTACTTCCAGTGGACATCCACTGTTGTAGCAGGGCGGCAAAAACGGCACTCAGACTAAGGGAAGCAGGTCTCTGGACAAACAGTACCTATGGTCACGCCTGCGTTCTAACCCGATGGAATACCACGAAGAAGAACATAGACACCGACTACATCATTCCAACCTCAGACTTCGATAGGAGAGTTGATATAAAAATACCAAAAAGAGAGGACTGGGAGGATGGTAGAGTATGCACCGAAGAAGAGCTTGCCTTCTACACCGACGGATCCAAAATGGACGCTGGTACTGGCGCCGGTATTTTCTGTGAATCCAGAGGGGTTAACCAATTCTTCAGAATTCGTAACGGATGCAGCGTTTTTCAAGCCGAGATAACTGCCATTTTACAGGCCGCGAAGTTAATAAAAAGTGACAACATTGTCAGAGAAAACATTACTATCTATGTTGACAGCCAGGCGGCTATTAAGTCTCTGCAGTCAGCATCGATAAAATCGAAACTCGTAAAGGTCTGCAGACAAAACCTCAACGATATATCAAAGACCAACAAGGTGACCCTATGCTGGGTACCGGGCCACAGCGATATATCAGGTAATGAGAGGGCGGATGAACTTGCTAGGGGGGGGTGCAGAACTAGATCCCGCATATACCCTTCCGATCGCGAAGTCACCCATTAGCACTCTTTACGGGGATAAAGATGAGGAAACCATGATCAGGGCTAATACGCGATGGTATCACATGGACACATGTGCAACAGCCAGATAACTATGGCCAGTCTTCGATAAGAAGAAGTCCAAAAATCTCGTACAACTTAGTCGAAGGGAAATACGAATCGTCTCCGGTGTCCTCACAGGACACTGCGGAATAGGAATCCATGCGGAGCATCTTGGATTGCCCTACAACGACTATTGCAGAAGCTGCAGGGACGAGGAGGAAATAGAATCCGTCCGACACCTGCTATGTGAATGTCCCGCCTTGGCCGCCAGAAGATTGCGTACTCTTGGTAGTAGCTTCTTCCATGGGCTGGAGGACCTTAATATCGCTGATTTTAGGAAACTCCTGAGATTTCTATCCCTTTCTGGGTGGTTTCCGGATTAGCCAACCCTATCCCTTGGTTTGACTCCCATGAGTACACTTTTTATGGGTACAATGGACCCGCTTGAGGTCTAAGTAAGTCTTTAGGACACCCACTAAACCAACCAACCATGAATCTCACACTAATAACATCGAATTCATCAGCGACCAGCTGGCTGAAGATCAACAGTGTATTATATTAGGTGACTTTAATTTGGGTGACATTAAGTGGATTTACTCAAACGAGGATAAATGTTTATTTCCGTTCAATTTGAAAAAAGAATGTGAATTTTTCTTTATTGATTCTATGCTCTCTTTTAATTTATATCAGAAAAACTGTTATCAAAACTCCTTAAACAGAATTCTTGATCTTGTTTTTATGAGTTATAATATAATTTGTACAATAAATGAAGCTCTTCATCTATTAGTAAGAAACTCTATTCATCATATCGCACTTTGCTTAGATCTAAAATTTTTTCCTACACGAAAAATGAATTATCAACAAATGTAACAATGTATGATTTTGCTAAAACCAACTATGACGCTTTAAACAATAATCTTAGTTCATTCGATTGGGTGAATATACTTTCCGGCTTGCAAGTTAAAGCAACATATGATAAACTAGCCGATAGCCGCAACTACGCCCGCGTGGAAGGACGTCACATTATACCCTATATCCTTCCCCGCGTTTCAAGCCATTGATGATTAGGTATAGACTTGCAATTTCTCATATTAATTCTTTAAGACGTCCCTGTAAACAACTTCCCTGTTATTTCTTTCTGGCTCGGAGATGATCAGGCTATCAGGTGAATTGACCCTGAGTGCGCTATGGGAGAAATAGTCACTCCTCAGATCCACATTGTCCACTTTCAAGCTCTGTCCCTTTACCTTATTGATGTTTCTGGCGTATGAAATCTCAATATTTGTGTTCAATTTCAAGTAAATCCAACAACAATAAAAAATTCTTCCATCAAATATATACGTACGCACATATGTATAATAGAAACTAATCGATTTAAAAACAATTCGATAATAGAGAGCAACAATAACCCGAACGCGATCGCAGATTCTGCTCAACTACCCTTAGTCCTCGTCATTATCAGGAATGACTCGTAAGAGCGCAGATTCCTTTCTTTCGTTCCCTTTACAACTTACTCTCTTCTCTTTTGGCTACTATCAGAATCCTTGTATAAACGAAGAGAAACACACAAATTCTTTGAAATGCTTTATTTTGTATTGTTTTAACACACTTTGTTCTAACACGGCCCTCCTGGCATCGTCATCGCTCTCGATGAACTTTCCATCTCGCCTTCTGCAGGTAATTCAAGTCTCTGCAAAAGAATAAAACAATTCATGAGTACTCGAAATGCATTCACTGCACTGTTCCTCCAGTCTACTTCTCAAACTCAAGCAATAATCAACAACAAATAGTCCTTCAGAGAATCATATCTCAAGACTTAAACAACTACAGTCCTTCAGAGAATTACATCTCAAGACTTAGACAACTACAGTCCTTCAGAGAATCACATCTCAAGACCCAAACAACTACAGTCCTTCAGAGAATCACATCTCAAGACTCAAACAAACTACAGTCCTTCAGAGAATTACATCTCAAGACTTAGACAACTACAGTCCTTCAGAGAATCACATCTCAAGACTCAAACAAACTACAGTCCTTCAGAGAATCACATCTCAAGACTCATACAACTACAGTCCATCAGAGAATCACATCTCAAGACTCATGCAAGGATCATATCAACAGATCATACTTTACAGGTACCTACCAATTGTATTGCCAGCTGTATCATCTCTGTTGTCAACGTCTATTGGACGGATCGCTTCTCTCGCCGCCACGATAATCGTTTTGCTGTTCCCCTTTTTAAGTTTATATCTGTCGTTTGGCAAAATACCCACGACCTCGTACGGACCCCGGTAATGGACATCCAGTTTTGATTTCCGTATTTGGTTGCTTTTGTATAAAACCTTTTCTCCAATAGTGAGTGGTGTTGGTTTACACTTCCCTTTATCAAAACGAATTTTCATTTTTTCGCTATTTGCCAGAATTCGGGTTGCGACCAGAGCTCGTATTGCTTCTACGTTCTCATATTTTGGTTCGATATCCAGTTCAGTAAGAAGGGCACAAATCTCTGGAGTTCGGCCATCCACACCGGTTAGTATCTTCATAGGCGAAAACCCGGTAGTCTTATTCATCGTGGTGTTCAGAGCCAATTGCACTCGACTCACGTAAGTGGTCCACTCCCAATTAACATTCAAATTCGTTCTCAGTAAATTAGCTACGGCATCCACGTAAGGCTCGACCTGACCATTGGCTCTGCTAGTACCTGGAGCAATTGTATGGTGATCGATTCCCTGCGAACTGCAGAACCTCCTGAACTCCTCGCTGGTGAAGTTGGTTCCCTTATCACTAATGATATGGCAGGGAACACCAAACAACATGACAAAATCGTTCATGAGGTGAACAGTTTCGGTAGCTTGCAAAGTCTTGCACGGCGACAGAACGACGAACTTGGTTAAAGAATCAATGATGATTAAAATATATCGCTTATCTGTCCCATCATTGTCATTAAACGGATCCATACAGTCGACGTGTACCGTATGGAATGGTGTCGGCACCTTATAAATAGGATGTAGCTCGGCCTGTTTTTTACGTGAAGGCCTTTTCGCCACCAAGCATATAAGACAGGACCCTACAAATTTTCGCACGTTCCTTGTCATAGAAGGCATCCAAAAATCTTGTTTCAACTTCTCCAGCGTCTTAACCCAACCAATATGACAATTGTCCTCGTGACAACGCCTCATAAGTGATAAGCGGCACTGTTTCGGAATGTATAGTTTAATATCTCCTCCCAACTTTCGGTAGAGTAAACCTTTCTTGAGTAGATAATTGGACCTTGTATCTACGTCACCTGTTTGGATTCGTTCAATTATTTCTAGGATTTCCGGATCCATGTTTTGTTGAACGCTAAGCCAGTTTTCAGACAAGCTATTTAGATGATAGCAACTACGCACGGGAGGATTCCGACTAAGATAATCGGCGTGCTGCATAGACTTTCCCTTTCGGTACTTTATCTCGAATTCAAAATCTTGGAGATATATCCACCATCTGGCAACCCTGGGCAAGAGATCCCTCTTTTCCTTTGTTGACTTTAGAGCATTACAGTCGGTAACTATGACAAATTTTATCCCCAGCAAATAGGTACGGAAGTGTTTGACGGCACTGACAACCGCCAGTGTTTCCAGCTCGTAGCTGTGGTACATGGTTTCATATGGTTTTGTAGCCTGGCTGTAATAGGCTACTACATGGTGTTGTCCGTCTATACGTTGCAATAATATTGCACCAAAACCGATAGAACTTGCATCAGTGTGTAGCTCCGTTTCTCGACTTGGGTCGAAAATAACTAGCACTGGTCTTTTTGTTAATTGTGCGACGATGTAGTGTCTGGCCTCTTCACACTCTGGGGTCCATTCAAACTTTATTCCTTGTTTGGTTAGTGACGTGATGCACCTAGTCTTGGCTGCAAACTCAGGTATACATTTACGAAAATAATTCGACAACCCCATAAATTGCCGTACTTCCCTTACATTTGTTGGTATAGGTGACCTGACAAGTGCCTCCACTTTGGATTTCCCTGGCCTTATTCCCTCAAAAGATATTTCTCGGCCAAGGTATTCTATCTTTGTCTGGAGAAAATGACACTTTTCAATGTTAAGGGAGAATCCGCAGTCGGTCAATGCTTTAAGGACAATATCTAGTCGTTCCAAACCCTCGGATACTGTTTTTGACGGTATTAACACATCGTCTAGATAGACCAGAGCAATGGTATGTTTGAGATCGCCTAGGGCTTTGTTGATGGCCTTCTGAAATACAGCAGGAGCATTGGACAATCCGAAGGGCATGCGCAGGTACTCGTAATGTCCATCTGGCGTTACGAAAGCTGTTTTCTCTATGGATTCCTCTGCAACGGGGATCTGGTAAAATCCGGCAGCTATATCTAACGAAGTGTAGTAGCGATTCCCAGATAGTCGATCCAGTTGGTCCTCGATCCTGGGTATCGGGAATCGGTCCTTCACTGTGATACGGTTAAGGGCCCTAAAATCAACGCACGGGCGATTTTGGCCATTTTTCTTTTTAACCAACACAATTGGACGAAAGGTGACTGACTATCCCTTATAATATTATGGACCTTTAAATCCTCTATAATCTCGCTTACAACCTGACGCTCAGACAATGACATTCGGTAAGGCCTATAATTAACGGTGGAATTTGTTTGCAACCTAATGGTCAGTATCCCAGAGGATACGGTTGACGTTGGATAACCCTTCACAATAAAATCTGAATACCTGCTGACTATTTGGTAGACTTGCGGGCTATACTCATCAGGAGTATCCAGATCAGCGACCGACCCAACTACATTGACAAGTGACTGCTTCCCTGGTTTTCGTCGTATTGTTGATCCTGCACTATCGACTTTAATTTCTATACCAGGGTCTTTCAATACGTCGCGTATTCCGTCCGTCTGTTCTGTCAACAGTATGGGTTCCTCGCCGATACCCTGGATGGTTAGGAAATAAGTCGACCTCTGTGCCTGTAGTTTTTTAACTATATCGGACCTGATCAATGAACAGTCGGAGCCAGTGTCAAGAAGACAATGACAAACAATACCATTGATAACAGCGATCGTAGAACTGCCATCCTTGGTAATATCGCTACACAGGCCAACTTTCTTCCTATCTGCACGTTGTTTAGCCCAACAGGTTTTTTCGTCGTGACCTGCTTTGCCGCAGAAAACACAATTGTTCAAAGCTGCTTTTGGTTCAGCTGATGTTTGGAGATTTTGAGTCGTTTGCAATGATTTCTGGGTGCAATTTGCCTTTATGTGCCCTGCTTTGCCGCAACCAAAACACTTCTTATCAATAGCTATGCGTGGACGTTTAAATGCAATCATTGGGCTATCGAACCGTCTAGAAGTAGAAGGATCCCCAGAAGTACCTGTATCTCTGCTTCTAATGTTTCTCTGGTATCTGTCGAATTCTCTTCTGGGACGAGGAGACTCAAGTATATTTTTTATTTTATTTTATTTTTTTCAATCAAATCAAATGAGTACATCTACTGTTCTCGCTAGATTACTTAATACAAAAATATACTTAAAAACGACCACCAAAGCCTAGCAACAGAATTTATTTATTTTTAAATGAATCCCTACTAAGATGAAAATCGAATATATTACAATATTTATTGGATTCCCTGAGGCACCTAGAAATTGGTTCATTGTATCCATAATTAACTCTATGATAAGGTACATAAAATAAAAGATGATTTCTAAGAGCTCTCGAAGGAGCATAAAATCCAATTAATGATAATAGGAAAGGGCAATCGATATGACCATTTATCAAATCACGAATAAACACAATTGAAAAATATTGCCTACGTTTAAAAAGAGGTAAGATACCAAATAGTTTGCACCTCGTCTCGTAAGACGGCATTTCAATGTTCCATCGCAGTCTACGTACGGCTACTCTAGTAAGACGCTTTTGGATTTTCTCTATTCTAATAGAATGTACTTCATACAATGGATTCCATACTATGCTGCAGTACTCAAGATGAGATCGGACAAATGCAAAAAATAGACAGTTAAGAGTATGTGGATCTTGAAAGTCTTTCGAGTTCCGTAATATAAAACCTAACATCTGATTACCTTTGGCAACCAGAGACTCAATGTGCTTGCAAAAGCTAAGTTTTACGTCAAAAATTACTCCAAGATCTTTTTTTGATGAAATAATGGACAGAGGGGTATTATGGATTACGTACGTAAAGTGAACTGGAGAGAGGTTACGATAAAAAGAAAGGCTTTGACATTTAGAGACATTGAGATGAAGGTCATTATTATGACACCACATGGAAAGTCGTTCAAGATCCTCCTGTAAAAGAATACAATCGTGAACTGAACGTATAGGTCGGAACACCTTCAAATCGTCAGCAAACATAAGACACTGGGAACTCAAAAACAAGTCAGGAATGTCATTAACAAATAAAAGGAAGAGAAGAGGGCCTAAATGACTTCCTTGAGGTACTCCAGAGGTAACATAAACTGGTGACGAGAACGTGTCATTAATGCGAACATACTGGATACGATCAGTTAAGTAGGAATGAATCCACTTTAGGAAATTAGAGTGAAGTCCTAAGCCAGTTAGTTTGGAAATTAGTATATTGTGGTTAACGCGATCAAACGCCTTAGCAAAGTCCGTATATATTACATCACATTGCGAGCCATTCTCAAGGGAATTCAAGACAGAATTGCAAAAAATTGAAAGATTAGTGGTAGTTGATCTGCCTGCGACGAAGCCATGTTGAAACGGAGATATAAATCTCTTTAAGATAGGTGTGAGTTTGTCACAAACTAGTTTTTCAAACAACTTAGGAATAGTAGAAATCTTACAGATAGGACGATAGTTCGTAATATCATGTCTCGATCCAGACTTATATATGGGCGTTAAGAATGAGATCTTCCAATTTCTCAAAAAAATTCCAGACCGGAGAGACAAATTAAAAACTAAACACAGAGGTACTGAAAACGAGAAGGAGCACTTTTGAAGTAAAATTGGCGGGATGCCATCTAAACCAGGACTTTTATCTAAATTTAATAAGGAAAGAGCAATTTGAACTTCAGGGATTGAACACTCTAAGTTCCCGACATTAAATAAATCACAGGACATTGAGGTATCACTAGAAACTATAGGTGAGGTAGTACCACAAGAATATACAGACTGGAAGTGGTTAGCGAACATATTACAGATGGTTGAAAGATCAGATGAAGATACGTTATTGAGACGCATACAGTTAGGAATACCATTAGATTGTTTTTTGCTATTAATAAAGCTCCAAAAGCGCTTACTATTTGTCTTTAAATTAGATTCGACAGAAAGAACATAGTGTCTGTAGAGAAACTTATTTAAAACATTAAATTGTTTTTGGAGTATCCGATAAATTGTCAAAAGTTCTGGGTCGTTATTACTATTACGGAACCGCTTATAGGCCTTATTTTTCCTATTATTTAAGTTGATGATTCTATCATTAAACCAAATGGGTTTATTACCCTTGACAGACTTCATTTTAGGTGTAAACAAATCGATTGCCATTTTTACAGTATTCATAAATAAATTAAAAGAATTATCTAAATTACAATTATTAAAGATATCTAATCAATTCATGCTATCTAAATAGTTTGAAATATTGCTGAAATTGGCTTTTGCATAGTTATATTTAAAATAAGTGTCACCGGAACCTGGTTTAAAAAATTCATAAAATTCAAACTGCATGGATAATGCTACATGAAAAACGGAATTACGAAAAAGTGGAATGTTGGAGTTGTTGATACTAATGTCGAGCTCGGAATCAACAAATACCAAGTCAAGGATGTTATTAAATTCATTAGGAAAATTATTTATCTGACGAAGGTCAAGCTGGGTAAGAGTATCAACGACTTCACGCTCGTAATCTAATTTAACGTTAAATGGGAGAAGTCTAGAATCATCGCAAACAAATGACCAAATTAAGTTAGGTAAATTAAAGTCCCCAAGAAGGATAACGTGCTGATGATCTTTTAAATTATTTAAGATGAAGGAGCAATTCTCTATATGTGCTTTATATAATAGGTAACGACTCCTTGGTGGTATATAACTTACAATAACAATAACTTCAGTTCCAGCAATGAATTTTATTGAGACTGCAACTTGGTCAACATCTAAGCCTGCTGCTGTTGGAGGTAGATTGATTTCATCACTGCGTAAAGAGGCCCGAACCGAAACCAATACTCCACCACCTCTCTCGCAATCGGTTAGAACGGAGCAACGGTCCTTGCGGAAAACTTCGTACTGGTCCTTGTTAAACAATTCTTGGTTGTGATGATTCTGCGTAAGCCAAGTCTCAGTTAATACAATAATATCATATTGACCAGATGAAGAGAAGAGCAAGACATCACGGAGTTTAGTTCTTAGACCACCAGTATTTTGGTAGTAAAGACTAAAGGCTGAGGGATCTAAACTATTTGGTTGGAGTTTTTTGGAAGATTTTTTGGTTGAGTCTTCTTGGAGCTAGGTCTGCTCACGAATTCTTTTACAAGATTATCCTTAGGCCAAAAGTTTGGGTTAACCAGCTGTTTTCCAATTGGTTGAGGCGTTAAAATTTTGAATGATGATGTCAAGCGATCTGCAAGGTTATCCGCCGTCAGGCTGTGACATTTTATATTGCTGGTATCAATGCCTTTCCCAGCAATGTAGTTGACAATTTCACTGCTTTTTGTACCATATTCAAGCCGTGACAAAAACACTGTAAAGTAGGGAGGTACCACTCGAAGAGTACAGTCCGTACTCGGAACACCAATCACTCGTTGGTTGGCGTTTAAAGCCACTGCACTAGTAGATGGTTTGTCAATCGGGATTGAGGCAGTAATGACATTATCGTCGACTCCGGAAGGTATGATACCCCCCGATGGCGATTTACCTTGCGAATTAGATCGAAGAGTTCTTTTAGTTAGAGGGAGCTGATGTTGTAGAATAGGATCTTGTAGTACTTCCTGAAACGGACTTTTTGATCCTTCCGGTAGATTACTATTAGTACTACTTTGAGGAATCTGACTACGAGGTTGAGGTTGAAGGTGCAAGACAGGTTCAATCAAAGTCGGTGTTATGACTACATAGAAGATAGATGGTCAATCAAAGTTTGAACGGTCGGCGGCATAACGAAAGTCAAAGAGTTTCGCAGACTAACGTTGGCAATACACCCAATTACAATTCGAATGACTTTATCCTCCGGTATTTCGAAGGGTAAACGATTGACCTGAGAGACTTTTTCCATCACGAAATCAGTATAAGTGTCGAAACTGCTGCTATCAACATTTGCTACCTGTGTTAGCTGACCCACAATATCGGAGCCACTAGGGAAAGTATGTAACAACGAAGCGCGAAGGTCATTCCAAGCATAATGCTGGTACCCATACTTCTCGTACCACGTCTTCGCCCTACCTACCAATGCTGTCTGGACACGGGGCAGTACATCAAAATCCATTAGTTGGTCTCTTTCGATCCTGGTATTGACGTCCTGACACCACTGGGTTATATTTACCCTTGAGTAATCGGGATCGAAACTCGGGAATCCGACTGACTCACCAAAATGACCCCGCTTTTTTACCACTGTACCAAGAAGGGAATTTAGCGCGTCGAGAGTAATTAACGGATGGTTGGCACTAGTGGAAGTAGCACCAGACACCGTTTCAGTGACGTCGTCGTTTCTTCCTGTCCCCCCATGGGTGTCGACGACACTCGCGTCCTTCTCCATTATATACATTTTTTTATTAAAGTCGCTTACCGATCTCAACAGCAGATGTGCACTACAAACATAGATAATAAATACACCACACAGTGATTCCAAACGGTCCAGACAACAAACACAAATCGGCCGCTACTCAAGGACAAAGGATTGTGTGAAAATAACCAGCTGTGTACACAAAAGTAGATAATCGCCACAATGAATCAATTCTCCGCAACAACACACACAAGCACTGTGTAAGGATCCGACGGAATGAAAGACAGCCGCCGCCGCCACACGACAAAGAAAAACACAAAGGAGCACCGGTATTAAGTGTCGGCGCGACCGAACGCAACAGGGGAAGGCGCCGTCTACGTATCGCAAAACCAAGAGATCAGTTTTTATTTAAAAAAATTTTCGTTTTCTCGCGATAAACACAATCCAATCGTTCTTAAAACCAAACAATATTATTCTATTATTTTCAGAAAAGCTGTAGCACAAAGGGCATATCCCACTTCTGATACTAGAAACTAATCGATTTAAAAACAATTCGATAATAGAGAGCAACAATAACCCGAACGCGATCGCAGATTCTGCTCAACTACCCTTAGTCCTCGTCATTATCAGGAATGACTCGTAAGAGCGCAGATTCCTTTCTTTCGTTCCCTTTACAACTTACTCTCTTCTCTTTTGGCTACTATCAGAATCCTTGTATAAACGAAGAGAAACACACAAATTCTTTGAAATGCTTTATTTTGTATTGTTTTAACACACTTTGCTCTAACATGTATGTGTATAGATATCGTGATGAGTGCAGAAAGGCAGCATAAAGAAAAATGAAAAAAAAAACTACCCTTGTACAACTGGGCAAAACAAAAACAACACACGATCACAACACGATGTGTTATGTTGACTACAGTTGCGCATTAATATAAATGGCAAAACTTTAACGCCCTGTATCTTGGCCCACAGTTATAATTTTGAAAAACGGTAAAACACGTGTTTAATTATTTCTGTTCTAGAATTTCAATTCCAAACTCCAATTTAAATTTTTTTTTTTCATACAAACTTGAACACCCTGTAACACCCTGTAAAAGCTGAGTTTGGAAAAATCCCTTCTTAGTGGGTGTCTCCTCCACAAAAGGAAACTACTGTCCAAATTTCATGTTTCTAGCACCAGCGGTTTCGGATGTGCGCCTATCTCTGGGTCAGTCAGTCAGGACAAAGAGTTTTATATATATAGATTTCTTAAAATCTTAAATCTCGGTTTTTATCAATTTGAACCCCGAAAAAGAATTGCCTATGTGCGGAAATTGCCCTGGCATAATCAAAGGCTAGTCAATTTAAAGCACGCAAAAAACAAAGCTCATAAAAGGTTTAAAAAATCGAATACGAAATCTGATAAAAATCTTTTTTGTCAGCTACGGCGTGAATTTGACTTTCTTAATAGATTTCTTTATAAACAGTATGTAATGAATATTGAGTCCGGGATTTTGAAGAATCCGAAAGGATTCTGGACGTTTATCAACGGTAAAAAGAAATTATATGGTCTACCAAGTAACATGGAGTACAATGGTATATCATCTAATAGTACAGACACTACATGTGAACTGTTCGCTAAATTTTTTGAATCTGTGTACGTAGATCATTCTTCTTGTCCTCCGTTAGCCAATACCCCTAAGGATTCAAGTACAAATGTATGCTACTTATATCTTTCTGTTGATGATGTTGTTCAAGGTATATTGTCCATGAATTCATGTGCTAGTCCTGGTCCTGATGGCGTCCCTTCTACCATCCTAAAAGAATGTCATTTGTCCTTATCCAATCCACTTCAAGTCATTTTCAATACATCTCTATCCTCAGGCCAGTTTTTAGATGAATGAAAATTTTCCTTCATAACACCTATACATAAAGCTGGACCTAAACAAAAAATAGAAAACTACAGGGGGATTACAAAACTCTCTGCTATTCCAAAGCTTTTTGAGTTGATTGTGACTAAAAAACTATATTTTGACCTCAAGGAGCATCTGTCAGTATACCAACATGGTTTTATTTCTGGAAGATCAACTACAACAAATCTGATGCTATTTACCAAGTACATATTTGATGCAATGGAATCCGGTTGTCAGGTTGATGTAATCTTCACTGATTTTATAAAGGCTTTTGACTCAGTGTGCCATGTTATCTTAATTAACAAGATGAAGTCCTTTGGAATTCACTCTGCGATTCTAAATTGGTTATCTAGCTACCTTGAAAATCGTAGCAAGTTGTCAAGATTGGCAATATCCGATCTAGAGTTATTAAGGTCTTATCCGGTGTCCCTCAGGGTAGTCACTTAGGCCCATTGCACTTCAATATTTTTATTAATGACATTCCATTATTAATTCGCCACGCGCAATGTTTAATGTACGCTGATGACTTAAAAATATTTCTAAGAATCAGACATATCTCTGATTGCGAAAAGCTTCAATATGATTTAAATTCCATTGTTGAATGGTGTCACGCGAATCTATTGCCACTTAATGTAACTAAATGTCATTCCTTTTCAGCTTATCGCACTTTAACCCATGTGTTGTATGATTACAACATTTTGCAAACTGTCATTAGTCAAAAGACTGAGATCAAAGACCTTGGTGTAATTTTCGATACCAAGCTTACTTTTGCCTTTCACATTGACTTCGTTGTGGCGAAAGCAAATTCGATGCTCGGTTTCATTAAGCGAACTAGTGCCGAATTCCCAAACCCATATACTTTTTAATCTGTTTACATGTCCCTAGTGCGTTCCTTACTCGAATATTGCTCTATTATTTGGTGTCCAACTTATTCCAACTCCAGAATACGTATAGAAAGAGTACAGAAATCCTTTACAAGATTCGTTATTCGGCAATTGAAATGGAACCTTCATTCAATGCCTTCTTACCCAACAAGATGTGCACTCATTGGGTTGGAAACGTTGGATAAAAGGCGAAATATTCATTGCATACTGTTTATTCATGATGTTTTTTCGTATCGTATTAACTGTCCTGACATTTTAAGATCTTCTCTCATTTATGCACCGGAAAGAATAATTCGCGTGCGCACCTTTTTATATACTTCGAGACATCCATATAACTACAGTAGTAACGAACCGTTCACTAAACGTATAAAGCAATTCAACTTTGTTTGTTCTGTTATAGATTTAAGTTTAGATAGATTGAAATTCAAATGTATCTTATCCAATACTATATGAATTTATTAATTAATGTATTAACAATATTGCGTATTATATAATTTTTCCTGTAATCTGTTAGAGTTAAGCTCGGTAGATGAAATAAATGAAATGAAATGAAATGTATTGGGTTGTCGGAAAACTCATGACGCATTTTTCTATGTTTTTCAAAGAATATTTATTTATATAAAGAACGGAAATCAATCAATAACATATTGACCGTTTTCTTCGATGACCTTTTGCCATCTTTAACTGGAGATAAAGACCAGAAAAAATGTTCGCACCCTGTACATAACATTTTTTGGGTACATAACCGCAAATATCTCAAAATCCTGACGTGATGGGACAATTCTGACTCCGGATTCAGATTCTACGCAAAAAACTACTTCGGAAATGACCATCAGCTTTTCAACAACAAAACCATGTTGGCCTGTGTTATCGGAAGTTTAATAGCAAAATCATAAAAGATCGCTTCCCGCTTCCAGTTATTGAGGACATTTTAGAGGAGTTGTATAAGGCGCGTATTTTCACAACTTTCGATTTCAAAAACGGGTTCTTTTACGTCGGAATTCATGAAAGCAGTCGTAAATATACTTCTTTTATAACCCCAGACGGGCAATATGAGTTTCTAAAAGTCCCATTCGGATTGTGTATCTCCCCGTCGGTGTTTCAGAGATATGTAAATACTGTTTTTCAATCTTTGATTCGAAAGGGATTTTTATTGATCTATATGGATGTTATATTTGCGGCTGATAGCAGAGAAAATCTAGAAAAGCTTGAAGAACATTACAACTAAATCTACCTCAGCCTTTATTTATTTATTTTATGCTTAATACAAGCTATAACTTAAATCTAAATCTAAAAACTAAGACTTAACACTAAGAGAACATATTTTTTTCAATAGAACTTAATCACTAAGGGAGTTAACAAAAAAGGGGGAATAGGTTACTTAAAGCTATTAAAACAGTGAAAGCGAGTGTAAGGGATGCTGTGGTTTAGGAGAGTGAGTTGCGCAGGGAGTGTTTGAGGCTGGATTTACTGCAGTGCAGATCAAAGATATGAGGGGATTTATTTACGTTACTGAGCATTCTTGTCAGAGGTTCGTGCTGACCATACTCCGTACGGTGGTAGGGAAGGCGAAACAGAGGGACCGATCTTAATCGGTGAGGATTGGTGTTAAGGCAGACATGTTGAAGCAGATGAGGACAATCAATAGTTCCATTAAGTAGCTGATGTACAAACATTATATCAGCTACCTCACGACATTATATCAGCTACCTCACGACGTGAATTTAAAGACTGCAGGTCTAACAGTTTGAGTCGGTTCGCATAAGGAGGTAAGTTAACGCTTAATAAATCGGAGTGCTGAGTTGGCTCTGCTGATTATGCTGTCAATGTGAGAACGGAAATTGAGTTCAGTGTCACAGATGACGCCCAGATCACGTATTGAGGTAACAGTGGAAACAAGCTCGTTATTAATAAAGTAGGACCTGCGTGGCAGGGGAAGGCGTTTACGAGAGTAGATAATGGATTGATATTTTTCCACGTTAAGCTCTAAGAAATTTTTTTGGCACCAAACGAAGAACATATTTAGGTCAGACTGTAGTGAATGGGAATCAGCAATATCGGAAATTTGTCTGGAAATCCTCATGTCATCTGCGTAGATATTGAGGTCAGATTGGGTAATGACAAGTTCTATGTCGTTAATAGTCAATATGAAGATCAGAGGACCTAAGTGGCTCCCCTGTGGGACTCCTGAGGTCGGTTTAATTGGGTTTGAAATGCAAGGTCTAAAAAGAACTCTGTAGAGGCGACCTTTTAGATAAGATTCAACCCATTTAACGAACAAGGACGGAAAACCTAAAGCTTTAAGTTTAAAAAGTACAATCTGGTGAGAGATTTTGTCAAAGGCTTTGCTGAAGTCAGTAGCAATGGCGTCAACTTCTTTACCATTTTCCAGAGCCGTTAATGTGTTTGATACAAATTCAGTAAGGTTAGTGGTTGTAGACCTGCCTTTCAAGAATCCATGCTGTTTGGGGGAGAAGAGTGATTTGCAGTAAAAGAATAGTGAGTCATACACAATGCTTTCAAAGAGCTTAGGTATGCATGAGAGTTTGGCAATAGGTCTGTAGTTTGAAATGTTACTTTTACTACCCTTCTTAAAGGTGGGAATTATGAACGAATCTTTCCACACCTGTGGAAAAGTACCGCATACGATTGATATCTGGAAAAGATTAGCAAGCGGTTGGGACAATTTAGAGGCACACTTTTTTAAAACAATGGCGGGAACGCCATCTGGTCCGGAAGAGTTGTCATTCCGAAGGCGTTTAATCTTGTCAGCCACTGATGAGGTGCTTATAATAATGGAAGTTAAGGAGGTTTGAGTGCAGCCGTTCATGTAACTGAAATAATTAAGATCGAGCTC
Source organism: Matsumyia berberina (assembly GCA_917880715.2). NCBI lineage: Eukaryota > Metazoa > Arthropoda > Insecta > Diptera > Syrphidae > Matsumyia > Matsumyia berberina. The sequence goes on from OU862872.1 coordinate 88,786,817, forward strand.
CACGTTGTCATTAGAGAACGCCTGGCTAAAGAATTCAGCAAATAGGTTTGTTAGTATATTGGGGTCGGCAGAAGAGCAATTTCCGAATTTTAAAGTGGAAGGGTAGCCGTCCGATTTCCTTTTGGTGTTAATAAACTGGAAAAACCGCCTTGGGTTGGAAATAAGATCGGACTGCATACGGTCAAGGTAATCGGAGTAAATGGATTCACATAGTGTGGAGAAGTCATTAAGCACTATTTCATAATTAGACAAGTCAGACGCGGATCTGGATCTTAAAAATGCTTGCCACAGTTTATTACGTCTATTCCGAAGTGAGCGTAGTTCCTTGCTGTACTAAGGGGGGGAAGAAGTAAAATTTTTCTGGGGCAAGTAAGGAACGGATTGCTGGAAACAGTCAAATAAGTGTGAATAAAAGGCGGCGAGGCAATGTCGATGTTAATGTTCTCGTCGAGTAGAAAATCAAAATTACGTTGCCAATAAGGTCATTGAGTTTGTCAAAATTAGCTTTCCGAAAATTAAATTTTCGCTGCGTCAGAGGGATAAAATTAGTGTTTTCATTATCATAGGAAAAGATAAGAAATAAGGGAGGGTGATAAGCGTCAAGTTGTGAAAGGAGGTGGGTACTTTCGGTAACTACACAGTTATCGGCGTCAGTCGAGAAGATTAGATCTAGCTGTCTGCCCAGATTGTTTTTGATGGAGCTCATCTGATGAAGACCAGAGGCCAGAAGTCGATCAGTAAATAAAATTTCTTTATCGGAGGCGGCATTAGTGGGGACAAGGAAAGTCTCAGAATCTGACTCAGCCCAGCGTAGACGGGGTAGATTAAAATCGCCAACGACGATAATATCGTCTTCGGGATGAATGCCGTCTACTACGAAATCGAGCGCGTCAGCAAGAAGCTGGTACTCATTGACCGGTTGTGCGGGAGGGATGTAGCAGCACAAGATATAGACTGAGCGCTTTATAAAGTTAATTTGTACACAAATCAATTCAAGGGTATAAGTGTTGGGAATAATAAAAAGTGATGCATCATAGCACGTGCGTAGGGCTAAAAGAACACCACGCCCTGGGTGATCGATGTTGGGGGGAGCGGCGTTGGAGTTGTTGCCACTGAGGGGATCATCACTAGCGGCTAAGACATCCTTACGGAAAACATTAAAATCAGGGGTAAATAGTTCGTTGTCATTAAAACTGCTCGTTAGGTTGGTTTCAGTCAGGGCATATACATCGTAAGGTAGCTTTTGAGAATTAAGGAATACGTTGGAGGTTTTAGTGCGCAGTCCTCTTACGTTTTGATAGTAGATGGAAAGGCACTTGGGGTTAGCTTTATCAGAGCTAGGGGAGTGGGATACTGCATTGAACATTACATTAGAATATGAGTTAGGGTCGAAAGTAGTTATTGAAATTAGACCGAGTTTTTTGAAGGTGCGAGAGGCGTTTGGAACTGACATGAGAGGCAAATGTGGAGAGGTCATTGGCAACGTCAGTGGGCGAGATATTACAACTCTCGTGATAACGCACAAATATTTGTCTCAACTCAGTTGGATCTGTTGGGAGGCCTTCCTGATGGATGAAACCATGACATTCGTTTTGGTTTTTCCGTCAATACAGATGGAGTCAGGCTTGTCATGGAGGAATGCAAGGTAAAGCCGGACATTTTCGTAAATTCTCCGATCCCTAAACCGTGACAGAACATATCGGTTATCGTCATTGAGTTCGGTTATTTGCTTAGTCAGTTTTGCTTGGGGGGGAAACATGGGATCGAGGAAGGAAGTAGTGGGTGAGGTGCAGTTACCAGGAGAAGACGAATGTGTGGGGGCAGACATAGTGGGTGGGGTGCAGCTGCCAGGAGAAGATGATTGTTGTGGTGCCGTGGGGTTAAGTATATGGGAGCGAATAAAATTTGGATAGGTGGTGGAAGTGTTATTGGAAAAGACGGTGGAGGAAAGGGAGGGTTCGGGAGTGGGAGTTAAATTGAAAGAGACGCGCTTTTGTTGGGGTATGTTACGGTTTGTAGTAGGTTGTAGAGGTAGGACGGTTTGATTAGGAGTTGGTACGGGAGCGTTAATGATGGAAGGGATACGAGATAGGAGAAATGGTGAAAAATTGGGAAAAACTCCTGCTTTACCTTTCCAGTTTGGGTCAAAGTTAAGGAGGGGGTGGGCAGTTTAGGATGTTTTGGAAGAGACATTTAACCCCGATCTTTTTATTAATTGCGTGGAGGGGTTCGGTACATTGGTGGTATTATACTTAGTTCTATTGTTAAGTTGGGAGGAGTAGTTAGGCTTGTTAATGGGGTTTACCTTAGAACTATTGTTGAATATGTGTGGAGAGGGCTTCGTCATCTTCATAGCACCTAGGACGGAGATGTCAAGAGGGTTCCCAAAAAGCCATTCATACCTGGTGGGAATCTGTACCTTGAAGCACTTCGACCTTATTTTGCTGCATTTCGTCGGCGTGATGGCAAATTTCTGGCGGAAGAAGTTGAGAATCCAGGAAGCATCGGCATTACGAGGGGCTCCTTTAAGAATAAAGGTTGAGAAGTTCACGTCGTCAACTCTATTATTCTCATTAAGTTTTTGGAGTCGTGCGTTCCAGTCGGATTTCGACCACGAAGTTCCGAATCGATGAATAGTTTCAGAATCCCGGATAGGCGTGTCAGCATTCGTTTTAGTGGGCTGAGAAGGTGAGGTAGACGAAGACATGAGCACAGGGCATGCGGTTCCGTATTTCTGGGTCGACATTGAGGTGCAGGGATCAGTGAGGTCGATGTACTTAGAAACAGCATTCGTACAGAGCAGTTCATCCATAAGGGAATTATTGTTGAAGTTGCTAGCAGTGGGGAGACTGATTGCGTCCGTCTTACTGGACAACAGCTGCACTTCCTCGAAGAGTTGATTTATTGAAAGCCTTGTGGTAGCAGCCTCGTCACTAAGAGTGGTCAGTGCAGGCTGAATATCCCTTACCGACTCCACAAGACTGGCGAACCTCGATTCGAGTAAAGAGGCATGACCAACAAGTGTCTCGGAAAAAGAGGTGATGTCTCTATGGATTGCGTCAAGGGCTGGCAAGGCAGAAGAACATTTAGGGTCGTCGCTAATCGGTTTTCCTTTAGTAAGCTGACCCAGTTTGGTGTTTATGGTCTCGGTCAACGCAAGGATGCTATCAACGTCATTAGCGTATTTTATAAATGTCTCTTTAAGCCTCACCGAGGAAGCTTTTTGCTCAAGCGAAGAACACTCCACTGCGTTATTGACTGATTCGCCATTGTCAGCTAAGAGATCAGTAGTTAAGTTGTGGTTTTGGCGGATCTCTGCTTTTAACTCCGAGACAGAATCCATAAGTGCTGATACTTGCTCGTTGTTGCACTTAATGGCTAGCAAGATATGAGCCAGTGAGATGGTCTTACATTCTGCACAGAAAAAGCAGAAAAGACTTCTGTATTCCGGCAGGTGGGCTTTAGCGGTCCTGCTAAGCCCGATGCAAATGGGATGGAAGATCTTCCCACATATGCCATTACACAGAATCATATCCGACGAATTGGTGGAGATCGAGCAATTTGGCGCACCACAGCAAGGCATGTTTATAATATGTAAAGTGGGACAACGGGTAAAACACTAAAGTTATAACACACGCAAAAAATTGTATCACTTTGCCAGTGAAGGTCAACTTGGCCACTAGGTTAGTCGAACGCGAAAAAAAGGGGAATATTGTCAATTATGCAAAATGCGTTCCAACAGTGCTCGATGTTGCTGCTGAAAACCGTCTTATTATCAACTGGAAAAAATGTAATTTTATAACTCCATCTATACAGTTTTTAGGGCATGTTATTGAAAATGAGTCTATGAAGCCGTCAACAGAAAAAAATTCAGGCAGTGCAAAAAATCCCAAAACCAGATACGACGAAAAAGATACAGGCTTTTTTGGGTCTTACAGGATTTTTTAGGCGATTCATTCCAAACTACGCTATTATTGCTAAGCCATTATGAGACCTTCTTCGTAAGGATGCATCGTGTTGCTTTGGACCTGATCAATCTTTTGCATTTAGCATGTTAAAGGAAGCACTTTGCAATGACCCAGTTTTAAAGCTTTTCAACCCGCTATTGGATACGGAGTTGCATACGCTATGGAGGAGTTCTGCTGCAAAGACACGATGAACACGAACTTCACCCAGTTTTCTACATAAGATACAAAACATCACCTGAGGAGGCAAACTATACAAGCTATGAGCATGAAGTTCTTGCTATTATCAGATGCTTGAAAAAGCTTAGAATTTATCTCTTGGGAATCAAATTCAAAATTTATACGGACTGCAAAGCTTTTGCAGCAACCATGAAGAAACGAGATTTATGCACACGCGTTGCTAGGTGGGCGTTATTTCTTCAAGATTTCAACTGCGAGGTTCTTCACAGATCTGGTTCAGCAATGAGACATGCGGATGCATTAAGCCGTTTCCCCGCGATTATCAGGATCGAAGATGGCATAGTTAATCGTATAAGAGAAACTCAAAGAAAAGATGAGTTTTGTCAACTGATCAGTACAATACTGAAGCACAGAGAGTATGAAAATTTTAGTATCCGAAATGACATTCTATACAGAGTCATCGACGGTGACTATTTACTCGTTGTACTTAAATGTCTGCAGAAAGAAGTGCTTCGAAATATTCATGAACATGGTCACATCAACTCTAGCAAAGTTGAAGTGCTAGTGAAGAGGGAGTACTGCATTCCAAATATGTCCGAAAAGATACAACAAATCATCTCAAACTGCGTCGCTAGTATTCTCTCATCGAAGAAAGATGGAAAACAAGAATGTTTCCTAAATCCCATCGAGAAATTTGACATGCCGCTAAATACCCATCACCTTGATCACCTTGGGCCGCTTCAATCAACAGCTAAGAGCTACAAACATTTATTTGTGATTGTGGATGCATTCACTAAATTTACAGGTGCAGACGAAGTTATTAGGAAGCTGTTGGTGCAGAGCGATATTTTTGGCGATCCGGGAAGAATCATCTCTGACAAGGGGTCTGCGTGCACATCAAATGCTTTTAAGGAATACTGTGAAGAATGAAGTATCATTCATTCCTTGGTTTCATTCCTTGGCTACTACAGGTGTTGCTCGCGGCAACGGACAGGTTGAACGTATCAACAGAACTGTAATTGAAATGCTTTCCAAGTTATCTGTGGATGCGCCTGATAAATGGTTTAAACACGTTCCAAAACTACAAAGAATAATTAATGCCACTGTCAACAGAAGTACAAATAAAACTCCTTTTGAGCTTATGTTTGGAGTGCGTATGAAAACCACGGAGAGTTATGACTTACGGAAAATGATGGAGGCCTTGTTGATCGACGAATTTGAGGAAGAGAGAAAGGATATGCGAAGTCAAGCAAGGAACAGATAGCAAGGATCTAAGAAGAAAATCGAAGAACGTACAACAAGAAGCGAAAAGTAGCTACAAAATACGAACTTCGCGATCTTGTTGCAATAAAAAAAAACTCAATTTGCACCTGGAACTAAACTATACCCACAGTTCTTAAGGCCTTATGCGGTCGTAAAAGTAAAGAGGAACGACAGATACGATGTTCGCAACATCGGTAGCCACGAAGGCCCAAACGCAACATCTTCATCAGCTGATCTTATGAAGCCGTGGCGGGATGAGATCGATAGCGACGACGATGACTACGAGAACAATACTGATAAAGACGATTCAATGAGGTCCCGAAACCAACACCATGAAGATGATATGCCGATCTGAAGTCAACCAGTCGTCTGAGGCAGCCGACAAGCAGGATGGCCGGGTGTGGGACTGAATCTTCGTTAACTTATATTTGTTTAACTTAACCTAATATTGTTAATTTACCCTATACTAAAAGACTCATTATGTACACTACAGTAATCCACTATGTAGCGTAAAACAGTTTTGGCTTTTTGGAACTAACAAGAGTGCAGTCGTGAGAAGTTATGACAAGTACTAAGTCGAGTTTGCTCCCTCTTCAACTCTTAATATGTGCTGTACAAATTGATTAACCGTTGCTAAATTAACTTTAAATTAACTTCGAATTATTCTGAATTGTATTAATAAAATTTAACTTGCATTTCGATGAAATCTCCGTTTTTTCAACTCCCCCCCACATCTATACACGCTAAGAAAATATTTTCCATGTTAATTACACTAACAACTAAGCCTGTGGAAAAAACCTTATATTTATAAGCAATGGTAAAACCATTCCGGAGCCCAAAGCTTCTTAATTCACCTTACGCAGTTGTGGACCTGACTTTCATCCTAGTCAAAGACAATCGGGGTTGTTATTTAATTTAATTTTAATTTTACTTATACTTATACATCTGATTTTTCATTTAAAATGGAATATCGTATGGGAATTTTATTTAACTCGGATTTTAAGCACAGGAATTCTCCTCCTATGCACATTACAGCAGAGGTTATCATATTAAGAAGCCACCATGACAAATTTGATGGAAATGATGAGTTATACCACCAGCAAATAAGAAGATGAAATCCATGAAAAGTGCAGCTGCAAGAAAGAAATTAAATTAAATATATTAAATATGAAATATTAAATATGGATGGATGAAACTTAAAAATTCATGAGTATGGACCTTAGTAGGCCAGTAGTAAATGACAATTACTAAATATAGAGTTTCGGAGAAAAAATACGCCTTCCATAAGCTCCATAAGCTTCATTTTATTTCATTTTCATTCCATTTGTTTATTTAGCAATATTAAGCTCTTTAACAATTTTTAAATGTTTAACTTAATAGCTTGTAAATACTTATGAATATTTACTTTTGATAAAGGTACTGAATATGAATCGAAACTTTAAGAAAAAAAAATCGAAATCGATCACTCAAATTCTTAAATTTAAGAGTTACAGTAGTACTAAATGATGTAGCTAGAGATAGAGACCAGAAACAATTTGCGCATCCTGTACATAACCTCAAAGTTAGCCAAAAACATCATTTTAAAGAATACTTCGGAAATGACCCTCAGCCTTTCAACAATAAAACCATGTTGCCCTGTGATATCTTTAGCCCGTTATAAATTAACATATTAGCATATTAACATAGGCGTGTTTTTTTTTTGTTTTTGGTAATCTGTATACACTAAGAATATATTTCCCATTTAAGACGTGTTTTTTTATAATCTATAAAGGCTTAAAAAATATTTTCCATGTTTATTACACTAACAACTAATCCTGTATAGCATCTATGGCCAAACCAAAGACATTTACAGTCGATCCATGTGCCACAAATTACTACATAATAACAAATACGCCATACACATACATGAATATTGTTGAACAATGCGTAGCACGCGTAACCAATTTCAGCGAAAAGTCGAATACATAGCCTGCAAGTTTGACCACCCCTGCTGTATAGAGTTACGAAATCTAGATAATTATCCAGCCTTAATTCCTTAGCCGCGATAAAAATTCCCAAATTATTTTTTCCCGATTGTTATCCAAAAACAATATCGAGATGGTAAAAATGACATCACAGCCGTCATTAGGCGTGTTTTTTTGGTAAATTTATGTATATAGGCTAAGACAAGTGTGCGCAAAAAAACGCCTATCGAGGCTAAGGAATTTTATCATCGCTGTTTGGCACCACTTTGTGTAATGACATTTGTTACGCTTCAGCTATTAAATTTTTTTTTTTCTTTATTTAGAAAAATAGATCGGGCAGATTTAAAACAATGTAACAAAATAATATTAGATCTTATTTGTTTAATTTTTACCCTTTGTCGTTAGAAGTAAAGCGCCTCTTCGGCAATTTTTTGTTCTTATAAATTACGGCTGTAATGCCATTTTTATCATTTCGTTAACGTTTTTCGATAACAATTGGAAAAAAAATAGTTTGGTAGCACAGTTTTCATCGCGGCTAAGGAATTAAGGCTGGATAGTTATCCAGATTTCGTAATTCTATACAGGCTTAGTTGTAGTGTAATTAACATGGAAAATATTTTCTTAGCCTATATAGATTTACCAAAAAAACATGCCTTATATAGAATACCAAAAAATGATGACAAAAGGGAACAAAGCAGCAACATCGTTGTTGCAATTGAATCGAAGTCGTCGATGTAATCAGATATAAATAAAGGATGTTGTAGTTATTTATTTATTAAGAAAAGAGGCCTTAAAATTAACTTCACGGTAATATTTTTTTTGTTAGCAATTTATCAAACTGATTTATACAGGGTTTTGCAATAAGAGCGCTACAAAAGTTTTTTTAAATAAAACAAAAGCGGTTTTGGATATCAATGAAATTCTTTATTCCTGTGAAAGTACGTTCGATGCCATTATGTATGGAACTCGGTTTCTTTTGCATGACCACCACGGGCACGCTTGCAGAAGTCCAGACGCTGAACCCAATTTTCGACGGTTTTCAAGCATAAATCGGCCGATACTGCTGCAATTTCACGTTCGATATTCGTACGAAGTTCATCAATCGTCGCTGGCTTGTTGGCATAGACCATAGACTTGACGTAGCCCCACAGGAAATAGTCTAACGGCGTCAAATTGCACGGCCAAGCGACTGGACCATTTCGTGAGATAACACGTTCTCCAAACTTGGTTTCCAATAAATTGATTGTGACATTCGCTGTGTGGCTTGTGGCGCCGTCCTGTTGGAACCACATGTCCTCCAAGTCCATATCATCCAATTGGGGCCAAAAATATTCGGTTATCATTGAACGGTTGCGATCCCCATTCACAGTAACGTGCCGGTTTTGATCATCACGGAAGAAGTACGGCCAATGACACCGCCGGCCCATAAACCACACCAAACCGTAATTTTTTCGGGATGCAATGATGACTCATGGAGTACGTGTGGATTGCTGCCTGACCAATACCGCATATTTTGTTTATTGACGAAGCCATCCAGCCAGAAATGAGCCTCATCGCTGAAGATGATTTTTCGATGAAAATCCGAATCATTTTCAAGTTGTTGCTCAGCCCAATTCACGAACATACGACGCTTCTGGTGGTCAAGCGGCTTCAGTTCTTGCGTCAATTTAATCTTGTAAGGATGTAGGCCAAGATCTTTTCGCAAAATTCGCCACAACGACGTCACAGAGATGCCCAACGCTTGAGAACGACGTGTGAGAGACACATTTGGGCTTTCTGCAACTGAAGCCTCAGCGGCAGCAATATTCTCGACACTACGGGGACTTCTTTGTCTCACTGGCACGGGAACATTTTGTACTGTGCGTGTGGATTCAAATTTTTCCACTAGACGCTCAATTGTTGATCTGCTAGGACGATTATGACGACCATAAATTGGACGTAGCGCTCTTAACGTTGAGGCCACTGACTCCGAATTTCGGTAGTAAATTTTAATAATTTCGACTCGTTGTTGTTACTGAAGAGAAATGTCAAAAAACCGCAAGAAAAATATGGCGTCGTTTGCTGTCCCTGTCGCTCTCCTTTTGTAGCGTCCCTATTACAAAACCCTTTAATTAGGAGTGAATATGTGGGTCAACCTCAATAAAATAAGTGTTCGCTATTAAACATACATAACTACGTATACTTTCTTTCGACTTTTGTATCATTCATTAATTAAGTCGCCTAACGACAAACAATGGTTATTTGCCCCATTTCTATAATCTAATAAGAATTCCTGTTATAATGTTCTCTTCCCTTTTGTTGGTTTCTTTGTGCAATTAATTAGTCATGGTTGTAATAAGTTTTGTCTGTGATTTATTCTCATTCGATGTCCTACAGAAATAAAAGCATTCGGGTTCGTAAGTTGAATTGTCGTTTTATTACACTTTCTCATAACAGATCGGTCGTTCAATCGTCGTTATTCACTCAACGGGAAAACCTACCTATTGGCCAACAGATAGGAATAAAACCGCAGATCTTGTCGACTTTTTTGTAACAAGAAATGTCTCGTCGAATATAAAAGTAGAAGAAGGGCCAGATCTTGACTCAGATCATGCCACAATACTTTTGACACTTGGCGACAAAATCATTAACAAAGAGAATAGACCAAGACTAACTAATAAGCTGACTGATTGGAACTACTTCAGACAGAATCTTCAGGATAGTACTAATCTCTTAGAAACTATTGAAACAAAAGATCAATTGGAAGAGGCAGTACAGACACTTACAGTTAACATCCAAAAAGCTGCATGGGCTGCAACACCTAAAACTAAAACCAAATCCAAAAAAAAAAGTGAAATTATTGCGAAGAAGAGAAGAGAAGAGCTAGAAAACGTTGGCAACAATCAAGAGCGCCATGCAACAAAACTGTACTCAATAATCTAGTCGGTAAACTCAAAAGATCGGTGAGAGAACATAAAAATGAGTCTCTTAAAACCTACCTCTCAAGTCTTACGAATGACGCTAGTACCGAATACTCACTCTAGAATGCAACAAAGAAAATGAAAAAGCCAATAGCACACATTCACAAAAACAAAGATGGTAACTGGGCAAAAAGTAGCAAAGAAAAAGCGAATCTATTTGCTGAGTACCTCGAAAGCGTCTTCCAACCGTATGAAGACAAAGACTATCAAGAAATGGAAGAAATGTGCGAAGAGGAAAGACATATTCCACCAGTTACTGCGAAAGAAATTGCCAAAGAAATAAAAGAAGGCATTAACACAAAAAAAGCCCCGGGATTTGATTAAATAACGGGAGAAGTCCTAAAACAATTCCCAAAAAAAGACTTGAAGAAACTAGCGTTGCAGAGGTAATTATGATACCGAAACCAGGCAAACCACCTAGTGAAGTCACCTCCTATCGCCCAATATCAATTCTACTTATGTTGTCCAAACTATTTGAAAAGATGATAATTAAATGTCTGCATAAAATAATCGAAAAAATATATCTAATTGCAAACCATCAATTCGGATTAAGAAATAATCACTCCACGATTGATCAGGTGCATAGAATAACTGATAAAATCGAGCATTTGAGGAAAAAAAGATATGCTCTAATATATTTCTCGATATAGCACAAGCTTTCGATAAAGTATGGCACAAGGGACTGATCCATAAATTACAAAAGCATCTTCGTAAGCAATACACAGAAATTTTAGAGTCTTATATATCACAGCGATATTTTAAAATTAAACAAGAAAATGAATACTCCACATTGAGAGAAATAGAAGCTGAAGTACCACAAGGTAGTGTGCTAGGACCTCTTTTATAACTTCTGTTTACTAGCAATCTGCCAGATAGTGATGGAACAACCGTGGCAACATTTGCAGATGATACTGCTATCCTTGCTGTTGGCGAAAATGTTGAAGAAGCGACAAAAAAAAGCTGCAGAAGGCTGTAAATAATATATCGTAATGGACCAAAAAGTGGCAAATTAAACTAAATGACCTAAAGTCTGTTCAATCAACGTTACGAATAAAAATGTGCAGCATATCCCAGTTTTCATAAATGGTAATGAAGTAGAATATGCAAACACAGCCAAATATCTAGGGATGACCCTAGATGCAAAACTGCGCTGGAAAACGCATGTGAAGAAAAAAAGAGAAGAACTAAATATGCGCTACAATAAAATGTATTGGCTAATCGGGAAATACTCTTGTCTGTCCAACTACTTATAAGCATATATTGAAACCAGTATGGACCTACGGGCTTCAGTTGTGGGCATGCACATGCAAAACAAATTTACAAATAATACAAACATTCCAGAGTAAAGTACTACGTAGCATTTACTAGCACCTTGGTACATAAGAAACGCTGATCTACATAGAGACCTTAAAGTTGAAATGATTGAAGAAGAAGTAAAGAAAGTAGCCAATAGACATAGACTCAGGCTTTTCAGCCACGTTAACGTAGAAATGGCAGAATTATTAAATACTGACAATCTGACTAGAAGATTAAGAAGAGTAAAACCTTTCGAACTAGCTAGTTAGCCCAAAAAAAAAATAAATAAATAAATAAAAAAAAATAAATAAATAAAAAAAAAATAAAATAAATAAATAAATAAATGAAACAATAGTTAACCGTCCACTGGCGATTAACATAATCCATTTAATACATACTTATGTATAAGAAAGACAAATTGCTGATAAGTCTAACGACTAGGTGCAATAATTGGAAAGGCTGGCTTCTCACCCCCCTGTGATGAAACGCCAAGATGGCCGTACCGCAGGGATAAGGGGAAGAAGGGAGAAGGGGTTAGTGGGTAAAAATCCCACACTGTTACTGACTACGGGCTCAGTTTCGTCTTTTGAAGATTACCACCTCCCAGCGTAAAAACCAAAAATCGTTATTTAATTTTCAAACGAACTTATGACAAACATTTTATGGTCCTTTTGAAGCCGAATTAAATATCTTCAAAGACACGTTTCGCGGAAAAAGTGAATTTTACCCATACACGTGTTTAGTGAAAAACTGCATCATATATGTACAAAAGGTACATATGTACATACAAACCAATTTTATAAACTAAATTCGTACGAATTCCGTGTTTAATAAAAATTTCATTTTGAGACATTGTGTAAGCGAACTCCCTAAATGGACATTTTTCTCTGGTGAAAAAAAAAATGAATTTTATTAAAGCGAAACGTGGTCGTGCAAAGGGCATGATATCTCGCGCTGCAACGTTTGCAGAATCGGTCTATATTAATACAATGCTATCAATGCTAGAAATTCGGTTGGCAAAATTAAATGAAACGTGGGAGGAATTTGTCGAGCTGCAATTTGCTTTGTACGAATTTGCTTCGGATGCAGATTTCGTAGACCCAGAGCCTGAATTCGAAGAGTACGAAACGAAGTACTTTATAGCGCATTCAGTTTTGACAAATTTTATACAAGTAAAGAAACTCGCTAAACCGCCACAACAGCCAAACGAATCAGTTGTGGTGCAATTAGCAAGTCAACAAGCTTTTTTTTTTTGTAAAAATTGAATAGTTCCTCACATGCATCTGCTGCCGTCAAATTGCCAAATCTTTCGATTCCAACTTTTATGGGTGATTATGAAGATTGGCCCGGGTTTCGAGATTCATTTATAGGATCAATTGACCACAATACATCGGCATCGGGAACTTCCACCAAAAAACTTCAGTATCTACATAAAATCCTTTTTAAGTGGGAAATCAAGCAATCTTTTAAAACACATCCCAAACTCGGACAATAATGATTTATCAGCCTGGGATAGATTGGAAACCCGTTATGATGGAACGCATTTGATTATTCAATCATTTGTCCCATCATTCTTATCACTTCCGATAATAAATTTAGCAAATCATGTTTTGTTGCGAAAAACTACCGACGGTGCGGGCGAAGTAATTCGTGGCTTAAATGCGTTAAAATCAAATAATCGTGATCCGTGCCTCATTTATATTTTAGTCTTAAAACTCAATATGGAAACGAAACAGGCATGGACTGAATTTATGGGAGCACGGTCGAAACAAACTACAGTTGTCCTAAGTGTAAAGCAGAACATAACGTTTTGAACTGCAAACATTTTCTCGCTCTTTCAATCGATGAGCGAAGAAGTTTTGTAAAGGAACAGTCCTTATGTTTTAACTGCCTTTGTCAAGGTCACACGTCTCAAAAATGTCGGTCAAATAATCGCTGTAAGACCTGTAATACCCGCCATCATACTCTCGTTCATCCCGCACCTTCGTCCTTAACCGTTTCGCCGTCTACAGCTTTAAATGGTTTCGTCACTACAACTTCTTCGGGCCGACTTTCGTTCACTAATTCCTCGCTACTCATCTGAGCTCATCAAGTATAGACAGCAAATCGTACAAATCCACTCGTTTTTCACACACATTGCTACCTATCGCTCGTGCTTACAATAAGGAAGGAACCCTTCAAAATATTCAATTGCTGCTGGATTCGGGATCCCAGATATCATCTGCTACAGAACAAACGGTTCAACGGCTAGGTCTCGTTCGTAAATCCGCTCGAATATGTGCTAGGCGTTGGTTCTACAGCCACAGGTGTTAGAAACCGAGTTGTAACGCTTAATTTCATTTCGTGCCACAGCCAACAGTCTGTTGAGATTCAGTGCTACGTAGTTTCAAAACTCACCTAGCTAGTACCAAATCTCAGATACTGACGTTTTCTCTTCGTATACGTTAGCAGATCCTCGATTCAATGTACCGGGTCACATTGACATTCTTGTCGGTGCTGATAAAATATTGACCATACTTAATGAAGGAGCTGTTCGTGGCCAGCAAGGTCAGCCTGATCTTATTCCAACAATTTTCGGTTGGGTGGTTTGCGGCCATATGGCTCCTTACCCCTTTACAAATTGTAGTGTTGATTCCTTTTGCACCCATTTGGATACTTCAAATTGTTTTGACCTCGAGCGCTTTTGGCGCCTTGGAGAAGTTCACCATAAAACAACTCTTTCCGTAGAGGATCCCCAGCGACGACTACCCACCTTGCTGAGGTGCTGGGGCTTAAGTAGGGCTGCTGATTCCGGAAGCTGGCCAGCGAGTGCTGTGCAGTGTCTGGATCAAACGTCCGAAAACCAGGAGGTAGTCACCCTAATTCCAGTGGTGGTGTGAGCAAACCAAAACCGTGCCGAAGGATGAAAGACTGGGGGGTAAACCAGCCATTTACGAGCTCCCACAGATGCGCAGGCAAGATCTGTGGTAAGTTGTGCCTTACCCCGACATGGCGGCTCTGTCGGGGCTGACCTTTATTTCCGGCCCTACTCGTGGGAACAAAATTTCTCAAAAAAATAACAAGGATGCTAAAGAAGGAAGTTCGGTAGCCGACGCACTATCTGCGGGCGCCGATAAGGAAACACCTCAGTTGGGAACAACTGACGAGGAGATCTCTATGGAGATGGAGGAGCAGCTACTTGCGGATCCACCCGAGAGTCCCCAAAAACCGGGTAGGAAGAAAAAGATCTCTCCAGGTCAGATGAGACGGCGGTTGTTCTGCAAAGCGACGCACGTCAATAAGATCCTGGACGCAAAGGATCCTTCTTCTCTCTCGGAGAAAGAAAAGAACTCCCTGGCTTGGGCTATGGACACCATAGCAAAGGACGCTCTGACGAGGCCTTCGCCTAAGACGAGCGCCACCAAGACCACCCACAAAGTCGCTGCCGTCAAGGCGGAACCTAGTGGAAAAGGGGGTGGCGTGGGGGGTATTGGCAATGCTCTCAGGTTGACCGCTGCCGCTAAGGCAGGTCCCAACGGAGAGCAGCCCGAAACCTCTAAGGCGGCTGCTGAACGGCGTCAAAGGACGGCCGAAGCCAAGAGGAAGGAGCTCGCTTCGAAGAGACCTAGGTCTTTAGAAGAGGCAAGCAATCCCTCCAAAAGGCCGAAGGCTGATCCTAAGGCGCAGTACAGCGGGGTGATCCGAAGCTCTTTGCAACTAGCTGTTGTAGACTTCGGAAAGCCTAGTGGCCAGTATTCGCCCGAACGTGGTCAGTTGATTGAGAAGGCTCTTGCCAGAGCAGTCTTTGACCATATTCGGGGAAATGCCGGTTCGACCGCTCCCACGTTTGGAAGAGCGAAGCGCTTTCGCGGGGTCATTCGTGAAGGTTGCAGTTCGCGGTATGAAACTCTGGGAGGGGGCTGCACTGCAAGCAGTACCTCCTGAGGAGATTCCGAGTAGACCCAAGGAACGGATTTGCGTTCCGGACTTGGGGGTTGAAAAGAAGGAGATCCTCAACTTCCTTAAAGCCCAGAACCCTTCAACTGATATGAAGAGCTGGGAGGTTGTTGGGGAAGAGGAAGCCAAAGATGGCAACAAGGGGTTCATCATCGTGAGGGATGACCCTCCGGCAGTGCTTGTGAAAAACAGGCGGATGGGTCTGTGCTATGGGGCTGGGGAAGTCACCCTCAAGCTCATTAAACGGACACACCCAGGAGAGAGCACAGGGGCGACTGACGCTATGGATGTGGAGATTGCGACAACCGATGCAGGTAGTGCAAATCAACCTCCATCATAGCACCGTCGCCTCCGACAACCTGAGGCTGCTCCTTGAAAAGGAGCAGCTGGACATGGCCCTAGTCCAGGAACCGTGGATTCATAACAATCGCGTTCTTGGATTAGGGTCTAAAAACTACAACATTTTTTATAGAAGCGACGCTGGCAAGGTTAGAACTTGTATCGTGGCTAGAAAGAACCTTCATGTACTAATGCTATCTAATTTCAGCTCTGGCGACTTAACAGTAGTGGAGGTTGGAGGAGTTAATGGCGACTGTACTGTGGCTTCTGCATACCTGCCATATGATGACGGCACAGACGTTCCCTCGGATGCCTGGAGGTTGCTCATATCAGCATCTCAACAAGGTAAGAAAAACTTAGTCTTAGGATGTGACGCTAACGCCCACCATACCCTGTGGGGTAGTTCAGACATCAATGCTAGAGGCGAGGTTTTGTTTAATTTCATCTTGGAAGCCAATTTAGTTATATGTAACAGAGGCTGTGATCCAACCTTTGTAACGGTAAATAGAAGGGAAGTCCTAGATGTAACGTTTACTAGTGCGCATAGTTCCATTGAGGTCGTCAACTGGAGGGTCTCCAGCAGAGCGTCCCTATCTGACCACTGCTGGATACTCTTCAGCTTACAACTGAAGACTGGTAGGGAGGGAGTTTTTAGGAATCCGCGTAGGGCAAACTGGCATAGGTTCAATAGAGAACTTAGGAAATCAGCAGGAATCTGTCCAGCAGAGGACCTCACCTCTATTGAGGCAGTCGACGATGCAGTCGATGCATTTACCGGCTTCCTCACCCGTTCCTTTGAACGATCCTGTCCTGTCAGTAGCGGCAGAGGGAAAAAACATCCACCCTGGTGGAACACTAAAATTGCGACACTTATTCGTAACTCTCGAGCAGGTTGGAACCTCGCTAAAGAGGGGGTCATAGACTGGTCCACCTACAAGGAGAGTGTAAAACTCGTCAAAAAAGAGATCAGGTCTGCAAAAAGGAATTCTTGGAGGAACTTTTGCGAGACTATCGAATCAACCAACGAAGCGTCCCGTCTAAGGAGAATCCTAGCCAGGTCACCGGCGCCGGCATCCAATATCAGGAAAAGTGACGGTACTTGGACGGACTCTCACGAAGAAACGCTAGATACGCTAATGAGCACCCACTTCCCTGGTTGCACTAACGTGACGATCTCCGGAGATAATCTATCTATTCTGGAGAATACGGAAGGGTTGGATGCAGGTGAAACCGAGAAAATAATCGATGAGCGAAAGATAGCATGGGCAATCAGATCCTTTGCTCCATTTAAGGCACCAGGAATGGATAACATTCGGCCAGTGATGCTGCAGGAGTCGATGGAAACTGTTATTCCATGGCTCAAGCGGATCTTTACTAGTTGCTTGAAGCTAGGTTATGTTCCTAGAGCCTGGCGGGAGGTACGTGTTATTTTCATTCCCAAAGCAGGGAAGGTAGGCCACACGACCCCGAAGGACTACAGACCCATTAGTCTGTCGTCCTTTTTGCTGAAGGCACTGGAACGATTGATCGACGTATACGTCAGGGATGTGATCGGCGATAGCAATTACAATTACAATTTACTTTATTGAGACAAGAAAAAAAATCAATACGATTATTGTTTGTACAAACGTTGTTATAATACGGCCGACTAAACATAATGTCTGGCTAAACAGATACAGGCAAATGTTTTTATACATTTATATCAGAATTCCAATTATATTTAATATTAAAAACGTATTAAGTGTATGCTTGCTCCCGGCATACATAATCAACATGGCTTCTTTGGGCACTTAAAAACTTAATAACTTAAAAACTAAAAAACTACAATAATGACTAGAAGGGGGAAAGGAAAAAAATATAATAATAATAATTATAACAATAACATTTTTTATACATAAGGGTATAAACACATACAGAACAAAAGCAACAGTGTTTTTAAACAATGGTCTATGAACAGTATGAAACTCAAAAGAAATGTTACCCGCGTAAATTAAGCAGGGATGCTTTCTCGTAGAAAGGAACTAAAAGGCCTCTATTTGCATTTGGTCTTAACACGGATAAAGATCCAGCGTTTAATAAATTAAAAGGTGAGAGATAGTAGTGGTCATCTATAGTCTCATAAATATTCGAATCCAATAAAGATTTGACTGCCGAGTTAGGGTGATGTTTTATACGCTCCAATCTTTTTAACAACAGGTCAATTTGGTAAATCATTAGAGGAATAACTTTTGTTTCTTCGTATAGAATTTTATTTGAAAAAAATGTTTTATCTGGTTTTCTGAATTTTCCGCAACAAAATCTTAGTATCCGTCTTTCAAAGATCTGTAGTTCTTTGGCCGCAGTGGGTGAAATTGTGAACCACGTACAGAATCCGTATGTTAGAATAGGTCTAATTAATGTTTTGTAAATAAGTATTTTTGTATTCGCCGACATTTGCTTGGCCTGCAGTAAAGGTTTTAAAATGGCAGTTACCATTTTTGCTTTATTTAGGGCTTTTCTTGCATGTTTATTGAATATAAATCTTATATGAGCGTTTATGCCTAGATATTTCAATTCATTTCTCAAAGGAACATTTTCTCCATTTATTTCTAACTTAAGGGCTTTACTCTCTTTAACTGCAAGGTAATGTCCTCTCCCACTTGCATTTCTGAAGCAAGTTATACCACATTTTGCAATATTAATTTTTAGACCCCACTTAGTAAAGTAATCTATTAAAATTGGTAATTTTTCTATAATTTTGTTAAGGGCGTAGGATGGCCTTGGGTCACTTGCCAATATGAGAGTGTCATCTGCATACAAAATAGCACCGGGTTCGTCTAACATAGGACTTTGAAATGGAAAGTCGTGAATATAAATATTAAATAAGGTAGGACCAAGTATCGAACCTTGCGCTACCCCAGAGCGAACTGGGAAAAGCTCCGAATGCTCGGAGCCTATACAAATCGAACTACATCTATTTTTTAGAAAACTATATATAATGCGCGTAAGCCAAGTTGGACAATTAAGCCTAATAAGCTTAAAAATAAGGCCTTTATGCCATAGAGAGTCAAAAGCTTTTTCGAGATCTATATCTAAACATACAGTACATCTTTTATTTCTTAAGTTTTGGACAATTTTATTTTGTAATGTAAGTAATGCGTGTTCCGTAGAATGACCCCTTTTAAAACCAAATTGGTTGTTTGGAATGACATGTGACTCCTCACAAAACTTATTCAATTGTTCAGCTAGTACCCGTTCAAATAGCTTTCCTATATTAGATAGTAAAGATATTGGTCGGAAGTCGGTTACATCTTTTGCATTTTTTTTCTTCGCTATAGGTAGTATCTTAGCTTGTTTCCAAATTGCAGGAAAGTAAGCATTATTAATGCAATGGTTAAATATTGACGATAAGACAATATCCAGAGAGTGAGGACATTTTCGCAAAATGAAATTAGAAATATGGTCGATGCCAGACGACCTTTTATTATTGAGGGCTATTCTAAAAAGATTAACAGCAGTCGGATTAGTAAACGGTGGTAAATTTGGGTTGGTTGCAGTGTTTAAATGGTTAAATGATGTAAGCGGTTGAATGAGCTGTGAATCAGAGAATTCATTTACTGCTGACAGAATTACAGTTTCATCATTGTGATCGATTGCTGGTTCTCTCTCTAAATAAACGAGAGAGTAGAAGTCTCTAAAAGCGTTTAGTTTATTTTGAGGACCCACCAGCTCCTGTCCGTTATGAACCAGAACATCCTTCAAGATATCAGTTCCGAAGTATTTTCTTCCTGTTATCTTGTCGATTTCCTTAAATGCATGAGGAGATGGCTTTATTTTTTGTAATCTCAACTTGAACGCATTGTTGGTGTCAATCTTAACCCTCTCTCTAATGATTTTACTAAGGCACTGAATTCTAGAGTTTAGTTGACGATATTCGTCATTAATTTGATTGAGATGACGATGATACAGTCTTTTTAGTTGTGTGAGCCAAATATTTCGTAATTTCAATAGCTTTTTAGTGCAATCCGAGATGTTTTGGTATTTTGAATTTTTAGTAACGCGAATAAGAGAATTAGCTTCCACACTAGAAGAAATTCGTTCATTTGTCTGAGATATCAATGCATCTATTTCTAAATTAGTTATGTTCCTTTCATTAGGAATATTAAGGAGCGAGACGCTGTTGTGGAGTCCAATTCTAAAAGCTTCCCAGTTGGTTTTTTCAAAACTAATGTATGTAGCTGGTAGTTGCAATAGAGGAAAAAAGTTCATGGTATTTAGTTCTAACAGAATTCCAAAGTGATCAGACGGTGTAGCAAATGTTGAGCAAATAGATGGGTTTGTCACATTATTTGCAAAGTTAAATGAGGAGGAAATCAAGAAAAAATCCAACACTGATGAGGATCTAGGAAACGTAGGACTGTTAGGAGCTACTAAATCCAGATTAAGAAACGGACCATTGTTAAACCACCTGTAAATTAGGTTCCCATTACTATTGTGGACAGTGTCTCCCCATGTTTGGTGACGCGCATTAAAGTCTCCCCCGATTAATGCTGCATCAAATGAATTTATAAGGGTATAAAATCTATCAAGTTCCGTGGATAGACGAAGCCCAGCATTAGAAGGGATGTATATACTTCCAATTAAAATTGTCCTTAAGGACCCAGTAGAATTACGTGAAGTTATAGTTACTAGACACACTGAAAAGACATCGCTAAGAAAGGAAACTGCGTTAAATTTGTAATTTTGTTTTAAAATGATTGCCGTACCTCTACCGGAATCATTTCGAATTACGTTATAGCCATCAAATGAGGGCTTATGCCTTGCGCCAAGTCTAGTTTCCGAAATGAAACAGATTTGAGGCTTATAGTTATTTAAGATATTAAAAAGCGCGAGTCTTCGCTCAATAGATATTATGGAGTTAAAATTTATCGACATTATATTCAATTTTTGGGGCTGCATTATACAACGATTGAAGCGACAAAGTCTAGATAAGCGAACATTTTCTCTTCTTTAGATTGCAGTTGCTTATACTTGGGCCAGAATTGTCTTATTTTGAGTAAGAGATCGTTAAAAGGGATATTGAAAAGATTATTTGCTTCATTTAAAAAATTATTTATATCGCTTGAATTATGGTTAATGTAGCTTGGAGAACTAATTTTTATGTTTGCACTTCTAGAGGAAATAGATTTCACCTTGTCGGCATATGAAATGTTTGCATTGGTAAATGTATTTACAGTATCTTGTACTGCAATTCTGTTTTTGCTGGCTATTTCCCTTGCCCGTTGAGTTAATGTTGCTCGTTTTTCTTTGTATTTAAGGTAAGCGGGACAACCTTGGTAACTGGCAGCGTGACCACTTGCATTGCAATTGATGCACTTTGGTATAGGAACATCTTGGTGGGATTCTTTGAGGACTTTGAAAGATGTGATACAAGATTCGGAATCATGAGAATCTCCACAAAGAACGCATCTACTATTGTAAGCGCAACATTCACCGGAATGCCCAAATCTCTGACAACGATAGCACCTCATAACCCCTTTATTGATCTTTTTTTCCCAATAGATTCGTTGATGGAGCAAATACCTAATATTAATAAGGTCTTTAGTGGACTCACCTATTTCTAGCTGTACAGTAAAAATATTTAATTTTATGTTCATTTCTTTAGATTTAGAGGTAACAAAAGGTGTAATTTTACTTATTTGGGTGTTAGGAGCTGCTGCTCTTACTGCTTTATTTATTACCTCTATTGGAGTATCGCCATCAAGACCTTTTAACAAGATAGAGACCTTTTTTGTTTCCTTAGGAGAAAATGAAAAGGCTCCTATACCTGTTCCACGTAACCGATCAATGATTAAAGCATGAACTTTTGCATCGTTAACATAGACCTTTGTTTTTCGATAACTCATATTAACCAACTTATGTTTTAAATCATGAACTTTACATTCTGTAGCGGCGAGTTTTATAACATCACTAATAAGGTTACAATTAGCACCAAAAATGAATATAGGTGGACAAAAAGGTAAATTATTGATACCATTCGGTGAAGCACTTGTATTTACGTTAGACATATTTATAGCTTGAATTTCGGGCCCAATGCTCTTAGACGCATTGGTGATTGGGTGATTCCCTGATGGTTCAGGCACTTGTTGGTCAATATCTGCTAATGGTGAAAATCTGTTATTGGACAAATTAATTTCGTTAGGTGAAGATGTTTCAGTAGCTAGGTTCCTTCTTCTTTTCCCCGCGTTAGATTGGTAATTACTTGCAGCTCGTTTAAGATTGCCGATGACAGTTGTCCACTCATTTGAACTAGAGCAGTTATTGTTTATATTCATACCTAGCACGTTGTTTCGATCATTTGAATTGATGTTCTCCTCATGTGTGTGCACAGCTGGTTCGAGGTCCATGACTGTGCATGAGCCTGCTGATGTTACAGCACTTTTATCTGGTATCTGCATACTGCTGGACATGTATAATGCGTTCTCCTCTAGATTCTTAGGTTTGCGAAGGTTCATGTCATT
The DNA here is from genome assembly GCA_917880715.2 of Matsumyia berberina. Taxonomy (NCBI): domain Eukaryota; kingdom Metazoa; phylum Arthropoda; class Insecta; order Diptera; family Syrphidae; genus Matsumyia; species Matsumyia berberina. Next base: position 88,809,220 of record OU862872.1, read on the forward strand.
AAGAGAAACACGTACATCTGCATGCGTTTTTATTAAATCATTGTTTTTATTTCTCAGCAATAATGCCGGAATACCACTTTTGGCTTTTTCACCAATTTCCACTTTATTTTAGTTAAGAGTCACTATCTCAAAAAAGTATTATACGCAGAAGCCGCGAAAAGAGTTAGTATGGTAAGGCAGTATCGCCAATGAAAATCACAGAAAAAACACAATCCAGAAAAACGTGACTTCGAAAATTTCAATAAAATATTCAGCAATTAATAAAAATGCCGACTTGTTTAGTAGAAATTTCAAAGGCCACTCCTGATCGGCGATAGCTATATATCAAAATCACAGCATGCGTATATGAAAGGTAGATCGGTTGACACTGCCCTTCATGGGGTAGTATCGACTATTGAGAGATCTCTCCATCAAAAGGAATTTACTCTTGGGGCGTTTCTCGACATCGAGGGCGCATTTAACAACGTAAGCGCCGACGCGATCATCAGCAGCTTACAGAGAGCCCGACTCAGTACCGGACTTTGTAGCTGGATTGGGCTGATGCTTAAATCGCGTGTCATAAACTCGAACTTGGGAACCGCAAACAGTAAGAAAAAGGTCTGCAGGGGAACTCCTCAGGGAGGAGTTCTTTCTCCCCTAATATGGCTTCTTGTGGTGGACGAGATCTTGGAATTACTCAGAGACAATGGCTTCAATGTGACGGCCCATGCCGACGATGTGGTCATTCTGGTAGCAGGCAAATTTCTTCCAGTTCTTAGCGAAAGGCTCAACTATGCGCTATTACTAGTCAATACTTGGGCCCGTAGCAAAAGGCTGGGAGTCAATCCCACAAAGACAGAGGTTGTGCTTTTCACTAGGAAGAGATCAATCCCTGATTTCAAACCTCCGAGGATCGGGGGTGTTGAACTTAGCCTTGCGGGATCAGCGCGCTACCTGGGCGTTATTCTTGATTCCAAACTAAACTGGAAGGAGAACATCGATGAACGCATCAAGAAGGCATGCGTAGCCTTCTACTCATGTAAAAAAGCGTTTAGTAATACCTGGGGGTTCAAACCGGCTGTGGTACACTGGCTGTACACGGCGGTTGTGAGACCCATTCTTACATATGGCTCACTAGTCTGGTGGAAGGTGCTTGAGAAGCAATATCAGCTTTCAAACCTCACTAAGATTCAGAGGGCAGCCTGTATAGGAATATCAGGATCGTTGAGAACAACACCAACAGCGGCAATGGAAACCATGCTAAGTTTCGTTCCGCTGGATCTGTACTGCAGCAACATGGCAGCTAAAACTGCCTTGAGGCTAAGGGAGATCCGTCAGTGGAAATCAGCTCCCTACGGTCACGCCTCAGTGCTGTCTCGTTGGGGGAATGCCGACAGACCGACAGAGACAGATCACATGATCCAGACTCTGGCATTTGACAGGAGATTTAATATCAGAATTCCTGACAGAGTTGACTGGAGGAACAACAAAGTTAGTAATAAAAAGGAACTGGCCTTCTACACCGACGGTTCCAAGATGGATGTTGGTACAGGCTCCGGGGTCTACTGCAAAGCCCTTGGAATAAGCCAGTCCTTTAGAATAAACGACGATTGCAGCGTCTTCCAAGCCGAAATCACAGCCATCATCGAGGCCTCGAAATCTGTCCGAGATAGGGGCATCACCACGAGGACAATCACGATCTATATCGACAGCAGGCAGCCGCTAAGGCTCTGGAGTCTGCGATAACTAGGTCAAGGCTTGGAAAAATCTGTAAAGATCATTTAGATGAGATATCGAGAGCCAATACGGTGACCCTATGCTGGGTACCAGGGCATATGGATATCCCAGGTAACGAAAGTGCTGATGAATTGGCACGAAGGGGGGCAGCGCTGCATGCCTCACAGGCTCTCCCCTTTGCCAGAATTCCAATAAGCTTGGTAAAAAGGTATATTGATGACGAGGCCATAAGTCGAGCCAATGCACGGTGGATCCAGCTAGATACATGTGCAACGGCTAGGAACTTATGGACAAGTTATAATAAGAAGAGATCTATGTCTCTGGTCAAACTAAGTCGTCGTGAAGCGAGAATAGTCTCCGGCATCATTACGGGGCACTGTGCAATTGGTATTCATGCGGAACGACTCGGTATACATCACAACGACTATTGCAGAAGCTGCAGGGATGAGGAGGAGATCGAATCTGTCCGACACCTGCTGTGTGAATGTTCGCCCTCGCCAGTAGAAGAATGAGGACTCTTGGTAGTTACTTCTTCACGGAACTGGAATACTTGGGTGATGTCGAGCTGAGGGACCTCCTGAGATTCATTTCTTTATCTGGGTGGTTTTAAATCAGCGGTTTCTAACCCCTTTTCTCGTTACAGGTTCCCGGAGTTAAATTGGAAAATGGGCACAATGGACCCTTTGTTGGTCTAAGTGAGCAGTGACAATGTCACCAGGCACCCATAAACCTAACCTAACCTAACCTTCCGTAGAGGATCAGTGTGCTGAAGACATTTTTGTGAATTTTCATGTCCGATGACCAGATGGCAGGTATGAATGAGGTTCATTTGCCCTTTAAATCCGACGAAAAAATCGATTATAGAGATAGCTTTAACGTCGCGTTAAATCGGTTATAGTCCACAGAACCTAAAATAGCTTCGAATGAATATTTAAAGGATAAATACATAGACTTAATGCGAGAATATATTAGCCTGAAACACATATAAGAGGTACCTGAAACATAAGTTCACATGTCTTTAGATGAATGTTGTTATATGCCACACAATGCTGTCATGGAAGACGACAGCAGCACAACAAAGGTCATGGTAGTTTTCGACGGATCAGCTAGATCTGGTAATCATATGTCACTAACCGAATCGTTGCTTACAGGGCAAATATATCAACTCGATCTATTCGCCATTTGCCTTTACTTTCGTCGTCATCGCTACACCCTCTCAGCCGGTATATAGAAGATGTTCCGCCAGGAGAGAATCTCCTGATCAACCATCAACCTTTGAAAGTTTTTCAACTTGTGACTGTCACCTACGGCACAGCATGTGCAACTTTTCTAACCGTATTCTAAGTCTTCCGGAAGACCAACGAGAATTATCACCTAGAGACTTTGAGGAGTATAACTCTGTTAAGTTCCTCGGTTTGCAGTGGTCACCAGCAAAGGATTCGTTCTCCTGCAAAGTAAACCTAAGTGACAATTTATTGTTTCGTAAGCGGCGTATTGTTTCAGAGTCTTCAAGGATATTCGATCCGATAGGTTTTCTGACTCCAGTTATCATCTCTATAAAAATCCTATTTCAAGAGCTCTGGCGCAAAAAATATTCGTGGTATGAGCCCATTTCGTTAAAGCCCACCAGCCAATGGCGTTCCATTCCATTTGGACCTCAAAGGAATATAAAGTATTCCATGGATTTTGCGATGCATATTTAGAGGCTTACGCAGCAATAGTTTACTTCACGACTACACTCAGCTGGTAACGTAACCAGTTCAATCGTCGCAGCAAAGAGCATGGTAGCACCTTTCCACGACTCGAACTTTGTGGAGCCCATTTTCTTACACGGTTAATTACCAAGCTTAAAACTTATTTTCAATACAAAGAAATGCAAGTTTTTGCCTGGACTGATTCCGCAATTGTCCTTTATTGGCTTTCAGACGTGCTTAAAAGATGGTCAGTCTTTATTTCCAATCGTATATCTGAAATTCTGTCATCAATACCAAGGGAATTGTATTTGTAATTTGAGTCCTTTTACTCCTCAGTCTTAAATGCACAGAAATAAAATAAAAAACATCTGTTGCATAAGATACAAATCCATATCTCTGTGGAATTTGACACTTCACATGTTCTCAGTGGATATTTCCACTGCACATGTTATCTTGTGGACCTTCCCACTTAAGACAAAACGAGAGAGTATGAGAAGGATCAAATTACAATTCAAAAATATCCATGGGAAAAGAATTGATGGTTCATGTTGGTCGCGGCAGTCACTTTCGGTCACCACACGAAACAACAACCACTCGCGAGTTACACAGTAGTTCTCACTGCTAAAACCGAGTTCGTGTTTACTAAACACATTATAATTACGCTTATATTTTTATACATACATACATACATGTATTAAAGATAGAAGTAAATTTTAGAAATAAACAAAAGAAATAAACAAAAAGAGTTAAACTGTGTTTTAAATGAACAAGTGATTTAAAAGCACATTTTCCCTACAAATAACAATCCACCACCTCAAAAGGTTATAACACCGTGCATTTCACAACAGGCATTCCAAAGGAACAGTTCGAAGAACGTAAAATTATTCCTGTTCAAGTGTTAGTGACGGAATTAGATTCCACAAAAATTTTTGAGATCCTTATAAACAATTCGTCGCGCTACCTTACTTCTATTCGTGTGCTCTCCTATACCTATAGTTCTTATAGATCTCTCGAACTCGCGTGTGAACAAAACATTTCGTAAAAAGCAATCCCTGTCGGCAAGTGAGCTCTTATCTGCAAAAACCTTATTTATTAAGTGCCATCAATCATTATATTTTGGATCCGAAATAACCGCAATTTTGAAAGGTGAGGTTTTAAAAAAGGGGAAAAAATTAGCGGCTCTAAACCCGTTTTTGGATAATGACCGAATGCTTCGCGTCGGTGGTCGTATCCACGAATCAGATGCCCCATTTGGCACTAAACATCCTAAACTTATCGTCGAAGATATTCACAAACGATATTTACATGTCGGTGTTTCTCAAATGTTTGCCATTCTCAGACAAGAATTTTTTATAGTCGGTTGTAGCAATCTCTTGCGCAAAGTCTTGAGTGTTTCCGTCATCGCAACTTAACCTCGACTAAAGTTGGCAAATCTGCTGGTGTGGATGAACTTCGGCCAGAAATGCTCAAGGCTTTGGGTAAAGAGGGAATGGAATGGCTCTCTCGTGGCATTAAAGTGGCCTGGGAATGCGGTGAAACACCTAGCGATTGGCAAACTGGGGTGATTGTTCCTCTTTTTAAGAAAGGGGATAAGAGGGATTGCTCCAATTATAGGGGTATATCTCTTTTAAGTCTCCCCGGAAAAGTGTTTGCAAAGGTGTTGGAAACGCGTTCTAGAGCTGTGGTCGAGTCCAGGTTGGGCGATGAGCAGTGCGGCTTCCGTCCAGGTAGAAGCACAACCGACCAGCTGTTCACTCTCAGAATGGTACTTGAGAAGGCCTGGGAGTATGCCAAACCTATCTACAGTTGTTTTGTGGATTTGGAGAAAGCATATGATCGGATCCCTCTAGGTAAACTCTGGAGTGTATTGCAGGAGTACGGGATTGACGGTTCTTTTCTGAGGGCCATTCAATCTCTGTACACTAACTGTAAGAGCTGTGTTCGGGTGAACGGCGTTAAGTCGACATCTTTCACTGTGGGCGTTGGACTTCGCCAGGGGTGCGTTCTGTCACCTCTCCTTTTCATAGTGTATATGGATTGGATGTTACAGAGCAGCCTTGGTGAGGAACGGTTCGAATTGGGAGACTTAAAGATAAGTCATCTGCTTTTTGCTGATGACTTGGTCATCCTTACGTCCACCCAGACCGAACTTCAGCGCGCACTAGATAGGTTCGTCGCCGTCTGTGTTGAAGCTGGGATGAAGGAAAACGTGAACAAATCAGAGGTAATGGTAATTTCAAGAAACACCTGTTCAATGCACTCTGCATGTTAGTGGAGTTCCATTGATTGGTCAGGCTGGAGCAATTTTGAGACAGCTTGGTCAATCTGTTATCAGGAGGGCCGAACTTGGCATCGAAGCTAAGTTGTCGGTCTTTAATTCAGTGTTTGTTCCGACCCTCATCTATGGTCATGAGGTTTGGGTAATGACCGAAAGAATAAGATCGCGGATACAAGCTGCCGAAATGAGATTTCTTCGTTGTATTGCTGGGGTGACTCGTCGAGATCGGGTTAGAAACACCAGAATACGCGAGGCAGTCGATGTCGAGCAGTTACTTCTTCGAACGGAGAAGTCCATACTTCGATGGTTTGGACACGTCAAACGCAAGTCCCCAACTCGGTTTCCAAGACGTGCCATGGAATTCGTGCCATCGGGTAGACGTCCCCTGGGTAACGATGACGGAAGATCATAGTGGATAAGCGGGCTATTGGAAGATGATGATGATGATGATGACAATAATTGATTCTTTCCAACACCCAGAGAAAACGCCTTCAAACAGTGATTTGTTTATTATTTACACAAAGAGGTCCCTTAACACACTTACACTTAACATATTTGCATCTTTCTTACTCTTCATAGTTTTCATTACATTTCTAAGCTCGCTTAGAGTAAATTTTTTTGCAAATTTAAACGTCCTGCACACTTCCTCGACATACATAATAAGAGGGAGTTTGCGGTGCTTAGACTCTCGACAAAGAAAACATTGAAATTATACGCCAGAGATACACAGTCTTGAATCACAACATTTTTCAATATAACACCTTTTATTGGACTTTTTGCTCCACATACATACATTATTGTTTTTTTTAAATCTATCGATTGCGGATTTAAATGCATTACGCGCAAGTCGATATTGACCCCGGGCGCTTCCGTGTTGATCCACACAGTCAAGTTATATTTATCTATTTTGCCCTCAGGTCATTAGTAAACCACTCTTGCGCCTATCGGTTACCAACATATTTACAGAATCTAATCTTTTGGTAAAATATTTCGCCATGGAGTTCACATCACTATGCTCAGAAATAGTACTCAGGGAATTAAGACCGTTGTAAAGGTAATCACAAAATATATGCTTATATTTTATTCATTGAATTTTCGCTTACTGCACCCTCTTCTCAATGCCAATTGCTACACGCAAACTTTCATGATCACTTATTTTTAGTCGATTTACCACTTCTTTAGTGACACTAGCCGCCCGTGAGACTGCAATGAGGGCAATACCACGTGGTGATATCACCTTTTTCATTGATAGCCAGGCGGCAATAAAAGCAATGGCTGTGCTTTACAATAGGCCACTATCACAAATAACCGCTATTTTTAATAATAGCGTCCTCGCAAAATAATTTTTATTTCCGTGTTTCTGAGGCAATTTCACGTCAAAAGGAATTTAATTCCGGTTATTTGTGATAGTGGCCTATTGTAAAGCGGCCCCAAAGCAATTTCTGCTAATGAAATAAAATCGAAGCTTGTGAGGTGCTGTCGAGAAGAACTCAAGATTCTTGGAACACAGCACAAGGTGACACTCTGCTGAGTCCCTGGACATGAGGGAATACCAGGAAACGAGAACGCTGACGAACTAGCGAGAAACGGCTCAGCAACAAGCCCGGAGCAAGCCGAAACTTCGGTGAACATCCCGCCTTGCACGCTTAAGCTTGAAGCAAGGAAGAGAGCCTTAAGGGAGGATAACAACAGATGGGGCTCTCTAAACACTTGTGCAACCACAAGGAAGATATGGCCAAAATTCGTTAAGGCTAGGACCGACAGACTTCTGCAGATCGACAGAAGATCCCTAAGCACCCTTATAGGAGTGATCACAGGGCACAATACGCTGCGGTACCATATGAAAAAGCTTCGTATTACAGAAGAAGACCTTTGCAGGGAGTGTGGCGACGAGGAGGTCCATGAGGATACAACTCACTTCCTCTGCCACTGCCCTAGTATCTGCCATCTAAGAAATAAGTTCTATGGACGGCACTTTTTCGAGGACATTGAAGAATTATTAGATACAGCGGTGGACCAAATTATGAGATTCATCAGATCCACAGGGTGGTTTGTATCACAGACGCAGTAAGATCAGGTTCTACTAATATTATATACATATATGTATGGAACTAACTTTTGGGTAGCGTTCTTACGGGTAAGGGACACTCTCTTCCCCCAATGGGTATCACAATGGGTCTGAATTGACCTGAGTGTGGCGAATGGTTCTTCCTTTCGCCTGCCCACTAATCTAACCTACCACTTCTACTTTTGATTTGCAATTACGTAATTAATAATCCTGCGCGCCGCGCCGTCTGCGTAAAGTTGGATGGTCGACAATTTGTTTGCAACTTATACGTATCGCTTACCAGACAATATTAAAGTCGCCATTGAGAACTAACTCTTTTCCATGAAGGCTCAAACGTATAAAGGATTGTGTACCCAGGGCTACTTTTATCTCAAGCCACCACCAGTCCAAATTTATGTCTACTTATTTGAACATATGTATGTACATATTCACTTCCCACAACTATTTAACCTTCGCATTCATGCAAAAAAATGTTTACCTAAACGCATAGAATCTACCCGTTTATGTACATATGTATATATGTATGTAAGTTCACTCAATATATGCCATCAAAACCAGCAAAATATGTTATAAAGATGCCTCAACCTTTCATACGCTGACTGGCCAAATTTACACCGGAAAAGTAGGGATTGTGCGAGAGTTACACAAATGCAAGTCAATAAACTTGCTGACGGAACAATTGTGTTGCTTCGCATCCAATAACAATATGTCAATAACGCATTCAAGTGTCAATGGTTTTCTGGTTGCGCAAACGTAAGTAGAAACTTGCTTGCTGTGCTGTTACTCGAAACCCATCGGAAATTGAATGCGTTGACCTTTAATAATTTTAAGGTATAATTAATAGAAAAATGAAAAGAAACGAGGAGTCGGGATTGAGACTCCTGAAAATAAAACGGTTGATGTTACAGTTTTTTTAAATAATTGCTCCCAATATGACTGATTTTTAGTCATATCAACTTAGACTATTTTTCTCCCATGAACTGTGATTATTTCATTTGTAATCTTATTTGTAAGTATCAGCTGTATTTTATATTTATTTACTATTTCTTCCTTGATAGGGAAATGATCAAGTTGTTGTGCGGGTGCAGAGTGAACAGTTGCTTGATCTGAATCTGAGTCATCTTCTAAATTGTCTACGTTCTCTATTCTGCTTAGAAAGTCTGCGACTTTATTTTCCCTCCCTTTGAGATACTCTATGTCAAAGTTGAATTCGGATAGTTTTAACAACCACCTTTGGTTTCTGGCTGAAAATTCTTTCCCATTATATTTTTTATTTATATATTTAATTGGTTGGTGATCTGTCACTATTTTAAATTTATTTCCCCAAAGGTAAGGACGGAAGTAATTTACTGACCAGACTATGGCTAAGAATTCCTTATCTGTGGCTGAATAATTTGTTTCATGGTCATTCAGCGACCTTGAAGCATAGCAAACAGGTTGGCCTTCCTGGGTAAGGACTGCCCCAATAGCATAGTTGGATGCATCCGTAAAAAGAGTAAAGGGTTTATCGAAATTTGGAAATCTAAGGATAGGGTGATTGACAATATTAAGTTTTAATGTTTCAAATGCTTGAATATACTCCGGATCATTTACGTTGATCTTAGCATCTTTTTTCAAATATTTGATCATGGGGTAGACTATTCTTGAGTAGTTTTTGACAAACTTCCTGTAAAATCCAGTTAAACCAAGAAATCCCTTTAACTGTTTTTCTTTTGTAGGAAGGGGGAAGTCTATTACGCATTTAATTTTATTTGGGTTCGGTTTCATGCCCTCTCTGGTTAAAATATGGCCCAAAAATTCAGTGTCGTGCTTTAGGAAGTAGCATTTGTCAAATTGTATTTTTAGATTGTGCTTAGCTAACACATTAAAAATTATTTTAATTGCAGCATGGTGTTCTTCTAGACTCGTTGAAAATATAAGTATATTATCTAGATATACTACACAGATCTTGTTGAGATGATCTCTCAATATTTCATTCATTAGTCTCTGAAAAGTTGCTGGAACATTTTTCAGACCAAAGGGCATCCGAGTAAACTCATATAGACCATTTGGCGTAACAATTGCTGTCTTATGAATATCTCGTGGATGCATTTTTATTTGGTGGTAACCTTTGGCTAGATCTAATGTTGTAAAATATTGTGCTCGCCCTAGCTTATCTTATATATTGTCTATATTAGGTAGGTGGTATTTATCATCTAGTGTGATATCATTGAGCCTTCTGTAGTCGACACACAATCTAAATTTTTGTTTCCCAGAACTATCTGGTTTTTTTGGTACTACAACAATTGGGGAGGAGTATCGGCTATTCGATTTTCTTATAATTTTTTGTCTTTCCATTTCCTCTATTTGATACTTAACTTCTTGCTCGTGTTACAATTTAATATTAACGGTATTTATAAATTTCATAAAATCCATACCTATAAGCATATCGTAGGCTTTATTGTTCAAACTCATTTGGTACCATTTCATTTTACACTGCAGACTCATTCGAAATTCCTTAGGGGCGTCAGTAACTATTATTTTAACGTTTTCTGTTGTGACATACTAATACTATAAATAATATAGTATTAAAGGACACATTTTTTACTTCCAATATCTCGAAACAAGAACAATCTACCTTTGAAGAGTTTATAAGGCTAATGGTCGAACCTGTATCTACTAATGCTTTGTACGTTTTGTCATTGATTGTAATATTGCAAGACATTTTATCTCCGTGGCCTAGTTTAGAAAATTTACGGGTTCTACATTATTTATTTCTTGAACATTAGGATTATTAGAATTATTTTGATTGAGATTGTATGCATTGTTTGATGAAACATTATTTACATCCATTGGACTTGGGTTTTGACTTCTATTTCTATATTGTCCTGATGGATTAAAAGTGTTGTGCCTAACCTGACCTGATCTATGATTGAAATTATTTATCCGCTTAAAATTGTCTATATTTCTATTCTGGTTATCCTGATTTTGACTATTGGTATTGACATATGATGGACCTGCTGATCCTACATTTCTTCCAAATTCATTTCTATAATGGTTTGCATTAAAGTTATTTTGACTTACTGATCTCCCTTGTCTTGAATTATAATTTGATTTGGCACTTTGATTACTGCTTGCATGGTTACTTAAACTTACATTTACATTAGCTTTTTTATTTTTCTTTAAATTCCCCTCACTGTCTGGGATGTAAGAATATAAAATTGTTCTTATTTTATTTAGATCAAACTCTGTTCTAAGCTCTCTGGATAACTGTCCAGTTGTAATTTCTTTAATTTTTACTATTATTAATTGACAAATTGAATTGACTATTTCTTTGCAGTTTGTTTCGTAAACTGCGTATTCACATAATTCATTATGTATTAGGTCTACCTTATTACATAATTCTAGGATACTATTTACCTTTATATAGCTTATTCTGTTGAGGATGCAGCCAAGGTCGATTATAGGACGGAAATGTTGCACCAGTAGATTCCTTGCCTCCTGCCAGGTCGCTGGTCGAGATTGGTAAATGCAGTTCTTCGGCTGGCCGATGATCTTATGGTTGAAAATTGCCTTATACACCTCCGTTTTCCTTGCGTCTTCGATAGATGCCAAGTGGTTCTCGACCACCGTTAGGAATTGAGTCAATTCCCTCTTGTTCCCGGAAAACATTGGGATGTACTCAATCTCCTTTTCGACTCGGATTTTTTGACCCTGCTGCTGCTGGTTCTGCAGTTGTTGTTGTTGTTGCTGAACACTAACCAAAGTGTTCAGCGCCGCCACCATCTCTAGCAATTGTTCTGTATTATTGTTCATATTGGTACCGCGATTGATATCGAATAATTTCAACCGATTGTCCCTGCCCCCTATTTTGATCTTTTGCACTATACTTTACATTCACTTTGGCGGGGGTGAGGATGTGACGGGATACAAATGCACGCACACTCAATTAAATTTTTTTCTTCTTCTTCTTTTTACACTTTTTGTTTCTGAGATACTTATTTTTAGTTCCTCTGTAAACACTTTTTCTTTGAGATACTTATTTTTAGTTTCTCACTTTCTCTTTTAAACTTTTTAACTCTAGTGTTCGTTTTTCCTTTCCCGTTTAGAAAGAAAATTACCGACAGCGCCAGTTATAATTCGCGGAGAATAATCCGATAAGGACATTAAATAAAAATGCAACCGTTTTATTTCAGGTCTCAATCCCGACTCCTCGTTTCTTTTTATTTTTCTATTAATTATACCTTAAAATTATTAAAGGTCAACGCATTCAATTTCCGATGGGTTTCAAGTAACAGCACAGCAAGCAAGTTTCTATTTACGTTTGCGCAACCAGAAAGCCATTGACACTTGAATACGTTATTGACATATTGTTATTGGTTGCGAAGCAACACAAATGTTCCGTCAGCAAGTTCATTGACTTGCATTTGTGTAACTTCACCCCCCTTGTTGTAACACAAATCAACGCTAACAAGGGATTTATCATATTGAATAGAAGCCCAACAGAATTGATAAAAAATTATCAAACAATATTACACATAATAAATATTTCTGATATCTTAGCTGCTATTGAGGCAGCAGATATAAATCTACAAAAACTACATCTAGAAAATAACACCGAAATTCTAAACGAAATTATAAATATAAAAGCAAAAAAAATTAAGAACTGTAGTTCCACGAATAAGACAAAAACGGGGTCTAATGAATTTTATCGGAACTGGTCAGAAATGGTTATTTGGAACCATGGATGACACAGACAGAGTAGATATTCTTGACCATTAGGAAAGTTATAATCATGCAGCAATAGACAATTTAAATAAGCAAATATATATCAATAAACAGTTAATGCTTAACATAAATAATTTAAGAATTACAATAGAAAAGGATAGAAAAGAAATATCTGAAGCATATAGTAGTGTAGTGGATGCTGAAAAAAATATACAATTAGGACAACTAAAAACAGAACAATTATAGACATTAAAAATGTAAGAAGATAAAATACACAATATTTTAGATAATATAGGATCTGCTAAGCAAGGAATCTTACACCCAAGCATATTAACCGGAGAAGAAATACTAGCTTCAGGCTTAGATTTTTATAAATTAAAACATTCTAGAGTAGGCTTAATGAAATACAATAGGGAATCATTAGTTTTAGCTATAAAACTTCCAAAGGAATATATACAGGTAGAGCTTAGAATGATCATTCCAATACCAAATAAGGAATTTAAAGACTTAGATGTAAATGAAATGACATTTCTTGAAATAAACGGCACAAAGTTTGAATATAATCCAAATAATATCTACTTTAAGGACTTGAATGTAACTAATACCTGTTTAACAAAACTTGAATGTAATTATAGGTATAGCAATGAAAGTGAAATAATAAAAATTGATGAAGTTGTAATCAACAAATGTGACGATCGTAAACTTAAGCTGAATGGAAATTATGTAATAAATGTAAATAACTGTTCCATTAATATTTTAAATGTTACAATAATGAACTATAATCTCGAATTTATAAATAAATTTTGGTATGGAGACGAGGAAAACCCCTCAATAAAAGAAAAACTTAATCTTCAAGATATGATGAAAACATTTCAAATAGAAAATTTAAACAAAATTCAAGAACTTCATTACCATAAAAACACTAGTTACAGTAGCGAGCACGGAAAGTGCAACACCCATTTTTCAAAGGAAAATCCTTAATAATTTTTAGGTAATGGGGTTTTCTTAATGACTTTAGTTCTTTTTAGGTATACAAGTGCATAACAAGTCATTTAAAGCTATTTCAGTGTTTGATGGTGCTAAAATTGACAGTTTTTAAAAAATGCGAAGTTATAAGCAATTGACTGAAGACCAAAAAAGTCGAATAATTGCGCTTTTTGAAGTGGCAAAGTTGACTATAACCGATATTAGTAAAGAGGTTGGATGCAACAAGTCGACAGTAAGCAGGTTACTAAAGAAAAAAAAACCTAACGGGAACAGCTGAACGGAAAAAAGGGACAGGAGGTATTCGCAAGACTTCCACGGCGGATGATCGAGTTTTACACCGGCTATCACTGAGGAACCGGTTTTCCACAGCGGTACAAATAAGGACAGAATTTATTGAGTCTAATGGAAGTGAAATTGGTGTTCATACAGTGCGTCGAAGGCTTAGAGAATTCGGTTTAATGGCTCGTCGCCCCGCTAAAAAATCCATGTTGACACCCAAAATGATGAAATCTCGGTTAACGTGGGCAAAAAAATACCAAAATTGGACAGAAACTGATTGGAGAAAAGTCATATTCTCTGATGAAAGCAAATTCAGCATATACGGATCAGATGAAATTCAATACGTGCGGCGAAGAACTGGAGAGCGCTTAAGCAAAACCTGCCTTCAGAGAACGGTGAAGCATCCAGCCGGTCAAATGATCTGGGGATGTTTTTCGTACTATGGAATTGGAGATTTGGCCTTCATAAAAGGAACTGTAAACTCAGAAGTATACAAAAATATTCTGAACGATCATTTAATACCATCAATGCATTTTTCGGAGGCCAGTGATACAATTTTTCAAGACGACTCAGCTCCGTGCCATCGTTCCAAAATGGTAAGCATCTTTCTTTAAATATTGCTATTGTAATCCCTCTTCAATTATACTGAATAAAAAAGAATTAATTTAACTTGTATTTTTCACAGATTAAAGAATTTGTGATCGAAAAAGGAATTTCCACACTCGACTGGCCAGGTAATTCGCCGGACTTTAACCCGATTGAAAATCTATGGCATATCATGGCATTGAAAATAAACAGCAAAATGCCTACCTCTGTCAAAATGCTCAATGAAGTCATTTAAAAAGATTGGTACGAAGAACATCTTCAAAACTTAGTGGATTCAATGCCAAAGCGGATTAATGACGTCATAAAAAATAAAGGAGGCGCTACAAAATATTAATATGTGACCAAATTAAATGTGTACAAATGTTCTTGTATAAAAACTCCAAAATGCACAGGTTTTATGGCCTGAAACAATAAACTTCTCTTAAAAGGTCTGCTACCTAGTGCACCAGAAATATTGTCTTTTTTTCTACCACTTATTGGGAATCCCAATTTGACCGGATTCTGTACCTGGAGGAAATAGTTCTGTATATAGTTTCATTGGCCACAAGTTAGTTAACATTTCTTGGAAAATACTTTTTGGTTCATTAATTTTTTTCATTAACTAAAAGAGAAAAAATGGGGATGGATTTGGGTTTTTTTTCGTGTTGCAATTTCCGTGCTCGCTACTGTATACTATAAGTACATCCCTATTAATTGTATTAGTTTTAATTGTAATGGTCATTTTTTTTATGATGAGGAAACATAAGAAATTAAAAGTCACAATTAAAAATTCTCATGAAATTGTAAAACCTGAAAAGAATAGAATTCAGGAGAATTCTGTATCAAAGGGGGGTGAAGTTACACAAATGCAAGTCAATAAACTTGCTGACGGAACATTTGTGTTGCTTCGCAACCAATAACAATATGTCAATAACGCATTCAAGTGTCAATGGCTTTCTGGTTGCGCAAACGTAAGTAGAAACTTGCTTGCTGTGCTGTTACTTGAAACCCATCGGAAATTGAATGCGTTGACCTTTAATAATTTTAAGGTATAATTAATAGAAAAATAAAAAGAAACGAGGAGTCGGGATTGAGACCTGAAATAAAACGGTTGCATTTTTATTTAATGACCTTATCGGATTCTTCTCCGCGAATTATAACTCGAGCGGATTGTGAAGGACATAGTTGCTCCCAACAAAAAATATCGATATGTTCCTGCATACTATATTAGGAAAAGTAGTTAATATTCACATAGATTCCTATATCTCCCCCGGTAGATACTGTTTAACTTACGTACATAAAAAGACAAGCGAGAAGAAAAAATGTGAAAAACTGCTCTAAAAACATTAAATTTGGATAACTGAGTCGGAAACGCATCCAGATTTGATGAAAACTCGATCAGTTATTAGCGAAGGTTAACATGGAATATTACACCTCCCGTATGCAATGAAGTACAATCGCATCTAATAGGTGT
This sequence comes from Matsumyia berberina, assembly GCA_917880715.2. Classification (NCBI taxonomy): domain Eukaryota; kingdom Metazoa; phylum Arthropoda; class Insecta; order Diptera; family Syrphidae; genus Matsumyia; species Matsumyia berberina. The sequence goes on from OU862872.1 coordinate 88,825,008, forward strand.
GTATCCACTTATTTCAATTTCGTTGTCATCCATTTTTGAAGTCAAATGGGTCTCTGATACACATATAAAATCAAAACTTTTTGATTGAACTATCTATGATTGTAGTTGCTATTAAGCAACATTTTGCTGTTGGATTTTCAATTTACGTTTTAATACCGGGCAATGGCATGTAGCTGACCTCCTCGCGGTGGGGGCGGACAACATGGCTGGGAAGTGCCGATGAAATAGCGTAAGTTGATCTATCTGTACAACTCAGTCATGGCTAACGGAGCGCAACCCCAATGATGACAAGAAGGGGAAAACGGGGCTCGGATATTGCCAAGATTGCTACGCCAGAGCACCGGTCGGAGCCAGGCCTAGAGGGTGGCAGCATGCGAGCATCTGGTGGTCGGCTTGTCCCGCTCGGCAGCCCACCGGGTTCAACCCGAAACGACTACGAGCTTCCCGGCAATGGTCTCGCAAACCATTACGAGGGTCAAAGGGGAGATGCGCTATACTCCGATATGGGCATAAGTGGACTTTCGGTTTTTGACAACGGCATCGACTTGGGATAGGCACATGGAACATTTCTTCACTCACAGGAAAAGACCTTGAGCTTATTGGGGAGGATACTAAATATCGGCTAGATATAGTTTTAATCTCCTCAACAAAGCAAAGGGGTTGTAGAACTGTGGACCTTTTGGATGGGTGGAAACTCTTCATGTCAAGAGTAGCACCTTTAATGTCTGCTCAGGCGGGAGTGGGGATACTCAACTCCCAGGCTGGCAGGTAGAGTACTGGAGTTGATGCCATTGGGGGGAGAGTTGCGATCTTAATGCTTAAGCTTGAAAGGCCATCTCTGGCTCTGGTGTAGGTATATGCGCCGGATGAATTAGATGCCGCCTTAGAACAGGTAGCAGATATGGATTCTTATGTCCTGATGGGAGACTTCAATGCTCACGTTGGTGTGAACGTAATGGCATGGGGGAGTGTGATTAGGAAGAACGGTGACCCGGATCAGAATGCGAACGGAGAGAAGTTGTTGGACTTTTGCTATGCAAATGGCATGTCCATTATGAACATCTTCTTTAAGCACTAAAACATCCATAAATACACATGGTACCGTCAGAGTCTTCAGCAGAAATCGCTGATAGACTTCTTTGTGGTACCATCGTGTGACGTTCGTGTTGTGAGACGGGCTGAGTTATAAACTGATCATCACCTCGTATTGTGCAAATTGCATCTCAACGATAAAGTACCTGTCCCACTAAAGCGTAAACCAAGGCTGGTGACACGCATACGGTGGGAGAGTTTACAGAACGATGAGATACGGGAGGAGTGTGCACGACAGGTATCCGAAAGGTTTGAACAAATTCCAACCGACAAATGTTGAGGAAGAAAGGCGGTTGTTTTCAACAGCAGTCATTGCCTCTGCAGGAGAAGTTTGCGAAGTGAAGCGGCTCGGTGTGGCGGCTGGTGGTGAGAAAAGAATGCGTGGTTTAAAACACCCGGGGTTCAAGAAGCCATCAGAGAGAAAAAGAAAGCCTTCAAGGTGTCGATACACTTGGGGGATTCAGCTTCTCGAAACGGATACATGGAGGCGCGAAGAACTTGCAAGCTGGTTCTTAAAGCAGCTAAGGAGCAGTCTTGGAAGGCACTAGATAGGTTCGTCGCCGTCTGTGTTGAAGCTGGGATGAAGGTAAACGTGAACAAATCAGAGGTAATGGTAATTTCCCGAATGCCTGTTCAATGCACTGTGCATGTTAGTGGAGTCCCATTGAAACAGGTGGAGAAGTTTAAGTATCGAGTTATCCTGTAGGATTGGTCAGGCTGGATCAATTTTGAGACAGCTTGGTCAATCTATTATCAGGATGGCCGAACTTGGCATCGGAGCCAAGCTATCGGTTTTGAATTCATTGTTTGTTCCGACCCTCACCTATGGTCATGAGGTTTGGGTAATGACCGAAAAAATAAGATCGCAGATATAAGCTGCCGAAATGAGATTGATGCGATGCTGGGGTAACTCGTCGAGATCACGTTAGGAACACAAGAGTACGCGAGGCACTTTATGTCGAGCAGCTACTTCTTCGAGCGGGAAGGTCCATACTTCGATGGTTTTGGCACGTTCAACGCATGTCCCTAACTCGGCTTCCGAGACGTGCCGTGGAATCCGTGCCATCGGGTAGGCGTCCCCTGGGTAGGCCTAGGATGAGATGGCTGGACCAAGTCCGAAATCTCAACTCTACCCGTATGAATAGCCCCTGATGATTTAGAGTCGATGGCGAAAGATCGGTAAATGTGGAGAGCCCACTTAAGCGCCCTAACCCCGCGACCCTCATAGTAGATAAGCGAGCCATTGAAAATGTATGTATGCATGATTGCATGTGTAAACCGGGCAATCCTGGCTTTTTTGTATTGTATTTATCCACATCCACGTTATTCAATTAATTAATGCTTTTCACACTATCAATCTGAAAGTCCTTTTCGGCATGGTACCCAGCACACTTTACACATGCTAAAGTACCCGTGCATATTCTTGCAGTATGATGAAAATCCCAACATTTAAAACACCGCATCACTGTAAGGCACTCAATATTGGGCATGTGTTCCACTCGACGTTTATTTTCTCTACTTTCATCAGATCAAAGTAAAGAAAATAAAGGCTCTACCATCCATTTCAATGACAGCGTTAAAAAAAACTAAGGACTCTTGTTGGATCTAAATACTATTACACGTTTTAGTTTTTCGAATTCAATGTTATCTTTATTTTTTATTGCTCTAATCATTCTTTCTTCATCCCACTTTTCACTCAAGCCTACTAGAACACTTTGGATTTACGAGGGGTCACAAAATTAAATTAATTTTTTTATTAATTTCTTCTGTTAGTTTATCTCGGCACTCTTCATTTTCACACAGAATAATACCAGCTCCATTTTGCCTGCTACAACACCATTGTCGATTTGCCTGATCGGCATTTGCCTTATGCATAAAACGGACGGCAGCCTAACCTGCGCTAATTACAAAGGAATAAATCTCCTTAGCAATGCCCACGAAATCTGTCTGGTGTAATGCTGAAGCACCTGAAACCATCCGTCTAAGAACTGGTAGGAAATTTCCGGTGCATATTTTGACCTGAAAAATTGTCATTTGACTTTACGCCAAATTCTGGAACCAAGAGTTCCGTATCGATGCCTACTACCCATGAATGAAAAATATAAGATTACGCCGTGCGCATAAATTCTCCTTTTTTTTATGACGTCGCTCGTGTTTCTCATAAAATTTGTTTTTGTTGGCTTTTTTTGCCAAACTATTTGAGTTAAATGTCAAAATTTTGAAACTTGAAAATGAAAATATAAAAACAATTCTAAGCAATTTGTGACAAACAAAACTGAAAACTGAAAATTTTCAATTTCAAGAGCAAATAAAAGTCATATTCTCTCATAATTTGTCACCAACTACGTAGTTGCGCAAAAAAAAATTAAATTTTTGTGACGAATCGGCGTAATCTTATATTTTTCATTCATGCCTACTACCTATTTCTCGATTTCCAGGCAGCATATGATCAATTCAACTATTTCAATTTAATTAATTTATTTACATTGTACAAATAAGACAAGGTCTTTTAAAGTACATACAATTATGGAAATACTTAAGGAAACAATAGTAATGAAAAAAATAATAATAAAAAAAAAACTATAATAAATTCATCATCATCATCATCTTCCAATGGCCTGCTTATCCACTATGATCTTCCGTCATCGACTCTAACTCATCAGGGGCTATCCCCAAACGGGTAGAGGTGAGATTTCGGACTTGGTCCAGCCATCTCATCCTAGGCCTACCCAGGGGACGTCTACCCGATGGCACGAATTCCATGGCACGTCTTGGAAACCGAGTTGGGGACATGTGATTGACGTGGCCAAACCATCGAAGTATGGACTTCTCCGTTCGAAGAAGTAGCTGCTCGACATCGAGTGCCTCGCGTACTCTGGTGTTCCTAACCCGATCTCGACGAGCCACCCCAGCAATACAACGAAGAAATCTCATTTCGGCAGCTTGTATCCGCGATCTTATTCTTTCGGTCATTACCCAAACCTCATGACCATAGATGAGGGTCGGAACAAACACTGAATTAAAGACCGACAACTTAGCTTCGATGCCAAGTTCGGCCCTCCTGATAACAGATTGACCAAGCTGTCTCAAAATTGCTCCAGCCTGACCAATCCTACAGGATAACTCAGTATTGCTCCTACCATAACTCGTGAATAGGACCCCGAGATACTTAAACTTCTCCACCTGTTTCAATGGAACTCCACTAACATGCAGAGTGCATTGAACAGGTGTTCTTGAAATTACCATTACCTCTGATTTGTTCACGTTTACCTTCATCCCAGCTTCAACACAGACGGCGACGAACCTATCTAGTGCGCGCTGAAGTTCGGTCTGGGTGGACGTAAGGATGACCAAATCATCAGCAAAAAGCAGATGACTTATCCTTAAGTCTCCCAATTCGAACCGTTCCTCACCAAGGCTGCTCTGTAACATCCAATCCATATACACTATGAAAAGGAGAGGTGACAGAACGCACCCCTGGCGAAGTCCAACGCCCACAGTGAAAGGTGTCGACTTAACGCCGGTCACCCGAACACAGCTCTTACAGTTAGTGTACAGAGATTGAATGGCCCTCAGAAGGGAACCGTCAATCCCGTAATACTGCAATACACTCCAGAGTTTATCTCGAGGGACCCGATCATATGCTTTCTCCAAATCCACAAAACAACTGTAGATAGGTTTGGCATACTCCCAGGCCTTCTCAAATACCATTCTGAGAGTGAACAGCTGGTCGGTTGTGCTTCTACCTGGACGGAAGCCGCACTGCTCATCGCCCAACCTGGACTCGACCACAGCTCTAGAACGCGTTTCCAACACCTTTGCAAACACTTTTCCGGGGAGACTTAAAAGAGATATACCCCTATAATTGGAGCAATCCCTCTTATCCCCTTTTTTAAAAAGAGGAACAATCACCCCAGTTTGCCAATCGCTAGGTGTTTCACCGTATTCCCAGGCCACTTTAATGACACGAGAGAGCCATTCCACTCCCTCTTTACCCAAAGCCTTGAGCATTTCTGGCCGGATTTCATCCACACCAGCAGATTTGCCGACTTTTAGCGTTTTAATCGCCAAAGTCACCTCCTCTACGGTGGGACTATTCTCCGCCCTACTCAAAACCATGGGTCTGCCATCCTCAGTGCACTGTTCGGGATTGAGCAACTCCGAAAAGTGCTCGCTCCATCTGCGCAAGATGTCCTTGTCATCGGAAAGAAGTACACCATCTTTGGATTTGACTCCTTCGATGATATTAAACTTCCTTCCTCTGAGACGGCGGATGGTCTGCCAGAACACCTTGTTTGCAGTTCTGTGATCACAGTCCAATTTCTCACCGAACTCCTTCCCAGACTGCTCCTTAGCTGCTTTAATAGCCAGCTTGCAAGTTCTTCGCGCCTCCATGTACCGGTTCCGAGAAGCTGAATCCCCCAAGTGTATCCACACCTTGAAGGATTTCTTCTTCTCTCTGATGGCTTCTTGAACTCCGGGTGTTTTAAACCACGCAGTTCTTCTCTCACCACCAGCCGCAACACCGAAACGCTTCACTCCGCAAACACCTCCTGCAGAGGCAATGACTGCTGTTGAAAACAACCGCCATTCTTCCTCTACATTTGTCGGAACAGTTGCAATTTGTTCAAACCTTCGGATACCTGTCGTGCAAACTTCTCCCGCCTTGGTTTACGCTTTGGTAGGACAGGTACTTTATCGTTGAGATACAATTTGCACAACACGAGGTGATGATCAGTTGACAGTTCAGCCCCTCTCACAACACGAACGTCACAAACCATCCTTTTAACACACGATGGTACCACAAAGAAGTCTATCAGCGATTTCTGCTGAAGACTCTGACGGTACCATGTGTATTTATGGATGTTTTTGTGCGGAAAGAAGGTGTTCATAATGGACATGCCATTTGCATAGCAAAAGTCCAACAACTTCTCTCCGTTCGCATTCTGATCCGGGTCACCGTTCCTCCCAATCACACTTCCCCATGTCATTACGTCCACACCCACGTGAGCATTGAAGTCCCCCATCAGGAGATAAGAATCCATATCTGCCACCTGTTCTAAGGCGGCATCTACTTTATCCAAGAAAGCTGCATACTCCGACTCCAGATTCGGCGCATATACATACCTGCACCAGAGCCAGAGTTGATCTTTCAAGCTTAAGCTTTAAGATCGCAACTCTCCCTCCCAATGGTATCCACTCCAGTACTCTGCCTGCCAGCCTGGGACTCGTGAGTATCCCCACTCCCGCCTGAGCAGACATTGAAGGTGCTACTCCTGACATAAAGAGTTTCCACCCATCCGAAAGCTCCACAGTTCTAGAACCCCTTTGCTTTGTTGAGGAGACACCAACTACAGGGTTTTTCAATAGGGACGCTACAAAAGTAGAGCGACAGGGACAGCAAACGACGCCATATTTTTCTGGCGGTTTTTTGACATTTCTCTTCAGTAACAACGAGTCGAAATTATTAAAATTTACTACCGAAATTCGGAGTCAGTGGCCTCAACGTTAAGAGCGCTACGTCCAATTTATGGTCGTCATAATCGTCCTAGCAGATCAACAATTGAGCGTCTAGTGGAAACATTTGAATCCACACGCACAGTACAAAATTTTCCCGTGCCAGTGAGACAAAGAAGTCCCCGTAGTGTCGAGAATATTGCTGCCGCTGAGGCTTCAGTTGCAGAAAGCCCAAATGTGTCTCTCACACGTCGTTCTCAAGCGTTGGGCATCTCTGTGACGTCGTTGTGGCGAATTTTGCGAAAAGATCTTGGCCTACATCCTTACAAGATTAAATTGACGTAAGAACTGAAGCCGCTTGACCACCAGAAGCGTCGTATGTTCGTGAATTGGGCTGAGCAACAACTTGAAAATGATTCGGATTTTCATCGAAAAATCATCTTCAGCGATGAGGCTCATTTCTGGCTGGATGGCTTCGTCAATAAACAAAATATGCGGTATTGGTCAGGCAGCAATCCACACGTACTCCATGAGTCATCATTGCATCCCGAAAAAATTACGGTTTGGTGTGGTTTATGGGCCGGCGGCGTCATTGGGCCGTACTTCTTCCGTGATGATCAAGACCGGCACGTTACTGTGAATGGGGATCGCTACCGTTCAATGATAACCGAATATTTTTGGCCCCAATTGGATGATATGGACTTGGAGGACATGTGGTTCCAACAGGACGGCGCCACAAGCCACACAGCGAATGTCACAATCAATTTATTGGAAACCAAGTTTGGAGAACGTGTTATCTCACGAAATGGTCCAGTCGCTTGGCCGCCTCGGTCGTGCGATTTGACGCCGTTAGACTATTTCCTGTGGGGCTACGTCAAGTCTATGGTCTATGCCAACAAGCCAGCGACGATTGATGAACTTCGTACGAATATTGAACGTGAAATTGCAGCAGTATCGACCGATTTATTCTTGAAAACCGTCGAAAATTGGGTTCAGCGTCTGGACTTCTGCAAGCGTGCCCGTGGTGGCCATGCAAAAGAAATCGAGTTCCATACATAATGGCATCGAACGTACTTTCACAGGAATAAAGAATTTCATTGATATCCAAAACCGTTTTTGTTTTATTTAAAAAAAACTTTTGTAGCGCTCTTATTGCAAAACCCTGTATATCTAGTCGATATTTAGTAGCCTCCCCAATGAGCTCAAGGTCTTTTCCTGTGAGCGAAGAAATGTTCCACGTGCCTATCCTAAGTCGATGCCGTTGTCGAAAAGCCGACAGTCCACTTATGCCCCCTTCGGGGCATAGCGCATCTCCCCTTTGACCCCCGTAATGGTTTGCGAGACCATTGCCGGGAAGCTCGTAGCCGTTTCGGGTTGAACCCGGCCGGCTGCCGAGCGGGACAAGCCGACCACCAGACGCTCGCATGCTGCCACCCTCTAGGCCTGGCTCCGAAGGGCGCCATGGCATAGCAGGCTTGGCAATATCCGAGGCCATGTGTCTCCGTCTTGTCATCATTGGGGGTTGCGTTTCGTTAGCCATATCTGGGCAGTACGAGTAGCTCAACTATAGCTACTCTACCCGCACTTCCCAGACATGTTGCCCGCCCCCCACCGCGAGGAGGTCAGCTGCACGACGGGGCCTATAATAAATTAATAAAGAAAATGATAATAGTAAGAGAAAATGCAAAGATAAAGGAAACAATTACAGAACAGACGAAGAAATGACAGGAGAGAGAAAAATAGACGTTGCAGTCATAACAGGTAATTTAATGCGACATTTTTAAATGTTGTAGCTCCAATTATTTGTTTTATGGTATGGTATGGTATGGTAATTTTATTGAGACTTTTTTTCTTTTCGATCAATGTTACATTAGGCGTGTTTTTTTGGTAAAACTATATAGGCTAAGAAAAGCGTGCGCAAAAAAAACGCCTATCGAGGCTAAGGAATTTTATCATCGCTGTTTGGCACCACTTTGTGTAATGACATTTGTTACGCTTCAGCTATAAATTTTTTCCTTTTCTTTATTTAGAAAAATAGATCGGGCAGATTTAAAATAATGCAACAAAATAATAATAATAGTTTGGTAGCACAGTTTTTATCGCGGCTAAGGAATTAAGGCTGGATAGTTATCCAGATTTCGTAATTCTATACAGGCTTAGTTGTTAGTGTAATTAACATGGAAAATAATTTCTTAGCCTATACAGATTTACCAAAAAAACACGCCTATTATACCTTAAGAACTACGATTTCTTTGATATTAATTCAGTGGCTGTAATGTATGGCCTGCCCAGTCGAGTTACTAAATAAGAAACGACATCATGGTTACTATTGTGATATATGTTGGGACTGCTCTTGCTTCCGAAGCGATATGTTACGGTTACGGTTGACTATAGTCATATAAATTTACAAATAGACTTAAAACTAAATAACAAAAACAAAAACGAGGGCGGAGAAGTGAGATGGCAGTGAACCTAAGCACTGTATCTCTCTCCTTAAGGAACAATATGCCGACGTTGGAATAATACATACGAATACGTACGATACGAGTATATGACATGGATCTCTTGGTTAGAGCAGGTACATTGAATTGTATAAGTGTTGTACAAAAGTATTTATCAATATATTTCCCGAGAAGGAATTACAACTGACAGTTCTTTTATTTTATCGAATACGCTATGGGGCCTCAGCCACAGCCATGTAAATATACTGCAATTTCCACAACCACGACCGACATATCTCTAGAGAAAGTAATAGCGGCATGAAATGTGGGTGGTTGGGAGGAGCGCGAGTGTGGAATACTACAAATAACGATAAAGTAATGAGTGTTAAAAGAATGATAAAAAGTTTTGTACTCCTATGCTTTTGTAAGGAATGATAGTAAGATTAAAAGTTACCTAAAAAAAATAAATAAATAGCTGGCTGGAGCGACAGCTCGGAGCCAACGCCTAGCTTCTCGCAAACCATTCATGTTGTGCGTGTTAAATATTTCGCACGAATGGAAGGGTCCTACAGTTTATTGCCGACTCCGAACGGCGAAGTGAGAAGCTCTTTCATGACAGATTATACTCTCGGAGGCTTCTCATTCCCCGACGAGAGGTGGTGCCCGCGAAAAATGTTCGATGTTCCTGGCTGGGGCTTGAACCCACGCACTAACCACTGAGCCACGGCGACGAAAAGTTACCTACGCGTACAAATAAAGTCGAGTTTATAGATACAGAATACGTCTTTTTTTTTTTAGGTGAATAAAGATGCGTTTGAATGTTATTGCAATGGAGGATTTTGCCTAATTCGATCCTCCTGCTGTGCTCAATTAGGGGCCCAACGTTGATTTGTTTTATCGTTGTGGGAAGGGAGTTCCAAAGCCTAGTGACGTGGATAGAGAAGAGGCGCGAAGAGTTTAAGTAATTAAAGGAGGGCATTATGAGACTCAGAGTTCTTGTGGATTGGGCAAATTGCGATTTTTCGACGAGATACAAGGGGGATCTATTCTTAATGATTTTATGCATAAATAGATAGCACCGTACGCTAAGAAATTGGTGAAATGTGCAACCGAGAACAAGTTTATAATAATGTGAAATATGATCGTAGCGACGCAAACCACACACCTCCCTAACCATATCATTGAAAGCGACAAGTAACTAATGCTGAGAATGTGAGTCGAGCTTGCAGTATACAACAGTGGCATAATTAATGATTGGCATGAATAATGTCCTAACAAGCCTAAGTTTTGTAACTACTGGCGTAAAGCTGGAAGATAGCCAACGTTTACGCAACCCACCATAGATTCAACCAATAACATAATTAGTGTGATGCAGCGCAGATAGTGAGCGGTTGATCTTATATCCGAGATTGGTTACAACATCCATAAATTTTGCTGTACGTTGTTTAAAAATACTGGTGGAAAATTATCAGTGTCGTACTGCTTCTTTGAGATTAAGATCAATTGGGATTTGGCTGAATTCAGACTGAGCCCATTACAAACCGACCAGTTGTGTATATTCCTCAGATCTTCATTGATTCTAATAATTAGATCCTCGACAAGACCAATTGGGCGTGACAAGTACATATATTTGAGCATCGCCGGCATAAAGATAAATAGACACGTTAGAGCATACTTTAGGAAGGTCATTAATGAGTAGACCGAAAAATATTGGTCTCAATATCGATCCTTGGGGTACTCCTGCAATCAAGTTACCAAGTTGGGACGAACTTTCATCGTGTACAACTCTTTGGTGACGATTACTCAAATAATTATTAACTAGGCACACCGCTCTTTTACTGTAGCCGAAATATAACCTGAGTTTCAGACATAGCACCTCATGATGCACTCTATCAAAGGCCTTGAAGAAGTTAAGTAAACAAAGTACTGCTATATAATCCATATCAAGTTAAACTCTAATATCATCAAGAATTTTGATCATAGCTGTAGAACGGCTATGATGCGCTCGGAGGCCAGACTGGATCGGGGATAGCAAACAATGTTGATTTAGATAAATCGAGATTTGGTTTGCAAGGATCTTCTCCAAGACTTTCGACAGACACTGATGGGGCGAAAGTCGGTAGCTTTAGAGGGCTAAGGTTTTTTCGGAACAGGAATCACTTTAGCCAATTTCCAGCTGTCAGGAAAAGTAAAAGACCTAATACAAAAATGTATGACGTGTGTAAGACAGCTTAGGATGTGGGGTAAGATCATTTTAACAAAGCGAATCGGCACACCTTCCTCGCCTACAGCGTTTAATTTTATAGATCGTATGGTATGGATAACATCGACCTCAGATTCGACTTTAAAGTCGAAATCAAAAAAGAAAGACAGTGATTATCAGCAGAAAAACGTGGACTGCTAATGGCACTGGAGATAAATGCATTATTCAGGTCATCTACATTCGGGATGCTATGAGCAGCAGCCTCTTTCCCGTCAACTATAGACCGTAAATTACTCCATAGCTTTTTTGAGGGTTGGTCCGTGCTTATTTTGGATAAGAAATATATTTTCTTGGCTCTCCGCGTAATGAAGATTGAATGATTACGAGCACGACTAAAAATCTCCCAATTGAGACTTGTTGGTGTAAGTTTCCATCTAGAGTATGCCTTGTTACGAATTTTCATGGCATTGCAAACCTCACATGTAAACCAGGGACAATTTCTGTTACGTAACACTGTCTGACTGTCAAAGAGGTCCAAAAATAAAGTTTGCATGTTGTTGACTTTCTCATTCACATTTGACGCAGAATAGCAATCACGCCATGGTAGCAGGCTCGCATCTAATTGCAAGATGTTATTGTCCTTACTTACTTACTTACTTAAGGTGGCGCTACAGACAGGCGTGGTCCTGGGCCTCAACCAACAAGCGTCGTTAGCGATCTCGATCTTTTGCCAGCTGTCTCCAGTTTCGCACGCCAAGTTGGTTGAGGTCCCCTTCCACTTGCGTGCGCCACCTGAGTCGCGGTCTTCCTCTACTGCGCTGACCCTCGGGTGTGGATTCGAAGATTTTCCGAGCTAGAGCATTGGTGTCCATCCGCTCTACATGACCCAGCCACCTCAGTCGTTAGACCTTCACTCTTCTGGCTAAGTCGATGTTGCCGTACAGCCCGTACAGTTCGTCGTTTTATCTCCTTCTCCACTCCCCGTCTATGAAGACGGGACCAAAAATCACCCGAAGAATTTTCCTCTCGAAGCAGCCAAGAGCAACCTCATCCGCTTTAGACAGAGTCCATGCCTCTGTGCCGTAGAGCAGGACTGGGACGATTAAGGGTCATCTTAGTTGTTCGAGTGAGGGCTTTGCTACTCAATTGCCTTCTTAGCCCAAAGAAACAGCGATTGGCAAGAGTTATTCTTCGTTTAATCTCAGCGCCGATGTCATTGTCTGAATTTATAGCGGAGCCTAGGTAGACAAAGTCCTTAACTACCTCAAAGTTATAGCTGTCTATAGTGACGTTCTGTCCGAGACGTCGGTGTTGGGAGTCCTTTCTTGTTGATAGCATATACTTCGTCTTGCACTCATTGACCGCTAAACCCATCTTCGCCGCCTCCGTCTCGATACTCACAAACGCACCAGTGACATCACGCTGCGTTCTTCCGATTATGTCAATGTCATCGACGTATCCGAGTAATTGGACGGACTTTTGAAAGATTGTGCCTCAGGTGTTGGCGCGTGAGTTTTGCACAACTCTTTCAAGAACGATGTTGAAGAAGTCGCTTGACAGCGCGTCGCCTTGTCTAAATCCTTTTCTGACATCAAAGGTCTCGGTGAGGTCTTGACCGACCTTGATGGAGCAGCGTGCATTTTCCATCGTCATCCTGCACAACCGGACGAGTTTGGCAGGGATGCCAAAACTAGACATGGCTCTGTATAGCTCGTCTCTATAGATGCTGTCATACACGGCCTTAAAATCGATGAAGAGGTGGTGGGTATCGATTTGAAGTTCCTAGGTTTTTTCCAAGATCTGCCGCAGTGTGAATATTTGTTATGGTATGGTATGGTATATGAGGGTGAGCGGAAGGCTCTTCACTTAGGCCTCTGTTGGGCCCATTGTGTTCCCCTCCTTTAATCTTCGGAACTGCAGGGATAGGCTTGGCTTGGGACGTATGTTGGGAGGGATCCAGGGAAGGTGGAAGCAATCATGGAGCTGACACTATTGTACGCGCGGTCTGGCGAATCTTCCTGTTTCTTTGGTGAAGGCCAGTATGCCGCCGATTCCTTTGTCCTTGAGATGTTTCAGGTCCGGTATCCACATGGACCCCAGGGTGCTCTGTCGCATCCTCGCTAGGGCTGGGTAATGGCATAGGAAGTGTTCGAGGTCCTCTTCTTCTTCCTCACAGTTCCTACATGTTTCTGTGTCAGCGAGGCCCATTCTATGCATGTGTTTGATGAGGTTAATGTGTCCTGTGATGAGTCCCACCATCAGCCTCAATTGCTCTCTGCTTGAACCTAACGCCTTCCTCGTGAGCAGGTTGCTGGGTTTGCCCACGAGTGATCTAGCCACTTTGCACGTCGGGAGGTTAGCCCAGTGATCCTCGAAATCTCTTTGCATCCTCTCGTTGGTTGCTGTTTTGATTACTGTCAGTGCGACCCCAACTGTGTTTTCAGCGGTTCGTTCTATTGCGTGCGAACCTTCTCTTGCCAGTTCGTCGGCTATCTCGTTTCCCGTGACACCTTCGTGACCCGGTACCCAGACAAGGCGGACATCGTTGTGCTTGGCAAGCCTATTGAGTTTGTCTTTGCATTCCCTGACCAGATGAGATCTGGATGTTGGATGTGCGATGGCTTTAAGTGCTGCTTGACTGTCCGAGCAGATTTCTATTTTCCTACTTTGGGTGTGGCGTTCCAAGAGAACTCCAGCTCCCCTCAAAATGGCAAGGACCTCTGCCTGGAATACTGTGACGAAGGGATCCAAATGAATCGCCAGTTCTATCGGTGGGTTTCCACAAAATACGCCGGCGCCGGAGTTGCCTGCGATGTTCGAGCCGTCCGTGTATACCGTTATCCCGTCATGGTTTCTTGTATCGTTGGTTCGAGCCCAAGAATCCCTTAAAGGAAATTCAGATTTAAAGTTGTTGACAAAACTGGTTTGCTTGTCTCCAAAATCGCTCTGATGGTTGATGAGTGGCGTGATCGTTCTGATCTCTTCAATAATTTTTCGGTGCCCTATATTAGAAGTCGTGTCGAAATATCCGAGGGCCTTCAGTCTTGTCGCTGAGTGTCCTGCCAGTCTCTTTGCTTCGAGGTGTACTGGTAGGATGTTTAGGATCACTTCCAAGGCAGCCGTTGGTGTTGAGGCTTGAGCGCCGGTTACTCCCAGGCATGCCATTCGTTGTGTTTGGGTGAGCATTTCTTTTGCATATTTGTTCTTTAGAGCTGGTCACCATACCAATACGCTATAAAAGAGTATTGGTTTAATGACACAATTGTATATCCAGTGAACCTGTTTCGGTTTCAGACCCCATGTCTTGCCGAACGCTCTCCTGCATATCCAGAAAGCCCTTTTAGCTTTAGTCGTTCGTTCTTCCAGGTTCTTTCTCCAGGTCAGCCTCTTGTCTAATATAAGGCCAAGATACTTGACGCTGTCGCGGAGTTGCAATTGTACACCTCCTATCCTAGGTACGTGGAAGTCACTTATTTTGGTCTTCTTGGTAAATAGGACTAATTCCGTTTTGCTTGAATTAACGCTAAGGCCATTTTCCTCCGCCCAGCTTGCGACTGTCTGGAGTGTGCCTTGCATGAGCTCTCCTATGCTGCTTAGGTATTTGCCTGTGATCAGTATGGCTAGGTCGTCTGCATATGCTACGCATTTAGCACAAGACCCTTCTAGTGTACGGAGGAGGTTGTCCATTACCAGTACCCATAAAAGGGGAGAGATGATACCCCCTTGTGGGGTGCCTGTTAGGACTTTGCCCTCCCTCGTCTCGTCCCCGACAGATGATTTGATTATGCGGTTTTCAAGCGTGTGTTTGATCCAGTTGTTAATTAAATTGTTGGTACAATATACAGATAAGGCGCCAATTATGTTTGAGATCTTGATGTTGTTGAAGGCTCCTTCTATATCTAGAGAAACCCCTATGACAGACTCCTTAACTTCGAACGCATTTTCAATCGTCTTTACCACTTGGTGTAAAGCGGTTTCAACAGATTTACCTTTGAGGTAGGCGTGCTGATTGGGGTTAAGGCATGGGTTTCCGATCAGTGATCTGACGTGGGTGTCACAGATCCTTTCTAAGGTCTTTAAGATGAATGAAGTAAGGCTGATGGGTCTGTATCCCTTTGCACTTGATAAATCTTTCCCTAGTTTGGGTATAAAAACGACCCTTATTTCCTGCCATTGAGTTGGAGTGTATCCTAAATATAGGCAGCCCTTGAAAATATGCACTAAGTGCGGTAACAAGGTGTCTAATCCTCTCTGTAAAAAGATAGGGTAAATTTGGTCCAGCCCTGGTGATTTGTACGGTGCAAAGGAGTTAATGGCCCAAGTCACTTTTCCTGCGTCGATTATGCTTGCCGTGTCTTCCCATGACGTTCTTGGTGCTCTCAGCCCCACCGTTGATGTTGATGCTGGTTCTGATAAGCAATCCGGGAAGTGGGTGTTCATTAGTGTCTCAAGGGTATCTGCTGTGGTAGCCAAATTGCTGCCCGTCTGTATCAAATGGTTGCTTTGTGGCGTCCTCGACAGAATTCTCTTGAGACGCGATGCTTCGTTATTGTTGCATATGTTCGAGCAGAAAGTTCTCCATGACTGTCTCTTGGCGTTCCTGGTGAGCTGCTTAAAGTTCCTCCTACTTTCTTTGTACGATTCCCAGTCTGCTTCGAGATTTGTTTCCCTAGCTCTATTGAAGTGCCGCCTAGTGATTTTCCTTACGCTAAGGAGTTCCCCGTTCCACCAAGGCTGTTTTGCAGCTTTAGGAGCGGGTCGTAATGGGCAGGCCTCTTCAAAGGATTGTGTAATTGCCTTTTGTATTTTAAGGAAATTTTTATTGAGGAGATTTATCTCGGAACAAGGGGATTGTTCCGGTTCACCTAATAATTCTATTAACCTATTTACATATAGAGTCCAGTTCGTTTTCTTGGGGTTCCTAAACAGAATTTTACGGTTAGGGTCGGTATTAATATTAAATCCAATCCACCTGTGATCTGAGAAGGAGACCTCGTTACGAACCCTCCAGTCAGACACCAGGTGTGTGGATTTCCTATCAGTTACAGTGATGTCTAAAACCTCTCTTCTGACTTTATTCATGAAGGTTGGTGTACAGCCCTCATTTAAAGTGATTAAGTTTTCTATATTGAGGAAATCAAAAAAAAGACTCACCTCTACGGTTGGTATTTGTACTCCCCCAATTTGTGTGGTGAGCATTTGCATCCATCCCGATGATGATGTTTTTCCTCTGGGAATTTGATGTAGTTCCTGAGTTCGGCGGTAGGTGGTGGTTCCGGCGAATCAAAGGGGAGGTAGCAAGACGCCAGGAAAATTTGCCCGGATCTTCTACCGTTCACCCTGTACTCCAGGCTTGTAACGGTGAGGTCACCCGTGCTAACCTGTGGAATATAAAATACATTGATGTTATTTTGGGCAATTATGCAAGTGCGGCACTTACCTTTTTCAGAATTAGCAATCACTTTCAGTTTGGATCCCCATCCTTTTACCTTGTTGGCAAGACACCAAGGTTCTTGGACGAGGGCGATATCGGCCTTTCCCTCTAGGAGATAGGCACAGAGGGTGGCCGTAGCCAGCCTACTGTGATGAAGGTTTGGTTGAATTACCTTCATTATATCTCTCCTGGAATTGGGGAATGACAAAGCTTACCCGGTGAAAGCCGCATTGGGCTTTGCCCCCGAGTGAAACTAGTCTTCCCAGTGAACTCTCTTCAACTCCTAGCACGAGCAGTTGACCTTTGCCTTCCTGCGGTGTAGTGTGGTATAGTTTCCACATGTCTGTTTTGAGGCCGTCATTCTGTCGCTCTAAGCGTTTCAGCAGCAGCGTTGGTTCCTCAGCTGGCCCAGGGATCCATACGGACACCCTAGTTAGCGTCGGAATTTTAGCTGCTGGGATGACCGCCAATCTGGTACCTTTCCAGTTTTCCAGTCCACAAATAAGACTCTTAAGAGAATCAATAGAAGACTCATCCATACAGCTTACGTGGTATTTCCCGTTCTTAAAACCGGCCTTCGTGAAGTTGAAGGGTACCTTCTGATCGGCGTTAAGAGCAACGTCCAGAGCACCATTAAGAGCCCTCTGGAATTGCTCACGCTTGTCTTCTGGTATCCTACCAGCCTCATCTTGATGGTTAAAGATCACCATCTCCAGGTGGTCGACTGCTGCTTCCCTGTAAGACTTCGTCGGACGAGGTTTACTGGGTGCCGCTGCTCTCCCTCCCTTTGATAGAGACCCCATCGTCCCTTTGGCTTGCCGCCCGGGTGCTTCATTCGAGACCCCCGGTGTCCGGCTTCCGGTCGTATTTCTAAGCGCAGTACTTACTCCACTCCGCCCTGGATTGGCATTGACCTGTCCTAGTGAAGCGGCAGTGAGCCTATGCTGAACAGAAGATGTCCTGGAGACCTTGCACATTTTATTTTGTTGTTGGTGATCTGTGGGGCGCATTCTACGTTTGCCCCCTGAGTGGGCCGGGGCCTCCTCAGGTGACACACTCGTTTGAGCTGCTTGTCGCACTCCCTGGGAGCTACAGGGCAAGGTTGCCTTATCCCCGCTGCTGCCCTGGTGTGCCGCGGCTAGCGATGTAGAGGCAGCATCTGCGGGCACTGCGCCTGCCAGGTTCTGCTTCTCCATCTCAAGCTTATGCCTCTCTTTAGCCCTCTTCCTCTGCTGGGCTCCAGAGCACCTTCGTTATCTTTCTTTGAGTCTAGCAACACCCTCATTAGGTACACTGGGTGCTGTCGCCTCCTGCGTAAAGAGGTGTGCTAGACCGAATGTTTGGAAAGTTGAAAGCTGGCGACTTATCCCCTTTCGGGGCCAAGCCCTCGCCGGTAGCCGTGGCCTCTACCGACTCTTGGGTGTATATCCCCACCCGAGTTTCAATCTTATTTTGCTCACTTTCCATAATTGTATTTTGTGTTTTTATTACTTCTCCGTAAGGGCTGGTTCGCGATGGGTTTTTACAGCGGAATTGTTCTCTTCTTCGCTGCTATGACCACATTCGCCGCGGAAGTACTGCCATTGTTTTCACTCGCTGTACGCGCCGCGGCTTCCTCGATCCACCACCTGAGGACGCGCCTGGTAGGGAGCCCACCTCCCAGGAGTGTGAATATTTGGTCGATGGTGGACTTTCTTGGCCTGAAACCACACTGATATGGACCGATCAGGTTGTTGACGAACGGCTTCAGGCGTTCACACAACACGGCAGATAAGATCTTGTAAGCGACGTTAAGAAGACTGATGCCTCTGTAGTTGGCGCAGTTCAGAGGGTCTCCTTTCTTGAGGATCTGGCAAACAATGCTGAGGTTCCATTCATCGGGCATACTTTCTTCCGACCATATTTTACAGATGAGTTGGTGCATGCTCCTTACCAAGTCATCGCCTGCTGCTTTGAACAGCTCGGCAGTTAGGCCGTCAGCCCCAGCAACTTTGTTGGACTTAAGCTTCGAAATGGCTTTCTTCACCTCGTCCAGGTCGGGTGGACGGAATTGTTGGTCTTCGTCGTCCAGGTTGAATGGTTCATTCTGCCTGACAGTGGGATTTGATTCGTCGTCGCCGTTAAACAGTCTGCAGAAGTAGTTCTTCCATATCCTCAGCATCGACTGCGATTCTACTACGATGTTCCCTTGTTCATCCTTGCAGGCCTCGGTTCGGGCTCTGTAACCTTGACGGGTTCTTTTTACCCTTTGGTAAAACTTCCGAACCTCATTCCTGCTATAACATCCCTCTATCTCCTCGATCGCGCGCTTCTCATGCTCTTTCTTTTTCCTTCTGAAAAGCTTGTGTTCGTCTCTCCTCTTCTGCCCGTATAGCTCGCGAGCAGCTCTGGTCTTTCTATGCAGCGCCGCTTTGTAAGCCTCTTGTTTCGCTGCATGTGCTTGCCGGCACTCGTCGTCAAACCAGGGATTTCGTTGTGGTGGCCGTGTGAAACCCAGCAGGCTGGGTGTTGTAGTAATAGGGTAGGCTCTGATTGGTATCAACTTGGCGATGCCCAGTGTTGTAACTGTTACTACACATCAATTGTGCTTATTTTACCTCCTCGTAATCCCTCGGTAGCCACTGGGTACTGGTTGTTGTCCACCCGGACTCAACTTGCTAAACTTATAAGCGCGAGTGTTGACCAAAAGACAAAAATTGCAGCACTATAAACACGACAGCGGAAGAATTCCCTAGATGCAATCAACGGTGGCGTCTATAACTTCCGGATCGGGAGCAATACCTTATCTGGGCTACTTCGGCATATTTGGAGCTGAGGCCGATAAGGATTTCCAGGAACTGGTTGGGGTCTTGGAAAAGAGATGGTGGCGGATGAGCCCTACAGGGGCTAACGGCAGCGCTCACATCCCCGAAGTGGGTTACCGACATCGGTTATACCGGCCCCTCGTCCCAGGGGTTATAGCAATGGACCTGGTCCTTCAGGTTGGGGGTTGTGCGCAGGAGTAACTGCCCTGTCATGAAAAAAAAAAAAAAAAGTTACGAAGCAACAACAAGCCTCGGATACGGACGGATTCACTGATGACAACCCATGCAAACGAACTAAGGACAACGAATTTCGGATCTGCACGTGGAATGTTAGGTCCCTTAACAGACCGCTTGCAGCCGAACAATTAACGGAGGCCCTAGACTGCTGCAAAGCAGATATTACCGCAATCCAAGAAGTGCGGTGGGATGGGCCGGGCAAAAAGAGGATGGAAAACTGCGATGTATACTACGGCGATTGCTACCGACAACAAAAGCAGCGCTTATTTGGATGTGGATTTGTCGTTAGAGGCAGACTTAGGCAAGAAGTCTTAAGCTTCAGGTATGTAAGCGAACGCCTCACGACAATCCGTATCAAGGCTAAATTCGCCAACATTAGCCTGATATGCGCGCATGCCCCCACAGAGGAGAAAGACGACGACACCAAAGACAGGTTCTACGAGCTCTTGGACAAGACATACGAGCAGTGCCCTAGCTATGACATTAATATTGTCCTAGGCTTTTTTAACGCAAAGCTAGGAAGAGAGGGCATCTTTGGTAGTACTGTCGGAAAGCACAGCCTACACGACACCACCTCCGATAACGGATTTAGGCTGATCGACTTTGCTGCGGGGCGGAACGTTGTCGTAGCTAGTACGCGGTTCCCACATCTCGATATCCACAAAAGAACATAGAGATCTCCTGATCAATCAACCGTTAACCAGATTGACCACATTGGGATCGACGCAAGGCACTCCTCCAGTATTATGGATGTCCGAACGTTCCCAGGGGCCAACATTGACTCGGACCACTACCCTTTTGTAGCCAAGGTACGACTGCGGATATCCCGAACACCGCCAAGACAAGGGAATACTGTGAGGAAATTTGACGTCGGACGGCTGCAATCGCAAGAGATCATCAGATCCTTTTCCGATCGAGTCTCTCTCAATCTCTCAAGAGGTCCTATGCCGCCAGCATCAAGTATTGAAGACCAGTGGCAACATTGCCAAAAAGCGATCAGAGATGCCGCCTCTGATGTTATTGTCCACAGAAGCAAAATCTCTAAATTGGAAAGATGATGGTGAGGGTGAACGAGACAAGTCAAAATTATACGTGCATTACATTAAGTCATGATCAGAAACACCTACCGAAGACAGCTGATCTTGGAGTAAGACATTTGACCGATTTGAAACCATTATTACATCAAAAGACTGGAATGAACATTGGGAGCGAAACGAGTAGCATAACTGTTTACTATTGGCAGTCTGGAAGCGGACGAGCTTTATTATCAGATATCAGCATTAAGATCACCACAAATTATAATATGCTCATAGAGAGCAATAAACTCATGGATTGCAGAAAACAATGGCTCTGGAGAGTAACACCGATTAGGATTGTAAGCAACACCTACTAAGTACTTTGTATTGTCGTCGCTAACTTCTAACAAAAGATGCTCCACTTCTTCCTCCAGATTCGAAAGTATTTCGCATTTTAGAGAGATATTACAATGCACTGCAACATCTCCACCAGCTGTAGTAGTAACCCTATCATTCCGAGTGAGTTTATACTCAGCGAGTTCGTATAATTGACCCAAATCAACTGACCCCAACCAAGTCTCAGTAACACAAATGAAGTCAATCAGAACTATCCTATCCTACTAAACCTACTAATATTATAATTGTGAAAGTTTGGATGTTTGGATGTTTGTTACCACGTATCGCCTAAGCGGCTAAACGGATTTGCATGAAACTTCGTGAGTAAATAGTCTGTATCTTCAATTAAGACATAGGCTTAATTTTTATTTCTAAAAATGCATACTTCCTTATGAAACAGCCATTTATTTGTGTCCCTAGAAAACCATTGACCTGCGCCATTCAACCCGCAGCACATCGGATCGATCGCAAATCGTGATCGTGTGTTGCTTCTGCTTAAGGGTGGTTTTTCCTTTTTTTTGTTGCTTTTTTATTTCTTTCTTTGCCTCTTAATGATCGTTGCCTCCAAATGATCATTTTCAGTAAAGTGAGACACATCGGTTCGTGATCATGTGTTGTTTTTGTTTTGTTTGTAGTTTTTCATTCCTTTTTATTCTGCGTTGTTTTTTTTTTTTTTTTTTGTTCGTGAGGAGAGGGTGATGATTTGTTGGTTGGTATGGCAATTGTTTACTTTTCTCTCGTGGTATTTTTTTTTTAGGAATCTTTTTTTTAGGTAGATGTAAGAATAGCGCACCGATGCGACGCGTCAGCCTGTGTATAAGATTGTGTGTGTTTGATGTGTGTATACTATTGCGAGATGCGAAAGGGTGATTTTTGTTTTTGTTTCTTCTTTCAAAGTACATACGAGTATGTACATATGTATTTAAAGAATGTATTCGAGTTAGGACTTTCGACTTGGAATTAATTCGACTTGGAGTATGACTTTTCGAAGAAAAACTGAAGGGAATGGAAAAATAGGACGAACGAATTCGAGTTAGAGGAAATTTTGAATTTAAAGAGGTTCGACTAAGAGGGATTCGAGTGCATTTGGAAAGGCGCATGAATAAAATACGGCCGATTGGGTTGAATGTGAAATTCCGATTCAGATTTAAGATGAGATTACTGTTGCATAATCTAAACCTCCCGATATTGTGCAATGGCTTCAGTTGGAGACTCTCCACAGACACGTAATCGAAGCCAGCATTTTCACAGGCGTCAATTAGGGAGAAACCGTCTTCATTCCCCACATTCCCCTGATACCGCTTTGAATTCAAACGTCTGCAACTTTCCGTTAAGGTTTTCTACGCCATGACCATCAATAAAGTACAGGAGCAGAGTTTGAAAGTGGATGGTTGGATCTGAGGAGTGACTGTTTGTCTCATAGCGTGCTCAGAATCAGTTCACCTGACGACCTGGTCAGAAAGAAAAACCAGGAATGTTATTCAGGGGGAAAGGGGTCACATTGATCAACAAAGAAGCATGTTGAAATAATTTTTTGTTTCAATGGATGTAATTTATTGATGATTATGAAATTTTTACATGTTATTAAGCTTATGTCTAAGATTATTATGGCAAATTTTTATAAAGATATTTTTAAAATTGAGCCAGTGGTAGTGGGGAGAACCGCGTCACCTTCAAAAAAAATGTTTGATGCGGTAGGCAGGATTACTGGCGATTGCTTCCTCCGATATCAAAAAACCAAAAAGATTTCTTTAGTTCATAAGTTTATCTTGGATTTGAACGAAGGAATAAAGAAAATACTCATTTTTGGGCTTTTGGTAAAGGTGGAATCAGAAAACTCTGATTTTTGAAAGAAATTAATCCATATTTTTAATAAAAAAGTTAGTTGTAATTAAAAAAAAAAATTGAATTCCTTCGTTCAGATCCGAGTATTGAGTATGTAAAAGAAGTGTTAAAAATTTTGCCGAAATCTGTCCAAAAGTTTTTGAGAAATTTTGTCTACCGACTCAAAAACAAAGTTTTGAGAAAAACGCGATTGAAGTTTGACCAAGAATAAAATAGAGGAAATATATTTTTTTTTTTTAAACTCACATTGAGTCGTCGATTCCAGCTCCATAAAGCAGTTCTCCTGCAGCGGATGCAATATCCAAAGCATCTTTTTTTCCATACAGTAAGACGAACGACGCTAAATCGTACTACACAATAGACGGACCGAGCGCAGTGAAGATCAAGGTGACCGAGCGCCGGGAGACAAAATTGTCTATAACTCGAACATTTTCAGTTCAAATGACTTGAAATTTTTGGACAATATTCTCTACAAGTTGTAGTATCAGAAAAAAAATTAAAAAGAAAATCGATTTTTTGACCCCTTTCTAATATGAGAAATTGAAAGTCTATACTTATCAATTTCCTGAAATCCGGGCAATCACATAGGGTATAATGTGACTTTTTTCCACGCGGACGTAGTCGCGGGTACCAGCTAGTTAAGTATATACCCCAAATAATCTAACTTCGCAAGGTTAAGGCTACGAGCATTCAAATAACAAATTTTTAGCCCTTCACGTTCATTCGATAAAATTTTAATAACTGACCGCTCCGCAACTGCATGAAGCTCACCAGACGTGAGTGAATGTCGAAGCCATCAGTATAGCATAAAAACAAATGAGAGCGCAATGTTTACAAATAAGAGTAAAAAAGTGATAAAACAAGACAACAATAATGATTTTATATACATTAAGTTTTAGTTAAATTAATAAATACGTGCCCCCTCGCAACATGCGAGCGTCTGGTGGTCGGCTTGTCCCGCTCGGCAGCCGGCCGGGTTCAATCCGAAACGGCTACGAGCTTCCCGGCAATGGTCTCGCAAACCATTACGGGGGTCAAAGGGGAGATGCGCTATGCCCCGAGGGGGGCATAAGTGGACTTTCGGCTTTTCGACAACGGCATCGACTTAGGATAGGGACATGGAACATTTCTTCACTCACAGGAAAATACCTTGAGCTTATTGGGGAGGCTACTAAATATCGACTAGATATAGTTGGTATCTCCTCAACAAAGCAAAGAGGTTCTAGAACTGTGGACCTTTTGGATGGGTGGAAACTCTTCATGTCAAGAGTAGCACCTTTAATGTCTGCTCAGGCGGGAGTGGGGATACTCACGAGTCCCAGGCTGGCAGGCAGAGTACTGGAGTGGATACCATTAGGAGGGAGAGTTGCGATCTTAAAGCTTAAGCTTGAAAGGTCAACTCTGGCTCTGGTGCAGGTATATGCGCCGAATCTGGAGTCGGAGTGTGCAGCTTTCTTGGATAAAGTAGATGCCGCCTTAGAACAGGTGGCAGATATGGATTCTTATCTCCTGATGGGGGACTTCAATGCTCACGTAGGTGTGGACGTAATGACATGGGGAAGTGTGATTGGGAGGAACGATGACCCAGATCAGAATGCGAACGGAGAGAAGTTGTTGGACTTTTGCTGTGCAAATGGCATGTCCATTATGAACACCTTCTTTCCGCACAAAAACATCCATAAGTACACATGGTACCGTCAGAGTCTTCAGCAGAAATCGCTGATAGACTTCTTTGTGGTACCATCGTGTGTTAAAAGGATGGTTTGTGACGTTCGTGTTGTGAGAGGGACTGAACTGTCAAGTGATCATCACCTCGTGTTGTGCAAATTGTATCTCAACGATAAAGTACCTGTCCTACCAAAGCGTAAACCAAGGCTGGTGACACGCATACAGTGGGAGAGTTTACAGAACGATGAGATACGGGAGGAGTTTGCACGACAGGTATCCGAAACGTTTGAACAAATTCCAACTGTTCCGACCAGAGTTCGAAAAAAAACCGTACACTAAACGTACCGTACCTAAAATGAACACAAACACTACGACCTCTTATAAAGTTTGTGTACGCGTACACACACGATATACACTACGTAGCGAACGCGATGAGGGATGAAAATACACTACGATAGTGTTCTGTTCTTCCTACACAAACTCTACCTCGCAAACCTACACAAACTCTACGTACGCGAACACAACCCGAATACCGAACGAAATACACTAAACGTACCGTACGTTTAGTGTACTTTTTCGGTAGAGAATCGTTTCTTTTCCCAACAACAAAATCAATATGCGAACTCAAAAGATCACTAAACGTACCGTACGTTTAGTGTATTTCGTTCGGTATTCGGGTTGTGTACGCGTACACAAACTCTATCGGGCGCGGTAGAGTTTGTGTAGGAAGGACAGAACACTGTCGTAGTGTTCGCTAAGTAGTGTATATCGTTTGTGTACGCGTACACAAACTTTATGAGAGGACGTAGTGTTTGTGAACTATTCGTAGGGTTTGTGTTTGTGTACTTTACAGAACACTAAGGTACGGTATGTTAGTGTTTTTTTTCGAACTCTGGTTCCGACAAATTTAGAGGAAGAATGGCGGTTGTTTTCAACACCAGTCATTGCCTCTGCAGGAGGTGTTTGCGGAGTGAAGCGTTTCGGTGTTGCGGCTGGTGGTGAGAAAAGAACTGCGTGGTTTAAAACACCCGGAGTTCAAGAAGCCATCAGAGAGAAGAAGAAAGCCTTCAAGGTGTGGATACACTTGGGGGATTCAACTTCTCGGAACCGGTACATGGAGGCGCGAAGAACTTGCAAGCTGGCTATTAAAGCAGCTAAGGAGCAGTCTTGGAAGGAGTTCGGTGAGAAATTGGAGTGTGATCACAGATCTGCAAACAAGGTGTTCTGGCAGAGCATTCGCCGTCTCAGAGGAAGGAAGTTTAATATCATCGAAGGAGTCAAATCCAAAGATGGTGTACTTCTTTCCGATGAGAAGGACATCTTGCACAGATGGAGTGAGCACTTTTCGAAGTTGCTCAATCCCGAACAGGGCACTGAGGATGGCAGACCCATAGGTTTGAGTAGGGCGGAGAATAGTCCCACCGTAGAGGAGGTGACTTTGGCGATTAAAGCGCTAAAAGTCGTCAAATCTGCTGGTGTGGATGAAATTCGGCCAGAAATGGGCGGCTTCCGTCCAGGTAGAAGCACAACCGACCAGCTGTTCACTCTCAGAATGGTACTTGAGAAGGCCTGGGAGTATGCCAAACCTATCTACAGTTGTTTTGTGGATTTGGAGAAAGCATATGATCGGATCCCTCTAGGTAAACTCTTGAGTGTATTGCAGGAGTACGGGATTGACGGTTCTCTTCTGAGGGTCATTCAATCTCTGTACACTAACTGTAAGAGCTGTGTTCGGGTGAACGGCGTTAAGTCGACACCTTTCACTGTGGGCGTTGGACTTCGCCAGGGGTGCGTTCTGTCACCTCTACTTTTCATAGTGTATATGGATTGGATGTTACAGAGCAGCCTTGGTGAGTAATGGTTCGAATTGGGAGACTTAAGGATAAGTCATCTGCTTTTTGCTGATGACTTGGTCATCCTTACGTCCACCCAGACCGAACTTCATAGGTTCGTCGCCGTCTGTGTTGAAACTGGGAACCTGTTCAATGCACTCTGCATGTTAGTGGAGTCCCATTGAAACAGGTGGAGAAGTTTAAGTATCTCGGGGTCCTATTCACGAGTGATGGTAGGAGCAATACTGAGTTATCCTGTAGGATTGGTCAGGCTGGAGCAATTTTGAGACAGCTTGGTCAATCTGTTATCAGGAGGGCCGAACTTGGCATCGAAGCTAAGTTGTCGGTCTTTAATTCAGTGTTTGTTCCGACCCTCACCTATGGTCATGAGGTTTGGGTAATGACCGAAAGAATAAGGTCGCGGATACAAGCTGCCGAAATGAGATTTCTTCGTTTTATTGCTGGGGTGACTCGGCGAGATCGGGTTAGGAACACCAGAGTACGCGAGGCACTCAATGTCGAGCAGCTACTTCTTCGAACGGAGAGGTCCATACTTCGATAGTTTGGGCACGTCAAACACATGTCCCCAACTCGGTTTCCAAGACGTTCCATCGGGTAGGCGTCCCCTGGGCAGGTCTAGGATGAGATGGCTGGACCAAGTCCGA
Source organism: Matsumyia berberina (assembly GCA_917880715.2). NCBI lineage: Eukaryota > Metazoa > Arthropoda > Insecta > Diptera > Syrphidae > Matsumyia > Matsumyia berberina. The sequence goes on from OU862872.1 coordinate 88,852,098, forward strand.
AATCTCACCTCTACCCGTATGGGGATAGCCCCTGATGAGTTAGAGTCAATGGCGGAAGATCGGCAAATGTGGAGAGTCCACTTAAGTTCCATAAACCCGCGACCCTCATAGTGGAGAAGCGGGCCATTGGAAGATGATGATGAGATGATAATAAATACGTAAACATGATGAAAACGCTCCAGATCAGTGATAAAAGACGACGGATAAAGTTCAGTGGAAGCATCAAAATACTCAAGAGTTTGGTTATCGAAAGAATTTTCATCTCGGTGTCATCTTTACTCTTCTTGATGTAGACTAAACCACTGCGAGTACTTCGAAAACAGTAAACCCTCTCTACGCAGCTGGAGTGCACGTCGTAACAAGGAGTTATTCTCTTCCGTTAAGCTCTCATTGATGTAAATGCGTTTGGTAGTGGTGGTATTTTTATTGAGATCAGACACCTGAGAATTGTTCTCTAGCTGTTCAGCAGCAAGTAATGCACTTGCTCCATGCGTGAAGAAAGTGTGATAAGAAGCGGACTGTGACCGTCAGTGGATTTGGTTTTCAGTCTTAAGGCATCAACGTCTGGAGTGGTTTGGTGATAAAGTTTGGCAGCGATAGCCTTTGCCACATCAGTCGAATTTTCGTTGGGTCTTTGTGGAACGCCGCGCACGATCACATCACGAAGCCGTTCCTATCGTTGTAGATCCGCTAATTCCTCATTTAGTTTTTGATTATCATCCCGCAGCTCAGAATGTCACTCTCAAGTTGTTGCACTCTGCTTTCAAGAGAAGCAATGGCATCTGTTATTCTCTTGTTGAAATTGCATTCAAATTCAGAAAGCAACGATTTAACGATTTAAACTTTTGAATTAAACCAGCCTCCAGATCCTGAAGCTGATCAGACAAGGAGGATTTTTTATCTGAAATTTTCGTTTGGGGTAGGTGAAACTTCGAGTGGTTATTAACTGCTGGTAATTTGTCTGGAGTTGATGCAGAGGCAATTGATGATTTTTTTTGAGTGCTTGTTTGTATAAACACTAACACAAAAAGGAGATTTTAAGATTTTCTTTTCCAAGTTAGCGCGTCTCCGATTCAAGAAAAGGACACTTTTTAAACAACTTTAGACTTGAGAACTGTGATTTTAAACTTTTGAATAAAAGAATTGATTAGGAATTACTTTAATTTGCGGGAGCGATTTGAAAAACGTCTATTCACTTAACATTTCTCTCTTAGCCTGATAGTGTGTATAGATATGGGATATTTTGCACCATGTCTAGATTTTGATATTAGTCCAAATACATAATTATTCGATTATGTTTCTATCCGTGAAGGACGAAAAAATCACCATCAAGACCTTTAATATCACGCGAGTTTTGAGGCAGGGCGACTGTCACGCAGATTCTTCAACCTAGTACTGGAGAAAATATTGCGAAATTCACATGTCAACACACCGGGCACTATTTTTCCCAATTCAGGACAATTACTTGGTTACGCAGACGACTTAATCATTGGATTAACAAAACAAGCAGTCACTACTGCCTTCATAAACATCGAATCAGAAGCCGTACAAATTAATCTGTTTGCAAACGAGGATATAGCAAAAAGTTCAGTCGAACGGATGAACGCCAATGCTCCAACTCGAATAGTCTGCAATTTCATCTCTGAAGGACTACACGGAAGAGGACTACTCTATCTCCGGGGACGTGTGCAAATGAAGAGTGATATCAATCAGCATGGTGTATGCAATTGACTAGGGAACATGATAGCTGCGCCATCATAACTACAAATGCTTCTTAAGACCAAAATGTCAGGATCAGAAGAACAAGAATGAAAGGCTTTCAAAGTACATATATTCAATAAAATTAAACATTCAGATTCTTACCTAAAATCTAAGCACTGCTTTGCTCTCCTGACAATACACCACAGAAGTAGAGCTGACAAGATGGAGTTCATAACAAAAACGCAGGTCATTATTCTTCCATCGTACTCTGAAACCAGAGCAACCTAAGCGGAAGTTTACTTATTAAATATTATCAAATTACTAGTTATACATACTGCTTAGACATTGTGTACTTACTTTGTATTGAAATATGGAAGAAATTGTGTATTTACCACCGAAGGCGAAACTGGCTAAAAGCATAAGTACTCCAAGAATAAAATAAGTAGAAAATTGCATTGAAATTATTTGCCCAAAAAGCAACAAATAATCCCATTGCGTGATTCGAAAACGCCCATACTTCATTTCAAAAAATAGTAAATAAAAACTGTAAGGAAAGAATGCACGTCCCTTCGCCAAGAGTTCAGTAAAGAGATATTCGTCTTTCCAGCCCATTTTCCAATGTCTACAAGCTATTTTTCCATGGATCGCCCATATTTACCCATACTGTCTCATTTTCTTTACAAAGTGCGTGAATTTGGGCGATTGCGGCAAGATGGCGGCAAATTGGCGAATTTTTGGTGAATGTGGGCAAGCGTGTTCAATAACTATTGAAATATTTGAATTTAACGGAAACTTCAAATTGAGACCAAACATGAATTTGTTATAAATATCGTATTAAAGAAAGAAATTTCAATAGTTTTACCATTATTTTTAAACACTAAATCTCATTTGGCCTTGCAGAATTAATTTACTGCCTATAATTTTGTTCAAGTTAGAACATATGTTTTCGTTATTAATGTCCGTTCCTCACTTCTTATAAAAGATATATTGAAGACAAGCTTAAAAAAAATTATTTAGCTAGATAACATATGTAATTTCTCTTTCAAAGACAATTTTGAACAATTTTCTTTGTTATTCCAGTATTTGTTATAACATTCCACGATAAGCAGACTGGAATATTAATTCAACAAAAATGGATATACTCTACCAACATACAAGAGCTGATTTTTAGTTCATTTCAATGTGGGGAAGTAAAAATGCTGAAAATCAAAGCCGCCAATTTAAAATTCGATAATTCGAGTTTTCGGAATTCGGCAGTTTAATTATTGGAAGTTAATGGAAGTATAATTCGGCCATAAGCAACAAAAGGTACAATCACACGTATAGCCCTAAAAATGTATTCATAGATGAGCTTTAAAGATTTCAGCAAATTTTCCCATCATGGTGGCTTAAGGGAAATCCACTTCATCGTTTTTAAAGGGACCGTACAAATTGTTGTTGCTTTTTCCTCACACGTATTCACAGACAAGAGCTGTCAGCGAGGAAAAGCAATATGGCGCTACAACTACACAATGTTAGCAAAGGGATGTCGCGGGGATAGGGGGAAGGAAGTCGAATATCTCTTTACTGATCTCTGCCTTCGCCGATATAATTTGGCTGCCAGAACCCAGATCAGATGAGGTCAAAGACTAGTTAATAAAGAGATATTCGACTTCCGTCCCCTATCCCCGCGACACCCATTTGCAGAGATTAGCTATACAGAGATACTCGTCTTTCCAGCCCATTTTCCAATGTCCACAAGATGCTTTCCCATGATACAAAGAAATAAAGATAGCGACACTTGCGTTCACATTTTTTTCCGTTCTGCGCATGTTCGTGACAACAAATTGAAATGTCATTGCTCAGCCATACGTTTCTCGCAGTATAATCGGTTTTTTGTGCACATATTTTATAATGAAAATTATACATTTTAATGCAGCGAGTTATATTAATACCTTAATTTAAATATTTTTAATAGCTTTTTAATGTACAGAAAAAAATGTAAACCGTGATTTAATTGGAATAGTCGTAATAAGCAGTGCAGGGAGTCAACAATATTTGTTTATGAAGCTCCTAAATATCAAACTATAAAAGTCAAAATGTTTGTATTATAAGAAAAAAAAATTGAATGCAAATATGTAGTGATTTTGTTAAATTTCCGTTTTTTAGTTTTTGTGTGTTCCACTATCGATTTAACGTCCTTATTCGGAAATACATGCGCGCCCGGAAAAAAGTGGATTGACTTTGGATGGACAATCAACTTCCTCAGCCAAATCCAACAAATTTGTTTTGTAGTTCGGACAAATCACCAAGTCCTCTCCATTAAAGGAGCTGAAAACTGCTTCATGACTCATGTGGACCAACATCTGAGTCGTTGGTTTAGATAAACCCCCTTCGTCAAGCATATCCACCCAAGAAGATGGAATAACATGCGTGCATTCAGATTGCGCGGATGGAATTATGTAACTTGTGATATATATATACCGCAAGATTTTTCAGGCCATCATTTTCCAAACAGTTGAGCTCCTCTCGGTCACCAAAAAGTATTCGAATTTAAGTAGGTAATTACAGGTCAGAACTTCCCCATTCCAATTGAGTTTTAAACAATCGCACTTATTTATAAAGAGTGGATTTATTTAATAAAGAGTAGATGATCTTTTTCGTTTCCCTTGCCATAACTCTAGTCGTCCGATTAACTACAGTATTACTAATATCTGTTTTTTTGTAGACCGATGGCACAGCATCTGACTTTAGTCTACGGGGTTTCTTACTCAAGCCGATAATAAATTATAATTATTTTTCCCTTTTAAAAATATAAATGTAAGATATTTACCGGTTTCGAACTGAATATTTCTTTCAAAATCACAAGAATTGAAATGCTCACTACAAATTCTAGCTGTTTTTGTATTAAAATTGTCTTTCCTCTTACAAAAATTAATCCATTTCGTTAAGAGCACTAGTTCCAAGGGAAAGGAAAAGTATGAAATGTTTTCCTTTAATTCCTTACATTTTTTATTATTGTGGTTATTACACCCACACACAGCACAAAAAAATTTTTATTTTTCAAGTTCTCAAAAGAATATTTTCAAATTCACAAATTATTCGCGCCACTTATTCAAACAAAATTCAATGAATGAATTCCTTTTCCTGGTTCCTGTTGTCACAGATGACGTCACGATTAGGTGACATATCAGCAACAACAACAAGCAAACCTGCGCGTGTCGTAATCTTGTATTCTTTCATTCATGCTGCTTTCCCATAGAATGTTTCCGTTTACCCATACTGTGTCATTTTCTTAACAAATGTGCGTAAATCCAAACATCCACCCAAAGATGGGGCAAACCGAGAAACATATGTTTGAGAATCGGGGCACAAAACCAAAAAGGCGGGAATTCGGCGAACATATGTTCGCAAAAATTTAGGCTACTCGAAGAACGTATGTAGCAAAATCTAGTCATTGGCCGCGTTCAGAATGTTAGGCACTCATATTTTAGTCAAAACCTAACTTATTGAACGGCAAGTTGCAGTTGCAGTTGACATCTCAGTTGTCATTATTTAGACATTTACTTTCTGCTTTCCCTTGAGATATGTTTGCGAATTGCGTTTGTTTGTGAAATTCACTGGGAATAAAATGTATCGCTACAAAATAAATAAAATATATTAAAAAAAGGCCCGAAATGGGCTACATAGAAGATGAAATTTTATGTAAGTAAAATGATATACAGACATGTACTACGAAAGTGAACTATTTACGTTATAGGTGAAGTTGCGCTGTTTGTTGTTAATGATTTGCTGAATCAATCGTGTGTTTTGGAAAATCCAATATTGTATTAAAATGAAAAGCAATAAAAAATTTGAATAAAATTAAATAATAAAAAAGAAAAAAATAAAAGCAAATGAAATTACTGCAGAAAAACTTTAAAGCAGAACCTTTTGCTAAACATCTTCCAGCCAAATCAGCTAATTTTTGACATTCCTTCTACTGACTGAAATTTGAGGGAGAATTTTTGGACTAAGAATCTAGTCCACTACCTCATGAAAGGTGAACTTGTTTTCTAGTCAATTTTCAGTCTCTCGACCAATCAGAGCCGGTTGACTAACCATTCAAATCACAATGGCGGCAAATCGACGACAGGGTGGGGGAGCTTGATCAGCAACTATTGCCTTTTTAAATCATCATCACCATCATCTTCTAATAGCCCGCTTATATGAGGGTCGCGGGTTTAGGGAGCTTAAGTGGACTCTCCACATTTGCCGATCTTCCGCCATCGACTCTAACTCATCAGGGGCAATCCCCATACGGGTAGAGGTGAGATTTCGGACTTGGTCCAGCCATCTCATCCTAGGCCTGCCCAGGGGACGCCTACCCGATGGGACGTCTTGGAAACCGAGTTGAGGACATGTGTTTGACGTGCCCAAACTATCGAAGTATGGACCTCTCCGTTCGAAGAAGTAGCTGCTCGACATTGAGTGCCTCGCGTACTCTGGTGTTCCTAACCCGATCTCGCCGAGTCACCCCAGCAATAAAACGAAGAAATCTCATTTCGGCAGCTTGTATCCGCGACCTTATTCTTTCGGTCATTACCCAAACCTCATGACCATAGGTGAGGGTCGGAACAATCACTGAATTAAAGACCGACAACTTAGCTTCGATGCCAAGTTCGGCCCTCCTGATAACAGATTGACCAAGCTGTCTCAAAATTGCTCCAGCCTGACCAATCCTACAGGATAACTCAGTATTGCTCCTACCATCACTCGTGAATAGGACCCCGAGATACTTAAACTTCTCCACCTGTTTCAATGGGACTCCACTAACATGCAGAGTGCATTGAACAGCTTCCCAGTTTCAACACAGACGGCGACGAACCTATGAAGTTCGGTCTGGGTGGACGTAAGGATGACCAAGTCATCAGCAAAAAGCAGATGACTTATCCTTAAGTCTCCCAATTCGAACCGTTCCTCACCAAGGCTGCTCTGTAACATCCAATCCATATACACTATGAAAAGTAGAGGTGACAGAACGCACCCCTGGCGAAGTCCAACGCCCACAGTGAAAGGTGTCGACTTAACGCCGTTCACCCGAACACAGCTCTTACAGTTAGTGTACAGAGATTGAATGACCCTCAGAAGAGAACCGTCAATCCCGTACTCCTGCAATACACTCCAGAGTTTACCTCGAGGGACCCGATCATATGCTTTCTCCAAATCCACAAAACAACTGTAGATAGGTTTGGCATACTCCCAGGCCTTCTCAAGTACCATTCTGAGAGTGAACAGCTGGTCGGTTGTGCTTCTACCTGGACGGAAGCCGCACTGTTCATCGCCCAACCTGGACTCGACCACAGCTCTGGAACGCGTTTCCAACACCTTTGCAAAGACTTTTCCGGGGAGACTTAAAAAAGATATACCCCTATAATTGGAGCAATCCCTCTTATCCCCTTTCTTAAAAAGAGGAACAATCACCCCAGTTTGCCAATCGCTGGGTGTTTCACCGCATTCCCACGCCACTTTAATGACACGAGAGAGCCATTCCACTCCCTCTTTACCCAAAGCCTTGAGCATTTCTGGCCGAATTTCATCCACACAAGCAGATTTGCCGACTTTTAGCGCTTTAATCGCCAAAGTCACCTCCTCTACGGTGGGACTATTCTCCGCCCTACTCAAAACTATGGGTCTGCCATCCTCTGTGCCCTGTTCGGAATTGAGCAACTCCGAAAAGTGCTCACTCCATCTGTGCAAGATGTCCTTCTCATCGGAAAGAAGTACACCATCTTTGGATTTGACTCCTTCGATGATATTAAACTTCCTTCCTCTGAGAAGGCGGATGGTCTGCCAGAACACCTTGTTTGCAGATCTGTGATCACAGTCCAATTTCTCACCGAACTCCTTCCAAGACTGCTCCTTAGCTGCTTTAATAGCCAGCTTGCAAGTTCTTCGCGCCTCCATGTACCCGTTTCGAGAAGTTGAATCCCCCAAGTGTATCCACACCTTGAAGGCTTTCTTCTTCTCTCTGATGGCTTCTTGAACTCCGGGTGTTTTAAACCACGCAGTTCTTTTCTCACCACTAGCCGCCACACCGAAACACTTCACTCCGCAAACATCTCCTGCAGAGATCTTCCTCTACATTTGTCGGAACAGTTGGAATTTGTTCAAACCTTTCGGATACCTGTCGTGCAAACTCATCGCTCTGTAAAATCCCACCGTATACGTGTCACCAGCCTTGGTTTACGCTTTGGTAGCACAGGTACATTGTCGTTGAGATACAATTTGCACAAAACGAGGTGATAATCAGGGCTCTTATCACGTAAGACGATATCGTTTCGACGATAGTTTGGTATCACGTAACATGTAAAAATTACTATCGTCTGGGCGATATCGTTTTGACGATTGAACGCTTGCTTCATATAACGCGAAAACTGTCAGTTACTATCGTCTCGACGATTGTTTTTAGACGATAGCAAAATCGGTATCGTTTGTGAATCAAAGAGGCAAAGAAAATTATGAGATTTGTGTTTAAATCAAAGAAATCAATTTTAACAAGTGAAAATATCTCCGTTGTTTTATCCTAAGTTGTTTTGGGATATAGTTCCGTGCAATGTCTGTGTGCTCCTCCGTGAAATTGATTAAAATTTCCATTTGCATCTGAGTCCATTTGCTTGAGAGTAGAATGAATCGACCATTCTCCCAACGGAATATTTCTCGTTGCAATATTTTGACATTTGCTGTCCGATTTAAAATGAGTTTTTGCTTCAGAGAATTAATCTAATTTAGGAAAATTACAAAAAAATAAATTTTCGAAATCAGTTAGCTTCTCTGACGTCAAGAAAAAATTTGAAATTTTTCGCTACGAAATTTGTTTCCCTTGGAATCCAATCTAACAAAAATTGCACAAAATGCTGCGATATTTTTCTAGCAACAATGTTTTTTTTCGCAAAGAGAATTGTCCAAGGAAGTATGCGCTTAACATTTTTTTCAATTCCCTAAACATGGCACAAAAAACAAAAACAAAAATCCAGAATAATAGCACAAATGTCACTTTCCACAACACATACCAATTTTTCTGAAGTTTGAGAGTTACTGATAACTCTCAAGCTTCAGAAAAAATAAACGACAGACCCTGTTCACACAGGAGCAACGGACTGGATTTTTTTTTGACGTTTACAGGCGATTGATGAAGCGGAGAGGTGACATGCTACGTCGCTCCGGATTTTTAGATTTTTTAAAATTCTTTAATTTTTTTTGACGTTTGTAGATGTCAATCGGCAGTCACTCGACAAACGTGTAAAAAGAATTGTTTTCGTGAATAAAACAATGCGTCTTTTGGGCTGGAGGCTGATCGTATTTGTGCGCCGCGGCTTCCTCGATCCACCACCTGAGGACGCGCCTGGTAGGGAGCATTGGACTTTCCTGGCCTGAAACCACACTGATATGGACCGATCAGGTTGTTGACGAACGGCTTCAGGCGCTCACACAATACGGCAGATAAGATCTTGTAAGCGATCTTAAGAAGACTGATCCCTCTGTAGTTGGAGCAGTTCAGAGGGTCTCCTTTCTTGAGGATCGGACAAACAATGCTGAGGTTCCACTCATCGGGCATACTTTCCTCCGACCATATTTTACATATGAGTTGGTGCTCCTTACCAAGTCATCGCCTGCCATTTTGAACAGCTCGGCAGTTAGGCCGTCAGCTCCAGCAGCTTCGTTGGACTTAAGCTTGTATATGGCTGTCTTCACCTCGTCCAGGTCGGGTGGACGGAATTGTTGGTCTTCGTCGTCCAGGTTGAATGGTTCATTCTGCCTGACAGCGGGATTTGATTCGTCGTCGCCGTTAAACAGTCTGCAGAAGTAGTTCTTCCATATCCTCGGCATCGACTGCGATTCTACTACGATGTTCCCTTTCTTTTAAGAGGATGATAAAAGAATACGTATGTAATCAAAAAATAATCTTCTTTTTTCGAAACAGCAATCACAAATCACTTTCTTTTAATTTTTGTTCGTCGACATTTGACATTTGAAGTTTGAAGTTAGCGATGGAATGCGTTTCATGCGATGGGTTGTCGTAAGCAACACATTCCACAATGTAAATAGGAATTTAGATACCAGACCACTCTCAGTACTACTATTAGTACGAGTAGGCGTACTACAATGAGAATTGGGGTTGAATATCTAATCTAATTATACATTCCACAGTCGGGGCACAAAACCAAAAAGGCGGGAATTCGGCGAACATATGTTCGCAAAAATTTAGGCTACTCGAAGAACGTATGTAGCAAAATCTAGTCATTGGCCGCGTTCAGAATGTTAGGCACTCATATTTTAGTCAAAACCTAACTTATTGAACGGCAAGTTGCAGTTGCAGTTGACATCTCAGTTGTCATTATTTAGACATTTACTTTCTGCTTTCACTTGAGATATGTTTGCGAATTGCGTTTGTTTGTGAAATTCACTGGGAATAAAATGTATCGCTACAAAATAAATAAAATATATTAAAAAAAGGACCGAAATGGGCTACATAGAAGATGAAATTTATGTAAGTAAAATGATATACAGACATGTACTACGAAAGTGAACTATTTACGTTATAGGTGAAGTTGCGCTGTTTGTTGTTAATGATTTGCTGAATCAATCGTGTGTTTTGGAAAATCCAACATTGTATTAAAATGAAAAGCAATAAAAAATTTGAATAAAATTAAATAATAAAAAAGAAAAAAATAAAAGCAAATGAAATTACTGCAGAAAAACTTTAAAGCAGAACCTTTTGCTAAACATCTTCCAGCCAAATCAGCTAATTTTTGACATTCCTTCTACTGACTGAAATTTGAGGGAGAATTTTTGGACTAAGAATCTAGTCCACTACCTCATGAAAGGTAGTGTTTTCTAATAAATTTTCAGTCTCTCGACCAATCAGAGCCGGTTGACTAACCATTCAAACCACAATGGCGGCAAATCGACGACAGGGTGGGGGAGCTTGATCAGCAACTATTGCCTTTTTAAATCATCATCACCATCATCTTCTAATAGCCCGCTTATATGAGGGTCGCGGGTTTAGGGAGCTTAAGTGGACTCTCCACATTTGCCGATCTTCCGCCATCGACTCTAACTCATCAGGGGCAATCCCCATACGGGTAGAGGTGAGATTTCGGACTTGGTCCAGCCATCTCATCCTAGGCCTGCCCAGGGGACGCCTACCCGATGGGACGTCTTGGAAACCGAGTTGATGACATGCGTTTGACGTGCCCAAACCATCGAAGTATGGACCTCTCCGTTCGAAGAAGTAGCTGCTCGACATTGAGTGCCTCGCGTACTCTGGTGTTCCTAACCCGATCTCGCCGAGTCACCCCAGCAATAAAACGAAGAAATCTCATTTCGGCAGCTTGTATCCACGACCTTATTCTTTCGGTCATTACCCAAACCTCATGACCATAGGTGAGGGTCGGAACAAACACTGAATTAAAGACCGACAACTTAGCTTCGATGCCAAGTTCGGCCCTCCTGATAACAGATTGACCAAGTTGTCTCAAAATTGCTCCAGCCTGACCAATCCTACAGGATAACTCAGTATTGCTCCTACCATCACTCGTGAATAGGACCCCGAGATACTTAAACTTCTCCACCTGTTTCAATGGGACTCCACTAACATGCAGAGTGCATTGAACAGGTTCCCAGTTTCAACACAGACGGCGACGAACCTATGAAGTTCGGTCTGGGTGGACGTAAGGATGACCAAGTCATCAGCAAAAAGCAGATGACTTATCCTTAAGTCTCCCAATTCGAACCGTTCCTCACCAAGGCTGCTCTGTAACATCCAATCCATATACACTATGAAAAGTAGAGGTGACAGAACGCACCCCTGGCGAAGTCCAACGCCCACAGTGAAAGGTGTCGACTTAACGCCGTTCACCCGAACACAGCTCTTACAGTTAGTGTACAGAGATTGAATGACCCTCAGAAGAGAACCGTCAATCCCGTACTCCTGCAATACACTCCAGAGTTTACCTCGAGGGACCCGATCATATGCTTTCTCCAAATCCACAAAACAACTGTAGATAGGTTTGGCATACTCCCAGGCCTTCTCAAGTACCATTCTGAGAGTGAACAGCTGGTCGGTTGTGCTTCTACCTGGACGGAAGCCGCACTGTTCATCGCCCAACCTGGACTCGACCACAGCTCTGGAACGCGTTTCCAACACCTTTGCAAAGACTTTTCCGGGGAGACTTAAAAAAGATATACCCCTATAATTGGAGCAATCCCTCTTATCCCCTTTCTTAAAAAGAGGAACAATCACCCCAGTTTGCCAATCGCTGGGTGTTTCACCGCATTCCCACGCCACTTTAATGACACGAGAGAGCCATTCCACTCCCTCTTTACCCAAAGCCTTGAGCATTTCTGGCCGAATTTCATCCACACAAGCAGATTTGCCGACTTTTAGCGCTTTAATCGCCAAAGTCACCTCCTCTACGGTGGGACTATTCTCCGCCCTACTCAAAACTATGGGTCTGCCATCCTCTGTGCCCTGTTCGGAATTGAGCAACTCCGAAAAGTGCTCACTCCATCTGTGCAAGATGTCCTTCTCATCGGAAAGAAGTACACCATCTTTGGATTTGACTCCTTCGATGATATTAAACTTCCTTCCTCTGAGAAGGCGGATGGTCTGCCAGAACACCTTGTTTGCAGATCTGTGATCACAGTCCAATTTCTCACCGAACTCCTTCCAAGACTGCTCCTTAGCTGCTTTAATAGCCAGCTTGCAAGTTCTTCGCGCCTCCATGTACCCGTTTCGAGAAGTTGAATCCCCCAAGTATATCCACACCTTGAAGGCTTTCTTCTTCTCTCTGATGGCTTCTTGAACTCCGGGTGTTTTAAACCACGCAGTTCTTTTCTCACCACTAGCCGCCACACCGAAACGCTTCACTCCGCAAACATCTCCTGCAGAGATCTTCCTCTACATTTGTCGGAACAGTTGGAATTTGTTCAAACCTTTCGGATACCTGTCGTGCAAACTCATCGCTCTGTAAAATCCCACCGTATACGTGTCACCAGCCTTGGTTTACGCTTTGGTAGCACAGGTACATTGTCGTTGAGATACAATTTGCACAAAACGAGGTGATAATCAGGGCTCTCATCACGTAAGACGATATCGTTTCGACGATAGTTTGGCATCACGTAACATGTAAAAATTACTATCGTCTGGGCGATATCGTTTTGACGATTGAACGCTTGCTTCATATAACGCGAAAACTGTCAGTTACTATTGTCTCGACGATTGTTTTTAGACGATAGCAAAATCGGTATCGTTTGTGAATCAAAGAGGCAAAGAAAATTATGAGATTTGTGTTTAAATCAAAGAAATCAATTTTAACAAGTGAAAATATCTCCGTTGTTTTATCCTAAGTTGTTTTGGGATATAGTTCCGTGCAATGTCTGTGTGCTCCTCCGTGAAATTGATTAAAATTTCCATTTGCATCTGAGTCCATTTGCTTGAGAGTAGAATGAATCGACCATTCTCCCAACGGAATATTTCTCGTTGCAATATTTTGACATTTGCTGTCCGATTTAAAATGAGTTTTTGCTTCAGAGAATTAATCTAATTTAGGAAAATTACAAAAAAATAAATTTTCGAAATCAGTTAGCTTCTCTGACGTCAAGAAAAAATTTGAAATTTTTCGCTACGAAATTTGTTTCCCTTGGAATCCAATCTAACAAAAATTGCACAAAATGCTGCGATATTTTTCTCGCAACAATGTTTTTTTCGCAAAGAGAATTGTCCAAGGAAGTATGCGCTTAACATTTTTTTTCAATTCCCTAAACATGGCACAAAAAACAAAAACAAAAATCCAGAATAATAGCACAAATGTCACTTTCCACAACACATACCAATTTTTCTGAAGTTTGAGAGTTACTGATAACTCTCAAGCTTCAGAAAAAATAAACGACGGACCCTGTTCACACAGGAGCAACGGACTGGATTTTTTTTGACGTTTACAGGCGATTGATGAAGCGGAGAGGTGACATGCTACGTCGCTCCGGATTTTTAGATTGTTTAAAATTCTTTAATTTTTTTTGACGTTTGTAGATGTCAATCGGCAGTCACTCGACAAACGTGTAAAAAGAATTGTTTTCGTGAATAAAACAATGCGTCTTTTGGGCTGGAGGCTGATCGTATGTGTGCGCCGCGGCTTCCTCGATCCACCACCTGAGGACGCGCCTGGTAGGGAGCATTGGACTTTCCTGGCCTGAAACCACACTGATATGAACCGATCAGGTTGTTGACGAACGGCTTCAGGCGCTCACACAATACGGCAGATAAGATCTTGTAAGCGATCTTAAGAAGACTGATCCCTCTGTAGTTGGAGCAGTTCAGAGGGTCTCCTTTCTTGAGGATCGGACAAACAATGCTGAGGTTCCACTCATCGGGCATACTTTCCTCCGACCATATTTTACATATGAGTTGGTGCTCCTTACCAAGTCATCGCCTGCCGCTTTGAACAGCTCGGCAGTTAGGCCGTCAGCTCCAGCAGCTTTGTTGGACTTAAGCTTGTATATGGCTGTCTTCACCTCGTCCAGGTCGGGTGGACGGAATTGTTGGTCTTCGTCGTCCAGGTTGAATGGTTCATTCTGCCTGACAGCGGGATTTGATTCGTCGTCGCCGTTAAACAGTCTGCAGAAGTAGTTCTTCCATATCCTCGGCATCGACTGCGATTCCCGATGTTCCCTTTCTTTTAAGAGGATGATAAAAGAATACGTATGTAATTAAAAAATAATCTTCTTTTTTCGAAACAGCAATCACAAATCACTTTCTTTTAATTTTTGTTCGTCGACATTCGACATTTGAAGTTTGAAGTTAGCGATGGAATGCGTTTCATGCGATGGTTTGTCGTAAGCAACACATTCCACAATGTAAATAGGAATTTAGATACCAGACCACTCTCAGTACTACTATTAGTACGAGTAGGCGTACTACAATGAGAATTGGGGTTGAATATCTAATCTAATTATACATTCCACAGTCGGGGCACAAAACCAAAAAGGCGGGAATTCGGCGAACATATGTTCGCAAAAATTTAGGCTACTCGAAGAACGTATGTAGCAAAATCTAGTCATTGGCCGCGTTCAGAATGATAGGCACTCATAGTTTAGTCAAAACCTAACTTATTGAACGGCAAGTTGCAGTTGCAGTTGACATCTCAGTTGTCATTATTTAGACATTTACTTTCTGCTTTCACTTGAGATATGTTTGCGAATTGCGTTTGTTTGTGAAATTCACTGGGAATAAAATGTATCGCTACAAAATAAATAAAATATATTAAAAAAAGGACCGAAATGGGCTACATAGAAGATGAAATTTATGTAAGTAAAATGATATACAGACATGTACTACGAAAGTGAACTATTTACGTTATAGGTGAAGTTGCGCTGTTTGTTGTTAATGATTTGCTGAATCAATCGTGTGTTTTGGAAAATCCAACATTGTATTAAAATGAAAAGCAATAAAAAATTTGAATAAAATTAAATAATAAAAAAGAAAAAAATAAAAGCAAATGAAATTACTGCAGAAAAACTTTAAAGCAGAACCTTTTGCTAAACATCTTCCAGCCAAATCAGCTAATTTTTGACATTCCTTCTACTGACTGAAATTTGAGGGAGAATTTTTGGACTAAGAATCTAGTCCACTACCTCATGAAAGGTCAACTTGTTTTCTAGTAAATTTTCAGTCTCTCGACCAATCAGAGCCGGTTGACTAACCATTCAAACCACAATGGCGGCAAATCGACGACAGGGTGGGGGAGCTTGATCAGCAACTATTGCCTTTTTAAATCATCATCACCATCATCTTCTAATAGCTCGCTTATATGAGGGTCGCGGGTTTAGGGAGCTTAAGTGGACTCTCCACATTTGCCGATCTTCCGCCATCGACTCTAACTCATCAGGGGCAATCCCCATACGGGTAGAGGTGAGATTTCGGACTTGGTCCAGCCATCTCATCCTAGGCCTGCCCAGGGGACGCCTACCCGATGGGACGTCTTGGAAACCGAGTTGATGACATGCGTTTGACGTGCCCAAACCATCGAAGTATGGACCTCTCCGTTCGAAGAAGTAGCTGCTCGACATTGAGTGCCTCGCGTACTCTGGTGTTCCTAACCCGATCTCGCCGAGTCACCCCAGCAATAAAACGAAGAAATCTCATTTCGGCAGCTTGTATCCGCGACCTTATTCTTTCGGTCATTACCCAAACCTCATGACCATAGGTGAGAGTCGGAACAAACACTGAATTAAAGACGGACAACTTAGCTTCGATGCCAAGTTCGGCCCTCCTGATAACAGATTGACCAAGCTGTCTCAAAATTGCTCCAGCCTGACCAATCCTACAGGATAACTCAGTATTGCTCCTACCATCACTCGTGAATAGGACCCCGAGATACTTAAACTTCTCCACCTGTTTCAATGGAACTCCACTAACATGCAGAGTGCATTGAACAGGTTCCCAGTTTCAACACAGACGGCGACGAACCTATGAAGTTCGGTCTGGGTGGACGTAAGGATGACCAAGTCATCAGCAAAAAGCAGATGACTTATCCTTAAGTCTCCCAATTCGAACCGTTCCTCACCAAGGCTGCTCTGTAACATCCAATCCATATACACTATGAAAAGTAGAGGTGACAGAACGCACCCCTGGCGAAGTCCAACGCCCACAGTGAAAGGTGTCGACTTAACGCCGTTCACCCGAACACAGCTCTTACAGTTAGTGTACAGAGATTGAATGACCCTCAGAAGAGAACCGTCAATCCCGTACTCCTGCAATACACTCCAGAGTTTACCTCGAGGGACCCGATCATATGCTTTCTCCAAATCCACAAAACAACTGTAGATAGGTTTGGCATACTCCCAGGCCTTCTCAAGTACCATTCTGAGAGTGAACAGCTGGTCGGTTGTGCTTCTACCTGGACGGAAGCCGCACTGTTCATCGCCCAACCTGGACTCGACCACAGCTCTGGAACGCGTTTCCAACACCTTTGCAAAGACTTTTCCGGGGAGACTTAAAAAAGATATACCCCTATAATTGGAGCAATCCCTCTTATCCCCTTTCTTAAAAAGAAGAACAATCACCCCAGTTTGCCAATCGCTGGGTGTTTCACCGCATTCCCACGCCACTTTAATGACACGAGAGAGCCATTCCACTCCTTCTTTACCCAAAGCCTTGAGCATTTCTGGCCGAATTTCATCCACACCAGCAGATTTGCCGACTTTTAGCGCTTTAATCGCCAAAGTCACCTCCTCTACGGTAAGACTATTCTCCGCCCTACTCAAAACTATGGGTCTGCCATCCTCAGTGCAACTCCGAAAAGTGCTCACTCCATCTGTGCAAGATGTCCTTCTCATCGGAAAGAAGTACACCATCTTTGGATTTGACTCCTTCGATGATATTAAACTTCCTTCCTCTGAGAAGGCGGATGGTCTGCCAGAACACCTTGTTTGCAGATCTGTGATCACAGTCCAATTTCTCACCGAACTCCTTCCAAGACTGCTCCTTAGCTGCTTTAATAGCCAGCTTGCAAGTTCTTCGCGCCTCCATGTACCCGTTTCGAGAAGTTGAATCCCCCAAGTGTATCCACACCTTGAAGGCTTTCTTCTTCTCTCTGATGGCTTCTTGAACTCCGGGTGTTTTAAACCACGCAGTTCTTTTCTCACCACTAGCCGCCACACCGAAACACTTCACTCCGCAAACATCTCCTGCAGAGATCTTCCTCTACATTTGTCGGAACAGTTGGAATTTGTTCAAACCTTTCGGATACCTGTCGTGCAAACTCATCGCTCTGTAAAATCCCACCGTATACGTGTCACCAGCCTTGGTTTACGCTTTGGTAGCACAGGTACATTGTCGTTGAGATACAATTTGCACAAAACGAGGTGATAATCAGGGCTCTTATCACGTAAGACGATATCGTTTCGACGATAGTTTGGTATCACGTAACATGTAAAAATTACTATCGTCTGGGCGATATCGTTTTGACGATTGAACGCTTGCTTCATATAACGCGAAAACTGTCAGTTACTATCGTCTCGACGATTGTTTTTAGACGATAGCAAAATCGGTATCGTTTGTGAATCAAAGAGGCAAAGAAAATTATGAGATTTGTGTTTAAATCAAAGAAATCAATTTTAACAAGTGAAAATATCTCCGTTGTTTTATCCTAAGTTGTTTTGGGATATAGTTCCGTGCAATGTCTGTGTGCTCCTCCGTGAAATTGATTAAAATTTCCATTTGCATCTGAGTCCATTTGCTTGAGAGTAGAATGAATCGACCATTCTCCCAACGGAATATTTCTCGTTGCAATATTTTGACATTTGCTGTCCGATTTAAAATGAGTTTTTGCTTCAGAGAATTAATCTAATTTAGGAAAATTACAAAAAAATAAATTTTCGAAATCAGTTAGCTTCTCTGACGTCAAGAAAAAATTTGAAATTTTTCGCTACGAAATTTGTTTCCCTTGGAATCCAATCTAACAAAAATTGCACAAAATGCTGCGATATTTTTCTAGCAACAATGTTTTTTTTCGCAAAGAGAATTGTCCAAGGAAGTATGCGCTTAACATTTTTTTCAATTCCCTAAACATGGCACAAAAAACAAAAACAAAAATCCAGAATAATAGCACAAATGTCACTTTCCACAACACATACCAATTTTTCTGAAGTTTGAGAGTTACTGATAACTCTTAAGCTTCAGAAAAAATAAACGACAGACCCTGTTCACACAGGAGCAACGGACTGGATTTTTTTTTGACGTTTACAGGCGATTGATGAAGCGGAGAGGTGACATGCTACGTCGCTCCGGATTTTTAGATTTTTTAAAATTCTTTAATTTTTTTTGACGTTTGTAGATGTCAATCGGCAGTCACTCGACAAACGTGTAAAAAGAATTGTTTTCGTGAATAAAACAATGCGTCTTTTGGGCTGGAGGCTGATCGTATTTGTGCGCCGCGGCTTCCTCGATCCACCACCTGAGGACGCGCCTGGTAGGGAGCATTGGACTTTCCTGGCCTGAAACCACACTGATATGGACCGATCAGGTTGTTGACGAACGGCTTCAGGCGCTCACACAATACGGCAGATAAGATCTTGTAAGCGATCTTAAGAAGACTGATCCCTCTGTAGTTGGAGCAGTTCAGAGGGTCTCCTTTCTTGAGGATCGGACAAACAATGCTGAGGTTCCACTCATCGGGCATACTTTCCTCCGACCATATTTTACATATGAGTTGGTGCTCCTTACCAAGTCATCGCCTGCCACTTTGAACAGCTCGGCAGTTAGGCCGTCAGCTCCAGCAGCTTCGTTGGACTTAAGCTTGTATATGGCTGTCTTCACCTCGTCCAGGTCGGGTGGACGGAATTGTTGGTCTTCGTCGTCCAGGTTGAATGGTTCATTCTGCCTGACAGCGGGATTTGATTCGTCGTCGCCGTTAAACAGTCTGCAGAAGTAGTTCTTCCATATCCTCGGCATCGACTGCGATTCTACTACGATGTTCCCTTTCTTTTAAGAGGATGATAAAAGAATACGTATGTAATCAAAAAATAATCTTCTTTTTTCGAAACAGCAATCACAAATCACTTTCTTTTAATTTTTGTTCGTCGACATTTGACATTTGAAGTTTGAAGTTAGCGATGGAATGCGTTTCATGCGATGGGTTGTCGTAAGCAACACATTCCACAATGTAAATAGGAATTTAGATACCAGACCACTCTCAGTACTACTATTAGTACGAGTAGGCGTACTACAATGAGAATTGGGGTTGAATATCTAATCTAATTATACATTCCACAGTCGGGGCACAAAACCAAAAAGGCGGGAATTCGGCGAACATATGTTCGCAAAAATTTAGGCTACTCGAAGAACGTATGTAGCAAAATCTAGTCATTGGCCGCGTTCAGAATGATAGGCACTCATAGTTTAGTCAAAACCTAACTTATTGAACGGCAAGTTGCAGTTGCAGTTGACATCTCAGTTGTCATTATTTAGACATTTACTTTCTGCTTTCACTTGAGATATGTTTGCGAATTGCGTTTGTTTGTGAAATTCACTGGGAATAAAATGTATCGCTACAAAATAAATAAAATATATTAAAAAAAGGACCGAAATGGGCTACATAGAAGATGAAATTTATGTAAGTAAAATGATATACAGACATGTACTACGAAAGTGAACTATTTACGTTATAGGTGAAGTTGCGCTGTTTGTTGTTAATGATTTGCTGAATCAATCGTGTGTTTTGGAAAATCCAACATTGTATTAAAATGAAAAGCAATAAAAAATTTGAATAAAATTAAATAATAAAAAAGAAAAAAATAAAAGCAAATGAAATTACTGCAGAAAAACTTTAAAGCAGAACCTTTTGCTAAACATCTTCCAGCCAAATCAGCTAATTTTTGACATTCCTTCTACTGACTGAAATTTGAGGGAGAATTTTTGGACTAAGAATCTAGTCCACTACCTCATGAAAGGTCAACTTGTTTTCTAATAAATTTTCAGTCTCTCGACCAATCAGAGCCGGTTGACTAACCATTCAAACCACAATGGCGGCAAATCGACGACAGGGTGGGGGAGCTTGATCAGCAACTATTGCCTTTTTAAATCATCATCACCATCATCTTCTAATAGCCCGCTTATATGAGGGTCGCGGGTTTAGGGAGCTTAAGTGGACTCTCCACATTTGCCGATCTTCCGCCATCGACTCTAACTCATCAGGGGCAATCCCCATACGGGTAGAGGTGAGATTTCGGACTTGGTCCAGCCATCTCATCCTAGGCCTGCCCAGGGGACGCCTACCCGATGGGACGTCTTGGAAACCGAGTTGATGACATGTGTTTGACGTGCCCAAACCATCGAAGTATGGACCTCTCCGTTCGAAGAAGTAGCTGCTCGACATTGAGTGCCTCGCGTACTCTGGTGTTCCTAACCCGATCTCGCCGAGTCACCCCAGCAATAAAACGAAGAAATCTCATTTCGGCAGCTTGTATCCGCGACCTTATTCTTTCGGTCATTACCCAAACCTCATGACCATAGGTGAGGGTCGGAACAAACACTGAATTAAAGACGGACAACTTAGCTTCGATGCCAAGTTCGGCCCTCCTGATAACAGATTGACCAAGCTGTCTCAAAATTGCTCCAGCCTGACCAATCCTACAGGATAACTCAGTATTGCTCCTACCATCACTCGTGAATAGGACCCCGAGATACTTAAACTTCTCCACCTGTTTCAATGGAACTCCACTAACATGCAGAGTGCATTGAACAGGTTCCCAGTTTCAACACAGACGGCGACGAACCTATGAAGTTCGGTCTGGGTGGACGTAAGGATGACCAAGTCATCAGCAAAAAGCAGATGACTTATCCTTAAGTCTCCCAATTCGAACCGTTCCTCACCAAGGCTGCTCTGTAACATCCAATCCATATACACTATGAAAAGTAGAGGTGACAGAACGCACCCCTGGCGAAGTCCAACGCCCACAGTGAAAGGTGTCGACTTAACGCCGTTCACCCGAACACAGCTCTTACAGTTAGTGTACAGAGATTGAATGACCCTCAGAAGAGAACCGTCAATCCCGTACTCCTGCAATACACTCCAGAGTTTACCTCGAGGGACCCGATCATATGCTTTCTCCAAATCCACAAAACAACTGTAGATAGGTTTGGCATACTCCCAGGCCTTCTCAAGTACCATTCTGAGAGTGAACAGCTGGTCGGTTGTGCTTCTACCTGGACGGAAGCCGCACTGTTCATCGCCCAACCTGGACTCGACCACAGCTCTGGAACGCGTTTCCAACACCTTTGCAAAGACTTTTCCGGGGAGACTTAAAAAAGATATACCCCTATAATTGGAGCAATCCCTCTTATCCCCTTTCTTAAAAAGAGGAACAATCACCCCAGTTTGCCAATCGCTGGGTGTTTCACCGCATTCCCACGCCACTTTAATGACACGAGAGAGCCATTCCACTCCCTCTTTACCCAAAGCCTTGAGCATTTCTGGCCGAATTTCATCCACACAAGCAGATTTGCCGACTTTTAGCGCTTTAATCGCCAAAGTCACCTCCTCTACGGTGGGACTATTCTCCGCCCTACTCAAAACTATGGGTCTGCCATCCTCTGTGCCCTGTTCGGAATTGAGCAACTCCGAAAAGTGCTCACTCCATCTGTGCAAGATGTCCTTCTCATCGGAAAGAAGTACACCATCTTTGGATTTGACTCCTTCGATGATATTAAACTTCCTTCCTCTGAGAAGGCGGATGGTCTGCCAGAACACCTTGTTTGCAGATCTGTGATCACAGTCCAATTTCTCACCGAACTCTTTCCAAGACTGCTCCTTAGCTGCTTTAATAGCCAGCTTGCAAGTTCTTCGCGCCTCCATGTACCCGTTTCGAGAAGTTGAATCCCCCAAGTATATCCACACCTTGAAGGCTTTCTTCTTCTCTCTGATGGCTTCTTGAACTCCGGGTGTTTTAAACCACGCAGTTCTTTTCTCACCACTAGCCGCCACACCGAAACGCTTCACTCCGCAAACATCTCCTGCAGAGATCTTCCTCTACATTTGTCGGAACAGTTGGAATTTGTTCAAACCTTTCGGATACCTGTCGTGCAAACTCATCGCTCTGTAAAATCCCACCGTATACGTGTCACCAGCCTTGGTTTACGCTTTGGTAGCACAGGTACATTGTCGTTGAGATACAATTTGCACAAAACGAGGTGATAATCAGGGCTCTCATCACGTAAGACGATATCGTTTCGACGATAGTTTGGCATCACGTAACATGTAAAAATTACTATCGTCTGGGCGATATCGTTTTGACGATTGAACGCTTGCTTCATATAACGCGAAAACTGTCAGTTACTATTGTCTCGACGATTGTTTTTAGACGATAGCAAAATCGGTATCGTTTGTGAATCAAAGAGGCAAAGAAAATTATGAGATTTGTGTTTAAATCAAAGAAATCAATTTTAACAAGTGAAAATATCTCCGTTGTTTTATCCTAAGTTGTTTTGGGATATAGTTCCGTGCAATGTCTGTGTGCTCCTCCGTGAAATTGATTAAAATTTCCATTTGCATCTGAGTCCATTTGCTTGAGAGTAGAATGAATCGACCATTCTCCCAACGGAATATTTCTCGTTGCAATATTTTGACATTTGCTGTCCGATTTAAAATGAGTTTTTGCTTCAGAGAATTAATCTAATTTAGGAAAATTACAAAAAAATAAATTTTCGAAATCAGTTAGCTTCTCTGACGTCAAGAAAAAATTTGAAATTTTTCGCTACGAAATTTGTTTCCCTTGGAATCCAATCTAACAAAAATTGCACAAAATGCTGCGATATTTTTCTAGCAACAATGTTTTTTTCGCAAAGAGAATTGTCCAAGGAAGTATGCGCTTAACATTTTTTTTCAATTCCCTAAACATGGCACAAAAAACAAAAACAAAAATCCAGAATAATAGCACAAATGTCACTTTCCACAACACATACCAATTTTTCTGAAGTTTGAGAGTTACTGATAACTCTCAAGCTTCAGAAAAAATAAACGACGGACCCTGTTCACACAGGAGCAACGGACTGGATTTTTTTTGACGTTTACAGGCGATTGATGAAGCGGAGAGGTGACATGCTACGTCGCTCCGGATTTTTAGATTGTTTAAAATTCTTTAATTTTTTTTGACGTTTGTAGATGTCAATCGGCAGTCACTCGACAAACGTGTAAAAAGAATTGTTTTCGTGAATAAAACAATGCGTCTTTTGGGCTGGAGGCTGATCGTATGTGTGCGCCGCGGCTTCCTTGATCCACCACCTGAGGACGCGCCTGGTAGGGAGCATTGGACTTTCCTGGCCTGAAACCACACTGATATGAACCGATCAGGTTGTTGACGAACGGCTTCAGGCGCTCACACAATACGGCAGATAAGATCTTGTAAGCGATCTTAAGAAGACTGATCCCTCTGTAGTTGGAGCAGTTCAGAGGGTCTCCTTTCTTGAGGATCGGACAAACAATGCTGAGGTTCCACTCATCGGGCATACTTTCCTCCGACCATATTTTACATATGAGTTGGTGCTCCTTACCAAGTCATCGCCTGCCACTTTGAACAGCTCGGCAGTTAGGCCGTCAGCTCCAGCAGCTTCGTTGGACTTAAGCTTGTATATGGCTGTCTTCACCTCGTCCAGGTCGGGTGGACGGAATTGTTGGTCTTCGTCGTCCAGGTTGAATGGTTCATTCTGCCTGACAGCGGGATTTGATTCGTCGTCGCCGTTAAACAGTCTGCAGAAGTAGTTCTTCCATATCCTCGGCATCGACTGCGATTCTACTACGATGTTCCCTTTCTTTTAAGAGGATGATAAAAGAATACGTATGTAATTAAAAAATAATCTTCTTTTTTCGAAACAGCAATCACAAATCACTTTCTTTTAATTTTTGTTCGTCGACATTTGACATTTGAAGTTTGAAGTTAGCGATGGAATGCGTTTCATGCGATGGGTTGTCGTAAGCAACACATTCCACAATGTAAATAGGAATTTAGATACCAGACCACTCTCAGTACTACTATTAGTACGAGTAGGCGTACTACAATGAGAATTGGGGTTGAATATCTAATCTAATTATACATTCCACAGTCGGGGCACAAAACCAAAAAGGCGGGAATTCGGCGAACATATGTTCGCAAAAATTTAGGCTACTCGAAGAACGTATGTAGCAAAATCTAGTCATTGGCCGCGTTCAGAATGTTAGGCACTCATATTTTAGTCAAAACCTAACTTATTGAACGGCAAGTTGCAGTTGCAGTTGACATCTCAGTTGTCATTATTTAGACATTTACTTTCTGCTTTCACTTGAGATATGTTTGCGAATTGCGTTTGTTTGTGAAATTCACTGGGAATAAAATGTATCGCTACAAAATAAATAAAATATATTAAAAAAAGGACCGAAATGGGCTACATAGAAGATGAAATTTATGTAAGTAAAATGATATACAGACATGTACTACGAAAGTGAACTATTTACGTTATAGGTGAAGTTGCGCTGTTTGTTGTTAATGATTTGCTGAATCAATCGTGTGTTTTGGAAAATCCAACATTGTATTAAAATGAAAAGCAATAAAAAATTTGAATAAAATTAAATAATAAAAAAGAAAAAAATAAAAGCAAATGAAATTACTGCAGAAAAACTTTAAAGCAGAACCTTTTGCTAAACATCTTCCAGCCAAATCAGCTAATTTTTGACATTCCTTCTACTGACTGAAATTTGAGGGAGAATTTTTGGACTAAGAATCTAGTCCACTACCTCATGAAAGGTCAACTTGTTTTCTAGTAAATTTTCAGTCTCTCGACCAATCAGAGCCGGTTGACTAACCATTCAAACCACAATGGCGGCAAATCGACGACAGGGTGGGGGAGCTTGATCAGCAACTATTGCCTTTTTAAATCATCATCACCATCATCTTCTAATAGCTCGCTTAATTGAGGGTCGCGGGTTTAGGGAGCTTAAGTGGACTCTCCACATTTGCCGATCTTCCGCCATCGACTCTAACTCATCAGGGGCAATCCCCATACGGGTAGAGGTGAGATTTCGGACTTGGTCCAGCCATCTCATCCTAGGCCTGCCCAGGGGACGCCTACCCGATGGGACGTCTTGGAAACCGAGTTGATGACATGCGTTTGACGTGCCCAAACCATCGAAGTATGGACCTCTCCGTTCGAAGAAGTAGCTGCTCGACATTGAGTGCCTCGCGTACTCTGGTGTTCCTAACCCGATCTCGCCGAGTCACCCCAGCAATAAAACGAAGAAATCTCATTTCGGCAGCTTGTATCCACGACCTTATTCTTTCGGTCATTACCCAAACCTCATGACCATAGGTGAGGGTCGGAACAAACACTGAATTAAAGACGGACAACTTAGCTTCGATGCCAAGTTCGGCCCTCCTGATAACAGATTGACCAAGCTGTCTCAAAATTGCTCCAGCCTGACCAATCCTACAGGATAACTCAGTATTGCTCCTACCATCACTCGTGAATAGGACCCCGAGATACTTAAACTTCTCCACCTGTTTCAATGGAACTCCACTAACATGCAGAGTGCATTGAACAGGTTCCCAGTTTCAACACAGACGGCGACGAACCTATGAAGTTCGGTCTGGGTGGACGTAAGGATGACCAAGTCATCAGCAAAAAGCAGATGACTTATCCTTAAGTCTCCCAATTCGAACCGTTCCTCACCAAGGCTGCTCTGTAACATCCAATCCATATACACTATGAAAAGTAGAGGTGACAGAACGCACCCCTGGCGAAGTCCAACGCCCACAGTGAAAGGTGTCGACTTAACGCCGTTCACCCGAACACAGCTCTTACAGTTAGTGTACAGAGATTGAATGACCCTCAGAAGAGAACCGTCAATCCCGTACTCCTGCAATACACTCCAGAGTTTACCTCGAGGGACCCGATCATATGCTTTCTCCAAATCCACAAAACAACTGTAGATAGGTTTGGCATACTCCCAGGCCTTCTCAAGTACCATTCTGAGAGTGAACAGCTGGTCGGTTGTGCTTCTACCTGGACGGAAGCCGCACTGTTCATCGCCCAACCTGGACTCGACCACAGCTCTGGAACGCGTTTCCAACACCTTTGCAAAGACTTTTCCGGGGAGACTTAAAAAAGATATACCCCTATAATTGGAGCAATCCCTCTTATCCCCTTTCTTAAAAAGAAGAACAATCACCCCAGTTTGCCAATCGCTGGGTGTTTCACCGCATTCCCACGCCACTTTAATGACACGAGAGAGCCATTCCACTCCTTCTTTACCCAAAGCCTTGAGCATTTCTGGCCGAATTTCATCCACACCAGCAGATTTGCCGACTTTTAGCGCTTTAATCGCCAAAGTCACCTCCTCTACGGTGGGACTATTCTCCGCCCTACTCAAAACTATGGGTCTGCCATCCTCAGTGCCCTGTTCGGAATTGAGCAACTCCGAAAAGTGCTCACTCCATCTGTGCAAGATGTCCTTCTCATCGGAAAGAAGTACACCATCTTTGGATTTGACTCCTTCGATGATATTAAACTTCCTTCCTCTGAGAAGGCGGATGGTCTGCCAGAACACCTTGTTTGCAGATCTGTGATCACAGTCCAATTTCTCACCGAACTCCTTCCAAGACTGCTCCTTAGCTGCTTTAATAGCCAGCTTGCAAGTTCTTCGCGCCTCCATGTACCCGTTTCGAGAAGTTGAATCCCCCAAGTGTATCCACACCTTGAAGGCTTTCTTCTTCTCTCTGATGGCTTCTTGAACTCCGGGTGTTTTAAACCACGCAGTTCTTTTCTCACCACTAGCCGCCACACCGAAACACTTCACTCCGCAAACATCTCCTGCAGAGATCTTCCTCTACATTTGTCGGAACAGTTGGAATTTGTTCAAACCTTTCGGATACCTGTCGTGCAAACTCATCGCTCTGTAAAATCCCACCGTATACGTGTCACCAGCCTTGGTTTACGCTTTGGTAGCACAGGTACATTGTCGTTGAGATACAATTTGCACAAAACGAGGTGATAATCAGGGCTCTTATCACGTAAGACGATATCGTTTCGACGATAGTTTGGTATCACGTAACATGTAAAAATTACTATCGTCTGGGCGATATCGTTTTGACGATTGAACGCTTGCTTCATATAACGCGAAAACTGTCAGTTACTATCGTCTCGACGATTGTTTTTAGACGATAGCAAAATCGGTATCGTTTGTGAATCAAAGAGGCAAAGAAAATTATGAGATTTGTGTTTAAATCAAAGAAATCAATTTTAACAAGTGAAAATATCTCCGTTGTTTTATCCTAAGTTGTTTTGGGATATAGTTCCGTGCAATGTCTGTGTGCTCCTCCGTGAAATTGATTAAAATTTCCATTTGCATCTGAGTCCATTTGCTTGAGAGTAGAATGAATCGACCATTCTCCCAACGGAATATTTCTCGTTGCAATATTTTGACATTTGCTGTCCGATTTAAAATGAGTTTTTGCTTCAGAGAATTAATCTAATTTAGGAAAATTACAAAAAAATAAATTTTCGAAATCAGTTAGCTTCTCTGACGTCAAGAAAAAATTTGAAATTTTTCGCTACGAAATTTGTTTCCCTTGGAATCCAATCTAACAAAAATTGCACAAAATGCTGCGATATTTTTCTAGCAACAATGTTTTTTTTCGCAAAGAGAATTGTCCAAGGAAGTATGCGCTTAACATTTTTTTCAATTCCCTAAACATGGCACAAAAAACAAAAACAAAAATCCAGAATAATAGCACAAATGTCACTTTCCACAACACATACCAATTTTTCTGAAGTTTGAGAGTTACTGATAACTCTTAAGCTTCAGAAAAAATAAACGACAGACCCTGTTCACACAGGAGCAACGGACTGGATTTTTTTTTGACGTTTACAGGCGATTGATGAAGCGGAGAGGTGACATGCTACGTCGCTCCGGATTTTTAGATTTTTTAAAATTCTTTAATTTTTTTTGACGTTTGTAGATGTCAATCGGCAGTCACTCGACAAACGTGTAAAAAGAATTGTTTTCGTGAATAAAACAATGCGTCTTTTGGGCTGGAGGCTGATCGTATTTGTGCGCCGCGGCTTCCTCGATCCACCACCTGAGGACGCGCCTGGTAGGGAGCATTGGACTTTCCTGGCCTGAAACCACACTGATATGGACCGATCAGGTTGTTGACGAACGGCTTCAGGCGCTCACACAATACGGCAGATAAGATCTTGTAAGCGATCTTAAGAAGACTGATCCTTCTGTAGTTGGAGCAGTTCAGAGGGTCTCCTTTCTTGAGGATCGGACAAACAATGCTGAGGTTCCACTCATCGGGCATACTTTCCTCCGACCATATTTTACATATGAGTTGGTGCTCCTTACCAAGTCATCGCCTGCCACTTTGAACAGCTCGGCAGTTAGGCCGTCAGCTCCAGCAGCTTCGTTGGACTTAAGCTTGTATATGGCTGTCTTCACCTCGTCCAGGTCGGGTGGACGGAATTGTTGGTCTTCGTCGTCCAGGTTGAATGGTTCATTCTGCCTGACAGCGGGATTTGATTCGTCGTCGCCGTTAAACAGTCTGCAGAAGTAGTTCTTCCATATCCTCGGCATCGACTGCGATTCTACTACGATGTTCCCTTTCTTTTAAGAGGATGATAAAAGAATACGTATGTAATCAAAAAATAATCTTCTTTTTTCGAAACAGCAATCACAAATCACTTTCTTTTAATTTTTGTTCGTCGACATTTGACATTTGAAGTTTGAAGTTAGCGATGGAATGCGTTTCATGCGATGGGTTGTCGTAAGCAACACATTCCACAATGTAAATAGGAATTTAGATACCAGACCACTCTCAGTACTACTATTAGTACGAGTAGGCGTACTACAATGAGAATTGGGGTTGAATATCTAATCTAATTATACATTCCACAGTCGGGGCACAAAACCAAAAAGGCGGGAATTCGGCGAACATATGTTCGCAAAAATTTAGGCTACTCGAAGAACGTATGTAGCAAAATCTAGTCATTGGCCGCGTTCAGAATGTTAGGCACTCATATTTTAGTCAAAACCTAACTTATTGAACGGCAAGTTGCAGTTGCAGTTGACATCTCAGTTGTCATTATTTAGACATTTACTTTCTGCTTTCACTTGAGATATGTTTGCGAATTGCGTTTGTTTGTGAAATTCACTGGGAATAAAATGTATCGCTACAAAATAAATAAAATATATTAAAAAAAGGACCGAAATGGGCTACATAGAAGATGAAATTTATGTAAGTAAAATGATATACAGACATGTACTACGAAAGTGAACTATTTACGTTATAGGTGAAGTTGCGCTGTTTGTTGTTAATGATTTGCTGAATCAATCGTGTGTTTTGGAAAATCCAACATTGTATTAAAATGAAAAGCAATAAAAAATTTGAATAAAATTAAATAATAAAAAAGAAAAAAATAAAAGCAAATGAAATTACTGCAGAAAAACTTTAAAGCAGAACCTTTTGCTAAACATCTTCCAGCCAAATCAGCTAATTTTTGACATTCCTTCTACTGACTGAAATTTGAGGGAGAATTTTTGGACTAAGAATCTAGTCCACTACCTCATGAAAGGTCAACTTGTTTTCTAATAAATTTTCAGTCTCTCGACCAATCAGAGCCGGTTGACTAACCATTCAAACCACAATGGCGGCAAATCGACGACAGGGTGGGGGAGCTTGATCAGCAACTATTGCCTTTTTAAATCATCATCACCATCATCTTCTAATAGCCCGCTTATATGAGGGTCGCGGGTTTAGGGAGCTTAAGTGGACTCTCCACATTTGCCGATCTTCCGCCATCGACTCTAACTCATCAGGGGCAATCCCCATACGGGTAGAGGTGAGATTTCGGACTTGGTCCAGCCATCTCATCCTAGGCCTGCCCAGGGGACGCCTACCCGATGGGACGTCTTGGAAACCGAGTTGATGACATGCGTTTGACGTGCCCAAACCATCGAAGTATGGACCTCTCCGTTCGAAGAAGTAGCTGCTCGACATTGAGTGCCTCGCGTACTCTGGTGTTCCTAACCCGATCTCGCCGAGTCACCCCAGCAATAAAACGAAGAAATCTCATTTCGGCAGCTTGTATCCACGACCTTATTCTTTCGGTCATTACCCAAACCTCATGACCATAGGTGAGGGTCGGAACAAACACTGAATTAAAGACCGACAACTTAGCTTCGATGCCAAGTTCGGCCCTCCTGATAACAGATTGACCAAGTTGTCTCAAAATTGCTCCAGCCTGACCAATCCTACAGGATAACTCAGTATTGCTCCTACCATCACTCGTGAATAGGACCCCGAGATACTTAAACTTCTCCACCTGTTTCAATGGGACTCCACTAACATGCAGAGTGCATTGAACAGGTTCCCAGTTTCAACACAGACGGCGACGAACCTATGAAGTTCGGTCTGGGTGGACGTAAGGATGACCAAGTCATCAGCAAAAAGCAGATGACTTATCCTTAAGTCTCCCAATTCGAACCGTTCCTCACCAAGGCTGCTCTGTAACATCCAATCCATATACACTATGAAAAGTAGAGGTGACAGAACGCACCCCTGGCGAAGTCCAACGCCCACAGTGAAAGGTGTCGACTTAACGCCGTTCACCCGAACACAGCTCTTACAGTTAGTGTACAGAGATTGAATGACCCTCAGAAGAGAACCGTCAATCCCGTACTCCTGCAATACACTCCAGAGTTTACCTCGAGGGACCCGATCATATGCTTTCTCCAAATCCACAAAACAACTGTAGATAGGTTTGGCATACTCCCAGGCCTTCTCAAGTACCATTCTGAGAGTGAACAGCTGGTCGGTTGTGCTTCTACCTGGACGGAAGCCGCACTGTTCATCGCCCAACCTGGACTCGACCACAGCTCTGGAACGCGTTTCCAACACCTTTGCAAAGACTTTTCCGGGGAGACTTAAAAAAGATATACCCCTATAATTGGAGCAATCCCTCTTATCCCCTTTCTTAAAAAGAGGAACAATCACCCCAGTTTGCCAATCGCTGGGTGTTTCACCGCATTCCCACGCCACTTTAATGACACGAGAGAGCCATTCCACTCCCTCTTTACCCAAAGCCTTGAACATTTCTGGCCGAATTTCATCCACACAAGCAGATTTGCCGACTTTTAGCGCTTTAATCGCCAAAGTCACCTCCTCTACGGTGGGACTATTCTCCGCCCTACTCAAAACTATGGGTCTGCCATCCTCTGTGCCCTGTTCGGAATTGAGCAACTCCGAAAAGTGCTCACTCCATCTGTGCAAGATGTCCTTCTCATCGGAAAGAAGTACACCATCTTTGGATTTGACTCCTTCGATGATATTAAACTTCCTTCCTCTGAGAAGGCGGATGGTCTGCCAGAACACCTTGTTTGCAGATCTGTGATCACAGTCCAATTTCTCACCGAACTCCTTCCAAGACTGCTCCTTAGCTGCTTTAATAGCCAGCTTGCAAGTTCTTCGCGCCTCCATGTACCCGTTTCGAGAAGTTGAATCCCCCAAGTATATCCACACCTTGAAGGCTTTCTTCTTCTCTCTGATGGCTTCTTGAACTCCGGGTGTTTTAAACCACGCAGTTCTTTTCTCACCACTAGCCGCCACACCGAAACGCTTCACTCCGCAAACATCTCCTGCAGAGATCTTCCTCTACATTTGTCGGAACAGTTGGAATTTGTTCAAACCTTTCGGATACCTGTCGTGCAAACTCATCGCTCTGTAAAATCCCACCGTATACGTGTCACCAGCCTTGGTTTACGCTTTGGTAGCACAGGTACATTGTCGTTGAGATACAATTTGCACAAAACGAGGTGATAATCAGGGCTCTCATCACGTAAGACGATATCGTTTCGACGATAGTTTGGCATCACGTAACATGTAAAAATTACTATCGTCTGGGCGATATCGTTTTGACGATTGAACGCTTGCTTCATATAACGCGAAAACTGTCAGTTACTATTGTCTCGACGATTGTTTTTAGACGATAGCAAAATCGGTATCGTTTGTGAATCAAAGAGGCAAAGAAAATTATGAGATTTGTGTTTAAATCAAAGAAATCAATTTTAACAAGTGAAAATATCTCCGTTGTTTTATCCTAAGTTGTTTTGGGATATAGTTCCGTGCAATGTCTGTGTGCTCCTCCGTGAAATTGATTAAAATTTCCATTTGCATCTGAGTCCATTTGCTTGAGAGTAGAATGAATCGACCATTCTCCCAACGGAATATTTCTCGTTGCAATATTTTGACATTTGCTGTCCGATTTAAAATGAGTTTTTGCTTCAGAGAATTAATCTAATTTAGGAAAATTACAAAAAAATAAATTTTCGAAATCAGTTAGCTTCTCTGACGTCAAGAAAAAATTTGAAATTTTTCGCTACGAAATTTGTTTCCCTTGGAATCCAATCTAACAAAAATTGCACAAAATGCTGCGATATTTTTCTAGCAACAATGTTTTTTTTCGCAAAGAGAATTGTCCAAGGAAGTATGCGCTTAACATTTTTTTCAATTCCCTAAACATGGCACAAAAAACAAAAACAAAAATCCAGAATAATAGCACAAATGTCACTTTCCACAACACATACCAATTTTTCTGAAGTTTGAGAGTTACTGATAACTCTCAAGCTTCAGAAAAAATAAACGACGGACCCTGTTCACACAGGAGCAACGGACTGGATTTTTTTTGACGTTTACAGGCGATTGATGAAGCGGAGAGGTGACATGCTACGTCGCTCCGGATTTTTAGATTGTTTAAAATTCTTTAATTTTTTTTGACGTTTGTAGATGTCAATCGGCAGTCACTCGACAAACGTGTAAAAAGAATTGTTTTCGTGAATAAAACAATGCGTCTTTTGGGCTGGAGGCTGATCGTATGTGTGCGCCGCGGCTTCCTCGATCCACCACCTGAGGACGCGCCTGGTAGGGAGCATTGGACTTTCCTGGCCTGAAACCACACTGATATGAACCGATCAGGTTGTTGACGAACGGCTTCAGGCGCTCACACAATACGGCAGATAAGATCTTGTAAGCGATCTTAAGAAGACTGATCCCTCTGTAGTTGGAGCAGTTCAGAGGGTCTCCTTTCTTGAGGATCGGACAAACAATGCTGAGGTTCCACTCATCGGGCATACTTTCCTCCGACCATATTTTACATATGAGTTGGTGCTCCTTACCAAGTCATCGCCTGCCACTTTGAACAGCTCGGCAGTTAGGCCGTCAGCTCCAGCAGCTTCGTTGGACTTAAGCTTGTATATGGCTGTCTTCACCTCGTCCAGGTCGGGTGGACGGAATTGTTGGTCTTCGTCGTCCAGGTTGAATGGTTCATTCTGCCTGACAGCGGGATTTGATTCGTCGTCGCCGTTAAACAGTCTGCAGAAGTAGTTCTTCCATATCCTCGGCATCGACTGCGATTCTACTACGATGTTCCCTTTCTTTTAAGAGGATGATAAAAGAATACGTATGTAATTAAAAAATAATCTTCTTTTTTCGAAACAGCAATCACAAATCACTTTCTTTTAATTTTTGTTCGTCGACATTCGACATTTGAATTTTGAAGTTAGCGATGGAATGCGTTTCATGCGATGGTTTGTCGTAAGCAACACATTCCACAATGTAAATAGGAATTTAGATACCAGACCACTCTCAGTACTACTATTAGTACGAGTAGGCGTACTACAATGAGAATTGGGGTTGAATATCTAATCTAATTATACATTCCACAGTCGGGGCACAAAACCAAAAAGGCGGGAATTCGGCGAACATATGTTCGCAAAAATTTAGGCTACTCGAAGAACGTATGTAGCAAAATCTAGTCATTGGCCGCGTTCAGAATGATAGGCACTCATAGTTTAGTCAAAACCTAACTTATTGAACGGCAAGTTGCAGTTGCAGTTGACATCTCAGTTGTCATTATTTAGACATTTACTTTCTGCTTTCACTTGAGATATGTTTGCGAATTGCGTTTGTTTGTGAAATTCACTGGGAATAAAATGTATCGCTACAAAATAAATAAAATATATTAAAAAAAGGACCGAAATGGGCTACATAGAAGATGAAATTTATGTAAGTAAAATGATATACAGACATGTACTACGAAAGTGAACTATTTACGTTATAGGTGAAGTTGCGCTGTTTGTTGTTAATGATTTGCTGAATCAATCGTGTGTTTTGGAAAATCCAACATTGTATTAAAATGAAAAGCAATAAAAAATTTGAATAAAATTAAATAATAAAAAAGAAAAAAATAAAAGCAAATGAAATTACTGCAGAAAAACTTTAAAGCAGAACCTTTTGCTAAACATCTTCCAGCCAAATCAGCTAATTTTTGACATTCCTTCTACTGACTGAAATTTGAGGGAGAATTTTTGGACTAAGAATCTAGTCCACTACCTCATGAAAGGTCAACTTGTTTTCTAGTAAATTTTCAGTCTCTCGACCAATCAGAGCCGGTTGACTAACCATTCAAACCACAATGGCGGCAAATCGACGACAGGGTGGGGGAGCTTGATCAGCAACTATTGCCTTTTTAAATCATCATCACCATCATCTTCTAATAGCCCGCTTATATGAGGGTCGCGGGTTTAGGGAGCTTAAGTGGACTCTCCACATTTGCCGATCTTCCGCCATCGACTCTAACTCATCAGGGGCAATCCCCATACGGGTAGAGGTGAGATTTCGGACTTGGTCCAGCCATCTCATCCTAGGCCTGCCCAGGGGACGCCTACCCGATGGGACGTCTTGGAAACCGAGTTGATGACATGCGTTTGACGTGCCCAAACCATCGAAGTATGGACCTCTCCGTTCGAAGAAGTAGCTGCTCGACATTGAGTGCCTCGCGTACTCTGGTGTTCCTAACCCGATCTCGCCGAGTCACCCCAGCAATAAAACGAAGAAATCTCATTTCGGCAGCTTGTATCCGCGACCTTATTCTTTCGGTCATTACCCAAACCTCATGACCATAGGTGAGGGTCGGAACAAACACTGAATTAAAGACGGACAACTTAGCTTCGATGCCAAGTTCGGCCCTCCTGATAACAGATTGACCAAGCTGTCTCAAAATTGCTCCAGCCTGACCAATCCTACAGGATAACTCAGTATTGCTCCTACCATCACTCGTGAATAGGACCCCGAGATACTTAAACTTCTCCACCTGTTTCAATGGAACTCCACTAACATGCAGAGTGCATTGAACAGGTTCCCAGTTTCAACACAGACGGCGACGAACCTATGAAGTTCGGTCTGGGTGGACGTAAGGATGACCAAGTCATCAGCAAAAAGCAGATGACTTATCCTTAAGTCTCCCAATTCGAACCGTTCCTCACCAAGGCTGCTCTGTAACATCCAATCCATATACACTATGAAAAGTAGAGGTGACAGAACGCACCCCTGGCGAAGTCCAACGCCCACAGTGAAAGGTGTCGACTTAACGCCGTTCACCCGAACACAGCTCTTACAGTTAGTGTACAGAGATTGAATGACCCTCAGAAGAGAACCGTCAATCCCGTACTCCTGCAATACACTCCAGAGTTTACCTCGAGGGACCCGATCATATGCTTTCTCCAAATCCACAAAACAACTGTAGATAGGTTTGGCATACTCCCAGGCCTTCTCAAGTACCATTCTGAGAGTGAACAGCTGGTCGGTTGTGCTTCTACCTGGACGGAAGCCGCACTGTTCATCGCCCAACCTGGACTCGACCACAGCTCTGGAACGCGTTTCCAACACCTTTGCAAAGACTTTTCCGGGGAGACTTAAAAAAGATATACCCCTATAATTGGAGCAATCCCTCTTATCCCCTTTCTTAAAAAGAAGAACAATCACCCCAGTTTGCCAATCGCTGGGTGTTTCACCGCATTCCCACGCCACTTTAATGACACGAGAGAGCCATTCCACTCCTTCTTTACCCAAAGCCTTGAGCATTTCTGGCCGAATTTCATCCACACCAGCAGATTTGCCGACTTTTAGCGCTTTAATCGCCAAAGTCACCTCCTCTACGGTGGGACTATTCTCCGCCCTACTCAAAACTATGGGTCTGCCATCCTCAGTGCCCTGTTCGGAATTGAGCAACTCCGAAAAGTGCTCACTCCATCTGTGCAAGATGTCCTTCTCATCGGAAAGAAGTACACCATCTTTGGATTTGACTCCTTCGATGATATTAAACTTCCTTCCTCTGAGAAGGCGGATGGTCTGCCAGAACACCTTGTTTGCAGATCTGTGATCACAGTCCAATTTCTCACCGAACTCCTTTCAAGACTGCTCCTTAGCTGCTTTAATAGCCAGCTTGCAAGTTCTTCGCGCCTCCATGTACCCGTTTCGAGAAGTTGAATCCCCCAAGTGTATCCACACCTTGAAGGCTTTCTTCTTCTCTCTGATGGCTTCTTGAACTCCGGGTGTTTTAAACCACGCAGTTCTTTTCTCACCACTAGCCGCCACACCGAAACACTTCACTCCGCAAACATCTCCTGCAGAGATCTTCCTCTACATTTGTCGGAACAGTTGGAATTTGTTCAAACCTTTCGGATACCTGTCGTGCAAACTCATCGCTCTGTAAAATCCCACCGTATACGTGTCACCAGCCTTGGTTTACGCTTTGGTAGCACAGGTACATTGTCGTTGAGATACAATTTGCACAAAACGAGGTGATAATCAGGGCTCTTATCACGTAAGACGATATCGTTTCGACGATAGTTTGGTATCACGTAACATGTAAAAATTACTATCGTCTGGGCGATATCGTTTTGACGATTGAACGCTTGCTTCATATAACGCGAAAACTGTCAGTTACTATCGTCTCGACGATTGTTTTTAGACGATAGCAAAATCGGTATCGTTTGTGAATCAAAGAGGCAAAGAAAATTATGAGATTTGTGTTTAAATCAAAGAAATCAATTTTAACAAGTGAAAATATCTCCGTTGTTTTATCCTAAGTTGTTTTGGGATATAGTTCCGTGCAATGTCTGTGTGCTCCTCCGTGAAATTGATTAAAATTTCCATTTGCATCTGAGTCCATTTGCTTGAGAGTAGAATGAATCGACCATTCTCCCAACGGAATATTTCTCGTTGCAATATTTTGACATTTGCTGTCCGATTTAAAATGAGTTTTTGCTTCAGAGAATTAATCTAATTTAGGAAAATTACAAAAAAATAAATTTTCGAAATCAGTTAGCTTCTCTGACGTCAAGAAAAAATTTGAAATTTTTCGCTACGAAATTTGTTTCCCTTGGAATCCAATCTAACAAAAATTGCACAAAATGCTGCGATATTTTTCTAGCAACAATGTTTTTTTTCGCAAAGAGAATTGTCCAAGGAAGTATGCGCTTAACATTTTTTTCAATTCCCTAAACATGGCACAAAAAACAAAAACAAAAATCCAGAATAATAGCACAAATGTCACTTTCCACAACACATACCAATTTTTCTGAAGTTTGAGAGTTACTGATAACTCTTAAGCTTCAGAAAAAATAAACGACAGACCCTGTTCACACAGGAGCAACGGACTGGATTTTTTTTTGACGTTTACAGGCGATTGATGAAGCGGAGAGGTGACATGCTACGTCGCTCCGGATTTTTAGATTTTTTAAAATTCTTTAATTTTTTTTGACGTTTGTAGATGTCAATCGGCAGTCACTCGACAAACGTGTAAAAAGAATTGTTTTCGTGAATAAAACAATGCGTCTTTTGGGCTGGAGGCTGATCGTATTTGTGCGCCGCGGCTTCCTCGATCCACCACCTGAGGACGCGCCTGGTAGGGAGCATTGGACTTTCCTGGCCTGAAACCACACTGATATGGACCGATCAGGTTGTTGACGAACGGCTTCAGGCGCTCACACAATACGGCAGATAAGATCTTGTAAGCGATCTTAAGAAGACTGATCCCTCTGTAGTTGGAGCAGTTCAGAGGGTCTCCTTTCTTGAGGATCGGACAAACAATGCTGAGGTTCCACTCATCGGGCATACTTTCCTCCGACCATATTTTACATATGAGTTGGTGCTCCTTACCAAGTCATCGCCTGCCACTTTGAACAGCTCGGCAGTTAGGCCGTCAGCTCCAGCAGCTTCGTTGGACTTAAGCTTGTATATGGCTGTCTTCACCTCGTCCAGGTCGGGTGGACGGAATTGTTGGTCTTCGTCGTCCAGGTTGAATGGTTCATTCTGCCTGACAGCGGGATTTGATTCGTCGTCGCCGTTAAACAGTCTGCAGAAGTAGTTCTTCCATATCCTCGGCATCGACTGCGATTCTACTACGATGTTCCCTTTCTTTTAAGAGGATGATAAAAGAATACGTATGTAATCAAAAAATAATCTTCTTTTTTCGAAACAGCAATCACAAATCACTTTCTTTTAATTTTTGTTCGTCGACATTTGACATTTGAAGTTTGAAGTTAGCGATGGAATGCGTTTCATGCGATGGGTTGTCGTAAGCAACACATTCCACAATGTAAATAGGAATTTAGATACCAGACCACTCTCAGTACTACTATTAGTACGAGTAGGCGTACTACAATGAGAATTGGGGTTGAATATCTAATCTAATTATACATTCCACAGTCGGGGCACAAAACCAAAAAGGCGGGAATTCGGCGAACATATGTTCGCAAAAATTTAGGCTACTCGAAGAACGTATGTAGCAAAATCTAGTCATTGGCCGCGTTCAGAATGTTAGGCACTCATATTTTAGTCAAAACCTAACTTATTGAACGGCAAGTTGCAGTTGCAGTTGACATCTCAGTTGTCATTATTTAGACATTTACTTTCTGCTTTCACTTGAGATATGTTTGCGAATTGCGTTTGTTTGTGAAATTCACTGGGAATAAAATGTATCGCTACAAAATAAATAAAATATATTAAAAAAAGGACCGAAATGGGCTACATAGAAGATGAAATTTATGTAAGTAAAATGATATACAGACATGTACTACGAAAGTGAACTATTTACGTTATAGGTGAAGTTGCGCTGTTTGTTGTTAATGATTTGCTGAATCAATCGTGTGTTTTGGAAAATCCAACATTGTATTAAAATGAAAAGCAATAAAAAATTTGAATAAAATTAAATAATAAAAAAGAAAAAAATAAAAGCAAATGAAATTACTGCAGAAAAACTTTAAAGCAGAACCTTTTGCTAAACATCTTCCAGCCAAATCAGCTAATTTTTGACATTCCTTCTACTGACTGAAATTTGAGGGAGAATTTTTGGACTAAGAATCTAGTCCACTACCTCATGAAAGGTCAACTTGTTTTCTAATAAATTTTCAGTCTCTCGACCAATCAGAGCCGGTTGACTAACCATTCAAACCACAATGGCGGCAAATCGACGACAGGGTGGGGGAGCTTGATCAGCAACTATTGCCTTTTTAAATCATCATCACCATCATCTTCTAATAGCCCGCTTATATGAGGGTCGCGGGTTTAGGGAGCTTAAGTGGACTCTCCACATTTGCCGATCTTCCGCCATCGACTCTAACTCATCAGGGGCAATCCCCATACGGGTAGAGGTGAGATTTCGGACTTGGTCCAGCCATCTCATCCTAGGCCTGCCCAGGGGACGCCTACCCGATGGGACGTCTTGGAAACCGAGTTGATGACATGCGTTTGACGTGCCCAAACCATCGAAGTATGGACCTCTCCGTTCGAAGAAGTAGCTGCTCGACATTGAGTGCCTCGCGTACTCTGGTGTTCCTAACCCGATCTCGCCGAGTCACCCCAGCAATAAAACGAAGAAATCTCATTTCGGCAGCTTGTATCCACGACCTTATTCTTTCGGTCATTACCCAAACCTCATGACCATAGGTGAGGGTCGGAACAAACACTGAATTAAAGACCGACAACTTAGCTTCGATGCCAAGTTCGGCCCTCCTGATAACAGATTGACCAAGTTGTCTCAAAATTGCTCCAGCCTGACCAATCCTACAGGATAACTCAGTATTGCTCCTACCATCACTCGTGAATAGGACCCCGAGATACTTAAACTTCTCCACCTGTTTCAATGGGACTCCACTAACATGCAGAGTGCATTGAACAGGTTCCCAGTTTCAACACAGACGGCGACGAACCTATGAAGTTCGGTCTGGGTGGACGTAAGGATGACCAAGTCATCAGCAAAAAGCAGATGACTTATCCTTAAGTCTCCCAATTCGAACCGTTCCTCACCAAGGCTGCTCTGTAACATCCAATCCATATACACTATGAAAAGTAGAGGTGACAGAACGCACCCCTGGCGAAGTCCAACGCCCACAGTGAAAGGTGTCGACTTAACGCCGTTCACCCGAACACAGCTCTTACAGTTAGTGTACAGAGATTGAATGACCCTCAGAAGAGAACCGTCAATCCCGTACTCCTGCAATACACTCCAGAGTTTACCTCGAGGGACCCGATCATATGCTTTCTCCAAATCCACAAAACAACTGTAGATAGGTTTGGCATACTCCCAGGCCTTCTCAAGTACCATTCTGAGAGTGAACAGCTGGTCGGTTGTGCTTCTACCTGGACGGAAGCCGCACTGTTCATCGCCCAACCTGGACTCGACCACAGCTCTGGAACGCGTTTTCAACACCTTTGCAAAGACTTTTCCGGGGAGACTTAAAAAAGATATACCCCTATAATTGGAGCAATCCCTCTTATCCCCTTTCTTAAAAAGAAGAACAATCGCCCCAGTTTGCCAATCGCTGGGTGTTTCACCGCATTCCCACGCCACTTTAATGACACGAGAGAGCCATTCCACTCCCTCTTTACCCAAAGCCTTGAGCATTTCTGGCCGAATTTCATCCACACCAGCAGATTTGTCGACTTTTAGCGCTTTAATCGCCAAAGTCACCTCCTCTACGGTGGGACTATTCTCCGCCCTACTCAAAACTATGGGTCTGCCATCCTCTGTGCCCTGTTCGGAATTGAGCAACTCCGAAAAGTGCTCACTCCATCTGTGCAAGATGTCCTTCTCATCGGAAAGAAGTACACCATCTTTGGATTTGACTCCTTCGATGATATTAAACTTCCTTCCTCTGAGAAGGCGGATGGTCTGCCAGAACACCTTGTTTGCAGATCTGTGATCACAGTCCAATTTCTCACCGAACTCCTTCCAAGACTGCTCCTTAGCTGCTTTAATAGCCAGCTTGCAAGTTCTTCGCGCCTCCATGTACCCGTTTCGAGAAGTTGAATCCCCCAAGTGTATCCACACCTTGAAGGCTTTCTTCTTCTCTCTGATGGCTTCTTGAACTCCGGGTGTTTTAAACCACGCAGTTCTTTTCTCACCACTAGCCGCCACACCGAAACACTTCACTCCGCAAACATCTCCTGCAGAGATCTTCCTCTACATTTGTCGGAACAGTTGGAATTTGTTCAAACCTTTCGGATACCTGTCGTGCAAACTCATCGCTCTGTAAAATCCCACCGTATACGTGTCACCAGCCTTGGTTTACGCTTTGGTAGCACAGGTACATTGTCGTTGAGATACAATTTGCACAAAACGAGGTGATAATCAGGGCTCTTATCACGTAAGACGATATCGTTTCGACGATAGTTTGGCATCACGTAACATGTAAAAATTACTATCGTCCGGGCGATATCGTTTTGACGATTGAACGCTTGCTTCATATAACGCGAAAACTGTCAGTTACTATCGTCTCGACGATTGTTTTTAGACGATAGCAAAATCGGTATCGTTTGTGAACAAAGAAAATTATGAGATTTGTGTTTAAATCAAAGAAATCAATTTTAACAAGTGAAAATATCTCCGTTGTTTTATCCTAAGTTGTTTTGGGATATAGTTCCGTGCAATGTCTGTGTGCTCCTCCGTGAAATTGATTAAAATTTCCATTTGCATCTGAGTCCATTTGCTTGAGAGTAGAATGAATCGACCATTCTCCCAACGGAATATTTCTCGTTGCAATATTTTGACATTTGCTGTCCGATTTAAAATGAGTTTTTGCTTCAGAGAATTAATCTAATTTAGGAAAATTACAAAAAAATAAATTTTCGAAATCAGTTAGCTTCTCTGACGTCAAGAAAAAATTTGAAATTTTTCGCTACGAAATTTGTTTCCCTTGGAATCCAATCTAACAAAAATTGCACAAAATGCTGCGATATTTTTCTAGCAACAATGTTTTTTTTCGCAAAGAGAATTGTCCAAGGAAGTATGCGCTTAACATTTTTTTCAATTCCCTAAACATGGCACAAAAAACAAAAACAAAAATCCAGAATAATAGCACAAATGTCACTTTCCACAACACATACCAATTTTTCTGAAGTTTGAGAGTTACTGATAACTCTTAAGCTTCAGAAAAAATAAACGACAGACCCTGTTCACACAGGAGCAACGGACTGGATTTTTTTTTGACGTTTACAGGCGATTGATGAAGCGGAGAGGTGACATGCTACGTCGCTCCGGATTTTTAGATTTTTTAAAATTCTTTAATTTTTTTTGACGTTTGTAGATGTCAATCGGCAGTCACTCGACAAACGTGTAAAAAGAATTGTTTTCGTGAATAAAACAATGCGTCTTTTGGGCTGGAGGCTGATCGTATTTGTGCGCCGCGGCTTCCTCGATCCACCACCTGAGGACGCGCCTGGTAGGGAGCATTGGACTTTCCTGGCCTGAAACCACACTGATATGGACCGATCAGGTTGTTGACGAACGGCTTCAGGCGCTCACACAATACGGCAGATAAGATCTTGTAAGCGATCTTAAGAA
The DNA here is from genome assembly GCA_917880715.2 of Matsumyia berberina. Taxonomy (NCBI): domain Eukaryota; kingdom Metazoa; phylum Arthropoda; class Insecta; order Diptera; family Syrphidae; genus Matsumyia; species Matsumyia berberina. Next base: position 88,895,026 of record OU862872.1, read on the forward strand.
GACTGATCCTTCTGTAGTTGGAGCAGTTCAGAGGGTCTCCTTTCTTGAGGATCGGACAAACAATGCTGAGGTTCCACTCATCGGGCATACTTTCCTCCGACCATATTTTACATATGAGTTGGTGCTCCTTACCAAGTCATCGCCTGCCACTTTGAACAGCTCGGCAGTTAGGCCGTCAGCTCCAGCAGCTTCGTTGGACTTAAGCTTGTATATGGCTGTCTTCACCTCGTCCAGGTCGGGTGGACGGAATTGTTGGTCTTCGTCGTCCAGGTTGAATGGTTCATTCTGCCTGACAGCGGGATTTGATTCGTCGTCGCCGTTAAACAGTCTGCAGAAGTAGTTCTTCCATATCCTCGGCATCGACTGCGATTCTACTACGATGTTCCCTTTCTTTTAAGAGGATGATAAAAGAATACGTATGTAATCAAAAAATAATCTTCTTTTTTCGAAACAGCAATCACAAATCACTTTCTTTTAATTTTTGTTCGTCGACATTTGACATTTGAAGTTTGAAGTTAGCGATGGAATGCGTTTCATGCGATGGGTTGTCGTAAGCAACACATTCCACAATGTAAATAGGAATTTAGATACCAGACCACTCTCAGTACTACTATTAGTACGAGTAGGCGTACTACAATGAGAATTGGGGTTGAATATCTAATCTAATTATACATTCCACAGTCGGGGCACAAAACCAAAAAGGCGGGAATTCGGCGAACATATGTTCGCAAAAATTTAGGCTACTCGAAGAACGTATGTAGCAAAATCTAGTCATTGGCCGCGTTCAGAATGTTAGGCACTCATATTTTAGTCAAAACCTAACTTATTGAACGGCAAGTTGCAGTTGCAGTTGACATCTCAGTTGTCATTATTTAGACATTTACTTTCTGCTTTCACTTGAGATATGTTTGCGAATTGCGTTTGTTTGTGAAATTCACTGGGAATAAAATGTATCGCTACAAAATAAATAAAATATATTAAAAAAAGGACCGAAATGGGCTACATAGAAGATGAAATTTATGTAAGTAAAATGATATACAGACATGTACTACGAAAGTGAACTATTTACGTTATAGGTGAAGTTGCGCTGTTTGTTGTTAATGATTTGCTGAATCAATCGTGTGTTTTGGAAAATCCAACATTGTATTAAAATGAAAAGCAATAAAAAATTTGAATAAAATTAAATAATAAAAAAGAAAAAAATAAAAGCAAATGAAATTACTGCAGAAAAACTTTAAAGCAGAACCTTTTGCTAAACATCTTCCAGCCAAATCAGCTAATTTTTGACATTCCTTCTACTGACTGAAATTTGAGGGAGAATTTTTGGACTAAGAATCTAGTCCACTACCTCATGAAAGGTCAACTTGTTTTCTAATAAATTTTCAGTCTCTCGACCAATCAGAGCCGGTTGACTAACCATTCAAACCACAATGGCGGCAAATCGACGACAGGGTGGGGGAGCTTGATCAGCAACTATTGCCCTTTTAAATCATCATCACCATCATCTTCTAATAGCCCGCTTATATGAGGGTCGCGGGTTTAGGGAGCTTAAGTGGACTCTCCACATTTGCCGATCTTCCGCCATCGACTCTAACTCATCAGGGGCAATCCCCATACGGGTAGAGGTGAGATTTCGGACTTGGTCCAGCCATCTCATCCTAGGCCTGCCCAGGGGACGCCTACCCGATGGGACGTCTTGGAAACCGAGTTGATGACATGCGTTTGACGTGCCCAAACCATCGAAGTATGGACCTCTCCGTTCGAAGAAGTAGCTGCTCGACATTGAGTGCCTCGCGTACTCTGGTGTTCCTAACCCGATCTCGCCGAGTCACCCCAGCAATAAAACGAAGAAATCTCATTTCGGCAGCTTGTATCCACGACCTTATTCTTTCGGTCATTACCCAAACCTCATGACCATAGGTGAGGGTCGGAACAAACACTGAATTAAAGACCGACAACTTAGCTTCGATGCCAAGTTCGGCCCTCCTGATAACAGATTGACCAAGTTGTCTCAAAATTGCTCCAGCCTGACCAATCCTACAGGATAACTCAGTATTGCTCCTACCATCACTCGTGAATAGGACCCCGAGATACTTAAACTTCTCCACCTGTTTCAATGGGACTCCACTAACATGCAGAGTGCATTGAACAGGTTCCCAGTTTCAACACAGACGGCGACGAACCTATGAAGTTCGGTCTGGGTGGACGTAAGGATGACCAAGTCATCAGCAAAAAGCAGATGACTTATCCTTAAGTCTCCCAATTCGAACCGTTCCTCACCAAGGCTGCTCTGTAACATCCAATCCATATACACTATGAAAAGTAGAGGTGACAGAACGCACCCCTGGCGAAGTCCAACGCCCACAGTGAAAGGTGTCGACTTAACGCCGTTCACCCGAACACAGCTCTTACAGTTAGTGTACAGAGATTGAATGACCCTCAGAAGAGAACCGTCAATCCCGTACTCCTGCAATACACTCCAGAGTTTACCTCGAGGGACCCGATCATATGCTTTCTCCAAATCCACAAAACAACTGTAGATGGTTTGGCATACTCCCAGGCCTTCTCAAGTACCATTCTGAGAGTGAACAGCTGGTCGGTTGTGCTTCTACCTGGACGGAAGCCGCACTGTTCATCGCCCAACCTGGACTCGACCACAGCTCTGGAACGCGTTTCCAACACCTTTGCAAAGACTTTTCCGGGGAGACTTAAAAAAGATATACCCCTATAATTGGAGCAATCCCTCTTATCCCCTTTCTTAAAAAGAAGAACAATCACCCCAGTTTGCCAATCGCTGGGTGTTTCACCGCATTCCCACGCCACTTTAATGACACGAGAGAGCCATTCCACTCCCTCTTTACCCAAAGCCTTGAGCATTTCTGGCCGAATTTCATCCACACCAGCAGATTTGTCGACTTTTAGCGCTTTAATCGCCAAAGTCACCTCCTCTACGGTGGGACTATTCTCCGCCCTACTCAAAACTATGGGTCTGCCATCCTCAGTGCCCTGTTCGGAATTGAGCAACTCCGAAAAGTGCTCACTCCATCTGTGCAAGATGTCCTTCTCATCGGAAAGAAGTACACCATCTTTGGATTTGACTCCTTCGATGATATTAAACTTCCTTCCTCTGAGAAGGCGGATGGTCTGCCAGAACACCTTGTTTGCAGATCTGTGATCACAGTCCAATTTCTCACCGAACTCCTTCCAAGACTGCTCCTTAGCTGCTTTAATAGCCAGCTTGCAAGTTCTTCGCGCCTCCATGTACCCGTTTCGAGAAGTTGAATCCCCCAAGTGTATCCACACCTTGAAGGCTTTCTTCTTCTCTCTGATGGCTTCTTGAACTCCGGGTGTTTTAAACCACGCAGTTCTTTTCTCACCACTAGCCGCCACACCGAAACACTTCACTCCGCAAACATCTCCTGCAGAGATCTTCCTCTACATTTGTCGGAACAGTTGGAATTTGTTCAAACCTTTCGGATACCTGTCGTGCAAACTCATCGCTCTGTAAAATCCCACCGTATACGTGTCACCAGCCTTGGTTTACGCTTTGGTAGCACAGGTACATTGTCGTTGAGATACAATTTGCACAAAACGAGGTGATAATCAGGGCTCTTATCACGTAAGACGATATCGTTTCGACGATAGTTTGGCATCACGTAACATGTAAAAATTACTATCGTCTGGGCGATATCGTTTTGACGATTGAACGCTTGCTTCATATAACGCGAAAACTGTCAGTTACTATCGTCTCGACGATTGTTTTTAGACGATAGCAAAATCGGTATCGTTTGTGAATCAAAGAGGCAAAGAAAATTATGAGATTTGTGTTTAAACCAAAGAAATCAATTTTAACAAGTGAAAATATCTCCGTTGTTTTATCCTAAGTTGTTTTGGGATATAGTTCCGTGCAATGTCTGTGTGCTCCTCCGTGAAATTGATTAAAATTTCCATTTGCATCTGAGTCCATTTGCTTGAGAGTAGAATGAATCGACCATTCTCCCAACGGAATATTTCTCGTTGCAATATTTTGACATTTGCTGTCCGATTTAAAATGAGTTTTTGCTTCAGAGAATTAATCTAATTTAGGAAAATTACAAAAAAATAAATTTTCGAAATCAGTTAGCTTCTCTGACGTCAAGAAAAAATTTGAAATTTTTCGCTACGAAATTTGTTTCCCTTGGAATCCAATCTAACAAAAATTGCACAAAATGCTGCGATATTTTTCTAGCAACAATGTTTTTTTTCGCAAAGAGAATTGTCCAAGGAAGTATGCGCTTAACATTTTTTTCAATTCCCTAAACATGGCACAAAAAACAAAAACAAAAATCCAGAATAATAGCACAAATGTCACTTTCCACAACACATACCAATTTTTCTGAAGTTTGAGAGTTACTGATAACTCTTAAGCTTCAGAAAAAATAAACGACAGACCCTGTTCACACAGGAGCAACGGACTGGATTTTTTTTTGACGTTTACAGGCGATTGATGAAGCGGAGAGGTGACATGCTACGTCGCTCCGGATTTTTAGATTTTTTAAAATTCTTTAATTTTTTTTGACGTTTGTAGATGTCAATCGGCAGTCACTCGACAAACGTGTAAAAAGAATTGTTTTCGTGAATAAAACAATGCGTCTTTTGGGCTGGAGGCTGATCGTATTTGTGCGCCGCGGCTTCCTCGATCCACCACCTGAGGACGCGCCTGGTAGGGAGCATTGGACTTTCCTGGCCTGAAACCACACTGATATGGACCGATCAGGTTGTTGACGAACGGCTTCAGGCGCTCACACAATACGGCAGATAAGATCTTGTAAGCGATCTTAAGAAGACTGATCCCTCTGTAGTTGGAGCAGTTCAGAGGGTCTCCTTTCTTGAGGATCGGACAAACAATGCTGAGGTTCCACTCATCGGGCATACTTTCCTCCGACCATATTTTACATATGAGTTGGTGCTCCTTACCAAGTCATCGCCTGCCGCTTTGAACAGCTCGGCAGTTAGGCCGTCAGCTCCAGCAGCTTCGTTGGACTTAAGCTTGTATATGGCTGTCTTCACCTCGTCCAGGTCGGGTGGACGGAATTGTTGGTCTTCGTCGTCCAGGTTGAATGGTTCATTCTGCCTGACAGCGGGATTTGATTCGTCGTCGCCGTTAAACAGTCTGCAGAAGTAGTTCTTCCATATCCTCGGCATCGACTGCGATTCTACTACGATGTTCCCTTTCTTTTAAGAGGATGATAAAAGAATACGTATGTAATCAAAAAATAATCTTCTTTTTTCGAAACAGCAATCACAAATCACTTTCTTTTAATTTTTGTTCGTCGACATTTGACATTTGAAGTTTGAAGTTAGCGATGGAATGCGTTTCATGCGATGGGTTGTCGTAAGCAACACATTCCACAATGTAAATAGGAATTTAGATACCAGACCACTCTCAGTACTATTAGTACGATTAGGCGTACTAGAATGAGAATTGGGGTTGAATATCTAATCTAATTATACATTCCACAGTCTGTCTAGGGTGCATAATTTTGCCCACGCAGAAAACTTTTTTTTTGTGTTTAATGTTTTTTCTTCATCTTTTGTAATAGAAACACTGACGATGAACTTTAACAAAAACTATGTAGCTTACGAAAGCATGAGTTTGTGTTTTTCTAAGCCAATTTCGTTTATTTGTGGTACATATTTCGACTCCGCAATTTCACTTTCAATCAGAATAATTGTTCTAAAAACGTGATATTGCACATATTCACAATAAAATTGATTGATTCATTCATTTTCAATGGCCTGCTTATCTACTATGAGGTTCGCTGGTTTAGGGATTATCATTTTAAACATTCCAATACTTGATAAAACATTCCATGACTAGCAGACTCGAATATTAATTCAAGAAAAATGGCTGTACTCTACGAACATTATAACAGCTGATATTTGCTCTTATTTTGCTCTCATATAAACCGACAATTTAAAATTCGATATTTTAAGAATTTTCTAAATTTGCCAAATTTGAATTTGACCATAGACCTTTTAATTTCCTTGTCAAAAGTGATTTTTTGTCGGTAATGTAGTGTAGTAGGTAATGTTTGGAGGCCATCTTGTTTAATTTTTGTGGGTAGAAAAGGCTCCGACCGTCCTTAAATTGCTTGATTAGCCCTTTTAAAGTTTGTGACTTTGTGTTTTGTGAGCATTTTCGTTATAAGCACATATGAACAGTTAATTATAGTAAAAAAAACCGGAATGCCTGGAGCAAAAATTCCGAGAAAAGTGTTGTTTTGTGAATTCTGGCGATCGTGCAGGACGCGAATTGCTCCAGTATGCTGGAGATACTAAGCGGCGGATTAATTTTTTTAGTGAAACTTACTAAAATCTACTCCAGCAAGATGTTGGATTAAGAATCTTTGTGAAATAATAATTCATTCAGGAGAAATTCACCAGTGTATGTGACCAACTTGGTTATGACGGATTTAATTGTCTATTACTTCAAATCTGTACACACTTTTTCAGAAAATGTGTGTAAATACGTTTTTCACATATATTCTTCTAATATCTACGTTTCAAGTTTCTTAAAATTACAAAAACACAACGATTTCGTAGTACAAGAAACTTTCTTCCACGCACTTCGATCGTTCAAAACACGCAAAAAACTGGTATGCAGTCACAATTTTGTCGGTAAACGTTAAATCGTTAAAAGGTCTATTTAACGATTTGACATTTCACGTCAAATGGGCCTACAAGAGCCTAGAAAAGCATTTTGAACGATCAAAATGTGTGGAAGAAAGTTTCTTTTACTATGAAATGACTGTTTTTTTGTAACTTTGGGAAACTTTTAACGCAGATATCAGAAGAATGTCTGTGAAATACGTATTTACACCATTTTTTTCAAAAAAGTATATACGTATTTGAACTAATTGACAATCGAATCCGTCATAACCAAGTTGGTCACATACACTGATGATTTCTCCCAAATTAATTATTATTTCACAAAGATACTTAATCCAACCTCTCGCTGGAAAAGATTTCAGCAAGTTTCACAAAAAAATTAACTCTCCGCTTAGTATCTTCAGCATAGTGGAGCAATTCGCGTCCTGCACGGTCGCCACTATTCACAAAACAATACTTTTCTCGGAATTTTTGCTCCAGGCATAGCGATTTTTTTCACTAGAATTAATTGTTCATATCTGCAAATAATGAAAATGCCCGCAAAATACTAAGTTACAGACTTTGTTTCGAGGAAATACTTACTTTATGACCGTCGGCTGCTGGTGGCCTACGCAAACACTACATTACCTATATAAAACAACTTTTGGCAAAGAAATTAAAGGGTCTATGACCCTGTTCACACAGGAGCAACGGACTAGATTTTTTTTGACGTTTACAGGCGAGGGGGAAAGCGGAGAGGTGAAATGTTACGTCACTCTGGATTTTTAGATTTTTTAAAATTCTTGGATTGTTTTTGACATTTGTAGACTTAAATCGGCAGTCACTCGACAAACGTGTAAAAAAAATTTTTTCGTGAGTAGAACATTCCTTTTTTTGGGCTGGAGGCTGATCGTATTTGTGTTATTTATTTAAATTGTTCTAAATTTCGTGAAATAAGCACGGAAATCAAATCAATTTGGTCGACACTGACAATAAATATGTCAAAAACAGTCAGCGGAAGTGTTCAGACAGGACTATCAATCTGAACACGAAACGTCAAAAAAAATCCAGTCCGTTGCTCCTGTGTGAACAGGGTCTATAGACCTTTTAATTTCCTTGTCAAAAGTGATTTTTTGTCGGTAATGTAGTTGTTTGCGAGGCCACCAGCAGCCATCTTATTTAATATTTGTGGGTAGAAAAAGCTCCAACCGTCCTAAAATAGCTTAATTAGCCCGTTTAAAGTCTGTAACTTTGTGTTTTGTGAGCACATTCGTTATTAGCACATATGAACAGTTATTTCTAATGAAAAAAACCGGAATGCCTGGAGCAAAAATTCCGAGAAAAGTGTTGTTTTGTGAATTCTGGCGATCGTGCAGCACGCGAATTGCTCCAGTATGCTGGAGATACTAAGCGGCGGATTAATTTTTTTAGTGAAACTTACTAAAATCTACTCCAGCAAGATGTTGGATTAAGAATCTTTGTGAAATAATAATTCATTCAGGAAAAATTCACCAGTGTATGTGACCAACTTGGTTATGACGGATTTAATTGTCTATTACTTCAAATCTGTACACACTTTTTCAGAAAATGTGTGTAAATACCTATTTCACATATATTCTTCTAATATCTACGTTTAAAGTTTCTTAAAATTACAAAAACACTGCGATTTCATAGTACAAGAAACTTTCTTCCACACACTTCGATCGTTCAAAACACGGTCGCCGCAGTGCAACACAGCAATTTTGTCGGTAAACGTCAAATCGTTAAAAGGTCTATTTCCTTTCCTTCGAGGCGTTTGCTGAAATTTTTCCGATCAAATGTTAAGTAGCTGCTTAAAAGATATCATGAATAATAAAGAAAATTAAAGTTGAATTAAAGGAAATGCCGCGTCACCAACAAAAAATTGGGGAAATTTAACGATTGAATCTGGCACAATTTATTTATTTATTTATTTTTAGAAAACAATTTACAAAGGTCAATTTATAAACTATTTTACATTGAAGACTTCCGGGCAGCAAGACCATTTGAAGTCGTTTTTAGAATAATTGTAAAGTAAAGGAGAAGTGGAGGATACAGTATATTTATAGTTTTACAATTATTTTTATTTTTTTTATTTTTTTGGGTTAAATGTCATTAAATGTATGATGGAGTGTTGTGGCTTGTTTGATGTGCTGTATTGATTTAGGGTTGTTTGGATCTAATAATTCAGCGAGTTGTTGTGCATTGCTTGAATGCATGCCGTCGTCTTTAGTTATTCTGGATGAATCTGGCATAATGTTATCTTCTGGTAGTCCCAATCCCTCACTGAACAACCTTTTACCAAAGCCAGAGTTCACACTCCACCGTCACTTTGGGAGCCGTATGCTCCAATATCAATCCATGTGAAGATATAGTTGACGTCACAAACTTCCAATAAAACGATTGAATATGTTCCTTTGTAATTGTAAAAGAGCGATCCTGAGTTCGACGGGAAAATTATATTTATATGTTTGCCATCAATGGCACCCACACAGTTTGGCAAATTCCATATAGTGTAGCAATCATTCTATATCCGTTTCCATTCTGTGGTTTCTGGGATTGACAAATATATGTGGCCGAGTGAATTCCAAAGAACACTACATGTTTCGTTGACGATTCTCTTTACAATTGCCTCCATGAGCCAAGTAACTAAAAAGATAAATATGTATGTAATATAAGGTAGCGTTAATTCAAAAACGTCAAAAAACTGTGCAGTGTTGCGGCAACACAACAGGCTTTATGTTACTGTTGCACTGCTACTTCACTGTTACTGTTGCACTTCGCATTTTATTTTGACATTTTTGAATAGCTGTGTTGCAAAGCTGTTCACAATAGAAAAAATGGAGGGAATAGTCAAGTGTTTTGTGTTGAACAATATTATGGTGGCTGGGTGTTGTAGTAATATTGCTCTGATTGGTATCAACTTAGCGATGCCCAGTGTTGTAACTGTTACTACACATAAATTGTGCTTATTTTGACTCCTCGCAACCACTGGGTAACCATTGAGTACTGGTTGTTGTCCACCCGGACTCAACTTGCTTAACTTATAAGCGCGAGTGTTGACCAGAAGACAAAAATTGCAGCACTATAAACACGACGGCGGAAGGATTCCCTAGATGGAGTCAACGGTGGCGTCCATAACTTCCGGATTGGAAGCAATACATTATCTGGGCTACTTCGACATATTTGGAGCTGAGGCCGATAAGGATTTCCAGGAATTGGTTGGGGTCTTGGAAAAGAAATGGTGGTGGATGAGCCCTACAGGGGCCAACGGCAGCGCTCACATCCCCGAAGTGGGTTACCGACATCGGTTATACCGGCCCCTCATCCTAGGGGTTATAACAATGGACCTGGCCCTCCAGGTTGGGGATTGTACGTGGGGTTGACGGCTCCTCTACGGAAAACTAAAATTGTTACGGAACAACTAGCAGCCTCGGATACGGAGGATTTTACTGTTGACGACCCTGGCAAACGAAACAAGGACAACGAACTTCGGATCTGCACGTGGAATGTTAGGTCCCTTAACAGACCACGTGCAGCCGAACAATTAGCGGAGGCCCTCAACTGCTGCAAAGCAGATATAACCGCCATCCAAGAAGTGCGGTGGCATGGGCCGGGCAAAAAGAGGATGGAAAACTGCGATTTATATTATGGCGATTGCTACCGACAACAAAAGCAGCGCTTATTTGGATGTGGATTTGTCGTTGGAGACAGACTTAGGCAAGAAGTCTTAAGCTTCAGGTATGTAAGCGAACACCTCACTACAATCCGCATCAAGGCTAAATTCGCCAACATTAGCCTGATATGCGCACATGCCCCCACAGAGGAGAAAGACGACGACACGACTTTGCTGCGGGGCGGAACGTTGTTAGCTAGTACGCGGTTCCCACATCTCGATATCCAAAAAGGAACATGGAGATCTCCTGATCAATCAACCGTCAACCAGATTGACCACATTGCGATCGACGCAAGGCACTCCTCCAGTATTATGGATGTCCGAACGTTCCGCGGGGCCAACATTGACTCGGACCACTACCTTGTTGTAGCCAAGATACGACTGCGGATATCTCGAACACCGCCAAGACAAGGGAATACTGTGAGGAAGTTTGACGTCGGACGGCTGCAATCGCAAGAGATCACCAGATCCTTTTCCCATCGAGTCTCTCTCAATCTCTCAAGAGGTTCTATGCCGCCAGCATCAAGTATTGAAGACCAGTGGCAACATTGCCAAAAAGCGATCAGAGATGCCGCCTCTGATGTGCTGGGTTTCACACGGCCACCACAACGAAATCCCTGGTTTGACGACGAGTGCCGGCAAGCACATGCAGCGAAACAAGAGGCATACAAAGCGGCGCTGCATAGAAAGACCAGAGCTGCTCTACACACGCTTTTCAGAAGGAAAAAGAAAGAGCATGAGAAGCGCGCGATCGAGGAGATAGAGGGATGTTATAGCAGGAATGAGGTTCGGAAGTTTTACCAAAGGGTAAAAAGAACCTGTCAAGGCTACAGAGTCCGAACCGATGCCTGCAAGGATGAACAAGGGAACATCGTAGTAGAATCGCAGTCGATGCTAAGGATATGGAAAAACTACTTCTGCAGACTGTTTAACGGCGACGACGAATCAAATTCTGCTGTCAGGCAGAATGAACTATTCAACCTGGACGATGAAGACGAACAATTCTGTCCACCCGACCTGGACGAGGTGAAGACAGCCATATCGAAACGTAAGTCCAACAAGGCTGCTGGAGCTGACGGCCTAGCTGCCGAGCTGTTCAAAGCGGCAGGCGATGATTTGGTAAGGAGCATGCACCAACTCATCTGTAAGATATGGTCGGAGGAAAGTCTGCCCGATGAATGGAACCTCAGCATTGTTTGCCCGATCCTCAAGAAAGGAGATCAACTGAACTGAGGCATCAGTCTTCTTAACATCGCTTACAAGATCTTATCTGCCGTGTTGTGTGAACGCCTGAAGCCGTTCGTCAACAACCTGATCGGTCCATATCAGTGTGGTTTCAGGCCAGGAAAGACCACCATCGACCAAATACTCATACTGCGGCAGATCTTGGAAAAAACCCAGGAACTTCAAATCGATACCCACCACCTCTTCATCGATTTTAAAGCCGCGTATGACAGCATCTATAGAGACGAGCTATACAGAGCCATGTCTAGTTTTGGCATCCCTGCCAAACTCGTCCGTCTGTGCAGGATGACGATGGAGAATGCACGCTGCTCCATCATGCAAGACGAAGTATATGCTGTCAATAAGGAAGGACTCCCAACACCGACGTCTCGGACAGAACTTTGTCTACCTAGGCTCCCCTATAAATTCAGGCAATGACACCGGCGCTGAGATTAAACGAAGAATAACTCTTGCCAATCGCTGTTTCTTTGGGATAAGAAGGCAACTGAGTAGCAAAGTCCTCTCTCGAACAACTAAGGTGACCCTTTATAAGTCCTTAATCGTCCCAGTCCTGCTCTACGGCGCAGAGGCATGGACTCTGTCTAAAGCGGATGAGGTTGCTCTTGGCTGCTTCGAGAGGAAAATTCTTCGGGTGATTTTTGGTCCCGTCTGCATAGACGGGGAGTGGAGAAGGAGATACAACGACGAACTGTACGGGCTGTACGGCGACATCGACTTAGCCAGAAGAGTGAAGGTCTAACGACTGAGGTGGCTGGGTCATGTAGAGCGGATGGACACCAATTCTCCAGCTCGGAAAATCTTCGAATCCACACCCGAGGGTCAGCGCAGTAGAGGAAGACGGCGACTCAGGTGGCGCACGCAAGTGGAAGGGGACCTCAACCGACTTAGCGTGCGAAACTGGAGACAGCTGGCAAAAGATCGAGATCGCTGGCGACGCTTGATGGTTGAGGCCCAGGACCACCCCGGTCTGTAGCGCCACCTTAAGTAAGTAAGTAATATTATGGACAAGTTGGAGCCGAAACAACATTTCTTAATAAGGAATAAAAAACGAAGAAGGGTGAAACAATGGTCGTCAATAAAAAAAATCCTGGACGATTAGGCCGTATTCAGTCATTTTACGATCACAAAAGAAATAATCAATTAAATATTTGCACGTTATGTAAATAAAACATTAAAATTGTTATAAATATGTAACCTTTCATCTATTTTTCACAAAATTATTGAATAGAAATGTAAATAATAATAGCTAACAAGAAAGATCTTAACCGCAACAAAACGAAGCAACAGCAAAACAACTGATGCACAGATTACTCTGTTTTGACGATTGGTTGCGTTGGTGTTGCAAAAAAAAACCTTGATTTGAGTATTACTGCTAACATGTTTCATTTTTGAACTCGTTGCTTTTTTGTTGCTGCATTATTGAATTCACCCGTACTCAACGGTAACACAACTAAAACATACTACTAACACAAGAGTCAAAAACAGCCTGCATTTTGCGGATATGGTTTATTGGAGTGCTTGGTCAGGTCTTTCCTCAACCAAACTGAAGAGGTTACCAAAAACATCCTTCTTCATTCGAACTGCCAATAGATATTGCTCCGGATCGTTCTCGTACATGTGCTCGAAATTAGGATATCCGTGGATATTACGGTCCTTATATAAAGTCGCACCTAAAATCAACTTGCATTCATAAGTCTTGGGTAGCAATAGCATTACAATTTGAGGAGAAACAAATCTGATTTTTTTTTGTTTTCAAATAAAATTCAGCTGTCAAAAAGACAACGACGTATTGGGCGCGTTCCATTTTGCTTCCCAAATAGTCTTATGATGTGTTATATAACTAAAATATGCATATCTATTGGCAAACATGCATAGTGCAATCGAATAAATTCGAAATTTTAAATTACTGTCATCTTCTCTATATATAAAAAGAAAAGTCCCGACTCACTCACTGACTCATCAACGCCCAGCCCGAACCCTTGGACCTAGAAAGCTGGAATTTTGCACAGACGTTCCTTTTATGATGTATACAAGGAATAAGGAAGGACATTTCGAAATTCAGCTTATACAGGGTGTTACAGGGTGTTGAAGTTTGTATGAAAAAAAAATTTAAATTGGATTTTGAAGTTGAAATTTAGTGAGTGTATTCTAGAACAGAAATAAATAAACACGTATTTTACCGTTTTCCAAAATTATAACTGTGGGCAAAGATATAGGGCGTTAAAGTTTGGCCATTTATAGTAATGTGCAACTGTAGTCAGCGGCATTGCCGTTGTCATTGCTTTCTCAGGTACTGCAACAATCTTGGTTAAAAAAGACATGACGGGTCACTCTACCTTCTCAAAGCATCTCAACCTAAGTTATTCTGAGTCTACACCTTGTAACATATCTAAGGAGAACGACTTGGCTCAGGTGCTTCGAGAAGCCAAAGTTATAGTTTAGGATGAGTGTACCATGGCTCATAGAAAGGTATTGAGTATAGAAATAGGATGCTCCGACAGTGCTTTTGGGTGGTGACTTCAGACAGACCAAGCCGGTTGTGTCACGGGGAACACAGCAAATGAAGTGAAGGCCTGTCTCAAATCATCAATCTGATAGCCTAATGTCGAAGTCCTCTCCTTAAAAGTTAACGTGCGTATCCACCTTCGCCGTGACTTGAGGGAAGTATTTCTTGATATTGGTGATGGAAAGAGGAGGAAAGAATAAATGTACAGAGTAACCCATGCGATGTTATGGAAGATCTGATTGGTTTTTCTGACAGAATATAATGTAACTAATCATTCATCAAGCTGGAGGGGATTGCGTTTCATGAGTGAGGGAAAGAACTATTTTCAATTAAATACACGATTCAGCCAACAGCACCAATAACTTTCTGCTCAAGAAGTGGATGGTGTGAATCTGAGGAATGACTTTTTGCCCTTAGCGGGCTCAGAGTCAACTGACCTGATAGCCTGGTCATCCTCGAGCTAGAAAGAAAAACCAGGAATTTTTTTTATAGGGAGGTCTTGCAAAGTTAATGTGAGGAATTGAAAGTCTACAATTACTCATCAATGTCTTGAAAACCGGAAAAGGACATAGGTTATAATGTGACGTCTTTCCACGCGAACGTAGTCGCGGGCATCAGCTAGTTACTAATATTATAAAAGTGAAACGTTGTCCGTTTGTTTGTTTGTTTGTTTGGATTTTAGCTATGCGAAAACTACTAAACCAATCAACCTCAAATTTTGCACACAGAATGGTTTTAATGTATTCTCTCTTTCGGTAGATAAAAGAATAGCGCGCCGACGCGACGCGACAGGCTGGGTATGGGTTTGTATGTGCTTGATGTAGGTGTAACATTTCCAGTTGCGGGAGGGGATTTTTGTTTTTATTTTGTTTTTTGCAAAGGATGTATGTATGTACATATGTATTTATTTAACGAATGTATTCAGATTCCAAGGACTTTTGATTTAGAATGAATTTGACTTGGAGGATGACTTTTCGAAAGAAAACTGACGTGGGACAATAGGTGAAAAACTTGAGTTAGAGGGAAATTCGAGTCAGAGGGAAATTCGAATTAGAGGGAAATTCGAGTTAAAGAAGGTTCGGTTCGACTTAAAGAATTGGATTACATTTGCGAAAGTGGCAGAATAAAATACAGTCGATTGGATTGAAGTTGAAATTCCGATTCAGATTTAAGATGAGATTATGATATTTTATATAATCATGATTAGTGTTTCATAAATTGTTTGAAGAAGATATCGATTTCTAGATTGAAATGTAATAGCCCGAGCAACGCCGGGTATTAATCAGCTAATGACAAATAAAATGGAAATGGAAAGCGTCCATTCATTGGGTCACCTCTGATCGGCATATCCGTGGACATCAACGCATATTTCGACGCGACGGAGAGAGGATATGAACCAAGTCGGGCGAACATGCGAGCAAAACAAAATTATGTATAATATCAGATTGTTGTTTGGGGTTGTTTTCCAATTGCAATAACATGTGCAAAACGACCTTTATACTGAAAACGTCATTGAAATTAGTATAAGGGATATAATTATTATTATCATTATAAGGGAAGGGCATCTGAGTCCATTTGCTTGAGAGTAGAATGAATCGACCATTCTCCCAACGGAATATTTCTCGTTGCAATATTTTGACATTTGCTGTCCGATTTCTATTTATTTAAAATGAGTTTTTGCTTCAGAGAATTAATTTAATTTAGGAAAATTACAAAAAAATAAATTTTCGAAAGCAGTTAGCTTCTCTGACGTCAAGAAAAAATTTGAAATTTTTCGCTACGAAATTTGTTTCCCTTGGAATTCAATCTAACAAAAATTGCAGAAAATGCTGCGATATATTTCTCGCAACAATGTTTTTTTTTCGCAAAGAGAATTGTCCAAGGAAGTATGCGCTTAACATTTTTTTCAATTCCCTAAACATGGCACGAAAAACAAAACAAAAATACAGAATAATAGCACAAATGTCACTTTCCACAACACATACCAATTTTTCTGAAGTTTGAGAGTTACTGATAACTCTCAAGCTTCAGAAAAAATAAACGACGGACCCTGTTCACACAGGAGCAACGGACTGGATTTTTTTTTGACGTTTACAGGCGATTGATGAAGCGGAGAGGTGACATGCTACGTCGCTCCGGATTTTTAGATTTTTTAAAATTCTTTAATTTTTTTTGACGTTTGTAGATGTCAATCGGCAGCCACTCGACAAACGTGTAAAAGAATTGTTTTCGTGAATAAAACAATGCGTCTTTTGGGCTGGAGGCTGATCGTATTTGTGCGCCGCGGCTTCCTCGATCCACCACCTGAGGACGCGCCTGGTAGGGAGCATTGGACTTTCCTGGCCTGAAACCACACTGATATGGACCGATCAGGTTGTTGACGAACGGCTTCAGGCGCTCACACAATACGGCAGATAAGATCTTGTAAGCGATCTTAAGAAGACTGATCCCTCTGTAGTTGGAGCAGTTCAGAGGGTCTCCTTTCTTGAGGATCGGACAAACAATGCTGAGGTTCCACTCATCGGGCATACTTTCCTCCGACCATATTTTACATATGAGTTGGTGCTCCTTACCAAGTCATCGCCTGCCGCTTTGAACAGCTCGGCAGTTAGGCCGTCAGCTCCAGCAGCTTTGTTGGACTTAAGCTTGTATATGGCTGTCTTCACCTCGTCCAGGTCGGGTGGACGGAATTGTTGGTCTTCGTCGTCCAGGTTGAATGGTTCATTCTGCCTGACAACGGGATTTGATTCGTCGTCGCCGTTAAACAGTCTGCAGAAGTAGTTCTTCCATATCCTCGGCATCGACTGCGATTCTACTACGATGTTCCCTTTCTTTTAAGAGGATGATAAAAGAATATGTTTGTAATTAAAAAATAAACTTCTTTCTTCGAAACAGCAATCACAAATCACTTTCTTTTAATTTTTGTTCGTCGACATTTGGCATTTGAAGTTAGCGATGGAATGCGTTTCATGCGATGGGTTGTCGTAAACAACACATTCCACAATGTAAATAGGAATTTAGATACCAGACCACTCTCAGTACTACTATTAGTACGAGTAGGCGTACTACAATGAGAATTGGGGTTGAATATCTAATCTAATTATACATTCCACAGTCTGTCTAGGGTGTATAATTTTGCCCACGCAGAAAACTTTTTTTTGTGTTTAATGTTTTTTCTTCATCTTTTGTAATAGAAACACTGACGATGAACTTTAACAAAAACTATGTAGCTTACGAAAGCATGAGTTTGTGTTTTTCTAAGCCAATTTCGTTTATTTATGGTACATATTTCGACTCCGCAATTTCACTTTCAATCAGAATAATTGTTCTAAAAACGTGATATTGCACATATTCACAATAAAATTGATTGATTCATTCATTTTCAATGGCCTGCTTATCTACTATGAGGTTCGCTGGTTTAGGGATTATCATTTTAAACATTCCAGTACTTGATAAAACATTCCATGATTAGCAGACTGGAATATTAATTCAAGAAAAATGGCTGTACTCTACGAACATTATAACAGCTGATTTTTGCTCTTATTTCGGTATAGGGAATAAAAAATGGCGAAAATATAAAAAGACAATTTAAAATTCGATATTTTAAGAATTTTCTAAATTTGCCAAATTTGAATTTGACCATTTAACGATTTCTAATGAAAAAAACCGGAATGCCTGGAGCAAAAATTCCGAGAAAAGTGTTGTTTTGTGAATTCTGGCGATCGTGCAGCACGCGAATTGCTCCAGTATGCTGGAGATACTAAGCGGCGGATTAATTTTTTTAGTGAAACTTACTAAAATCTTTTCCAGCGAGAGGTTGGATTAAGTATCTTTGTGAAATAATAATTAATTCAGGAGAAATTCATCAGTGTATGTGACCAACTTGGTTATGACGGATTTAATTGTCTATTACTTCAAATCTGTACACACTTTTTCAGAAAATGTGTGTAAATACCTATTTCACATATATTTTTCTAATATCTACGTTTAAAGTTTCTTAAAATTACAAAAACACTGCGATTTCATAGTACAAGAAACTTTCTTCCACACACTTCGATCGTTCAAAACACGGTCGCCGCAGTGCAACACAGCAATTTTGTCGGTAAACGTCAAATCGTTAAAAGGTCTATTTCCTTTCCTTCGAGGCGTTTGCTGAAATTTTTCCGATCAAATGTTAAGTAGCTGCTTAAAAGATATCATGAATAATAAAGAAAATTAAAGTTGAATTAAAGGAAATGCCGCGTCACCAACAAAAAATTGGGGAAATTTAACGATTGAATCTGGCACAATTTATTTATTTATTTATTTTTAGAAAACAATTTACAAAGGTCAATTTATAAATTATTTTACATTGAAGACTTCCGGGCAGCAAGACCATTTGAAGTCGTTTTTAGAATAATTGTAAAGTAAAGGAGAAGTGGAGGATACAGTATATTTATAGTTTTACAATTATTTTTATTTTTTTTATTTTTTTGGGTTAAATGTCATTAAATGTATGATGGAGTGTTGTGGCTTGTTTGATGTGCTGTATTGATTTAGGGTTGTTTGGATCTAATAATTCAGCGAGTTGTTGTGCATTGCTTGAATGCATGCCGTTGTCTTTAGTTATTCTGGTTGAATCTGGCATAATGTTATCTTCTGGTAGTCCCAATCCCTCACTGAACAACCTTTTACCAAAGCCAGAGTCCACACTCCACCGTCACTTTGGGAGCCGTATGCTCCAATATCAATCCATGTGAAGATATAGTTGACGTCACAAACTTCCAATAAAACATTCAATCGTTTTTATGTTCCTTTGTAATTGTAAAAGAGCGATCCTGAGTTCGACGGGAAAATTATATTTATATGTTTGCCATCAATGGCACCCACACAGTTTGGCAAATTCCATATAGTGTAGCAATCATTCTATATCCGTTTCCATTCTGTGGTTTCTGGGATTGACAAATATATGTGGCCGAGTGAATTCCAAAGAACACTACATGTTTCGTTGACGATTCTCTTTACAATTGCCTCCATGAGCCAAGTAACTAAAAAGATAAATATGTATGTAATATAAGGTAGCGTTAATTCAAAAACGTCAAAAAACTGTGCAGTGTTGCGGCAACACAACAGGCTTTATGTTACTGTTGCACTGCTACTTCACTGTTACTGTTGCACTTCGCATTTTATTTTGACATTTTTGAATAGCTGTGTTGCAAAGCTGTTCACAATAGAAAAAATGGAGGGAATAGTCAAGTGTTTTGTGTTGAACAATATTATGGTGGCTGGGTGTTGTAGTAATATTGCTCTGATTGGTATCAACTTAGCGATGCCCAGTGTTGTAACTGTTACTACACATAAATTGTGCTTATTTTGACTCCTCGCAACCACTGGGTAACCACTGAGTACTGGTTGTTGTCCACCCGGACTCAACTTGCTTAACTTATAAGCGCGAGTGTTGACCAGAAGACAAAAATTGCAGCACTATAAACACGACGGCGGAAGGATTCCCTAGATGGAGTCAACGGTGGCGTCCATAACTTCCGGATTGGAAGCAATACATTATCTGGGCTACTTCGACATATTTGGAGCTGAGGCCGATAAGGATTTCCAGGAATTGGTTGGGGTCTTGGAAAAGAAATGGTGGTGGATGAGCCGTACAGGGGCCAACGGCAGCGCTCACATCCCCGAAGTGGGTTACCGACATCGGTTATACCGGCCCCTCATCCTAGGGGTTATAACAATGGACCTGGCCCTCCAGGTTGGGGATTGTACGTGGGGTTGACGGCTCCTCTACGGAAAACTAAAATTGTTACGGAACAACTAGCAGCCTCGGATACGGAGGATTTTACTGTTGACGACCCTGGCAAACGAAACAAGGACAACGAACTTCGGATCTGCACGTGGAATGTTAGGTCCCTTAACAGACCACGTGCAGCCGAACAATTAGCGGAGGCCCTCAACTGCTGCAAAGCAGATATAACCGCCATCCAAGAAGTGCGGTTGCATGGGCCGGGCAAAAAGAGGATGGAAAACTGCGATTTATATTATGGCGATTGCTACCGACAACAAAAGCAGCGCTTATTTGGATGTGGATTTGTCGTTGGAGACAGACTTAGGCAAGAAGTCTTAAGCTTCAGGTATGTAAGCGAACGCCTCACTACAATCCGCATCAAGGCTAAATTCGCCAACATTAGCCTGATATGCGCACATGCCCCCACAGAGGAGAAAGACGACGACACGACTTTGCTGCGGGGCGGAACGTTGTTAGCTAGTACGCGGTTCCCACATCTCGATATCCACAAAGGAACATGGAGATCTCCTGATCAATCAACCGTCAACCAGATTGACCACATTGCGATCGACGCAAGGCACTCCTCCAGTATTATGGATGTCCGAACGTTCCGCGGGGCCAACATTGACTCGGACCACTACCTTGTTGTAGCCAAGGTACGACTGCGGATATCTCGAACACCGCCAAGACAAGGGAATACTGTGAGGAAGTTTGACGTCGGACGGCTGCAATCGCAAGAGATCACCAGATCCTTTTCCCATCGAGTCTCTCTCAATCTCTCAAGAGGTTCTATGCCGCCAGCATCAAGTATTGAAGACCAGTGGCAACATTGCCAAAAAGCGATCAGAGATGCCGCCTCTGATGTGCTGGGTTTCACACGGCCACCACAACGAAATCCCTGGTTTGACGACGAGTGCCGGCAAGCACATGCAGCGAAACAAGAGGCATACAAAGCGGCGCTGCATAGAAAGACCAGAGCTGCTCTACACACGCTTTTCAGAAGGAAAAAGAAAGAGCATGAGAAGCGCGCGATCGAGGAGATAGAGGGATGTTATAGCAGGAATGAGGTTCGGAAGTTTTACCAAAGGGTAAAAAGAACCTGTCAAGGCTACAGAGTCCGAACCGATGCCTGCAAGGATGAACAAGGGAACATCGTAGTAGAATCGCAGTCGATGCTAAGGATATGGAAAAACTACTTCTGCAGACTGTTTAACGGCGACGACGAATCAAATTCTGCTGTCAGGCAGAATGAACTATTCAACCTGGACGATGAAGACGAACAATTCTGTCCACCCGACCTGGACGAGGTGAAGACAGCCATATCGAAACGTAAGTCCAACAAGGCTGCTGGAGCTGACGGCCTAGCTGCCGAGCTGTTCAAAGCGGCAGGCGATGATTTGGTAAGGAGCATGCACCAACTCATCTGTAAGATATGGTCGGAGGAAAGTCTGCCCGATGAATGGAACCTCAGCATTGTTTGCCCGATCCTCAAGAAAGGAGATCAACTGAACTGAGGCATCAGTCTTCTTAACATCGCTTACAAGATCTTATCTGCCGTGTTGTGTGAACGCCTGAAGCCGTTCGTCAACAACCTGATCGGTCCATATCAGTGTGGTTTCAGGCCAGGAAAGACCACCATCGACCAAATACTCATACTGCGGCAGATCTTGGAAAAAACCCAGGAACTTCAAATCGATACCCACCACCTCTTCATCGATTTTAAAGCCGCGTATGACAGCATCTATAGAGACGAGCTATACAGAGCCATGTCTAGTTTTGGCATCCCTGCCAAACTCGTCCGTCTGTGCAGGATGACGATGGAGAATGCACGCTGCTCCATCATGCAAGACGAAGTATATGCTGTCAATAAGGAAGGACTCCCAACACCGACGTCTCGGACAGAACTTTGTCTACCTAGGCTCCCCTATAAATTCAGGCAATGACACCGGCGCTGAGATTAAACGAAGAATAACTCTTGCCAATCGCTGTTTCTTTGGGATAAGAAGGCAACTGAGTAGCAAAGTCCTCTCTCGAACAACTAAGGTGACCCTTTATAAGTCCTTAATCGTCCCAGTCCTGCTCTACGGCGCAGAGGCATGGACTCTGTCTAAAGCGGATGAGGTTGCTCTTGGCTGCTTCGAGAGGAAAATTCTTCGGGTGATTTTTGGTCCCGTCTGCATAGACGGGGAGTGGAGAAGGAGATACAACGACGAACTGTACGGGCTGTACGGCGACATCGACTTAGCCAGAAGAGTGAAGGTCTAACGACTGAGGTGGCTGGGTCATGTAGAGCGGATGGACACCAATTCTCCAGCTCGGAAAATCTTCGAATCCACACCCGAGGGTCAGCGCAGTAGAGGAAGACGGCGACTCAGGTGGCGCACGCAAGTGGAAGGGGACCTCAACCGACTTAGCGTGCGAAACTGGAGACAGCTGGCAAAAGATCGAGATCGCAGGCGACGCTTGTTGGTTGAGGCCCAGGACCACCCCGGTCTGTAGCGCCACCTTAAGTAAGTAAGTAATATTATGGACAAGTTGGAGCCGAAACAACATTTCTTAATGAGGAATAAAAAACGAAGAAGGGTGAAACAATGGTCGTCAATAAAAAAAATCCTGGACGATTAGGCCGTATTCAGTCATTTTACGATCACAAAAGAAATAATCAATTAAATATTTGCACGTTATGTAAATAAAACATTAAAATTGTTATAAATATGTAACCTTTCATCTATTTTTCACAAAATTATTGAATAGAAATGTAAATAATAATAGCTAACAAGAAAGATCTTAACCGCAACAAAACGAAGCAACAGCAAAACAACTGATGCACAGATTACTCTGTTTTGACGATTGGTTGCGTTGGTGTTGCAAAAAAAAACCTTGATTTGAGTATTACTGCTAACATGTTTCATTTTTGAACTCGTTGCTTTTTTGTTGCTGCATTATTGAATTCACCCGTACTCAACGGTAACACAACTAAAACATACTACTAACACAAGAGTCAAAAACAGCCTGCATTTTGCGGATATGGTTTATTGGAGTGCTTGGTCAGGTCTTTCCTCAACCAAACTGAAGAGGTTACCAAAAACATCCTTCTTCATTCGAACTGCCAATAGATATTGCTCCGGATCGTTCTCGTACATGTGCTCGAAATTAGGATATCCGTGGATATTACGGTCCTTATATAAAGTCGCACCTAAAATCAACTTGCATTCATAAGTCTTGGGTAGCAATAGCATTTCAATTTGAGGAGAAACAAATCTGATTTTTTTTTGTTTTCAAATAAAATTCAGCTGTCAAAAAGACAACGACGTATTGGGCGCGTTCCATTTTGCTTCCCAAATAGTCTTATGATGTGTTATATAACTAAAATATGCATATCTATTGGCAAACATGCATAGTGCAATCGAATAAATTCGAAATTTTAAATTACTGTCATCTTCTCTATATATAAAAAGAAAAGTCCCGACTCACTCACTGACTCATCAACGCCCAGCCCGAACCCTTGGACCTAGAAAGCTGGAATTTTGCACAGACGTTCCTTTTATGATGTATACAAGGAATAAGGAAGGACATTTCGAAATTCAGCTTATACAGGGTGTTACAGGGTGTTGAAGTTTGTATGAAAAAAAAATTTAAATTGGATTTTGAAGTTGAAATTTAGTGAGTGTATTCTAGAACAGAAATAAATAAACACGTATTTTACCGTTTTCCAAAATTATAACTGTGGGCAAAGATATAGGGCGTTAAAGTTTGGCCATTTATAGTAATGTGCAACTGTAGTCAGCGGCATTGCCGTTGTCATTGCTTTCTCAGGTACTGCAACAATCTTGGTTAAAAAAGACATGACGGGTCACTCTACCTTCTCAAAGCATCTCAACCTAAGTTATTCTGAGTCTACACCTTGTAACATATCTAAGGAGAACGACTTGGCTCAGGTGCTTCGAGAAGCCAAAGTTATAGTTTAGGATGAGTGTACCATGGCTCATAGAAAGGTATTGAGTATAGAAATAGGATGCTCCGACAGTGCTTTTGGGTGGTGACTTCAGACAGACCAAGCCGGTTGTGTCACGGGGAACACAGCAAATGAAGTGAAGGCCTGTCTCAAATCATCAATCTGATAGCCTAATGTCGAAGTCCTCTCCTTAAAAGTTAACGTGCGTATCCACCTTCGCCGTGACTTGAGGGAAGTATTTCTTGATATTGGTGATGGAAAGAGGAGGAAAGAATAAATGTACAGAGTAACCCATGCGATGTTATGGAAGATCTGATTGGTTTTTCTGACAGAATATAATGTAACTAATCATTCATGAAGCTGGAGGGGATTGCGTTTCATGAGTGAGGGAAAGAACTATTTTCAATTAAATACACGATTCAGCCAACAGCACCAATAACTTTCTGCTCAAGAAGTGGATGGTGTGAATCTGAGGAATGACTTTTTGCCCTTAGCGGGCTCAGAGTCAACTGACCTGATAGCCTGGTCATCCTCGAGCTAGAAAGAAAAACCAGGAATTTTTTTTATAGGGAGGTCTTGCAAAGTTAATGTGAGGAATTGAAAGTCTACAATTACTCATCAATGTCTTGAAAACCGGAAAAGGACATAGGTTATAATGTGACGTCTTTCCACGCGAACGTAGTCGCGGGCATCAGCTAGTTACTAATATTATAAAAGTGAAACGTTGTCCGTTTGTTTGTTTGTTTGTTTGGATTTTAGCTATGCGAAAACTACTAAACCAATCAACCTCAAATTTTGCACACAGAATGGTTTTAATGTATTCTCTCTTTCGGTAGATAAAAGAATAGCGCGCCGACGCGACGCGACAGGCTGGGTATGGGTTTGTATGTGCTTGATGTAGGTGTAACATTTCCAGTTGCGGGAGGGGATTTTTGTTTTTATTTTGTTTTTTGCAAAGGATGTATGTATGTACATATGTATTTATTTAACGAATGTATTCAGATTCCAAGGACTTTTGATTTAGAATGAATTTGACTTGGAGGATGACTTTTCGAAAGAAAACTGACGTGGGACAATAGGTGAAAAACTTGAGTTAGAGGGAAATTCGAGTCAGAGGGAAATTCGAATTAGAGGGAAATTCGAGTTAAAGAAGGTTCGGTTCGACTTAAAGAATTGGATTACATTTGCGAAAGTGGCAGAATAAAATACAGTCGATTGGATTGAAGTTGAAATTCCGATTCAGATTTAAGATGAGATTATGATATTTTATATAATCATGATTAGTGTTTCATAAATTGTTTGAAGAAGATATCGATTTCTAGATTGAAATGTAATAGCCCGAGCAACGCCGGGTATTAATCAGCTAATGACAAATAAAATGGAAATGGAAAGCGTCCATTCATTGGGTCACCTCTGATCGGCATATCCGTGGACATCAACGCATATTTCGACGCGACGGAGAGAGGATATGAACCAAGTCGGGCGAACATGCGAGCAAAACAAAATTATGTATAATATCAGATTGTTGTTTGGGGTTGTTTTCCAATTGCAATAACATGTGCAAAACGACCTTTATACTGAAAACGTCATTGAAATTAGTATAAGGGATATAATTATTATTATCATTATAAGGGAAGGGCATCTGAGTCCATTTGCTTGAGAGTAGAATGAATCGACCATTCTCCCAACGGAATATTTCTCGTTGCAATATTTTGACATTTGCTGTCCGATTTCTATTTATTTAAAATGAGTTTTTGCTTCAGAGAATTAATTTAATTTAGGAAAATTACAAAAAAATAAATTTTCGAAAGCAGTTAGCTTCTCTGACGTCAAGAAAAAATTTGAAATTTTTCGCTACGAAATTTGTTTCCCTTGGAATTCAATCTAACAAAAATTGCAGAAAATGCTGCGATATTTTTCTCGCAACAATGTTTTTTTTTCGCAAAGAGAATTGTCCAAGGAAGTATGCGCTTAACATTTTTTTCAATTCCCTAAACATGGCACGAAAAACAAAAACAAAAATACAGAATAATAGCACAAATGTCACTTTCCACAACACATACCAATTTTTCTGAAGTTTGAGAGTTACTGATAACTCTCAAGCTTCAGAATAAATAAACGACGGACCCTGTTCACACAGGAGCAACGGACTGGATTTTTTTTTGACGTTTACAGGCGATTGATGAAGCGGAGAGGTGACATGCTACGTCGCTCCGGATTTTTAGATTTTTTAAAATTCTTTAATTTTTTTTGACGTTTGTAGATGTCAATCGGCAGCCACTCGACAAACGTGTAAAAAGAATTGTTTTCGTGAATAAAACAATGCGTCTTTTGGGCTGGAGGCTGATCGTATTTGTGCGCCGCGGCTTCCTCGATCCACCACCTGAGGACGCGCCTGGTAGGGAGCATTGGACTTTCCTGGCCTGAAACCACACTGATATGGACCGATCAGGTTGTTGACGAACGGCTTCAGGCGCTCACACAATACGGCAGATAAGATCTTGTAAGCGATCTTAAGAAGACTGATCCCTCTGTAGTTGGAGCAGTTCAGAGGGTCTCCTTTCTTGAGGATCGGACAAACAATGCTGAGGTTCCACTCATCGGGCATACTTTCCTCCGACCATATTTTACATATGAGTTGGTGCTCCTTACCAAGTCATCGCCTGCCGCTTTGAACAGCTCGGCAGTTAGGCCGTCAGCTCCAGCAGCTTTGTTGGACTTAAGCTTGTATATGGCTGTCTTCACCTCGTCCAGGTCGGGTGGACGGAATTGTTGGTCTTCGTCGTCCAGGTTGAATGGTTCATTCTGCCTGACAGCGGGATTTGATTCGTCGTCGCCGTTAAACAGTCTGCAGAAGTAGTTCTTCCATATCCTCGGCATCGACTGCGATTCTACTACGATGTTCCCTTTCTTTTAAGAGGATGATAAAAGAATATGTTTGTAATTAAAAAATAAACTTCTTTCTTCGAAACAGCAATCACAAATCACTTTCTTTTAATTTTTGTTCGTCGACATTCGACATTTGAAGTTTGAAGTTAGCGATGGAATGCGTTTCATGCGATGGGTTGTCGTAAACAACACATTCCACAATGTAAATAGGAATTTAGATACCAGACCACTCTCAGTACTACTATTAGTACGAGTAGGCGTACTACAATGAGAATTGGGGTTGAATATCTAATCTAATTATACATTCCACAGTCTGTCTAGGGTGTATAATTTTGCCCACGCAGAAAACTTTTTTTTGTGTTTAATGTTTTTTCTTCATCTTTTGTAATAGAAACACTGACGATGAACTTTAACAAAAACTATGTAGCTTACGAAAGCATGAGTTTGTGTTTTTCTAAGCCAATTTCGTTTATTTATGGTACATATTTCGACTCCGCAATTTCACTTTCAATCAGAATAATTGTTCTAAAAACGTGATATTGCACATATTCACAATAAAATTGATTGATTCATTCATTTTCAATGGCCTGCTTATCTACTATGAGGTTCGCTGGTTTAGGGATTATCATTTTAAACATTCCAGTACTTGATAAAACATTCCATGATTAGCAGACTGGAATATTAATTCAAGAAAAATGGCTGTACTCTACGAACATTATAACAGCTGATTTTTGCTCTTATTTCGGTATAGGGAATAAAAAATGGCGAAAATATAAAAAGACAATTTAAAATTCGATATTTTAAGAATTTTCTAAATTTGCCAAATTTGAATTTGACCATTTAACGATTTCTAATGAAAAAAACCGGAATGCCTGGAGCAAAAATTCCGAGAAAAGTGTTGTTTTGTGAATTCTGGCGATCGTGCAGCACGCGAATTGCTCCAGTATGCTGGAGATACTAAGCGGCGGATTAATTTTTTTAGTGAAACTTACTAAAATCTTTTCCAGCGAGAGGTTGGATTAAGTATCTTTGTGAAATAATAATTAATTCAGGAGAAATTCATCAGTGTATGTGACCAACTTGGTTATGACGGATTTAATTGTCTATTACTTCAAATCTGTACACACTTTTTCAGAAAATGTGTGTAAATACCTATTTCACATATATTTTTCTAATATCTACGTTTAAAGTTTCTTAAAATTACAAAAACACTGCGATTTCATAGTACAAGAAACTTTCTTCCACACACTTCGATCGTTCAAAACACGGTCGCCGCAGTGCAACACAGCAATTTTGTCGGTAAACGTCAAATCGTTAAAAGGTCTATTTCCTTTCCTTCGAGGCGTTTGCTGAAATTTTTCCGATCAAATGTTAAGTAGCTGCTTAAAAGATATCATGAATAATAAAGAAAATTAAAGTTGGATTAAAGGAAATGCCGCGTCACCAACAAAAAATTGGGGAAATTTAACGATTGAATCTGGCACAATTTATTTATTTATTTATTTTTAGAAAACAATTTACAAAGGTCAATTTATAAACTATTTTACATTGAAGACTTCCGGGCAGCAAGACCATTTGAAGTCGTTTTTAGAATAATTGTAAAGTAAAGGAGAAGTGGAGGATACAGTATATTTATAGTTTTACAATTATTTTTATTTTTTTTATTTTTTTGGGTTAAATGTCATTAAATGTATGATGGAGTGTTGTGGCTTGTTTGATGTGCTGTATTGATTTAGGGTTGTTTGGATCTAATAATTCAGCGAGTTGTTGTGCATTGCTTGAATGCATGCCGTTGTCTTTAGTTATTCTGGTTGAATCTGGCATAATGTTATCTTCTGGTAGTCCCAATCCCTCACTGAACAACCTTTTACCAAAGCCAGAGTCCACACTCCACCGTCACTTTGGGAGCCGTATGCTCCAATATCAATCCATGTGAAGATATAGTTGACGTCACAAACTTCCAATAAAACGATTGAATATGTTCCTTTGTAATTGTAAAAGAGCGATCCTGAGTTCGACGGGAAAATTATATTTATATGTTTGCCATCAATGGCACCCACACAGTTTGGCAAATTCCATATAGTGTAGCAATCATTCTATATCCGTTTCCATTCTGTGGTTTCTGGGATTGACAAATATATGTGGCCGAGTGAATTCCAAAGAACACTACATGTTTCGTTGACGATTCTCTTTACAATTGCCTCCATGAGCCAAGTAACTAAAAAGATAAATATGTATGTAATATAAGGTAGCGTTAATTCAAAAACGTCAAAAAACTGTGCAGTGTTGCGGCAACACAACAGGCTTTATGTTACTGTTGCACTGCTACTTCACTGTTACTGTTGCACTTCGCATTTTATTTTGACATTTTTGAATAGCTGTGTTGCAAAGCTGTTCACAATAGAAAAAATGGAGGGAATAGTCAAGTGTTTTGTGTTGAACAATATTATGGTGGCTGGGTGTTGTAGTAATATTGCTCTGATTGGTATCAACTTAGCGATGCCCAGTGTTGTAACTGTTACTACACATAAATTGTGCTTATTTTGACTCCTCGCAACCACTGGGTAACCACTGAGTACTGGTTGTTGTCCACCCGGACTCAACTTGCTTAACTTATAAGCGCGAGTGTTGACCAGAAGACAAAAATTGCAGCACTATAAACACGACGGCGGAAGGATTCCCTAGATGGAGTCAACGGTGGCGTCCATAACTTCCGGATTGGAAGCAATACATTATCTGGGCTACTTCGACATATTTGGAGCTGAGGCCGATAAGGATTTCCAGGAATTGGTTGGGGTCTTGGAAAAGAAATGGTGGTGGATGAGCCCTACAGGGGCCAACGGCAGCGCTCACATCCCCGAAGTGGGTTACCGACATCGGTTATACCGGCCCCTCATCCTAGGGGTTATAACAATGGACCTGGCCCTCCAGGTTGGGGATTGTACGTGGGGTTGACGGCTCCTCTACGGAAAACTAAAATTGTTACGGAACAACTAGCAGCCTCGGATACGGAGGATTTTACTGTTGACGACCCTGGCAAACGAAACAAGGACAACGAACTTCGGATCTGCACGTGGAATGTTAGGTCCCTTAACAGACCACGTGCAGCCGAACAATTAGCGGAGGCCCTCAACTGCTGCAAAGCAGATATAACCGCCATCCAAGAAGTGCGGTTGCATGGGCCGGGCAAAAAGAGGATGGAAAACTGCGATTTATATTATGGCGATTGCTACCGACAACAAAAGCAGCGCTTATTTGGATGTGGATTTGTCGTTGGAGACAGACTTAGGCAAGAAGTCTTAAGCTTCAGGTATGTAAGCGAACGCCTCACTACAATCCGCATCAAGGCTAAATTCGCCAACATTAGCCTGATATGCGCACATGCCCCCACAGAGGAGAAAGACGACGACACGACTTTGCTGCGGGGCGGAACGTTGTTAGCTAGAACGCGGTTCCCACATCTCGATATCCACAAAGGAACATGGAGATCTCCTGATCAATCAACCGTCAACCAGATTGACCACATTGCGATCGACGCAAGGCACTCCTCCAGTATTATGGATGTCCGAACGTTCCGCGGGGCCAACATTGACTCGGACCACTACCTTGTTGTAGCCAAGGTACGACTGCGGATATCTCGAACACCGCCAAGACAAGGGAATACTGTGAGGAAGTTTGACGTCGGACGGCTGCAATCGCAAGAGATCACCAGATCCTTTTCCCATCGAGTCTCTCTCAATCTCTCAAGAGGTTCTATGCCGCCAGCATCAAGTATTGAAGACCAGTGGCAACATTGCCAAAAAGCGATCAGAGATGCCGCCTCTGATGTGCTGGGTTTCACACGGCCACCACAACGAAATCCCTGGTTTGACGACGAGTGCCGGCAAGCACATGCAGCGAAACAAGAGGCATACAAAGCGGCGCTGCATAGAAAGACCAGAGCTGCTCTACACACGCTTTTCAGAAGGAAAAAGAAAGAGCATGAGAAGCGCGCGATCGAGGAGATAGAGGGATGTTATAGCAGGAATGAGGTTCGGAAGTTTTACCAAAGGGTAAAAAGAACCTGTCAAGGCTACAGAGTCCGAACCGATGCCTGCAAGGATGAACAAGGGAACATCGTAGTAGAATCGCAGTCGATGCTAAGGATATGGAAAAACTACTTCTGCAGACTGTTTAACGGCGACGACGAATCAAATTCTGCTGTCAGGCAGAATGAACCATTCAACCTGGACGATGAAGACGAACAATTCTGTCCACCCGACCTGGACGAGGTGAAGACAGCCATATCGAAACTTAAGTCCAACAAGGCTGCAGGAGCTGACGGCCTAGCTGCCGAGCTGTTCAAAGCGGCAGGCGATGATTTGGTAAGGAGCATGCACCAACTCATCTGTAAGATATGGTCGGAGGAAAGTCTGCCCGATGAATGGAACCTCAGCATTGTTTGCCCGATCCTCAAGAAAGGAGATCAACTGAACTGAGGCATCAGTCTTCTTAACATCGCTTACAAGATCTTATCTGCCGTGTTGTGTGAACGCCTGAAGCCGTTCGTCAACAACCTGATCGGTCCATATCAGTGTGGTTTCAGGCCAGGAAAGTCCACCATCGACCAAATACTCATACTGCGGCAGATCTTGGAAAAAACCCAGGAACTTCAAATCGATACCCACCACCTCTTCATCGATTTTAAAGCCGCGTATGACAGCATCTATAGAGACGAGCTATACAGAGCCATGTCTAGTTTTGGCATCCCTGCCAAACTCGTCCGTCTGTGCAGGATGACGATGGAGAATGCACGCTGCTCCATCAAGGTCAATGAGGGCAAGACGAAGTATTTGCTGTCAATAAGGAAGGACTCCCAACACCGACGTCTCGGACAGAACTTTGTCTACCTAGGCTCCCCTATAAATTCAGGCAATGACACCGGCCCTGAGATTAAACGAAGAATAACTCTTGCCAATCGCTGTTTCTTTGGGCTAAGAAGGCAACTGAGTAGCAAAGTCCTCTCTCGAACAACTAAGGTGACCCTTTATAAGTCCTTAATCGTCCCAGTCCTGCTCTACGGCGCAGAGGCATGGACTCTGTCTAAAGCGGATGAGGTTGCTCTTGGCTGCTTCGAGAGGAAAATTCTTCGGGTGATTTTTGGTCCCGTCTGCATAGACGGGGAGTGGAGAAGGAGATACAACGACGAACTGTACGGGCTGTACGGCGACATCGACTTAGCCAGAAGAGTGAAGGTCTAACGACTGAGGTGGCTGGGTCATGTAGAGCGGATGGACACCAATTCTCCAGCTCGGAAAATCTTCGAATCCACACCCGAGGGTCAGCGCAGTAGAGGAAGACGGCGACTCAGGTGGCGCACGCAAGTGGAAGGGGACCTCAACCGACTTAGCGTGCGAAACTGGAGACAGCTGGCAAAAGATCGAGATCGCTGGCGACGCTTGTTGGTTGAGGCCCAGGACCACCCCGGTCTGTAGCGCCACCTTAAGTAAGTAAGTAATATTATGGACAAGTTGGAGCCGAAACAACATTTCTTAATAAGGAATAAAAAACGAAGAAGGGTGAAACAATGGTCGTCAATAAAAAAAATCCTGGACGATTAGGCCGTATTCAGTCATTTTACGATCACAAAAGAAATAATCAATTAAATATTTGCACGTTATGTAAATAAAACATTAAAATTGTTATAAATATGTAACCTTTCATCTATTTTTCACAAAATTATTGAATAGAAATGTAAATAATAATAGCTAACAAGAAAGATCTTAACCGCAACAAAACGAAGCAACAGCAAAACAACTGATGCACAGATTACTCTGTTTTGACGATTGGTTGCGTTGGTGTTGCAAAAAAAAAACCTTGATTTGAGTATTACTGCTAACATGTTTCATTTTTGAACTCGTTGCTTTTTTGTTGCTGCATTATTGAATTCACCCGTACTCAACGGTAACACAACTAAAACATACTACTAACACAAGAGTCAAAAACAGCCTGCATTTTGCGGATATGGTTTATTGGAGTGCTTGGTCAGGTCTTTCCTCAACCAAACTGAAGAGGTTACCAAAAACATCCTTCTTCATTCGAACTGCCAATAGATATTGCTCCGGATCGTTCTCGTACATGTGCTCGAAATTAGGATATCCGTGGATATTACGGTCCTTATATAAAGTCGCACCTAAAATCAACTTGCATTCATAAGTCTTGGGTAGCAATAGCATTTCAATTTGAGGAGAAACAAATCTGATTTTTTTTTGTTTTCAAATAAAATTCAGCTGTCAAAAAGACAACGACGTATTGGGCGCGTTCCATTTTGCTTCCCAAATAGTCTTATGATGTGTTATATAACTAAAATATGCATATCTATTGGCAAACATGCATAGTGCAATCGAATAAATTCGAAATTTTAAATTACTGTCATCTTCTCTATATATAAAAAAGAAAGTCCTGACTCACTCACTGACTCATCAACGCCCAGCCCGAACCCTTGGACCTAGAAAGCTGGAATTTTGCACAGACGTTCCTTTTATGATGTATACAAGGAATAAGGAAGGACATTTCGAAATTCAGCTTATACAGGGTGTTACAGGGTGTTGAAGTTTGTATGAAAAAAAAATTTAAATTGGATTTTGAAGTTGAAATTTAGTGAGTGTATTCTAGAACAGAAATAAATATACACGTATTTTACCGTTTTCCAAAATTATAACTGTGGGCAAAGATATAGGGCGTTAAAGTTTGGCCATTTATAGTAATGTGCAACTGTAGTCAGCGGCATTGCCGTTGTCATTGCTTTCTCAGGTACTGCAACAATCTTGGTTAAAAAAGACATGACGGGTCACTCTACCTTCTCAAAGCATCTCAACCTAAGTTATTCTGAGTCTACACCTTGTAACATATCTAAGGAGAACGACTTGGCTCAGGTGCTTCGAGAAGCCAAAGTTATAGTTTAGGATGAGTGTACCATGGCTCATAGAAAGGTATTGAGTATAGAAATAGGATGCTCCGACAGTGCTTTTGGGTGGTGACTTCAGACAGACCAAGCCGGTTGTGTCACGGGGAACACAGCAAATGAAGTGAAGGCCTGTCTCAAATCATCAATCTGATAGCCTAATGTCGAAGTCCTCTCCTTAAAAGTTAACGTGCGTATCCACCTTCGCCGTGACTTGAGGGAAGTATTTCTTGATATTGGTGATGGAAAGAGGAGGAAAGAATAAATGTACAGAGTAACCCATGCGATGTTATGGAAGATCTGATTGGTTTTTCTGACAGAATATAATGTAACTAATCATTCATCAAGCTGGAGGGGATTGCGTTTCATGAGTGAGGGAAAGAACTATTTTCAATTAAATACACGATTCAGCCAACAGCACCAATAACTTTCTGCTCAAGAAGTGGATGGTGTGAATCTGAGGAATGACTTTTTGCCCTTAGCGGGCTCAGAGTCAACTGACCTGATAGCCTGGTCATCCTCGAGCTAGAAAGAAAAACCAGGAATTTTTTTTATAGGGAGGTCTTGCAAAGTTAATGTGAGGAATTGAAAGTCTACAATTACTCATCAATGTCTTGAAAACCGGAAAAGGACATAGGTTATAATGTGACGTCTTTCCACGCGAACGTAGTCGCGGGCATCAGCTAGTTACTAATACTATAAAAGTGAAACGTTGTCCGTTTGTTTGTTTGTTTGTTTGGATTTTAGCTATGCGAAAACTACTAAACCAATCAACCTCAAATTTTGCACACAGAATGGTTTTAATGTATTCTCTCTTTCGGTAGATAAAAGAATAGCGCGCCGACGCGACGCGACGGGCTGGGTATGGGTTTGTATGTGCTTGATGTAGGTGTAACATTTCCAGTTGCGGGAGGGGATTTTTGTTTTTATTTTGTTTTTTGCAAAGGATGTATGTATGTACATATGTATTTATTTAACGAATGTATTCAGATTCCAAGGACTTTTGATTTAGAATGAATTTGACTTGGAGGATGACTTTTCGAAAGAAAACTGACGTGGGACAATAGGTGAAAAACTTGAGTTAGAGGGAAATTCGAGTCAGAGGGAAATTCGAATTAGAGGGAAATTCGAGTTAAAGAAGGTTCGGTTCGACTTAAAGAATTGGATTACATTTGCGAAAGTGGCAGAATAAAATACAGTCGATTGGATTGAAGTTGAAATTCCGATTCAGATTTAAGATGAGATTATGATATTTTATATAATCATGATTAGTGTTTCATAAATTGTTTGAAGAAGATATCGATTTCTAGATTGAAATGTAATAGCCCGAGCAACGCCGGGTATTAATCAGCTAATAACAAATAAAATGGAAATGGAAAGCGTCCATTCATTGGGTCACCTCTGATCGGCATATCCGTGGACATCAACGCATATTTCGACGCGACAGAGAGAGGATATGAACCAAGTCGGGCGATGAACCAAATAAAACAGATTATGCTTTACACACGTTTTGAACATGCGAGCAAAACAAAATTATGTATAATATCAGATTGTTGTTTGGGGTTGTTTTCCAATTGCAATAACATGTGCAAAACGACCTTTATACTGAAAACGTCATTGAAATTAGTATAAGGGATATAATTATTATTATCATTATAAGGGAAGGGCATCTGAGTCCATTTGCTTGAGAGTAGAATGAATCGACCATTCTCCCAACGGAATATTTCTCGTTGCAATATTTTGGCATTTGCTGTCCGATTTCTATTTATTTAAAATGAGTTTTTGCTTCAGAGAATTAATTTTATTTAGGAAAATTACAAAAAAATAAATTTTCGAAAGCAGTTAGCTTCTCTGACGTCAAGAAAAAATTTGAAATTTTTCGCTACGAAATTTGTTTCCCTTGGAATTCAATCTAACAAAAATTGCAGAAAATGCTGCGATATTTTTCTCGCAACAATGTTTTTTTTTCGCAAAGAGAATTGTCCAAGGAAGTATGCCCTTAACATTTTTTTCAATTCCCTAAACATGGCACGAAAAACAAAAACAAAAATACAGAATAATAGCACAAATGTCACTTTCCACAAGACATACCAATTTTTCTGAAGTTTGAGAGTTACTGATAGCTCTCAAACTTCAGAAAAAATAAACGACAGACCCTGTTCACACAGGAGCAACGGACTGGATTTTTTTGACGTTTACAGGCGATTGGGGAAGCGGAGAGGTGACATGCTACGTCGCTCCGGATTTTTAGATTTTTTAAAATTCTTTAATTTTTTTTGACGTTTGTAGATGTCAATCGGCAGCCACTCGACAAACGTGTAAAAAGAATTGTTTTCGTGAATAAAACAATGCGTCTTTTGGGCTGGAGGCTGATCGTATTTGTGCGCCGCGGCTTCCTCGATCCACCACCTGAGGACGCGCCTGGTAGGGAGCATTGGACTTTCCTGGCCTGAAACCACACTGATATGGACCGATCAGGTTGTTGACGAACGGCTTCAGGCGCTCACACAATACGGCAGATAAGATCTTGTAAGCGATCTTAAGAAGACTGATCCCTCTGTAGTTGGAGCAGTTCAGAGGGTCTCCTTTCTTGAGGATCGGACAAACAATGCTGAGGTTCCACTCATCGGGCATACTTTCCTCCGACCATATTTTACATATGAGTTGGTGCTCCTTACCAAGTCATCGCCTGCCGCTTTGAACAGCTCGGCAGTTAGGCCGTCAGCTCCAGCAGCTTTGTTGGACTTAAGCTTGTATATGGCTGTCTTCACCTCGTCCAGGTCGGGTGGACGGAATTGTTGGTCTTCGTCGTCCAGGTTGAATGGTTCATTCTGCCTGACAACGGGATTTGATTCGTCGTCGCCGTTAAACAGTCTGCAGAAGTAGTTCTTCCATATCCTCGGCATCGACTGCGATTCTACTACGATGTTCCCTTTCTTTTAAGAGGATGATAAAAGAATATGTTTGTAATTAAAAAATAAACTTCTTTCTTCGAAACAGCAATCACAAATCACTTTCTTTTAATTTTTGTTCGTCGACATTTGGCATTTGAAGTTAGCGATGGAATGCGTTTCATGCGATGGGTTGTCGTAAACAACACATTCCACAATGTAAATAGGAATTTAGATACCAGACCACTCTCAGTACTACTATTAGTACGAGTAGGCGTACTACAATGAGAATTGGGGTTGAATATCTAATCTAATTAAACATTCCACAGTCTGTCTAGGGTGTATAATTTTGCCCACGCAGAAAACTTTTTTTTGTGTTTAATGTTTTTTCTTCATCTTTTGTAATAGAAACACTGACGATGAACTTTAACAAAAACTATGTAGCTTACGAAAGCATGAGTTTGTGTTTTTCTAAGCCAATTTCGTTTATTTATGGTACATATTTCGACTCCGCAATTTCACTTTCAATCAGAATAATTGTTCTAAAAACGTGATATTGCACATATTCACAATAAAATTGATTGATTCATTCATTTTCAATGGCCTGCTTATCTACTATGAGGTTCGCTGGTTTAGGGATTATCATTTTAAACATTCCAGTACTTGATAAAACATTCCATGATTAGCAGACTGGAATATTAATTCAAGAAAAATGGCTGTACTCTACGAACATTATAACAGCTGATTTTTGCTCTTATTTCGGTATAGGGAATAAAAAATGGCGAAAATATAAAAAGACAATTTAAAATTCGATATTTTAAGAATTTTCTAAATTTGCCAAATTTGAATTTGACCATTTAACGATTTCTAATGAAAAAAACCGGAATGCCTGGAGCAAAAATTCCGAGAAAAGTGTTGTTTTGTGAATTCTGGCGATTGTGCAGCACGCGAATTGCTCCAGTATGCTGGAGATACTTAGCGGCGGATTAATTTTTTTAGTGAAACTTACTAAAATCTTTTCCAGCGAGAGGTTGGATTAAGTATCTTTGTGAAATAATAATTAATTTGGGAGAAATTCATCAGTGTATGTGACCAACTTGGTTATGACGGATTTAATTGTCTATTACTTCAAATCTGTACACACTTTTTCAGAAAATGTGTGTAAATACCTATTTCACATATATTCTTCTAATATCTACGTTTAAAGTTTCTTAAAATTACAAAAACACTGCGATTTCATAGTACAAGAAACTTTCTTCCACACACTTCGATCGTTCAAAACACGGTCGCCGCAGTGCAACACAGCAATTTTGTCGGTAAACGTCAAATCGTTAAAAGGTCTATTTCCTTTCCTTCGAGGCGTTTGCTGAAATTTTTCCGATCAAATGTTAAGTAGCTGCTTAAAAGATATCATGAATAATAAAGAAAATTAAAGTTGAATTAAAGGAAATGCCGCGTCACCAACAAAAAATTGGGGAAATTTAACGATTGAATCTGGCACAATTTATTTATTTATTTATTTTTAGAAAACAATTTACAAAGGTCAATTTATAAACTATTTTACATTGAAGACTTCCGGGCAGCAAGACCATTTGAAGTCGTTTTTAGAATAATTGTAAAGTAAAGGAGAAGTGGAGGATACAGTATATTTATAGTTTTACAATTA
Organism: Matsumyia berberina; assembly: GCA_917880715.2. Lineage (NCBI taxonomy): Eukaryota > Metazoa > Arthropoda > Insecta > Diptera > Syrphidae > Matsumyia > Matsumyia berberina. The sequence continues at coordinate 88,933,218 of OU862872.1, forward strand.
TTTTTATTTTTTTTATTTTTTTGGGTTAAATGTCATTAAATGTATGATGGAGTGTTGTGGCTTGTTTGATGTGCTGTATTGATTTAGGGTTGTTTGGATCTAATAATTCAGCGAGTTGTTGTGCATTGCTTGAATGCATGCCGTTGTCTTTAGTTATTCTGGTTGAATCTGGCATAATGTTATCTTCTGGTAGTCCCAATCCCTCACTGAACAACCTTTTACCAAAGCCAGAGTCCACACTCCACCGTCACTTTGGGAGCCGTATGCTCCAATATCAATCCATGTGAAGATATAGTTGACGTCACAAACTTCCAATAAAACGATTGAATATGTTCCTTTGTAATTGTAAAAGAGCGATCCTGAGTTCGACGGGAAAATTATATTTATATGTTTGCCATCAATGGCACCCACACAGTTTGGCAAATTCCATATAGTGTAGCAATCATTCTACATCCGTTTCCATTCTGTGGTTTCTGGGATTGACAAATATATGTGGCCGAGTGAATTCCAAAGAACACTACATGTTTCGTTGACGATTCTCTTTACAATTGCCTCCATGAGCCAAGTAACTAAAAAGATAAATATGTATGTAATATAAGGTAGCGTTAATTCAAAAACGTCAAAAAACTGTGCAGTGTTGCGGCAACACAACAGGCTTTATGTTACTGTTGCACTGCTACTTCACTGTTACTGTTGCACTTCGCATTTTATTTTGACATTTTTGAATAGCTGTGTTGCAAAGCTGTTCACAATAGAAAAAATGGAGGGAATAGTCAAGTGTTTTGTGTTGAACAATATTATGGTGGCTGGGTGTTGTAGTAATATTGCTCTGATTGGTATCAACTTAGCGATGCCCAGTGTTGTAACTGTTACTACACATAAATTGTGCTTATTTTGACTCCTCGCAACCACTGGGTAACCACTGAGTACTGGTTGTTGTCCACCCGGACTCAACTTGCTTAACTTATAAGCGCGAGTGTTGACCAGAAGACAAAAATTGCAGCACTATAAACACGACGGCGGAAGGATTCCCTAGATGGAGTCAACGGTGGCGTCCATAACTTCCGGATTGGAAGCAATACATTATCTGGGCTACTTCGACATATTTGGAGCTGAGGCCGATAAGGATTTCCAGGAATTGGTTGGGGTCTTGGAAAAGAAATGGTGGTGGATGAGCCCTACAGGGGCCAACGGCAGCGCTCACATCCCCGAAGTGGGTTACCGACATCGGTTATACCGGCCCCTCATCCTAGGGGTTATAACAATGGACCTGGCCCTCCAGGTTGGGGATTGTACGTGGGGTTGACGGCTCCTCTACGGAAAACTAAAATTGTTACGGAACAACTAGCAGCCTCGGATACGGAGGATTTTACTGTTGACGACCCTGGCAAACGAAACAAGGACAACGAACTTCGGATCTGCACGTGGAATGTTAGGTCCCTTAACAGACCACGTGCAGCCGAACAATTAGCGGAGGCCCTCAACTGCTGCAAAGCAGATATAACCGCCATCCAAGAAGTGCGGTGGCATGGGCCGGGCAAAAAGAGGATGGAAAACTGCGATTTATTTTATGGCGATTGCTACCGACAACAAAAGCAGCGCTTATTTGGATGTGGATTTGTCGTTGGAGACAGACTTAGGCAAGAAGTCTTAAGCTTCAGGTATGTAAGCGAACGCCTCACTACAATCCGCATCAAGGCTAAATTCGCCAACATTAGCCTGATATGCGCACATGCCCCCACAGAGGAGAAAGACGACGACACGACTTTGCTGCGGGGCGGAACGTTGTTAGCTAGTACGCGGTTCCCACATCTCGATATCCACAAAGGAACATGTTTCCTCCTGATCTCCTGATCAATCAACCGTCAACCAGATTGACCACATTGCGATCGACGCAAGGCACTCCTCCAGTATTATGGATGTCCGAACGTTCCGCGGGGCCAACATTGACTCGGACCACTACCTTGTTGTAGCCAAGGTACGACTGCGGATATCTCGAACACCGCCAAGACAAGGGAATACTGTGAGGAAGTTTGACGTCGGACGGCTGCAATCGCAAGAGATCACCAGATCCTTTTCCCATCGAGTCTCTCTCAATCTCTCAAGAGGTTCTATGCCGCCAGCATCAAGTATTGAAGACCAGTGGCAACATTGCCAAAAAGCGATCAGAGACGCCGCCTCTGATGTGCTGGGTTTCACACGGCCACCACAACGAAATCCCTGGTTTGACGACGAGTGCCGGCAAGCACATGCAGCGAAACAAGAGGCATACAAAGCGGCGCTGCATAGAAAGACCAGAGCTGCTCTACACACGCTTTTCAGAAGGAAAAAGAAAGAGCATGAGAAGCGCGCGATCGAGGAGATAGAGGGATGTTATAGCAGGAATGAGGTTCGGAAGTTTTACCAAAGGGTAAAAAGAACCTGTCAAGGCTACAGAGTCCGAACCGATGCCTGCAAGGATGAACAAGGGAACATCGTAGTAGAATCGCAGTCGATGCTAAGGATATGGAAAAACTACTTCTGCAGACTGTTTAACGGCGACGACGAATCAAATCCTGCTGTCAGGCAGAATGAACCATTCAACCTGGACGATGAAGACGAACAATTCTGTCCACCCGACCTGGACGAGGTGAAGACAGCCATATCGAAACTTAAGTCCAACAAGGCTGCAGGAGCTGACGGCCTAGCTGCCGAGCTGTTCAAAGCGGCAGGCGATGATTTGGTAAGGAGCATGCACCAACTCATCTGTAAGATATGGTCGGAGGAAAGTCTGCCCGATGAATGGAACCTCAGCATTGTTTGCCCGATCCTCAAGAAAGGAGATCAACTGAACTGAGGCATCAGTCTTCTTAACATCGCTTACAAGATCTTATCTGCCGTGTTGTGTGAACGCCTGAAGCCGTTCGTCAACAACCTGATCGGTCCATATCAGTGTGGTTTCAGGCCAGGAAAGACCACCATCGACCAAATACTCATACTGCGGCAGATCTTGGAAAAAACCCAGGAACTTCAAATCGATACCCACCACCTCTTCATCGATTTTAAAGCCGCGTATGACAGCATCTATAGAGACGAGCTATACAGAGCCATGTCTAGTTTTGGCATCCCTGCCAAACTCGTCCGTCTGTGCAGGATGACGATAGAGAATGCACGCTGCTCCATCAAGGTCAATGAGGGCAATACGAAGTATATGCTGTCAATAAGGAAGGACTCCCAACACCGACGTCTCGGACAGAACTTTGTCTACCTAGGCTCCCCTATAAATTCAGTCAATGACACCGGCGCTGAGATTAAACGAAGAATAACTCTTGCCAATCGCTGTTTCTTTGGGCTAAGAAGGCAACTGAGTAGCAAAGTCCTCTCTCGAACAACTAAGGTGACCCTTTATAAGTCCTTAATCGTCCCAGTCCTGCTCTACGGCGCAGAGGCATGGACTCTGTCTAAAGCGGATGAGGTTGCTCTTGGCTGCTTCGAGAGGAAAATTCTTCGGGTGATTTTTGGTCCCGTCTGCATAGACGGGGAGTGGAGAAGGAGATACAACGACGAACTGTACGGGCTGTACGGCGACATCGACTTAGCCAGAAGAGTGAAGGTCTAACGACTGAGGTGGCTGGGTCATGTAGAGCGGATGGACACCAATTCTCCAGCTCGGAAAATCTTCGAATCCACACCCGAGGGTCAGCGCAGTAGAGGAAGACGGCGACTCAGGTGGCGCACGCAAGTGGAAGGGGACCTCAACCGACTTAGCGTGCGAAACTGGAGACAGCTGGCAAAAGATCGAGATCGCTGGCGACGCTTGTTGGTTGAGGCCCAGGACCACCCCGGTCTGTAGCGCCACCTTAAGTAAGTAAGTAATATTATGGACAAGTTGGAGCCGAAACAACATTTCTTAATAAGGAATAAAAAACGAAGAAGGGTGAAACAATGGTCGTCAATAAAAAAAATCCTGGACGATTAGGCCGTATTCAGTCATTTTACGATCACAAAAGAAATAATCAATTAAATATTTGCACGTTATGTAAATAAAACATTAAAATTGTTATAAATATGTAACCTTTCATCTATTTTTCACAAAATTATTGAATAGAAATGTAAATAATAATAGCTAACAAGAAAGATCTTAACCGCAACAAAACGAAGCAACAGCAAAACAACTGATGCACAGATTACTCTGTTTTGACGATTGGTTGCGTTGGTGTTGCAAAAAAAAAACCTTGATTTGAGTATTACTGCTAACATGTTTCATTTTTGAACTCGTTGCTTTTTTGTTGCTGCATTATTGAATTCACCCGTACTCAACGGTAACACAACTAAAACATACTACTAACACAAGAGTCAAAAACAGCCTGCATTTTGCGGATATGGTTTATTGGAGTGCTTGGTCAGGTCTTTCCTCAACCAAACTGAAGAGGTTACCAAAAACATCCTTCTTCATTCGAACTGTCAATAGATATTGCTCCGGATCGTTCTCGTACATGTGCTCGAAATTAGGATATCCGTGGATATTACGGTCCTTATATAAAGTCGCACCTAAAATCAACTTGCATTCATAAGTCTTGGGTAGCAATAGCATTTCAATTTGAGGAGAAACAAATCTGATTTTTTTTTGTTTTCAAATAAAATTCAGCTGTCAAAAAGACAACGACGTATTGGGCGCGTTCCATTTTGCTTCCCAAATAGTCTTATGATGTGTTATATAACTAAAATATGCATATCTATTGGCAAACATGCATAGTGCAATCGAATAAATTCGAAATTTTAAATTACTGTCATCTTCTCTATATATAAAAAAGAAAGTCCTGACTCACTCACTGACTCATCAACGCCCAGCCCGAACCCTTGGACCTAGAAAGCTGGAATTTTGCACAGACGTTCCTTTTATGATGTATACAAGGAATAAGGAAGGACATTTCGAAATTCAGCTTATACAGGGTGTTACAGGGTGTTGAAGTTTGTATGAAAAAAAAATTTAAATTGGATTTTGAAGTTGAAATTTAGTGAGTGTATTCTAGAACAGAAATAAATATACACGTATTTTACCGTTTTCCAAAATTATAACTGTGGGCAAAGATATAGGGCGTTAAAGTTTGGCCATTTATAGTAATGTGCAACTGTAGTCAGCGGCATTGCCGTTGTCATTGCTTTCTCAGGTACTGCAACAATCTTGGTTAAAAAAGACATGACGGGTCACTCTACCTTCTCAAAGCATCTCAACCTAAGTTATTCTGAGTCTACACCTTGTAACATATCTAAGGAGAACGACTTGGCTCAGGTGCTTCCAGAAGCCAAAGTTATAGTTTAGGATGAGTGTACCATGGCTCATAGAAAGGTATTGAGTATAGAAATAGGATGCTCCGACAGTGCTTTTGGGTGGTGACTTCAGACAGACCAAGCCGGTTGTGTCACGGGGAACACAGCAAATGAAGTGAAGGCCTGTCTCAAATCATCAATCTGATAGCCTAATGTCGAAGTCCTCTCCTTAAAAGTTAACGTGCGTATCCACCTTCGCCGTGACTTGAGGGAAGTATTTCTTGATATTGGTGATGGAAAGAGGAGGAAAGAATAAATGTACAGAGTAACCCATGCGATGTTATGGAAGATCTGATTAGTTTTTCTGACAGAATATAATGTAACTAATCATTCATCAAGCTGGAGGGGATTGCGTTTCATGAGTGAGGGAAAGAACTATGTTCACTCAAATACACGATTCAGCCAACAGCACCAATAACTTTCTGCTGAAGAAGTGGATGGTGTGAATCTGAGGAATGACTTTTTGCCCTTAGCGGGCTCAGAGTCAACTGACCCGATAGCCTGGTCATCCTCGAGCTAGAAAGAAAAACCAGGAATTTTGTTTATAGGGAGGTCTTGCAAAGTTAATGTGAGGAATTGAAAGTCTACATTTACTCATCAATGTCTTGAAAACCGGAAAAGGACATAGGTTATAATGTGACGTCTTTCCACGCGAACGTAGTCGCGGGCATCAGCTAGTTACTAATATTATAAAAGTGAAACGTTGTCCATTTGTTTGTTTGGCTTTTAGCTATGCGAAAACTACTAAACCAATCAACCTCAAATTTTGCACACAGAATGGTTTTAATGTATTCTCTCTTTCGGTAGATAAAAGAATAGCGCGCCGACGCGACGCGACAGGCTGGGTATGGGTTTGTATGTGCTTGATGTAGGTGTAACATTTCCAGTTGCGGGAGGGGAATTTTTTTTTTTGCAAAGGATGTATGTATGTACATATGTATCTATTTAACGAATGTATTCAAATTCCAAGGACTTTTGATTTAGAATGAATTTGACTTGGAGGATGACTTTTCGAAAGAAAACTGACGTGGGACAATAGGTGAAAAAACTTGAGTTAGAGGGAAATTCGAGTTAGAGGGAAATTCGAATTAGAGGGAAATTCGAGTTAAAGAAGGTTCGGTTCGACTTAAAGAATTGGATTACATTTGCGAAAGTGGCAGAATAAAATACAGTCGATTGGATTGAAGTTAAAATTCCGATTCAGATTTAAGATGAGATTATGATATTTTATATCATCATGATTAGTGTTTCATAAATTGTTTGAAGAAGATTTCGATTTCTCGATTGAAATGTAATAGCCCGAGCAACGCCGGGTATTAATCAGCTAGTAACAAATAAAATGGAAATGGAAAGCGTCCATTCATTGGGTCACCTCTGATCGGCATATCCGTGGACATCAACGCATATTTCGACGCGACGGAGAGAGGATATGAACCAAGTCGGGCGATGAACCAAATAAAACAGATTATGCTTTACAAACGTTTTGAACATGCGAGCAAAACAAAATTATGTATAATATCAGATTGTTGTTTGGGGTTGTTTTCCAATTGCAATAACATGTTCAAAACGACCTTTATACTGAAAACGTCATTGAAATTAGTATAAGGGATATAATTATTATTATCATTATAAGGGAAGGGCATCTGAGTCCATTTGCTTGAGAGTAGAATGAATCGACCATTCTCCCAACGGAATATTTCTCGTTGCAATATTTTGACATTTGCTGTCCGATTTCTATTTATTTAAAATGAGTTTTTGCTTCAGAGAATTAATTTAATTTAGGAAAATTACAAAAAAATTAATTTTCGAAAGCAGTTAGCTTCTCTGACGTCAAGAAAAAATTTGAAATTTTTCGCTACGAAATTTGTTTCCCTTGGAATTCAATCTAACAAAAATTGCAGAAAATGCTGCGATATTTTTCTCGCAACAATGTTTTTTTTTCGCAAAGAGAATTGTCCAAGGAAGTATGCGCTTAACATTTTTTTCAATTCCCTAAACATGGCACGAAAAACAAAAACAAAAATACAGAATAATAGCACAAATGTCACTTTCCACAAGACATACCAATTTTTCTGAAGTTTGAGGGTTACTGATAGCTCTCAAACTTCAGAAAAAATAAACGACAGACCCTGTTCACACAGGAGCAACGGACTGGATTTTGTTGACGTTTACAGGCGAGGGGGAAAGCGGAGAGGTGAAATGTTACGTCACTCTGGATTTTTAGATTTTTTGAAATTCTTGAATTGTTTTTGACATTTGTAGACTTAAATCGGCAGTCACTCGACAAACGTGTAAAAAAATTGTTTTCGTGAATAAAACAATGCGTCTTTTGGGCTGGAGGCTAATCGTATTTGTGCGCCGCGGCTTCCTCGATCCACCACCTGAGGACGCGCCTGGTAGGGAGCATTGGACTTTCCTGGCCTGAAACCACACTGATATGGACCGATCAGGTTGTTGACGAACGGCTTCAGGCGCTCACACAATACGGCAGATAAGATCTTGTAAGCGATCTTAAGAAGACTGATCCCTCTGTAGTTGGAGCAGTTCAGAGGGTCTCCTTTCTTGAGGATCGGACAAACAATGCTGAGGTTCCACTCATCGGGCATACTTTCCTCCGACCATATTTTACATATGAGTTGGTGCTCCTTACCAAGTCATCGCCTGCCGCTTTGAACAGCTCGGCAGTTAGGCCGTCAGCTCCAGCATCTTTGTTGGACTTAAGCTTGTATATGGCTGTCTTCACCTCGTCCAGGTCGGGTGGACGGAATTGTTGGTCTTTGTCGTCCAGGTTGAATGGTTCATTCTGCCTGACAGCGGGATTTCATTCGTCGTCGCCGTTAAACAGTCTGCAGAAGTAGTTCTTCCATATCCTCGGCATCGACTGCGATTCTACTACGATGTTCCCTTTCTTTTAAGAGGATGATAAAAGAATACGTATGTAATCAAAAAATAATCTTCTTTTTTCGAAACAGCAATCACAAATCACTTTCTTTTAATTTTTGTTCGTCGACATTTGGCATTTGAAGTTAGCGATGGAATGCGTTTCATGCGATGGGTTGTCGTAAGCAACACATTCCACAATGTAAATAGGAATTTAGATACCAGACCACTCTCAGTACTACTATTAGTACGAGTAGGCGTACTACAATGAGAATTGGGGTTGAATATCTAATCTAATTATACATTCCACAGTCTGTCTAGGGTGTATAATTTTGCCCACGCAGAAAACTTTTTTTTGTGTTTAATGTTTTTTCTTCATCTTTTGTAATAGAAACACTGACGATGAACTTTAACAAAAACTATGTAGCTTACGAAAGCATGAGTTTGTGTTTTTCTAAGCCAATTTCGTTTATTTATGGTACATATTTCGACTCCGCAATTTCACTTTCAATCAGAATAATTGTTCTAAAAACGTGATATTGCACATATTCACAATAAAATTGATTGATTCATTCATTTTCAATGGCCTGCTTATCTACTATGAGGTTCGCTGGTTTAGGGATTATCATTTTAAACATTCCAGTACTTGATAAAACATTCCATGATTAGCAGACTGGAATATTAATTCAAGAAAAATGGCTGTACTCTACGAACATTATAACAGCTGATTTTTGCTCTTATTTCGGTGTAGGGAATAAAAAATGGCGAAAATATAAACCGACAATTTAAAATTCGATATTTTAAGAATTTTCTAAATTTGCCAAATTTGAATTTGACTATTTAACGATTTGACATTTAACGTCAAGTGGGCCTACAAGAGCCTAGAAAAGCATTTTGAACGATCAAAATGTGTGGAAGAAAGTTTCTTTTACTATGAAATGACTGTTTTTTTGTAACTTTGGGAAACTTTTAACGCAGATATCAGAAGAATGTCTGTGAAATACGTATTTACACCATTTTTTTCAAAAAAGTGTATACGTATTTGAACTAATTGACAATCGAATCCGTCATAACCAAGTTGGTCACATACTCTGATGAATTTCTCCCAAATTAATTATTATTTCACAAAGATACTTAATCCAACCTCTCGCTGGAAAAGATTTCAGCAAGTTTCACAAAAAAATTAACTCTCCGCTTAGTATCTTCAGCATAGTGGAGCAATTCGCGTCCTGCACGGTCGCCACTATTCACAAAACAATACTTTTCTCGGAATTTTTGCTCCAGGCATAGCGATTTTTTTCACTAGAATTAATTGTTCATATCTGCAAATAATGAAAATGCCCGCAAAATACTAAGTTACAGACTTTGTTTCGAGGAAATACTTACTTTATGACCGTCGGCTGCTGGTGGCCTACGCAAACACTACATTACCTACATAAAACAACTTTTGGCAAAGAAATTAAAGGGTCTATGACCCTGTTCACACAGGAGCAACGGACTGGATTTTTTTGACGTTTACAGGCGAGGGGGAAAGCGGAGAGGTGAAATGTTACGTCACTCTGGATTTTTAGATTTTTTGAAATTCTTGGATTGTTTTTGACATTTGTAGACTTAAATCGGCAGTCACTCGACAAACGTGTAAAAAAATTTTTTTCGTGAGTTAAACATTTCTTTTTTTGGGCTGGAGGCTGATCGTATTTGTGTTATTTATTTAAATTGTTCTAAATTTCGTGAAATAAGCACGAAAATCAAATCAATTTGGTCGACACTGACAATAAATATGTCAAAAAAAGTCCGCGGAAGTGTTCAGACAGGACTATCAATCTGAACACGAAACGTCAAAAAAAAATCCAGTCCGTTGCTCCTGTGTGAACAGGATCTATAGACCTTTTAATTTCCTTGTCAAAAGTGATTTTTTGTCGGTAATGTAGTTGTTTGCGAGGCCACCAGCAGCCATCTTATTTAATTTTTGTGGGTAGAAAAAACTCCAACCGTCCTAAAATAGCTTAATTAGCCCGTTTAAAGTCTGTAACTTTGTGTTTTGTGAGCACATTCGTTATTAGCACATATGAACAGTTATTTCTAATGAAAAAAACCGGAATGCCTGGAGCAAAAATTCCGAGAAAAGTGTTGTTTTGTGAATTCTGGCGATCGTGCAGCACGCGAATTGCTCCAGTATGCTGGAGATACTAAGCGGCGGATTAATTTTTTTAGTGAAACTTACTAAAATCTACTCCAGCAAGATGTTGGATTAAGAATCTTTGTGAAATAATAATTCATTCAGGAGAAATTCACCAGTGTATGTGACCAACTTGGTTATGACGGATTTAATTGTCTATTACTTTAAATCTGTACACACTTTTTCAGAAAATGTGTGTAAATACCTATTTCACATATATTCTTGTAATATCTACGTTTAAAGTTTCTTAAAATTACAAAAACACTGCGATTTCATAGTACAAGAAACTTTCTTCCACACACTTCGATCGTTCAAAACACGGTCGCCGCAGTGCAACACAGCAATTTTGTCGGTAAACGTCAAATCGTTAAAAGGTCTATTTCCTTTCCTTCGAGGCGTTTGCTGAAATTTTTCCGATCAAATGTTAAGTAGCTGCTTAAAAGATATCATGAATAATAAAGAAAATTAAAGTTGAATTAAAGGAAATGCCGCGTCACCAACAAAAAATTGGGGAAATTTAACGATTGAATCTGGCACAATTTATTTATTTATTTATTTTTAGAAAACAATTTACAAAGGTCAATTTATAAACTATTTTACATTGAAGACTTCCGGGCAGCAAGACCATTTGAAGTCGTTTTTAGAATAATTGTAAAGTAAAGGAGAAGTGGAGGATACAGTATATTTATAGTTTTACAATTATTTTTATTTTTTTTATTTTTTTGGGTTAAATGTCATTAAATGTATGATGGAGTGTTGTGGCTTGTTTGATGTGCTGTATTGATTTAGGGTTGTTTGGATCTAATAATTCAGCGAGTTGTTGTGCATTGCTTGAATGCATGCCGTTGTCTTTAGTTATTCTGGTTGAATCTGGCATAATGTTATCTTCTGGTAGTCCCAATCCCTCACTGAACAACCTTTTACCAAAGCCAGAGTCCACACTCCACCGTCACTTTGGGAGCCGTATGCTCCAATATCAATCCATGTGAAGCTATAGTTGACGTCACAAACTTCCAATAAAACGATTGAATATGTTCCTTTGTAATTGTAAAAGAGCGATCCTGAGTTCGACGGGAAAATTATATTTATATGTTTGCCATCAATGGCACCCACACAGTTTGGCAAATTCCATATAGTGTAGAAATCATTCTATATCCGTTTCCATTCTGTGGTTTCTGGGACTGACAAATATATGTGGCCGAGTGAATTCCAAAGAACACTACATGTTTCGTTGACGATTCTCTTTACAATTGCCTCCATGAGCCAAGTAACTAAAAAGATAAATATGTATGTAATATAAGGTAGCGTTAATTCAAAAACGTCAAAAAACTGTGCAGTGTTGCGGCAACACAACAGGCTTTATGTTACTATTGCACTGCTACTTCACTGTTACTGTTGCACTTCGCATTTTATTTTGACATTTTTGAATAGCTGTGTTGCAAAGCTGTTCACAATAGAAAAAATGGAGGGAATAGTCAAGTGTTTTGTGTTGAACAATATTATGGTGGCTGGGTGTTGTAGTAATATTGCTCTGATTGGTATCAACTTGGAGATGCCCAGTGTTGTAACTGTTACTACACATAAATTGTGCTTATTTTACCTCCTCGCAACCACTGGGTAACCACTGAGTACTGGTTGTTGTCCACCCGGACTCAACTTGCTAAGCTTATAAGCGCGAGTGTTGACCAGAAGACAAAAATTGCAGCACTATAAACACGACGGCGGAAGGATTCCCTAGATGGAGTCAACGGTGGCGTCCATAACTTCCGGATTGGAAGCAATACATTATCTGGGCTACTTCGACATATTTGGAGCTGAGGCCTATAAGGATTTCCAGGAATTGGTTGGGGTCTTGGAAAAGAAATGGTGGTGGATGAGCCCTACAGGGGCCAACGGCAGCGCTCACATCCCCGAAGTGGGTAACCGACATCGGTTATACCGGCCCCTCATCCTAGGGGTTATAACAATGGACCTGGCCCTCACGGTTGGGGATTGTACGTGGGGTTGACGGCTCCTCTACGGAAAACTAAAATTGTTTAGGTCCCTTAACAGATTGTTAGGTCCCTTAACAGACCACGTGCAGCCGAACAATTAGCGGAGGCCCTCAACTGCTGCAAAGCAGATATAACCGCCATCCAAGAAGTGCGGTGGCATGGGCCGGGCAAAAAGAGGATGGAAAACTGCGATTTATATTATGGCGATTGCTACCGACAACAAAAGCAGCGCTTATTTGGATGTGGATTTGTCGTTGGAGACAGACTTAGGCAAGAAGTCTTAAGCTTCAGGTATGTAAGCGAACGCCTCACTACAATCCGCATCAAGGCTAAATTCGCCAACATTAGCCTGATACGCGCACATGCCCCCACAGAGGAGAAAGACGACGACACGACTTTGCTGCGGGGCGGAACGTTGTTAGCTAGTACGCGGTTCCCACATCTCGATATCCACAAAGGAACATGGAGATCTCCTGATCAATCAACCGTCAACCAGATTGACCACATTGCGATCGACGCAAGGCACTCCTCCAGTATTATGGATGTCCGAACCTTCCGAGGGGCCAACATTGACTCGGACCACTACCTTGTTGTAGCCAAGGTACGACTGCGGATATCTCGAACACCGCCAAGACAAGGGAATACTGTGAGGAAGTTTGACGTCGGACGGCTGCAATCGCAAGAGATCACCAGATCCTTTTCCCATCGAGTCTCTCTCAATCTCTCAAGAGGTTCTATGCCGCCAGCATCAAGTATTGAAGACCAGTGGCAACATTGCCAAAAAGCGATCAGAGATGCCGCCTCTGATGTGCTGGGTTTCACACGGCCACCACAACGAAATCCCTGGTTTGACGACGAGTGCCGGCAAGCACATGCAGCGAAACAAGAGGCATACAAAGCGGCGCTGCATAGAAAGACCAGAGCTGCTCTACGGTCAGAAGAGGAGGGACGAACACACGCTTTTCAGAAGGAAAAAGAAAGAGCATGAGAAGCGCGCGATCGAGGAGATAGAGGGATGTTATAGCAGGAATGAGGTTCGGAAGTTTTACCAAAGGGTAAAAAGAACCTGTCAAGGCTACAGAGTCCGAACCGATGCCTGCAAGGATGAACAAGGGAACATCGTAGTAGAATCGCAGTCGATGCTAAGGATATGGAAAAACTACTTCTGCAGACTGTTTAACGGCGACGACGAATCAAATCCTGCTGTCAGGCAGAATGAACCATTCAACCTGGACGATGAAGACGAACAATTCCGTCCACCCGACCTGGACGAGGTGAAGACAGCCATATCGAAACTTAAGTCCAACAAGGCTGCTGGAGCTGACGGCCTAGCTGCCGAGCTGTTCAAAGCGGCAGGCGATGATTTGGTAAAGAGCATGCACCAACTCATCTGTAAGATATGGTCGGAGGAAAGTCTGCCCGATGAATGGAACCTCAGCATTGTTTGCCCGATCCTCAAGAAAGGAGATCAACTGAACTGAGGCATCAGTCTTCTTAACATCGCTTACAAGATCTTATCTGCCGTGTTGTGTGAACGCCTGAAGCCGTTCGTCAACAACCTGATCGGTCCATATCAGTGTGGTTTCAGGCCAGGAAAGTCCACCATCGACCAAATACTCATACTGCGGCAGATCTTGGAAAAAACCCAGGAACTTCAAATCGATACCCACCACCTCTTCATCGATTTTAAAGCCGCGTATGACAGCATCTATAGAGACGAGCTATACAGAGCCATGTCTAGTTTTGGCATCCCTGCCAAACTCGTCCGTCTGTGCAGGATGACGATGGAGAATGCACGCTGCTCCATCAAGGTCAATGAGGGCAAGACGAAGTATATGCTGTCAATAAGGAAGGACTCCCAACACCGACGTCTCGGACAGAACTTTGTCTACCTAGGCTCCCCTATAAATTCAGGCAATGACACCGGCCCTGAGATTAAACGAAGAATAACTCTTGCCAATCGCTGTTTCTTTGGGCTAAGAAGGCAACTGAGTAGCAAAGTCCTCTCTCGAACAACTAAGGTGACCCTCTATAAGTCCTTAATCGTCCCAGTCCTGCTCTACGGCGCAGAGGCATGGACTCTGTCTAAAGCGGATGAGGTTACTCTTGGCTGCTTCGAGAGGAAAATTCTTCGGGTGATTTTTGGTCCCGTCTGCATAGACGGGGAGTGGAGAAGGAGATACAACGACGAACTGTACGGGCTGTACGGCGACATCGACTTAGCCAGAAGAGTGAAGGTCTAACGACTGAGGTGGCTGGGTCATGTAGAGCGGATGGACACCAATTCTCCAGCTCGGAAAATCTTCGAATCCACACCCGAGGGTCAGCGCAGTAGAGGAAGACGGCGACTCAGGTGGCGCACGCAAGTGGAAGGGGACCTCAACCGACTTAGCGTGCGAAACTGGAGACAGCTGGCAAAAGATCGAGATCGCTGGCGACGCTTGTTGGTTGAGGCCCAGGACCACCCCGGTCTGTAGCGCCACCTTAAGTAAGTAAGTAATATTATGGACAAGTTGGAGCCGAAACAACATTTCTTAATGAGGAATAAAAAACGAAGAAGGGTGAAACAATGGTCGTCAATAAAAAAAATCCTGGACGATTAGGCCGTATTCAGTCATTTTACGATCACAAAAGAAATAATCAATTAAATATTTGCACGTTATGTAAATAAAACGTTATGTAAATAAAACATTAAAATTGTTATAAATATGTAACCTTTCATCCATTTTTCACAAAATTATTGAATAGAAATGTAAATAATAATAGCTTACAAGAAAGATCTTAACCGCAACAAAACGAAGCAACAGCAAAACAACTGATGCACAGATTACTCTGTTTTGACGATTGGTTGCGTTGGTGTTGCAAAAAAAAAACCTTGATTTGAGTATTACTGCTAACATGTTTCATTTTTGAACTCGTTGCAAGAGTCAAAAACAGCCTGCATTTTGCGGATATGGTTTATTGGAGTGCTTGGTCAGGTCTTACCTCAACCAAACTGAAGAGGTTACCAAAAACATCCTTCTTCATTCGAACTGCCAATAGATATTGCTCCGGATCGTTCTCGTACATGTGCTCGAAATTAGGATATCCGTGGATATTACGGTCCTTATATAAAGTCGCACCTAAAATCAACTTGCATTCATAAGTCTTGGGTAGCAATAGTACAATCATTATAAGCCTCAAAACATCGAATAACTTCATTTCAATTTGAGGAGAAACAAATCTGATTTTTTTTTGTTTTCAAATAAAATTCAGCTGTCAAAAAGACAACGACGTATTGGGCGCGTTCCATTTTGCTTCCCAAACAGTCTTATGATGTGATATATAACTAAAATATGCATATCTATTGGTAAACATGCATAGTGCAATCGAATAAATTCGAAATTTTAAATCACTGTCATTACTAATATTATAAAAGTGAAACGTTGTCCGTTTGTTTGTTTGTTTGTTTGGATTTTAACTATGCGAAAACTACTAAACCAATCAACCTCAAATTTTGCACACAGAATGGTTTTAATGTATTCTCTCTTTCGGTAGAAAAAGGAATAGCGCGCCGACGCGACGCGACAGGCTGGGTATGGGATTGTGTGTGCTTGATGTAGGTATAACATTTCCAGTTGCGGGAGGGGAATTTTTTTTTTTGCAAAGGATGTATGTATGTACATATGTATATATTTAACGAATGTATTCAAATTCCAATGACTTTTGATATAGAATGAATTTGACTTGGAGGATGACTTTTCGAAAGAAAACTGACGTGGGACAATAGGTGAAAAAACTTGAGTTAGAGGGAAATTCGAGTTAGAGGGAAATTCGAATTAGAGGGAAATTCGAGTTAAAGAAGGTTCGGTTCGACTTAAAGAATTGGATTACATTTGCGAAAGTGGCAGAATAAAATACAGTCGATTGGATTGAAGTTAAAATTCCGATTCAGATTTAAGATGAGATTATGATATTTTATATAATCATGATTAGTGTTTCATAAATTGTTTGAAGAAGATATCGATTTCTCGATTGAAATGTAATAGCCCGAGCAACGCCGGATATTAATCAGCTAGTAACAAATAAAATGGAAATGGAAAGCGCCCATTCATTGGGTCACCTCTGATCGGCATATCCGTGGACATCAACGCATATTTCGACGCGACGGAGAGAGGATATGAACCAAGTCGGGCGATGTACTCGGGTACCCGGGCAATGCGGGTAATACCCGGGTTCGCGGGTACTCGGCAATGTCAGCTATCGGGTACCCGACTATATCGGGTAACGGATACCCAAGAGCCACAAATGCTCTAATTTAATATAAAAGTTGGTAAATTACACCGTATGCGTTGAATATATACAACAAGGAGAGAAGGTAAGGCACACCCGGCTGTCTCATTTACCACCAACAACACACGCCATCAACCAGGTCACGCAAGCCTTGGTAACAAAAAGGCACATCTAAGTGTTAATTGGGTTCTGTTGAACCACCACATCTTTCTAGCTACATATGTACCTTAATTTACGAGAAATATAAGATATGACGCGGGTACCCGAAACCTGACGGGTACCCGGGTAATACCCGAAAATGCGGGTACCCGGGTATGCGGGTATCAAGAGCTCTACTGCTTAGGGTCCGCCTTCTCGCATGAATAAGGGCGGCACATTCTGTGACGATATGAAGAGAGCTTTCATCGCTCTCCAAGCACAGTCTGCAGGTAAGGACGGGTGAAAGGCCAGATTGCGTATTCAGTCTGCAAATTGTATCGTGTTAACATAATTGTAAGCATTTTTAACTAAATTATGAAATGGATGTATGTATCGTGTTATAATTATCAAACTAACTTGCTTGACCCAAGAATCATACGAAGAGGGCAGCATTCCCAGCCAAACAGCAAGTGTGCAACGAAACCTTCCACACGCACGCTTTCAATTCAATACGAGTGCAAATTGATAAAAAAAAGAAAATCCACACGGGAAAAAAGTATTGGCACGGATGCTTTTTTTCGGAAACAGTATCCAAACTACAAATAGAACGAAAAATTAGAGAAAGAGTGAAAAAAATACATATATACACTTTGTGACTATATTTTTAGCACTAGAAAAAAAAATACATACACAAAAATTAAAGAAAAAGTGAAAAAATATATATATACTTCGTGACTGCATCTGCACCTGTGCTGCAATAAAACAAAAAATTAGAGAAAAAGTGAAAAAAATATATGTGCTTTGTGACTGTAGCTAACAGTAAAACAAAAAATTGTACAGCAACTAAAAAACAAGTAAGTATACATTGCGACTTAGAAAAAAAAAGAAGAACGACAACTAGCATCGGAAGATCAACAAAACGGTACAACGAAAACGCCGACGATTTTTTTTCCGTCTTTCAATCAATGAAGCAAACCACGTGAGTACCTGCACCTACATATGTAAAGGGTGGTTAAATTTTAAGGGCCGATGTTGATTTTGAATAAAATACAAATTATTTAGGAAATTACTGTCATTTCTTTTTATTATGATAATATTGGTATAGTTCAATTATGTATGGAACAAAATATCGGCCAAATGGCCGCCGCGACCTCGGCGGCACACCTCCATCCGATGGTCCAAATTTTCGATGACGCTGAAGCATAATTGAGGTTCTATGCCGTTAATGTGCCGAATTATCTCATCCTTTAGCTCTTGAATTGTTGCTGGCTTATCGACGTACACCTTTTTTTTCAAATAACCCCAAAGAAAAAAATCCAACGGTGTCAAATCTCATGATCTTGGCGGCCAATTGACATCGCCACCATGTGAGATAACACGGCCATTGAATTTTGCGCGCAAAAGAGCCATTGTTTCGTTAGGTGTGTGGCAAGTGGCACCGTCCTGTTGTTGAAACCACATATCGTCTACATTCATATCTTCCAATTTGGGCCATAAAAAGTTCGTTATCATTTTACGATAGCGAACACCATTCACAGTAACTGCCTGACCGGCCTCATTTTGGAAAAAATACGGCCCGATGACGCCGCCAGCCCATAAACCGCACCAACCAGTCACTCTTTGTGGGTGCATTGGTTTTTCGACAATCACTCTTGGATTATCATTCGCCCAAATGCGGCAATTCTGCTTATTGACGAATCCACTGAGGTGAAAATGTGCCTCATCACTGAAGATGATTTTCACGATATGCATTTTGATTTGAACGCCCATTTTCATAATAAGCCTGAATAACTTTAAAGCGTTGCTCGATTGTGTATCTTTCCATGGTTCAAATTGAGTTAGTCTGAAATTGAGAAATGACAAATGAAATGCAGAAAAAATCTTGACGTTTAGGTGTGGTTCACATTCAACATCGGCCCTTAAAATTTAACCACCCTTTACATATGCGAATTAGCAATTATCAATAACATGGATGTCCTTAACGCTGCTGATAAAATCAAGTTAGTTTTAGATTTAATTAATAAAATATCTGTATCTAGTGGAAGTGAAAGCTATTTACTACAATTTTTGGAGAGAGTAGATTCATTGCAACCAGCTATAGAATATTTTGACGAAAACATGCAAATCATTCTTATAGGTTACGTTAGACTAACGTTAGAATAACGGAAAATGCCAGATATGAAATTAAAAAAGCACGGTAGACTTCGAACGTGGTCTGAAATAAGAGAGGTATTAAAAAACCGTTTCGGAGAAAAACTTCCAATTGAAAAATTAATAGATAAAATCAGATGTGCTAGAATAGAAACAACAATAGACGAATATTACAACAGAATTAATATCCTTTTAAGTAGAGCTAACAACGTATTCTTGCTTGAAAACAATCAAAATGGTTCCCATGTTATTGAATCCAACAACAGAATAGCTCTAGAATCGTTTAAAAATAACTTACCGGAACCCACCAAATCAATATTACTAAGTTGAAATCCTCCTACAATAAATGAAGCTTATAAAATAATAGTAGAAATAAATCATCAATCATATGGACCGAACCAATTTTTTAGACCTAGACAAACAAACACACAATTTTCAAGGCAACGCATTTCTG
The DNA here is from genome assembly GCA_917880715.2 of Matsumyia berberina. Taxonomy (NCBI): domain Eukaryota; kingdom Metazoa; phylum Arthropoda; class Insecta; order Diptera; family Syrphidae; genus Matsumyia; species Matsumyia berberina. Next base: position 88,952,596 of record OU862872.1, read on the forward strand.
ATAACAACTTTCAAAATAGGAACTTTAATACTACGCATGAAAATCAAAATTATCAATCAAATCAGCAAAATAGAAGGTACATGCACAGAAAGTTAAGATACAGTGGTAACAATTATCACAATAGGAAAAAAATAACGAACCAATGAGCCTAACGCTAAGATCAGACGATTTGCAGATGTGTGCAAATTTTGCAGAAAAATGTGTCCCAAACGTCCGCAAATCGTGTGATCACCCTTTTGGGATCATTTGCACACATTTGCGAACTCTTGGACATTTGCCCACACACATTTGCGGATTTCTGACATTTGCAGATGTTGCTTTGAAGAAACATGGGCAAATGGCAAATTTCTCCGCAAATGCTGTGTTATAATGTGGATGTTTTTCCTAGCAATGCTCCTTCATTTGCGCTACTGAATTGGACATTATCGAACTTTTATCACCAGAGTATTAAATAAATCATAGGATTAAATGGAATTCTTTTTCTGACAAAAAGAAAAAAGAAAATAAAAATGATTCACGACAGCGAAAGAACAGAACCATTGAATTTTTCGATTCAATTTTATTTTTGTTATGTTCAGAAAATAGAAACGGGAAAAAAAGTTGTGATAAAAGGGAGCTCTTCTTCTCGCAATTCGCAGTAAAGCTTTGCACAAAATCCTTCCTTGTTGCGCCGGGCAAGCCAATCCTTTCTCCAGAATTTGCGCTGCTTCAAGGCCAATTCGATACGATCATCCTGTTTGCTGCTACTTTCAAACAAATACATACACAGCCAATACCACTGCGAGGGTATCTCGAAATGTTTCATCCCTCCAAATAAATAAAAATGACATTTCTGCAAATGCGCTATTTTTATATGTCGGCAAATCGTGTGATCGGACAACAAATGCTCTGAAAAAATGTCCAGATATGTCTTTGCGCACACTCAAAAATTTGCAGATTTGGGACAAATTCCCTTCATCGTGTGATCGACCTGCAAACGACATTTCTGCAAATTGGCATTTGCGGATGTTTTGCAGTCATTTGCCTATGAGAAAATTTTGCGCACATCTGCAAATCGTCTGATCAAAGCTTTAACTTTAACGAAAATAATTCGCCAGATCATGACCTTTACTCAAGTTGGCAAAATTTTCAAACGGGACATAAGGATCCCTTTATTTGAAGAGTTTATTGAACCAAATTTGTTTGTGGATTTTCTTGAATTTCAATTTCATGATAAATTCGATGGAATAATCGGCAATAACATATGAGTTCCTATTAAGTCAATTATTGATTTTGAAAACCGTTGCCATAAAACTAGTAAGACTTCAATACGCATCTACTTAAATGAAGAAGAAGAAATTATAATACAATTCCCTATGCAAACAAAATGACTACTTAAATATACTTACCAATGAAACAATAAAATCTGAAACAACTACCAGTTCATTCGCGAACCATTTAAATTCAAAACATCTATCAAAATTGAAGTCAATCATTAATAGTTACAAGGATGTGTTTTTAAGGAAGGTGATAACCTATGAAGTAAAACATAAAATCGTTACTAAAACTGAGATCCCAATCTATTCCAAACTTTATCGGTGTCCTGAGATCTATCACGCAGAAGTAGATAAGCAAATTCTGGAAATGTTAGATAAAAAAATTATTAGCCCCAGTAGTAGTCTATATAATTCCCCATATGGGTTGTGCCGAAGAAGGCAGATAATCTTAATGACCAGACAGTTGACGATAGGTTCCCTTTACCCAATATCGATGAGTTACTCGATAAACTTGTTAAATGTAATTATTTAACAACGATCGATTAAGCTAAGGGGTTTCACCAAATCGAAGTTCCTCAAGACGATCAACCTAAAACTGCGTTCTCTACTAGAAATGGTGCTTTTGAGTCCATCCGGATGCCATTTCAACGTCTTATTAATACTGTCCTTAAAAAATATATTAATAAGATTTGTATTGTATATCTTGATGACATACTCATTTTTTCGACTAGTTTTGAGGAGCATCTAGTGTCGGTAAAGAAAATTTTAGAATGTCTTAGAGAAGCTAATTTAAAAATTCAAAGTGACAAATGCCATTACGGGAACTCTATTACCAAATTTTTAGGACATATTGTCACACGTAACGGAATTAAACCTGACCCTAGTAAAATCAAAGCTATTACGGCCATGAAACTACCTACTTCTACCAAAAGTACTAAGCAATTTTTGGGAATAACCGGATAATACCGGAAATTTATAAAAGACTACGCGAAAATTGCCTACCCACTTATAAAGTATCTAAAAAGAGATATGAAGATAAAACTCTCAGATTCGTCTTATTTTGACTTATTTAATAAATTAAAACTTTTGCTTACATCTGACCCCATTCTAAAAGCTCCAGATTTTAGTAAAACATTTAGTCTTACTACTGATGCGTCAAAGTATGCCTTAGGAGCAGTATTATTATAAGTCAAAGTAGTCATCCCATATGTTTCCCTTCAACAATTGAAAAGGAGCTTTTAGCCATAGTTTGGGCTGGAAAATACTTTAGAGTATATCTTTATGGATGTAAATTTACTATTCGGACAGATCATAAACCACTTGTATGGCTTAACAATATGAAGGAACCAAACATGAAATTGCAAAGGTGGAAAATAATGCTAAATGAGTACGATTTTAGTGTAAAACACCTGAAAAGGAAGGAAAACAAAGTCGCTGATGGACTTAGTAGATTTAATGCTACTAGAGTAGATGAAGATAGAGAGTGTTGGAGCCAAACAAAGGATCTGACCTATAAAAGGCTCCAAACATCCTTAGCCGGGGTCAGTCCCACGTCAGCCTGTCGCGAGCATATATTTCACACCGAAATAAAGCAACCCTTTTTTATTACAAGTTTAACCGGCGCGTTTTCTTTTCGAACCTTTTTACCTGTTAGTTCTTTTAACGACCATTTTGGTCCTTTCGTCCCGAATAAATAAACCGCACAACAGTTACATACCTACAGTCCATATTCATTTCTACTATTGCGCAAAGCATATCGGGAATCGTCGCCGCGCCACAGTCTGGTCCTTATCTGTTAATGCACGTGCAAGTATCCTCGCAACGTCCTCGTCAGACCATCTGGTAACCCATCGTATGTGCACCAGCAAAAAAATACAATTCAATGCAGTCGGTTATCCTAGATAAATACACAGTCATCCCGTTGCTATTTCAGACTGTCGATCATCTCATTGTGTTTACGCGGACTACGCAGTTTTTCTTTGGTAACCTTTCGTCAGCGTGTCGTGTTTTGATAAGCGGTCAGACTCCCTAAGTAAACAATTGCAATGGCAAGTACCAGAAGGGATATATTAAAAAACGCACTAAAACGACAAATGGTGACCAGCAAGAAAGCTGACAAATGTGATGAAGGTGAATTACATTCCTTTGTTATACTGTTGAATGATCAGTGGTCAAAGTTCGATGCAGCACAAAGTGAAGTAGAACAAACGTGTGGTGATAATTTCGAGGAGGCTCAACGCGTGCAAGGTGAGGACTGGTATCGCGTTGCATTGGCAAATTTTTCAAAAAGCCACCAGTTGCTACGTCCAAGCATGCTGAGGTCAAGCTACCGCCAATGGTTCTACCACACTTTTCGGGAAACCCGTCCGATTGGAGACAGTTTCATGACGTTTTTTTTGCGCTCATAAATAAGGAGACTTCTTTAGCGGGCTCCCAAAAGCTCCATTTTCTTCGTTGCAGTGTACGAGGGGAAGCGCTGTTTGTACTTCCGAAACTAACCGTGGAGTCATCTTCAAGCATGCGATTGTTGCTGGACAACACTCAGGAGCACTATCGTTCTCTTAAGACTCTTGGCAGGCCAGTTGCAAATTGGGACGACTGGTTAGTGCCATAAGCAAGCTCGATCAGGAAACTCATCGACAATGGAAAATGTCACAAAAGGACGACAAGGTCCCGACGTTCCAAATGTTGGTCGATTTCATGGAAGTTAGATGTCGCTCTTTAGACGCTATCAGCTCGCACAAGCCTAACTTCCAGCAATCACCTTCATCAACTAAGGCTAAAAACAAGGCCGCCTCAGCTTTCGTTACCACCACAGCCTCTGACAGATGCATCTTCTGCGGCGCAAACCACAGGGTTTATAGTTGTGACAAATTCAGAGCTATATCAGTTACTAACAGAATTTCCTTTGTAAAAGATAAATCTCTGTGCAGTAATTGCCTTTCAAGCGCACATCATCAGGAGGGTTGTCACAGTACAAACACATGTCGCTTGTGCAAGGCCCATCACCACACATTACTGCATGTCGAGAAGACCACGGCATCAGCTTCTACTGTATCTTCAACCCACGTCACCAATACAAATCAGCAAATTCTGTTGGGAACTGCAATCGCGAAAGTAAAGGACATGTCTGGGTTGTTTCAGACGGTGAGAATCTTATTTGACAATGCTTCTCATCTTACTTTCATCACGCAAGCATGTGTCGAACGACTTCAACTCAAGATTATGCCCTCTACGACAACAATCGAGGGAATTGGCGCAACAGCCGCTGGACGCTCAAGAGGAACTGTGCAGCTTTCATTGTCTTCGCTCGACAATAGCTTCGCGGAAGCCATTCATGCGATCATTTTGCCGAAGATAACCAATGATCTGCCATCCGCCCGCATTCGCAAAGGTTCGTGGCCGCTTATCGACGGACTCAACCTAGCCGATCCAAACTTCAATAAACCAGCAGCTATCGACATCCTGCTAGGCTGTGATTACTTGGGACATTTCCTTCTGGATGGGTTCATCCGAGGCCCACAAGACGCTCCCCACGCAGTCAGTACTTGGATGGCTGCTATTTGGAAGAGTGATCGAACCGCATCCCGCGTTAACATTTGCTACCACCATCGCTAGCTGCTCGGATTCTTCTCTAACGAAAGCACCGACTAGGTTTTGGCAATTGGAGGAAATTCCAGAATCAACTCATCTCACCGACGAAGAGCTCATGGGTGAGGAAATTTTTACCAGAACGCATTCGCGACTGAGCGATGGACGGTACTCAGTTCAGCTTCCGTTCAAGTCAGATGTTCCGCTTGGCAACTCACGTGAAACAGCCGTTCGAGCCTTGATTCGTATGGAGAAACTATTTGCAAAGGATCCTCAGCTCCACTCACAGTACGCAGAGTTCATGCAGGAGTTCATCGATCTGGGACACATGGAAGAAGTCGCTGACACCGCAAGGCCGGGAGAACATTTCTACATGCCTCAGCAGCAGTACATCTAAGCTCAGGGTTGTGTTCAATGCCTCATCAAAGACGAGCTCCGAATTTTCTCTCAACGATGCTCAGCTGATTGGTCCGCAGCTTCAACCTGACCTTTTCACCACGTTGATTCGGTTTCGAACTCATCGCTTTGCTATGAGCGCTGATGTGGTAAAAATGTACCGTCAGGTACAAGTCGACAAAGCGCACATCGACTTTCAACGCATTGTCTGGCGTCAAACACCCCTACATCCAATCAAGGATTTTCGCATACTGACGGTGATATATGGCGTCGCTTCCTCTGCTCAAGAACAACAAGATTTTCCCGCCGCCGCACAGTGCTTCGAATGTATGGGGGAAGAGGACAAAAATCAGAATGTTAAAATTTTTTAGTTTTTTTGTTAAAATGTGATTGAACAATTAAGGAACCATAAGTTTTCAATTTGAAACACCCATTAAAACAACTAAAAGTCGCTATTTTTATTTATTAATGAAAATTTCACACATAATCTAATCGGACTCATTTGATTCAAATGATTCATCAGAGTCATCGTTATTGATTTTAAATCCAGAATAATATCTTGCTGGAGCTGACAACTCCATATTGTCAGCAAGTAAATATTTCTTCAAGCTGTCATCAATTGAAACCGACGTTTTTGATATCGGACATTTTAAATTCGATATGGCTGGGTCGGATTTAAGGAGCAATTGGGTCATTGATTTTGTAGGTAATTTGATTTGATTTTCTTGTGTGGTAAGGCGGTTATTCTGAATTTCCTTATGGCTTACCTCCAAAGCTTCTTCTGAAAGAAGGCCAATAGGTAAGTCGAACGATGAGATTATGTTTGGGCCATGCATTAGCAACTTATGGACACTACTTGACATGTAGTACCAATTTTAGAGTTGAAGATATAGTTCCTTCGTTTCGGTTAACAATTCCGAAAAAGCCAAAACTCTTAAAATGATTGAAAATTTTGTTATTAATCTTTCATCGATCCCTGTTATTTGGGATGTCAGTTCTGGATTAGCAGTATTCCCATCATTGGTAGAACCAAATCCAGGTCTTGGCTAAATTCTTTTGTCAGAATCGCATATTTGTCAAGTTTTAAAAGGGAGCCTATATGCAATAAACATTTAACGCATCTTATCCAGTATTGCAAAGCAGAAAGCTTGATCTTTGATCGCTGCCGTATTCATCTCTTTAGAAGTTGCCACACGAATATAACATTTCGAAGCAGCATTTGTTTTCGATAAAATGTTGCATACACTGCCATCAACCATAGTGAAGTGCATTTGAAAAAAAAAAGTCAATTGCAGAGCCATTTTTTGCGGTGAAGTAGTTGTTAAGTTCGCAATATAGTCATTAATTTTTTTCTCTTCATCTCTCAAAAGTTTTGCATCTTCTTTTATATACATAAATTTGATTGGTATGCAGTACATTATTGAGGATGAATGGGAATTTTTCCATAGAGTTACACCTGTCGTGCTGTCAACCAGTTTAAGAGGGCAAAATGCAGTCAATAAATTAAATTCGTCTGTTACGATATCTTCTACTCGACGCTTTTTGGTTCTATTCGAAGATTCTTCAAAAGGTTATTGTGGTCTTCCGTGACTAGTGCTTGGAATGTTTGCATTAATAGAAGAGTCTTTTTGAATTAAAAGTTGAACACAACTCTCAGGCAATTTAAAATCGCTTTCCCACCGTATTTGTGAATTCCCGAACAATGCCTCCATCGCTTCATACAATTGGAGCTCAACATGGAGACTTTTTGTGTTAAATCTTGCATTGGAATTTTTGGCAAATCAATAATTTCAAGTGTTTCCAATATGTAATGTCTAAGTCCCTCAACTTTAGAATTTTGACTGCGTTCAAGCCATTTTTCAAAGAGTTCCTTAATTTTAACGGTTGTGACATTTCCTAAACAAAGTTGAAAATTTCAATCGTTAGCAAAAAGTAGCAAATAAGTCTGACATATTATCAAAATAGAGAAACTATCGATTAATATGAACTAGAATTTATAGGTATTTGAGGGTAATTACTAATTATAGACTCACTTAAAGTCAATTTTTATGTTTAAAAAATATCACTATTTTAAATAATTAAAAAAAAATTGAAGCCCACTGTAAAATGCACATGCCCGTATCTAAAGATGCCATTGTTAATATCCAAAAAGAATAAATAAAAAAACTTTATTAGTTGCTTGTTAATAAACTAATTGCCGAAGCGCACTGCAAATTTGCAAACACAAACTGATGCAAAAATGCGTGATCTCCCATCAGACTTACCGCTTTTTCTGTTATGCTAAGAATGTACAAAGTGCAAAAACAGTAAATGAATGTTGTTTGAGATGCACTTAATCAAGTTTAGTGCATTTTACGTCTGGAGCGCACAATCAATTTTTTGATTTTTGTCCACTGGTCGAAGCACTGTGCGCCGCTAAGATCGTTCTACGCGACTTCTACATCGATAATCTTCTGACCGGTTCCTCCAATGAGTTGGATCTGCATCTCTTACAGAACCAGGTTTCTTGCATGTTACTACGAGGCGGTTTCCAGCTCAAAAAATGGTCATCGAATTCTCCGCTTGTACTTAGCTCTATCCCAGCTGAAGGTCGTGAAATAAACCCAACTTCAGATTTTACTGGCTCCGAGAGTGTCACAGCATTGGGGCTTCAATGGCAGCCTTCATAAATGCTTTCGTCTACAGCGTTCGGGTTCATGACTTGGACATTCTCAACCTCACTAAACGTCTTTTGCTTTCAGACGCTGCAAAGCTATTCGACCCACTAGGCTTACTTTCTCCAACGACAGTTATCGCCAAAATCTTGTTTCAACGCCTTTGGAAGCCGAAGATCGACTGGAACGAACCCGTGCCTGAAGTCATTAAGCAGAAATGGATTCAATATCGCACGAATCTATCCAGTCTTGCAGATTTCAAAGTGCCAAGGTGGTTGGGAACTAAAGAACGAGGTACCATCACAGATCTTCATGGTTTCGCGGATGCATCTGAAACCGCATATGCAGCCGTCATCTACGCAAGAACCGTAAGCTCCAGCGGTCTTGTTACTGTTAGACTTGTCACAGCAAAAACAAGAGTGGCTCCCATTAAACCAATCTCCTTGCCTCGTCTGGAGTTGTGTGCTGCTGCCTTGCTAGCGCGATTGATGACTCATGTAAGGAAGGTACTTGATTCGTCGGACTGCAATGTATACGGGTGGACAGATTCGACCAAAGCGATCGCCTCGTTTCATCAGCATCCCAGCAAGTGGTGCACATTCGTCGCCAACCGCGTGACCCAGATTCACGAAGCTATACCATCAACCAACTGGTTTCACGTCCCGTCAGCTCAAAACCCAGCTGATTGCGCTTCACGGGGCATGCAACCACAAGATCTCAAACACTTCGCATTATGGTGGGATGGCCCACACTGGCTGAGCCAACAGGAACTAGCTTGGCCACCGCAGCAGCTGTTTATCACCGCTATTGACCAGAAGTCTCATCCAGTCAACATCAATGTTGCCACTTGACCTCAGCTTCTGATGTGGGACCTCGTTGATCGGTACTCTTCTGTATTTAAACTCAAATACGTAACTGCATTTGTCCTTAGATTCATTCACAACATACGATGCTCTATTCTAAGTTGCAAGACCGAAAGATCGACGTCGCTTTGTTCGTCTAAGCACCCCAGTTACAACGAGCTCCAGAAAGCACTCAACTTTTGGATCAGGCTCACGCAAAAGTGGTATTTGGACGACGATATTCATCGACTGCAATTTAAGAAGCCCATTGCACGTCAAAGCAAGCTATGTCGGCTAAATGGTATGCTGAAACGCCCGATCGTCAATATATCACTGCTCTTGACTTTTAAGGACAATCCTGATGAAGTTAATAAGTTGAACTAATTCACCCGTTGGTTCAAGGTGGGCGGGATGTTGGCGTCAAACAAAGGATCTGACCTATAAAAGGCTGCGAACATCCTTAGCCGGGGTCAGTCCCACGTCAGCTCTCGTCGCGAGCATATCTTTCACACCGAAATAAAGCAACCCTTTTTTATTATAAGTTTAACCGGCGCGTTTTATTTTCGATACTCTCTTGAGGATAAAGTTCTTTTTCTTTTTGTAACGTGGTGTCGACCAATAAACAGAGATTAGCTAAACGAGATACTCGTCTTTCCAGCCAATTTTCCAATGTCCACAAGCTGCTTTCCCATAAAATGTTTGCGTTTACCCATACTGTGTCATTTTGTTAACAAATGTGCGTAAATCCAAACATCCACCCCAAGATGGCGGCAAATCGAAAAAATATGTTCGAGAATCGGGGCATAAACCCAAAAGGGCGGGAAATCGTCGAACATATGTTCGCAAAAATCTGGGCTACCCGAAGAACATCTGTAGCAAAATGCAAACATTCACCACACAATGGCGGTATATCGACGACAGTGTGGGGGAGCTTGTTCAGCAACCTTTTTAAAAATGTTTGAATTTAACGGATTCTTTATATGAAATAACAAATACGAAATTGTTGGAATTTTTGTATTATGTAAAGAAAGTTTGAAAGAATTTCGAATGTTTTCGAATACCTAATCTAATTTTACATTCCAAAACAAGTCTAGGGCGTATAATTTTGCCCACGTAGGAAACTTTTTTTTGTGTTTTATGTTTTTTCTCCATCTTTTGTAATAGAAACACTGACGATGAACTTCAACAAAAACTATTTGGCTCACGAAAACATAAGTTAGTGTTTTTCTGAGCTAATTTCGTATATTTATTGTATTTCGACTCGGCAATCTTACTTTTCAGTCAGAATAATGGTTCTAAATACGTTATATTGCACATATTCACAATAAAAGTGATTATCATTTTAAACATTCCAGTACTTGATATAACATTCCATGATTAGCAGACTGGAATATTAAGTCAAGGAAAATGGCTGTACTCTACGAACATAATAACAGCTGATATTTGCACTCAGTTCGGTGTGGGGAATAAAAAATGTCGAAAATTTAAGCCATGAATTTAAAATTCGATATTTCAAGAGTTTTCTGAATTTGCCAAATTAATTGCTGGAAATGAATGGAAGGGTAATTCGGTCTTAAGCTATAAGGATTCCAATTAGGTACATAGCTCTAAAAATGTATCCATAGAAGCGCTTTGAAAAAGCACGTGCTCATGGTAGTGTGAGATTCTTACTCACTAAAAACACCTCCCCTTTTCGTGTTGACTACGACTAAGTACAAAAAAAGCCTTATCAATTATCCAGTGAAAGCACCTACTAATACCGTCATTATATGCGGCTATTCCTTATTGCGCTAAATCGAACGGTTTCGTTCTTTGTAGTCGGCGCACAAGGTTTGTCACGTCCAGAATTTGGAGTACGGCGTTATTGCAATGTCCATGAAGGCGAACACGGAGTTTGCGTGCAAAATTTGTTATTTCATCTTCGACGGTAGCTAAACCGAGGTCTCTATGAATATCGTCGTTTCTAATGTACCACGGCGCATTAACGATTGTTCTGAGGACCTTATTTTGAAAGGTTTGTAAAATATTTCTATTGCTGGTTTTGGTACAACCCCAAAGTTGTATACCATACGTCCATACAGGTTTTAAGACTTGCTTATATAAGATCAATTTGTTTACATGCTTAATTTGGAATATCTTCCAATCAGCCAATACATTTCTCTAAATCTAATTCGAGCTCGTCGCGTTTCTTTTTAACCTGCGGCTTCCATTTGAGTTTCGCATCTAGTGTCATTCCTAGATATTTTGCTTCGTTTGCATACGGTACTTGTACCGAGTTAATGAAAACGGGTAAGTTGTTTATTTTCTTGTAAGTAAAGTTAACATGCGTAGATTTGGTTTCGTTGAGAACAATGCGCCAAACCTTTGTCCACTCGCAGATTTTATCCAAAGGTCGTTGAAGCCTCACAGTTGCTGACTCGACTGAATTGTTTGTTGCCAGAATAGCCGTATCGTCCGCGAACGTAGCAACAACGGTGCCTTCTTCTTGGGGTATATCTCGAGTATAGAGCAAGAACAAGACTGGACCAAGAACACTTCCTTGTGGAACTCCCGCAGCGATTTCCTTGAATTCCGAGTATTCGGCTCCGTGCTTGACACGGAAGAGTCTATTCTCCAAATACGACTCTAAGATCTTGTACAACTCTTCCGGAAGTACCTGTCTAAGTTTATAATTCAAGCCTTCGTGCCACACCTTGTCGAAGGTTTGAGAAACGTCAAGAAAAGCACTAGAACATGTCTTTTTCTCTTCTATGGCCTTCTCAATTTCGTTGGTTATTCTATAAACCTGGTCAATTGTGGAATGCTTGATTCTGAACCCGAATTGATGATCAGGAATCAAACGTCTTTCTTCAATTACCGGTTTTAACCGTTTCAATAAGAGTTTTTCGAAAACCTTTGATATTATCGGCAGGAGCGATATCGGTCTGTACGACTTTTTGTCGTTTTGGCGGTTTTCCCGGCTTTGAAACCATTATAACTTCGGCGACTTTCCATTGCCTTGGAACGTATAATAGTCTTAGCGAAGCATTAATAAGGTAAACGAGTTTTATTAAAGCTTTCTTTGGCAATTCCTTCAGGACCTGTCCAGTTATTAGGTCATATCCAGGAGCGTTGTTATTCTTTAGATTTTTTATTACCTCGCAAAGTTCGGCTAGTGACACGCTTCTTATTTTAAAGTTGTCTGGAGTCATAATAGTATTATTAATATTTTCTATTAATGTTTGCCCGGGAAATGGCTTAAACGTTTCTTCTAGATGCTCAGCAAATAAGTCGGCTTTTTCTTTATCGCCTTTTACCCACTCGCCATTACTTTTTTTTATTGGTAGCGATTGTATTTGGGGTTTTTTGATACCTTTTATAGCTTTCTAAAGAGAGTAATTCGAACTTTTTTCGGCAGACAAGCCCTCGAGATATGTAGAAATCTCGCGATATTCAAAATCCCGTATCGCTTTTTTGAGCTTATTGCATAGGAAGTTCGAATGGGTTTTGTGCTGGGGAGCGCGAGTCTGTTGCCATCTTTTGCGTGCTCTCCCCTTTGCCAGCATCAGTTCTTTTATTTCCGGCGGATATTTAACTTCGCTATTGCCGACTACTTTCCTTTTATATGAAGTGTTGTTCCACGCGGCGCTTTGTAAGACTTCAATAAATCTGCCGACTTCATGCTCTATTTCGCACGGTGTTCTAAGAGACACATTCAGGACAATATTTTCTTCACAAGCTTTCCTAAAGCCATCCCAGTTAGTTTTGTTGCTAGTTAATCTGAGCGCTCCTTCTTTTTTCATTAGGCGTTCGCTTATTGTCAATATGACTGGTGAATGATCTGAGGAGAGATCAAAGCATTCCTCGATGTTCGTTAAGTTTTTCACTACCCCTTTTCCAATAAAGAAGTCTATGCGGTCAGGCGTTTTTGCTATGTCGGAGGGCCAATAAGTCGGTTTTCCCGTCGAAAAGAAGTCAACAGCAAATTGCATGCCGGTTTCGTAGAGAAGTCTGCCTTTAGGTGAAATGCATCTCGAACCCCAAAAGGTGTGTTTCGCATTGAAATCGCCACCAATAATAAATTTCGGTCCAAGTGAGTTGAATAGACGTATTAAGTTATTCTTTTCTAGCGTGTATCGCGGAGGACAATAAATGGACGCGATGTTGTAATACATATTTTTAGTTTTTACTCGAACTGAAGTTATTTGCATTGCATCGAGTTCTATCGGTGAATTCAAAGAGTGCTCAATACAGTATTTAATTAAGAGCGACGATCCGCCCCTAGCCCTTTCGGATGGGTGGTATGCATGATAAGCATAGTATCCTCTAATTTTAACCCGAGATTCCTTTGTCAGATGGGTTTCAGAAATCAAGCATATGTCAATGTTCTGTTTGCGTAGGAATACTTCCAGTTCGTCGATTCTTTGCAGAAGGCCGTTTGCGTTCCATGTTAAAATTTTAAGTAACTGGTTCATGTTCATAATTTTGTCCGTGGCTTGCGAGCATTATGCTCGAGGTTGTTAAGTTTTTCGAATATGAGCTTATTTGTCTTGCTTTGCTCCTCGAGTTTTGCGAGAATTATAGAGAAAACTTGTTGCATTGGATCTAGCGCAGGCCTATTTTGCTTATTTGCTTGCGATGCGGCTAGCGCATTCGTTTGCGTATCAGCAGATGGCGGTTTATCCTGGACTTTTTCCGTTTTCTCCTTTGCGGGCTTGCTTTCATTTTCTAGTAACTTTTCCGGTTTATTTTTATTCGGTTTAGGTTGTGGACGCATGTTCTTTTTAAGCGTATCGCGCCTTTTTTGTAGCTCTTCGGCTACTTCGCAGCCTCGATAGTACGCTGGGTGCTTCCCCTTACAATTTGTGCAAGTCGCTGCGGTTTGCTTATTTAAATGGCACTCATTCGAGAGATGTTTACCGGCACATTTCACGCATCGTGGTTCTTTTTTGCAGTATGCCTGTGTGTGGTTGAAACCTTGACATCGTTTGCACTGAGGGATTGATCTTGTGCTTTTACGCATCGGTTCGATTTTGATCACAATATTTAAAATCGTTTTAATACTGTAAATTTCCTTTATATTCTCGGTTTTATCGAAACTGAGCATAAAAAGCGGAAGACCACGCTTAACCAGTGTTTCCTGATCTTCTTCCGTTTTTTGCTTTTCCTTCTTGATAATATTTACAGCGTCAAGAATTTTAAAGCCTTTCGCTTGAAGATCGTCCATAACGTCTTCTTTAGTGCACGAAGGATGGAGTCCTCTTGCTATAACTCGCAATGGTCTTTCCGACTTATTTTCATACGTGTACCACTGAATTTTCTCGGAATTAAGTTTCCGAGAAAATGCTCGGTAATCGTTGGGGTCATCGACGTTTATTTTCCACACGTTGTTGCGAAGTGAGGTGACCTTAAACTTCGAGGTCAACGTTCCTTTAAGGAGGCAATACAGCTTGTTATAGTCCATAATCCCGATGACGTTTATTGGAGGCGGTGGACTTAATTTCGTTGTCTCTTGCAAGCGCTTGTTTTCTTTTGGTGGCTCGATTTCAGGTGAAGAACCGGCTCTTCGTTTCTTGCTGGGTCTTTTCTTTGAGACCCACGCCGTTTCCCGCGTTAGCTCTTCTTCGTCCTTGTGATATTCACGAACAGGTGAGCGAGACGAACTACTTTCACTTTCTTTTGGAGGGTTTAGGTTTCTCAGAGTCGTGTTCTCTTCTCGAAGTAAATCTACCTCTTTCCTAAGCTCTTTGTAGAGTAGCTCCATTTCATTAAGCTTCATACGTCGTTTTTTTTTTACTACTCGAAGCTTTTGGATTTCGCTGAGTCCTGTTTTTCACGCGCTAGCGCTTCCGGCGGACTTCTTTTCCCGGAGACATTCGATCTTGGTGGTGGCGATCGAGATACCCTTGCACTTTTTGTGAAGGGGTTGCATAATTGCAAAATAAATGGCTCTCCCCAGAATCCATAGAGCTGACCTCCGAAGAGGGTGGATTTTCCAGTAAACCTGGAGTGCCACCTGGGGTATTAAAAATCTTTGTTTTGTTCATTGCATAATTGTATACTTCTTTAACCTCGGTATACGGAGGCTGGATTTTAGTCGCCTCTTACGACAGGCATGCCTACATCGGGTATTTTCTAACCCCTACCCGAAGGGGATAAAAAAAAAAAAAAAAATCAAAAATCAAAAATTGTTTACATGATTGTGGCATAAGAAAAATCCACCGCATCGTTTTTAAAGGGAGCGTGCAAATTTTGTTGCTTTTTCCTCACACGTATTCACAGACGGGTGTCACGGGTATAGGGGGACGGAAGTCGAGTATCTCTTTATTAACTAATCTCTGCCAATAAAGAATTCCAAAGAAAAAAGGAAACCGGTGTTTATTTAAAAGAATATAAAACTATCGGAAGAACATATTCAAATGAAGGTGAAGCCACTAAAGAAATCCGAAATCTATATGGAGAGGGTGGTTTTAGTGAATCCAAGTGTCGTCGTTGTTTTGCGATGTAATTTTGACCAAAGAGAAAAACCTAAAGGATGAGCTCCTAAAGTCCACCGTCGAAAGAAATTCCAGTGTTCTGTTTAGAAGTTTGAAGAAGAGAACTGAACGTAAGCCATATGACCATTCATCGACATCTACTTAATAAAGATAGGAAAAGTCATAAAGTTGGAAAAAGGGGTACCACAGCACCTAGAGCAGAATTATCTTCAGCAAAGAATCAATGCCTGCACTGCGCTTATGTCGCGTCATCATCAAGAGCAATAACATTAAACGTCGTCACCAATGGCTAAGTTCAGAAGACAGACCAGCGCAACATCCCAGAGAAGGACTTCACCCACTTAAGGTGTTACTGTGTGTATGGTAGAATGCTAAGAGAACAATCCATTTTGAGCTGGTGGCTTATAACCAGCCCCAGCGCTAAAGTTTACTGCTAACGGCTGTGTGGATTAAAGTCGGCACTACCTAATGTTGGCTGTCTTGATTAAATTAACTTAACATAACTACTAAGTATTTCAGCAAACTACTACTAAGTTTCAGTTTTTCTATCGTCTCGTCTATCGTTTATTTTTTCTGAAGTTTGAGAGCTATCTGTAACTCTCAAACTTGAAAAACGTTGGTATTTGTGTTGTGAAAAATGACATTTGTGCTATTATTCTCGATTTTTGTTTTTGTTTTTCGTGCCATGTTTAGGAAATTTAAAAAATGTTAAGCGCATATTTCCTTGAACAATTCTCATCGCGAAAAAAACATAGTTAAGAGAAAAATATCGCAGCATTTTGTGCAATTTTCGTTAGATTGGATTCCAAGGAAAACAAATTTTGCAGCGAAAAATTTAAAATTTTTCTTTCGAAGATTTATTTTTGTTTGTACTCTTCATCATAATTAAATTATTTCTCGGAAAGAAAAACTCATTTGAAATAAATGAAATGGGACAACGAGAAATATTCCGTTGGGAGAAAAGAATGGTCGGTTCACTCAGCTACTCAGATGCAAATGGAAATTTTAATCAATTTCGCGGAGGAGTACATTAACATGGCACGGAACTATGTTCCCAAAACAATTTAGTGTAGACATATTTTCACTTGTTAAATTGATTTCTTTGATTTAAACACATCTCATAATTTTCTTCATCTCTTTGATTCACAAACGATACCGAAACGATACCGATTTTGCTATCTACCAAAAACAATCGTCGAGACGATAGTAACTGACAGTTTTCGCGTTATGTGAAGCAAGCGTTCAATCGTCGATATCGCCCAGACATGTTACGTGATGCCAAACTATCGTCAAAACGATATCGTCAGACGACTATCGTCTTACGTGATGAGAGCCCTGTTTTAATAAAATTGTTGAATATTTTTAGACTCCACTGTGTTTATACCAATAGTATCTGCTTCTGTTTATGTAAAGAACTGTATATATATCAGTTCGCAGCATATAATAAATCTCTTTCTTCTATCAGCAGCCGAGCTGAACCGTTTTTCAACAGGTTGTGGGCCCAGTTATAATCTGACCAGTCCGTTATTTAAAATCTCCTGTTAAGTTTTTTCTTTTCTCAATATCGGGTGAAATAAATTGTTTAAAATATTAATTTTTATTTCGGACACGCGGTTTTCAGTGTTGAAATTCAGCATGGATGAAATGTCAAGAATTGAGAAATTGCAGTGTTCGGAGCAATGGAATTTATGGAAATTCCAAATTAAAATTTTTCTGAACACTGACAACTTGCTGGAGGTGGTGACTGGTGAGGACACGGAGCCGGTGGTTGGAAACGGTGGTGATGCTGTGGCGATCTTGAACCACAAAGCATGGCAGTTTAAGGGCAGAAAAGCCCAGAAGATCATCGCTACAAGCGTGGGACAGCAGCTTCTGCTCCATATCATGCACTGTGGAAAGTCATGCGACATGTGGTCCAAACTGTGTTCAGTTTACGAACAAAAATCAACCACAAGTATTAATCTAATAGCCGCATATAATGACGGTATTAGTAGGTGCTTTCACTGGAAAGCCACCTGCACAACGCGAATTATTATTATCGAAACTTAAACTACTTGATAAGGCTTTTACGTACTTAGTCGTAGTCAACACGAAAAGGGGAGGTGTTTTTAGTGAGTAAGAATCTCACACTACCATGAGCACGTGCGGTAGATCCTCATGGTGTCTCATGAAAGATTTTCACCTACCCTCGCAAAAAAAAAAAAAAAAAAAAAAAGTATTAATCTACTATAACAAAGTTTATATAATTCTCAAAAGTCAAGTGATGACATAGCCACGCACATTAGCAAAATCGAAGATCCCGTGCAGCAACTGAAGGTCGTCGGAGAGGTAGTTTTCCCCTCTATGCAAATAGTAAAAATTCTAATGACACTGCCAAAGGAGTTTGCCCATTTCTTCAGAGCGTGGGAATCGACCAGGGTCAAAACCAGACCATGGACAATCTGAGGTCTAGGCTCATCATGGACGAAACCAGGTTGAAGGTTCTTGGCACGAGAGATTAGGATATATGTGCGTTGGTCAGGTCAGGAGTGTTTTGAGGTTAAACCAAGTAGATTTCATTCATGACATAAGTTTCTTTTGCAATGTATGCGCTTACGGAAAAATGCACCGTCTACCACTTCCTTTAAGTGATTCTCGAGCAGAGCGACCAGGAGACCTTGTGCATTCAGATCTCTTTGGTCCGATGCAGACTCCATCTTCAGGGGGTTTGAGATACTTTATCTTGTTCAGAGACGATTGTTCTAACTTTCGAGTGGTTTATTTCATGAAAGAAAAATCTGAGGCTTATTCCATGATAGAAATGTTTATCAATCTAGTTAGAGTTCAACTTAAACGGAGCATATCGATGTTCAGATCAGGCAATGGTCTTGAATTTAAAAACAAAAACGTGGAAATCCAGAAATGGAATCATTCACCAAACATCAACTCCTTATTCTCCACAGCAAAACGGCAGAGCGGAAAGAGATATGCGATTTATTATCGAGACCGTCAAACGATGCTTCACGCTAAAAGTTTACCTTTGAGTCACTGGACAGAAGCTGTTAACACTGGAGTTTTTCTCACTGCGGATTCAGTGGCTAATAATAAGGGTGTGACCAGTAATCAAAAAGAGCGTCCACCAGTTGATAAAATAAAGGAAGACTGCGGAGCCACGCGCATTTGAAATCAAACGTAGCATTTTATTCAAAAGTTTGTGAAGGTAATGCTTTTATTTGCAGTAGCTTTGAACCCAAAACTTATCTAGAAGCGTTGAAATCCGAGGAAGCTGAGAGCTGTCAAAAAGACGGTCTATCAGTGACTACATATGTGTCTTTGGGGGCAGCCCAGTCTCATGGTCGTCGCGGAGGCAGCAGTGCAGCGTCTAAAGCACTAAAGGAGATGATTTGGTTGAGTGCTCTTATGCAGGACTTTCTCAAAGGAAATCACCCCAAACCAATCCTACACATTGACAACCAAAGTGCGTTGAAACTGGTGAAGAATCCGCAATACCACACGAGGACAAAGCACATCGACGTCCGATTGCATTTCATCCGCGAAAAATACAATAAAGGAAGCCTCGACATCTGCTACACACCATTAAAAAATTAGCTGGCCCGCTTTCCAAGCCATTGGTCGCGTTCGCCGATCCAGGCAAAGTGCTTCATATTTCACAAATCAAATTCTATTGATTGAGAGTCTTTTTTTTTTCCAATGTGTTATACATCTGTCCTTTGATTGGACACTTGGTACATTTTAGTGCTGTTTGTGGAATGAGTTTTGACTTTTCGACCAATGTCAGTGTTGCGGCCTCAAAATATTAAACTATCACACCCGTGAACACATGCGGCCCACTCCACATCCACATGACGTGGCAAATTTCAATGTTTTACCTGAAATATTTCCTTATAACGTTTTAAGTAATTAGTGAAAAATAATATAAATATATGTAAGAATGCTCCGAAAAGGCATTCGGTTATAAAACATATTGGGGGTGAGTTCATAATTGTAAAAATACCGCAGCTGTGCAGAATTTGGTGTTCATAAATGTAGAAATACTGCATTACTACTGCAGCTGTATTGGTATCACTTGCGTTCATAAACATCGAGTGACTGCCTTTGTTTTTCAAATTTGCAGCAACTTTTGTTTTGATGCACAGCTGCGACGATAGCGAAAATGTAAACTCTGCACAGCTGCGGTATTTTTACAATTATGAACTCACTCTGGTCTACGCTCTATTCATTTCTTCGAGATTTTCCGGGTGCAATTCGGTTGGTTATTTTTTCCCAAACTTGCGCTATAATCGTGTGTGGACAAAACATTTGGTCCTTCGAGCCGGATTATTATTATTTTTTTTTGTGCTACACGCGTACAAGTAGTTGACATTGACAATTTTTTTATTGACATTTTTTTTGTTGCAATACAATAGTTGCAAGTGGCAGACCACAATTTTTTTTTTGTTGCAATACATTAATTGCAAGTGGCAGATAACAATTTTTTTTTTGTTGCAATACATTAATTGCAAGTGACAGTGTAAGCTAAGATCACAATTTGGTTTTTTTCTTTTGTGGCATACATAATTGCGAGTACCAAAGACAATTTGACAGTATAAACTTAATACAGTGATTGTGCTAAGTAAACTTAAACATTAAATACGAAGTATCTAAAATAAACCGTCCAGAAGAAAGAACGAGGAATCCTAGAGCCCAGCGAGAGGAACACCTGGAAGAGAAGAAGAAAAAGTGAGTACAAGTTACTTTTCTACCTATAATTTATCGCATATTATACCTACATACTACCCGTAAAATGGATTCAGTAGCTATGAAGTTACTTAGGAAAACATGTAGGCAAATTGTGAAAGATCTTGAGAATTTCCACAAGACCAAGGATCCTCTTAGACGCACCAAAAATTATATATCCACGCAAGCTCTAATGTTAGATAATAACTTAAGATAGTAGGACAAAAGTATCAGGAAGTTATCGGGTCGGAAAAAGACGAAGCGGTGCTCAATGAGTGTGAGACTTTGTGCGACGACGCAAAGGCGACGTATGTGGGCTATAAGGCG
Organism: Matsumyia berberina; assembly: GCA_917880715.2. NCBI lineage: Eukaryota > Metazoa > Arthropoda > Insecta > Diptera > Syrphidae > Matsumyia > Matsumyia berberina. The sequence goes on from OU862872.1 coordinate 88,972,854, forward strand.
AAGCTACTAGACGAGCTCGACAGGTTTACTCAGCCAGCTCCACCTGCAGCGCCAGCCTTGGATTCCAAAGAGTCCGTCTCGACTCATAAACACGACATCAGGTTGTCAAAAATCACCATTCCAACCTTCTCTGGTGCTTACGACAAGTGGTGTTCCTTTCACGATCTCCTTGTGTCACTTGTGCACTCTAATTCCACTCTGTCCGAGATACAAAAATTACTTTATCTCAAATCTAGTGTCACCGATGAGGCCGAACGGCTGTTGCAACATCTCAGCATCGATAACGGCAACTATGATCAGGCTTGGTCGATTTTAACTTCGAGGTATGATCATAAACGCATCTTGGTCAGTACCCAGTTGATACTCTTTTTCGATCAACCAGTCATCCATGCCGAAAGTTCTAGCGCCATCAAATCCTTACTCGAGACATCGACGGACGTAGTTCATTCTCTAAAAAACTTAGAAGTGCATGTAGACCATTGGGATGTGATGATCATCTATGTTTTACTTCAAAAACTGCCTGCCTGCACACAACAGATGTGGGAAGAAAAACTGGGGATGAGGAAGGAGCTTCCGACATTCAGTGAATTCTCGCAGTTTCTCGAAACACGGTTTCGGACTTTGGAAGTCGTTGATCAGCAAAGGCCAAAACCTAAACCAACGTTGCAGAAGTTACCTACACGACATAACGTTTTTCATGCTGCTCCAACACGAGGCCAATTCACGTGTAAGGTCTGTCACAAAGGTCAGCATTCATTACGTGTTTGCAGCAGCTTTCTGAAAATGGATGTCAATGTGAGGCATAAGACAGTGCGGCAACTTGGGGTCTGTGAAAATTGTTTGGCATACAGCCAAGCGTCTATGAACCCCATCGCACCCGTGTTTCTTCCTAATTGTGATCAACCATCCACGAGCAATCCAGTCAACACATTCCACACTCAACCCCACACAACTACACAAGTGCTATTGGGAACAGCGGTTGTCAAGGTAAAATCGGCGAAGGGAGACTATGTCAACCTACGAACGCTAATAGACCCTGGCTTACCTTCGGGTCGTTACATTCTGCGTTTGAGACCACTACACGAGCCTTTGTATTTAAATCCCTGACTGGGCTCCTCCCGGCCAATCGTCTGGCACTTGACAAATGGAAACATATCGAGGGATTAGTGCTAGCTGATCCCATGTTTTACCAACCTGCCAAGATCGATATGTTGCTAGGCAGCGATGTATTTTCGGAGTTCGTGCTTCCTGAAATCCTCCGAGGCGATGATGCGTCACCAATAGCACAAAAGACGCAGTTGGGATGGATCTTACTAGGCAAGATTTCTCCGAGTCCATCCGTGTCCATTCATAGTTTTTTACAAACTTTCGATGTGGACACTCATCTGCGCAAATTCTGGGAGGTCGAGGAAGCACCCTTCCATGTAGACGACTCTAAGGAGGACATGGCATGTGAAAGTCAATATGCTAAAACCACTAGACGCTTACCGAACGGGCGGTTCGAAGTATCGCTTCCGTTCAAGGAAGGATGTCATCCTGCGCTTGGATCCTCGAAGCAAGGAGCCTTGCGTAGGTTTCATCAATTGGAGAAGCGGTTTGAAGCAAACCCCACACTACACAAAGAATACACACAATGCATTGAAGAATACATTCAGTTGGGCCAAATGGTAGAAGTCGATCAGCAGGTTCTGGACTCACCCTTTCATTATGTTATACCCCATCATGCTGTCTTCAAGAAGGCGAGCACAACTATGAAGTTGCGAGTGGTCTTTGATGCTGCTTTCAAGACCAGCGACGGAACGTCCTTGAATGATCATCTTATGATAGGCCCTAAGACACAAACAAATCTCAGTTGGAGAAGCGGTTTTAAGCAAACCCCACACTACACAAAGAATGCACACAATGCATTGAAGAATACATTCAGTTGGGCCAAATGGTAGAAGTCGATCAGCAGGTTCTGGACTCACCCTTTTATTATGTTATACCCCATCATGCTGTCTTCAAGGAGGCGAGCACAACTACGAAGTTGCGAGTGGTCTTTGATGCTGCTTTCAAGACCAGCGACGGAACGTCCTTGAATGATCATCTTATGATAGGCCCTAAGACACAAAAAAATATCGTAGATATCATTGTAAAATGGAGAACATATAAACTTACGTTTACATCCGACATCGAAAAGATGTAGCGCCAGATTGAGGTGCGTGAAGAAGATTCCGTGTACCAACTTATATTCTGGCGTAACCCCGCGAATGTTCGGCTAAGGCTATTTCGCCTGAATACAGTAACCTTCGGTATAGCTTCCGCTCCGTATCTTGCTATTCGTACCAGAAGGAAACTGGCAAACGACGAGGAAGAAAAATATCCTTTAGCAGCACAAATGATACGTGAGGAGATGTACGTCGACGACTTGGTGTCTGGTGCTGATTCCACCGACGAAGCTAAGGAGAAGTTCGGCCAAATTACAGGATTACTTTCCTCCGCTGGGTTTCACTTGCGCAAGTGGGCAAACAACAGTGAAGAATTCCCGCAACTTATTCATCCTGAAGACCGTGAGGTGGATATCCCTTTCACTTTTGGTGCTTCAGATCACATCAAAATGTTGGGTATAAAATGGCTTCCATCCAATGATTGCTTCTCATTTCAAAGGGTGCCTACCAGTGAGGAAGTAAGTAAGAGACTTCCATTGCACGCATTTTTGATCCCTTAAATCTCTTAAATCATGATGCAAAAGCTTTAGTGGCGAGGTCTATCCTGGACGAGACAATTCCGGTAGAGCTCCAACAGGAGTGACAGTTCTTTCGGGATGAGCTCTCTTTACTGGAGAGGATTTACATCCTTCGTTGGGTCAACATGCGAAAAAACCACCCAAAACTCGAAATTCATGGATTCAGCGACGCATCAATACGCGCCTATGGTGCCGTTGTACAGGGTTTTGCAATAAGAGCGCTATAAAAGTTTTTTTAAATAAAACAAAAACGGTTTTCGATATCAATGAAATTCTTTATTCCTGTGAAAGTACGTTCGATGCCATTATGTATGGAACTCGATTTCTTTTGCATGGCCACCACGGGCACGCTTGCAGAAGTCCAGACGCTGAACCCAATTTTCGACGGTTTTCAAGCATAAATCGGCCGATACTGCTGCAATTTCACGTTCGATATTCGTACGAAGTTCATCAATCGTCGCTGGCTTGTTGGCATAGACCATAGACTTGATGTAGCCCCACAGGAAATAGTCTAACGGCGTCAAATCGCACGACCGAGGCGGCCAAGCGACTGGACCATTTCGTGAGATAACACGTTCTCCAAACTTGGTTTCCAATAAATTGATTGTGACATTCGCTGTGTGGCTTGTGGCGCCGTCCTGTTGGAACCACATGTCCTCCAAGTCCATATCATCCAATTGGGGCCAAAAATATTCGGTTATCATTGAACGGTAGCGATCCCCATTCACAGTAACGTGCCAGTCTTGATCATCACGGAAGAAGTACGGCCCAATGACGCCGCCGGCCCATAAACCACAGCAAACCGTAATTTTTTCGGGATGCAATGATGACTCATGGAGTACATGTGGATTGCTGCCTGACCAATACCGCATATTTTGTTTATTGACGAAGCCATCCAGCCAGAAATGAGCCTCATCGCTGAAGATGATTTTTCGATGAAAATCCGAATCATTTTCAAGTTGTTGCTCAGCCCAATTCACGAACATACGACGCTTCTGGTGGTCAAGCGGCTTCAGTTCTTGCGTCAATTTAATCCTGTAAGGATGTAGGCCAAGATCTTTCCGCAAAATTCGCCACAACGACGTCACAGAGATGACCAACGCTTGAGAACGACGTGTGAGAGACACATTTGGGCTTTCTGCAACTGAAGCCTCAGCGGCAGCAATATTCTCGACACTACGGGGACTTCTTTGTCTCACTGGCACGGGAACATTTTGTACTGTGCCTGTGGATTCAAATTTTTCCACTAGACGCTCAATTGTTGATCTGCTAGGACGATTATGACGACCATAAATTGGACGTAGCGCTCTTAACGTTGAGGCCACTGACTCCGAATTTCGGTAGTAAATTTTAATAATTTTGACTCGTTGTTGGCTCGTATATCTTTCCATCATGAAATGGCAAACCTTACTGAAGAGAAATGTCAAAAAACCGCAAGAAAAATATGGCGTCGTTTGCTGTCCCTGTCGCTCTACTTTTGTAGCGTCCCTATTGAAAAACCCTTTATTTACCACGTGTGATCGTAATATATTCGCGTCATTTGTTTATGGTTTCATGTTATATGTTTCTCGTTCTAAATTAATGGTTTCTTTCTTTCCATGAGAACCAGATGACGGAACAAGTTCAGGGTTGCCATCAGTCGTATTTTTTGCAAAATCCAGCAGAAGTAATACTTCATCGGGACATAACCGGACCATACTTTGCGAACTTCGTTCACCGGCGGGGAGAATGTTGCGGCCTCAAAATATAAAACTATCACACCCGTGAACACATGCGGCCCACTTACAATCCACATGACGTGGCAAATTTCAATGTTTTAACTGAAATATTTCCTTATAACGTTTTAAGTAATTAGTGAAAAATAATATAAATATATGTTAGAATGCTACGAAAAGGCATTCGGTTATAAAATATATTGGTCTACGGTTTATTAATTTTTTCGAGATTTTCTGGGTGCAATTCGGTTGGTTATTTTTTCCTAAACTTGCGCTATAATCGTGTGTAGACAAAACAGTCAGGAAGTCATTTTATTAGAGTAACAATAATGTTTAAAATTTAAAGTTAAAGTGGAGTCTATTAAATTTGTTTTAGTTACAATTTTAAAACTTAGATTACGTGGTTGATGTTCTTTTGGTATGCTCTTATAATCGTTGGTGAAAGTGTTCTCTTATTAGATCGGTGGGCCGTGTCCTTTTTAATCTTCTTCGTCCAGACAATTCTTGCGTTGGTAAGTATAGTTGTCTGTATTTTGCTGTGATTTGGTTTTTCTTTTTTTGTATGTGTTGCTTCGATGTGAGTTTTGAGTCTAGATGGATTCCTAGATACTTGGCTGTATTGTCAATAGGAATAACTTTTCCATTTATTTTTAGCGGTATCGGGGTGTTAATTGGTCTTGTGGTAAAGATCACTTGTGAAGTTTTGTCCTCGTTGATTTTTATTCGCCAGTCGTCAAACCATTTTCCTGTTTTTTCCAGGATGTGTTGAAGCTATGTAGTGGCTTTGGATAGATTCGTGTGCGAGTTCATAAGTATTGTGTCGTCCGCAAATGTCGCAATCATTGAAGTTGTTTGTCTCGGGAGAGGAATATCAGCAGTATACGGCAAGTACAAAATTGGTGCTAGGACACTTCCCTGTGGAACTCCTGCTCTTGTCTGATGTAGAGATGTAGATTCATCCATATATTTGACATAAAATGTCCGGTGTGTGAGATAACTCTTAAGTAGAAGATAGAAATCCCGGGGGAGTTGGTTTTGTAGTTTGTGTAGCAGTCCCCTGTGCCACACTTGGTCAAATGCCTTTGCCACGTCGAGAAATACGCCCACGCAATATTTTTTTCCATCTACATAGGTCTGTCGTAGATTAGCTTCTCGAAGATACTTTAGGAAGTAGGCTAATGGGTCTGTATGAGGTTGCTTTCACGGAGTCTTTACCTGATTTTGGGATGGGTATTATTAGGGATACTTTCCAGGATTTAGGATAGTACTTTAATCTTTTGATTGCGTTATATAGATTTCTAATGTATTCGGTTGCTTTTCTTGGTAATTCGTCTAATATCTTTCCGGTCAGTAAATCGTATCCTGGGGCTTTCTTGTGGTTAATTCTTTTTTTGATTGTGTTTTGGATTTCTCTGATCGTCACGCTTTTGATAGGAAGGCTTGTGGTGATAGCTCTGCTCATAAGCGGGAGATTTTGACTGATTTCGTCATTTGTAAATACTTCTTCAAAGTATTTTGCTAGTGTATCAGCTTTGTCAAGGTTTGTTCCAGCCCAGGAGTTATCAATTTTTTCCATAGCGAGAAGTCAGTTTCGGATGTGGATGTTAGGTTTTTTAAGTAGTTGGTTATGTTTTCGTATTGAATGTTGAGTAAAGTTGCTTCGAGTTTCTTTGTTGCTCTGTCGAGTTTTTTTTTTGTCGTCGGGAGATTTAGTAGTTTGCCAAATTTTCCTTAGTTTTCTTTTGTCCTTTATTTGTTTTAGTATGTTCGGCGGTGTAATATAGTCCATTTTATTTGTTTTTGTGACGGGTGTCGATGCTATTGCTGCTTCGCTTGTTGTGTCGTTGAAGTACACTATGGCTTTTTCTATTTCGTCATTGGTTTTGAGTGGGATGCTTGTTTGTAGTCGTGAGTCTATATATTCCCTGTAGGTGTATCAGTCCGTTTTTTTGTTGTACAGTCGGTGGTTTCCATGCTGTAAGTTCAAGTTGGTTAAATAGTCCAGTTGGATTGGGGAGTGGTGAGATGAAACTTCAAAATGAGATCTGATTTTTAGATTTTCTGGAGTTAAGTTTTTAAAAATGCAGAAGTCGATAAGGTCCTTTTTTTTTGTGGGTCAGTTGGGCTTGCCAGTACTAAGGTATTTGCAGTTGTTTAGTCGAATAGCACTGATTAGGTTTTTCCCTTTGGCGGTTGTTAACCTTGATCCCCAGTCGGTGTGCTTAGAATTTAGATCACCGGCTACTAAGAATCTGGGTCCAAGTGATTTAAGGAAGTGGTCAAATTGTGTCCTAGAGATCTGATGTCTCGGGGGACAATAGATGGCTGATATTGAAAGTTGTCCGTGTTGGTCTTGGAGTTGAATTGTGGTGGCTTGAATATGTTCACATGTGTACCGCTCTAGTTCAATGTATTTAATTTTTGTTTTAATTAGGATAGCCGTGCCTCCATGTGCTGTTCCGTCGTTGATTGAGGGTTACAGAAGATGTTGCACTTTTTTTGAGGTGGGGGAATGGATTCTAAGCCAAAAAATTCTTGCAACATAGACGGCTTTTACACGTTGCGATTCTTCCACTGCAACTATCGTTGATTTACTTTTGTTCTCTTTCCGAATAGCGGAGGTGCTTTTTAACGTTGCGACCAGGTTGCGACTCTTCGTGAATGTCTTTTTTAACATTCCTTTTCATTTCATCATTTTCTTCTTATTATACATACCTCTGCTCTTAGAAAGTTGGATATTATCCCTTTTAGTGTTTTCATTTTATGTTTGAAAATGTATAAGGACATTGCTGTGAGGACTTTGTTAGACTGTACCATTTCTGCAGCACTAAATCTAGATCCGGATAACGATATTGATAAGAATATTATGCTGGAACTGGTAGAATGTGCAAAGATTGCATTGGAGTTGACAAAAAAATAAGGAATGAAAAATGGAACAAGAGTTGGAGAAAAGAAAGGAAGCCACATGGCTCTCATTGTTTTTTGGAAGAAAAACTGCGTCTTAATGATCCATTCAGTTATAATAATTATCAAAGAATGTCACATGGGCAGTTCACATATCTTCTTTCTTTAATTCAAAATTAAAGAATACCAAATTAAAAAATACCACCCGACGAGGTATTGTCTGCAACTCTAAGATTTTTGGCAACTGGGGAATCCTATGTAAGCAGCAACTTACTTACTTACTTACTTACTTAAGGTGGCGCTACAGACCAGCGTGGTCCTGGGCCTCCACCAACAAGTCTCTCCAGCCAGCTCGATCTTTAGCCAGCTGCCTCCAGTTTCGCACGCCAAGTTGGTTGAGGTCCCCTTCCACTTGCGTGCGCCACCTGAGTCGCGGTCTTCCTCTACTGCGCTGACCCTCGGGTGTGGATTCGAAGATTTTCCGAGCTGGAGCATTGGTGTCCATCCGCTCTACATGACCCAACCACCTCAGTCGTTGGACCTTCACTGTTCTGGCTAAGTCGTTGTCGCTGTACAGCCCGTACAGTTCGTCGTTGTATCTCCTCCTCCACTCCCCGTCTATGCAGACGGGACCAAAAATCACCCGAAGAATTTTCCTCTCGAAACAGCCAAGAGCAACCTCATCCGCTTTAGACAGAGTCCGTGCCTCTGCGCCGTAGAGCAGGACTGGGACGATTAAGGACTTATAGAGGGTCACCTTAGTTGTTCCAGAGAGGGCTTTGCTACTCAATTGCCTTCTTAGCCCAAAGAAACAGCGATTGGCAAGAGTTATTCTTCGTTTAATCTCAGCACCGATGTCATTTTCTGAATTTATAGCGGAGCCTAGGTAGACAAAGTCCTTAACAAAGTTAAAGCTGTCTATAGTGACGTTCGGTCCGAGACGTCGGTGTTGGGAGTCCATTCTTATTGACAGCATATACTTCGTCTTGCCCTCATTGACCGCTAAACCCATCTTCGCCGCCTCCGTCTCGATACTCACAAACGCACCAGTGACATCACGCTGCGTTCTTCCGATTATGTCAATGTCATCGGCGTATCCGAGTAATTAGACGGACTTTTGAAAGATTGTGCCTCTGGTGTTGGGGCGTGAGTTTTGCACAACTCTTTCAAGAACGATGTTGAAGAAGTCACATGACAGCGCGTCGCCTTGTCTAAATCCTTTTCTGACATCAAAGGTCTCGGTGAGGTCTTGACCGACCTTGATGGAGCAACTACCAGACTAAAGTGTCTGCATCAACACTTTGTTATTCAGTGCCTAAAGTGTGTAGTTTGTTGTATAACAAATTAAAAGCCAAGTATATGAAGGTAAAGAATATGTTTTGTACTTTATTTTTCTTTTTTGTTTTTGTCTAAAATTCTTCATCACTTAATATTTCCACTGTTAACTGCAGAATATCCTGTGATGAGGTGGAATATTGGCTGAGGTTTGGTGAAGAGGCAGTGGAATCGGATTTTCTTAAGCTCCGATCAGACGATTTGCAGATGTGCGCAAAATTTCCTCATAAACAAATGTCTGCAAACGATCACACGATTTGCCGAATTTGTCCCAAAGCTGGAAATTTTTGGGTATGCGCAAATGTGAGCAAATGACATATCTGGAAATTTTTTCAGGGCATTTATTGTCCGATCACACGATTTGCCGACATATGCAAATAGCACATTTGCAGACCCATTTGAAGAAACGTAATTTTCTTTTATTTGGAGGGATGAAACAACTCGAGATACCCTCGCAGTGGTATTGGCTGTGTATGTATTTGTTTGAGAGCAGCGGCGAACAGGATAAATTGGCCTCGAAGCAGCGCAATTTCTGGAGAAGGGATTAGGTTGGCCGGCGCGACAAGGAAGGATTTTGAGCAAAACTTTATTTTTTTCCTGTTTCTATTTTCTAAACATAGCAAAAATATAAATGAATCAAAAAAGTCAATGGATTTGTACTTTTCCTGTCGCGAATCATTTTTAATTTCTTATTTCTTTTTGTGAGAAAATGAATTCCATTTAATCAAATGATTTATTTAATACTCTGGTAATTAAAGTTCGATGATAACCAATTCAGTAGCGCAAATGAAAGAGAGTTGCGAGGAACAACACCCACGTTATAACACAGCATTTGCGGAAAAATTTTCCATTTGCCCATGTTTCTTCAAATCAACATCTGCAAATCTCAGAAGTGTGCAAATGAGTGTGGGCAAATGTGTGCAAATGGTCTCAAAAGGGTGATCACACGATTTGCGAATGACTTGTGCAAACGTTTGCGGACGACGTGTGCAAATCGTGTGCAAATGACATATGTGAAAACATTTGCAGACAAAAATTTGCTGATCACACGATTTGCGGACGTTTGGGACACGTTTTTCTGCAAAATTTCCTCACATCTGCAAATCGTCTGATCATAGCTTTATACTTTTAGCACTTGTGCTCGTGATGTTGAGGGAGCATCCTTGTATATGTTGGTGTTGCTGCTGAGTTCGGTGGATAAGGGACTGGAAACCATGTAGTAGCCATCATGGTTCGATACCGTTGACTTGTTTAAGTTGGTGGTGCTTCTGAATTTTTGAGACGAATGACTGTTGGCAACACAGTAAGTTTCCAAGCTTGATCCACGATTGAGCAATCTGAACTTCTGGACATTATCGTGCAGTATATTTTGTATTTGCCAAGCCGTCTGTTCTTGAAGCTCATCGTCCTTAATTTTATTGATTTCAAATATGGCCTCGTCTGCCAGCCAGTCGTACTTCTGCTCTCTCCTGTTAACAATTGCATATTTTCGTGCAGAACTTTGTCTTTCTGAAAATAAAAAAAAATTAAACGTATAATATATTGTTATTTTAAATTTTCTGTTTCTAGTTTCCTAACAGCTGTGAAGAATGGGAAAAAATAGCAAACGAACGTGCAATAAAATGGCAGTTTCCTAATTGCATAGGAGCTCTTGACGGGAAACATATAAATTTTAGAGCACTGAGAAGTGATGGTGCATATTATTACAATTAAACAAACGCGAACTGCCGGTTTATATATGCGGACGTTGGATATAATGGAAGAACCAACGATGCAGGTGTTCTGGCGCAAAGTACATTGCAAGACGTTTTAGACAACACTAATAAGCACTTGCCAAGCACTTGGAGAAAACAGAAGTCTTCCATTTGTAATTGTGGCAGACGACGCTTTTCGCCTAAAAAAGCTTGTTATGAAACCCTATCCCTATCATACTCCAGTAAAGGAAAAAAAGACATTCAACATACGCCTAGCGCCAGACATATTGTAGAGCACGCCTTCGGTATTCTAAGCAACAGATTTGGAATATTTCAAACCACTATAAATTTGCACGTTGAAAAAGTAGAAATCATAACGCTTGCTTGCTGTGCGCTTCACAATTTTTTTAATGAAAGACAATCGATTCGACCCTCAACAGCAAATACTGTTGCAAAAGGTCCATCCACTACACTCTTCTCAACGCACGGAAAACGCAAAATTTCAATAATGAAGGACGAGTTGACTGGCAGGACTCTATTTTTGAAAATACCTCCCTTCATTTTCTTGGTAGCTGGTTCAAAAAAGTCTGATTCATCACATCCCACGGAGATGAATTCACCAAGCATATTCGTATTTCGTAAATATAAAAAATAATCAACAATAAAAACAATATCATTCAATAAAAGAAAAAACTGCTTAGCTCGTTACGATTGCTTTTTGATTGTCTTATCTGCGGGTGTCTTTTTAAAAACTTAAGTTGATTGAAACACCATAATTTAGGTTGATATAACTTAACACCAGCAGAGGAGGTGAACAACACCTGCACGCGCGAACTCCAAAGGCACGGAAATGCTGACCAAGCGTATGGCGCAATCGATTCAGTGGAATTGTTTAAGCAACAGCAGAGCTGAGTTAGGGAAATTAGGGAATAAATATAAGTGATCGATTGTTGTTAGTTTAGTTTTAAGTTTTGACTATTTGGTGAAACAATAAAGAAAAAGGCTTCTCCCTTCGATTTAAAAAAAAAAAATAAAGTAGCATTTTAATTAACTGGCGCCCAACGTGGGGCTGCATTCTGTGACACTGTACAAATTCCCTGTTAACTCAAACCATAAAATAGTGTAATTTTTAACAGTGAAACTAAAATAGTGGACAACCAAGCCACAGTGAAACAAATAAAATAGTGGACAGCCAAGCCAATAAACAGTGCAACTAGTGAAACAGATAAAAGAGTGAACAACCAGGCCACCAAACAGTGAAAAGAGTGGACACCAAACCACCTATAGTAAAATAAATATAATAGTGAAATAAACGAAAGAGTGGATAACCAAACCACCAAGACGACAGTGTAGTGATAAAATGAATTACGCGTCGCACTTTTCAAGTGCGTAACGAAATCTGCAGGATTAAATGTACTAGGGACCCACCTCCATTCCCTGACGTCAGTACTTTCCAGGATTTCGTGAACTTAGTCTTCGTTGAATCTATCGTTGAGTAACGTCGAGTTTGAAACAAACCTTGTCAATTCAAATCCTCCCTGCTTGTGAATCCACACTACCTTTTCGGAAACTTTGGCGGCCTCACGTGGGAAGAGTGGACGTAATCATCCACATAGTGGTTTTTAACTACGGCTTCCGCAGCTGGTGGAAACTTCAATTAAAAATCCTCTGCATTTTTGTTTTAACAAACGGGCTTTTCTCTAAACTTCAAGTTAACAGTTGTGTGTATATTCAGAAATCTTCAAGTACTCAAGGGGAACACCCCCTTACGGGGCATATTAGATAATATGGTCGCGAGATCTTGGCACTGATCAGGACCGCTCAGCAAGACCGAGTTTAAAGAGATTCCGTTCGCGTCTACCGCTGCGTCGAATACCAGGCGTACTTTACCCGGCTTGTTCGGGTTGATCACTCCAAAGTGAGGTAAATACCATGTCCGTAGTCCACCCTTCACTGCTTCAGCTGCACTAAGTTTTCTTGAATAGCCTTTTTTCAAGTACTCGTCTATGATGCGGCAATATTCCTTGTGATATAAACTGTCACGTTGGAATTTGTTTTCTAGGGTTTGTAATCTTCTTTCCGCCATTCCCTTACTTGGTGGTAGAATTAATCAATCTTGTTTCAAAACCTAGGCCCTTTCGTTTCGTGGTACTTTCCAGCAATAACTTCGCTCGAACGTTATCAGAGGATTCCACATCCTTCAAGGCATCTCGCACGTCTAAGTTCTCATTGGCGATATAGTAATTCACTTTTTGCTCCAAATTATCCATCGATGCGTCTCCAACTTATGCGAAGTATGCACAATGTGGCTGCCTTAGCGTCCCATCCTTGTCAACGCCGTATACGACCCAGCTTAGTTTGGTCAAAACCACTGCTGGCCCTTTCCATCCATCCGCTGCAATCTTTCTTGGCACTCACAAATGAGCATGGTCGAGTCCGATCAATAGCTCTGGAGTTGCGTCCGTATAACAGGATATAGGGAGGTTTTTCCCATACTGATACTTCACATGTATCTTAGTGACATCCAATGTTTGAGAGGGTAGTTTTAAAATCCTTAACAGTTTTAATATTAGTGAAGTCAAAATGTTTGGCCAGTTCCCAGATACCTGCATGTTGACTCGCCGGGGTGACTCACTAACGGTGTTGTTACTAATCCACTGCAGATTTAAATAGTCTTCCTCACCGACTAAACCATTTCGATTTATCAAACTTTCGTTAACTAGAGACACTGAAGAGCCCTCATCGAAAAATGCATAGCATGTAACCTCCTTACCCCGCACATGCAGTTTCACCGGCAAAATCTTAAATAACAGCTTCTTCGAAAAAAATTCCCTGACCATACTAGTAAAGGATGGCTTTGGACGGTCCACTTCGGGTTTCTGGAACACAACACTATGTATTTGCGGCATGTGTCGCCTTATTTCCTGTACTAACGTCTTCGGTAGATTATCTACGTTATGTCTGTCCACATCGTCTACGTTAACTGGGCCATGAAGTAAACTTTGAACCCTTTTGGTGCAACCGCTTATATAAAGCACAATTTTAATTGGCGAGCGATTCGCCATTGCCGGCGGACATCCATATTCAGGAATCGCCTATATTTTTCCATCACATGTTGTCCTGAACATAACCGACAACTGTTTTCAAAATGAACCTCGCTACCCGTGTCGTTGACGTGAAGCAAACGCGATCGACTAACGCTTTTAACGTTGAGCAGTGGGGGCTGTTCCCCGAAACCTATACACGCCATATTTAGCATGCTTGCTAACTAGCGCACCCATTCGCTAAAATGTTGAACCGTAGGTCGCAGTTTTATTTTAATCACGTGTCTGGCCCAATCTAACCTTCGCTGCACCGGGAGCTTTTGAACTAATTCTAACATGAGCGTCGGGTTAAAAAAATGGTGTTCACTCTGCGCCGATTCTAAAAAGGATATTAAATTTTGGACTGATCACTGTGACCTTGGACATCTACCGATCTTATATCACCACCATTGCGAACAGAGCCACCTATAGCTGGCGTGGGAAAAAAAGGACCGATCACTACCTAAGTGTGTGAACGATCTTATCCTATACCACCACCATTGTTAGCAGAGCCATCTACAACGAAATAGCTTCAACAATGAGCGAAGAAAACATTTTGTAAGCCATCCAGGCGCTAAAAACTGATTTAAAAAACGACATAGATGGAATCAACAAAAATATTGACTCGAAATTCAATATAGGGGCTGTTAAAAGAAGACAAAACGACTTAGAAAAACGAATAATCGATATGGACAAAAACGAAAGAAGAAATAATATCCTAGTATATGGTTAAGAAGAAAGCGAAACGAACAAAAGTGACCTAGAAGCAGCTATACTAGATCTTGTAAATCAAACTATAGGGTAACCACTTAACATAAACGAAGTCGATTCAATATACAGACTTGGAACAAAATCAACTAGAACAAGACTAATTTTTCTGAAACTTACTACGTATAGGAAGAAAAACATGATAGTGAAAAACAAAGGTAGACTTAGAGAACTTCCTAACAAGATATTCTTTAACGATGATTATCCAAAGAAAATAGCAGACCAACGGAAAAAAACACGAACTGTCTTGAATGAGATAAAAAGGACAAGGAGTAACAGCCGCAACAAAAAAAAATGGAAAAATTTTCGCAGATAACGCATTCGTTTCTAAGGAAATAATTGAAGAAATAAGTAAGAACTTGAGCAAAGGAAAACTAAGAGAGATAGATAAGACTGAAAAGAAAAAAAGAATACGATCAGGATCCTTAGAAGAAGAATCATTACCTAAAGACAATAGTGCAAGGTTACTGATTCCACAAGACAGCAAAGATAGAAGAATTGAACTAGATGAGGCTATAGAAAATATAAACTGGGATATTATTGGCTTAGCAGAAACAAGGATATATGGTGAAAAACTTTATGAAAAATGGGATGGCAATATTTTCTGCTATATAGGAAAAACCAAAGGCTTACATGGTGTAGGCATGTTAATACACAAAAAATTTAAAAGAAATATTATGGAAGTAACGTTCCACAGCGAAAGAATGATATCATATGAACTTGAAATAAATAAAGCAAAGATTGTAATTATCCAGGCTCCCATTGAAGGGTCCAGCGATGAAAAAATTGACTCTTTTTACGAAGAACTAAATAAAGTCATAGATAAGGCAATTCCAAAATTATCTTCATCATAGGAGATTTCAATTCCAAATTGGGCTACGAGGAAGAAGGTGAAGAAAACATCATGGAAGAGTATGGGTATGGAATCAGGAACCAACGTGGAGAAAAAATGGTGACCTGGGTTTGGCAAAATAATTTAACAGCTTGCAACAGTTTATTTAAGAAAAAGCCGAAAAACAAATGGAAATGGCTCTCACCAAACCGCCTGATAAAAAACGAAATAGACTTCATAGTAACAAATAAAAGGAAAACAGTACAAGATGTATTTCTCTTACACAGAGTAAATTTTGAAAGTGATCACCGAATGATTAGGGCGAAGGTGAAAATAACCCATAAACAAAGGAATATCACAAATCTACAGAAAAAAAAGACATACCCAAAGTGATATCTGATGAGGAAAAACTTAGCTACGTGGAAAAAATAAAGGATTTGTGTAGCCTGCAGTTGGTAAAATACCTTAACTCTACACAGTCACAATACGATATGTTAGAAAAGGCAATACTACAAGCTGCAAACGAGACAATTATAAAACCAATACCGAAAAATCCCAATAAAATATCAAACGTAACGAAAACGGCTATAGAAGAAAGAGAAAAACTCCGCAGAAAACCGACACTTAATGAATATGAAAAAGAATATCTGAAGCAATTAAGGAAAAGAATAAAAAAATTATGAAAGAAGACATAAAAGATTATGACGAAAAAAAGTGAAAACAAATCCATAAAGAAAGCAAAAGAACAAAAGAATAAAAATAGAAGACAGAAAAGAAATAAATGCATCTGCCACTAATTTCTTTAGGGATCTCTATAAATTCAACATCACGAAAGAACGAAGACAGGCAGAAAGGCCGGAACTGAATAATGAAGAAGAATTTCCTATGTTCTTGGAATCCGAAATCGAAGAGTCGATAAATGAACTAAAGTCTGGAAAAAGCTTTGGCAGCGAATAAAAGCAGAAATGCTAAAAATTGAAAAAGACGCAATTATAAAACCTCTAACTTCTATCTTCAACCAAACTTTGATTCTGGAAGAAGTACCAAAACAGTGGACAGAGTCAAATATTATATTAATCCATAAAAAAGGAGACAAAACAAACATCAATAACTACCGACCAATTAGCATTATACAGGGTTTTTCAATAAGAGCGCTACAAAAGTTTTTTTAAATAAAACAAAAACGGTTTTGGATATCAATGAAATTCTTTATTCCTGTGAAAGTACGTTCAATGCCATTATGTATGGAACTCGATTTCTTTTGCATGGCCACCACGGGCACGCTTGCAGAAGTCCAGACGCTGAACCCAATTTTCGACGGTTTTCAAGCATAAATCGGCCGATACTGCTGCAATTTCACGTTCGATATTCGTACGAAGTTCATCAATCGTCGCTGGCTTGTTGGCATAGACCATAGACTTGACGTAGCCCCACAGGAAATAGTCTAACGGCGTCAAATCGCACGACCGAGGCGGCCAAGCGACTGGACCATTTCGTGAGATAACACGTTCTCCAAACTTGGTTTCCAATAAATTGATTGTGACATTCGCTGTGTGGCTTGTGGCGCCGTCCTGTTGGAACCACATGTCCTTCAAGTATATCATCCAATTGGGGCCAAAAATATTCGGTTATCATTGAACGGTAGCGATCCCCATTCACAGTAACGTGCCAGTCTTGATCATCACGGAAGAAGTACGGCCCAATGACGCCGCCGGCCCATAAACCACAGCAAACCGTAATTTTTTCGGGATGCAATGATGACTCATGGAGTACATGTGGATTGCTGCCTGACCAATACCGCATATTTTGTTTATTGACGAAGCCATCCAGCCAGAAATGAGCCTCATCGCTGAAGATGATTTTTCGATGAAAATCCGAATCATTTTCAAGTTGTTGCTCAGCCCAATTCACGAACATACGACGCTTCTGGTGGTCAAGCGGCTTCAGTTCTTGCGTCAATTTAATCCTGTAAGGATGTAGGCCAAGATCTTTCCGCAAAATTCGCCACAACGACGTCACAGAGATGACCAACGCTTGAGAACGACGTGTGAGAGACACATTTGGGCTTTCTGCAACTGAAGCCTCAGCGGCAGCAATATTCTCGACACTACGGGGACTTCTTTGTCTCACTGGCACGGGAACATTTTGTACTGTGCCTGTGGATTCAAATTTTTCCACTAGACGCTCAATTGTTGATCTGCTAGGACGATTATGACGACCATAAATTGGACGTAGCGCTCTTAACGTTAAGGCCACTGACTCCGAATTTCGGTAGTAAATTTTAATAATTTCGACTCGTTGTTGGCTCGTATATCTTTCCATCATGAAATGGCAAACCTTACTGAAGAGAAATGTCAAAAAACCGCAAGAAAAATATGGCGTCGTTTGCTGTCCCTGTCGCTCTACTTTTGTAGCGTACCTATTGAAAAACCCTTTATCTAATACTAGCGGCCCGCCCCGACTTCGTACGGGTACAATTCAATTATTTGATCATTGATTTTTGGTATGTTTCGCTTTATTTTAGCCTTATTTTAATTAAAAAAATATAATAACGTAAAACATCACATCGTCCTGAGCCTACACAGGGACGTCTATCTGATGACACGGATTCCATGGCATGTCTTGAAACCCAAGTTGGGGAATGCGTTCAACGTGCTCAAGCCATTGAAGTATGGACAGTTCCGTTCGAAAGGTAGTTGCTCGACATTGAGTTCCTTGCATATACTAATGTTCTTAACTCGATAGAACGAACGAATACCTCGAAGAAATCTCATTTCGGCAGCTTATTCTTTTAGTCATTACCATACCGAAATAATTAAACTTCTGAACCAGTTTCGATGCATTGAACAGGCGTTCGGGGCATTACGATTATTTCTGATTTGTTCACGTTTATCTAGCTTCAGCACAGACGACTACGAAGATATCAAGCGTTCGCTGAAGTTCGGTCCAGATAGTTCGAAATAAGTCTTCAGCGAAAAGCAAATGGCTTATCCTTAAGTCTCACAATGCGAGGGTGAATCTCAACCATCCAGGGACCCGCTCAAGCACACACAAATTTTTTTTTTAAAATCGGTCCAGCCGTTTAGGAGGAGTTCAGTGATATACAGATGTACAGAAGAATTTCAGTCTAGATGGTTAGAAGTAAGTCATCAGCGATGAGCCGTGAGATATTCACTTCAACACTGCACCTTACCCCTTTGCACAATGTATGTGTTTAAATATATTTTGTCAAATAATGTATATTCACGCAATTATGATACATACATTTAATATCGAAAAACACACAATTGAAATTAAATTGAAATAAGTGACATCAGGGCCAACTACATATATAACTATGAAATATTCTCAGCAGGTCAGTTATTAATTAATTTTTCAGAAGGTTTTAACGTTTAATTATTCATGGAAAAATATTGGTTAGTGAATCTAAACCATCCGCTCAAACACACACACAAAATTTCATTTAAATCGGTCCAGCCGTTTAGGAGGAGTTGCATTACATACACACGTACAGAAGAATTTTATATATTAAGAAGAAAGATATACAAAGTATATGCTAAGTGTATACTGCGGAGGTGTAAAACAATATTCGATAACAAGCAACCAAAGGAGCAAGCTAGTTTTCGATCTGGATACTCCACAATGGATCACCTACAATCAATTAACCAACTCGTCGAAAAAACAGAAATATGTATAACAAAAAATTATACATAGCCTTCGTGGATTTCTACAAAAAGCATTTGATTCTGTAGAACATGTCACAATATGGGAAGCTTTACAGAACGAGGGGATCCCACATAAAATTATTAGAATCCTAAGAACATTGTATAATAACAGCATTTCGAGGATCACAACGGAAATCAAAGGCCCAACATTTAATATCGACAGAGAAGTAAGACAAGGAGACCCGCTTTCACCAGCACTATTCTCTGCAATATTGGAACAAATATTTCGTAACTTAGAAATAGAAAACCTCGGTATAAAAATGGACGGAAAATAACTATCAAACCTACGTTTTGCAGACGATATTGTTCTTTTTGCTGAAACTGCTATTGAATTGAAGGAACTTTTAAAAAGATTGTTAGAAGGATGCAAGACTATAGGGCTGGAAATGAATAAGATGAAAACAAAAGTAATGACTTACTACGATGAAATCGATATTAAAATAGGAATCGAAAAACTTGAATAACGTACAGGACAGACAATATCATTCAAAAACAGACTAGAGAAAGAAATAACGAGAAGAATCTCAAACAGCTGGAAACAAGTCTGGAATTTAAAAAACATATTCGAATCCAAAATAAGTGCACAATCAAGAAAATACATCTTCGACATAGCCATACTACCAATTTTAAATTACGGCTTACAAAATTGGAGCCTGAATGCACGAAATCTAAGGAAACTCGATATTACCCAAAGAGCCATAGAAAGGTCCCTAATGCATGTAACTATGTAGATACCAAAGAATTCGAAACAATAGAATCCGGGAAATGACGAACTTTGAGGATGTGATAAGACGAACGAGGACACAGAAATGACAGTGGGCTGGCCATGTTGCGAGGATGAATGATGACCGATGGACAAAAAGACTGGTATCCTAGAGATGGTACAAGGAAAACAGGCAGACAACTTTCAAGATGGCGAGACGATATTCAGAAAGTAACTACGAGGTGGGAGCAAACTGCTAGAAACAGAGAGGAGTGGAAGATTTTGGGGGAGGCTTATGCTCTTAATATAAAACGAAAATTTGCACGCGGAACCAGAACATAATAATACAGAAAACAAGAAATAATAAACAATGAATAAATGTTAAATATAAATATGTACTTAAACTGTTACTTTAATCTTAATCTTAACTTAATATTGTTGTATGTTAGAGTGAATAAAGCTTTATATAATAACTAGCAGCCCGCCCCGATTTCGTACGGGAACAATTAAGTTATTTGATTATTGTTTTTTGGTATGTTTCAACGAATATCTCGAAGAAATCTCATTTCGGTAGCTTATTCTTTCGGTCATTACCCAAATCTCTGACGATAGGTGAGGGTCAGGTCAAACACACACAATTTTAATAACTGAAATTGTAATACATAACTGAAAATTGTTATAACTAAATTGTGGATAACTCAGTACTGCTTCTTCCATCACTCGTGAATATGACCCCAAAATACTTAAACTTCTGAACCGGTTTCGATAGAACTCTACTAATATGCAGTCTGCATTGAACAGGCTTTCAAAACATTACCATTACTTCTGATTTGTTCACGTTTACCGAGCTCCAACACAGACGACTACGAAGCTATTAAGCGCTCACTGAAGTTCGGTCCAGATAGTTCGAAGTAAGTCATCAGCGAAAAGCAGATGGCTTATCCTTAAGTATCACAATGCTAA
This sequence comes from Matsumyia berberina, assembly GCA_917880715.2. Taxonomy (NCBI): domain Eukaryota; kingdom Metazoa; phylum Arthropoda; class Insecta; order Diptera; family Syrphidae; genus Matsumyia; species Matsumyia berberina. The sequence continues at coordinate 88,993,301 of OU862872.1, forward strand.
CCGTTCCTCATCACGATTGCGCTGTAACATCCAATCCATGTACACAATGAAAAGGAGAGGTAACAAAAAGCACCCCTCGCGAAGGAAAACGCCCGCAGTAAAAGATGTTTATGTAACGCCATTCATCCACACATCTCCTACAGATTGTGTAGAGAGATCAAATGGCCTTCAAATGAGGACCGTCAATTCCACACTCCTGCAGTACACTTCAGAGTTTACTGCGAGGGAGCTAATCGCTACTCCCATGGCACACTCCAAGGCCCTCTCAAGTACCGTTCTTAGAATGAATAGCGGTTTGAATGTGTTTCTACCTGGACAAAAGCTGCACTGCTCATCTTAAAGAGACATGACCTTATAATTAGAGCAACCACTCTTATACCATTTTTTTTAAAAAGATCACAATCACCTTACTTTGATTATCCCTAGTTGTTTCCATGCCACTCTAATGAGGGAGCCATTTTAGTCACCTGCTCTACAGTGGAATTATTCTCCGCCCTACACAGTCTGCCATCCAATTCCTGTTCGGGATTAAGCAGATCCGAAAAGTTCTCGCTTCATCTGCGCAAGATATCCTTCTCATCGGAAAAAAAAAGTAAACCATCTTTGGATTTGTCTCCTTCAATAATATTTAACTTTCTTCGTTTGAGACGGCGGCGGAAGGCCTGCCAGAACTCCTTCTTTGCAAATCTGTGATCTCGGTCCAGTGTGAAAGTATTCTTTTCGTAAATCCTCATCTACGCAACTGAAAGTTTCCCATTTCCGTTCCCCCCCTACGTGCGCACATACACCGCATCGATCGTTATCACAATACGCATTGCTACATACTTCTATTTACTTCAAAAAAAAGTCTGTCCTTCCTCAGCTACGGATCCAATACATAATGTATTTCCACAAAACCAAAAATACGAACAGAGAAAAATGAAATGAAAACTAACCTTGTACAACTGCGCAAAACAAAAACAACATATGTACGATCACGAATCGATGTGCTACAGTAGCGTACTCTATATAGGGCCAAACTTTAAAATCTCAATAACTATGCAACATATGTACACACTCTACAGCCTGTGACAAACTTTATACCTATAAGCTATCATGTCTGCTCCACTTTTTTATGTCAATCGGATTAGTAGTACATATGCATACACACACACACACACACACAAAATTTAATTTGCCATATAAACTGATCGTGTTCATTCCTGCAGTACATTTGCTTTCCATCTCTTCGCTGAGCGCGCATACACACACTATGACGTCACCCACTGCTACATGGTTGTTGGCTGCGGTCGCCACTGATGGAAATTTGTTGGGGATGATGATTTCTTGAATTGTTTTGAGTATAGCTCAGCTTCAGGATAAGGCAGAAGGAAGATTTATAGCTCAAATGAATCATAGACAAATTCACAAAATTTTTTTGTTCTTAAATCCAATAAGCCATTGTTGAGTTAGGGCTGTGTAAGTATAAATTTATAACATAAAATTTGGGTTTTTTTTTCCCTTTCTGCTACTTAAACCTCGAATGCTTGGGAATTCCTTTTATACTATGTAGTGATGTTCACCGTTAAAGTCCGTTCTAAATATTGGTGAAAGAATTTTTGAAATCGGATGAGTAGTTTCGAAGATTACTTCCTACATACAAACTTACAAACTTTACCTCTTTATAATATTAAGGACTGAACCGAATATAATCTGTAAATTTCAATAAGGGCTATATGTTCCATGCGTACATAAATAAATACCAATTTTTTGCTAAATTGTCCTTCATACTCTATAGTTTCAATTCATATCTGGTTTTGGTTAAGTGCAGTTCTAAATATTTATAAAAGATGAGTCAAGAGGAACGTCGTAAAAATATCATCGACAAATGGCTCGAAAATCCGTCGCGACCAAGCCATTTTATTGCGAAAAATTTAAACGTAGCACGTAGTACAGTAGATTCCGTTATAAAAAGATATTTGGAGACGTTGAACGGAGCACATGACAAAAATTTGGACAAAAAAATAGTGGGTGCCATCGTTAAAAACTGGGCCATGTCATCAAGAGATGTTGCTCGGAAATGTAGTACCAACCAAACAATGGTACAGAGATGCAAAAAACGGGCTGGTCTAAAATCGCGGAAAAAGCAAAAAATTCCAAAACTTACAGAAAAACAGAAAAAGACAAAAAAACACGAGCTCGATAGTTGTACGACTTGATTGGAAGCAAGAAAGCTTGCTTGGTTTTGGACGATGAAACCTACGTTAAAGCCGACTTTAGAACTCTTCCAGGTGATCAGTTTTATAATTCTTTTGAAGAAGAGATTCTTCCACAATCAGTAACATCGATCGGAGTGGAAAAGTTCGGATCGAAATATCTTGTTTGGCAAGCTCTTTGCCAATGTGGACACAGAAGCACACCGTTTGTTACAACTGGCACTATCACCGCGGTTTACATCCTTGATTGGCCTTAAAGAACGGTTAATTCTATTTATAAACAAACACGAGGGTTCAATATTATTTTGGCCAGATTTGGCTTCAGCTCACTATGCTAAAGTGACGATAAATTTGCTTGTGGCTAAAAACATAGATTTTGTTCCAAAGACATGAACCCACCTTATGTCCCACAGTGTCGTCCCATTGAAAGGTATTGGGCCTTGGTTAAGACAAAATTGAGGAAAAGTGAGCAGCATGCTAAGGACCCTAAAGATTTAAGTGTCAAATGGAAAAGAGCATCCAAAAAGGTCACGGATGTAACTGTCATCAACCTCATGAAGGACGTCCGAAGAAAGCTACGAAAAGAATGGGAACCCAAATAATTTTTTTATATTCATGAACTGTAAATGAGTTTTAAAAAATATGGTTTTTGAAGCAAATAAAAATTATTTACATGAACTATCACAAAATATCTTTTTTTTCACTATGAAGTGAAATTTTATTCGTTTCAGTCCTTAGTATGATAATAATAGCATACAGAAAACGTACGCTTTTGTGCGTCCTCCCGCAGTTGGTTGAGGTGAAGAAATAATTGTGAAATTTTAAATGTTGGATTTAATACGTCAAACTCAAGCTAAGTTCACAATTCAAAGTTGCGGGAGTGCGCTCGCAATGGATTTCTTTTATGATTCTAAATTCAAATATAATATATAAGATTCTACAACAACATTAATTTTTGACATTTCTTTTCATTCGCATGTTCATTGTTGCTTACGAGTTGGTTGTGAATTCATTTAAGCGTATTTTTGAAAAAAAAAAACCGTAATATGGAAAAAAAAAATCGCTGTGGACGCGTGAACCGGTTGAAAAACTCATTATTTTCTATGAAATTAATGAAAATGTGTACGCTTTAAAAACTCCAAATTATGTTAATAGAATGAAAAGAGAGGATGCGTATTTCAATGCATATGAAGAGATGAGAAGAATTGTGCTGAACATTACGCTTGAAAATATTAAAACTAAAATTCATAATTTGCGAACACACTTATATTTCTCTGCTGAAAAGGTAAACTATCTTAAGTCGATTTAAGTGAATTTTTAACAGTTTACTGCAAAAGATTCCCGTATTCAATACGCGTAGTTGTACCAAACCCTCGTCCTTGTATCTGAATTGTATGACGAGTTATAGAAAATCAAAATCATCTTAAGTTGATAAAAATGCGTATTAACATTTAATAAATTATCTTAAATACCCATAAGATGATATACTACTTGTAAAAAAACGTCTTATTTCAGTTAAGATATTTTGTTCAAAATATAATTAGCATTTCCTGAAAAGCTAAAGCATCTAATGTCGATATAAGATTGTTTTGGTCAAAATATACTTGACATTTCCTGAAAAGCTAAAACATCTTATGTCAATATAAGTCTATTTAAGAACTGAAATCGATACTCCACAAAATCTGCTAAAGTATCTTATCTCAACTTAAGATTTCTTAATGAGCAAACACGCTAAAGGTAAATCATCTTAAATTGCATTTTGTCTAATATCTCGCTGATTTTTTAAAATATTGTTTTGAAACGTGGCTAGGAAAAAAAAAAGACAAAATTTCGCTTCTAAAAAGCCCTTGCCTTAGAGTTAAAAGTTGGAGGCTTTTTTTAAATTAGGTTTTTTGATGTTTTTTTGCTCTCCTGAAAAACTATGAAAATCGACTTAAGATAGTTTACCTTTTCAGCAGAGATTTATTCCTTAATTTCCCTAACTCAGCTCTGCTGTTGCTTAAACAATTCCACTGAATCGATTGGGCCAGACGCTTGGTCAGCATTTCCGTCCCTTTGAGGTTCGCGCGTGCAGGTGTTGTTCACCTTCTCTGCTGGTGTTAAGTCTTCCCCTCTTAAATGCGATTGTCCTCAATCGCTAAAAATATGCGAGGTTGTTAAACCTTCGTGGTGGCGTCTCAAGATATTGGGGCGCATTAGGTGATAAGATTGTTCTAGGTTCGGGATGCTTTTCGTGGATTTTTCTTCTGGAATTTCGATGATGACCTTGGTATTATTTCGCTTAGGAAACAGCTTGCAGATCGTGGTTACTATGACGAGTATTCTGAGACAAGAGATGAGCGACTAGATGGTTACTCGATGTACGTTTTTCTCTGTTTGTAATAGTCGGATTTCATTTGTGTTGTTGATGTGGAGGTCCTTCATCATTTCTAGGGATAATAATTCTCTGTACTTCTTCTCTTTAGGGTTGAGTTGGAGTATTGCTGGTAATGTTTTGACCGTTGATGCTTCTCTGGAGGTAAATTATCTTCCATTGATGTTAACGGTGGTATTGTGGAATTTTATTAGGAATGTTCCATTGAGGTTGTGCGTAGTGTTTCCTACTTGTAGGGTCCCAGTAAATTGGTATAGCAATATGTTATCAGTTGAAATCTCGTCAATGATTGGAATGTGCTGACTGTTGATGGTGTTGCAGATAGCTGAGAGGCTGTTGAGCAATCTAGGAATACATGTGTAGTTTCTAATGTTGACAATATCTTTGGAATTACAAATGGACAAAGAATTATAACTTTTACATTTTAAACTAAGACTAAACTATTGAAAAATGTAACCTTAATCTTAATGTAACACATCTCAAAGATAGATTGTATCTAAGTGTAACAGAATTTTATTTAAATAAATACAAAAAAATACTGTTCCATACATCTCTTCATTATTCCTAAGAATTACATCAAATTTCTGTTACAATGTTACTTCTTTTTACTGGTTTAATCACAAGATTTCATTTGTTGTTAGGGGAATGTTTATAATATAGAACATTATTGAACTGTTGCTTATGACTTTTGTTTCTGAGAAATCTAAAGCTTTTGCTATTGTACTGTAGGGTAACCGTTGTTGTTCAAAATTTTTGTAGCAAGTTCTATTTCCTTTTTCGATAAAATAAATGAATTGATCATGCCTAATTTAACCCAATGAATGGCATAGTTAATGTTTTCTATTTCTTCTTTTACAAGTTTAATTTTGTATTGCACATTTGTTATTTCTTTAAAACTTAGTTTATTGTCTTCTTTTAACAATTTCTGTATTCCATTTTGGACTTTAGTGATATTATTCATCCTCTCATTGTATAATTGATTAATGACAACCTGCTTGTTATTGTTTTTTAAAACGTCCGTGATTTCTCTTTAATAGTGACAAAGTCGTCATGGTCTGGATTGCCAGCAATCCATTTCCATGCGCTGCCAACGAAATTTAAAGAACGTTTTGCTATTCGCGGTTTCAAATTATGTAAGAGATTTTTAATTTGTTGCAACTCATGTGATAGCAAAGGAAATATAGTATGGTTTTGGGTTGATTCGAGTCCTGTCTTTTCGAATTGTTCGGGGTTTAGCCTGGATATTCGTCCGTAAAATAATTCTATTGGTTTCCTACCTGTTGTTGAGTGTATGGTGAAGTTGTACTCGTTCACGGCTCGTTCCAGGAGTTCTTTAAAAGACCGTGGAAGTCCGTCTGCTCTTAGACATCTCATGATTTCGGCTAATGTGGAGTGGAAACGTTCAACTTGACCGTTTACTTCACTTTTATATGGTGTATTTTTGAAAATTTGAATTTAAAGGTCGTCTTCTAGCATTGAAGTTATTGAGGATGAATTTAGCGCCTTCTTATTATCTATTACGACAACTTCAGGTACGCAGAAGAAGAACAGGATGTCTCTTAATGGTCGTTTGATGTCTTCGATTGAGCGTGATGAAATGATTTTGGTTTGAACGAATTTTGTGAACTTATCGACAGCTGTTAGGACGAGTTGTTTTTCGGTGGAAAAGATTTCGATGTGAATGGTGTGTCCTGGATAATTAGGGGTGGGTGTAGGTTTCAGGTGCGGTTTGTTTGGGTGTCTGTCGTATTTGTTTTCCTTACAGGTTGCGCAACGATTTACTAAGGCTTTAATTTTTGAGGACATTTTAGGAAAGTAAAAATTTTCTATCAGGTGGATTCGGTTTTCTTCGGCGTTGCGATGAGCGCGTCGGTGTATCTTTAGGAATTTTCCTCTTGCTCGGTTTCGCTGGTTATGTCTTCCACGAATTTCTGGGTAAATTTAATGCGATAGTTTTTGAAGTGGAGCGGGTAAATTTCTTGTATTTTACCCATAGTCTCTTCGTTTGTCAAAAGCCCATTTATCGTATTAGGGTTCAGATATCTCTTGAATGCGTTTACTAAGTCTGCTTCCGTGTACTCTGGTTTGATGAAAATGTGTCTTGTGTAATTTTCGAACGGAGTCTTAATTTGGTAACTGTCCTCCTCGCCTATTTTTAGTATTAATTGGTTACGGAATACATTTATTGGGGTTTCGGCGGTAGGGATTAAGTTATCGGGAGAGCTATCGGCGCTATGTTCGGTTGGGGTCATCGAATGGTTTTCGGTTACTTGAAGGGGCCTAGAAAGGGAGTCGGCTACAACATTTGCCTTACCTGGCTTATACTTGAGTTCGTAGTTATATTCTTCCAAGATCGCTTTCCATTTCATTTTACTGTTGGTGTTCTTGTTACTCAAGGCATAAGTGAGGGGCTGTTGATCTGTAAAAATTTTCACTTTTCTTGATCCGTAGAGGAAGTTCCTTAATGAATTTAAAGCCCATATAACGGGGAGCATTTCTTTCTCGTTCGTTGCATAATGCTCTTCGGTTTTGTTAAGTGTTCTCGAGAGAAATGTAATTGGTTTGCCATTTTGAGAGAGGACTGCCCCAATAGCATAGTCCGAGGCATCCGTGGTCAATTCGAATTCATTTTCGAAGTTAGGATATGATAGAACTACCTCCGCTGAAATAAGCGAATTTTTGATCTTATTAAATGCTTCTAAGACTTCCCTGTCTAGATAAATAGGTTTGTTCTTTGAGATGTTTTTGGACACTCGTCCATCTTCCCCTCTTAAGAGGGATGTCAGGGGCTTCGCAAGTTTTGCGTAGTCTTTAATGAAGCGACGGTAATAACCTGACATACCGAGAAATGAATGAAGGTCTTTAAGGTTTTTAGGGGCAGTTCGGTCGACAATAGCTTGGACTTTCTTGGGGTTAGTTTTAATGCCATTTCTACCAATGACGAAGCTTAGGAATTCTATTTCTTTTTGAAAGAACTCACATTTGTCCAGCTGTATTTTCATATTGGCGGCCTCTAGGGTCCGGAACACTATTTCCAAGTTCTTAAGATGTTCGGCCCCGTTTTCCCCGAAGATGACGATGTCATCGATATAAACATAACAGCACTTCCCGATGTATGGTTTCAGGATGTCATCCAGGGTTCTTTGAAAGATGGAAGGGGCATTCTTTAGCCCGAAGGCGAGACGAGTGAATTCGAATTTTCCGTTATTTACGGAAAAGGCGGTTTTGTCTATATCAGATTCCTTATGAAAGCCACTTTTGAGATCAATTATGGTAAACCATTTTTGTTTGCCAAGGTTGGCCCTTCAGTGTTGTAGACTCTCTGCATTTTATGTGGCTGATGGATCTGTTGTGAATATTGACGCTTCTGTGGAACAAGCTGTTGGTTACGAGGTCTGTTCTGGTAGTTGACTTTTTGTGATCTGATGGAATGGTCAATGCTCATTGGCTTAGGGGGAAGCGGGCGTTGATTTGCCGGTGGTTTTTGCTGGGGATACTGGTATCTCGGCTGATATTGTGGTTCCATATAAAACCGAGGTGGTTGAGCATTCCGAGGGTTATGGAGTAACTTAGGGTGGAATTCGCGTCTGGGTGCGGGAATTGGTGCTGGCCCTGAATGTGAAAAATTATTTCTTCTAGGGGAAACTTGAGGCGGTGTTTGTTGGAAGGTTTTCCGGGTGCCAGATTGGGAGTTTTTTGCATGCTGACTGCGAAAATCGACATTTTGCAGCTTCAAGCATAGGTGCAAAGCTTGCGGTAGATCAGCAGGCTAACGGATACTGAGTAACCTAGGCAGGTCTCTTTTCAACCCTCTTACGAAGGTATCAAGTGGCTTGTCTCGATAACACTGAATCATATTATTCATGGATTCCTGACTCATATCCATTGATCCTAACTTATCTAGGACTAGCAGCCCGCCCCGACTTCGTACGGGAACAATTAAGTCATTTGATTATTGTTTTTTGGTATGTTTCGCTTTATTTTACAAAAATATAATAACGTAAAACATCATATCGTCCTGAGCCTACGCAGGGGACGTCTATCTGATAACACGCATTTCATGCCACGTCTTGGAACCCATGTTGGAGCATGCGTTTGACGTGCCCAAACCATTGAAGTATGGACCGTTCCGTTCGAAACGGTAGTTGGTCGACATTGAGTTCCTTGTATATTCTGATGTTCTTAACTCGATAAACGAACGAATATCTCGAAGAAATCTCATTTCGGTAGCTTATTCTTTCGGTCATTACCCAAATCTCCGACGATAGGTGAGGGTCAGGTCAAACCCACACAATTTTAATAACTGAAATTGTAATACATAACTGAAAATTGTTATAACTAAATTGTGGATAACTCAGTACTGCTTCTTCCATCACTCGTGAATATGACCCCAAAATACTTAAACTTCTGAACCGGTTTCGATAGAACTCTACTAATATGCAGTCTGCATTGAACAGGCTTTCAAAACATTACCATTACTTCTGATTTGTTCACGTTTACCGAGCTTCAACACAGACGACTACGAAGCTATTAAGCGCTCACTGAAGTTCGGTCCAGATAGTTCGAAGTAAGTCATCAGCGAAAAGCAGATGGCTTATCCTTAAGTATCACAATGCTAACCGTTCCTCATCACGATTGCGCTGTAACATCCAATCCATGTACACAATGAAAAGGAGAGGTAACAAAAAGCACCCCTCGCGAAGGAAAACGCCCGCAGTAAAAGATGTTTATGTAACGCCATTCATCCACACATCTCCTACAGATTGTGTAGAGAGATCAAATGGCCTTCAAATGAGGACCGTCAATTCCACACTCCTGCAGTACACTTCAGAGTTTACTGCGAGGGAGCTAATCGCTACTCCCATGGCACACTCCAAGGCCCTCTCAAGTACCGTTCTTAGAATGAATAGCGGTTTGAATGTGTTTCTACCTGGACAAAAGCTGCACTGCTCATCTTAAAGAGACATGACCTTATAATTAGAGCAACCACTCTTATACCATTTTTTTTAAAAAGATCACAATCACCTTACTTTGATTATCCCTAGTTGTTTCCATGCCACTCTAATGAGGGAGCCATTTTAGTCACCTGCTCTACAGTGGAATTATTCTCCGCCCTACACAGTCTGCCATCCAATTCCTGTTCGGGATTAAGCAGATCCGAAAAGTTCTCGCTTCATCTGCGCAAGATATCCTTCTCATCGGAAAAAAAAAGTAAACCATCTTTGGATTTGTCTCCTTCAATAATATTTAACTTTCTTCGTTTGAGACGGCGGCGGAAGGCCTGCCAGAACTCCTTCTTTGCAAATCTGTGATCTCGGTCCAGTGTGAAAGTATTCTTTTCGTAAATCCTCATCTACGCAACTGAAAGTTTCCCATTTCCGTTCCCCCCCTACGTGCGCACATACACCGCATCGATCGTTATCACAATACGCATTGCTACATACTTCTATTTACTTCAAAAAAAAGTCTGTCCTTCCTCAGCTACGGATCCAATACATAATGTATTTCCACAAAACCAAAAATACGAACAGAGAAAAATGAAATGAAAACTAACCTTGTACAACTGCGCAAAACAAAAACAACATATGTACGATCACGAATCGATGTGCTACAGTAGCGTACTCTATATAGGGCCAAACTTTAAAATCTCAATAACTATGCAACATATGTACACACTCTACAGCCTGTGACAAACTTTATACCTATAAGCTATCATGTCTGCTCCACTGTTTTATGCAATCGGATTAGTAGTACATATACATACACACACACACACACACACACACACAATTTAATTTGCCATATAAACTGATCGTGTTCATTCCTGCAGTACATTTGCTTTCCATCTCTTCGCTGAGCGCGCATACACACACTATGACGTCACCCACTGCTACATGGTTGTTGGCTGCGGTCGCCACTGATGGAAATTTGTTGGGGATGATGATTTCTTGAATTGTTTTGAGTATAGCTCAGCTTCAGGATAAGGCAGAAGGATGATTTATAGCTCAAATGAATCATAGACAAATTCACAAAAAATTTTTTTTGTTCTTAAATCCAATAAGCCATTGTTGAGTTAGAGCTGTGTAAGTATAAATTTATAACATAAAATTTGGGTTTTTATTTCCCTTTCTGCTACTTAAACCTCGAATGTTTGGGAATTCCTTTTATACTATGTAGTGATGTTCACCGTTAAAGTCCGTTCTAAATATTGGTGAAAGAATTTTTGAAATCGGATGAGTAGTTTCGAAGATTACTTCCTACATACAAACTTACAAACTTTACCTCTTTATAATATTAGTATGATGATGAGCGACAAGTGGTGGTAGACGGCCTGATAGAATTCAGTAATAGTGCTACTACCTTGTATCAAGCTGGTCATTTAGGATGAGCGACAAGTATTGGTAGACAGCCTGGTAGAATTCAGTAATAGTGCTACTACCTTGTACCAAGGTGGTCATTTGTTATTCGAGGGTTCCTAGATCCCTCTTGTCGGCATAGTGTAAGGTGAGACATTTCGACATTTTGTCCCAGTTTAACGGGGTATTATAGGATTCTAGGGCGACGTCTGCGTAGCTCGTAATCTTATTTCTGATAACCGATAGGATCCCGTAACACTTGGGGGTACCCGTCAGATGTTCATAGATTTTGAGTATCCTATCGATACTCCTTCTTTTCCATGAATTAAGTTCGTGTGGCTGTCCAGAGAATTCCCGAAGACTCTTTAACACGTCGGGTATTTTGTCCATATCGGATAAATCTCTGTCGTTAGTTAAACTTATCGGTTGGTCTATGTCATTATTTATGTCCGAAGCGGGGTTCATTATCGAGTTAAAAATCTCTCGTCCCTGTAAATGCAGGGGGATGAGCGGGAGCAGGAGGAGCTGCAACGTTGTCTGCAGGTAATTCTAGGCGCGCTGGTCGTATCAAGTTGTTTGGATTTGCCTTTTTTTTTTTATTTATTTAAATGAGAGAATCAACTTTATCACTCGTTCGAATAATGACAAGGGGTGCTTTAATTAACAAATTTGCTTTCAGAGCAATAACTTAATAAAGAATTGAAATTTATAATTTATGATACGAATTCCGTATTTTCACAATTGTCAAGATAGTGCAAGTATTTTATTCTTATTTAAATAAGTAGAATTTGGTTTAGTTTCGTACAATTAACGAATTTTGAACTATTTATCTTTGTTGTTACTTAATTATTTGTTATTGACTTTCAGTAATATTGTAATTGATTCTTGTAGCATTTCCACTTAACGTATTTGTTTGGTAGGTTCTGGACTGCTCTCTGCGGGATGGGGCGGCTGTCAGCGTTCCTGACTTCTTTTTGTTCCTCGGTTGATAGAACTACTCGGGGGCCTCGTTTCCCTATCACTACACTGTCGTCTTGGTGGTTTGGTTATCCACTCTTTCGTTTATTTCACTATTATATTTATTTTACTATAGGTGGTTTGGTGTCCACTCTTTTCACTGTTTGGTGGCCTGGTTGTCCACTCTTTTATCTGTTTCACTAGTTGCACTGTTTATTGGCTTGGCTGTCCACTATTTTATTTGTTTCACTGTGGCTTGGTTGTCCACTATTTTAGTTTCACTGTTAAAAATTACACTATTTTATGGTTTGAGTTAACAGGGAATTTGTACAGTGTCACAGAATGCAGCCCCACGTTGGGCGCCAGTTAATTAAAATGCTACTTTATTTTTTTTTTTTAAATCGAAGGGAGAAGCCTTTTTCTTTATTGTTTCACCAAATAGTCAAAACTTAAAACTAAACTAACAACAATCGATCACTTATATTTATTCCCTAATTTCCCTAACTCAGCTCTGCTGTTGCTTAAACAATTCCACTGAATCGATTGCGCCATACGCTTGGTCAGCATTTCCGTGCCTTTGGAGTTCGCGCGTGCAGGTGTTGTTCACCTCCTCTGCTGGTGTTAAGTTATATCAACCTAAATTATGGTGTTTCAATCAACTTAAGTTTTTAAAAAGACACCCGCAGATAAGACAATCAAAAAGCAATCGTAACGAGCTAAGCAGTTTTTTCTTTTATTGAATGATATTGTTTTTATTGTTGATTATTTTTTATATTTACGAAATACGAATATGCTTGGTGAATTCATCTCCGTGGGATGTGATGAATCAGACTTTTTTGAACCAGCTACCAAGAAAATGAAGGGAGGTATTTTCAAAAATAGAGTCCTGCCAGTCAACTCGTCCTTCATTATTGAAATTTTGCGTTTTCCGTGCGTTGAGAAGAGTGTAGTGGATGGACCTTTTGCAACAGTATTTGCTGTTGAGGGTCGAATCGATTGTCTTTCATTAAAAAAATTGTGAAGCGCACAGCAAGCAAGCGTTATGATTTCTACTTTTTCAACGTGCAAATTTATAGTGGTTTGAAATATTCCAAATCTGTTGCTTAGAATACCGAAGGCGTGCTCTACAATATGTCTGGCGCTAGGCGTATGTTGAATGTCTTTTTTTCCTTTACTGGAGTATGATAGGGATAGGGTTTCATAACAAGCTTTTTTAGGCGAAAAGCGTCGTCTGCCACAATTACAAATGGAAGACTTCTGTTTTCTCCAAGTGCTTGGCAAGTGCTTATTAGTGTTGTCTAAAACGTCTTGCAATGTACTTTGCGCCAGAACACCTGCATCGTTGGTTCTTCCATTATATCCAACGTCCGCATATATAAACCGGCAGTTCGCGTTTGTTTAATTGTAATAATATGCACCATCACTTCTCAGTGCTCTAAAATTTATATGTTTCCCGTCAAGAGCTCCTATGCAATTAGAAAACTGCCATTTTATTGCACGTTCGTTTGCTATTTTTTCCCATTCTTCACAGCTGTTAGGAAACTAGAAACAGAAAATTTAAAATAACAATATATTATACGTTTAATTTTTTTTTATTTTCAGAAAGACAAAGTTCTGCACGAAAATATGCAATTGTTAACAGGAGAGAGCAGAAGTACGACTGGCTGGCAGACGAGGCCATATTTGAAATCAATAAAATTAAGGACGATGAGCTTCAAGAACAGACGGCTTGGCAAATACAAAATATACTGCACGATAATGTCCAGAAGTTCAGATTGCTCAATCGTGGATCAAGCTTGGAAACTTACTGTGTTGCCAACAGTCATTCGTCTCAAAAATTCAGAAGCACCACCAACTTAAACAAGTCAACGGTATCGAACCATGATGGCGGAATATTTCGATGAGAATAAATTGAAATTGAACATCAACAAAACAAAACAAAGGCAATGCTAATAAATGGAACTTCAAATAAAATCATAAAAATGAAGAATGTTGATATAGTAATAGTGGACGAAATAAAGTACTTAGGAGTGATCATTGATAAAAATTTAAAGTTTAACATTCATTTAAATAATGTGTGCAAAAAAGTGGCAACCAAAATTGGATTTCTAAGAAGAATAAGGAAAAGATTATCCATTGAGACTGCAGTAAAAGTTTACAATGTTATCATTAAACCCCATATCGAGTATTGTTCGACGATCCTATTTTTTGGGTCCAAATTACATGATGGAGAGACTTCAAAGACTACAAAACAAAGGAATGAGATGCAACTTAATATGCAATATTCTAACACCGATTATAATCATGTTAGATATGTTAAGATGGCTTAATATTAAACAAAAAACTATTTTTAATGTACTTTTATTTGTATTTAAAATTAAGATGAATTTATTGCCGAACTATCTCGGTAATCAAATAGTGTATGTTTCTGAGTCTCAGCCATATAACTTGAGGAATGGAGGTGATTTTAGAATAGGATTATATTTAACGCATAGATCCCAGAACTCATTGTTTTGCAAAGGATTACGAATATTTAATAGTCTTCCTAATGAAATTAAATTTGAAAGTAATGTTTATAGTTTTAAAAGATTATTAGTTAGCTATGTGAAACAAAATTACTGATTTTTAAATGTATTTTATTTTTTGTAAAGTCCAACCATAATAGCAATAGGCTAAATAAACTTACACACGTATGACGTATGGGCGTAGAACTTGGACTACGCTCCACCAGAGAATAATCCCTTGGTACCGATGCTTTGTGCCAGGGATATGTAATATCCGGCAATGATGCCGCGATGTTTTGTTTGCGTAACTCTATATACTAAGTTTTTCTCTAATAAACTAAATTTTCTTAGTATTAAAAAATGTTAAGCAATTTGATTTAAAATGTAAAATTAGTTAGGTTAGGTCGAAAGACATAATATTAAGAGTACTGTTAAGCTTAGCCCCGTATAGGGCCGTAAGATAGATATAAGTAACAAATAGTTAAGTTAGTGTTGGGGCACTTCATCAACATCATCTTTACTCTGAATAATCATTACATTTTGTGACTCTTTAATTTGAATTGTTTATCTTGAATTTGTAAAACTGAATCGTTGAAATAGATTATTAACATTGTACTAAATTTCGTTAACTTTTAAATTGGCGCTTAGAATTTTGGAGCAGCCATATTTTTCAATAATTTAATTCGTTAAAATTTATACCAATTATAAACTATAAATAGCAACAAAAGCAAATGCTCGATCTCTTTTTTTGTACAACCCGCTAGTGGACACATTCGCCTTTTTCTATTTTCTCGTTGTCCGTCGCCGCATTTTCTGCATCGTTCCCTGTTCGCACGCTAAGTTACTTTTGACGCGGAATCTGAAAAAGGCTCACAGAACCCACAAGTCCCTTCGTTCTGAGGTCAGACTGGCTGATCGTACATTTTTTGGCGCATTTATCAGTTTCGTGAACTCTCCCTTGTCTGAGTGAAAAGAGTGCAAAAAAAACCGAAAACCTAAAAGTGAACTAATAATATTAACATTGACATTAAAGACAGTCCCAGTGAGTCGCGATCGGTGTCGGTTTACGCGGGAAAAAGTGCACAGTGAAAGTGTCATCAAAGAAAACCAGCACTGTTCATCACATCGAAGAGAAGCAGGAGAGCCGGAAGCATTGTTCCAGATTCACCATCAGAAGTACAGGGAAAGCTAAGTATTCCTTCCTGCTAAGGTACGTAAAAATCACTCCAAATAGTATGTAGAACGTGCGTTGGACCAAACATCAACTTAATAGCAACGATTAATTAAAGATCAAATTCAATCATAACGCACTTTCGACATACGAGGAGATTACTGCATGCAAATTACATATTTTACGATATACATATACATAAATCATCAAAGCACCTGAAACTACATACATATAAGTGTAATCCGTGATTAAGTATCTCAATATCATATCAAAAATAAGTGCATACACATGTTTATACACATCCTACATAAGTACATCTCATCGGCAAAAAAATTAGAATCTACAAATAATTGATCGTCGTATCTTACGTTCCACACACGTTTTTTTATGTTTAATAGGAAAGAGCTTTCGCCCGCACACAAAAAAAAGCTTTCGCCCACACACGTCGTCGTTTTTTCGCTCGGTCGTTTGATCGTTTGTTTCTCGAAACACGAAACTCACTCAAGGGACATTAATTAAAGCTTTTGTGCAAGGAACAAGTTTCGCAACTTTTTGGCAACACGTGCCACACATTTCAGCATCATCTTCTTGATCGCAACTTTATCGGCAGGTCGGTGCATATCAGTGGATTGCTAGCGACTTCCTAGTTGATTAGTTTCGCATATTTTTTTCGTCGTGCACCACTTTGGTTGCAAAATAATCAGTCAACATTAGTCGGAAGTTATTGCACTCTGCAAGCTTCATATTTCACTTTCTCGTACAGTTGATACAATGTCGGAACCATCGATGGATGACTTAAAGCAAATGCGGTCGTCAACAAAAGGGAGCATTACAAGAATAAAGAATGGTGTACGAGATGAATTGTCGCCAACAGAATTAGAATGTCGCTTAGGGTTAGTAGAATCCTATTTTAAGCAACTGTTAGCATATCAGACGCAAATTAAGCGTTTGATGCCTACAGATACTGTAAGAGGCGAGCTTGAGGACCTCTACATTTCTACAAAGACGAAAATCCTAGCTGCACTAGGTACAACAAAGAGTAGTACCTACTTTGGAAACTACATTCTCGGTTCCACAATCGGTGAACCATTTGCAAAAGTTAAGCCTGCCTAAGTTCAGCGGCAAGTATTCGGAGTTTAAGAACTTCATCAACTCGTATAGTAAACTCGTTGACAGTGATCCTAGTCTTTCAACTATCGAAAAGTTTAATTATTTACTTAATTGCTTAACTGATCAAGCACTCGGCACAATTAAAGCGTTTCAAGTCACAGAGGTTAACTACCCTAAAGCACTAGCTCGATTCAAGGATCGGTACGATAACAATTGTCTTATATTCCTAGAGGTTCTGAATAAACGATGCCAATACCTTGAGGCTCGTGATGGCCAGCAACTTCGCTCAGACCATAACAGAAAATGGTCAACCAAAACTAGATCATCTTATGACCAACGTCCACAAACCTCTTTAACAGTTCTATAAAAATCGTGCGCATTCTGCAATGAAGTCAACCATCTAATTAGCAGTTGTTCTAGTTTTAGCAGACTCTCAGTATCAGATAGCTTTGCCAACGTTAAGAAGCTAGCTCTGTACTTAAACTGTTTAGGCAAAGGTCACACAGTGTCCAAATGTCCATCATCATATCGGTGTAAGACATGCAAGCAATCGCATCATAGCTTGTTGCATCGCATCCAACAACAGCCTGCAGATAGTCAAACAACTACAAGTACTGCATCTGCTAATTCTGCATTGGAAAAGGAATCCGCTAATAGGACAGCACAGATTGTTCTAGCTACTGCTTTGGTTCTAGTCAAGGATA
Organism: Matsumyia berberina; assembly: GCA_917880715.2. Taxonomy (NCBI): domain Eukaryota; kingdom Metazoa; phylum Arthropoda; class Insecta; order Diptera; family Syrphidae; genus Matsumyia; species Matsumyia berberina. The sequence goes on from OU862872.1 coordinate 89,010,672, forward strand.
GTTGTGGAAGGTTTCAAATAGGGCGAGCGTTATTGGACTCTGGGTCACAAGTCAATTTTATAAAGGAGCGCTTCGCTAACACTCTAAATTTGCAAAAGCAAAGAATAAATATGGATATAGTGGGAATCGGATCAACCGAAACCAAGATTAAGTTCTTTACTCAAACTACCATTCGCTCAAGGTTTAATAATTTTGAAACCTCCTTAGAATTTCTCGTTACGCCAACCATTACAGGATACCAACCTGATTCAGAACTTACCGTCAAGAACTGGAACTTACCTAACTACATTGAGCTCGCTGACGAGCATTTTAATCAACCAGCGCCGATCGATTTACTGCTAGGAGCTGAAATCTTCTTTGAATTGCTTCTAGCAAGTCAAATTAATCTCGGACAGGAACTCCCATCTCTCCAAAATACACATTTAGGATGGATTGTATCTGGAAGATACAGGAGCCAGCTACAAAGCGAACAGCAGGTGTGCTGTCTTACTGCAATGGAGGACCCTCTAGAATCATATGTCGAAAGGTTTTGGGAGCTGGAAGCCGTGGACGGACGCAAGTCTAAGTGGACAGAAGAGCATGCAGAGTGTGAAGCACACTTTCGTACAACCATAGAGGAACTGCCTAGTGGAAGACTAATGGTTCAACTCCCATTTAAAAACGATCCTGAACGTTTAGGAAAATCTTACGACATTGCCTTTAAGCGGTTTCTTTCACTGGAGCGCAGGCTTTCGAAAGATCCTTCACTGAAATCTGATTACGTCAGATTTCTGCGAGAATATAGGGACCTTGGACATTTGTCCTTAGTAGAAAATCCTAACTTAAACGAATCTCATTATTACCTCCCGCATCAAGCAGTTCTTAAACCAGGTAGCGTCTCAACAAAACTAAGAGTCTTATTCGATGCTTCATGTTGCACATCATCACAGGTATCCCTCAATATGATTCTTATGGCTGGTCCGATTATTCAGGATGATTTGTTTCTAATTTTACTGCGATTTTGGTTGCATAGATACGCATTGACTGCAGACATAATCAAAATGTATAGGCAGATACTGATGCACCCATCCCATCGTAAGTATCAATATATTTTGTGGAGGGAAAACGAGCAATCACCCATTGAAACCTTCGAGCTGAATTACTTATGGTACAACTTCGGCGCCTTTTCTCCCATATAAAAGATTAGGATCCAGGGTACTTCGCTTGGATTTTTACGTGAGCACACTGGAGCTGACGATTTGGATGAGTTGGCTCAGATCCAACAGGAAGTGGTGGAAATCTTGGAGTCAGCAGGCCTCGAGTTGGCAAAATGGCATAGCAATGGGTTAAATGTTCAACAAGAGAGCCTGAAAAACAAAAACATAGTCGTAGCAGACTCAAATCTTACGAGTACTTTGCGGATCACTTGGGATTCTAATGAAGACATTTTTTCATTTTCGTACGAGAATAATCGTATATACTCCGATTGTACGAAAAGATCAATGCTGTCGGTAACATCTGCCTTGTTTGACCCAATGGGATTACTAAGTCCAATAATCATCGTAGCGAAAATCCTCCTCCAAAAGGTTTGGATAGAAAAATTGGATTGGGACGCGAAAGTTCCGCATAATATTGAGATAGAGTGGCGTCAATTTATGACGGACTTATATTCACTCAAACGTCTTTCTGTTCCACGGTACGTTTTATCTCCAAATAGGAAGGACACACAAATCCGCGTCTCTGCACGCATATGGCTGATGCATCTACACCAGAACAACTGATGCTTCAGGGTCTGTAGTTGTCAAACTCTTGGTGGCGAAGTCAAGAGTAGCACCTGCGAAAAAGAAGCAACTCCCGCGACTTGAACTTTGTGGTGCCCACCTCCTCTCCAAATTGTTGTTAAAAATTGAACCAATCTTCAATAAATCGTATTCAAAAATTTTCTTTTGGACCGACTCCAGCATTGTGTTGCATTGGATATCCACGCATTCTTCCAAACTTACCACTTTCGTAGGAAACCGAATAGCGGAAATCCAAGAACATACGCAGGACATCGTCTGGAGACATGTTCCAACAAAGGAAAATCCAGCCGATATTGTGTCACGAGGCTGCACAATCCAAGGGCTACGGGAGTCGATATGGTTTTCCGGACCATCGTTTTTGTTAGAAGGCCCTGAAAAATGGACCTTAAATTTGAATGAAGAACTATCATCCCAACTTCTTGCATTAGAAGAGAGGAAAACCGCATTGCTTAGTAAAAAACATCCAGATAGTGCACCATATCTATTGAACGTTTTAGATAAATACAGTTCTAACAGAAAAACAATACGCTTTTTGGATACGTGTTACGGTTTGCCAACAGGAGGAAGAAACTTTCAATGGAGAACGTCGGCTTTCTTACCCTATGGAACTCGATTCGGCTCTTAAAAAAATCGTATGGATTATACAAACTCATTCTTTTGCAGAAGAAATTGACCTTATACTTCATGGAAAACAGCTTAGGTAGGTAGGTAGGTGGGGTGGCTGTCTGTGCGAAGCACAGACACACGTAGGCCAAGAAGGCCCTTTGTGGTACCACACGGATCAATACCCTGAAACCGCGCCACTTCAATGGAACCATTTGGAGCTCTTGATGAAGCTGAGGATACTTTTGACGTCAGTATGTGAGATTTCACCCAAGTTGTCGAAATGATAGGCTCCCAGATGGAGCTTCCTTCTTTGGGATAGGGCAGGACAGTTGCAGAGAAAGTGGAGGATCGTTTCCTCCTCCTCTTCGTCTCTACACCTCCTGCAAAAGTCATTTGAAAAGAGGCCCATCCTTCTGGCATGAAGACCAATGGGACAATGGCCAGTGAGAACACCAATAACGGTGCTGATGAGCGACCTATTAAGCAAGATCAAACTGTTAGAACGGGTGGTATTTAGCGTAGGCCAGATCTCCCTGGAGATGCGGCATGTGGTGCCGTTGGTCCATCTTTGGTTAGTCTTGCTGATCGCGTCGTGCTCTAATAGAAGTTTACATGTAGCGAGTGAAATACCCAGATTCCTTCGTTCCAGAAGAATGTCTAGAGTAGTGCCACGTTTGGCGAGTTCGTCGGCCTTACAATTCTCTGGAATGTCCCTATGACCGGGTACCCAGCATAGGTGAATGTTAAAATGTTCTGCCATCTCCATGAGAGATGAGCGACAGTCTGAAGTAGCCTTTGATGTACATTTTACCGATTCCAGGGATTTAATAGCAGCCTGACTGTCGGTAAAGATTGTAATGTCCCTGAAGGATATCACATTTTGCTTGAGCCAGGATAAGGCTTCATTTATCGCCATGATTTCCGCCTGAAAAACGCTACAGTGGTCCGGGAGACGGAAGGAGATGCTCAGGTTGAGCATATCGGAGAAAACACCACCTCCAACCCCGTTCTCGGTTTTGGAACCGTCGGTGTAGAGATGAGCGGAATGGTCGCCGCTCTCCCACTCCTCTCGGGAAGGGATGGAAGTCCGAAAGTTGAGGTTGAAATTCAACTTGGACGGTATATAGTCGGTGTTTTCCGGAATGAAAGTTAGGGGATCTAAAATCGAGGAGTGGCCAAAATGGTAGTTTGACCACTGTGAAGAGGCTTTTAGTTTAATGGCTGCGCAAGCAGCTGACTGTTTGCCAAAAATATCTAGAGGGAGTAGTTGTAAGAGCACGTCAAGTGCCGCGAATGGGGTGGTTCTCCGCTAATGCAAATGCATGCTGATCTTTGCACTTTCCCCAATAGATTACGGTGTGAGGCTCTATCTAGGGCCGTCCACCAGACGATCACACCATACATGAGTATAGGTCTGACAACGGACACGTAAAGCCAGTGCGTGGTATGAGGTTGTAATCCCCACTTCTTACCAATCGCTTTTTTGCAGCAGTAAAGCGCCACGGTGGCTTTTTTAACGCGTTTAATAGTGTTGGCTTTCCAGTCTAATTTACTGTCCAGAATGAGACCCAGAAACTTGGCTTTGTTTATAAAGCACAGGCGGGTGCCGTTTAGAGAAGGAGGGTCTATTGGAGGAATCTTGTACTTCCTGGTGAAGATGACTAGTTCGGTCTTTTCGGGATTGACCCCCAGACCGCATTTGGCTGCCCATCTTGAAAGGATTGAGAGGGCGTTTTGAAGAAGTTCACTAAGAGTGGTAGGGAATTTGCCGGAGACAGCTAACGCAACGTCATCTGCATAGGCAGTCACCACGCATCCAGCCCGTTCCAGGTCAAGCAGCAGTCTATTGACCGCTACACTCCAGAGAAAGGGGGACAGAACACCACCTTGTGGCGTACCGCAGCTCACGTATCTGCGGGCCGAGGCATTGCCCAGCTTGGTGCTAATTGTTCTGCCTGTAAGCAGTTTTCCAATTAAAAGTCTGAGCGAGGCATCGACTCCCAGGTCCATGAGTGCGTCGGTGATCGCTTCTGATTTGACGTTATTGAAGGCGCCTTCGATATCCAAAAAAGCAACCATGGTGAACTCCTTAACGCTGAGTGATTTTTCGATGGTATATACCAATGAGTGCAAAGCAGTTTCAACAGATCTGCCTTTGCAATAAGCATGTTGGGACGCTGACAGGAGTTTGGTATCAATGCTGCAGCGCAGGTGGGAGTCTAACAGCCTTTCTAGTGTTTTAAGTAGGAAGGATGACAGACTGATGGGACGCAGATCCTTGGGGTTAATGTGTGAGATCTTGCCTGCCTTGGGTATGAAGACGACTTCGACTTCAGTTCACATCCTGGGAATGTGGACAAGGTACAGGCAGCCTTTAAGGATGATGTCTACCCAGGGGAGGATTACATCCAAAGATTGCTGAATTTCAGCGGGAATAATGCCGTCCGGTCCTGGAGACTTAAATGGCTTAAAGCATCCTATGGCCCACCGGATCTTGCTGTGTGTAATAATAGTGTTGGAGTCTTTGCATGACGGGCTGCTCGTTAGGAGCTCCGGCTCATGCCGTACAACTGAGGAGCTACCAGGGAAGTGGGTGTCTAGAAGTAAGTCTACTGTCTCCTTACTGGAGGATGTCCACTTTCCTTCTGAATTTCTTAGGTAGCTAGATACAGGGGGGTTGGAGGAGAGGATTTTCCGGAGTCGCGAGGCTTCTGAGGTGCTGTCTTTGTTGCCATAGAAAATTTTCCACGAGGCTCGCTGTTCCTTCCTCAATGATTTTTTGTATAGTGTAAGAGATTCTTTGTAACAATCCCAGTCAACTACAATTTTGGAGCTTTTGGCTTTATTGAAATTTTGTCTGCAGCTTTTCCTTAGGGCACTAAGCGACGCATTCCACCAGGGTGGTTTTTTCTTGCCACGTGGTTTGCGTAGTGGGCAGGCCACCGACATAGCGCTGTTGAAGGCCGCGGTGAGGGTTTCAACGATAGAATCGAGTTCTACAGTGCTCCTAGGACTGCTCGGCAGAGATGGAGGAAGCTTGCAGTTCAGCACGTTCCTGTAAAGAGACCAATTGGTTTTGCGATAGCTTCTAAAAGCTTTTTGGTCTGGAGGATGGTCTAAGAGACTGAATTGGAGATACCGGTGATCAGAGAAGGAGTGTTCCTCCGACACCATCCAATCCTTGACCAAGTCAGAAATTGAGTCGGAGACAAGGGTAATATCTAAAACTTCTTGCCTGTTGCGGGTAATAAAGGTAGGAGTGCTTCCTCTATTACATAATGTGAGGTTAGTACTTAGTATAAAATCAAAAAGTGACTCTACCCCATATTGTATGATGCGCATTTGCATCGCATCCAATAATAAGGCTAGCCTTATGTCTCTCCGCTTCCAAGATAGCTCTCCTTAGGTTGTCCGGAGGCAATGGTCCCCCCTGGTCATGGGCAAGGTACACCAAGGTCAACCAGTAGTTCCTGGTGTCAAGTTCCAGATTGACCACGATCGTTTCGGGATTGCTGTAATTGGAAAGCAGAAAGATATTAAGATTGGTCTTAGCAAGGATGCAGGCTCTTGGTTTACCTAGGTTCCTTGCCTTGGGAGTCCTGAGTCCGCACACAAGGTCTTTGACAACCCATGGTTCCTGGATCAGAACTAGATCCTCTCCGTCTTTTTGAAGACGAAGAATGAGGGCGGCAGTTGCCGCTTTGGAGTGGTGGAGGTTAATCTGGAGTACACGCAGCATTGCTACGGTCAGATACCTCCACCACCGTGGTCTTGGCTTTCTCTGTGTCTGACGACAACAGGTCGTCTTCAAGAAGAGGGGAGTCAAGAGGACAGCTATCCATCTCCGTGTCCGTCAGTGAGTCATTGACCTCATGAAGAGACAGATTGGCTAAGTTGGAAGGGATGGCGTCCGTGAAGGACGTAGCTTCTGTGGTCGCATCAAAATGGGCCTTTGAAGGGATCTTCTCCGGTTCCTTGGCGTCGTTTTTATGGACTTTAAGGGTGATTGCCATGAAGCCATAGCTGATCACCCCTCCAGTACTGGTGATGGAAGGAAGCGACTCGTCATTAATGATAATGATGACACCTCTCGTGAGACCTTTAGGCTCATCCAGCTTGGCGATCTTCCAGTTGTCGGTGAGAAGGTTGCTGGTCCGAAGAATGCTTAAAATTTCTCCGGGATCCGAAGGCTCGAACGGAATCCTGGCGTAAGATCTGGGCCGGTTCGGGACTAGCTCCCTCGATAAAACAGCTTAAAGTAGCGATCAAATGCCTAAACCCTTTCATTGATGAGTCAAACGGAATTCAACTGATAAAAGTAGGTGGTCGACTGAACAATGCGAACATTCCAGAGGAGCAGAAACATTTATTACTTCTTCCCAAGAAATCGAACTTCGTTCTATCAATGGTTAGGGATATACATATGTATATCCAATTTTCATGGAGGGCCAAAGACTCTTGTTGCAATAATTAGACAGCGGTTTTGGATCGTCAACGCGAGAGATATCGCCAGAAAAGATGTCAGGAATTGCATACATTGCACCAGATACCGTCCGAAGTTACTGCAACAGGTTATGGGGGATCTACCCGCTGAAACACTTACTTCGTCTAGGCCCTTCTCTCGTTGTGGTGTGGATTTTTGCGGACCCATTTATACTTTCTATAAAATTCGTGGCAAGGTTCCCTATAAGACGTATGTGGCAGTCTTCGTTTGTTTTGTATCAAAGGCCTTGAAACCGTATCAGACTTATCTGCAAACGCCTTCATTGCAGCGCTCAAGCGTATGATTGGTCGTCGAGGTCTACCATACGAAATATTTTGCGATAACGCTACAAATTTCGTGGGGGCCGACTCAAAACTTCGAGATTTCCGCAAAATGTTGTTTCAACAAACATCACTAGATACCATTTACCACTTTTGTACTAATGACCGTATCAATTTTCGTTTTATCCCCACAGGACTCCACACTTCGGTGGACTATGGGAGGCCGCCGTCAAGGTTGCAAAGGGCTGCCTGTACCGAAGTCTTCACAACGCTAAGCTGACCTTTGAAGAGCTTTCGACGGCACTAGTCGAAATCGAAGCAGTGATGGATTCCCGGCCAATATCTCCGTTATCAACAGATCCCAACGACTTGGAAGCTTTGACCCCTGGACATCTTCTCATCGGAGCATCGCTGAAGGCCATTCCCGAAGCACCAGATGACGTATCCGACATCAGTTACCTGCAACGATGGCGTCGCATAAACGCTGTAAAAACGCATTTTTGGAATCGCTGGTCAGATGAATACATTAGCGAACTTCAACAACGGTCGAAATGGTCAACGCCTCAACCAAATCTACAAGTCGACACAATGGTCATCGTCCATGATGATAACCTTCCTCCCCAGAAGTGGTTGCTTGGGAGAGTCATCAAAACCATTCCTGGCAAAGATAGCAAGGTGAGAGTTGCTGACATCCGCACGACAAAGGGGATTCTGCGACGCCCAATCCGCAAACTTGCCGTTCTTCCTACTTGAAAGGGTACTTTCAAAGAGGGCGGAATGTAAGGGCACTTCATCAACATCATCTTTACTCTGAATAATCATTACATTTTGTGACTCTTTAATTTGAATTGTTTATCTTAAATTTGTAAAACTGAATCGTTAAAATAGATTATTAACATTGTACTAAATTTCGTTAACTTTTAAATTGGTGCTTAGAATTTTGGAGCAGCCATATTTTTCAATAATTAAATTCGTTAAAATTTATACCAATTATAAACTATAAATAGCAATAAAAGCAAATGCTCGATCTCTTTTTTTTAGAATGGCTGTCACCTTTTTTGCTTTACCAAGGACATTTATTTACTTATTTATTTAATTAGCTTAATACTAGCTACATAACACTTAATTCTAAAAACTTAAAGTAATATAATAATAATAAGATAGTGGGGAGGAGGAGGCTAAATGATTTGATTATTTCTTTATTTGGTCTTATAAAGTAACAGTTAAAAACTTAAACTATGAAGAGAGGGTAGAGTGCGGTCGAAATATGGTTAAGAGGGACTGTGGAGGGCGTTTCTCAAAGAGGATCTACTACAGTGAAAATTAAAATTATAATACATGCCGTTAGCCTTACGTAGGATTCTGGACATTGGTTCGTGGAAACCATAGTTAATGCGGTGGAAAACAAGGTGAAAGAGGGGTACGGATCTGAGTTTACGGGGATTGGTGTTGGACGAGATCATTTGCAATAGTGCGGGGCAGTCGATGTTACCAGCTAATAACTGATAGATAAAGACTACATCGGCAACATCACGACGTTTTTCGAGGGACTGTAAGTTGATCAGTCTCAAACGATCAACATAGGGCGGTAAGTTGAAATTGTCGACCCAAGGAAGACCGCGTAAGGCAGACCGTATGACCCTGCGCTGGACAGCTTCGATTCGTAGAATATGGATTTCGTAAAACGGGGATCATACCTGGCTGGCATATTCAAGGAGAGGCCTTACGAAGGTGATGTAAAGGGATTTAGTGACGTATGGGTCAGAGAATTCCTTAGACCAACGTTTCACAAATCAAAGTGCAGAATTGGCTCTACTAATGATGTTATCATTATCCCGACACGCAGGGAATTGTAAATGTATTTAAACAGCATTTTCAGCAGTTGCTGAATGGGCATAGTGTCAAGAGAGTGGTAGCGCAAGAAGAGCGCACTGTTCCAGTCGACGAAGAAGTAGTCCCCTCCCCCAGTATAGAAAAGGTTGGCGCAGCTATCAAAAAGCTGAAGAACAACAAGGCCGCCGGCTCTGATGGTTTACCAGCAGAGCTTTATAAATACGGGGGTGATGTTTTGGTACGGTGCATGCACCAAATCATTAGTAAAATATGGGTTGACGAAAGTATGCCCGACGACTGGACAATCAGCTCCATATGCCCTATGTACAAAAAAGGCGACCCTATGTCTTGCAAGAATTATCGAGGCATATCCCTACTAAACGTCGCGTATAAGATCCTATCCAACGTAATGTGTGAACGTCTTAAGCCTTTCTGCAACACACTAATCGGCAAGTACCAGTGTGGCTTCCGGCCCGGCAGATCAACTATAGACCAAATTTTCACACTGAGACAAATCCTGGGAAAGACCTACGAATTTCAAGTCGAAACTCACCACCTATTCATCGACTTTAAAGCCGCATATGATAGCATTCATCGCCTTGAGCTCTACAAGGCGATGGCCGAACTAGGGATCCCGCGAAAACTAATCCAGCTATGTCGCATAACGCTGGAAAACTCGCGATGCAATGTGCAGTTTGGAAGTAGTTCTTCTGAACTATTGCAAACGTGTACCGGATTTCGGCAAGGAGATGCGCTATCATGTGACTTTTTTAATCTAGTGCTGGAACCTGCGCAGGGCAGGTGTTAACACGGAAGGCACTATCTTTAATAAATCTGTCCAGCTCCTGGGATACACAGATGACATCGACATCATCGGTCGCTCCCAGCGTGCCGTCATAGAGGCTTTTACGGCAATCAAAGAACAGGCAGAAAGAGTTGGTCTTAAAGTAAATGAGGACTAAACCAAGTACATGCTGTCAACAAACAAAGATTCATCTGTCCACCGCCTAGGACAAAACGTCACTGTTGACAGTAATAACTTTGAGGTAGTCAAAGAGTTCACCTACCTCCATGAATGACACCCTAGTGGAAAGACGAAATGCATGCTCTACAAAACCCTGATCCTACCAGTCCTACTCTACGGTGCCGAGTGTTGCACGATAAGCAGGAAAGCAGAGCATGTATTGAACACTTTCGAGAGAAAAATTCTTCGTCGAATATTTGGTCCTGTATGCGAGGAGGGCGAATGGAGGAGAAGATACAACCGCGAACTCTATGAGCTGTATCACTATGTGGATGTAGTCCAAAAAGCGAAAACACGTCGACTACACTGGCTCGGCCACATCGAGCGAATGGACAACAATGCTCCAGCCAAGAGAAGTTTTGAATCCCAGCCCCCAGGTTCGAGACGACAAGGAAGACCGAACCTCCGTTTTAAGGACCAAGCAATCGCGGATGCCAGAGCGCTTGGTCTAGAGAACTGGAAACAGCGTGCCCAGGATCGAAGAGGATGGAAGGCTGCCGTGTCTCAGGCAGGGACCCTCCACGGGTCGGGAGCCCGTTAAGTAAGTAAGTAATGATGTTATCTATGTGGGCACGAAAATTAAGTTCCCTATCACAGATGACGCCTAGATCGCGTAAAGATGTGACAATGGGAACAGGTTCGTTGCAGATAATGTAGGGTCTGGGAGGTGATGGGAGAGGCTTGCGTGAGTATGTGCGTGCTTGGGGGCAAGGTTTCCAGGCAAAGGAACCAGAAGAGTAACAACTCCTAAGACCGTTAATAAGTTTTTTTTTTTTTTTTTTTTGCGAGGGTAGGTGAAAATGTTTCATGAGACACCATGAGGATCTACCGCACGTGCTCATGGTAGTGTGAGATTCTTACTCACTAAAAACACCTCCCCTTTTCGTGTTGACTACGACTAAGTACGTAAAAGCCTTATCAAGTAGTTTAAGTTTCGATAATAATAATTCGCGTTGTGCAGGTGGCTTTCCAGTGAAAGCACCTACTAATACCGTCATTATATGCGGCTATTCCTTATTGCGCTAAATCGAACGGTTTCGTTCTTTGTAGTCGGCGCACAAGGTTTGTCACGTCCAGAATTTGGAGTACGGCGTTATTGCAATGTCCATGAAGGCGAACACGGAGTTTGCGAGCAAAATTTGTTATTTCATCTTCGACGGTAGCTAGACCGAGGTCTCTGTGGTTACGTCGTTTCTAATGTACCACGGCGCATTAACGATTGTTCTGAGCACCTTATTTTGAAAGGTTTGTAAAATATTTCTATTGCTGGTTTTGGTACAACCCCAAAGTTGTATACCATACGTCCATACAGGTTTTAAGACTTGCTTACATATATAAGAGCAATTTGTTATACATGCTTAATTTGGAATATCTTCCAATCAGCCAATACATTTCTCTAAATCTAATTTCGAGCTCGTCGCGTTTCTTTTTAACGTGCGGCTTCCATTTGAGTTTCGCATCTAGTGTCATTCCTAGATATTTTGCTTCGTTTGCATACGGTATTTGTACCGAGTTAATGAAAACGGGTAAGTTGTTAATTTTCTTGTTAGTAAAGTTAACATGCGTAGATTTGGTTTCGTTGAGAACAATGCGCCAAACCTTTGTCCACTCGCAAAGCTCGTTGAAGCTTCACAGTTGCTGACTCGACTGAATTTTCTGTTGCCAGAATAGCCGTATCGTCCGCGAATGTAGCAGCAACGGTGCCTTCTTCTTGGGGTATATCGCGAGTATAGAGCAAGAACAAGACTGGACCAAGAACACTTCCTTGTGGAACTCCGGCAGCGATTTCCTTGAATTCCGAGTATTCGGCTCCATGCTTGACACGGAAAAGTCTGTTCTCCAAGTACGACTCTAAGATTTTGTACAACTCTTCCGGAAGTACCTGTCTAAGTTTATAATTCAAGCCTTCGTGCCACACCTTATCGAAGGCTTGAGAAACGTCAAGAAATGCGCTAGAACATATCTTTTTCTCTTCTATGGCCTTCTCAATTTCGTTGGTTATTCTATAAACCTGGTCAATTGTGGAATGCTTGATTCTGAACCCGAATTGATGATCAGGAATCAAACGTCTTTCTTCAATTACCGGTTTTAACCGTTTCAATAAGAGTTTTTCAAAAACCTTTGATATTATCGGCAGGAGCGATATCGGTCTGTACGACTTTTTGTCGTTTGGCGGTTTTCCCGGTTTTGAAACCATTATAACTTCGGCGACTTTCCATTGCCTTGGAACGTATAATAGTCTTAGCGAAGCATTTATAAGGTAAAGGAGTTTTATTAACGCTTTATTTGGCAACTCCTTGAGGACCTGTCCGGTTATTAGGTCATATCCAGGAGCCTTGTTATTCTTTAGATTTTTTATTACCTCGCAAAGTTCGGCTAATGACACGCTTCTTATTTTAAAGTTGTCTGGAGTCATAATAGTATTATTAATATTTTCTATTAATGCTTGCCCGGGAAATGGCTTAAACGTTTCTTCCAGATGCTCAGCAAATAAGTCGGCTTTTTCTTTATCGCCTTTTGCCCACTCGCCATTACATTTTCTTATTGGTAGCGATTGTATTTGGGGTTTTTTGATACCTTTCATAGCTTTCCAAAGAGAGTAATTCGAACTTTTTTCAGCAGACAAGCCTTCGAGATATGTAGAAATCTCGCGATCTTTAAAATCCCGTATCGCTTTTTTGAGCTTATTGCATAGGAAGTTCGAATGGGTTTTGTGCTGGGGAGCGCGAGACTGTTGCCATCTTTTGCGTGCTCTCCTCTTTGCCAGCATCAGTTCTTTTATTTCCGGCGGATATTTAATTTCGCTATTTCCGACTACTTTTCTTTTATATGGAGTGTTGTTCCACGCGGCGCTTTGTAAGACTTCAATAAATCTGCCGACTTCATGCTCTATTTCGCACGGTGTTCTAAACGACACATTCAGGGCAATATTTTCTTCACAGGCTTTCCTAAAGCCATCCCAGTTAGTTTTGTTGCTAGTTAATCTGGGCGCTCCTTCTTTTCTCATTAGGCGTTCGCTTATTGTCAATATGACTGGTGAATGATCTGAGGAGAGATCAAAGCATTCCTCGATGTTCGTTAAGTTTTTCACTACCCCTTTTCCAATAAAAAAGTCTATGCGGTCAGGCGTTTTTGCTATGTCGGAGGGCCAATAAGTCGGTTTCCCCGTCGAAAAGAAGTCAACAGCAAATTGCATGCCGGTTTCGTAGAGAAGTCTGCCTTTAGGTGAAATGCATCTCGAACCCCAAAAGGTGTGTTTCGCATTGAAATCGCCACCAATAATAAATTTCGGTCCAAGTGAGTTGAATAGACGTATTAAGTCATTCTTTTCTAGCGTGTATCGCGGAGGACAATAAATGGACGCGATGTTGTAATACATATTTTTAGTTTTTACTCGAACTGAAGTTATTTGCATTGCATCGAGTTCTATCGGTGAATTCAAAGAGTGCTCAATACAGTCTTTAATTAAGAGCGACGATCCGCCCCTAGCCATTTCGGATGGGTGGTATGCATGATAGGCATAGTATCCTCTAATTTTAACCCGAGATTCCTTTGTCAGATGGGTTTCAGAAATCAAGCATATGTCAATGTTCTGTTTGCGTAGGAATACTTCCAGTTCGTCGATTCTTTGCAGAAGGCCGTTTGCGTTCCATGTTAAAATTTTAAGTAACTGGTTCATGTTCATAATTTTGTCCGTGGCTTGCGAGCATTATGCTCGAGGTTGTTAAGTTTTTCGAATATGAGCTTATTTGTCTTGCTTTGCTCCTCGAGTTTTGTGAGAATTATAGAGAAAACTTGTTGCATTGGATCTAGCGCAGGCCTATTTTGCTTATTTGCTTGCGATGCGGCTTGCGCGTACGTTTGCGTATCAGCAGATGGCGTTTTATCCTGGACTTTTTCCGTTTTCTCCTTTGCGGGCTGGCGTTAATAAGTGAAATATCACGTGTGGTGAAGAGCCACATCCTGCACGAGGTGTCCCTGCTTTAAACTGAATATGACGGATCTAAAGAGAAAAACTTGAAAAAACCCGTAATCCGGGATGTAAAACTACCGTGCCCATGGGATGAATAGCACTACGTGAGTGTGTTTTCTAACGGTGAACTCTGAATACCTGGGGCATTCAGTTTCAATAAATTCCCCTTACCTGCATACTGGGGGTGAGTGCAGGCCGACATCTTCTTCCTCCTTACTCGTGGGACTCAAATGGATGAACAAAAAAATAACCTTTTTAAAAAAGCGCTCAATAAAAATCGATCTGGTAGGAGTTGACGAAGAAGCTCTTCTTCTTCATGCCTCGGATGGCGAAATCGTTGGAGCAATTGACGTTAAGCTAGAAAACTAATTTCTAGAATCTAGCGAAACTTGCTCCATCGGCATCTCATCCTTCTCTAACATGTCGACATCGTCTAAGCGGTCGAACATGTGGACACGAGCGAAGTTACGCCGATGGGACCGCCTAAATCTGCGACAAGCCATTGCCGGTCAGGACGCAGGTTGACCTCATCGGCCAAACCGGGGCAGATGTCCAGCTCCACGGTACTGCGAGAGCCAACAAGGAGACCATCTAGCTCAATGGCTGGATCATTCCCACCGTTGAGTGAGAGAGTCAATCCGGAGGCAGGTGGGGTGAAGGTGGACAATTTCAGCGTGACATGTCATAGCTTTTCAAGAGGGAAGGGTACTGCCTGCACTGCCTGACGAACGCAGTCCTGTGGAGAAGGGGATCGACTCCTCCACTAGTAGTTTTGCGACAGTAGTTAGCGCAAGCGGTCCTGGCATGTGATTAGCCCAACCGTCTGCAATGAAAAAGACCAGCGACCACACTATAAGCACACCGACGACTCTACACAACCGAAAGCGTAACGCTATTCGGATTATACACCGGCTTAAAAAGTGTGATCCGAAGTCCTACACGGACAAGGATAGAGCTGCTCTGGACAGAGCACGCAACACGCTCAAGCGGGCGGGTCCTAAAACACGCGATGCGACTAGGACGGGCCAGAAGGAGAGACGACTCCCTACGGCGAAGGGGGGAAGCCACTTGCTCCACAGGCTTCGGCCAGCAGCCAACCCCGGTTCATCTGGGTCGGAGCTGGCTGCAGGCTTCTCTGCTTTGGTAAAACTGGACAAGGAAGGGGAAGGGACGGCGGGAGTCTGAACGCGATGAGGAGGAAAAGCCACTTGCTATCCACCTCCGTCAAGAACGGACCTAAGTCCCTTTCAACCGGTTCAGGCAAGGGCCCGCAACCCAAACCTGGGCTAGTTGTGAGATGTTCCGGAACCGGCACGAACGCAAGAGGACGTGGCGTGGGGCAGACTAGGGGAGCTGGTAGGAGACTGTTTGGGACGAGGAGGAAAAGCCACTTGCTCTCCACCTCAGCCGCGCACAGACTCATGCCCCCGCCAGTTGACTCGAATGTGGTCGCAAGATCCGCATCCGAGCCGGTTGCGGGTTGCTCCAAGAGAGGTAGGCACGACGACACTACTTCACCCCTATCGGGTAGAGTTAGTAAGAAACAGAAGCTAGCTAACAACAGCTTAGTTAGGCCCGACCTACAGATCGCGATCGTCGACTATAGCCAACCCAATCGAAGGTTAAGTAGCGACCAATGGAGGCTGGTGGAGCTGCGGATACTCGACGGAGTAAACGATGCTATCGTTAAGAACCAGGGAGATATTCCTTTCTTCGACCAGCTTACCACATTCAAAGGTTTTAAGGTACTGGCGTGTGAAAACTAAACCACGCTAAAATGGCGTAAGTCCTTTGTGACTAATACGCAGGCTGCATGGGAGAATGCCGACATTTGACTCCTCGAAAAGAAGGACCTGCTACAGTTCACCAGGCCCAAAGGGCGTATCCTGATATCTGGCCTACATATCTCTAGAGAGTGGATAGAAGGAACCTCAACCCTGAGATCTTCAGTGAGAACTGGGAGGTGCTGGAAGTGGGTGAGCACACAGAAGCAGGTACGGAGATAGTGGTCTTGCTCAACCACAAATCGATGCCAGTCAACTGTACAACTTTAAGGTCCGCATTGGAATAATCGGTCTTATTTTATTTTTTTATTTATTTATTTTCAGAAGGACCGCCGTCTGCACTAACCCGCTCCTTAGTACTAAAGGTGGAGCAGGAAAGATGGGACCTGCTAATTTGATGCGACGCAAACTCTCATCACGCATAATGGGGTAGTGGTAGCACCAATCCTCGCGGTGAGTCATTATTTGAATTCATAATTGAAAATAACCTTATTGTAGCTAATACAGGGGATGAACCAACCTTTGTAGCTTAGAATAGGCAGGAAGTTTTAGATGTAACGCTAACCAGTAACTCTAATACTTTGATAATAGACAAGTCGAAGGTTTTAAGGGAATAATCCTATTCCGACCACAAAATTATTGAATTTTTCATAGAGCAGAGGTACAACCCACCTAACCCCTACAGAAATCCCAGGAAGGCTGATTGTGATCTCTTCAGAAATGAGGTAGGGTGAGGCAGGGTCTGCTGCTGGAAAGTAATTATCATAGCCCTGCGGACGTTGACCGTAAAGCTGAGGATATAGCATCCATTTTTAGATAGGCATACGGTAAAGCGTGTCCAGTGGCGAAAAGAAGGAACAAAATGTCGCCCCCATGGTGGACCAAAGAACCAGCCAACATCAGGAAATCAACTAGGAAACTCCTGAATGTAGCCAAAAGAACAAAGTCAGAGGTCGACTGGGAGCTATATAAAGCCAGTCAGAGGAATTTTAAGAATGAGACTCAGCGAGCTAAACGCCACTCTTGGCAACAATTCCGCTGTGAGATTGAAGGCATGGCAGAATCTGCAAGGCTGAGGAAGGTCCTCTCCAGAAAATCAAAAGCCCTAGGATCTCTCAAAGACCCCAATGGTAATTGGATTGAGCCTTGTTCAGAATCATTACGATTGCTGTTAGACACGCACTTTCCGGGGTGTACGACACAACTTGAAAATAGTAACAGGAACAGCTATGCATCGAGAGGGGAGCCGCCGACGGATATGATTACAGAGGAGAGAATTGAGTGGGCAATCAGATCGTTCTCCCCCTTCAAATCCCCAGGACTCGACGGTATACTCCCGATCATGTTGCAAAAGACCACAACCACTATCTTTCCGGTACTTAAGGAACTTTACCTTAATAGCCTCAGATGGTGTTATGTACCAAGAGCATGGAGAAGGGTTAAAGTTGTTTTCATACCCAAGGCCGGTAAAGCAAGTCACACGACTGCCAAAGACTTCCGGCCAATAAGTCTTACCACCTCCAGTCTGAAAACTCTCGAAAGATTGGCTGATATTTACATCAGCAGCAGATTGGGCCGGTGGCTGGGTGTTGTAGTAATAGGGTACGCTCTGATTGGTATCAACTTGGCGATGCCCAGTGTTGTAACTGTTACTACACATCAATTGTGCTTATTTTACCTCCTCGTAACCCCTCGGTAGCCACTGGGTACTGGTTGTAGTCCACCCGGACTCAACTTGCTAAACTTATAAGCGCGAGTGTTGACCAGAAGACAAAAATTGCAGCACTATAAACACGACAGCGGAAGAATTCCCTAGATGGAATCAACGGTGGCGTCTATAACTTCCGGATCGGGAGCAACACCTTATCTGGGCTACTTCAACATATTTGGAGCTGAGGCCAATAAGGATTTCCAGGAATCGGTTGGGTTCCTGGAAAAGAGATGGTGGCGGATGAGCCCTACAGGGGCCAATGGCAGCGCTCACATCCCCGAAGTGGGTTACCGACATCGGTTAAACCGGCCCCTCGTCCCAGGGGTTAAAACAATGGACCTGGTCCTCCAAGTTGGGGGTTGTGCACCGGGGTAACTGCCCTGTCACGGAAAAAAAATTTAGTTACAAAGCAACAACAAGCCTCGGATACGGACGGATTCACTGATGACAACCCATGCAAACGAATTAAGGACAACGAATTTCGGATCTGCACGTGGAATGTTAGGTCCCTTAACAGACCTTATTTGGATGTGGATTTGTCGTTGGAGGCAGACTTAGGCAGGAAGTCTTAAACTTCAGGTATGTAAGCGAACGCCTCACGACAATCCGTATCAAGGCTAAATTCGCCAATTCGCCAACATTAGCTTGATATGCGCACATGCCCCCACAGAGGAGAAAGACGACGACACCAAAGACAGGTTCTACGAGCTCTTGCACAAGACATACGAGCAGTGCCTTAGCTATGACATTAAGATTGTCCTAGGCGATTTTAACGCAAAGCTAGGAAGAGAGGGCTTCTTTGGTAGTACTGTCGGAAAGCACAGCCTACACGACACCACCTCCGATAACGGATTTAGGCTGGTCGACTTTGCTGCGGGGCGGAACGTTGTCGTAGCTAGTACGTGGTTCCCACATCTCGATATCCACAAAGGAACATGGAGATCTCCTGATCAATCAACCGTCAACCAGATTGACCACATTGCGATCGACGCAAGTCACTCCTCCAGTATTATGGATGTCCGAACGTTCCGAGGGGCCAACATTGACTCGGATCACTACCTTGTTGTAGCCAAGGTATGACTGCGGATATCCAGAACACCACCAAGACAAGGGAATACTGTGAGGAAATTTGACTCGGACGGCTGCAATCGCAAGAGATCACCAGATCCTTTTCCGATCGAGTCTCTCTCAATCTCTCAAGAGGTCCTATGCCGCCAGCATCAAGTATTGAAGACCAGTGGCAACATTGCCAAAAAGCGATCAGAGATGCCGCCTCTGATGTGCTGGGTTTCACACGGCCACCACAACGAAATCCCTGGTTTGACGACGAGTGCTGGCAAGCACATGCAGCGAAACAAGAGGCTTACAAAGCGGCTCTGCATAGAAAGACCAGAGGCACCCGCGAGCTCTACGGGCAGAAGAGGAGAGACGAACACAAGCTTTTCAGAAGGAAAAAGAAAGAGCATGAGAAGCGCGCGATCGAGGAGATAGAGGGATGTTATAGCAGGAATGAGGTTCGGAAGTTTTACCAAAGGGTAAAAAGAACCTGTCAAGGTTACAGAGCCCGAACCGAGGCCTGCAAGGATGAACAAGGGAACATCGCAGTAGAATCGCAGTCGATGCCGAGGATATGGAAGAACTACTTCTCCAGACTGTTTAACGGCGACGACGAATCAAATCCCGCTGTCAGGCAGAATGAACCATTCAACCTGGACGACGAAGACCAACAATTCCGTCCACCCGACCTGGACGAGGTGAAGACAGCCATTTCGAAGCTTAAGTCCAACAAAGCTGCTGGGGCTGACGGCCTAACTGCCGAGCTGTTCAAAGCAGCAGGCGATGACTTAGTAAGGAGCATGCACCAACTCATCTGTAAAATATGGTCGCAGGAAAGTATGCCCGATGAATGGAACCTCAGCATTGTTTGCCCGATCCTCAAGAAAGGAGACCCTCTGAACTGCACCAACTACAGAGGCATCAGTCTTCTTAACATCGCTTACAAGATCTTATCTGCCGTCTTGCGTGAACGCCTGAAGCCGTTCGTCAACAACCTGATCGGTCCATATCAGTGTGGTTTCAGGCCAGGAAAGTCCACCATCGACCAAATATTCACACTGCGGCAGATCTTGGAAAAAACCCAGGAACTTCAAATCGATACCCACCACCTCTTCATCGATTTTAAGGCGTTTGTGAGTATCGAGCGTTTGTGAGTATCGAGACGGAGGCGGCGAAGATGAGTTTAGCGGTCAATGAGGGCAAGACGAAGTATATGCTGTCAACAAGAAAGGACTCCCAACACCGACGTCTCAGACAGAACGTCACTATAGACAGCTATAACTTTGAGGTAGTTAAGGACTTTGTCTACCTAGGCTCCGCTATAAATTCAGAAAATGACATCGGCGCTGAGATTAAACGAAGAATAACTCTTGCTAATCGCTGTTTCTTTGGGCTAAGAAGACAATTGACTAGCAAAGCCCTCTCTCGAATAACTAAGGTGGCCCTTTATAAGTCCTTAATCGTCCCAGTCCTGCTCTACGGCGCAGAGGCATGGACTCTGTCTAAAGCGGATAAGGTTGCTCTTGGCTGTTTAGAGAGGAAAATTCTTCGGGTGATTTTTGGTCCCGTCTGCATAGACGGGGAGTGGAGGAGGAGATACAACGACGAACTGTACGGGCTGTACAGCGACATCGACTTAGCCAGAAGAGTGAAGGTCCAACGACTGAGGTGGCTGGGTCATGTAGAGCGGATGGACATCAATGCTCCAGCTCGGAAAATCTTCGAACCAACTTGGCGTGCGAAACTGGAGACAGCTGGCAAAAGATCGAGATCGCTGGCGACGCTTGTTGGTTGAGGCCCAGGACGGTGCCGTGACATAAGGCCATCATCATCATCATCATCTCATCATCATCTTCCAATGGCCCGCTTATCCACTATGAGGGTCGCGGGTTTAGGGAGCTTAAGTGGACTCTCCACATTTGCCGATCTTCCGCCATCGACTCTAACTCATCAGGGGCTATCCCCATACGGGTAGAGGTGAGATATCGGACTTGGTCCAGCCATCTCATCCTAGGCCTGCCCAGGGGACGCCTACCCGATGGGACGTCTTGGAAACCGAGTTGATGACATGCGTTTGACGTGCCCAAACCATCGAAGTATGGACCTCTCCGTTCGAAGAAGTAGCTGCTCGACATTGAGTGCCTCGCGTACTCTGGTGTTCCTAACCCGATCTCGCCGAGTCACCCCAGCAATAAAACGAAGAAATCTCATTTCGGCAGCTTGTATCCGCGACCTTATTCTTTCGGTCATTACCCAAACCTCATGACCATAGGTGAGGGTCGGAACAATCACTGAATTAAAGACCGACAACTTAGCTTCGATGCCAAGTTCGGCCCTCCTGATAACAGATTGACCAAGCTGTCTCAAAATTGCTCCAGCCTGACCAATCCTACAGGATAACTCAGTATTGCTCCTACCATCACTCGTGAATAGGACCCCGAGATACTTAAACTTCTCCACCTGTTTCAATGGGACTCCACTAACATGCAGAGTGCATTGAACAGGTGTTCTGGAAATTACCATTACCTCTGATTTGTCCACGTTTATCTTCATCCCAGTTTCAACACAGACGGCGACGAACCTGCCTAGTGCGCGCTGAAGTTCGGTCTGGGTGGACGTAAGGATGACCAAGTCATCAGCAAAAAGCAGATGACTTATCCTTAAGTCTCCCAATTCGAAACGTTCCTCACCAAGGCTGCGCTGTAACATCCAATCCATATACACTATGAAAAGGAGAGGTGACAGAACGCACCCCTGGCGAAGTCCAACGCCCACAGTGAAAGGTGTCGACTTAACGCCGTTCACCCGAACACAGCTCTTACAGTTAGTGTACAGAGATTGAATGGCCCTCAGAAGAGAACCGTCAATCCCGTACTCCTGCAATACACTCCAGAGTTTACCTCGAGGGACCCGATCATATGCTTTCTCCAAATCCACAAAACAACTGTAGATAGGTTTGGCATACTCCCAGGCCTTCTCAAGTACCATTCTGAGAGTGAACAACTGGTCGGTTGTGCTTCTACCTGGACGAAAGCCGCACTGCTCATCGCCCAACCGGGACTCGACCACAGCTCTGGAACGCGTTTCCAACACCTTTGCAAATACTTTTCCGGGGAGACTTAAAAGAGATATACCCCTATAATTGGAGCAATCCCTCTTATCCCCTTTTTTAAAAAGAGGAACAATCACCCCAGTTTGCCAATCACTAGGTGTTTCACCGCATTCCCACGCCACTTTAATGACACGAGAGAGCCATTCCACTCCCTCTTTACCCAAAGCCTTGAGCATTTCTGGCCGGATTTCATCCACACCAGCAGATTTGCCGACTTTTAGCGCTTTAATCGCCAAAGTCACCTCCTCTACGGTGGGACTATTCTCCGCCCTACTCAAAACCATGGGTCTGCCATCCTCAGTGCCCTGTTCGGGATTGAGCAACTCCGAAAAGTGCTCGCTCCATCTGCGCAAGATGTCCTTGTCATCGGAAAGAAGTACACCATCTTTGGATTTGACTCCTTCGATGATATTAAACTTCCTTCCTCTGAGACGGCGGATGGTCTGCCAGAACACCTTGTTTGCAGATCTGTGATCACAGTCCAATTTCTCACCGAACTCCTTCCAAGACTGCTCCTTAGCTGCTTTAACAGCCAGCTTGCAAGTTCTTCGCGCCTCCATGTACCGGTTCCGAGAAGCTGAATCCCCCAAGTGTATCCACACCTTGAAGACTTCCTTCTTCTCTCTGATGGCTTCTTGAACTCCGGGTGTTTTAAACTACGCAGTTCTTTTCTCACCACCAGCCGCCACACCGAGCCGCTTCACTCCGCAAACACCTCCTGCAGAGGCAATGACTGCTGTTGAAAACAACCGCCATTCTTCCTCTACATTTGTCGGAACAGTTGGAATTTGTTCAAACCTTTCGGAAACCTGTCGTGCAAACTCCTCCCGTATCTCATCGTTCTGTAAACTCTCCCACCGTATGCGTGTAACCAGCCTTGGTTTACGCTTTGGTAGGACAGGTACTTTATCGTTGAGATACAAATTGCACAACACGAGGTGATGATCAGTTGACAGTTCAGCCCCTCTCACAACACGAACGTCACAAACCATCCTTTTAACACACGATGGTACCACAAAGAAGTCTATCAGCGATTTCTGCTGAAGACTCTGACGGTACCATGTGTATTTATGGATGTTTTTGTGCGGAAAGAAGGTGTTCATAATGGACATGCCATTTGCACAGCAAAAGTCCAACAACTTCTCTCCGTTCGCATTCTGATCCGGGTCGCCGTTCCTCCCAATCACACTTCCCCATGTCATTACGTCCACACCCACGTGAGCATTGAAGTCCCCCATCAGGAGATAAGAATCCATATCTGCCACCTGTTCTAAGGCGGCATCTACTTCATCCAAGAAAGCTGCATACTCCGACTCCAGATTCGGCGCATATACCTGCACCAGAGCCAGAGTTGACCTTTCAAGCTTAAGCTTTAAGATCGCAACTCTCCCTCCCAATGGTATCCACTCCAGTACTCTGCCTGCCAGCCTGGGACTCGTGAGTATCCCCACTCCCGCCTGAGCAGACATTGAAGGTGCTACTCCTGACATGAAGAGTTTCCACCCATCCGAAAGGTCCACAGTTCTAGAACCCCTTTGCTTTGTTGAGGAGATACCAACTATATCTAGTCGATATTTAGTAGCCTCCCCAATGAGCTCAAGGTCTTTTCCTGTGAGCGAAGAAATGTTCCACGTGCCTATCCTAAGTCGATGCCGTTGTCGAAAAACCGAAAGTCCACTTATGCCCCCCTCGGGGCATAGCGCATCTCCCCTTTGACCCCCGTAATGGTTTGCGAGACCATTGCCGGGAAGCTCGTAGCCGTTTCGGGTTGAACCCGGCCGGCTGCCGAGCGGGACAAGCCGACCACCAGACGCTCGCATGCTGCCACCCTCTAGGCCTGGCTCCGAAGGGCGCCCTGGCATAGCAGGCTTGGCAATATCCGAGGCCATGTGTCTCCGTCTTGTCATCATTGGGGGGTTGCGCTTCGTTAGCCATATCTGGGCAGTACGGGTAGCTCAACTATAGCTACTCTACCCGCACTTCCCAGACATGTTGCCCGCCCCCCACCGCGAGGAGGTCAGCTGCACGAGGGGGCATATTTCAAAATATGGTATTATGACACTTTCACAAAGCGACATAAAGCCATATTTCTAGGTATGGCCTTATGTCGCTTTGTGAAAGTGTCATAAGCCCATATAATTTTGAGACATTAGACCATATGCGCTTTGCAACTACAAAAACTTTAGTTTTGGTACAGCATCTGTATAATAAAAAATTTAACATGTATGGGGGGGCATGCTGCCCCCCTGCAACCCCCCTGCCTGGGATCACTGTAGGATTTGGGGTAGGTGCGAGGTTGGGTATATGCAAAGTTGCTGTCCTATGTTTCTCATGGATATAAAGAAACTTTGCATACACCCAACCTTGCACCTACCCCAAATCCTACAGTGATCTCAAGCAGGGGGGTTACAGCATGCCCCCCCATACCTATTCCATGGGTTATTGTACAAATGCTGAAACTCAACCGAAGTTTGGGGTGAATCCCTTCCATTCGACGAAAAATATAACGCACACAACACCAAAAACACATTTAATTTCGATCGACGTTATTATCAAAAAATCCATTTGAAAGTGACATAAACCCATAATGGCCCTATGACGCTTTCGCAAAGCGACATAAAGCCATACCTAGAAATATGGCCTTACGTTGCTTTGTGAAAGTGTCATAAGGCCATATTTTGAAATATGGCCTTATGTCACATGGCCTTATGTCACGGCACCGCCCAGGACTACGCCGGTCTGTAGCGCCACCTTAAGTAAGTAAGTAAGCAGATTGGGCCCGGGAGATCTATCTCCAGCACAGCACGCCTACACGAAAGGTAAGAGTGTAGAAACAGCACTGCACTGTGTTGTCGGCTCAATAGAGAAACTGCTGCAGGATAAGGAATATTAACTAACCGCCTTCCTGGACATTGAAGGAGCCTTTAACAATGTTGTTGGCACCATCTGTGCGCGGGCGCACGTAGCCGTCTTGTGGCATGACCCTAACACCAGCGAAGTGAGGACATGCAAAAAATATAAATAAAAAAAGGTTTCGATGGTTTCTCCGTTCTTAGTTTTCCTACTTTTGCATTTTGGCGGCGTGGCGGATAGATATTACGATATTAAGATAAATATTAAGAGGGTAGACCCAGTTGTGACTGTCAAAAAACGCTCTTTTTTAGGATTTTCTTGTGGCGTTGCATTAAAATAATTTATAACAAATGTTTTTTCATGTGATAGATATGTATTTACAGAATCTATTAAATTTTTTTTATGGGAAAATATTGAAAAATAAATGAGATACAGCAAATATGGGAGGGGTCCAAAAAAAAAAGTGTTTTGCGGTGATCACTGCTGCTCGTCACTGGATCATGCGAATTCAAAAAAAACAAAAAGAATCATTAGTTAATTACATAATGCTCTGGTTGAACGAAGGGATTTGAAAAATTTTGAACTTTCACAAAATGGCGGATGTTGAAAGTCAAAATTCTTAATTCGACTACAATTTCGCTCGCATATTCGGCTACAAAAAAAAACTTATCGTCCAAAAAAAAAATTCTTCGTTTAACTGGAGGACAATTATGTATAAAATAAGTGAGAAAAATTTCAAACCGATCGGCAAAGCCGTTTTCAAGTGCTCCACAACATAAAGCGAACTTAAATCGGCTGAGTAACCTACTGAAACAGACTATAAGCAATTTTAAGAACCGTGCAATAGGTACCTTCCTCGAAAACCTAACAGCGGAAAAAGAATCTAATTATTCGCTTTGGAAAGCTATAAAAGGCACCAAAAGACCAAAAATCCCTACGCGGCCAATCAAGACAAGTAATGGCAAATGGGCGAAAGGAGATAAAGAAAAAGCGGACATTTTCGCGGCCCATCTGGAAGAAACATTCAAGCCATTCGATGGCCGAGCACTTAATCAAAATATCGAACGCGAGATAGCACCTGGCACTTACACAATAAGAAGTGCAACGCCAGCGGAACTCATTCAGGAAATAAAGAAATTAAAACCCAAAAAAGCTCCTGGTTACGACTTAATAATCGGGGAAATTTTAAAAATGCTGCCTAGAAAAGCCTTAATCAAGCTTCTCTATATTATAAGTGCTGCGCTTATCCTATCCTATCCTATCTTACTAATCCTGCTAATATTATAATTGTGAAAGTTTGGATGTTTGGATGTTTGTTACCACGTATCGCCTAAACGGCTAAACTGATTTCCATAAAACTTCGTGAGTAGATATTCTGTATCCTGACTTAACACATAGGCTTAATTTCTATTTCTAAAAATGCATACTTTATTAGGAAACAGCCATTTATTTGTGTCCATAAAAAACCACTGACCTGCGCCATTCAGCCAGCAGCACATCGAATCGTTCGCAAATCGTGATCGTGTGTTGCTTCTGCTTAAGGGTGGTTTTTCCTTCTTTTTTTTTGTTGCCTTTTTATTTCTCTCTTTGCCTCTAAATGATCGTAGCCTCTTAATGATCGTTTTCAATAAAATGAGACACATCGGTTCGTGATCGTGTGTTGTTTTTATTTTGCCCAGTCGTTTTTCATTCCTTTTTATTCTACGTAGTTTTTTTTTTTTTCGTGAGGAGAGGGTGATGATTTGCCGGTTGGTATGACAATTGTTTACTTTTCTCTCCTGGCATTTTTTTAATGGAATCTTTTTTTTAGGTAGATATAAGTTATAGGTTCGCGTTGCGCGAATTATAAAAAAACAAACGTATTGTGACTTTAAAACAACTGAACAGATTTTATTTTACTCAACTTCTTTTTATACAAAATTTCGATAATATAATTTGCTTAATAAGTATATGCTTTCCAGGAATTACAATTTGCTTATTCTATTTCTTAGTATTACAATATGCAACACTGCTGAGGTGAGCAATTAGTTTTCTGTGGGAATGGGAAAATAATGCGAGTATAGCTTACTCAGCATATTGTGCATTTGTGGGAATTGGTGATGGGGAATACATTGGTATTTCGGTGTTAACTTATATGAACAGCGCACCGATGTGACGCGTCAGCCTGGTTATGAGATTGTGTGTGTTTGATGTGTGTATAATATTGCAAGTTGGGAAAGGGTGATTTTTGTTTTTGTTTGCTTCTGTATTTAAAGAATGTATTCGAGTTAGGACTTTCGACTTAAAATTAATTAGACTAGGAGTATGACTTTTCGAAGGAAAACTGAACGAAATGCAAAAATAGGGTGAAGGAATTCGAGTTAGATGGAAATTCGAATTAAAAGAGGTTCGACTTAGAGGGATTCGAGTGCATTGTGCAATGGCTTCTATTGAAGACTCTGCACAGAGACGTAATCGAAGCCAGCATTTTCGCAGGCGTCAAAAAGGGAGAAACCGTCTTCATCCCCCACATTCCCCTGATACCACTTTGAATTCAAACGTCTGCAATTTTCCGTTAAGGTTTTCTACGCCATGACCATCAATAAAGCACAGGAGCAGAGTTTGAAAGTAGATGGTTGGATCTGAAGAGTGATTGTTTGTCTCATAGCGTACGTAGAATCAGTTCACCTGACGACCTGGGCATCCTAGAGCCAGAAAGAAAAACCAGGAATGTTATTTACAAGGAGGTAATATGAGGAATTGAAAGTCTATACTTAATTATCAACTTCCTGAAACCCGGGCAATCACATAGAGTATAATGTGACTTTTTTCCACGCAGAGGTAGTCGCGAGTACCAGCTAGTATTAGAATATGTCCCGAGCCAATGGAAAATTGCGGAAGTCATAATGATATTAAAACCAGGAAAACCGCCGAGTGACAGGAAATCTTACAGACCTATTCCGCTGCTCCCAATTATTTCTAAAATCTTCGAGAGATTATTGCATAAGCGCTTACAGCCAATCATCGAGGAACAGAATCTTATCCCCGATCACCAGTTTGGGTTCAGAACCAAACACTCAACTATTGATCAGGTGCATAGAATCACTGATGTTATAAAAAAAGCTCTTGAAGAAAAAAAGATCTGCTCAAGCGTATTTCTTGATGTCTCGCAAGCCTTTGATAAGGTTTGGCATGAAGGGTTGAAGCTTAAATTACGTCAGGTTCTGCCTGCAGGCCTATATAATATACTGACAAGATATCTTGGGAATACACTCTTCCGTGTCAGACACGGAAACGAATATTCGCAATTCAAAGAAATTACAGCCGGCGTACCCCAAGGAAGTGTCCTTGGCCCGCTTCTGTATCTTCTGTATACCCGAGATATACCGCAAGAAGAAGACACTGTTCTAGCTACGTTTGCCGATGACACTGCTATTTTAGCAATCGGCAAAACGATCAAAGAAACAACAGTAAAACTACAAAGGCATGGCGGATCGCCCTCAACTAAACCAAATCTGTCCATGTAAATTTCACTTACAAGAAAACGAACAGTTTACCTATCCTTATAAACTCGATTCGTATTCCCTTCGCAAACGAGGCTATATACCTCGGAATGACACTCGACGCTAAATTAAAATGGAAGTCGCATGTGAAAAAGAAACGTAGAGAACTCGATAACAAATTCAGAGAAATGTATTGGTTACTTGGGAAACATTCACAGCTTAATACTGAGAACAAACTGCTGTTATATAATCAAGTGCTAAAGCCGGTTTGGACACATGGTATACAACTCTGGGGTTGTACCAAAAAAACAAACACCAATATTCTACAAACTTTTGAAAATAAAGTGCTAAGAGAAATTGTCAACGCACCATGGTACGTAAGAAATGATGATATACATAGAGATCTCGGAATTCCTACAGTCGAAAATTAAATTAAAATCTTCGCGCGAAAGCACAAAAATCGAGTTAGCGAACACGTTAATAATAAAGTCCTACAACTTCTGGACGAAAGAAATGCATTGCGCCGTCTACAAAGGACCAAACTTTTGACTTAGCACGTTAAAAATTAACAGCGCCTAAATAGCGGAACATGCAGGAACTTTTATTTGAAAGGCACCTGCTAAACGTCTCTATTTCGTGATAAAAAAAATTGCTTGATAAGCCCTTACTTAGTTGCAGTAACTAACAAATTTATATTGAAGGGAGGTGTTTTTTAGTGAGTAAGAATCTCACACTACTATGAGCACACGTCTGCGGTCCTCATAGTGTATGCAAGATTTTCACCTACCCGGAAAAAAAAAAAAAACTTTTTTTAGCCACCGCAAATGGCTCTAAAAACTTAATCACAATTCTTAAAAATTCTTATTCGTGGCCCTTTCTGACCTACGGTGGCCTAGTATGGTGGCAAGCCGTTAACAAAATTACTAACTTGAAGGCCATCACGAAGGTACAAAGACTGGCGTGCATTGGAACTACCAGTGCAATGAGAACAACACCAACTGTAGGACTTGAGGCTATCCTCAACCTACTCCCGATGGATATCTTTGTACGACTCTCGGCGGCCATCAGTGCATTGCGAATAAGCCAGTCCGACTGTTGGAAACCCAATGCAAAAGGTCATACTGCAATACTACAGAAGTATCTAGGCAATGTATCGACAACAGACTACATAGCACCGTATCTAGATTTCATAAGACCATTTTTAAGTTTACATATGTATTTATATCCGAGCAGCGAGGATTGGAAAAATGGGCAAATGCCAAATGCTCAATCCATTGCTATCTACACCGACGGATCCAATTAAAACAGGTGTGGCTTAACAATGCTAACAGCACTGCATTGAACTAGCCAAACAATAACGCACCAAGACCACTCATTTCCGTCAGTGCGATTCAGAAGTCGCCTGTCTACGTCCCACGTGAATCAAATCAACCAACAACAGCCCATGTGCCATCGACTAACGCGCGAGAAGAAATTAATAATCTCACCAATGCCCAGTTAACAACCAGGAACACAATTTCCAAAGAACTGCCTAGTTTCAGTGGTTATCCAGACGAGTGGCTGGTATTTATTAGTTCGTTCGAGCACTTCACGAAAATTGCAGGGTATTCCAATGCCGAAAATTTAATACGGTTGCAACGGTGCCTTCACGGAAAAGCTCTGTCAACCGTTAAAGATCGCTTGCTGCTGCCAAACATGGTTCCAGACATGATAAGAACTCTCCGTATGCTATACGGTCGACCTGAACATATACTACAGGCTATGATTGTCAAAGTAAAGTATGCTGTGGCTGTCCGGAACGTGGTGGCCATTATGAAAACGTCTCATATGACGGCGCATTTAAACAATCCTATGCTGCTTCAGGAGTTTGTTGAGAAGCTGACCCCGCATTTACTGCTGAATTGGGCGATATATTCAAAGAGTTTATCATCTGTCACTTTAGCCATATTTTCAGACTGGTTGTATGAGATCGCTGAAGCCGCTTGCTGTGTGACAACGTTGGCTATATCGAGCCCTACAGAAAAGCGGACCAATCGACGTAGCACCCACAATACAATTCCACCTGTCGATGAGGATATAAATTCCCACCCAAGGCAGCCCAAGGCATGTTACTTATGCAAGGATACTCACTCGCTAAGCATGTGCCCACATTTCCAAAAGGTGGGACGTTCGGAAGGATGGAATGTTGTCCGACAGAATAACTTGTGCTTTACTTGTTTGGGAAAGCCTCCGCGCTCCTGATGTTCGGTGCAAAGCCCTTGTGGGGTAGGTGGATGTGTGCTGAAACACAACCGACTGCTGAATAACTACACAAAGGTTTCTACCACCAATACTTCGACGAGTTCCGCTGTGAGGCAGAGGGCTAACGGGAGAGTTAACTCGACTGTGGGATACCATGCTAATTCAGTGAGCACCGAATAAAAAGTCAATTGATACATTTGCCTTTGTAGATGAAGGTTCGTCTTTAACCCTAATGGATGATGAACTTGCTCTTGAGCTGGAACTGCAGGGAAAGTCGGAAGAGCTTTGACTGCGATGGACGTCCGACACAACGCGCGTTGAAAATGAGTCGAGGACTGTTTCAGTTACAATTTCCGGAAGCCAAAGGGGCTGCAGTCGTTATCGATTTCGAGACATTCGTACCGTACGTAGCTTAGGCCTACCTACACAGTCGCTGTGTAGCAAATCGCTCAAGGATCGATACCCCTTTTTGGCAGACTTACCTGTACTTTCGTGCACCAATGCGCAGCCAAGAATTCTTATCGGCATGGACTACTAGAAACTCGGTGTCCCATCTAAAGAAAATCGGACAGAAAATCAAACTAACAACTTTATTCTTCACATCAACAAAACACATCGCTGACTTCGACCTGCACAAACTCGTAGAATCCTACTTCTCAATTGAGAACATTACAATACGTATTCCCACGCAACAAATGGTGACGGTAGAGGAAAAAAGAGCAATGAGTATCCTGGAGAACACCTGTACTCGGGTCGATGGAGGTTTCAAAGTTGGGCTACTGTGAGATGAGTTCGTTATGCCCGACAGCAATCCGATGGCGTTCCATCGATTTCAACACCTTGAACGGGAAACGAGAAACGATACGAAACTCTACGTTGAGTTGGATAATCAGATATGTAATTTAATCCAAAAGGGGTACGCATAAAAGTTAGGTGCTGAAGAAAATTACGGGACCGGAAGTGATCGTGTTTGGTATCTACCGGTATTCACCATGAAAAACCCAAACAAACCCCTGAAAGTGAGACTAGTTTGGGACGCCGCTGCATAGTGCAATGGGTCTTCGCTCAACGATTTTCTTTTAAAGGGTCCTGACCAACTCGTGTCTATTACAACTGTGCTCCATGGGTTTCGTTGCCGAAAGGTGGCAATTTGTGGAGATATTGCCGAGATGTTCCACCAAGTCACTATACGGGAAACGGATAGGCGAGCAAAGTGGTTCCTATGGAGTGGGGCACATGACGTGAGCAACCCAGAAGTATATGAGATGCAAGTTATGACCTTGGGGCTACCTGTTCTCCGTGTATTGCTCACTATGTCAAAAACCACAATGCTATGACTTTCAATAATTCCAAACCCAGAGCTGTGGAAGCAATACTAAAGTGTCATTACGTCGACGATTTTATTGATAGTGTTGACACCGAGGAGGAGGCTATCCAGCTGGCCAGTGATGTAAAGTTCATTCACGGAAATGCCGGCTTCCACATTCGGAACTGGCTATCGAACTCGAATGGTGTACAGTCGGCTATGCAAGTAGAAGGCGAACCAGCGGAAAGCAAAGCGTTTGGGCTAAACGACACGAACTTAATCAGTACGGAGAAAATTTTGAGAATGCATTGGTGCAAAGCGGCAGATGTATTCACATACGTACTCAAGTTCCGTCGTGTTGAACGGGACGTACTTTCGGAAGACGAGGCGCCTCCTACCAAGCGAGAGATCCTAAAAATATTGATGGCAATCTACGATCTAATGGGTTTTTTGTCGCGTTTTCTGGTGCTCGTCAAAATCCTTTTACAAGATGTCTGGAGGACGGAGATTGGGTGGGACGAATACTTAGCCCCTGATCTCTTAAAGCGGTTCCTACAACGGATAAAGCTCTTGCCAAGAGCGGCCGAAGTGAGGATTCCGCGCTGCTACTCTCAATTTTTGAGCGCACCAGAAGCATCTATACAACTGCACACTTTTGTTGATGCTAGCGAGAACGCCTACGCAGCTGTTTCGTATTTTCGGGTTCACTGCATGAATAAGATAGACATAACGATAGTCAGTGCGAAGACTAAGATGGCTCCTAAGCGCCCTTTGTCCATATTACGGCTAGAGCTTCAGGCAGCCGTGCTAGGAGTCCGATTAACCAACTCCATCTGTGTCGCACATAAACTCCAAGTATCCCAACGATTCTTATGGTCTGATTTCAGGACAGTGCTGGCATGGCTTCGAACCGATCCAAGAAAGTTTCAGCAATTTGTGATGCATTAGAAGATTATCGACGAGAACCGTTTTTCCATTTGGTCGAGATTATTTCGGACGCTGGCATTTGTTATTATGTACACGGACAAATTGAGAGGAAATGCAGCAACCCACATGAGACTAGGCAAAGCTGTTGTCATATCCTCTTCAGCCATAACACGATCTCAAGCGCTACTTTTCCGACAGGCCCAGCTAGCAGTTTATTCGCTCGAGATAGGGGAGTAAAAAAAAACTCGACTCGGGCAAATGGTACGAC
This sequence comes from Matsumyia berberina, assembly GCA_917880715.2. NCBI lineage: Eukaryota > Metazoa > Arthropoda > Insecta > Diptera > Syrphidae > Matsumyia > Matsumyia berberina. Next base: position 89,043,393 of record OU862872.1, read on the forward strand.
TTCCACGGAACAGCCCTCATCGTTTCTGGACGAAAGGGACATTCTGAGAATGCAAGGAAGGACGCTTTTTGCAGATAATGTAGACGAAGGATGCAAAAATCCGATAATTCTTCCTAAGTCAAATAGCATCACGCACTTGATGGTTCACCACTACCACTGCAACTTTGAGACTGTTTTAAATGAGGTAAAACAAACCTTTTACATTACCAACCTGTGAGTGTTGCTGAAGTCAGTGCGACGATCCTGTAAAATAAAACATGCGCGCCCTAGGATCCCGGAAATGGGCAATCTACCTTGCGCCAGCTTAAGTGCATTCAGCAGGCCATTTTCCTTTGTTGGAAAATGGAAAAAATGTGTAACTGTAGGAAGAAGTCCTGGTAATAATGTCTTCCTAATGTTCGGTTTCTCAAATGACACAGGCTTGGGCAGTGGCAAAGAAAATGAGGAGTATCCTCTTGAACCTCTTCGTCACCGCAGCCCCTACATATATTGTCGTCATTGAGTTTAAATTTCATTGTGTGGTTTCTTAGAAGGTTGTGGCCGGTGAATGCACCAACCAACATTGACAGCGATTTTCTGTCGTGCTTCAAAAGCTTGTTGGTTTTGGCTTTGTCGTATTTTGGCCATAGTTTCCTTGATATATCACAGGTGGTGAGCGACTCCCACCTTCTGTTGGCTGTCGTCAGAGTCCTACGTTCTACTCGCTCCCTGAGATTGCAGAGTGGGGGCTTAATACATTGCAGTGCTCGATTTTGATCCATTGTAGATCCTGTTCTTGCAAGCTCGTCGGCCATCTCATTTCCGGTTATGTTCCCTTACCAGGAACCCAGCAGAGAGTAACACTGTGCTGCGAGCCAAGAACCTTAAGCTCTTCGCGACAACGTTGGACTAGCTTGGATTTTATTTCAATAGCAGGAATTGCTTTAATAACCGCCTGGCTGTCAATAAAAATGGTGATATCATCTCGTGGTATTGCCATCATTGATACCATATTGGTTGCCTCTGTCACTGCCAGGACCTCCACTTGAAAGACACTGCTGTGATCAGGGAGTCTCATTGAGCTGTGTTTGTTCAGTTGTTCGGAGACTATGCCGGCACCTGTTCCTATATCCATCTTTGACCCATCTGTGTAGAGAGATATAGACCTGTTACTCGTTGGTTCATTGGTATCCCATTCCTCTTTGCTTGGGAAGGTGCAGGAGAACGCTTTCTCAAAGTCGAGATATGGTGGTATGTAATCGCTGCTCACATCTCCACCTACAAGCTTTCTCAGAATTTGTGCATGCCCCTCTGGATTTGACTTCCAGCCATGCGTTTGGCTTATTCTCAAAGCACTCTTAGCGGCAGACTCTTGCATGTATAAGTCTAACGGTAGCACGTTGAGAATTGTCTCGAGCCCCGCCGTCGGCGTTGTTCTCATCGCGCTGGTTGTACCTATGCATGCCAGTCTTTGTACCTTTGTCATTGCCTTTAGATTGGTGGCTTTGTCCGCAGCCCTCCACCACACTATGCTGCCATACGTGAGTATTGGTCTCACGATTGCCGTGTACATCCACAGAATTATCTTAGGGTTTGGTCCCCATTTCCTGCCAAAGATTCGGTTGCATGTATAGAATGCGGTAGTTGCTTTTTTAACTCTTTCATTTACATTGAGCTTCCAGTTAAGTTTCCTATCAAGTATGATTCCTAGGTATTTCGCACTATCAGATATCCTTAGGGGTATTCCCTCAATAGCTGGTAGTTTGAATCGCGGTACAGTTATTTTATTAGTGAACAGCACAAGTTCGGTCTTCAGGGGATTGACCCCAAGTCCACAGCGCTTTGTCCAAGTATTAAGTATCTTTAATGAGTTTTCTAATAGTTCGCTAATGGTGGGTAAAAATTTGCCTCTTGCCAGCAGTACCAAGTCGTCTGCATAGGCGACCACCTTAACCCCTCTATCTTTCAGTTTCAGAAGTACTTCATTAACAACTAGAAACCACAACAGAGGAGAAATGACTCCTCCCTGTGGGGTGCCCCTAGAGGCAGTCACCTTTAGTGAGCTGTCACCTAGTTTTGCGTTAATGTTCCTTTTGTTGAGCAAACTCACAATCGCATTGACGAGCGTTTGGTCAACATTAGAATTTTCAAGGGTCCTTTTCACCGCGCATGTTTCCACGTTGTTAAAGGCCCCTTCTATATCTAAGAAAGCGGTAAGTGTATATTCTTTATCTTTTAACGAACGCTCTATAGTACTAACAACATCATGTAGTGCAGTCTCAACACCTTTGCCCTTCACATACGCGTGTTGAGCTGTGGAGATATTTTGACCCAGTCTGCTACGAATGTGGATGTTCATTAGCTTCTAAAAAGGTTTTCAGTATAAAAGATGTTAAGCTTATAGGTCTAAAGTCTTTCGCATTGGTGTGACTAGATTTGCCGGCCTTGGGGATGAATACCAATCTTACCTCCCTCCAAGCCGACGGAATGTAGCCGCATTCCACACTGCGAATAAATAGCCTCATGAGGACCGGTGTAATTATGGCCTTTGTTTGCTGTAACATGATGGGAAAGATTCCATCATCTCCTGGGGATTTGAAGGGAGCGAATGTATCAATCGCCCAGCTTATTTTGTCCTCAGTTAAAATATCCGCCGGAATTGTTGATTCCGTTATTGGTCTAGCTTCCGTTGCACATGGATTGTCACTTGGACCTGGAGTGCATCCTGGAAAATGCGTTTGCAACAGAAGGCTCAGGGTTTCTGAACAGGATTCTGTCCAAACCCTGTTTGTATCTTTGAGGTATCCTGGTATAGCGGGTTCCTTTGAAAGGATCTTCCTGAGTCTAGCCGATTCAGCAATGTTCCCTATGTCGTTGCAGAACGCCCGCCAGGATGTGCGTTTAGCACTATTCACTGCGCTTTTGAACTTCCTTTGATGGACCTTGTAAAGATCCCAGTCAGATTGGGAATTGGGATGGGTTGCTAATGTGTTCGCATCGGCAGATTTTGAGTGGAAGTTTAACCCACCTGCAGCCCCGCATATGGGCGGAGCATGAGAGAGGCTTGTACGGTATATAAAAACCTATCCTATATCCATTTTTTTCCCATAGAATAGACTTTGCGCAACGCACTTATCGAAGTTGAATATATTATAACTTAGTGGCCCGCCCCGACTTCGTACGGGTAGAATTAAGAATCTTGGAACCCAAGTTAAAGCCATTGAAGTACATATGTACAGTTCCGTTCGAATAGGTAGTTGCTCGACATTAAGTTCCTTGTTTATTCTGATGTTCTTAACTCGATAGAACAAACGAATACCTCGAAAAAAAACTCAGTTCGGCAGCTTATTCTTTCGGTCATTACCCAAATCTCATGACCATAGGTGAGGGTCGGATCAAAAACACAAAATTGTTGCAGCCTGATCAATCCCACAGAATAACTTAGTTTTGCTCTTTCCATCACTCTGGAATATGACCCCGAAAAATTTAAACTTCTGAACAGGCATTCGAAACATTATGATTACTTCCGATTTGTTCACGTTTATCCAGCTTCAACACAGACGACTACTAAGCCATCAAGCGGTCGCTGAAGTTCGGTCCAGATGGTTTCGAAGTAAGTCATCAGCGAAAAGCATATGGCTAATCCTTTAGTCTCACAATGCGAACAATTCCTCGCCACGGTTGCGCTCCCATTGAAAGATGTTTTTGTAACGCCATTCACTCGAGCACATATCCTAGTGTTCGTGTGTATAGATCGAATGGCCTTCAAATGAGAACCCCCAATTCCAGACTCCTGCAGTACACTCCAGAGTTTACTTCGAGAGACCGGATTATTACACCCATGGCACACTCCCAGTTCTTCTCAAGTACCGTTCTTAGAATGAAGCGCGCCAAGTTGGATTCGACCACAATTCTGGCACGCGCTTCCAACACCTTAGCAAAGATTTTTGCAGAAAGAGTTAAAGAAACATGTCCTTATAAATAGAGCAACCACTCTATCCCCCTTTTCTTAAAAACAGCACAATCACCATAGCTTGATTGTCGCTAGTTATTTTACTGCATTCCCATGCCGCTCGAATGAGAGATACATTTTACTCCCTCTCCCCTCAAGGGCTTGTGCATTTCTGGCCAAATTTAATAAACATCAGCACATTTGATCGCACACCTGCTCTACAATGGGACTATTCTCCGCCCTACTCAGTCTGGCATCCAATCCCTGCTCGGCATTGAGCATCTCCAAAAAGTGCTCACCACATCTGCGCAACATATCTATCTCATCCAGAAAAAAGTTAACCATCTTTGGATTGGACTCTGAGACGGCGGATGGTCAGAACTCCTTCTTTGCAAATCTGTGATCTGTGCGCAAATATACGGCACCGGTCGTTATCACAATACGCATTCCTTTCGTACGTACTTCTATTAAAAAAATTAAATCTCCCTCAGTTACGGATCCAATACATAATTTATTTCCAAAAAACCAAAGATACGAAGAAAGAAAAATGGGAATGAAACTACCCTTGTACAACTGGACAAAACAAAAACAACATACGGTCACGAACCGATGTGCCACAATGAGGTCATCCACTGCTACATGGCTGTTGGCTACGATCTCCATTCTCCACTGATGGAAAATTGTTGGCGATGATTTTATGAATTGTTTTGACCACAGCTCAGCTTCAAGATAACGCAGAAGGATGATTTATAGCTCAAAAGAATCTTAGAGGAATTTACTAAAAACCACTTCTCGTGTTTTTAAATCCAATAAGCCGTTGTTGAGTTAGTGCTGTATGAACCTAATTTTATACCATAAAATTTGGGCTCAATCCCCTTTCTGCCACCAAACCTTGAATGCTCAGCTCCTTTAAGTAACAGAGCATTTTTAATACGTTCTATCCTTCCTCGAGAAATGCAGATCATAACAGTGAAAACCGCATCCAAATCCGTTCAATGGTTCTTGAGATTAGCCCGTGCTCATTGTAGTGATGCCCATTTTCGAAACACAATTCTCATTGGTGGTGTTTAGTGTATTCCCATACAAAACGCAAATTTCGATTTTTTCGATTTTTCGGCTTTTCCGTTGGGTTATTCCGAATTTTCTTTTTTCCTAAACCACCCCTGATATAATACGAACAAAACAAAAAAAGAATCGTCCAAATCGGTTGAGCCCTTCCTCGAGTTTAAGCGAGACTAACGCACAGCAATTCATTCAAGGCCACTTACCTTTGTTTCGCTTGAATCAGAAAACGATGAGACGTTAACGCCAAATCCATTTTTACTCGGGACTTCTTATGGGTCAAAACCACCTTGCGACCCCAATATGGTAAACTTGAGGCTGAATTGGAGGCAAGCGCAGGTCATAGCTAACATATTCTGGAAAAAATGGGTAAAGGCTTTCCTGCCAGATCTAAACCGTAGGAATTAGAATTTTAAAGCCACCGCAACCTCAATATCCACAATATCCTAATCGATTGGATACTTAACATACTTGAGAAAAGACACATAAAAGTTAAACTTGAGGGAACGTGGATGGAAACGTACGCCTCTAGAGGTACACCTCAGGGTGGAGTAATCTCCCCGTTGCTATGGGTCATTGTCCTCAACAAAGTACTCCAACAACTGAGATACAGCGGTGTCAAAACCATAGCTTACGCAGATGATGTAGTGCTGCTGGCAACAGGAAAATTTCTTCCAACCCTTAGCGAGCAAATGGAAGGGGCACTAAAGACCCTGGACACCTGGACGAAGAGATGTGGATTAGCAGTCAATCCCCAGAAAACTGAGCTGGTGTTATTTACAAACTATAGGAAAATACCACAATTCTCAATACCTTCTGTTGGGGGTATCCCCCTCAAGATTTCCGAGAGTGCCAAATACCTGGGACTCGCGCTCGATAAAAAGCTTAGTTGGAAGTTGAACACCAACGAAAGAATCAAGAAGGCCACAATTGCCTTCTACTCGTGCAGCAGGATATTCGGGAAAACCTGGGGACCTAACGCGAAGATAATCCTGTGGATGTACACTGCAATAATAAGACCCTTTCTGACCTACGGTGGCCTAGTATGGTGGCAAGCCGTTAACAAAATTACTAACTTGAAGGCCATCACGAAGGTACAAAGACTGGCGTGCATTGGAACTACCAGTGCAATGAGAACAACACCAACTGTAGGACTTGAGGCTATCCTCATCCTACTCCCGATGGATATTTTTGTACGACTCTCGGTGGCCATCAGTGCATTGCGAATAAGCCAGTCCGACTGTTGGAAACCCAATGCAAAAGGTCATACTGCAATACTACAGAAGTATCTAGGCAATGTATCGACAACAGACTACATAGCACCGTATCTAGATTTCATAAGACCATTTTAAGTATACATATGTATATCCGAGCAGCGAGGATTGGAAAAATGGGCAAATGCCAAATACTCAATCCATTGCTATCTACACCGACGGATCCAAAATGGAGACTGGTGTAGGGGCAGGTATCTTCTCCAAAACGCTGACCATCTCCAAGTCCGCCCGACTTCCGGACCACAGCAATGTTTTCCAAGCGGAAGTCCTAGAAGTGACACTAGCCGCCCGTGAGACTGTAATGAGGGCAATACCAAGTGGTGATATCACCTTTTTCATTGACAGCCAGGCAGCAATAAAAGCAATTTCTGCTAACGAAATAAAATCGAAGCTTGTGAGGTGCTGTCGAGAAGAGCTCAAGGTTCTTGGAACACAGCACAACGTGACACTCTGCTGGGTCCCTGGACATGAGGGAATACCAGGAAACGAGAATGCTGACGAACTGGCGAGAAACGGCTCGGCAACAAGCCCGGAACAAGCCGAGACTTCGGTGAACATCCCAACTTGCACACTTAAGCTTGAAGCAATGAATAGAGCCTTAAGGGAGGCTAACAACATATGGACCTCTCTAAACACGTGTCCAACCACAAGGAAGATATGCCCAAAATTCGTTAAGGCTATGACCGACAGACTTCTGTAGATCGACAGAAGATCCCTAAGCACCCTTATAAGAGTGATCACAGGACACAATACGCTGCAGTACCATATGAAAAAGCTTCGAATTACAGAAGAAGTCCTTTGTAGGGGGTGTGGCGATGAGGACACAACCCACTGCCTTTGAAACTGCCCTAGTATCTGCGATCTAAAAAATAAGTTCCTCGGACGGCACTTTTTCGAGGACATTGAAGAATTATCCGATACACCGGTGGATCAAATAATGAGATTCAGTAGATCCACAGGGTGGTTTGTATCACAGACGCAGTAAGTTGATCAGGTTCTACTAATATTATATCCCATCAAAAACATTACTATTAAAAAAAGGCCAAGTTCTTATTTAAAATGTTAGCCATACAAAGTAATGAGATACCAGCGGCCAAGTTCTTGCAGAACTTTACTAGAGAAGTTAAGCAGATCAGTAAATTTGATCTTTATGCGTGGAATTGAGCTGACTGACCAACTCCGTCCCGACATTCAACTTACTGACTGACATAACTGTTATTTATATGCAATATGCAATTCGTATAACAATATTCAGCCTTAGTAAATTCATTTTATTACCACCGAAATCATGACAGGTTTCTACAGTTCGCTTGACTCACCGCAATATGTTTGTGTACACAACTACTGTAATCAACTGGCAAAATACCAGGTTTAGTAAATTCAGACAGTTTTTTTGGCGCTGGCTCTTAGACTATAATGACTATGGGAATAGTACAAGACAACACATGTAGAATGTGCAACGAAGACGAAGAATCAGCAGAACACATTTTGTGTTACTGTAACTGTTGATTTAGAACATGTCATCGCCAATTAGGCAAAATCTACCTCGAAACGGAGGATATATCTGCCACCTCACTCAAAGACATCTTTGGATTCATCTCGAATTCAGGTATCAGGTCGAGTTTTATTTGAAGGAAATCACGATAGCCATCGCTGGCCGCAGTGATAACTGATAAGGTGACAAGGTCCAACCCCTAATTACAATCTGTAATCTATTGTAAGCAATCGCAATGAAGGATAAAAGTCAATACTTTTGACCTACTTTTGCTTATTGTACGTTTTTGTTGTGCGTTTTGCTCTGGAATAATAGAAACACATATGTATAGAGAGTGTCCCTACCCACTGTAAGCAAATTTACTCTGATCGTAACCGCCCTCGAACAAATACAATCATCGCTCCTGAGAAGTATATTTTACCTAAATCGAAATAAGTCAGTTTATGGATACCATTTGTTTCCTAGTGTGGATGTACATATGTCGATAATATATAGGTAAGTGAACCCCCCATCTGCTTGAGGTAGAGTGGGACAGTCGAACATGTATTGCGAGCGAATTCCCAGCGTTCATCGTCAAATTTTACATTTTTACATTTTCAATCGTCTGTTTTTATTTCGAACTTCAAAGTTTAAACGATTTGTATGAATAAAATACAAAACAAAAAAGAACTCCATCCTTCCGATCGTATGCTGCTGTGCTTTGTGCCCATTACCATCAAATGCACAGCTGAAAGCGTGCAGATGTGTATTTTTTCTGTTCGCAACCCTTATCGTCATACTTAAAACAATCACAACACACTGGAATGAAAAATTGAAAAAGCGATAGCGAACCCAGAATCTCAATTTTGTTTCTTTTTTCTTGCTGTAGTAAAGGTTGCACAATATAACCGACGCACCACACGACTGCATGGGCTAAGGTTCGACTGCTTTAGTTCGAACAAAAGGTTGAAACTGGGACGTAGAAGTAAATCCCAATCAACTGAAAATGTGTCATATTTTTTTCTTTGGCGTGCGATATCTATGTGTAGGCACAAGGCAACTTGTATGACATGATTAAATTCGGCAAAAGAGTTCGCTGTATTCATCGTTAACTACACAATACAACTGAAATGTCGATGTGTACGAATGATAATGGTACGGCGAACGAAGGGTGTGATCAATGTATGTGAAATCCAATATAACACATATCAATAGACCTTTTAACGATTTGACGTTTACCGACAAAATTGTGACTGTATACCAGTTTTCTGCGTGTTTTGAATGATCGAAGTGTGTGGAAGAAAGTTTCTTGTACTACGAAATCGTTGTGTTTTTCTAATTTTAAAAACTTTAAACGTAGATATTAGCGGCCATCTTATTTAATTTTTGTGGGTAGAAAAGGCTCCGACCGTCCTAAAATAGCTTGATTAGCCCTTTTAAAGTCTGTGACTTTGTGTTTTGTGAGCATTTTCGATGGCTACCTTGCGGTACTCGTGAGGTGGCTTTAATAGGATCGGACACGGAAGATCGAAAAAGGACTTTGTACTTGCGATCTATCATGTAGGATTTGATCCACATAATGAACTACGGAGGAAAACCAAGAGCCTTGAGTTTAAGGAGAATTATGTTGTGCGAAATTTTGTCGAACGCTTTACTGAAGTCGGTGGTAACAACATCAACTTCTTTGCCATTCTCCAGTGCACATAGTGTTCGAGACACGAATTCTGTGAGGTTAGTGGTTGTTGATCTATCCTTAAGAAAGCCGTGTTGGTTGGGAGAAAAGATAGATTTGCAGTGAAAAAATATTGTATCATAGAGTAATCGTCCTTAAGCTTGCTAATCTTGTCCACTACCTGTGGTAAGATTATATCCAACGAGACTGAGGAAGTTTGGGCACAGCTGTTCATATAAGAGAAAAAGTCGTGATCCGGTTCGAGGACGTGGTCCGAGAACGATTGGTTAAAAAACTTAGCGAACAGGTTTGCTATTGGCTTGGGGTCTGCTGAAGATGTATTGAGGAAATTGAGAGTGGGGGGTAGCTATCGGATTTATTCTTAACGTTGATGAAGCTGCAGAAACTTTTAGGACCAGTGATTAAGTTCGAATGCGTTCGGGTTAGATATTGACGGTATAGGAAATTATTGAGTTCTGAAAAGTAGGTAAATGCGAGCCGATAGTTGGAGTAGTCAGAGTCGGATCGAGACATTAGGTATTTGCCTGTTTCGTTTGTTGCGGAGCGAGCGTAATTCTTTATTATCCAAGAAGATGATTGCTAGCTGTAATGATACAGAGGGTGGCCATGGTGCAGTGGTTAGCATCATCGCTTGTCACGCTGAAAGTCCGGGTTCAACTCCTGATGTCGGAAAAACATTTATTTCTTAAATAAATAAAAATCGATCAACTGAAAGCTGATGGCGATTCTATTGCGAAGGCATAACACTGGCAGTAGAGTGTCTTGGCTTGAAGAGTTGATTGAGCGAACACTGAGTATGACATCAGGGGATTCGAAAAAATTCCTGTGAATTAAGCAATGACAAAAAAAAACACCACAAATGTCCCCAGCTAGCCTGGACACCACCATTGGATGCCAATGAAAAAACTTAACGAAACCTGAGTTTCAAACCACTGTACCTCGCTCGAGTTACACAATGCCGAGTCAGCAAACTTGCTGACGGCACATTTGTGTTGCTTCGCACCAATATAGAACAAATATGATATCGATACTAGATCAGCATTCTTGACGGCATATGTTGCGGAATCAATGGGTCAATACCCATGGCCTTCAAGAATGCTAAATCAGCAACTAGAGTTAAGTATTCAAAATATTGTTAAGCTAAGTTAGTCGGTGTTAAGAAGCGAATGAATAAAGTTACCAAAAACAAAGTAACGGTTGGGTTTTTATTTATTTAACTGGCGCAGTCGATTCGAACCATCCCACCGCTGATAAAAAGTAAAGACCCAAGGAAAAAATCGTCGCGAAACCCTTATCGAAAATAGTGCTTGAAAAAGGAACTACAAATCAGTCCCTCGAGAAAGTGTAGAACAATTCGAAAAAAAAGTGTAGTGAAGATAAAAACGAACTGGGTAGTAAAAGAAAAGAATCCAGCAAAATTGGGTGACAATCGGTTAAAATTGTTTGACACTAACCGCGGCATAAGCAACAACATGGAGCATCTCTTACAGAGTATAGTGGATACACTTAACACTCTAACTGCAGTACAACAGCAGCAACAAGGACTGCAGCAACAACTTATCCAAGAGAGGCCGGAACCCTCTGTAGAGAAAACGATTTCCTACATCAAGGAGTTCACAGGAACCAAACATGAACTGACCCAATTCCTTACATCAGTGGACAATCATCTGGTAACCGTTCCAGAACCAAAAAGGGAGGAGGTGTTCAGGGCCATCTTTAACGTGAAGATCGTAGGGGCAGCGAAAAGTCTCCTATATACGACACCACCTGCAACGTGGGAACACGCCAAGGTCCGCTTAATTCAGCACTTCCGACCGATCATCGATTTCAACACCGTACTCACCAAAGTAAACACTCTTAAGATAAATAATATTTTAGACTTGTGTAACAAAATAGATTATATAGTTAAGGAAGTGCATGAATATGCATTGTATGAAACAAATAAAACAGAAATTGTAAATTCCATTAACCTATTCATCATAGCGAAAGTGAAAGAATTAACAATAGGACAATTGTCTAGGGAAATAAGAAATGAATTTGACCTTAATAATATTTTGTCTATCTTACGCACTTATATCCCAGATAGTGAGTGGAACTTAAAAAAGTGTAGCAGAAATAGTTCCAATAATGTAACTAATCAAACTAAAAGACAGTATAACAGAAATATAGGCAGACAATCTAGGAATGTAGACTCGGATAGAGCAAACAGCGATAGCAATAACTTAACGTTTCAAAATAGAATCTCGGAACAAATAAGACAGCCAAATAATTTTAACAGAAACCCAGATCACAACAGCCAAAATAAATTTTTCAATAACATCAGATCAGGACAGAATAGACATGCTTTCAATAATAGGTCAGGACAGTCGAGACAGTATTCCTCTCAAACATTCAATCCGTCAGGGCAAGCTAGAAACAGCAGTCAGAATCCACGGCCGATGAAAGTAAATAGTTTAGGAACCAATGCAACTCAAAATGCAGAAATAAACAGTATAGAGCCGACGGATTTTCGGAATTAAGCCTCGGGACCAAGATATTTTGTGACTTTACTATAGGTAATCGAAAATATAAAGCGCTTATAGATACAGGCTCCACAGTCAGTTTAATCAACTCCTCGAGGGTTGATTGTAATAGTTTCCCGGTTTTCGAAGAAAAATTTGTCTATCTCAACACTGTTAATAACAGAACTAGAGAGCGTATCCAAATCATTGTAACTGATGTACCTAAAGAGTTTCGAATGGGTGCTCAGAGCAAACTGAAGTGGCACAAAATGTCATTAACTAATAAGGAGTACGACCTTTTGATTGGTATGGACATAATTGGGAAAAACGTGACTGAGATTAATATTAGGGAACGGTTCATGAAACTAATAAACACAGCGAAAATAAACATATATTCAGAAGAATCGCAATCAATTGAATACTTTGAGCTTACAAGTCAAGACATAGATGAAATAAATCTTTCTCACTTAAACAATCAGAAAGAAGAAGAGATTAAAAAAATATTAAAACAGTATCAGGGTCTAATTTACAAAGAAGGTGAAAATCTTACCAACACAGATTCGATAATGCATGAGATCAGGACAACCACTGAGCAACAAATCAATTCCAGACTGTATGTATAGGTTGCCTCCGAAACATGAAGAGGAGGTTCGGAGACAAGTCGACGAAATGGAGAAACAGAGGAACAGATTGATAAGTCAGGGGAACAGAAATTCAGACTTTGTGTAGATTACAGAAAACTGAACGACGTCACTGTGGATGACAAACACCCTCTGCCTAATATCGACAGTATGTTAGACAAGTTAGGGAGGGCTCAGTATTTCACGACTTTGGACTTAGCCAAAGGCTATTACCAAATCAAAATGCATCCGAAAGACATTCATAAAACTGCATTTGTCACGCCAAATGGTTTATATGAGTTTATTCGGATGCCCTTTGGCCTTAAGAACGCCCCAGCGACTTTCCAAAGGCTCATGAATGGAATACTGAGGGACTACATAAACAAAATCTGCGTCGTCTACCTAGATGACATTCTGATCTTCGCCACCAGTCTTGAAGAACATCTTATTGCCATTACGTTTTAACTAAGGATGGTATGAAGCCGAATCCTGGAAAAGTAAAATGCATTCTAAATTATAAACTTCCAGCATCAGAAAAAGAGTTAAAAGCTTTTCTCGGTCTCACAGGATTTTATAGGAAATTTGTGAAAAATTATTCTAAAATAGCATATCCAATGATTAAGTTTTTGAAAAAAAGGGGCGAAAATCAATACAAATGATCCGGAATACATCCAGGCCTTTGAAATACTTAAACAAAACATCGTCAACTATCCTTTACTCAGATTCCCAAATTTCGAAAAAGAGTTTACATTGTTTACCGATGCTTCAAATTTCGCTAGTGGTGCTGTACTAACTCAAGAGGGTCAGCCAATATGCTATGCCTCAAGGTCTCTCAATGACAACGAAAAGAACTATTCACCCACAGACAAGGAATTTTTGGCTTTTGTCTGGGCAGTCACATACTTCAGGCCATACTTGTGGGGTTATAAGTTTAAAATAATAACTGACCACCAACCGATCAAGTATCTAAATAAAAAATACAATGGAAAGGAATTCTCCTCTAGGAATCAAAGATGGTTACTTAAATTATCAGAATTTAATTATGAAATTGAGTATCTTAGGGAAAAGGAAAATAAAGTAGCGGATTTCCTAAGCCGCATTAAAGATGTTGATCAGTTAGACGATGAATCAGAATCCAATTTAGCCACAATTCACTCAGCACCTGAGCAACAATTAGATCATTTTCCGATAAAGGAAGACATTGTTAATAAATACAAAACTCAATTAATTTTAACGAACTGTGTTTCGGTCCAAGAAGAAATTATCCATGGTAGGAAAATTATTGAAGTAGACATGACTAAAAATCAGTCATATTGGGAAGACCTCTTCAAACGTGTTCTCGGAAAAGGGAAAGTAGGGATTTATACGGAATTGTCGTATCCTGAATATAATAAAATTCAACAATGCTTAATAAAGCTTTTTAGAGGAAATAAAAACTTATCGTTCATTAAGTGCACACAAAGGGCACTAGAAATAAGAACCCAAGCCGAAATTTGCAAACAAATTTCGTTGTATCACGTAAATGTCATAGGAAATTGTCAAACGTGCCAGGAAGGCAAATATGACAGGAAATAAAAAATACAATGGAAAGGAATTCTCCTCTAGGAATCAAAGATGGTTACTTAAATTATCAGAATTTAATTATGAAATTGAGTATCTTAGGGAAAAGGAAAATAAAGTAGCGGATTTCCTAAGCCGCATTAAAGATGTTGATCAGTTAGACGATGAATCAGAATCCAATTTAGCCACAATTCACTCAGCACCTGAGCAACAATTAGATCATTTTCCGATAAAGGAAGACATTGTTAATAAATACAAAACTCAATTAATTTTAACGAACTGTGTTTCGGTCCAAGAAGAAATTATCCATGGTAGGAAAATTATTGAAGTAGACATGACTAAAAATCAGTCATATTGGGAAGACCTCTTCAAACGTGTTCTCGGAAAAGGGAAAGTAGGGATTTATACGGAATTGTCGTATCCTGAATATAATAAAATTCAACAATGCTTAATAAAGCTTTTTAGAGGAAATAAAAACTTATCGTTCATTAAGTGCACACAAAGGGCACTAGAAATAAGAACCCAAGCCGAAATTTGCAAACAAATTTCGTTGTATCACGTAAAGGTCATAGGAAATTGTCAAACGTGCCAGGAAGGCAAATATGACAGGAAGCCTATCAAACCAAAATTTAAAACTTCTGAAACCCCAACTGAAATAAATCAAATTTTACATATGGACATTTATCACTTTAATAAACTCTTCTATCTTACATTCTTAGATAAGCTAACAAAAATAGCGTATGATTACAACTTAAGTAGTAAAAATTGGGTAATCAAATTGGAATCTATCGAGGAACAATTTGCTAAATTTGGGAAACCTAAGAAAATTATTTGCGACAACGAACTTAAGTCGGATAATGTGAGAGAGTTCTATAGAGCGTTTTCATTCAACGTTACTTGAAATTCTTCTCACTATTAAAAACAAAGACCTCACAACAAATAGCAAAATTCACAAAGCGGTTAGAATTTATAATAACAGGTTTCACTCAACTTTAGGAATGAGTCCCAATAGAGCAGCAGAAACAGACCCGAATATTTTGAACAAAAAAGTTAAGGAGCATAAAAATCATATTTTAGACAAACGAAATATAAGTAGGGAAAATTATCACGAGGTGAGAAGTGAAGGTTTTATAAATTATAAACATTTACGTCATAAGAATGAGCCTTACTACCGAAAACAAAAATTATTGAATGTTCACCCAACAACAGTTAAAAGACCTAATCAATTTGCAGGCCCCAATACAACTAACCCTGTGGAATAGACCAAATATTAGACAATATAGCCTCAACAAAATATAATATGTTACATCCAGGTACAGGGTTTTTCAATAAGAGCGCTACAAAAGTTTTTTTAAATAAAACAAAAACGGTTTTGGATATGAATGAAATTCTTTATTCCTGTGAAAGCTCGTTCGATGCCATTATGTATGGAACTCGATTTCTTTTACATGGCCACCACGGGCACGCTTGCAGAAGTCCAGACGCTGAACCCAATTTTCGACGGTTTTCAAGCATAAATCGGCCGATACTGCTGCAATTTCACGTTCGATATTCGTACGAAGTTCATCAATCGTCGCTGGCTTGTTGGAATAGACCATAGACTTGACGTAGCCCCACAGGAAATAGTCTAACGGCGTCAAATCGCAAGACCGATGCGGCCAAGCGACTGGACCATTTCGTGAGATAACACGTTCTCCAAACTTGGTTTCCAATAAATTGATTGTGACATTCGCTGTGTGGCTTGTGGCGCCGTCCTGTTGGAACCACATGTCCTCCAAGGCCATATCATCCAATTGGGGCCAAAAATATTCGGTTATCATTGAACGGTAGCGATCCCCATTCACAGTAACGTGCCGGTCTTGATCATCACGGAAGAAGTACGGCCCAATGACGCCGCCGGCCCATAAACCACACCAAACCGTAATTTTTACGGGATGCAATGATGACTCGTGGAGTACGTTTGGATTGCTGCCTGACCAATACCGCATATTTTGTTTATTGACGAAGCCATCCAGCCAGAAATTATGACGACCATAAATTGGACGTAGCGCTCTTAACGTTGAGGCCACTGACTCCGAATTTCGGTAGTAAATTTTAATAATTTCGACTCGTTGTTGGCTCGTATATCTTTCCATCATGAAATGGCAAACCTTACTGAAGAGAAATGTCAAAAAAACGCAAGAAAAATAGGAATGATGAAATATAAAGACAATCAAATCATAATAGCAATTAAGATCCCAACAGAAATCATAAAAGTCCAAACGAAATTGTTAACTAGTATGCCCAATGAAAAAGGACTCGAAATAATCAAAAAAGACCAACAACTTATAGAGTACAACAATAAAGAATATGCTTTTAATAACGAAATGTACATTCAAGACCTTAAAGAACAAAATAACTGTTTAACTCAAAATAATTGTAAATTAAGTGAAAATTGTAACAAGGAAATTAAGCAAATCGATGATGAAACCATTTTATGTAAAAACATGAAATTTGATGAAGCAATAAACAGATGTGATGATAGAAAACTAAATCTGACTGGAAACTTCCTTATAAATATTTATAATTGTTCAATTGAAATTTGTAACAAGACATTTTCTAACCAAAATTTTGAAATGAAAATTAAATATCACTATTTTGAAGACAAACAATATAATTTTACCAAATCGTTAACATTTGACCACCTTATAATAAAGAATTTTGAGAACATTAAAGAAATTAAAGAATTGAAATACCACAAAAATAATAATTACATTATAAGCTCAATTATAAGTTTAGTTGTTAGCATAACACTAATTGTTTTAGCAATTATAATACCTATGTATTATACGGAAAAAAGGTAAAAGCCTAAAACTAGTTGTAAAAAATATAGAAGAAAAGATAGAACCAAAAGAAAACAAAATTCAGGAGAATTTTAAATTAGAGGGGGGTGAAGTTACACAATGCCGAGTCAGCAAACTTGCTGACGGCACATTTGTGTTGCTTCGCACCAATATATGTAGAACAAATATGATATCGATACTAGACCAGCATTCTTGACGGCATATGTTGCGGAATCAATGGGTCAATAACCATGGCCTTCAAGAATGCTAAATCAGCAACTAGAGTTAAGTATTCAAAATATTGTTAAGCTAAGTCGGTGTTAAGAAGCGAATGAATAAAGTTACCAAAAACAAAGTAACGGTTGGGTTTTATTTATTTAACTCTCGCGGTGTGTGTATAACATTATAAGGGTATTCATATCCCCTTGATCCGCGCGTGGATTATAAAAAAAAAAAAGTTATTGGCATCAGATGAGAAAACAAGATCGAGTTGTCATCCTAAGTTGTTGGTAATGTTACTTTATTGATAGAGGCTGGTGTCGGTGAAAGAATTAATGAAAAGAACTTCTTTATCTGTGGTGGGATTTATAGCAACGAAGTGGGGCAAATCTTCAGACTCAGCTCATTGCACAAATGGAAGATTGAAAATGAAGATATCATCGCAAAGAGAGTCGATCATGTCCACGACAAGCTGGTATCCTTGGATTGGTTGAGAAGGGCGTATGTAGCAGCAAAGTATGTAGAGGGAGCGCTTTAAGATTTTCACTTTTGCACAAATAAACTCGAAAGCGGCAGTGTGTGAGGTTTCGAAGAATGTTGAATCGTAACAATTATGGATTGCCAAGAGAACTCCGCGACCAGTGGTATCATCTTCTTTTTCGAGACCATCATCCCGAAAGATATTGAAATCTGAGGTAAATAATTCATTATTCTTAAAATTGAAGGACAGATTTGTTTCGGTTAAAACGAAAATATCAGGTTTTAGTACGTAACCCTCTTACGTTCTGATAGTAAAGGGAGAGAAATTTAGGAGGAGGTGTACAATTTGAGGCATATGAATTGGCAGTGGGGTGAGGGTTAGGATTAAAAATAGTTTTTGAAATGGGAACGAGTTTTTTGGAGATGTGAAAGACGTTTAGAACTGACATGTGAGGCAAAAGTTGAAAGATCGTTTGCTACATCACTAGGCGAGATATTGAGACTCTCATGGTAACGGATAAAGAGCTGCTTCAATTCGTTGGGATCAATTGAAAGGCCTTCTTGATGGATTGAGATCATGATGTTAGTTTTTTTGTAATTCCATCGATACAGATAGAATCGGGTTTGTTGTGCAGGTAAGCGAGATAAAGACGTACGTTTTCGTAAATTCTACGATCTCGCAAACGTGATAAAACGTAGCGTCTATCGTCATTGGCCTCTACAAGATATTTAGTGAGTTTCACCGTGCGTCCCCTTCCTACGGGTTGCCTACCTTGTCGGCACCCGTGCTGACAGCTGCATGGCCAGTAAGTGGTTAAACCGAACTGGTCGCTAACGGTCCCCTCCGATGCCCAGGCAAGGTCGGTTGTATCAGTGCCTTATCCTGGTAAGACGACTCTGCCAGGACTGACTTTCTTTTCTGGTCTCACTAGTGGAAACAAAATATAGAAAAAAAAAATGGATGATAAAGAGGAGAGAAAAACAATTAAAAATAAAGACCAGCTGAGGGTGCCAGAGGTTGGCACCTCATCAGAGGACGAATTGCTGGCCTCCAGTCAGGAGACAATCGTCTGTCCACCAAGCAGCGGGAGTACTAAGGCTAGTACCTCGACTGCAAACCAACCAACAACAAAAACCGCCCAAAAAAGACCCAAGCCCGTAGGGAAAGCCTTAAAAAGCAAGTACCAGATGGCTCTCTTCATTCTAGGCAATATCGCTAAGAATGAAGCGGCCGGAAAAGTCCATGAAAAGGACGAGGCGGACAAAGTAAAGTATCAGGCAACCGTTGATGAGTACAACGAGCACCTGAAGAGCAAACCAAGACAGGCAGCTAAGCGCAACAGGTCTCTAGATGAGACCCAACGCCCAACACCAAAGAAAACAAAGGTTGCCGTAGGCACGGCACCAAAACCTACGAAATCCAGCGCGCCATCGGCCAGTGTCGTCGTAAAGCGACCATTCACCGAGGTGGTCAGAGACCACCCCCGGGTCGCCCTAGTGGATGAGCTATCTACTAGCGGGAAGGCAATATCCGAGGCGTGGGGGAGTATTTAGGCCAAACTCTCGGACATGGTGATGGACCATTTGCTCAACAACCAGGGGGGACCTCTGCCTAGCTTTGACTCCGCCGAGACGGTGAGGGGATATCGGGTAATTAAATGCGAGGACCAATTCTCCAAGGAGTTCCTTAGTGAGTGCGTTGCTAAGGTTAGCGACGCCTGGGATGGCTTGAAGCTCAAGCTTATCCCTGCTAATGACATCCCAAGGAGACCTAGGGCCCGCATTTGGTTGCCCAATATGAAGAAAGATGGGGGAAGGCTGCTCCAATGTCTCAAACTCCACAACCCGGCAGTGCCAATGGAAGACTGGTCAGTCATCAAGGCGGAGGACCCCTACAAGAACACCATGTCCTTCCTGCTCCTCATCAACCATGAGTGCTTGGAAGCTCAGGTTCGGCATCAGGCATGCCAAGGTAAATGTCTTCCTGTCATCGGGTCCTGAGGACGATGAGGGCATCGTCGAAACCGACAAGTTGTTGGAGGACTTGGCGATCGGTGACAAAACATCAACGGATAATGCTGAAAGTCATACAAACTAATCTGAGGCACTCTAAGTGTGCCTCCGATAATCTGCTAGTTTTCCTGAGGGAGGAAAATGTTGACATCGGCATTATCCAGGAGCCCTGGGTGAGAGACTCAGCCATAAGGGGACTCCAAGACAACCACTACAACCTATTCTACAAACCGAACCATCAGGCTAATGGTAAGCCCAGAACATGCATACTCGCTAAGAAACATATTAATGCTTTTTTATGTCCCAATCTTAGCTCATACGATTTGACAGTTGTTAAACTGGAGTGTGCAAACAACGCACTTTACATCTCTTCAGATTACATGGCTCATGAGAGGCCAGAGCCGCCAGAAGAAGTGGAGCGACTATCAGCCACCATACCAAAGAGGGACAACCTACTCATGGGCTGCGACGCCAACGCAAGGCATACAGTATGGGGAAGTTCTGAAGATAATGAAAGAGGTGAGTCACTTTTTGATTTTCTTTTAACCACTAACCTATCTGTGTGCAATAAGGGCACGACCCCGACCTTTGTCTTTCCCAGTACGGAAACTTTTAGGGGGTGGGAAGAGGTCCTTGATATCACACTTAAAACCAATAATGACAGGTTTAGGGTCGAAAATTGGAGAGTTTCCAATCTGGAGTCGTTGTCAGACCACAGTTGGATTCTCTACGATATGAGTCTCGAGGTCGAGATCAGTAAACCATTTAGAACCCCTAGAAGAGTTAATTGGACCAAGTTTGGCCAAGTTTTCAGAACAAAACTCAAAAACATACCTCACATAAACAACTTATCTGTCGAAGAACTGGAGGCAAAGGTAAAGACTTTTGAGAAGGCAATGGACGTTGCCTACAAAGTCTCATGCCCGGTCAAACGTAGTAAAAAAAACACTCCCCCCATGGTGGAACGAAGATCTCTCTAATCTCAGGCAGATGACTGGAACGATTTTCAACAAGGACTGTCTAAGTTTGTACAAGAAAGCCCTAAAAACATCCAAGAAGCAAGCCTGGATGGGCTACTGTCAATCTATAGAAACCCTTAAGGACTCCGCTAGGTTAAGTAAAGTTCTCTCCAAGGAACACTCCAATCCCTCCTTTATAAGAAGGTCAGATGGAGGTTGGACAGAATCTTCTGCGGAGACTCTGGAACTCCTAATGAACACACACTTCCCAGGATGCACCGATATAAGTACGGAACCCGGAAGTTCTAGGCTAGTACAACCTGCATCCTACGACAATATTAAATCAATCATTTCCGAGGAAAAGATTTCCTGGGCTATTAACAGCTTCTCTCCGTTCAAATCTCCGGGGCCTGACGGGATTTTACCCGTTATGCTACAAAGGACGCAAAACCTAACAACACCTTGGCTAGCGTCAATCTTCAGAAGCTGCTTAATACTGAACCATGTACCCCACTCTTGGAGACTTGCTCGAGTGGTTTTTATACCAAAGGTGGGGAAACGCGGGCATGAGACCTCGAAGGATTTCAGACCAGTTAGTTTAACCTCCTTTGTACTTAAAACCTTGGAGCGCGTCTTAGACATCCACATGCGAAGCATTCTAGAAGAATCATCGCTATCTAAATCACAGCACGCTTACCTCAAGGGAAGATCCGCGGAAATGGCCCTCCATGAGGTAGTGCGAACAATCGAAAAATCCATACATTACAAAGAATATACACTAGCCTCCTTCCTGGATATAAAGGGAGCCTTTAATAACGTACACACTGAAGCTATTCAGGAATCTCTGATCGAGCTGGCCATAGAGGAATTTATTAGTCAATGGATAACCTCCATGCCCAAAACAAGAATCATTCAGACAACACTAGGTAACAGTAACTTAACCAAATTCGCCTAAGAGGAACGCCACAGGGTGGCGTCATTTCTCCTGTACTCTGGCTAATGGTTATGAACAAAATTCTCGTAAGACTAGACAGAGAAAGGGTCAAGGTGGTAGCGTATGCGGACGACGTGGTGATACTAGTGTCAGGGGTGTTTCCTTCTGTGATAAGTGAAATCATGGAGGCAGCTCTAGACAAGGTAAACACCTGAGCCACAGGGTGTGGCCTTGGTGTAAACCCGAGCAAAACTGAACTGATGCTATTCACCACCAAAACCAAAATACCTGACTTCACCCTTCCCCGTCTTAATGGTCTACCGCTCACACTATCCTCCAGCGCTAGGTATCTGGGTATCATGCTTGACCCAAAGCTTAACTGGAAGCAAAACATTGAACACAGAGTAAAGAAGGCATTTGTAGCCTTCTATGCCTGCAGTAAAACCTTTGGAAAGAAGTGGGGACTTCAACCAAAGATGACCTTGCAGATGTACACAGCTGTAGTGCGTCCGATTCTCACCTACGGGTCGCTAGTATGGTGGCCTGCGCTGAGTAAGGGCTACAACCTTACAAAACTTAAAAGGCTCCAAAGAACAGAAGAACAGCGAGTATAGACGGATGCCCTCGCTGTGCTCCTGCATCTGTTGCCTCTAGACTTACACACAAAAAACACCGCACTATGCAGCGCTGTCAGACTCAAAGAATCTGGGTGCTGGACCGCACGGCCCTACGGCCACAGCAATATCTTGGACTCGCTACCAAACGGCATGGTCACGTATCCAACCGACTACATCACACCCAAACTTAACTTCAGGAAAAACTTCCAAGTGGCATTCCCCACCAGGGCACAGTGGAAGAAAAACGAAGTGGTAAAGAACTTCGACACGGTCATCTATGCCGACGGATCAAAGATGAACTGCGATGTGGGGGCCGGTGTCTATTCAGAATCACTGAAAATAGGAAGATCTTATCGCCTGCCGGATTTCGCCAGCGTTTTCCAGGCGGAACTAGTGCCAATCCGGGAGGCTTGCACGCAACTCGGGCGTGACAGATCACACAAACAAAACATTGCTATCCTCATAGATAGCCAGGCCGCTATCAAGGCCATTGACTCGGCTACCATATCCTCTAAACTGGTGCTAGAGTGCCGGAACGAGCTTGCCTGCTTAGGCGAACGGTTCAGGGTCACACTGCTCTGGGTTCCGGGGCACAGCGACATTACAGGTAATGAGCGTGCTGATGAGCTGGCCAGACAGGGGTCAGCTCTACCTGGCCCACCCGCGGTAAGGGTTCACATCCCGCTAGGAGTGGTTAAGGGACAAAATTCACTCACACTTCCTGCAGAAGGCCAATCTCAATTGGAGGAGATTAACCAACTGCGCCATATCAAGGAAGATATGACCGACCTACGACAAGACCAGAACAAGGGATCTCCTAAGCAGAACCCGCCTAGATATTGCCAGAATTACGGTAGTTATCATGGGGCATTGGCCAATTGGAGACCATGCGGCCAAACTGGGTATTCCATACAACCCCTACTGCCGCAGTTGCGGAAATGAAAATGAGAAGGAAACTCTCGTCCACTTCCTCTGCAGGTGTCCGGCACTTGCAAAAGCCAGACTGCGTGCACTGAACCAACCATTCTTCGACGACCTCAGCAACATCTCGGGCAAAAGGATACAAGACCTAATTCGATTCTTAAATTCCACAGGTTGGATCTAGGCACCCCCGGTTGTCTCACACATTTTCAACAACACACTTCATCAATCAGGTCACGAGTCGTGGTAACAAAAAGGCACATTCTAGTGCTAATTGGGTTTCAGCTGAACCGCCACTTCTACCTACCTACCTTCACCGTGCGTCGGAGGAAGCAATGGATCTACAAACGATGCGCCTTGTCTGCGAATGGTGGTTGAGGCAGTAGAAGGGGCGGGATTGAGGGTGTGAGATTGAATAAAATTTGGGCACGCGTTTGGTAGAGTTCGATACGATCTTGGGAGATATTGGTTTGGGGATATTTAACGGGGCGGAAGGGGTACTAGACTGACAGAGCCGAGGGGAAAAATTAGAGGAAATTCCCACTTTAAACTTTTAGTTTTGGTTGGTCTAGAACTATCAATGGCGCTGTTATAGGGAGTGACTTCATGGTATCCGGTGAAATTTCTGGGTGGATGATGTGTTCGGCAGCATTGTATGCGTTGAGAAGCTCGTTCAGAAGAGAATCATTGTTATAGTGTTTACTAACACATGGAGGCGCACTCGCATCAGTTTTGCTTCACAACCATTTCAATTCTTCGATGATTTGGTTCGTTAAGCTGTTGGTTGTAGCAGAATCAGCACTATACGTACTCAGAGCAAGCTGTATATCTTTTATATGTTCCTCGTGGCTAGCAATTATATTGACCAAGGAATTAGCTGTTACAGAATGGGCAGAAAGAGTTTCGGAAATCGTTGACATATTTCCATGCATGGCATTGAGAACAGGTGAGGCAAGAGAGCATTTGGGGTTATCACTTGAGGTTATGCGACTATTGATGTTATCGAGCCCGGCATTAGTATGATTTAGCACCAAGAGCACGTTGTTGTAACTATCTTACGCACGGATTCGTTGAGTTTTTTTAAAGGAAGATTTGAAGTCTGATGATCAGGTTTCAAGGGCGTTGTTGAGGGATACATAATGGTCAGAGAAAAGTACACTCGTTTTTTTAAACTGTGTTGTGTTTCGGATTTGAGCTCATCAATCACGTCGGTAAGTTCGCATAGCTTTTCATTATTACACTTGATGCCAAGCATAATATGTGCCAGAGATATAGTTGTACACTCATCATACAAAAAGTAGAAAATATTGTTAAATTCCATCAGATGGGCTTTAGCATTACGACTAAGGCCAATGCAGATGGGGTGGAAGAGTTTTTTTTTTACAGATCCCGTTGCATGCGATCATGTCAGAGGATGTGATAGTCAGTATTATGATAGTGAACGCCTAAATGTTTCATTTCTGTGCGCAAGGGAACATTACTACCAAATATATGTAGTGATAAAATTTAGCTTTCTTTTACGGCAAGGTAGTGCCCCCTTCCACTGGCGTTTCGAAAACATTTCAAACCACATTTATCGATGTTAATACTCAGTCCCTATTTTTTATAATAGTTCTTTAACAAAGGAACTTTATCTTTAATTATGTTAAGAGCAGCAAGAACCTAGTGTTATTAGCCAATATGGTGGTATCATCAGCATAGAGAATAGAACCTGAGGCCAAATTACCGCGATCGATAACGAGTGAGTGAGTGGCACTCGTTATCGAATGATCCATAAAATTCATTGGGAGCGCTAATGCCAATTCCTCACATTTCGACGATGAGATATTCGTTCTCGAGCGTGGTAATTCGGTCCCTGATTGTATTATCATAGTGTTAACGGGAAATCATATAAAAATATGTTGAACAAAGATGGACCGAGTATTGTACCTTGCGCAACACCTGAACACATTGGCAAAAAGTCTGAATGATCCGTGCCGATAAAAATTGAACAGCTTCTGTTAATACGAAGGAATCGTATAAACCATGCCGAGCAGTTTAATTTGATGAGCTCAAACAAAAGACCTTTGTACCAAATCGAATCAAAGCCCTTTTTCAAGTCTATGTCTAAGCCAACAGTGCATTTTTTATCTCTCAAATTTTGCATTTTTCTGAAGCCGAATTGATTATTTGGAATTATACTTGATTCATCGCAAAATGCGTTCAATCTTTCAGCTCGAACTTTTTCAAATAGTTTCCTCATATTGGAAAGCATAAATATAGGGCGGAAATCATTAATTTCTTTAGCAGCTTTTTTCTTTGCTATCGGTATTAATTTAGCTCTCTTCCGTATTGTAGGGAAGTATCCGTTGGTTATGCAATTGTTAAATATGCATGTCAAAACTGTATCTAGGGAGTGGGGACATTTTCGCAGAATGAAGTTAGAAATTTGATCGATACCTGTGATTTTTTTATTATTTAGGGTATGTCTAAAAAGGCTAATGTAGTTAGGAGAAGTGAACGGAGGTAAATTATTGCTAGATGCGTTGTTGGAGGGGCAAAATGATGTTAAAGGTCGTTAGTTGTTAGTTGTTGCATTGATTTCTGGCCAATCAATGGTATTATTTCAGAGTCTGTACACAGAAGAGTAGAATACTTTAAAAGCATTTAATTTAGACTCAATGGGTATCCCCGTGGCTCAGTGGTTAGTGCGTTAGACTACTGACCGAGCGGCGTGGGTTCAAGCCCCAGCCAGGAAAACACCAAACATTTTTCGCGGCACCACCTCTCGTCGGGGAATGACAAGCCTCTGGGAGTATAATTTGTTATGAAAGATCTTCTCACCTCGCCGTTCGGAGTCGGCAATAAATTGTAGGTCCCTTCCATTCATGCGAAAAATATAACACGCACAGCATGAATGGTTGCGAGAAGCTAGGCCTTGGCTCATCCCGAGCTGTTGCGCCAGCTATTTATTTATTTAGGTATCCCCTAGCTCTTGACCGCTATCAACAAGGGATTCTTTACAAAGATCAGCTTTAAAGTATTTCCGCCCAGCAATCCTATCTATTTCCATGAAGGCATGTCGGGAAAGATTTATTTTTTTTAATCTTGATTTAAATGTGTTATTAAAATCTAATTTGACTCTAGTCTTCTATAAGTTTGCTTAGGCATTGAATTCTTGAGTGTAATTCGCGGTATTCACTATTAACTTTATTAAGATGACGGTGAAAAATGCGTTTCAGTTGATTAAGCCAAATGCTTCGTAATTTAATTAATTTTTTTTCAGATCAGAAATATTATGATACTTCATGTTTTTGCTGCTACGGACTATAGAGTTAACTTCTACACCGGACATAATTGATGCATTTGTCTGATCTATCACAGTGTCTATTTCTGTGTTACCACCGGAGACA
This sequence comes from Matsumyia berberina, assembly GCA_917880715.2. NCBI lineage: Eukaryota > Metazoa > Arthropoda > Insecta > Diptera > Syrphidae > Matsumyia > Matsumyia berberina. Next base: position 89,069,865 of record OU862872.1, read on the forward strand.
TTAACAACAACTGTGACAGGAGCCGACCGCAGAGCGGTAATCTCTGCAAGGTGCAAGTGAGGTTGTTACTTACGGGTGAGCGCCACCAACTGACAGACGTGCTTGACAGCACCGATCGCAGCTCATCTGACAGACGTCAACGAAAATACGTCACTTCCTTTCATGCTAATTTCCTCCAGAAACGAGAGCACGCTCGTAACCTATCTTTTCATATGTTAAAAATTCCTTATATCGAGGGTACGATATCAACCTAACTTTCATTTGTTATATTCTTTATGTCAAATAATAGCTTTAGAGCCTGTTCACACAGGAGTGACGGACTGGACTTTTTTTTTGAAGTTTACAGGCGAGAGAGAATTTTTACAACTCTTGGATTTTTTTTTTGACGTTTGTAGATGTCAATCAGGAGTCACTCGACAAACGTGTAAAAAAAATCTTTTTGTGAAAAAAATAATGCGTCTTCTGGGCTGCCGGCTGATCGCATTTGTGTTATTTATTTAAATTGTTTTAAATTTCGTGAAATAAGCATGAAAATCAAATCAATTTGGTCAATCAGTATCAATCACAATCACAATCAGTATGTCAAAAAAAAGTCCGCTTAATTGCAAAAACAGGACTATCAATCTGAACACGAACCGTCAATAAAATCAAATCCGTCAGTCTTGTCTGAACAGAATCTTAGTGATTGATCAAAGTGTTTCAGTTTGAGCTCCCAAAAGCTCATAATAAATTGAGTGCGCATTCTGAGTAAAACGTTGAGCTCAACCGACTTCAAATTAATAGCAGGGAAAATGAGAGGAGAGAGTTAACCCTTTTTGTTTTGGTTTGACAGCGAAAGATAAGAGCTGGTCAATTGCATTTTAAAAACAAATCAGAGCGCTGTGAGCAGGCAAACAGGCCTTCGTTAAGAGCTATGTTCTAAATGGATCACCGCACACATAACGATCGAGTTGAATTAATATTATTTATTTTTATTTTTGTTTTTGGCTAAAATAATTGGATAACAATTTAATGTAAAAAAAAAAACATCTCTTCAAATTTCCCCAGCAATTGTTCGACAGTGTTGTTGCGCGAACTTGATAAATAACATTTCTTCAATTTCCTCAGCATGCGCTAGACCGATTATGCTCAAAATCTAATCAGCTCTAAGTTTTACGCTGTCAAATAAAACAAAACTAGGTGGGAAGTAACTGCATGATCGAACGTTGTTTCGTTCTCCAGATATCCACAAAGAGTTGTTGCGCGAACTTGAAAAGACATTTCTTAAATTTCCTCAGCATCCGCCAGACCGATTGTGCTCAAAAGCTTATCAGCTCTAAGTTCCTTGCTGATAAATAAAACAAAAAAACCGCATGGTCCTACGTTGTTTCATTCTCCAGATATCGAAGGCGGAAAATATGATCACACAAACACAGATAGCATTTCGAAAATGGGTATAAACGATTTTTAGCGTATAGTAATATCAATCCCTGTTCATATCTCGAAACATTTTGTTCGGATCGATTGCAATACTTCCCCTACCAAGGTGGGAAGTAAAAATACAAAAAATTGAGCTTATGACACTGTTCACAAAGAAGCAACGGACTGTTTTTTTTTTACGTTTCGTGTTCAGATTTATAATCCTGTTTGAACACTTCTGCGGACTTTTTTGACATATTTATTGTCAGCATCGACCAAATTGATTTGATTTTCGTGCTTATTTCACGAAATATAGAGCAATTTAAATAAATAACACAAATACCATAAGTCACCAGCCCAGAAGACGCATTGATTTTTTTTTCACAAAAACAATTTTTTTACACGTTTGTCGAGTGAGTGCCGGTTGACATCTACAAACGTCAAAAAAAATCCAAGAATTTTAAAAAATCTAAAAACACTTATAAACGTCAAAAAAGAAATCCAGTCCGTTGCTCCTTTGTGAACAAGGTCTATAATCACCTAGAATCAGAGATTTGTGAATGAAGAGATATTCGACCTAATTTGACTAAAAAATCTAAAAACGCTTGTAAACGTCAAAAAATAAATCCAGTCCGTTGCTCCTTTGTGAACAGCGTCTATAGTCACCTAGAATCAGAGATTTGTGAATGAAGAGATATTCAACCTCCGTCCTATTCTCGCGACACCCATTTGTTTACATTAGGTGTGTTTTTTGAAACCTAGCTAGCCAGTCGTTCATTTAGACGATTCCCAGCCAGCCAAACCCAGTCGATTTTTTATACCGTCGAGTTGGTACGTGTGATTTCGTTCCTATGACATCGGCTGTCAAACTGTTAAAGTATTCGTCATCAAACCAATTGGTTTTTTTTTTTAATTTGTTGTGAAAACCATAATTTAGAGAATTTATTCAATGAATAATTTACAAAAAGAGGTATAAAATCTTAACATCTTCCATCTTCGTACTCAGACGCCGGTCAAATGTCAAGAGAACAGAACAATTTGGCAGTGATACCAACGCTATAAATAAAAAACATCACTTTCGGCGCCCTCTGGCCATGGGATATCGTAAAATTCCTAGCCAGTTACTTTTGACTGGGGATAAAATCAAGAGTTGTTGCCAGATGGTTGTTGTTTTTGTTTTACGTATACAATTTGACTTTGCCAGCAACTACTGGCTGGCTAGGTTTCAAAAAAACACGCCTATTGTTGTTGTTGCAACGCCATATTGCTTTTCTCGCTGACAGCTCTCGTCTGTGACTACGTGTGAGAAAAAAGCAACAACAATTTGCACGGTCCCTTTAAAAACGATGCGGTGGATTTAATACCACAATCATCTAAACAATTTTTGATTTCTTCAAAGCGCTACTGCTTAAGACCGAATTATCCTTTCATTAATTTCCAGTAATTAATTTGGGAAATTCAGATAACTCTTGAAATATCGAATTTTAAATTGGCGGTTTATATTTTCGCCATTTTTTTATTCCCTACACCGAAATGAGAGCAAAAATCAGCTGTTATAATGTTCGTGAAGTACAGCCATTTTTCTTGAATTAATATTCCAGTCTTGCAATCATGGAATGTTATATCAAGTACTGGTATGTTTAAAATGATATTCCCTAAACCCGCGAACCTCAACTGGATAAGCGGGCCATTGAAAATGAATGCACGAATCAATTTTATTATGAATATGTGCAATATCACGTTTTTAGAACAATTATTCTGATTGAAAGTGAAATTGCGGAGTCGAAATACCATAAATAAGCGAAATTGGCTTAGAAAAACACAAACTTATGCTTTCGTGAGCTAAATAGTTTTTGTTAAAGTTCATCGTTAGTGTTTCTATTACAAAAGATGGAGAAAAAACATTTAACACAAAAAAAAGTTTCCTGCGTGGGTGAAAATTATACGCCCTAGACTGGTTGTGGAATGTAAAATTAGATTATATATTCGAACTTCTTTCAAACTTTCTTTACGTAATACAAAAATTCTAACAATTTCGGGCACGTCTACGGTTTCCGAGGCGCCAAGGTTTGAAAACGCCATTTTGTAGATCTCGGTGAAAAAAACACAAAATATAAAGTAAAAAAAATTGATTAATCGCTTAGTTTAGGAGATATCGAGACTTGAAAATGCATTTTTCCCTATGAAAATTCTATTGAATTCCATTGAAATTCCATTGAAATTAATTCATTTTTGCCTCGGTACAAAAAAAAATGTTGCATACATTTAGAGGTAAACAATCCTTCAAAACAAAAATAATTCATAGTTTCAGGTGGTTCGACTTCAAATATATTTGAATGAAGGACTGGTTATGTATTTAGGAGTTATCAGATTCCCAGGTATTTATGTGTGTGTATTTGAATTGCCTTACACAATTCGATTTTTTTGGAGATTACAATGTCATTTTTCCATTGGCAAACATTTTTTTTCCGACTTTTTCTTGAATCTATGTAGTAAATATATAAGTACATACATATGATATGGGTAAAAATTGAAATATGTAGTGCAAATTTTGCAAAGGTTATGATGTCCCGTGCAACAAGATTTTTTGATAAATTGTTATAACTTGAACATTCGAGTGACTTAAGCTCTAGGCGCCTGCCTGACAGTTGTTAACATACCCTTAGCGGAGCGACGAAGTCGCGTGAGCGGCTAAAACAGGCGGAGAAAAAGGTTAAATGCCTTTAACCCGCGAAGCGGGCCACCCAAGGTACTGTTTGATGCTCCTCTAATTTTCATTTTCCAGACTTTTGTGGGCCCATTCATTCATTAAACCACTTTCGACATAAAAAAGTCGGCAAAAAATTGGTTTTGCCAAAGGGAAATGACATCGTAATCTCCAGGAAAATCGAATTGTGTAAGATAAGGCAATTCAAATATACGCACACCTGGGAAACAGATAACTCCTAAATGCATAACCAGTCCTTCATTCAAATATATTTGAAGTCGAACCACCTAAAATTATGAATTATTTTTGTTTTGAAGGATTGTTTACCTCTAAATGTATGCAACATTTTTTTTGTGCCGAGGCAAAAATGAATTAATTTCAATGGAATTTTCATAGGGAAAAATGCATTTTCAAGTCTCGATATCTCCTAAACTAAGCGATTAATAAATTTTTTTTACTTTATATTTTGTGTTTTTTTCACCGAGATCTACAAAATGGCGTTTTCAAACCTTGGCGCCTCGGAAACCGTAGAATCCCCCAATTTCGTATTTGTTATTTCGAATAAAGATTCCGTTAAATTAAAATATTTTCAAAAAGGCAATAGTTGCTGAACAAGCTCCCCCACACTGTCGTGGATATGCCGCCATTGTGTGGTGAATGACTAGATTTTGAACATACATATGTATTCTTCGTGTAGCCCAGATTTTTGCGTACATATGTTCGCCGATTTCCTGCCTTTTTGGTTTTATGCCCAGATTCTCAAACACATGTTTCTCGATTTACCCCCAACTTGGGGTAGATGATTGGATTTACGCACATTTGTTAAGAAAATGACACAGTATGGGTAAATGCAGTCATTCCATGGGAAAGCAGCTTGTGAATATTGCAAATTGGGCTGGAAAGACGAATATCTCTTTATAGCTAATCTCTGCCTTGAGTGTTGAATTTCTTTTGAACTGATTTCTCACTGGAAATTTTTTTTTTTTAAATCTGGAACATCATATGAACATCTGATCCTTCCTTGATCTTTTTTCGACGGTGTAATTCTCATTTTGACGTAATTACAATTCAATAATTTCTTTCATCGACCGATTTTGCTCTGAGACTGAGAAAGGAATAATGGTAAGGTTACATAATTTTTTTTTCTTTTAAGTACGTACTTTATATTCGTAGATTTCGTCAAAGATTTTCTCGAGGGGTTCTCAAGTAGTATTTAATAATACTCGAAGAAGTTTTGGAATCCTTGGACCTATTTTTAGCAAAGCTTCTGATCCCGTTCAGAAATTATTCCTTGACAAGATACAGGAGTATAAATCAAAGAGCAGGTATTGACACGATTTCTTATTAGTTTTTTTTTTTTTGTCTAAATCTTACTTCAAATAGGGATGGAAAAATGGTAGACAAAAATCCGGCTATTGAACTCGAGATGGCAAACGAGTTGGAGCGTGTAGCCAAGCAATTTGGTGGAGGAAAAGGCGTGGATATGACCAAGTTTCCCAGTCTAACATTTCAAGATCCTCAAATCGATCCAATTAGCAGTGGCGCTTAATTGCAAGCCTGTAGTGCCATAATAAATCTTTATGCTTTCGCGTTAATAAAATATTTTGTTTCTGTTGCTCCTTTACGTAAGATTACCCACATCTTGTAACAATACATCATACAGTTTGTTATTAAATGCTAGTTTTGATATAGGCTGAACGACAAGATTACTTTAAGAACTGCGAAAATTGTGTTTTACGGAGGATATTGTTCATTGATTTTAGAAAATAAGCAGTCTTTTAAAAAACGACTTGGTTTTTTCAATTGATCCGAACGAAACGTTACTAAATTAAGGTGTGTCAGAAATGTTCAAATATAAATGAATTTGTGAAAAATTGGCAAATATTTCCGAGCAACTTTTAAGGTTCGCTGCTGCATTTTTAGAATTTTTGTTAGAAAATATATAGACGCCGTTGCAGCTAACATTTGCAGATTTGCGCTAAAAAAGTTCAAATGTAAACGAATTTGTGAAAAATTGGAAAATATTCCCGAGCAACTTTTAAGGTTCGCCGCTGCATTTTCAAAATATGTTCTAACAATTGGTTTACAAAATTGCACATGTATTTAAACTTAGAACATATTTTATTAGTTAAAGCAAACGGAGAATTTATATATGAAGATTAAATACATGTGCAATTTTGTAAACCAATTGTTTTGGTCCTTTTTTAATGACCTAACCCTTTTTAATCATTTTATTGCTGCAAACCATAAAAAAACGATTTTCCAAACGAAATACACGAACACGATCACTAAACATACCGGAGAAGAACACTAAACGTACGGTACGTTTAGTGTATTGCGTTCGGTATTCGGTTTGTGTTCGCGTACCTCGCCCGATAGAGTTTGTGTACGAAGAACAGAACACTATCGTAGTGTTTTTTCATTCCTCATCGCGTTCGCTACGTAGTGTATATCGTTTGCGTACGCGTACACAAACTTTATGAGAGGACGTAGTGTTTGTGAACTATTCGTAGGGTTTGTGTTTGTGTTCTTTTGTGGGGAGTGTTCCGTACAGAACACTAAGGTACGGTACGTTAGTGTTTTTTTTCGAACTCTGCTTTTTACAAACTTCCAATCTATCGTGGAAGAAATCATTGCAAACTTTCTTGATTTTATTAAAAACCTTTTCCCAAAAGACTGCTTACTTCCTTCTTCCACTGATAGTCACCTTCCATGGACAGTCCAAATCTCAGATTCATAATCTTCCCTAATACAATCCAAATTACGATAAGCTTTCCATATTTTGCATTTTCCAATTGCTACTTACATTTTCTCTATTGTCGCAGCTGTGCATCAATACAAAATTTGCTGCAAATTTGCAAAACAAAGGCAGTCATTTGATGTTTATGAACGCAAGTGATACCAATACAGCTGCAGTAGTAATACAGTATTTTTACATTTATGAACGCAAATTCTGCACAGCTGCGGTATTTTTACAATTATGAACTCACCCAACATTTGCAGATTTGCGCTATTGTACCAACGTTTTTGTACAATTCATTTAATCCAACTGGCACTGTCCATCGTCTGCATTCCCGTGCTACACTTACCTAGGGGCTACAGTGAATGCGGTTTGAGTTAGACTATCCTGCAATCCAATAGTACAAATTTGAGTATCTTAAGTGAATTTAGACAGGATATGTCTTCCTCGGATAGTAGATATGTTCCTAGATGAGTCCTGCTGTAGGTGCTGCACAGTCCTTAAGATGTATCGAGGGTTCTTTATCTCCATCGCAGAATCTGCAGCTTTAGTAATCTTCTAGACATAATCTGCTTTTTAAGTCTCCAGCGGCCCTTTGGGAATTCTATGAGTACACACAGCTTTTTTTGCGTGATGTTTTGACCCTTACAACAAATTTCTTCGACACAATTCCGGAAGTGTTGTCTGTATTCTCGATTATGAGCTTCATAAATGATACCTCTGCGCCTAAAGAGTTCTTACCCTTTCCGTCTCTTTTAGCCTGTAATTTTTTGTACGTGTCCGTTTACCACAGTTAACAAAACACTTCTTTCATTTATAAATTGCTTTATTGCATTGTTCGAACATGTTAAATACAATTATGACACCAAACATATCCGATTTGAGACTCGATCAACATAATTTTAGCTTAGGTAGGTACATTACGAAAAAAACGAATCTGGATATTACCGATTATTTCGATTCAAACTGCATTTAAAAAATCAATTTCTGTCAAAAAGGCAAGCGTCGTTTTCTATGGTGATTTTTAGTTCAATTGTTGTGATTTCAAATATCTAAAATTCAGGAGTGTTTATCCTTTCAAAAATACTCTTTGGGCCAAATCAGGTCTCTACCAATACATGTGTAAATAAATCATGCAATATCGTTCGTTTCCTCTTATAATCCAATGAGTTTAGACCATCTGAATAGTAACGAAGAGGTCCAGTGTTAAGATATTTCAATCGTTCTTTGTTTGGAGTTTCCTTCTTATGTTCCATCATAACATATTCACTGTAAGAAGGGTCAAAGCGGAATATATTTAATTTTCTCGAGCGAATTCTTTCGTAGAAATCATCGTCCTCACCCCCCCAACCATTGAATAAGTTCGACATCCCGTTTATATATTGAAACTGTTGTGTGCGGATGCTGACAACACCACCAAATAGTCCTATATATGGCAAGTTATATCTAAAAATGTCGAGGTTAGAGCACATGTGTCGTGGTGAACTGGAGCACGCATACAACTGGCCAAGATTAGAGGGAAGAAGGTCAACATCATGGAAAATAAGGCACGGAAACTCATAACTTGCAGCTATTTCTGAACCAATGTTTAATAGTTTCGCCCTATTGAACGGCTTATTATCATTCTGCTCTATTAAAAATAATCTATAATGAATACGTTGCTTTCTCAAAAAGTAATGCATATACGATAGAAATCTTTTCAGTTGTGATGGTCTTTGGCGGTATGGTACAATAATAGCACTGCTAAAACTAGCTCGACAGCTACTTGGAAAATATTCACCGCCGGAGAAAATAGGATTGTCTATTCCAGATACTGGTATTGTAGCTGTCGGCACAAAAACATTTTTATATATAATATCCTCATAAGCACAGTCTTTAAATTTTTGGATCGATATATTTCGGGTAGTTTCAGGTACAAGTTTTTCGAAAATATCATAACTTCTTATGTACTCGTATCTGGTAGCGAATCGAGCAGGCCACATACAATATAAAAGAATTAAACTCGACACCAACTTTGATATTGTCACAAACTTCAAGCAAATTTTGCTTTTTTTATAATAAACTCCAATCGAATCCATTTCTGAACAAGTAAATACAGAAATTCAAACTCATTTATCAATTTGATTTCTACCTCTCAGCCGGTTTACCAAAACAAAACGCGACATTCGATTTTCCAGCATTAGCAGATTCACTCATCCTGTTCTAATTGCATTCCAGGTAGGGCCACAATTCCACGTGGGTGAGTTTATCTGATATTGTTTACAGGGGTCATCAACAGCAAATTCGCCCGTATCCGAGGATGGTCGTAATTTCCTTTCATAAGAGCTTTTTCTGTAATAAGCAGTAAGCAAGGCGGCACGGAATAATACTATGTTTCCACTTGTAGTTTTTAACTGACAAAAGACGTGTCATTTAGAAAAACGGCAAATGGAAGTAGCGAACAATTGAATTGAATTGACTGTCATCATTTGTCAATGACAGACAATGAACTTGCATGCAGTGATGCCAGATTTTTTTTGGTGAAATTCCCCATTTTTGGGGACATTTTTGAAAATTTTCCCCATTCCATATCCGTTTTTTCCCCACTTTTTCCCCCATTTGAATTCCTGGTAAAAAACGTAAAAATGGATAAATAAAAACATAAAAAAAGGTTGCTTCTCTTTTATCAATAGAATTGTCAATAATTTTTTTTTTTTTCATTTTCTCTTGATCTTTTCCGGCTCTAAAGCCTCAAAATCTTCTAAAAATTAATCGCTATCGGTGCTTTCTGCTTGGAGTTGAAGTTGTAGTCAGTGACGCAGCGCTTTAAACGCTGTAATTCTTTTTTCTTCGGTTTTTATTTTTTACTATGTAAAATTAATAAATATGCACGAATTTCGTTTTTCCCCATTTTAAGAGCACTTTTCCCCATATTCCCCATTAAGTGAGAAATTTCCCAAAATGGGGAAAAATCCCCACATCTGGCATAGCTGCTTGCATGACAAGGCGAAATAGGTGAATTGATAAACGAATCGTCACTTCGTCTTTAATTAACACGCAAAATTTATTGGCATTGCGTCGAGTTCTTTTTCTATGAAAAGACACGTTTTGTGATGCGATTTCTTTTTTTAATGAAAAATTGCAAAAAAAAAGGAATTTATAACCATCCGAAGAATATGAAGAAGGGAATGTTGGAAGAGAAAAAAAGCGGATCAGGAAGTCCTCGTTGGAATGAAGCATGTCTACGCTCCGCTCCACTTTATAAAGGAGGAGTGCATGAAATGCGACTGCCATGAGACTAACTGGTTTAGCGGTCGAAGGACCAGCTTACTTACAGTTAGTCACAAAAGTAAGTAGACACCACGCACGCCATTGTATTTGTGTAAAAAATCACTAGTAATTGTATTAGAAATCGAACAAATTTTTTTTTCCTAAACGTACTAGTGATTGTTCTCAAAAACTACAAAACAATAATTGAAAAAAAAAAAAAAAACTTAAAACAAATATTCAAGTTTAACCAAAAAAATCAAAAATTCACATCACAAAAGTAAATAGACACTAGATTAAACAGATTTTTTTTGAAATTCGTATAACTATTGGAGTACCCTTTACCTGTGGGAACTACTTTCATTCTTGAAGGTATCGATTAAACCAAGTTGTGTGCTTCGCTCGTGTTCATTTTAAGCCACTCTTCTTGACGAACCCGTTTTAAGCCATCTTTGGTTCCCATTTCCTGATTTCTCATTTTTCGCTTAAGATACTCCCACAGATGCTTAATCACATTCATATCTGACGATTGAGATGACGTTTATAATTGGTTTCGAACGTGGTATCACAGCCATTCCTTAAAGACATGAGAAATGTTCGAAGGGTCATTACCTTGTTTCAAGGCAAATGACCCTTCTAAACCCAATTTTCCGGAATTCGCATGTTGATTGTTTTTCAAAATGTTAACATAGATTAATTTTTATTATTTTATACTACACACATGCCATGCCATGCTTTTCAATGCCTGTCATATTCAAGCTCCTCAAGCTAACGCAGTTTCTTAAAGACCGTAAAAAGTGTGATCAGGGTTTCTGGAATACCGTCATGTTCTTAAACGAAAGCCAGTTAAATATCCATGGATCAAACGGGTGGAATAAAGTTTGGAGAAAATCAAATACCGAGTTTGATCCTCAGAATATGCCAGGAATGGTAAAGCCTGGGGGTGAGTCCGTAATGTTTCAGGGGTGTACTGCGGCATCTGCAGTGGAAATGTTGATACTTATTGGGTCCATTTGTGCGAAATATGTAACATGCGCAACATAAATAGTTGCGAGAAGCTAGGCCTTGCCTCATCCCGAGCTGTCGCGCCAGCTATTTGTTTTTTTTTTATATTGAGACTTTAAATAAACCTCAGTATAGTCTTAGGTTCAGTTTTCCGGATTTCCGCTGTGTTGACCGAGGCCCGCGTCAAGTGGAGTAGTCTTTTCCTTGCGGCTCCTGGACAAACGCGGAAAATATATTCAGCGGTCTCTTTTTGTTTTCCACAGAGCCGACAAATATCTGTATCTGATATTTTCATTTTATGCAGATGGTATCTCTGGACAATGTCCTGTCAGATAGCCCGTTAAGGTTTATAACTCGTCTTTGGTGAGATCAAGTAAAGTCTTAGCCTTGTATAGGTTGAGGTTGACAAACTTATTCGCTTGTCTAAGGCCCCGGAGGTTGCCCCGTAGTCAACGTGTTTGTTGATTTCCCATTGTGTTATCTTGGAGTAGGCACTGTTGGGTGGTACTACAAAACAGGGTTCGGGGCCAACGAGTGGACGGAAAGCGCCTCTTCTCGCCAGGCATACAGTCCGTTCCTTACACTCGAAGCCTTCATGTCCTGGGATCCAGGCTAAGGTGACCATATTTACCGATGCAAGGTTTTCGAGGAGGTTGAGACAGTCCCAGACAAGTTTGGACCCTGCCGTATAGGATTTAAGGGCTAACAGTGCTGCTTGACTGTCTAAAAATATCTATATGCGGGTTGCTTGAGTTCTTCTCCGCAGGCATTTTCTTGCACATAATTAAATAGCGTGGACTTCCGCTCGAAATACTGTAGCTGACTTTCCAAGCGCTATCGCGCGTTGGAAGCTGGGACCGTAAACCCCTGTACTGCCGTTTTCCAATTTTAAACTATCTGCATACCAGATTTGGGAATCTGGTAGTGTAGTAGGGCCTTCATTTCTCCATTCGCTGCGGGGGCCTATAACAACTTCGAAACTTCTGTAGAAACGATATCTCTTGAGCATGGTATATGGAATCTTAAGAATTGGGTCACGATGAATGTATTCTAGTATTCTCAGATGACCTGTAAAGTCGCCGACTTTTAAGTCCAGTATCTGAGGCAGCCTTTGAGCACTAAGCATAGTTTCTTTTTGTATTGCCAGATGTAGCGGTGTGAGGTTAAGCATTGCTCCAATAGCTGCCGTTGGGCACGTTCTCATTGTCTCGGTGATACTTACGCAGGCTAAGCGATAGAGTTTACCCAGCTTTTCCTGCGTTGTGGATTGCACGGTTTTTGGCCACCATACTAATTACGCGTAGGTGATAATTGGTTTGATTATGGCGTTGTACGACCAATAAACCATTTTGGGGTTCAGTCCCCAAGTTTTGCCGTACAGGCGTTGGCACATGAACATTGCCCTAGTCGCCTTGTTGGTAACCATGTTTAAGTGCGAGTTCCAGGTAAACGTTTTGTTAAGTATCACTCCAAGATTTTTTTATTCGCTGGACAGATCAATACGGGTTTTTTTCAATGAGACTTGTTTGAGGTTGTGTTTCCTCTCTGTGGAAAAGGGTACAAGGATAGTTTTTTCCCGGATTTATGGTCAGGCTCTTCGTCCTACACCACCTCGATGTTAGGTTAAGTACATTTTGCATCATATCTGATATGATGACATCGAACGTTAATAACGACGTCGTCGACATATCCTTGCACTCTGTAGCCGGCTTTTGTTAGAGATTCTAGGAGTTCGTTATGACCAAAGTCCAGAGGAGGAGGGAAAGTACTCCCCCTTACGGGCATCCTCTGGTGGCAATTATTGTTTCAAGCGACCCTGCACATTCTTATGTATTCGTCTGCTTTCTAGCATGGTAAGTACTCAGTTTATGATAAGAGGTGTGATTTGTTTCCTAAGCATAGCCTTCTTGATATCGACGTAGGAAGTGTTGTCAGAAGCTCCCTGTAAATTGATATGCATGCAGGGGATCACTAGCAAGGAACGTATCCCTTATGTGGTGATCGACTATTTTGTCCATTGTTTTGAGGAGAAAGGAACTTAGGCTAATGGGGCGGTAAGATTTAGGCGATTGTTCCGCCTGTTTTGCCAGTTTCGGAAACCTCTTTCCAGATATTAGGTATGTAGCCTAGTGTAAGGCTGGATCTAAAGGTCCATGCGAGAGAGGGTATCAGCCCTCATACAAGAGCCCTGGATTGTCCGAGGCAAAACAATGGGGCTGAACGCCAGTAATCTGGTAACATATGGAACTGATTTATCGAGTGATGAAAGTAAGACCAGAACCTGTATTTTAGGTAAAATACAAGTTAAACTTTTTCTTTGATCTAGATATAGCAACAATGATCAAACAGTGGTCATATATGAGAGGCGAGAAAAACCATGGGTTGCGATCGTATCTATTTATATGCCGCACGACTCTACGGATGGACCACCATCTAATGACACGGTCGAACTCGTGCGAAAGGCCGAACAAGAAAAATGGGACCTGCTGATGGGATGTGACGTGAACTCCCATCACTCGCAATGGGGAAGTACGAACTTCAATCCAAGGGGTGAGTCTCTTTTTGAATTTATAATAGAACGCAATTTGCTCATAGCGAACCTTGGGGATGACCCCATCTTTATAACTAAGAATAGACGCGAAGTACTAGACGGCACCTTTTCAAGAAACTCCAGATCTCTTTTTGGGAGTCAGTGGAAAGTCTCCGCCGACATATCCTTCTCGGATCACAGAATAATACAATTCGAGATAGATGGACCCAAGGCCCTACCGGTCCAATATAGGAACCCCAGGAAAACCAACTGGGAACTCTTTATTAATGAAGTGGGTAAAAGTGAGGGAAATCTCCAAGATCAAAGGGCTCATACGCCGCAAGAAATCGATTCCACAACTGAGGAACTGTGTAAAAGCCTCAACGGAGCATATAAAAAAGCTTGTCCTTCCAAGACAGTGCGTGAGAAGATGTCTCCGCTGTGGTGGAGTAAGTAGCTTTCTTGCATGAGCAAAGAAACGCGGACATTTTTAACGCGGCAAAAAGACTGATGCGAACTGGGAAAGATACAAAGCCAGTCAAAGAAAATTCAAAAGCGCAGTAAATAGTGCTAAACGCACCTCCTGGCGAATTTTCTGCAACAATATTGAGAGTACAACGGAAGCAGCGAGACTCCGTATGATCCTAGCGAAAGAACCGTCAGTGCCAACGTATCTCCAAGATACCAATGGTAACTGTACACAGTCCTGCCCTGAATCCCTTAGTGCACACTTCCCAGGATGCACGCCAGATCAGGGTGAATGTTCACACACAGACAGTAACATGGAGGGAGAATCAGTATTTCCAATGGGGATTGTGACTGAGGAAAGGATCTTGTGGGCAATTGACTAATTTCAACCGTTCAAATCCCCGGGTACTGATGGTATCCTCCCGGTCATGCTACAGAAATCCAGACACATAGTAGCGCCAATTCTCCATAGAATCTTCCAGAGCAGTATTAGGAGTTGTCACATACCTAAAGCATGGCGAGAAGTGAGAGTGATTTTCATTCCCAAAGCCGGAAAACCTAGCCACACCACTACGAAGGACTATTATTATTGACGTCCACATTCGTAGTAAACTCGGCCACACTAAAATGTCCATACAAGATACAGAACATGACTTGCATCGGAACAACTGGTGCCGTGAGAACAACACCAACAGATGGAGGTAATTCTTAACCTTTTGCCTCTAGACCTCCACATGCAGAAGAATGCAGCGAAAAGTGCTCTCAGAATCAGCCAATTTAAACACTGGAGACCAAATCCGTATGGGCATGCCGAGATACTTAGCAATCATCTGGGCGCAAATGTCAGCTCGGACTACACTGTCGTGGACTTGGACTTTGAGAAACCCTTCTCATGTGTCTTCCCAAGCAGGGAAAAGTGGCAAAATAACGAAGTTTTGAATTAATCCAAATCCATTTTGATTACTCGACATTTTTGTAGTAAGTTAGGCATAAGCTATCATGTAAGAAATTTTGTATAAATAGGGTAAGAATCTGAAAATAAAGTGGAGACGATTTGGTTCACGCGACATACGCAGACCTTTTACTCTTTCATTTCGGCTCTTTAGTCAATCCTCAAAACGGCTCAGGATAGCCTTAATAATAATCCTAAAATTAGGCATCTAAACCCTCTTTGCATGGCGATCCTGCCAATACGGGCCCATAACGTTATTTAAGAGATTCCCCCCACCAGTGGTAAGGGTCTCTGATGAATAACCTAATAGACAAAGTAGGCGAAAAGGGCACTACAGAAGTATCGCACAACATAGCGCAGAGTGACGACAAAACAGGATTGTGGATTGCAATCAACAAAAATCCGCATGCAGGTCCTAAACCCATATCTATAGAGGACTATAGGAAGCGGCAAGAAGCAGCAAGGAAGCAGCAACATCAACAAAGGCAGCCGCAGCAAGATCTGGAACCCAAGAAACGAAACAATAAAAGGAGAGGTCAACAAGAGGAGCTGAGAAATTTATACAGACTGACGAATCTTTGCTCCCAAGGAGAAAAAGCGGCGCTCCTCGAAAAAGCCAGGCAGTTGCGAAGAGACGAGCGGCTTAGAAAATTTTATAAAAAGAAGGAAAAACACTCAATGTTAGAGAGTGTTTAAATTAAAAAAATTGGATTGAAAACTTTTGATTCTGCGTTCGTCACACGTTTTTATTTCTTTGCACAAAAAAAAATGATTTGACGGATGACAGCTAAAACACCGCAGACGACAGCTTAAACCCTCGCCCACATTTACGGCAGGGCTGCCACTTCATTAACATTCCCGCCCACCTCGTCCAGGTCCTGCGACGAAGTATGTGTTGGATGGTCTTGCCGCCCACCGTATTGGTCCGTGGTCTATCGTCTCGAGGTAAGGCAACCAGTTTCGAGATTGCTCGCCTTATTACCGAAGATTGAGTACGGACTGTGGCTACCCTCACTAAGTCGTCGTCTCTAGGATGAACTTCAAGGATGCGACCCAATAACCATTGAGTAGATGGCGCGCGTTCGTCTCGGATGAGCACAATGTCTCCAACTTGAAGATTAGATTTTGTTTGACGCCATTTGTGGCGCACCTGAAGCTCATGCAGGCACTCGTAACTCCAGCACTTCCAAAAGTCCTGCTGCATTTGTTGCAATTGCCTCCACCTGGTGAATCGTCCCCTGTTAATGTCCAGCAGGTTGGGCTCGGGTGGCACCGTAAGCGGGCCACCCACCAAAAAATTTCCGGTTGTGGTTGGTGGAGTCATCAGAAAGGGCTGACAGCGGCCTGGAGTTGAGGACAGCTTCGATTTGTTTCAGCACCGTGTAAAATTCCTCAAAGGTAAGCAGTGCCTCACCAATGGTCCTCTTCAGATGGTGTTTCATGCTTTTAATACCGGCCTCCCATATCCCTCCAAAATTCGGAGACCCTGGTGGGATGAAATGCCATGAGACACCATGACATGCGACCAGTTGGGCGCCAGCGTCGAGTTGGCTTTTGGCAGCTAGCAGGTCTTCTTTGAGAATGGCGTTAGCGCCAACAAACGTTGTTGCACAGTCCCTGTAAATATCAGCGCTGTACCCGCGTTGTGCGAAAAAACGTCGGAGTGCGGCAAGGAAGCTTTCAGTCGTCATGTCGCTTATAAGCTCTAAATGTACCGCTCGTATGCTAAAACATACAAAAAGAGCGACATATCCCTTGTAGCTTTTATGCCCTCTGCCTTTTGTAGTACGAATCTTGTAAGGACCGCCGTAATCTAGTCCACAATGCTGAAATGCCTTTCCAGCAAAGCAACGATGAGCGGATAAACTCCCCATCATCTGGTTTGTAGTCGGCGGGTTTTGGCGCAAACATTTGACGCATCGGCGGATATATTTCTTCATAACATATCGCGCATCAATCAGCCAGTATCGTCGGCGTAGAAAATTAAGTGTGGCTTGCGTACCACCGTGCATGGTATCCTCGTGAGCTCCAGCGACGAGAAGTGTACACAATGGACTATCTTTCGGTAGTATTATCGGAAAGCGTTCCGACATAGGCATGATAGCGTTTTTCAAACGCCCATTCAGCCGCAAAAAGTCGTTGTGATCTATCATCGGGTTGAGTTTCAATAGCCTGCTCTTCGAATCAATGCACTTATTCTGAAGCAGACATGAAATTTCGTTAGAAAAATATGTATTTTGAACATACCTTATCCAAAATTGTAGCGCATTGATGCGTTCAGCCGCCGTGCACCATGATGTCGCTGAAGCAGACAAGAAATTTCGTTAGAAAAATATGTATTTTGAACATACCTTATCCAAAATTGTAGCGCATTGATGCGTTCAGCCGCCGTGCACCATGATGTCGTCTCATGAGGCCGCTTAAGTCTAGCAGTGATGAATCGTCTGCACCATGATGTGACAGCCAGAAG
This sequence comes from Matsumyia berberina, assembly GCA_917880715.2. NCBI lineage: Eukaryota > Metazoa > Arthropoda > Insecta > Diptera > Syrphidae > Matsumyia > Matsumyia berberina. The sequence goes on from OU862872.1 coordinate 89,087,381, forward strand.
CATGTTGAGATCGAAAATTTTTGTAGCAGCTGTGTGGCAAGATCGTCTTGCAACTTTCGTCCACATGGGGTTGCATGTAGAGCTGCTACGTTTCCAGATCCCGATTCCTTGTCCGGTACGGCGATTTGCTTTGGCCAGAGGGTGTCATCGTTGTCGGGTAATTCTGAAGGAAATACTCCCCGCGATGCTACATCAGCTGGATTCGTTGAGGTCGGCCCGTACCGCCCAGATTCGATCGACGTCAGCTTCTGGATTTGTGTGACCCTGTTGGCAATATATTGCTTATGTTGCCAGGATTGGAGTGGATCCAGCAAAGAACTGTCTGACAAGCAAAAGGTTTGAATCAATGGAAATTGAAGAGATTCCAACACCTTATTGGCAACTTTTGCAGCAAGCAACACACCGTTCAGCTCCAAGCATGGTACGGGATTTTTCTTTAATGGAGCCACTTTCATTTTCGCCATAAGGATGGACACTTTTATCGGATTTCCTGGTAATTCGGCCCGCAAGTAAGCGACAGTGGCATCAGAAAATATGTGTAGTTGATAGCTTTTAGCACAAGGCGATGAAAAAACCCAGCTCGGTACTTTAACGTTTTCAATTAGATGCAGCTCTTCTCGAAACTTCTTCCATGATTGCTGGTGTGGCTGGGATCGTCCCAATTGCAGCCACATAGCCAAAGTTGTTGGCACATTATCTTTTCGGTTACTATGACAGGTCCCAGGAGACAAGACGGGTCATAGATTCGAGCAACATCGGAGAGTTGTTGTCGTTTGTAATAGGGCCATCAAGTTGCGTCACATTTATTTTGTAACCAATGATATCAGTTTCACGGAACCAATAAGCTCTTGTTTCTCGATCTAAAATCGCAGCAGGTGGCGACGTCATTTTCGTTGACGTCAAGACTCTCTAGAAATTGTTGCAAATACGAGTTCCATTTTCGAAGCAGAACCCATCACTCTGAAGTAGCTTCTGAAGCTGACTTTGAAGCTCGAGTATGTGCTCCATGTAAGCAGTCATCTATGTAAAAGCATTCACGAACTATGCGCGCTGCCTCCGGATATGTTATTTCTCCCTCTTTAGCTAAAGTATGAAGCACTTTTATTGTCAAATACGGCGAACAATTCAAGCCATAAGAGACCGTTAGAAGGCGATGAACTATCGCGTAGCCCAGTGGGCTGGTCCAAAATATGCGTTGCATATCGGCGTCAGCTGGGTCGATTAAAATTTGTCGATAGTATTTTTCAATGTCGATCATAAACCCAATACGATGTGTTCGCCACTTCATTAAAATTGTGGTTAAGTCATTTTGTAATTTTGGTCCAACGTGAAGACAGTCGTTAAGCGAACTACCAGCTTTATTTTTTCTTGCCGTATTGAAAACGATCCTTAGTTTTGTGGTGGAGCTCGATTCCTTATAGACAGCATGATGCGGAATATAACATGCTTGCTTAGGCTCGACTTCTTGTTCGACGGATTCCATGTGTCCAAACCGAAGGTACTCTGCCATGAACTCTTCGTATAGCGCGTGCGTTTTAGGATCCTTTAAGAGACGATTTTGTTGAAAGGTGAGAAGTCTTAACGCATCTGCTTTTGTGTCCGACAGCTCAGCCAAGCCGATATCATTTTTGAATGGATAGCGAACTATAAAATGCCCATCACTGTTGCGGCGAGTAGTTTGTTCAAAGTGCTTCTCGCAGTATAGTTCGTCCTGTGTCATCGCAGAGTTAGGCGCCACATCTTCGCCTTCAACGAATTTTCACATATCTTGAACTAAATCAGAGAGTTCAGTATATGTGAACGCACTATAGCTTGTGGTCTGAGTGGCTGGTTTAGGCAAACGACCATAAATGACCCATCCCAGATGGGTATTTTGTGCTACAGGAGCACTATTCGCCAACTGTTTTATGCCGTTGCACAGCAAAGATCCATACAGGTCAGCTCCTAGTATGATATCTATGGACCCAGGCATAAAAAAATGTTGGATCAGCTAAATCTTAATCCATAAAATCCCCCAAGTTCTTTGGGTCGATTTGATCAGTAGGCATCAGGTGCCCTAATCGCGGCAGTATTAATGCGGCGCAGTCGAAAGCCATGTCTGGTTTTTTGAGCGAGCATACACAAATTTGGACCAGACCTGTAGATGTGCCTACTGCCGACCCGCCAACACCAGTTACCGGAACGCGAAGACGTGTCCGACGTAGGTGCAATTGTTGCACAGCGAATTCGCTGATGAACGTCGCTTGTGACCCGTTGTCCAACAGTGCACGTAATTGTAAATAATGTCCCGTGGCCGTACGTACTCCAATGTGTGCGGTGGCAAGTATTACAGGTGCCAACGGCAGTGACTCACCTGTTGTGCTTTGATAGTCGGATTGAGCATTTTCAGTGCGAGAGTGATTTGTACTAACGCTGCTTGGCTGGACATTCATAGATTCATGCAACAATGAATTGTGTTTTTCCTTGCATTTTAGACACACAAACTTTGATTGGTAGTCAGCTTGTACATGGTCTCCTCTAAAACTGTTTTTGAATAATTTTGACTTCAAAACAAATTGTAATTTCTCCGACGGTGTTAGATTTCGAAAATCAGCGCAATACATCAAAATGTGTTTGCCAGAACATCTGTGACAGCCTTTAATGTTAGACTGGTGGCTGCGGATTGATTGTGTAGACATAGTAGACTTCGAGGTGACATCTTTTGGCTTCATGCTAGGTGTAACTGTCGCTTCCAATCCCTGGATGCGATTTTCCAATTCCCCGTATGTTGGAATTTCGTTAGGAGATTTGAGATACATCGCCCAGTCATTCCACTCTGACGTCGGTCGTCCTAATTGAGTGAGCGCGCGAACAGCCTCTGTAGTTCCATCAACAATCCTACGAAAAGATGCTGCCGAGTCAGTGGTCATTTTCAGTAACTTAAGGATATCGCGCAGGTACGTTTTCACCAATCGCCGTTTGTTGTCATAGCGTTGCAGCAGCGTGTCCCAAGCTGTCTGGAAATTGTTTTCCACCACTGACAAATTACGCAAGAGCGCCTCCGCTTCACCTTGCAAGCTGCTTTTCAGATAGTGCATCCGCTGAACATTAGATAGAGACAAATCATTTCTTACGCATGTGATGAACATATGTATCCTTAAAGCTAAGCCATTGCTGGAAGCTGCCATCGAACGTTGACAATTGTATTTTTGGCAGAATGGATGTGGCCACGTGTGACTGACAGTGTAAAGTTGGGTTAGGTGTCGAGTGTACGAGTGCTTCGTGAGACGTTGTCGACATTTCGTCAATAATGTCATTTATTTCTCCTAGGGCTTCGCAATAGGCTGACTCGATCGTTGGAAGGCGCTCTCCATCGCGGAACATCTGCAGATCAGCTTTCTTGTCATCGCTTTCCACTAAAACCAGAATTTCATCGTACACGGCAGTGTAGCGCGACCAATAATCCTCCAACAAATTTCTTCGCGCACATAAGTAACCTTTAGTTTGCTTTATTTTGGCTGTCTTCCGGGTATTTGCAGAGAAATTTTCTATTAATTTAAGCAACGACTCTTCTTTAGCTAAAGACATTATTTTAAGTTTATTATAGTTAACTAGCGGCCTGCCCTGACTTCGTACGGGTACAATTAAATTATTTGATCATTGATTTTTGGTATGTTTCGCTTTATTTTAGCCTTATTTTAATTAAAAAAAATATAATAACGTGAAACATAATATCGTTCTGAGCCTACACAGGGGACCTCTATCTGATGACACGGATTCCATGGCATGTCTTGAAACCCAAGTTGGGGACATTGAACGAATACCTCGAAGAAATCTCATTTCGGCAGCTTATTCTTTTAGTCATTACCATACCGAAATACTTAAACTTTTGAACCAGTTTCGATAGGACCCTACTAACATGTAGAGTGCATGAACAGGCATTAGAGGCATTACGATTATTTCTGCTTTGTTCACGTTTATCTAGCTTCAGCACAGACGACTACGAAGATATCAAGCGTTCGCTAAGGTCAGTCCGAAGTAAGTCTTCAGCGAAAAGCAGATGGCTTATTCTTAAGTCTCACAATGCGGGGGTGAATCTAAACCATCCAGGGACCCGCTCAAGCACACACAAAAAATTTCATTAAAATATGTCCAGCCGTTTAGAAAGAGTTCAGTGACATACAGACGTACAGAAGAATTTCAGTCCAGATGGTTAGAAGTAAGTCATCAGCGATGAGCCGTGAGATATTTACTTCAACACTGCACCTTAAACCCTTGCACAATGTATGTGTTTAAATATATTTTGTCGAATAATATATATTCACGCAATTATGACACATACATTTAATTTCGAAAAACACACATTTTAAATTAAATTTAAATAAGTGACATCAGGGCCACCTATATAACTATGAATTATTCTCAGCAGGTCAGTTATTAATTTACTTCTCAGAAGGTTTCAACGGTCAATTATTCATGGAAAAATATTGGTTAGTGAATCTAAACTCGCTCAAACACACACACAAATTTTCATTTAAATCGGTCCAGCCGTTTAGGAGGAGTTGCATTACATACACACGTACAGAACAATTATATAAGTTAAAAAAGATCTACGCAAAAATTATTAAAAAAAAATACATTCAGAGCAGGTTGCTCTGAAATTTATTGTTCAATGAATCGATTAAGACTAACTTATAACAAACAATTTCTTATTACCAAAGCTTGCATTCTTAATTTCTTACAATAACATTTTCCCATAGCTTGCATTGTGTGAATTTCCCTGGAAATTCGTTTCGTTGCCCTAGACGCTTGGTCAGCATTTCCGTTGCGCGTGCAAGTGGTTTTGTCGGTGTTAAGTCTTCCCCTCTTAAGTGCGATTGTCCTCGATCGTTAAAAATATGGTATGTTGTTAAAACTTTGCTGTGGCATCTCAAGATGTTGGGGCGCGTTGGGTGATGCGATTGTTCCTGGGTCCGGATGCTCTTCATGGGCCTCTTCTTTTGGGATCTGGATAGTGACCTTGGTATTGTTTCGTTTAGGTAAAATCTTGAGGATCGTGGCTATTATTGCAAGTATTCCGAGACAGGATATGAGTGAGTAGGTGGTTACTTGATGTGTGTTTTTCTCTGTTTGTAATAGTCGGATTTCATTTGTGTTGTTGATGTGAAGATCTTTCATCATTTCTAGAGATAGGATTTCTCTGTACTTTTTCTCTTTTGGACTGGCTTGGAGTATTGCCGGTAATGCTTTAACCATTGATACTTCTTGGGAAATAAATGATTGTCCATTGATATTAATAGTGGTATTGTGGAATTTTATTAGGAATGTTCCATTGAGGCTGTGGGTAGTGTTTTCTGCTTGTATGGTTCCGGTAAATTGATTTAGCAATACATTGCCTGTTGATATCTCGTCTATGGTTGGAATATGCTGACTATTGACGGTGTTGCAGATAGCTGGGAGACTGTTGAGCTAGCTGGGAATACACGTATCGTTTCTAATATTGACAATGTCTTTGGAATTACAAATGGATAAAGAGTTATAACTTTTACATTTTTTTACTGTTCCATACATCTCTTCATTATTCCTAAGAATTACTTCAAATATAATTTCTGTTACAACATTATTTTTCTTTACCGGTTTAATTACCAGGCTTTCGTAGGTTTCATTTGTTGTTAGCGGAATGTTTATAATATAGAGCATTGTTGAGCTATTGCTTATGACTTTTATTTCTGAGAAATCTAAAGCTTCCTCTATTGTATTATACGGTAACTGCTGTTTATTTAAAATATTTGTAGCAAGTTCTATTTCTTTTTTTGATAAAATAAATGAATTGATCATTCCTAATCTAGCCCAATGAATGGCATAATTAATATTTTCTATTTCCTCTTTTACAAGTTTAATTTTGTATTGTACATTTGATATTACCTCGAAGCTTAATTTATTGTCTTCTTTTAATAAATTCTGTATTTCGTTTTGGACTTTAGTGATATTATTCATCCTCTCATTGTATAATTGATTTATGACAACCTGTTTGTTATTATTTTTTAGTACTTCGGTGACTTTTTCTTTGATGGTGACAAAGTCGTCATGGTCTGGATTGCCAGCAATCCATTTCCATGTGCTACCGATAAAATTTAAAGAACGTTTTGTTATTCGCGGTTTCAAGTTATGCAAAAGATTTTTTATTTGTTGCAACTCGTGTGATAGCAAAGGGAATATGGTATGGTTTTGGGTTGATTCAAGTTTAAGGATAGGGGTTATTGTGGATATGAATTGGTCGTATTGGTCTAAGTCGATAACATGTATTAGTTTAAAGTTTCCTTCTTGTATCTTTGTCTGTCCAACGTGAAAGGTTACTATTTGTGCGTTTGAAAAGTCCAATATTTGCATGGCTGCCTGGCAAGTGCAGAACGCACATCTGGAAAGATAAAGTTTAATTTCTGATGTTACTTTTATGTACTACTTTGCCGGATTCGGTTATGACAGTAGAGTTCTTATTTTCCTTAACTATTTCTTGTCGGTATCTGCCTGTTAGTTTCGAACCTAGACGTTTATTATTTTTAACATAAATGGTTTGTCCTATTTGATAATCTTTAATTGGTTTCCTTTTTTTGTTATGGTATTTAGTGTCCTTCTCTTGCTTAATTCTAAGTTTTTCAATATTAGTCAACCGTGTCTTTTCAAATTGTTCGGGATTTAGTCTAGGTATTCGTCCGTAAAATAGTTCTATTGGTTTCTTACCTGTCGTTGAGTGGATGGTGAAGTTGTATTCGTTCACGGCTCGTTCCAAGAGTTCTTCAAAAGACCGTGCGGGTCCATCTGATTTTAGACACCTCATAATCTCGGACAATGTGGAGTGAAAACGTTCAACTTGACCGTTTACTTCACTTTTGTATGGCGGTGTTTTAAAAATCTTTACTTGAAGGTCGTCTTCCAGCATCGAGGTTATTGAGGCTGAATTTAGCGCCTTCTCATTATCTATTACGACAGCTTCAGGGACGCAAAAGAAGAATATAATATCTCGTAATGGTCGTTTTATATCTTCGATTGAGCGTGATGGGATAGTTCTAGTTTGGGCAAATTTTGTGAATTTATCCACGGCTGTTAAGACAAGTTGTTTTTCGGTGGAAAAGATATCGATATGAATAGTGTGTCCAGGATAATTAGGGATGGGTGTAGGTTTCAGATGTGGCTTATTAGGGTGCCTGTCGTATTTATTTTCTTTGCACGTTACACAGCGGTTAACTAATGCTCTAATTTTTGAGGACATTTTAGGGAAGTAATAATTTTCCAACAGTTGAATTCTGTTTTCCTCGGCGTTGCGATGGGCTCTTCGGTGTATGCTCAGAATTTTTTCTTCTTGCTCGATTTGGCCAGGTATGTCTTCAACAAATTTTTGAGTGAATCGAATACGATAATCTCTGAAATGTAACGGGTAAATTTCTTGCACTCGACCCATCGTCATTTCGTCTGTTAGAAGTCCGTTAATAGTGTTTGGATTGAGCTATCTCTTGAAAATGTCAATGATGTCGTTTCCTGAGTAGTCTTGCCGTATCAGAATATGTCTTGTGTAATTGTCAAAGGGGTTCTGAATTTGATAACTATTTTCATTTCCTATCTTGAGTAGAAGTTGATTTCGAAAAACATTTATAGGGATCTCCACAGATAGAATTAGGTTTTGCGCTGAGCTGTCAGCACTATGTTCTGTTGGGGTCATTGAGTGAATTTCTGTTTTTGGGGGTCTTGAGAGAGAATCAGCAACCACATTTTCTTTGCCTGGTTTATATTTTAATTCGTAATTATACTCCTCCAATATGGCTTTCCACCGTTTCATTTTGGAGTTTGTATTTTTATTACTCAAGGCATAGGTAAGTGGCTGGTGGTCTGTAAAAATGTTAACTTTCCGGGATCCGTAAAGGAAGTTTCTCAAAGAATTGAGGGACCAAATAATCGCCAGCATTTCTTTTTCATTCGTGGCGTAACCTTCTTCTGTTTTACTTAAGGTTCTGGAAAGAAATGTGATTGGCTTATCATCTTGAGAAAGAACTGCGCCAATGGCGTAGTCAGAAGCGTCGGTTGTTAGTTGAAAGCTTTTGTCAAAGTCTGGATATTGAAGAATTACTTCTTCAGAAACAAGAGAGTTTTTTTAATTTGTTGAATGCTTCGATGGCTTCCTGATCTAACTGAATTAGTTTTTTCTTTGACATATTTTTGGACACGTGTCCGTCTTCCCCTCTTAGAAGGGATGTCAGAGGTTTCGCCAACTTTGAGTAATCCCTTATAAAGCGGCGATAATATCCTGACATTCCAAGAAAGGATCGAAGTTCTTTTAGATTTTCGGGAATAGGTCGATCGACTATAGCCTGTACTTTTTTTGGGTTAGTTTTTATTCCAGATCTGCCAATAATAAATCCTAAAAATTCAACTTCCTTCTGAAAAAATTCACACTTATCTAGTTGAATTTTCATGTTTGCGGCTTCTAATGTATGAAATACTTTTTCCAGATTCAGAAAATGTTCGGTTTCGTCCTTCCCAAAGATGACAATGTCATCAATGTAGACGTAGCAGCATTTTCCAATGAGGTCTCTTAAAATGTCATCTAGCGCTCTTTGGAAAATGGAGGGGGCGTTCTTTAGCCCAAATGGGAGACGAGTAAACTCGAACTTGCCATTATTAACTGAAAAGGCAGTTTTTTTCTATATCAGATTCCTTAAGGGGGATCTGATGAAAGCCACTTTTTAGGTCCACTATGGAAAACCATTGATTTTTACTGAGATTTGCAAGGATTTCGTATATTTCAGGGATCGGATACTTGTCGGCAATAGTTATAGAGTTTATCTTACGGTAGTCGATTACCATTCGAAATTTCTTTTCTCCTGAAGCATCCATTTTTTTTGGGACAACCCAAACAAGAGAATTGTAAGGAGATTTTGATGGTCTTATGATTCCATCTTCCAGAAGTTTTTGAATTTCTTTTTCTACTTCATTTTTGAGTGCCATGGGATAAGGATAGGATTTTGAATACACGGGGTCTCGGGTTGTAGTTCGGATTTCTCCTTTAACCGTGGTAGTGTATGTTAATTTTTCGTTAGGTTCCGAAAAAACATTGGGACATTTATGAATGATTTCGATAAGTTTAGAATGTTGTTCTTTGGTCATGTGATCAGTTCTAATATTTATGTTGTTGACAAATTGTGATTGGTGTTGTTTAAGTGGAATTGAAATTCTTGGATGGGTGAAACCAGGGTGGATAGACATATGATTTTTACTCGTATGGATGATTGCGTTCAATTGTTTTAGGGTGTCATGTCCTATGATCCCATCAAATGAAATGAGACTGGGGAGGATAAAAAATTTTATTTTGTCCGTTTGAGGACCGAAAAGTTGGATAAGTGCGTGGTGTGTTATTTGGATGCTACCTCCAACGGAATGAGCGTAGAAGGGTTTATCATTCGCTAAAGGTTTCTTAATATGACGTGGTTGGACGTAATTCCTGTTTGACCCGGTGTCGATGAGAAATTTTAAGGTCTCTCCACTTCTAGAAATATGTTCTAAATAGGGAAGTGAAGAGGATGCTAATCTAAAAAATAAATGTCGTCCAGCTCTTCAGGTTGGTCGAAGTCAGGGTGATCTTGTGAGTCAATGTAATTCGTCAATGTCTGGTCATAGTTTTGGTCTTCTTGTTCTATTTCGTTTTCGTATTCTTCCGATGTCTTCTCGTCCGGATCGGGCCCTTCCGTGTGGTAAACTCTCTGCATTTTGTGTGGATGATGGGCCTGTTGTGAATATTGGCGTTTCTGTGGAACTAACTGTTGGTTACGGGGTCTGTTCTGGTAGTTCACATGTTGGGATCTGACGGAATGATCGATGTCCATTGGCTTCGGAGGAAGCGGGCGTTGATTTGCTGGGGGTCGTTGCTGTAGATACTGAGGTTCCCTATAAAACTGTGGTGGTTGAGCATTCCGTGGGTTATGGAGTAACTCAGGATGAAATTCGCGTCTGGGTGCTGCAATTGGTGCTGGTCTTGAATATGCAAAATTGTTCCTTCTAGGGGGAGCTGGAGGTGGTGTCTGTTGAAAAGTTTTCCGGGTGCTAGCTTGCGAATTGTTTGCATGCTGGGCCCGGAAATCGACGTTTTGTAATTTTAAGCACAGGTGCAAAGCCTGGGGTAGATCAGCAGGCTCACGGATACTGAGTAGCCTAGGCAGGTCGCCTCTCAACCCTCTGACGAAGGTATCGAGAGCTTTGTCCCGGTAACACTGAGTCATATTGTTCATGGATTCCTGACTTATATCCATTGATCCTAACTTATTTAAGATAAGCGACAAGTGGTGGTAGACGGCCTGATAGAACTCAGGAATCGTACTAGTGCCTTGTATTAAAGTTGTCATTTGGTATTCGAGGGTTCCTAAGTCCCTCTTATCCGCATAGTGGAGGGTGAGACATTTTGATATTTTATCCCAGTTTAATGGGGTATTGTACGATTCTAGGGCGACGTCTGCGTAGCCCGTAATTTTGTTTCTGATGACTGATAGGATCCCATAATACTTGGGGGTACCCTTCAGATGTTCATAGATTTTGAGTATCCTATCGACACTCTTTTTCCATGAGTTAAATTCGTGTGCTTCGCCAGAGAATTCTCTTAAGCTTTTCACTACGTCGGGTATTTTGTCCATTTCTGACAAATTCCTATCGTTAGCCAGATTTATTGGCTGGTCTATGTCATTATTTATATCGGACGCAGGGTTCATAATAGAATTGAAAAGTTGTCGTCCTTGTATTTGAAGGGTTTGAGTTACTAGTTGTGAGATTATCTGAATCATGTCATCGTTAATTGCATTAGGAACAGGGGGAGGAATGGGAGCAGGATGTTGAGGAGCTGCAACATTATCTGCAGGGACTTCTAGACGAGCTGGTCGTATTAGATTGTTAGGGTTTGACATCTTTCGAAATATGTTTTTTATCAAATGAGAGAATCAACTATATCACTTTCAAATAATAACAAAGGATATTTTAATCAACGTACTTTCTTTTGGAACAATAATTCGAGGGAATAGTTAAATTTATAATGAATTCTCTAAGTAGTATTTCACAATTGTTAGGATAATGCAATTATTTCGTTCTTATTCAAATTGATAAGATATGATTTGGTTTCATACAGGTATAAAATATGTAAATTTTGGTTACTTAAGTTATTTACTATTGACTTACAGTAATGTTATAATTAATTCTTGAAGCATCTCTTCTTAACGTTTTTTGTTTTGTGGGTTCTGGGCTGCTTTCTGCTGGTTAGGGCGGCTGTCAGTGTCTCCTGACTCCTTTTTGTTCCTTTTGGTTAGTAGAACTACTCGGGGGCCTTCGTTTTCCCTATCACTACACTGTTATCGTGGTTTGGTTATCCACTCTTTTAGTTACTTCACTGGGTGGTTTGGTTGTCCACTCTCTATTTATTTCACTGTTATGTTGGTGGCTTGGTTGTCCACTCTTTGTTTGCAAACACTTTCACTGGTTTTAGGCTTGGTTATTGCCTGAGTTCACTCCAGATTTTTTGTTAACAGCAAAAAAAAATTTTTTACTTCACTGGTTTTAGGCTTGGTTATTGCCTGAGTTCACTCGAGATTTTAACAGCAAATTTTCACAGTGTTACAGAATGCAGCCCCACGTTGGGCGCCAGTTAAAAAAGATCTACGCAAAAATTATTAAAAAAAAATACATTCAGAGCAGGTTGCTCTGACCTTTATTGTTCAATGAATCGATTAAGACTAACTTATAACAAACAATTTCTTATTACCAAAGCTTGCATTCTTAATTTCTTACAATAACATTTTCCCATAGCTTGCATTGTGTGAATTTCCCTGGAAATTCGTTTCGTTGCCCTAGACGCTTGGTCAGCATTTCCGTTGCGCGTGCAAGTGGTTTTGTCGGTGTTAAGTTATATATTAAGATAGGCAGAGAAACAGGTTCCCCGCAAGGGATGCCAAAATGTTAGAGCGTGTTTAAATTAAAAAAATTGGATTGAAAACTTTTGATTCTGCGCACACTCCTCTGAAGAAAACTCCAAAAAGAATATACAGTAACAGTTTCTTGCAAGACAAGGAGGGAGAAATAACGAAATTAGTATTAGAATTTAAGATAAAATCAAAAAAACTTGCACATGATGATATCATAATAGACACTTTTTACAAACAAGTTAAAGAATCTAGGGAAATATTAAAATCAAAACGAGAAGCATTAATAATATCAGGTCTAAGCCAGGTAAAAGAGATGTCTGAGACAATGGCGAAGTTTGACATAATAACGACTTTAAAAATAATACCCGAATATAACGGAGAACTTGATCGGTTAAGCAACTTTCTGAATTTGGTGCAATTTGTACATGACACACGATGACAATGAAAAGCAAAAGCTATTCAAATTCATAATAGGTACTAAATTATCAGATAAGGTCAGAAACAAACTGAACACTGAAATAGCTCCAAAAAATATTAATGAACTAGCGACGACTCTCAAAAAACTATTCAAAAGTAATAAAAGTGCACTACAATTACAAAACGAGCTAGGTAGAATTAGTCAGGGAACTAGAAACACTAAATATTACGCAGCACAAAAAGAAGCAATAGTAACTGAACTCAATAATATATAGATAACAGAGCAAGAAGAAGAAAGAAGGACGGTGATAACAAAACTAAATGACCAATTATAGCATTCAAAATTGCATTCAAAATTGGTTTAAATCAGCCAACGCAATCAACTGTATTCGTAGCTAGACGAAAAACACTCAGCGAGGCAGTTCAGTAAGCTTCGGAATTAGATAGTTCAGGTGGAACAGCTCAGAGAAACCATTACAATTCAAATCAATTTAGAGGAGGAAATATTTTTCGAGGTAATCGGACGTTAGCAAGAGCTTTTAATAGGAACTCGAATCAAAGATTTAGGGAAAACCGGAGATTTTACAACAGTAACGTCAATAGATTCAGAAGCAACAACAGTGGATTTGCACACAACGACAATAATCCTCGGCCCAGAAATAATGGTAATGGCAACCGATTAAACAATAGTAATAGACGCAACAATAATGTCAGAGATGATTGGAATCCAAGAAATCAAAATAATAGACGAGTAATTTACATTGAGAGGTCGGAAAACGAGCAGATAGTCTCCGAAGGCCTGAGAGACTCAGAAAACCATTTGGAAAACCACCACTAAAATCAATTTTTCTTACTCAGCAATTAACAAATTATATAGTAGCACAAACAGATATAACAATTGGAGATCAACATTTTTTAATAGATACTGGTGCAGATATTTCAATTTTAAAACTACAGAGCTTAAAATCTGATATCGAATTAGATATTACAGATAACGTTAGAACAACAGGAGTCACTGATTCAGAGATACATTCTTCAGGTTCTACAATAGCCCATATAACAATTGAAGATACAATTATTAGACAAAAATTCCAAATAGTAGAAGACAACTTTCCAATTTTAACGACTGGTATACTAGGCAGATATTTCTTAATCAAAAATAACTGAAGGATAGACTACGAAAATTTCACGATATCAATGATTATTAATGACAATGAGTATATAGTACCAATGATAGCAAGACTACCCAGTCAAACTATAGAAGTGCCGGCAAGAACGCAGATATCACATCCATTAGAGCTAAATATATCAGAAGACAGTATCATTCTTAACCAAGAGGTTCAAACAGGTATATTTATAGCGAACACTATTGTGCCTGCTAAAGGAATAGTTCATATAGCATTTTTAAATACTTTAGAACATAACGTTGTTATAAAAGAACTCAAACCTAAAGGATAATTATGAGAAAAATAGGAAAAAAGACCAATATGCTAGATTACTAAAAGAACTAAATATAAATGTAAAAGACGAAAAAGCTAAACAATCGATTTTAAACATATGTGAGGAGTTCGCAGATGTCTTCCATCTAACAGGAGACTCATTAAAAGTCAACAATTTTTACAAGCAGACAATTCCCTTAATGGATAACCAACCAGTTTACATAAAAAAATATAGACTACCTCAATCACAATTAGAAGAAATAGATAGACAGGTAAAAAAACTTATAAAAGAAAACATTATAGAACCTTCTGTAAGCCTATTTAATTCCCCATTATTAGTAGTACCAAAGAAAGAGATCGATGGAGAAAAGAAATGGCGTTTAGTAGTAGATTTCCGTCAATTAAAAAAGAAAATAGTGGATGACAAGTTTCCGCTAACAAGATTGGACGACGTGCTGGACACGCTAGGAAGAGCAAAATATTTCTCAACGCTAGATCTAACCAGTTCTTCTCATCAAATCGAGTTAGACAAGACTTCTAGACCACTTACAGCATTCTCAACAAACAAAGAAAACTTTTATTTCAAACGGCTACCCTTCGGATTAAAAATTTCCACAAATTCTTTTCAGAGAATGTTATCAATAGCATTGTCAGGACTCAATGCAGAAGTCTTTTTCTATGTCATAATCATAATCGAACATAATCGTGTTCGGATGTAGTGTAAAGCATCACAATCAAATTTTAATCAAAACGTTACAAAAACAACGGAAATTCAATTTAAAATTGAACCCTTAAAAGTGTAACTAATATTTAGGCCATTTGATTACAGATGAAGGAATCAAAACAGATCCAAAAAAATATAAAACCATAGTAAATTATCCTATACCCGCAAATGCATAAGATGTAAAACGATTCGTTGCATTTTGCAATTACAGACGCTGCATAAAAAATTTTGCTTGCATTGCTAAGCCACTAAATTTACTTTCCAAAAAAGGAGTAGAGTTCATTTGGAACAACGATTGTCAGAAAGCATTTACCACTTTAAAAGAAAAACTAATCAACCCCTCAATACTAAGATATCCGGATTTTGAAAAACCCTTTATAATAACGACAGATGCTTCTAATTCGGCACTGGGAGCGGTGTAATCTCAGGGAGAGATTGATAAAGATCTACCAATCTGGAAGTCTAAATAAGCATGAGCTAAATAAACCTATCATCGAAAAAGAACTACTTGGAATACACTGGTCTATGAAATATTTTAGACCATATGTTTATGGAAGAAAATTCATTGTAGTTACAGATCATAGACCATCTTTATGCACAAAAACCCATCATCTAATCTAACAAGAATGAGATTAGATCTATCAGACTACACTTTCGATATAAAGGGTGGTTAAATTTTAAGGGCCGATGTTGATTTTGAATAAATCAGCAATATTTTCTGCAGTACGAGCTGTACGAGCATGCACTGGTGTTTTCACATCTCCTACAGACCCGGTTTGATGGATTATCACGAATAAACTCGGATGTACTTAGGGAAATAATTTCTACATCAAACGTGGATATAATATTTATTTATTTATTTATTCCAACTACAGAGAATATCTCAGTAGCTATTTGATTTATACATTCTATTACATAAATACAATACAGAACAAGAAATTTGAGAACATTAGATTAAATTAAACAATTTTCTTTTTAAAACATCTTTAGATACATTAAAATCAAATCTGCTACTCCATAATTCACTCTTGAGGTTTGCTGGTAGATGAAATCAGGGTTCCTGGTAGTTCTCCTTCTCGAATTTATGTTTATGTTGCTTAAAATGCATGGGGAGTTAACAGATCCAGACAGCAGTTGGAACAAGAACATAACGCTTGACAATTCTCTTCTTTTTTTAAGTGTTTGAAGTTGTAAAAGTTTCAAACGACATTCATACGGTGGAAGACGACGATCAGGACACCAACGAAGCTCACGAATAACAAAAATCTTTTTTGAATGCTCTCCAGTTTAATTATGGCGACATTATAATTAGGACACCACACACAGCTACAGTACTCCAAAACAGGTCGAACAAGTGAACAGTATAACTATTTAGTCACATATGGGTCACGGAATTCTTTAGAGAAACGCATGACCAGACCGAGAAGGCTTCTTGCTTTACTAGTAATAGCGTCAATATGAGGATTAAAAGAGAGCTTCTTGTCAAATAGTACTCCCAAGTCATTAAACATCTCCACTCTTTCAATATCACTTTCTTCGATGAAGTATGTGGACAAAACAGGATTCATATTCCGAGAATAAGTCATATATTTACATTTCTTAGTATTTAATTGCATGCCATTTTTATAACACCAGTCGCATATTTCGTCAATATCATGTTGTAAGAATAAGTATCCATATGGGTTGTTAAAGGAATAAAACAGCTTACAGTCATCAGCAAACATTAATATTTTTGAAAATACAATTTTGTCACGAATATCATTAACAAACAGATTGAACAGAAGAGGACCAATGTGACTTCCTTGTCGAACTCCAGACAGCACATGAATGTTCTTTGAGACACAGTTGTTAAAAAGTACGTTTTGAGTACGGTTTGGAAGATAAGAGGAAATCCAACACAAGATTTCATCTCGAAATCCGTACATTTTTAATTTTTCTATTAAGATATAATGATTAACTCTATCAAATGCTTTACTTAAATCAGCATAAAAAACACCTGTTTGCAGACCATTGACCATATTTTTAATAGTTTGAGATGTAAATTCAATCAAGTTAGTAGAGGTCGATTTTTTTAGGCAAAATCCATGTGTTCTTCTGCAATTAAATGTTGACAATGAAATCGTAAGTGATTGTAAACGATTTTTTCGAACATTTTTGGTAAGCATGAGAGAGCCTCTGTAATTTCCAATTTCAGCCTTGTTTCCGCTTTTATGAAGAGGTATAATGAAGGAAGATTTCCAGATATCAGGAAATACACCAGTTGATAGTGACAAGTTGAATATATACGTAATTACAGAACAGGTATCGGGACCAGGAGCAAAATTCTCTTTTAGATTGTCAATATGTTGGATTACATCCTCTTCAGTCAGTCTTATATTGGGAATATCACAGTTTAGATTTAAAGCTTTTAAATTAACGTTACAGTTGTCCGCATGAGAAAAATATGTCGTTTGAAAGAAGTTTGCGAACATATCACAAATATCCTCAACTTTAGTCGAAGTTGTCTCTCTATAGGAATACTCTGATAAACAAGCTTCCTCCATCTCTGCCGAGCACTCCTAGAAGCACTGTAGAGCTCGACTCTATCGTTGATAACCTCACCGGGGCTCTCAACAGCGCTATGTCAGTGGCATGCCCACTCCGTAAACCACGCGGCAAGGAAAAACCACCTTGGTGGAATGCGTCACTCAGTGCCCGCAGGAAAAGCTGCAGACAAAATTTTAATAAAGCCAAAAGCTCCAGAGATGCCGTCGACTGGGACGCATATAAAGTATTTCTTGCACTTTACAAAAAATCACTGAGAAAGGAGCAACGAGCTTCGTGGAAACTTTTCTGTGGCAACATAGGAAAGGTTTCGGAAGCCTCGCGACTCCGGAAAATCCTCTCCACAAACCCCTCAGTATCTAGCTACCTACAAAATCCAGATGGACACTGGACAACCTCCAGCAAGGAGACTGTTGACCTTCTTCTGGACACCCATTTCCCTGGTAGCTCCTCAGTTATATTGCGTGGCCCGGGGTGTCATACCACAAATCCACCATGCAAAGACTCCAATATTATAATCACACGCAGTAAGATCCGCTGGGCTATAATGAGCTTCAAGCCTTTCAAGTCTCCAGGACCGGACGGCATTATTCCCGCCAAAATTCAACAATCCCTGGATATAATTCTTCCCTGGCTAGACACCATTCTAAAAGGCTGCCTGAACCTTGTCCATATTCCCAGGGGGTGGACGGAGGTAGAAGTTGTTTTCATACCCAAGGCAGGTAAAAGCTCACACGTTGTTCCTAAGGATCTGCGTCCCATCAGTCTATCATCCTTTCTTCTAAAAACACTGGAGAGGTTGGTAGACTACCACCTTCGCTGTAGCATAGATACCAAACTCCTATCAGCGTCCCAACACGCTTACTGCAAGGGCAGATCTGTTGAAACTGCTCTGCACTCACTAGTACGTACAATTGAAAAATCACTTAGCGTTAAAGAGTTCACCATGGTTGCCTTTCTGGACATCGAGGGAGCCTTTAACAACGTCAAAGCAGGAGCAATCACTGATGCACTCATGAATCTGGGAGTCGAGACTTCGCTCAGACTTTTAGTTGAAAAGCTGCTCGTAGGCAGAACAATTAACACCAGGCTGGGCAATGCCTCGGCCCGCAGATCCGTGAGTCGCGGCACTCCACAACGCGGTGTTCTGTCCCCCTTTCTCTGGATTGTGAATACACTGCTGCTCGACCTGGCAAGGGCTGGATGCGAAGTGATTGCTTGTGCGGACGATGTTGCGATTGCTGTCTCTGGTAAATACCCGGGTACCCTTAGTGAACTTCTTCAAAACGCCCTCTCAATTCTTTCAAGATGGGCAGCTAAAAGTGGTCTGGGAGTTAATCCCGAGAAGACCGAATTAGTCCTCTTCACCAGGAAATACAAAATTCCTCCTCTCGACCCGCCCTCTCTAAACGGCACAAGCCTGCGCTTTGTTAAAGGAGCTAAATTTCTGGGTCTCATTCTTGACAGTAAACTAAACTGGAAAGCCAACACTGTTGAACGCGTTAAAAAAGCCACTGTGGCGCTGTACTGCTGCAGGAAAGCCATTGGTAAAAAATGGGGCCTGCAACCTCGTACTACGCACTGGCTCTACGTGTCCGTTATCAGACCTATACTTCTATATGGTGTGGTCGTCTGGTGGCCGGCCTTAGAAAAAGCCCTACACCGTGACCTTTTGGGGAAAGTGCAAAGATCAGCTTGCATATGCATTAGCGGAGCACTAAGGACCACACCATCCGCGGCACTTGATGTGCTCTTACATCGAATTCCCTTAGATATTTTTGGCAAGCAGTCAGCTGCTAACGCAGCCCTCAGACTGAAGGCCTCCTCTCAATGGTCAAATAACCATATTGGCCACTCCGCGATCTTGGATCCCTTAACATTCATCCCGGAAAACACCGACTATACACCGTCTAAGTTGAACTTCAATATCAACTTTCGGACGTCTATCCCCTCCCGAGTGGTTTGGGAGAATGATGATGTCATAGACGAGCACTCCGTTCACTTCTACACCGACGGTTCCAAAACCGAGAACGGAGTGGGTGGTGGTGTTTTCTCCGAAGTGCTTAATTTGAGCATCTCCTTCCGTCTCCCCGATCATTGTAGCGTTTTTCAGGCGGAAATTATGGCAATCAACGAAGCCTTATCCTGGCTTAGGCATAATGTAATATCCTGCAGGGATATCACAATTTATACCGACAGCCAGGCTGCTATAAAATCTCTGGAATCAGTAACATATACATCAAAAGCTACCTCAGATTGTCGCTCGTCTCTCGTTGAGATGGCAGAACATTTTAACATTCACCTATGCTGGGTACCCCGTCGTAGGGACATTCCAGCGAATTGTAAGGCCGACGAACTCGCCAAACGTGGTACTACTCTAGAGATCCTACCAGAACGGAGGAATCTAGGTATTCCACTCGCTACATGTAAATTACTCTTAGAGTACGACGCGATCAGTAAGACAAACCAAAGATGGAGAAACGGCACCACATGCCGCATTTCCAGAGAGTTATGGCCTCTATTAAGCCTCAATCGATCTAAAAGTCTCATCTTGCTTAATAGGTCGCTCATTAGCACCGTTATTGGTGTTCTCACTGGTCACTGTCCTATTGGCCTTCATGCCAAAAGAATAGGCCTCTTTGCAAATGACTTTTGCAGGAGCTGTAGGGACGAAGAGGAGGAGGAGACGATCTCCATTTTCTCTGCACTTGTCCTGCCCTGTCCCAAAGAAGGAAGCTCTATTTAGGAGCATACCACTTCGACAATCTGGGCGAACTATCATATACTGATATCAAAAGTATCCTCAGCTTTATTAAGAGCTCCAAATGGTTTCATTAGCCGCAGTGGCACCTAGGGTAGATCCCAGTGGTATCACAAAGGGCCTTCCTGGCCTACGTGTGTCCGTGCCTCGCATGGACAGCCACCTTACCTACCTACCTACCTTAGTCGAAGTAGTGTCATTGTATTTCATAGAGTTAGGAAAGTTCGAGTTTTTTCGCTTAGAGTTGACGAAATTCCAAAACGTTTTAGGATTTTTTGATATATTATTTTTTATATTATGTAAGTAGGATTTGTAGGCCGATTTAAGACACACATTAAACAATTTCCGGTATTCCGCAAAGATCAGATAATAAACATAATTTCGGGTACGTTTCCATTTTTTGAAAAAGCTATTTTTTAGGTTCTTTAGGTGATGTAAATCCTTGTTCATCCACCTGATGGAGCAGTTAGATATTTTCTTTTTTCTAGGAACGCAAGTAGTAATACACTTATTAATTACTGTGAAAAAATGTTGGACACATTTATTAACATCACAGCAGTTGAGGCAAGTTGACCAGTCAATGTTGTTAAAATAATAGTCAAGTTTTAAAAGGTCAATTTTTTTAAAGTCATATTCTCTTTTATGGAATATTATATCTTTCATCTCACAGAGATCACAGTCCATTGAAATAGTACAACAAATTGGCTTGTGGTGTGGGACAATAGGCAGAAGACAGTTGATAACAGATATTACTTGACAAAGATCAGGACAGTCAGTAAACACAAGATCCAGAGAGCGGCCATTTTCATTTTGGATACCATTAATTTGGTAGAGGCCAGTACACAATAACGCTTCAACAAAGTCTCTTTCAAAAACAGGTCCATGTTCCGCGGCGTTGTAAAACGATAATTTTTCAACATCGATAGACCAACAGATATGGGGTAAATTAAAGTCACCAAAACACATACTTTGGAATTACTAGAATGCTCAATTATTTCTTTGACGACGGACGAGTATCTTTCATAGAGTGACGAAGAAATACCGGGGGGAATGTATACGGCGACAAAAATGTACAATGAGTTTCGGAGACACATTTTAACACAAACTAGCTCAAGATCTTTAAATTTATCTTGGAACACAATTTCAGAATGGAGAGAGCATTTTACAGCAATCGCGACACCGCCTCCATTTTTAAAACTGCTGTTAGTCAAGTTACGATCCGTTCGGTATATGTCGTATTGTGGAGGTATAATTTCAGAGTCAAGCACAGTAGCAGTAAGCCAAGTTTCCGTCAGGACAATTAAATCGAAAGTTTCGTCAATACAATTAAGGTAAAAGTTAGTTAATTTAGATTTCATTCCGCCAGCATTTTGATAATATATATTCAGTTTTTTGAGCCTGTTTGTAGATTGGTGTCAGGCAGTTCAACGACGTTGTCCTTTTTGCGTGTATTTTGAATAACCGAGAACTTGGGCTTAAAATCAGGACTTATTATAATATCCTTTAGAGCGTCAGGAATAAAAATTTTAAAGGACGATATACGACGTTCATAGGAAAATTTTAATTTAAAACATTTAACATCATCAACAGATATATCCGGAAGTTTTTTCCTTATGTAAGTTAAAATAACAAGAGCAAAAGCAAAGGAATTAAGTAAAGATAAGGATAATGGTGAAGCACCCAAAAGAAATACTTTAGACGTAAAGCCTGATCAACTTTACTCGTGGGAATGTGTATTCTTATCAGAAATCAAAAACGTACGTAAATTAAAATTTAATAGTATGCTCATAATGATTTCCCAATAATAACTGTCGAAAGTAAGAAAAATATAATTGTAGAATACAGCGATTAACCATATCTAGACTTAAGACTGATTTTGGAGAAGCTTGTATTAGAAATGAATAAGGGAAATATTGAAAAGTTGGCTATTGGAAAGAATGATGAAATATATGAGCACGTAACGATTAATGAATTTAAAGACATACATATATACCAAGCTGCAGCAAAAGAAAAATAAAGAGCAAACGAAAAATAAAGAGCAAAGGAAAAATCAAGGAAAACATGTAAAAACAAAGTTAAAAATATTAATATGTATATCAACCACCACTCAGAATAGAAGAAAAAGGAGAAATGGACAGATTAATAAAGGAATTCCATGACACACCTCATACAGGAGGACATTTAGGAATAAAAAGAACCTTAAACAAAATAAAACAAAGATATTGTTGGAAAAAAAATCTAAATCTAAAAGATGGTGAAGAAATATGTCAACAAGTGTAGAGTATATGCACAAAGTAAGCCGATTCGAAGTACTAAAGAGAAAATGATGATAACTGAAACTCAGACCATCAAATGAGTTCAGATACATACTGACACTACAATGCGAATTGAATTCAATTCAATTTTTCAATTCAATTCAATTTATTCAGTATTAATTCAAATTTATAGAATAGGCATAACAATAATTTACAAAATTAGCTTCGAATTAATAAAGAAACTGCAATCTATAGCTCTTAGGGAACTAGAGGCGAAAGCAGCAGTATTAACAAAACAACATAACAATAAAAGATATAATGTGGAATGTAATGGGGTCATAACAAGATATAGATCGGATTTTATTAAGCAAGAAAAGAGAAAACAGAAGAAAAAAAAAACAATTAAACAGTTACATCCAGTAAATCAAAAACATCTTTGTAATTAAGGTCTAAAAGCCATAATTTTACCTTTTTTAGGAAAGCGGATTTGTTTCTCAAACTTCTAATATGAAAGGGTAGTCTATTGAAAAGTCTCGGAGCAGATGACGCGAAAAAGTTAAAGAAAATTTGCAAATTGTGATTAGGTACTAAAGCAAGATTTTGATTATTTACTCTGAGCTGATAGCTAGAAGAGCACCTATTTAAAAGATGGCCTGATCTCGCGAAGAATACCTTTAAGACTTTGTAACAATACAGATGTTTCAGAGGAAGAATTTTAAGACTTCTGAAAAGCATTAAACTATTAGTAAGACGACTTTTATTACAAACTAGACGAATAACGTGTTTTTGAGAAATAAGAAGCGGGTACAATTTGTTGTAATACGTGCCACCCCAGGAAACTAAGCCATATTCAAGCTTAGAATGAACTAAGCCATAGTAAATACACTTAAGAAGATCGCGTGAGCAATATGATTTTAAGAGGTAAATCTGCCTAGTGGCAGCCATAAGATACTTCTTAAGTGCATCAGAAAGGGACGACCAGCTCATCTTCCAGTCCAACAAAACACCCAGATACTTAAAGAATTTAACATTCTCAATGATAAAACATTTATCAGAGCACGAACGAGACTCACAAAATGTTGGTGACTCTACTTCCGAGTAGCAAATATCGTTGCAATGATTAAATTTGTTGCAGTTAGCACTATGAAAAACGAAAGGTCCGAGGTCAGCTTCCTTACCACAAGGACTGAAAGACATAATCTTGGTTTTGTCGCTTATAACCATTTTATGCATTTTAAACCAGTGACTTAAGACTTCCAGATCATGATTTATATCAGCAGAAAGATTTAAAGCAGAGTCACTATGAAAAGCGCAAGCCATATCATCAGCGAACGCAATCACTTTACTGCGATAATTTTGTAAAAGAAGCGAGTTAATAAAAACCAAAAAGAGTAGAGGGCCAAGCACAGAACCTTGGGGAACTCCTATAGAAATAAAACTCTTAGAGCTGAGTTGACCATTAATTTTAACCCTTTGCACTCTGTTGGATAAATAAGAACAGAGCCAAGTATACATTTCACCCCTAAAACCACATTTGTACAACTTGTCCAAGAGTAGATTATGGTCAACAGTATCAAAAGCTTTGGTTATATCGATGAAGAGAGCCGCCGTTAGATTTCTGTTATTAAAACCATTATAAATATTAGAACAGAAATTCAGGAGGGCTTCCTCAGTGGATAAACCGGAACGAAAGCCGAATTGACGCTCGTTAAAAAAGTTTGTTTTTTCTAAAAACTTAATCATTCTAATTTTTACAGCCTTTTCGAAAATTTTTGAGAAGACTGGAAGTAAAGAAATTGGCCTATAATTGCTAATTGCAGTTTTATCACCTTTCTTAAATAGAGGTATTGCCTCGGCTTGCTTCAAATCGTCTGGGAAAACACCTTTCCAAATACTTTTGTTATAAATGTAAGATAAAATATCACATATGTTTAAAGCAATTTTCTTAACGAAGTTGTTTGAGAAGCATTCAGTTGTTTCAGAGTTCGAATTCTTGAGAGAGATAATAATTTTGTACAACTCAAAAGACGTAATGGGATCAAAAAAAAAACTCTGAGAGGATGACTCCTCATAAGCTATGCACACGCAATTAGACGGGCTAGAACAACTATCAGACACAACTTTGGTACCAGCAGAGGCAAAATACTCATTAAATTTATTGGCTAAGACATTGGAATTTGTAAAGAAAATATCATTTTCTTTTAACCTTAGGATTTTTTCGGTTTGAGATGATTTATTAAGTATTTCTTTGACCAAGTTCCATTCTTTTTTAGAATCACCTTTGAACTCACTGAACTTGTTAAAATAAAACTGGTTTTTGCATAAGATAACTTCTTTAGAGATATCTTTACATAAGTGTTTATAAGCTGTAGTGATACTATCATTAAACGGATATTTAACCTTTTTTCTATAAAGTCTGTTCTTAGCTTTAATTCTCTTAAGTAAATCAAAAGGTATCCAAGGTTTTAATTTTTAGATTTAGCTTCACTTTTCTTAACTAGTCTTGAACATAACTGGACATACTTATTTAAAGTTGTGATAAAACTGGAATATGCTCTCGAAGGGTCGTTTTCATTACGTATGTTATCCCAACATTCAAAACGAAGTAGATTATTGAGCGCAACGTAATCAGTTTTAATGAAAGAAGAGTTGGAAGACATTTTATTAGAAGTTGTAGTAGCAACATTTTCCAAGCTCAAACACGTCATGCAATGGTCAGTTAACTGCAAATCAAGCACAGAGCTACTGAGATGTAGTTTGTGGGAATTACGAAGTCGCACCATTATGTGATCAATGCAAGTGCTAGTAGAGTCAGAAATACGAGTAGGCTTGTTTATGCATGGCTCCAAACCATAAGAAGACAGTAAAAATAAAAAATTGTCTACCAGAATAGAGCTTTGTAAGATATCTATATTGATATCTCCCAATAAAATAATATCACTAGATGACTCACTTGTTAACAAGGTTTCTAATTCTTCATAAAACACGTTATTAGACAGAGATAGCTCATTAAATCTATAAATACAAAAAAAAGACAATTTTTCGGTATTTACCTTAATTTTTAAAACATCACAACTACGCAAATTAAAACAGGAAGCTTCGACATCAGACGAATCTTTTAAAAAAGTACATTTAATAAACGCGGCAACCCGCCGGCTGCATATGCATAATAATAAATATGTATAAGCCATACCAATCAAAAGTAAAGATGCAAATTCACTTCAAGACTTTAAAGACAGACATGGGAAGAGAGTGGGCGCGTTCCACTTCTCAGATATTTTAAATTTCAGATGAACGAATCATAATGATTGGACGAGAGCCTGTCACGTGACAGAAAAACAAGACAACTTTTTTTAGGTCGGCGACTAAATTGTTAGTCTAAAATTTTTGTCTCTGTCAGTTGAAAAGTGTTATAAACAGCTGATATTTCAAATTTATTCAATTGCTGTATTTCGCAAATTTGCCAATAAATATGCATGTTTTAGTTACATAAAACATCTTAAGGGTCCCTAATGAGTAATTATTATGCACACTGTTACATTTCATACACAAATTCAATGGAAGAGCAGAAAGTAAAAATGCAATTTTTGCATAAATGTCAATCAGCTGTTATCTTGTTTTTCAGTCAAGAAACTGCGTTCCCTATTCTAGTCTATCTGAAATTTCAGATATCTGAGAAATGGAACGTGCCCAGTTTCTTAACGAACTAATGAGGAATATTAATGACTTATTTGGGATAACTCACGTAACATCAAACCCCTACCACCACGAAACAGTGGGATCAATTGAAAGAAATCATAGAGTGCTGAATAAATATCTCTTAGATTTTGCAAAGGTAGATAATTGGGAAAACTTTGTAGTGGTGCTATCCGGACAACTTGATTACCTCCAAACAGAACTTCTCGATTAATGACCTCCCACCTAGTCCAATGCAATCCAAGTACCTTTCGGAACAAATAACAACAATTGAACTAGACATTACGATCCGTACCGCAAAGGGAACTACACCGGGATTTGATAAAATAACGTATAATATGGTGAAACATTGCGATGAAAAATTAAGGACAAGAATATGTGCTCTATATAACAATATTATCAATACTGGTCACTTCCCCCATGATTGGAAAAGAGCACAGCTTAAACCAATCCCCAAAAAAACACGGATATGTCACTCATTTGAAGAATATCGGCCCATATCACTTCTCCCAATTCTCTCCAAAGCTTTCGAGAAAATCATTGCGAGACGAATCAGCTGGGAAATAGAGAAAAAGATACATCCAGCACAACACGCTTTCAGGCCAAATAGAGGTGTCCAAAGCCTGTTACACCTTTTAGAGGAAAGACTAGCTGTAAACCTATCTATGCGGAAACCTAGTGTTATTATGTCATCTGATCTTGAAAAGGCTTTTGACAGGGTGATATTTATCCCAGCCATCAGACAGCTCCATACATGGGGAGTCCCAAAAAAAATCTTAAAGGTCATCATCGCATTCATGACAGGAAGGACATTTCAGGTACATGTCGACGGCTTTATGTCCTCCATATTTCAACAGGAGAACGGACTCCCACAAGGTTCACCGCTCTCGGTTATCATTTACAATGCGTATATCGACTCACTGATACGTCAACTCGCTAGCCCCAGATACGACTTAGATTTTATCGGCGTCTATGCAGACAACATCTATACACTAGTTTCCGGAGACCCAAGCCATGTCAATCAACAGTTGGATAGAACAGATGCTGCAATCCATGAATGGGCGCGAGAAAGAGGTGCTTCCGTTCCACCAAATAAAATTGATGCTATCCACATGTGCAAAAAAAGGAAATGCACATGCTTCCCTCTGACCCTGCGCAACGTCACAATCCCACTTCAAAGAGAACTAAGAATCCTCGGAATATATTTCTCTGGAAATCTGAAATGGAATTTACAAATAAAAAAAAATTAACCAACTGAAGTCACTAAATAATGCACTAAAAATGGTTTGCTCCAAACGAAAAGGCCCCCATATTGAGACGGCCATCCGACTTGCTAAGACCCTGGTAGAGGGTGCTCTCCAGCATGGTTTGACAACCTTTATGTGGACTACCAAGAAAAACATTGAAAACATCAACGCTGCAATCAACCAATGTTTTCGCACGGCAACAGGTGCCTTAAAAACATCGCCAATACTAGCACTTCGTAGAGAAGTTGGTTACCTATCATTTGAACATCTGGGAAAGAAAAGGTCAATAGCACTCGCAAGCAAGGCCCTGGCAAATCCATTGCACCCACTCCACAAGGCAACCAAGGAATCAGTTGGTATGGGAAAACCCCGGAAAGGCACTATTTCTTCAATAAGGAACATGACGTCTTTGCTGTCAACCCCAGGAATCTGTCTCCCAATTCCACAAACAACCAACGACTCGTTATCTTTCAGTCCTCCGCCACCTTGGAAAAGAAGGACGTTGCCAATTAATACCAGCTTGGCAAACCACAGGAAAAAGGACACACCGGACCGTCAATTTAAAGCGCTGCTCAACGAGATGCTCGCTGAAATAAAAGTAGATCGAATCTTCTATACTGACGGGTCGTACAAAGACTCTAACTCATCCTACGCAGTAGTTGAACTAATATGCAACAATGAAACGATCACAATCCATCAAGGACTGCTACCCGAAGGGACTGGAAGCTATATATCTGAACTAACAGCAATCCAGAAATGTCTATCTCTCACCAAAAAACTACCTGGAAAGAAACTAATACTCACAGACAATATGAGTATATTAAATGGCCTTAGAAGTGAGCTCAATAAATGTCCGTCGTTAGAAAGCATCAGAAGTGTACTAAACTCCTCTAAAGCAATCGTTTTAGCTTGGGTACCTGGGCATGTAGGCATCAACGGCAATGAAGATGCTGACACCGCAGCTAAAGAAGCTTTTTCCCTACCACTTACAGTAGAAATCCCTAATTCTCCGTGGACTATCCGAAAAACGTTTGCAGCACTGTTAGAGAAAGAAATAGCTACCTCGTGGGAAAATAGCCAAACATTTTTGCGTACTTACCAGACCCATCATATACGTACTCCATACAGTTTAAATCTAACCAGGGAAAACTGCATTAAACTATTACGCATTAGGCTGGGGAAAACGCTTTTCACCAGTAGACACTACTACACCAAAGGGGATCCACAAAAATGCGATTTTTGTAATGTGGAACTATCAGTTTGGCACACTTTAGTTTCCTTTCCGGTATCCAGAATAACTAAAGACGGCGGCTTGTATCCAAGCAATGCACAACAACTCGCTGAATTATTAGATCCAAACAACCCTAAATCAATCCAGCACATCAAGCAAGCCACAACACTCCATCATAGATTCAATGACATTTAACCCAAAAAAAAAACAATTGTAAAACTATAAATATACTGTATCTTCCATTTCTCCTTTACTTCACAATTATTCTATACACCTGATTCTAAAAACGACTTCAAATGGCCTTGCTGCCCGGAAGTCTTCAATGTAAAATAGTTTATAAATTGTTTTCTTAAAAATAAAAATAAATAAATAAAATAAAAGGAAGATAATTGGCACGAATGGATACCTTATTTTGTGTTTAGTTATAACACAACACCACACTCTAGTATAGGAATATCACCTTTTGAATATATGGTAGATTAGTAAACCTACCGGAAGATATATATAATAACACTAAAAACCCAATATATAACTTAGAGGATTATAGTTAAGAATTAAAATTTAGATTAGGCCAGATTGGAAAAATATCTAAGGATTTATTAGAGAACGCTAAGTTAAAAAGAAGGAAATTAGTGGACAAGAGTTCAAACGCTTTACAAATTAAAGTAGGAGACTTGGTATATTTGAAAATAAGAAAAAACAAAAAACTAGATTTACCATACAAGCGACCTTATGAAGTAGCAGAGTTAAAAGGAGTAAACACTAAAATTAAAATAAATGGAGAAATTAAAGAAGTACACAATAATAGGTTAAAGCGATTTAGTCAAGTAAAAGAAAGATAAATGACAAAAAAAAAAATCTTTTCTACACAAATTTTTTTTTTTTTTTTCCCGAAAGAGTGGGAATGTAGTGCCACACTACACATAACATAATACAATATAGGTACAAAGTACGCCACAATAAAACATTGATATCCGAGCGCAGCATTTCGTGTACTCTTGAATATTTCGAAACAAGAAACCGTTTGAAATTAACGATGCGACAATGTGCCAAATACAGAAACGTTGGCACCGAAGTTCGTCGACATTGTATTAGATTTCTTTTTGACTTGCGTGCAATATTGAATGTTTACTCGATATGATTGAACTTTTATTTTGATTACTCGACATTTTTGTACTTTATATCCAAGTAAGTTAGGCAAAAGCTAGCATGTAAGAAATTTTGTATAAATAGGGTAAGAATCTGAAAATAAAGTGGAGACGATTTGGTTCACGCGACAGACGCAGACCTTTTACTCTTTCATTTCGGCTCTTTAGCCAATCCTCAAAACGGCTCAGGATAGAATTAATAATAATCGTAAAATTAGGCATCTAAACCCTCGTTAAAACTTTCATTGCTGGTGGGGGTACTTACTGGCCACAACATGCTAGGATAGGACACAAAGAAATTACACCTGAATGATAATGATATATGCAGAGGCTGCGGTGATGAGGAAGTCCATGGGGTCACAGCTCATTTTCTCTGCCACTGCCCATACCTCTGCCAGATAAGAAATAGGACCCTAGGCAAATTCTTCTTTGATTATATCGACGAACTAGCTGATGGCTCGTACCAGTCCGATCCGAAACTGTTTGTTACATTTCGTACCATTTCATAGCATTTCGTGAACTATGTACTTGTGTGTAGTTTTGTTTCGTATCGTACTTTTTCGTTTTTATGTATATACGTCAGAGACGAATATTTCAAATACATTTATGTATTACATATGGAAGGCAGATGTTGAACCAAACATCGACCATCCAAACCGAGGTTACTTACGTTAGAGATAAGTTAGTTTTAAGATGATTTCGGAAGAATAAAGATTGTTTTATTTTAACACTCAGTTTTTTAATTAAAATATAAAAACTTATTTCGCGCGGAAATAAAATGCAAAGACACAAAACCGGAATTTACCACTGATCTAATTACTATTATTACTAATGAGTTTATTACGAAATGCCCGAACTAGAAATAAAACAGAAAATAAATCATTAAAGGGTAAAGGGTTTTCCTAACGTCGATATCGGTTGGCAAATATTTTACGGCAGAACCAATAAATATTCACTTACTCATTCCAAGAAAAATTATTATTTTGGTTTGCCCAATATATCCATATGGTACTGAGTAATTTCCTTTCAATTAAATTCAAACATGGATTGTATCGCTTCCATATTAGGTTAAAATACATATTTGGACAACCATTTCACCGTAAAATGCGTCTGTTCATTAAATTGTATTCGAATTTGAAAGTATTCGTTTGTTTAAAAATGCTATTTGTCATAAATACTGATTATTTCAACTTTAACGTGAACCGAAACTAAACGTCACAGTTTTGTACCGAGCAGTTTGGCACCAAATAAAATCGTACCAAGGTTTCGTGAACTGAAACTAAACGTAGTAACGTACCGAGCAGTTTCTTACCAGACAATATTGTACCTTAAGCTCCGATCAGACGATTTGCAGATGTGCGCAAAATTTCCTCATAAACAAATGTGTGCACACCATCGGCAAATGCCCATTTGCAGATATGTCATTTGCATGCCGATCACACGATTTGTCAAATTTGTCCCAAAGCTGCAAATTTTTGGGTGTGCGCAAATGTGAGCAAATGACATATCTGGACATTTTTTCAGAGCATTTATTGTCCCCGAAGTGGGTTACCGACATCGGTTAAACCGGCCCCTCGTCCCAGGGGTTAAAACAATGGACCTGGTCCTCCAAGTTGGGGGTTGTGCACCGGGGTATCTGCCCTGTCACGGAAAAAAAAATTTAGTTACGAAGCGACAACAAGCCTCGGATACGGACGGATTCACTGATGACAACCCATGCAAACGAATTAAGGACAACGAATTTCGGATCTGCACGTGGAATGTTAGGTCCCTTAACAGACTACGTGCAGCCGAACAATTAGCGGAGGCCCTCAACTGCTGCAAAGCAGATATAACCGCCATCCAAGAAGTGAGGGTGGGATGGGCTGGGCAAAAAGAGGATGGAAAACTGCGATTTATAAATACTACGGCGATTGCTATCGACAACAAAAGCAGCGCTTATTTGGGTGTGGATTTGTCATTGGAGCCAGACTTGGGCAAGAAGTCTTAAGCTTCAGATATGTAAGCGAACGCCTCACGACAATCCGCATCCAGGCTAAATTCGCCAACATTAGCCTGATATGCGCACATGCCCCTACAGAGGAGAAAGACGACGACACCAAAGACAGGTTCTACGAGCTATTGGACAAGACATACGAGCAGTGCCCTAGCTATGACATTAAGATTGTCCTAGACGATTTTAACGCAAAGCTAGGAAGAGAGGGCATCTTTGGTAGTACTGTTGGAAAGCACAGCCTACACGACACCACCTCCGATAACGGATTTAGGCTGGTCGACTTTGCTGCGGGGCGGAACGTTGTCGTAGCTAGTACGCGGTTCCCACATCTCGATATCCACAAAGGAACATGGAGATCTCCTGATCAATCAACCGTCAACCAGATTGACCACATTGCGATCGACGCAAGGCACTCCTCCAGTATTATGGATGTACGTTCCGAGGGGCCAACATTGACTCGGACCACTACCTTGTTGTAGCCAAGGTACGACTGCGGATATCCCGAACACAACCAAGACAAGGGAATACTGTGAGGAAATTTGACGTCGGACGGCTGCAATCGCAAGAGATCACCAGATCCTTTTCCGATCGAGTCTCTCTCAATCTCTCAAGAGGTCCTATGCCGTCAGCATCAAGTATTGAAGACCAGTGGCAACGTTGCCAAAAAGCGATCAGAGATGCCGCCTCTGATGTGCTGGGTTTCACACGGCCACCACAACGAAATCCCTGGTTTGACGACAAGTGCCGGCAAGCACATGCAGCGAAACAAGAGGCTTACAAAGCGGCGCTGCATAGAAAGACCAGAGCTGCCCGCGAGCTCTACGGGCAGAAGAGAAGAGACGAACACAAGCTTATCAGAAGGAAAAAGAAAGAGCATGAGAAGCGCGATCGAGAAGATAGAGGGATGTTATAGCAGGAATGAGGTTCGGAAGTTTTACCAAAGGGTAAAGAGAACCTGTCAAGGTTACAGAGCCCGAACCGAGGCCTGCAAGGATGAACAAGCGAACATCGTAGTAGAATCGCAGTCGATGCTGAGGATATGGAAGAACTACTTCTGCAGACTGTTTAACGGCGACGACGAATCAAATCCCGCTGTCAGGCAGAATGAACCATTCAACTTGGACGACGAAGACCAACAATTCCGTCCACCCGACCTGGACGAGGTGAAGACAGCCATTTCGAAGCTTAAGTCCAACAAAGCTGCTGGGGCTGACGGCCTAACTGCCGAGCTGTTCAAAGCGGCAGGCGATGACTTGGTAAGAAGCATGCACCAACTCATCTGTAAAATATGGTGGGAAGAAAGTATGCCCGATGAATGGAACCTCAGCATTGTTTGCCCGATCCTCAAGAAAGGAGACCCTCTGAACTGCGCCAACTACAAAGGCATCAGTCTTCTTAACATCGCTTACAAGATCTTATCTGCCGTGTTGCGTGAACGTCTGAAGCCGTTTGTCAACAACCTGATCGGTTCATATCAGTGTGGTTTCAGGCCAGGAAAGTCCACCATCGACCAAATGTTCACACTGCGGCAGATCTTGGAAAAAACCCAGGAACTTCAAATCGATACCCACCACCTCCTCATCGATTTTAAGGCCGCGTATGACAGCATCTATAGAGACGAGCTAAACAGAGCCATGTCTAGTTTTGGCATCCCTCCCAAACTCGTCCGGTTGTGCAGGATGACGATGGAAAATGCACGCTGCTCCATCAAGGTCGGTCAAGACCTCACCGAGACCTTTGATGTCAGAAAAAGATTTAGACAAAGCGACGCGCTGTCATGCGACTTCTTCAACATCGTTCTTGAAAGAGTTGTGCAAAACTCACGCGCCAACACCAGAGGCACAATCTTTCAAAAGTCCGTCCAATTACTCGGATACGCCGATGACATTGACATAATCGGAAGAACGCAGCGTGATGTCACTGGTGCGTTTGTGAGTATCGAGACGGAGGCGGCGAAGATGGGTTTAGCGGTCAATGAAGGCAAGACGAAGTGTATGCTGTCAACAAGAAAGGACTCCCAACACCGACGTCTCGGACAGAACGTCACTATAGACAGCTATAACTTTGAGGTAGTTAAGGACTTTGTCTACCTAGGCTCCGCTATAAATTCAGACAATGACACCAGCGCTGAGATTAAACGAAGAATAACTCTTGCCAATCGCTGTTTCTTTGGGCTAAGAAGGCAATTGAGTAGCAAAGCCCTCTCTCGAACAACTAAGGTGACCCTTTATAAGTCCTTAATCGTCCCAGTCCTGCTCTACGGCGCAGAGGCATGGACTCTATCTAAAGCGGATGAAGTTGCTCTTGGCTGTTTCGCGAGGAAAATTCTTCGGGTGATTTTTGGTCCCGTCTGCATAGACGGGGAGTGGAGGAGGAGATACAACGACGAACTGTACGGGCTGTACAGCGACATCGACTTAGCCAAAAGAGTGAAGGTCCAACGACTGAGGTGGCTGGGTCATGTAGAGCGGATGGACACCAATGCTCCAGCTCGGAAAATCTTCGAATCCACACCCGAGGGTCAGCGCAGTAGAGGAAGACCGCGACTCAGGTGGCGCACGCAAGTGGAAGGGGACCTCAACCAACTTGGCGTGGAAACTGGAGACAGCTGGCAAAAGATCGAGATCGCTGGCGACGCTTGTTGGTTGAGGCCCAGGACCACGCCGATCTGTAGCGCCACCTTAAGTATTTATTGTCCGATCACACGATTTGCCGACATGTGCAAATAGCACATTTGCAGACCCATTTGAAGAAACGTCATTTTCATTTATTTGGAGAGATGAAACAACTCGAGATACCCTCGCAGTGGTATTAGCTGTGTATGTATTTGTTTGAGAGCAGCAGCGAACAGGATGACCGTAGCAAATTGGCCTCGAAGCAGCGCAATTTCTGGAGAAAGGATTAGGTTGGCCGGCGAGTTATAATTCGCGGAGAAGAATCCGATAAGGTCATTGAATAAAAATCCAATCGTTTAATTTCAGGTCTCAATCCCGACTCTTCGTTTTTTTATTTTTCTATTAATTATACCTTAAAATTATTAAAGGTCAACGCATTCAATTTCCGATGGGTTTCGAGTACAGCACAGCAAGCAAGTTTCTACTTACGTTTGCACAAACAGAAAGCCATTGACACTTGAATGCGTTATTGACATATTGTTATTGGTTGCGAAGCAACACAAATGTTCCGTCAGCAAGTTTATTGACTTGCATTTGTGTAACTGGCGCGACAAGGAAGGATTTTGAGCAAAACTTTATTTTTTTCCTGTTTCTATTTTCTAAACAAAGCAAAAATATAAATGAATCAAAAAAGTCAATGGATTTGTAGTTTTCCTGTCGCGAATCATTTTTAATGTCTTATTTCTTTTTGTCAGAAAATGAATTCCATTTAATCAAATGACTTATTTAATACTCTGGTGATTAAAGTTCGATGATATCCAATTCAGTAGCGCAAATGAAACAGAGTTGCGAGGAAAAACACCCACGTTATAACACAGCATTTGCGGAAAAATTTTCTATTTGCCCATGTTTCTTCAAATCAACATCCGCAAATCTCAGAAGTCTGCAAATGAGAGTGGGCAAATGTGTGCAAATGGTCCCAAAAGGGTAATCACACGATTTGCGGATGACGTGTGCAAACGTTTGCGAACGACGTGTGCAAACCGTGGGCAAATGACATATGTGAAAACATTTGCGGACAAAAATTTGCTGATCACACGATTTGCGGACGTTTGGGACACGTTTTCCTGCAAAATTTACTCACATCTGCAAATCGTCTGATCGTAGCTTTAGTTTAGTGTCTGTGTTTCGGACCAAGGTTTCGTGAACCGAAACTGTTTTGGATCGTAAAATAAAGTACAATTTAGTTCCGGATCACATCTCTGCTGACAGCTCTCGTCTATGAATACGTGTGAGGAAAAAGCAACAACAACTTTAAAAACGATGCGGTGGATTTCTCTTATACCACAATCATCGATTTCTGATATTTTCAAAGCGCCTCCATGGACACATTTTTAGGGCTATATACCTGTTTGTACAGGTACGTCACAGAGACCACTTCCTTTCAGTCCCATTAGGTTAGGTTAGGTTAGGTTGAAGTGGCTGCCAGCCAAAGCCAACACACTTAGACCCATGAGGGGTCCGTTGTGATACCACCAGGATCTCGAAAAGATCTCCTGCCTACTCATTGAAACCAATTGGAGCTTCTTATGAAGCGTAGAAGGCTACTGACATCAATGTTAATTAGGTCGCCTAAGTTTGTAAAGAAGAAAGCTCCTAAGTGGAGTTTCCTTTTGCGGGAGAGAGCTGGACAGGTGCAAAGAAGATGGAGAATCGTCTCCTCCTCCTCCTCGTCCATACGGCTTCTACAGAAGTCATTTGCATAAAGGCCAAGCCTAGTAGCATGCTTGCCTATTAGACAGTGTCCAGTAATGACACCTTTTATAGTGCTAATATGCAATCTATTTAGAGAAATCAAATACTTAGAGCGTTTCAGATCCAGCTTGGGCCAAATCTGCTTTGTCGCTAGACATGTCATACCACTTGTCCACCTAAGATTTGTTCTTTCGATAGCATCTAGCTTTAATTTGAGTTTGCACGTAGCGATCGGTATACCTAAGCTGCCCTTATCAGGCCCAATAGGTAATGTTGTTCCATATCTGGCGAGTTCATCAGTCTTGCAGTTCCCTGGAATGTCACTGTGCCCTGGCACCCAACAAAGGTGGATATTGAACTGCTCCGCCATCTCTATAAGAGACGATCGGCAATCTAGGGCTGTTATTGAATTTAGAGCGACTGATTCCAAGGACTTCAGTGCCGCTTGGCTTTCCGAGAAGATGCGGATATCCGTGGCTGATATCACGTTTTTCTTCAGCCAAGATAAGACCTCTCTGATCGCCATGATTTCCGCCTGGAACACGCTACAATGATTCGGGAGACGGAACGCTAGGCTGAGGTTCAGCCTGTCGGAGAAAACACCACCCCCCACCCCATTGATAGTTTTTGAACCGTCGGTGTAGAAATGAATCGACTTATCTTCTGAGAATCCATCGCCCCAGAATGACCTGGGAGGGATGGTTACCTTGAAGCTCTTGTCAAACCTTAGCCTGGGAGTGGTGTAATATATGTTTTGGGGAGAAATTCTGAGATTTTTCAAAATGGAGGCGTGGCCATAGTCTTTATTAGACCACTGTGAGGTTGCTTTGAGGCGGATGGCTGCACTAGCTGCCATTTGTCTGCCGAAAATGTCTAGGGGTGATAAGTGAAACAGAATGTCCAGTGCTGCAGAGGGAGTCGTGCGAAGAGCTCCACTGATGCACAAGCAAGCTGTTCGTTGGACTTTGCTTAGGTTCTCACGGTTTGTGGCTATATCCAGGGCGGTCCACCAAACCATCACCCCGTACGTAAGTATCGGTCTTATTACCGAAATATAGAGCTAGTGTGTTATGCGGGGTTGCAGACCCCATTTATTTCCGATGGCTTTCTTGCAAGAGAAAAGGGCTACTGTAGCTTTCTTTATTCTCTCTTGAATGTTTGGTTTCCAGCTTAATTTTCTGTCCAAAATAAGACCCAAGTATTTTGCTTCGTTGGAGAAATTTAAGCTTGTGCCACCAATGGTAGGAGGGTCGATATATGGGATCTTATACTTCCTAGTGAAGAGTACCAGTTCAGTTTTGTGGGGGTTCACACCCAATCCACACCGAGCTGCCCATTAGGTTAGCTTGTTTAGGGCACTTTGGAGGAGTTCTTTTAAGGTGTCAAGGTGCTTTCCCGAGACGGCTATAGCAACGTCATCAGCATAGGCGATCACTTCGCAGCCCCCCGCTTCCAGGATTATCAGTAGTTCATTTACCACCAAATTCCAAAGAAGAGGAGACAGGACCCCACCCTGTGGAGTGCCTCTGCTGACAGATCTTCTGGCAGATGAGCCACCCAGCTTTGAGTTAATAATTCGACCGGTGAGTAGAATGTTAATTAACTCGCAAAGTGTACTATCTACCGACAAGCCTGACAGTGCATTTATGATCGCTGATGTGCTGACGTTGTTAAAAGCGCCCTCTATATCCAGAAATGCTACCATTGTGTACTCCTTATGATGCAGGGAGTATTCGATTTTACGCACTAACGTGTGTAAAGCCGTTTCCACTGATTTACCTTTGCAATATGCATGTTGAACCGCAGACAGCAGATGCGAGTCGATGCTGTCGCGTAAATGGATATCAATCAATCGTTCAAAAGTTTTTAAAAGGAAAGATGATAGACTTATGGGTCTGAGTTCTTTTGGGCTTACATGGGAGCATTTGCCAGCCTTGGGTATGAAAACCACTTTAGCTTCTCTCCATGATTTTGGTATGTATACCAGATCCATACACCTTTTCAGAATCATCTCTAACGAAGTTAGGATGATATCCGATGAATTTTGTAGTTCGGCAGGTATGATGCCATCTGGACCTGCTGATTTGTACGGTTTGAAGCTGTGAAGCGCCCAAAGGAGTTTGTCCCGAGTAATCAGACCTAGGGAGTTGGTAAGAGGTGTGCTTGATCCGTTGGGATCGGCACAGCTTATAACTTGCGTGCTGCCTGGAAAATGTGTGTCCAGCAACAGATTTAGCGTCCATGAGCCGTTCGCTTTTTTGAAGAAGCTAGGCATTATTGGATTAGTGGAGAGAATTTTTCTTAGCCTTGATGCCTCAGAGGATTCTTCTATTTTGCCACAAAAGGACCTCCAAGATTTGCGTTTGGCTTTTCGTAATTCTTTTTTATATATTTTTAGGGATTCTTTTTATAAGTCCCAGTCTGTCGCTGTTCGTGAGCTTTTGGCATTGTTGAACAGTTTCCTACAGTTATTTCTAAGGCGACCCAGTTCTGCGATCCACCAGTGTGGCTTTTTCTTACCCCTAGGTTGAATTAGTGGGCAGGAAGAGGGCATTGCAGTATTGAGAGCTAGCGTGAGATTTTCAACCATATCGTCTAGTTCTTGCGTATTCGAAGGGGGTCTATCAGGGTTTAGGGATATCAGTTCTTTTAGGGTTTCCCTGTATTTGAGCCAATCAGTCTTACGATAGTTTCTGAAAACTGATGGGCTAGAAGGAGCATCATTTAGATTGAATTGAATGTAACGGTGATCAGAAAAAGAGTGTTCGTCTGACACCTTCCAATTCGTAATCATTTGAAAGATGTTATCAGAGGCGAGGGTTATGTCTAATACCTCTTGCCGGTTTTTGGTTATGAAAGTTGGGTCATTACCTATATTGCACAGAATAAGGTTAGTACTTAGAATATAGTCAAAAAGTAACTCACCTCTGTTATTTATGTCGGAACTACCCCATGCTGTGTGATGGGCGTTTGCGTCACAGCCGATGATAATTCCGATTTTCTGCCTCCCCGCATCAGCGACCAGTCTTTCCAGGTTATTCCCAAAAAGAGAGTCCATGTGATCATGGGCAAGATACGCCGAAACCACAAAATAGGCTCCTTTGCCTGTCTCCAATTTGGCTGCGGTGGTATCTCGATCGCTATAATTGGGGAGTAAATTTACTGTTAGGCTACGTTTTACCAGTACACAAGATCTAGGTTTACCTTTGTCCTGCGTATACAGGATATTGTATGCAGGAGTCTTCAGTCCACATACCAAGTTGTTAACAACCCAAGGTTCCTAGACGAAGACTATGTCCTCCCTGCCTCAGGAGAGACGGAGAAGTAGGCCGGCAGATGCCGTGATAGAGTGGTGGAGATTAATCTGAACTAACTGCAGCATTGGAGCTACAATCAGGCAGAGTGGTCTCCACCACGGTAATATTTGAGGCTTCCGAGTCGGAGGACGAGGCTAGAAGCTCATCCTCCCTCAAAAGCTCCGTGTGACGGCAGTCTTCCACCTCCATGTCCGACAAAGTGTCGTTAATCGACTGTTGGGAGTCATCACTCTCCAAAGATGGAAAGGAGATAGATGCTCCGGGGTCTATGGACTCAGGGGTCGAGTCAAGAGGATGGGGGGGCATTTTACCCAGGTCAAGCTCATCCTTCTTGTATACCTTAAGGGTAATAGCGTCAAATCCGTAGCTAATCAAGCCGGCAGTCGCTGCCAAAGGAGCAAGGGATTCTTTATTGATCACAATAAGCGCGCATCTATAAAGACCCCGTTGTTCCTCCAGCTTGGCGACTTTCCAGTTGCTAGTTGGAAGTGACGGGTTGCTGACTTGGATGATCTGGAGTATTTCATCCATGTTTGAGGGCTCGGCTGGGATCCAGGTGCGAGTTCTAGGTCTGCTCGAGATCTCCTCCCTCGCAACAACCTCGAGTTTTGCACCCGGCCAAACCTCACCAAGCTTGCCTATGGCCAATTTGTAGAGATCGCAAGATCTCCGATCAGCACAAGCGATCAGCTTTACGTGGCCTTGATGCCACCCGCCGTCGCGACAAATAGGAGGAGGGCCCGGATTTTCCTTCATGATCCCAAGGAAAACTGTTGCTAGTTTAGCTGGGATCATTCTCCATTTCTCAGGAGCAATCGTTCCATCGACATCGCTTCTGTCGATAACCGCCAGCACGAACTTGTCTTTAAGGACCTCGCTGTAGGACTTGGATGGGACGTTGGAGGGCCTGGGAGAGGTGCCGGTGTTGTGCACCTTGGCTCTTTTCGATTCCGAGACGGAATCGTCCAACGATCTCTGTCGCTTTGACGTTAAGTCGCTGCTCGTCCCAGCGGGTTCACTGCTGGCGATTTTCCTAGCCCAAGCTAGGTTCTCCTCCATTTTCGCCGTTCTTTTTTCCTCCGGAATACTTCCGAAACACTGGAGGATACGGCTCGCTGTGCGGCGCTCTTTGGAAGGTCCTTTCTGGACCGAGGGTGGGTGGATCTACCCTTGGGCTCCACGCGGCTATTAGCAGCAGTTGGACCATGTTTAGCCACAATCCTTCTGCTAGCTAGCTCTTCAGGAGCGCTTCCAGTAGACAGCTTGGGTGCCGTACTACTGCCCGGTTTTAAAAAAGAACCGGTCTCAGTATTTTTTTGCTTTATGCAAGCAGCATTCTTTTTTTCATCCATAAAAGATCCCACGAGTGGTGGAGAAAAGAGGTCGATCTGTACAGAGATCCGCTGTATACAGACAAGGCTAGCTAATTCGGAGGTCGCCAGGTATCCGAATACTCCGTTCGAGACTGAGCTATTTTTTTAAAATGGGCCCCCAGCCAGGTTGATCCTCGGCACGGGTCGTATAACACCTTGATCCATCCCATCGGAGAGAGGAGGGGAATAGATAGGATGAGAGGGTAAAGGGAGAGATGAGATGGTAATGGTCCATGGTCCGCGGAGACAAAAGCCTCTTCTAAATGAGACTGGAGAATCGGATTGAAAGAGCACGCATCGTGCGCCTTGTGGCGCCTGATGTGCACTCCGACTATCCAACACTCCTGACCACATTTAGATTATCCCCTATCCGCCACCTTAGGGACGCGCCGGGTTGCCTGGAAAGCACTTATTTCCCGGTTTCAGTCCCATTACTCTCCCCTCTCCTCGACTCAACCAATCTTAACACGCGCAAGGCTCCTGTTACTTCCCCTTTCTCCCTCTTCTAGACTCAACCAATCTAAACACGCGCAAGACTCTGGTTACTTCCCCCCTCTTCCTCTTCTAGACTTTTTGTGTATGTATTTGTTTATGAACGGTGGATATATATTTATATCCTTGTTCTTTTTGAATTAAAAACACAGTGCCGTTATTTTTACCGTTTTATTAAATCGTTTTTAAACTTAATCCACTATACATGTGTATATGTATGAAGGTGGGTTTTGTTTCATTAATTAATAATATTTTAGTTGAAACGCACTCGGCTCTAGTAGTGTAAGAATACTACTGTTAGAACTCTCGAGTGGTTATTGCTTAATGTGGTGACCGACAGTGACTGCCGCGACCAACATGAACCATCAATTCTTTTCCCATGGATTTTTTTGTAGGATTGTAATTTGATCCTTTTCACATTCTCTCGTTTTGTCTTAAGTGGGAAGGTCCACAAGATAACATGTGCAGTGGAAGTATCCACTGAGAACATGTGAAGTGTCAAATTCCACAGAGATATGGATTTGTATCTTATGCAACAGATGTTTTTTATCTTATTTCTGTGCATTTAAGACTGAGGAGTAAAAGGACTCAAATTACAATTTTGTATGTAACATATTTCTTCCTCCTTCTGATAAGAGGATTATTCTTAGAAGAGGAATAATTCTTAAAATGTACGTTATTTTATTTTTTATTTTTTTTTTTTAATAGTAAGACGAAAGAATTTATGGATCATATTGTCGTTTTTTTTTTTGTTTTACAAATTTATGATTTATTTGGATATGTTTGATTACACTTTAGTTATGTATTAACTTTCTTAAACATTTATTTTTTATCTTTTTTCTTTTTTTTTTTTTAAGTGAGATTTTTATTTTTTTATTTTATATAAGTAGGTATTTAAAAACATGCATTTCTGTTTTTTTTTTTTTTTTTTAGCGAAATTTCTGTTATAATAATATTTTTATAATAACATTTTTTTTTAAATGTATTCATATGTAATTAAACAATTTAAAGCATAGATTGCTACGCTTTTACTTATAATTAGGTTTTTTTTATTTGTTTTTTTTTACATTGTTTTTCATAACTTTTATTTTAAGTTTACAAATACAATTTTTAAGTTTTTATTTATTAATTTTTTTTTTTTTAATTAAATTATACATTTTTCTTTTTTTCTTTCTTTTAACCTACTAGAGTAACTGACGTGTTTTTTTTTTTTGGTTTTTGGCAGTGTTAGTGATTGAGTCAAATCGGTATTTTCTTGGAAATGAACTCGTTATCTTGCTTTTCTTCGAATTTCAATGGAACTACCAGATGATCTTTTGCTGGGATAGCAAAGATAGTTTACTAATCTTTACTGGTTCTGTTATTGCATTGAGCACACTTAGAAATGCTTTTTGGCCTTGGAGCAATAAACTATTAGACAGGAAGACTCCATCATCTATTTCTTGCGATAGGCAGAGCATTACAACCTTTATTACCATTTGTGACCGTTTAGGTAGGTGAATGTGTTGATTTTCACAACTTCTACTGGTTTAAAAGGATTTCGAGTGGTATTCGTTTCTAAGGTATTCTTTTTTATTCCTTGTCGCTGAAGTTGCGCAGCTATCTTCTAGTGTAGAAGAAACCTTAGAGTTGTTACAAGCTGTATTTTTGACCTCTTCGGGTCTCGCTTTGTCCGTAACTTGTCTCACTTCGACTGCCTTTTCGCGACATCGATTTTCACTGTAACAGTTCAAAGGAATGCTGAACTCTTTCGAATTATTTTCCGTACAAGGAAAATTTAGCAATTGTTCAGGTCCCTTTACATCACAATTTTTTGAAATGAAATCATTTCCTAACAGTCCGTCATCGGATAACCCAGGTATACTGCGGACTACGAAAGTTGCAGGGCATTTTTGTTTGTAAATTGAAGTTTCCCTGGCAACTCCCTACAGTTTTGCCGATTCGAAATGGTGTTTGTAATGAACACGCATCCTTTTTATTTATTTGAATGTCTGAATGGATCACTTTTTCAGTGATAATACTTACCTCAGCGCCGGTGTCCACTACTAGTTTTACATTGCTGTTTAGGCCTATATCTAATGGAAGTTTAACTGTAGGGACTTTGGTTTATGGCTGCTGAGTATACCCTAAATTACTATAAAATTTTAATTCGGTCGAGCCGGGAAGTTTTGGTTCGACCGCAACTCGTTTCCCTGACTCCGTTGTTCCCATCGGATTTTTTGCTGACATTTCCTATGGGTATGACCGCGGCGACCACAAAAATCGCATGTCTTAGCCAAATTAAATACTTGCGGTTTATTAGAATTCGGCCTTATATGCACATTGCTATTATTGTTGCGCATTACGGACTCATTTGCTGAATTGTTTGCGGCTTTTAAACGCCGAGAATCCCGTATATCATGCTTACTGATATTGCAATGAGTGCAGAAAGGCGTATTTGTTCGCGTTATACAGGCGCTATATGTATGCCCTTTTTTGCGACAAAAACTACAAACTATGCTTGCAGTTATTGGGTCTTTTGCATTATTAGGCGCCTTTTCTTTTCTACCTTCAATTATTACCTCATTTTGCGACTGTGAGACGTTCGCGTTTTGGATTCAAAAGGTGGTGTAACACTAGGACCAAAGGGTACTGCCTGTGGGTTCAAGTGAGGCATAAAACTAGATGAGTGTGCGTAATTGTTAGGAAGGTGTGTAGGAGAAGAGATCGGAATGCTATGCTGTTGTGTATGGAAAGCCGCCTGTTGTAGCCGTTCCATGTCTAACGTCTTTTGTATTAGGTTATCTAACGTTTCATCTCCTATTGTCAATAAATACTGACAGAGATGGGGGTTAGTCACACCGATTTTCAGTGCATTTTTGGTTGTTGTGATTTTACAACTGAGCCTGCCACTTCACCATATTTTTGTTCAGCTGCCTCCTTGCAAAGCATCAGCGTCTGCTTGATTCGCATTGTAAAAGCGATGAGGGATTCCAAGGGGTGCTGTTTTAATGTAATCAGCTTATTTACCAATTTTTGATATGTTTCTCTTGCTAAATAAGTGCGATTGAGGATCCTTTCGATTTCCTCAAACGATGTTGTGGGATTAGATGCGATTAGCAAATAAGCCTCGCCTCGCAGTCTCGTAGTGAGAATTTGAACGAACACTTGCTGTTCCTCTTCAGATAGACATCTCAGTACCGTTTTAGAACACCCTAAAAAGATCTGTAGGTCTGTGGGTAATAAAGGACTTTTTTCGCCCGAAAATTTTGGAACTAATAAAACTGTTAGTTTTGCAATTTTACAATAGTCAATAGTTTTGCTTTTCCTCGTTGACAGCTCTTGTCTGTGAATACGTGTGAGGAAAAAGCAAGAACAATTTGTATGGTCCCTTTAAAAACGATGCGGTGGATTTCTCTTATCCCACCATCATGTGAAACATTTGATATTTTTA
This sequence comes from Matsumyia berberina, assembly GCA_917880715.2. NCBI lineage: Eukaryota > Metazoa > Arthropoda > Insecta > Diptera > Syrphidae > Matsumyia > Matsumyia berberina. The sequence continues at coordinate 89,131,754 of OU862872.1, forward strand.
AAGCGCCTCTATAGATACATTTTGAGAGCTATAAACGTGATTGTATCCTTTGCAGCTTAAGACCGAATTATACTTCCATTAACTTCCAGTAGTTAATCTGGCGAATTCAGAAAACTCTTGAAATATCGAATTTCAAATTGGCGGCTTAAATTTTCGGCATTTTTAATTCTCCACACTGATATGAGAGCAAAAATCAGCTGTTATATGTTCGTAGAGTATAGGCATTTTTCTGAATTAATATTCCAGTCTGTTAAGCGTGGAATGTTATAACAAATACCGGAATAACAAAGAAAATTGTTCCAAATTGTCCTTGAAAGAGAAATATGCATATGTTAGCTACGTAAATGATTTTCTTAAAGCATGTCTTCAATATTTATTTTATAAGAAATAAAGAAACTGCATTAAGAACGAAAAAATACGTTCTTACTTGAACAAAATTATAAGCAGTAAATTGATTCTGCAAGGCCAAATGTGATTTAGTATTTAAAAATATTAGCAACTCTGTTGAAATTTCCTACTTAAATACGATATTTCTAACAAATTCATGTTTGGTCTCAATTTGGAGTTTCCGTTAAATTCAAATATTTAAAGAAAAGGCAATAGTTATTGAACACGCTCCCCCACATTCACCAAAAATTCGTCAATTTGCCGCGATCTTGCCTCCGTCGGCCTAACTCACGCACTAAGAAAATGAGACAATATGTTTGAATAAGGGGGACCCATGGAAAAACAGCTTGTAGACACTGGAAAATAGGCTGGACAGACGAATATCTCTTTATTGATCTCTGAGCATTATAACAAAAGAATAGGTCTGTTCCTTTACTTTTAAAGTAGCTTCGAGTTATTTCTCAAATTTCGAGGAGTGGGGATAAATTATCTCAGAGAATGCAGAAATTAAGAAAGAGTAAAGGAACGCTTTTTTGTAAGTTAAGGCTGCTTGACAGTAACGTCAAATGCAAAACCAAAACAATTGTGAAAATTTAAATGAAAAATAACTGAAATCTATCTCAACTGTCATAAGATCAGCTGCTCGCTGTGTTACAAAAGTTGCCCAAAGAATTTTCTTGGACTGAAACTCGTAGCTCTCTCAGTTGAGGGGAAGTGATTTGCTCTCTCGTGGCCTCTCTCCTTTGCCAAATTTTTGTGTTGTGGAACAGGATTAGACAGCTTTTTGTAGCTTTGGTTTACTTGAAAAAGGAAAGGAACAGACCTAATGATAATAGAGACTTTACATATGCTCAACACAAACAACACCATGAACAAAAAAACGGACATTGATAACGTCAGTCCCCTCTCCAAACATCTGTTGGAGAGAAAATAACAGCCTAGCTGATCGTAGAGGAAACTGGAGAAGAGCTTTCTTGTCAGATTATATGTATAAATATGTGCGTAAAAACTTTCTGATGTTTCAGTCTTTCACTTGTTACTTTAACTTTATTCCTTTTTGTTTGCTTGTTTTTCTTATGTTAAAGTGCAATAGTTTTCTTATATATTGTTAAATGTTCTGAATGTGATAAAACACATGTAAGTCTCAGATGTTTAATTGAAACAAACTGTATGTGTGCTATATTTATATCTTTACAAAACAGAATAAAAACCTGATGATGTCCATATGCATTACTTTTATTTGTTGACCTAAAGCCCACAAAAACAACATTCAACTTTTCGAAGAGGTCACATAACTTCATATCTACCAAAAGTGGCATATATATGCGAATCTGACGTCATTATATGTGATTTTTGCTGTCATATCGTCTGAACACCTTTTTGGGACAGTCTGCTGTCAGTATGCTGTCAAACCATATGCCGACGATATACCACACTTAAATTGGCAATTTGAAATTGCAAATCAATTTGCCCCTCTTCGGCATATCGTCTGAACACTCTCGCATATCATATATGACAATTTAACAGCATATCCCATCGTATGTCAGTATGCCAACAACGATATGCCACCGCACAAAAACAAAACATTGCATATTCTGTCATATTCAACCAAATCAGTTGTTTTGAGTTGTTTTTACCTGGTAAAGCGTTTCGGTCGCTATATTTGGTTTGTCCTTTTAGTTTCCTGTTTTTTCTTTCTTTTTTCTATAATTCACTAGAGGGGTTATAACAAGCCATAAAAGAGAGGTTGGGTATTAGGGAAATAAGAGGAGAGACGAAGGAGACACCGATATACGTTGGTCTTAAATTTTTGTGGGATGTAGTAAAGTGGCCTGTGAACCCGTTAAAACTAGTTTCTTCGCGACATCAAAATAGCAATAGCAGCCCATTTTCGTTTGTACATTTTTAGTTTATTTCAACGCCTTAAAATTTTTGACAGCTAATAATTTTCGCAAACCTGCATATGTTTGAAAATATGTGATATGCCAATTGTTTTGCATATCGTGTGAACACCTGGCATATAGGGCGCAACATTTGCGATTCCATTTCATGACATATCATATGCCAGCATAGACTGGCAAATGGATTTGCGATTTTTGACACAAAAGTCCAATGTCGTGTGAACACGTCTATATGCGAGTTTACGTTCACTGGCATACGTGTAGAATTTTTGACACATTTGCGAATTTTTTCGTCGGCACGGCCATATACACATATGCCATTTTTGCATATGGTCTGCTCATAGCTTTACAAATTTGGAAACGAGGATAAGTTTTCTTTTCGAGGAAAGTTTCAATATTAAAAAGATATGGCTATGGTTATTGAACGAACATGGCCAACTTTCTAATAATTCGGCGATTTGCTGTAATCTTGGGGTGAATTCGTCGATTTGCCGCCATTTTCGGGGTGATATCGTGGATTTGCCGCCAATTTGCCGGGAATTCGTGGATTCACGCACATTTTAAAACAAAATGAGACAGTATTGCACAATATTGGAGGTTTTTTTTTTTCTTGGAAGGCAGCTTGTGGGCACTGGAAGAGGGGCTGGAAAAACGAATATTTCTTTATAGGTTATCTCTGATGTTGGGATTCTGAATTCTGCCTTTGCTCTATTTATTCAGACTTTGAGTAGGCGATTAATGGTCAATTGTTTTTATTGTTTGGTGTCTATTGGATTGTATTAAAATGAATGATAATGCAGTCAATGATGACTGTTTCGTTTCAACATTCCGTTCAATATTGGAAGGTTACTTACCTATATTAATAAAATGCATTCTTTTAATTAATCTTACATTACAGACAATATATCGGGCTCTCTGACGGAAAGCAATGAATCCAACTTAAAAAACTATGACAAGGATATTGAAAAGATATGTAACTTGTTTTATGAAGGTTTTATAGACTCTATCAATGAGCTTTTGGAAGTGAAGTCTAAGGTTAAATCGCTCAATAGTGAAATACTGCAGGTAGATGCGGCTATGAGTACAATATCAACTAAATTCATTGTTACTGGAGAGCAAATAAATAAATTGCATGTGGTCGAGAGTAATATATACAAAGCAATCGAGTGGCTCCAGAAGTGCTTGCCTGTTTTTGAATGCTGTTCCAAGTTCACCTATTATATATCCCAAAAACAGTTCTACGAATCTCTCAAGATATTAGAAGCATTGGAAGTGGATTATTTGCCTACTGTGCAAGGCTACAGATTTAGTGTGCAAATGAAAGATACAATTCCCAAACTTAAAGACAACATCAAAATGTGCTCTGACGGAGAGTTTCGCGAATTTCTGGAAAATATAAGAAAGTTTTCGTCGAAAATCGGCGACGTATCTATGCGATACACCAACAAGATGCAAAAGAAGGACGTCAGAAACATCGTAACTGAATACAAAGAACTCAACACTTCCGTTGCCACTGATTCTGACATAAGTGCATATGATTTAATAGATTTTTCTCCAATCTTCAGAACATACCGTATCTATAGTGAGTTGGGCTATAAAGACTTTTTCGAAAAGGATTATCGCCAACAGAGGAAGGATCAGATCAAATTAGTTCTTCTAGCACCGCGCACTATGCACAATGATTTGGAAGTGTACAAAACGTATATATCTGCAGTAATTGGGTTTTTTGTCGTGGAAGACCATGTTCGAAATACGACAGATGAAATAGCCTCGAAAATTTATTTAGAGGACTTATGGGCTACCTCATTAAGCACTTTTGCTGCAAATTTAAATATAAATATATGCCTTTGCACTGATCCGAATATTTTGCTGAAGCTAAAAACAATGACTGTCCTGGCCATAAACAATCTGAAATTTTGTGGATACGTGGCTAGTCACCTTTGGGAGTTATTGCATGCTATACGAGAACATTATAATGAAGTTTTGTTGCAGAGATGGGTTCACATTTTCCAAGATATTCTTGAAAAGGAAAACTTTATACCGCTCGAGTTAAATTCAGCTGAAGAAATTGATTCTCTGATTGAAAACTTCCCATTTAATATTGAAAAAAATGAATTCCCCAAAAAATTCCCATTTTCGGGTATGGTTCCCAAAGTTTATAATGAAGCTAAAGAATTTATGTACGCCTCTATGAAATTCTGTGAAGGATTGCCATTAATCCCAGATGAAGTGGCTATTACTGTAAGAAAAGCTACAAATCTGTTGTTTACAAGAAGTTTTAGTGGGTGCATCTCTATGCTCTTCCGCAATCCGAGTTTAACGCTTCCACAAATAATTCAAGTGATTTTGGACACAAAGTACTTGGACAGCGCTGCGCCTTATTTAAATGATTTTATATGTGAAATGACTAACACGGAAGAAAACATCAATCAAATGTCTACGAAAATATTCCAGGCTGGTCTTGAAGCTGAAAGAGAAGTTGGGCGTAGAATATGTGCGAAACTGGATGAATTCTTCGAAATATCGGATTATAATTGGGTATTGATTGAACCAAGTGGGAACGCGTCACCATATGTCACAGACATGATTTCGTATCTGAGAAGTACTTTTCAAAGCTTTGCCCATATACTGCCAGTAATTGCACAAACCACATGCAAAAGAGCCTGCAAACACATAGCCGAAAATATAAATCATCTTTTATTAGATTTTAACGTTAAGCTAATAACTCCAGCGGCATTGCAGCAAATGAATTTAGATCTAATGCAATGTGAATTCTTTGCTGCATCCGAACCGGTATTTGGCTTAAAAGAAGGCGAGCTCACGAAACAGTTCTTGAACATAAGGCAATTGCTAGATTTACTTATTATGGAGGAGTGGAGCACTTATTTACACGATTATGGAAAGCCAGAAAATCGCTATTATACCGTTGCACCAAGTTCCGTTATTCTTATTTTAGATAAATTAAGAGAAGCTGATAAGAAAACTATGTTTTCAGTTCTAAAAAAGTCGGAGAGGGACAAAAAAAAGCTACGAGACACTGTTCAAAAGCAACTGAAAATTTTATTAGATAGGCAATAAAGAAAAATAAACTATGTACCTTTATAATATAATATGCATACATATATCAATAAATCTAGTTTTATGTAAAAAAAAAAATGTGCGGCAATATTTAAAAATAATTTTTTTATTTTTACCCGCTTTAACTCTACCTATACACGGTGTGCTTGAAGGCCGAAAAAGTTTGACTTAAATGGATCCAAAATCTGCTAAAGCAGAAAGTTTTTACGTTGTTTGGACATCAAAAGTCAGTTGAATTCAAAATCCTAGCTGCTCCCTTTCGCGAGTTATGCACACACGTTTATTGCGCAACCCCATTAAGATTTCTAATATTTTTAATAGCTATTTTGCCTCTGTTGCAATAAATTCTAAACTGAATATTCCTCAATCAGATTGCAGTTGCGACTTATACCCGGATATAACTGAAGATACTTATCAGACCAATAGTTTTGCTTTTCAACGTTTTTCGCCACTTGAACTTTATAAACGTATAATGAATCTTAACAATAAAATCTCTTGTACTTCCGATGGTATAACAAATTGTCTCGTCAAACGTATTGCATTTTTTATAGTTGATGTATTGTGTTACATTTTTAATATGAGTGTTTATGGTGGTATTTTCCCGTCTGCGCTAAAAGCTGCTGAGGTTATTCCGCTATATAAAAATGGTTATCGAAGATTAGTGAGTCAATATAGACCGATATCATTACTTCCAACGTTTTCTAAGTTGTTTGAGAAACATATGAAAGTCCGTATTCTGTTGTTTTTAAAAAAATCAATTTTTTGTGTTATCAACAATTTGGTTTTCGTGAGGGTAAATCCACAGAAGACGCCATTTTAAAATTATGTAGTGAGATATGCGATGGTTTCAATAATAATAAATGTTGTATGGCATTATTTATTGACATGACAAAAGCCTTTGATATGGTTAATCACAGAATTCTTTTGGATAAACTATACAAAGCTGGATTCCGGGATTCAGTGTTTCGTTGGTTTAAATCTTACTTATCAGAAAGATCTCAAAAAGTAAAACTAAATGAGATTTTTAGTAGTGAGTTGGAGTTACGAGTTGGTGTGCCACAAGGTTCGGTTCTAGGCCCCATTCTGTTTTTGATATACATAAACTTCATCTTCAAACAAAAGTTTAATAGTAATATTACAGCTTTTGCCGATGATATGGCCTTTACCTACATAAGCAATTCCTTATTTGAATCGATGGTAAAATTAGAGGCTGATGTACAATTGTTAAGACTATGGTTCGCGAAACATGACCTTATTGTAAGCGAGAAAACTAAGCTTATGATTTTTAACCTGAAAAGTTCTAGTCTCGTTGATAGTAATGTTGTATTTCACTCTGCTGCGTGTCCAAAACTTTCAATGTCCGCTCATAGTTGTGGTAAAGTAAATTTCTGTAGGGGTGTCTCATGTTGTTCTTACTGTTTTAAAATAGAATCTGTGGAATGTTTTAAGTATCTAGGTGTATCAATTGACAAGGGTTTGAGCTGGAAAACCCACATAGCTGACCTTAAAAAGTATATGTTGTATGCGACGCGGAAAATATTTTTTTTACAACCTCATTGTTCCAAAAAACTTCTAACTGTAATTTATTATGGTCTCGTTAGCTCAAAGCTACAGTATGGTTTAACAAGTTGGGGTGGGGCTTGTAATAGTAGGTACCATAAAACCACTGCAAATAGCTCAAAAGCATATTGTCCGAATTATTTCAAAGAAGAATAGATTAACAAGGAGTTGGCCTTTATTTTACAATCTTCGAATTTTACCAATAAAACATCTGTATGTCTATAAAGTCCTTAAAGCATTTTTCATGCGCAGTGGATACAGTGCAATACTTAGAAACTCAGGCGTATACGGATTAAGAGTAAACTCTCAGCAATTAGTAAACATACCGGTTTCAAACAAAACTCACTTTTCTAACTGTTTCTGCACCTACGTTATTTAATCGATTGCCATACGAAATTAGGGTAATTAATATACGGAATTTGTTTTTAAATAAAGTCAAGGCATGACTTTTTACAATGGATATTTCTCAAGTCAAACGTTTGTTGAATAACACTAAATAACATATTTCTTTGCTTCATGTTTGTAAATTTCATTTATGAATTTTAATTGTTGTTTTAACACTTATCCTGTACTTAAAAAAAAAAAACACGCACATGGTATTTGTGGGTCAAATTTGCCCAATAAATTTTTTGTTAGCAAACACAATTTCCACATGTAATTCTTTGTTCGGAATGTTTTTTACAAATAAATGTTAAATATTTTGAATATTTTGTTGAATATTTTGTACTGTTAGAGCAATTCGGACAGATGTGGCAGCGAGATCGCTTCAAAGTTGAAACTGTAGTTTATTCTTGAAGGTTTTCTTGCCGATGTTTACCCATTGATCTTGCCGAAGCCCTATGTGGAAGAGAAGTTCGACATGCGTTTAACGTGCCCAAACCATCGAACAGCTTGTATCCGCGATTTTATTCTTTCGGTCATTACCCAAAACCTCATGACCATAGGTGAGGGTCGGAACAAACACTGAATTGAAGACCGATAGCTTAGCTCCGATGCCAAGTGCAGCCCTCCTGATAATGGATTGACCAAGCTGTCTCAAAATTGCTTCAGCCCGATTAATCCTGCAGGATAACTCAGTATTGCCCCTACCATCAATCGTGAATAGGAGCCCGAGATACTAAAACTTTTCCACCTTTTTCAATGGGACTCCACTAACATGCAGAGTGCATTGAAAAAGCATTCGGGAAATTGCCATTACCTCCGATTTGTTCAGGTTTACCTTTATCCCAACTTCAGCACAGTCGACGATGAACCTATTTTATGCGCGCTGAAGTTCGGTCTCGGTGGACGTAAAAACGATCAAGTCATCAGCGGAAAGCAGATGACTTACCTTTGAGTCCGGCACGATAAAAGATTAGGGCTCTTAGCCACAGATGTTTGCAGATTCTGCAACGACCGATGCGCCGCTGAGGACATAACACACGTATTATGTGAATGCCAGGGAATTGCCAGGACTCGCATGAAACTTCTCGGCAACTATTTCTTTAGTAATCTACAGGAGCAAGGTTATGACAGCTGTAGGAACATGGTAAAACTCTGCAGGGAAATCAAATGCTTTCAGTAAATGATTTAGGTTTTGCCTTTTTGGTTTCACAGGGATCGCGATGGGCCCACTATGGAGCCTAGTGCCTTATGCAAACGCTGGCTGCATAACCCTACTCTACCTAACCTAACCTAACCTATCCTTAAGTCTTCCAATTCGAACAGTTCGTCGGTACGACTGCGCTGTAGCATCCAATTCATATACACAATGAAAAGGAGAGGTGACAGAACGCACCCCTGGGGAAGTCAACGCTCACAGTGAAAGGTGTCGACTTAATGCCGTTCACCTGAACACAGCTTTTACAGTTAGCGTACAGAGATTGAATGGCCCTCGGAAGAGAACCGTCAATCTCATAGTCCTGCAATCAGAGATTAGCTAAACAGAGATACTCGTCTTTCCAGCCAATTTTCCAATGTCCACAAGCTGATTTCCCATAAAATGTTTGCGTTTACCCATACTGTGTCATTTTGTTAACAAATGTGCGTAAATCCAAACATCCACCCCAAGATGGCGGCAAATCGAGAACATATGTTCGAGAATCTGGGCATAAACCCAAAAGGGCGGGAAATCGTCGAACATATGTTCGCAAAAATCTGGGCTACTCGAAAAACATCTGTAGCAAAATGCAGACATTCACCACACAATGGCGGCATATCGACGACAGTGTGGGGGAGCTTGTTCAGCAACTATTGCCTTTTTAAAAATATTTGAATTTAACGGAATCTTTATACGAAATAACAAATACGAAATTGTTAGAATTTTTGTATTATGTAAAGAAAGTTTGAAAGAATTTCCAATGTTTTCGAATACCTATTCTAATTATACATTCCAGAACAAGTCTAGGGCGTATAATTTTGCCCACGCAGGAAACATTTTTTTGCGTTTAATGTTTTTTCTTCATCTTTTGTAATAGAAACACTGACGATGAACTTCAACAAAAACTATTTGGCTCACGAAAACATGAGTTTGTGTTTTTCTGAGCCAATTTCGTATATTTATTGTATTTCGACTCCGCAATCTTACTTTTCAGTCAGAATAATTGTTCTAAATACGTTATATTGTACATATTCACAATAAACTGATCTTTTAAACATTCCAGTAATTGATATAACATTCCATGATTAGAAGACTGGAATATTAAGTCAAGAAAAATTACTGTACTCTACGAACATTATAACGGCTGATTTTTGCTCTCATTTCAGTGTGGGGAATAAAAAATGCCAAAAATTTTATGCCGCCAATTTAGAATTCGATATATCAAGAGTTTTCTGAATTTGCCAAATTAATTACTGGAAATTAATGAAAGGATAATTCGGTCTTAAGCTGTAGGGGTTCCAACTAGGTATATAGCTCTAAAAATTTGTCCGTAGAAGTGCTTTGAAAAAATCATAAAATGTTTAGATGATTGTGGCATAAGACAAATCCACCGCATCGTTTTTAAAGGGACCGTGCAAATTGTTGTTGCTTTTTCCTCACACGTATTCACAGACGAGAGCTGTCAGCGAGAGAAAGCAATATGGCGGTACAACTACAACAATGTAAACAAATGGGTGTCGCGGGTATAGGGGGACGGAAGTCGAGTATCTCTTTATTAACTAATCTCTGCCTGCAATACACTCCAGAGTTTACCTCGAGGGACCCGATCTTATACTTTTTCCAAATCTACAAACACTGTAGACAGGTTGCATACTCCCAGGCCTTCCCAAGTACTATTCTGAGATGGTCGGTTGTGTTTCTGCCTGGACGAAAGCCGCCATATCATCGCCCAACCTGGATTCGGTCACAGCTCTGGAACGCGCTTCCAACGCATTAGCAAAGACTTTTCCGGGGAGATCGAAAAACTCCGACCAGCAAATGACCTTTGTTTGTTGTGCAATTTTTACCGTTACGAATTAAGAAAAAAATTGTGTACTCTAAAAACAGAGTGTTTACGAGTAAGCTAACACAAGTAGTAGAAATTAACCTAGATAAGATTTTATGTAAAACAGATTATCAACAACATTAGTTGCAAAATCATATTGGGCAATTTTGACCCACGAATACAACGTACGTTTTTTTGCAAAAATCTTATCCTAAAATCTCATAAATGAACAAATATGATAAAAGTTCCTAAAAAGAATAAAAGTCAAGAAATTTCAAATAAAAATGTTCAAAAATAAGCGAAATAATCCCTATGAAAGGTGCGTTTGGGCAATTTTGACCCATGTGTACAGGATAAGGATTAATGTTCCTTCTGCATTTATGTTAATATGAATTTAATTTAATTTTTCCATTGTTTTTTATCAATCTCTTGTAATTTTTTGTACCAAACACCATAACTGTTGCAAACTAAAGTAATTTTATTAATTGCATTTTTTATAGCAAACCCCAGTACTACTGTTAGCTATAGTAATTTTGTTAATTTAATGGGTCATTCACCACTAGTCTTCTAAGGCTAAAGAATGACACCTATTACCTTATTTTCTTTGTTATTATCTATGTTAATATGTATCAAACCATAAAAAAAAAAAAATTCTTAAATGTGCTAAAAAGCTTACATAGTCGTGCATTACACAGGCCAACATGGTTTTTTTTGCTGAAAAGCCGAGGGTCATTTCCGAAGTAATTTTTTGCGCAGAATCTGAATCTGGAGTCGGAATTGTCCCATCATTTCAGGATTTTGTGATATTTGAGGTTATGTAGCCAAAAAGACGTTTTTGGATAACTTTGACGTTATGTACAGGGTGCGGAAATTTTTTCTGGTCACTGTCTCTAGTTACATCGTTAAGTACTACTCTTTCTGCTCAATTTAAGAGTTTGAAAGATCGCTTTAAATTTTTTTTCTCAAAGCTACGGCGCTGCTCCATCAAGGTCGGTCAAGACCTCACCGAGACCTTTGATGTCAAAAAAGGATTTAGACAAGGCGACGCGCTGTCATGCGACTTCTTCAACATCGTTCTTGAAAGAGTTGTGCAAAACTCACGCGCCAACACCAGAGGCACAATCTTTCAAAAGTCCGTCCAATTACTCGCATACGCCGACGATATTGACATAATCGGAAGAACGCAGGTTGATGTCACTGGTGCGTTTGTGAGTGTTGAGATGGAGGCGGCGAAGATGGGTTTAGCGGTCAATGAGCGCAAGACGAAGTATATGCTGTCAACAAGAAAGGACTTCCAACGCCGACGTCTCGGACAGAACGTCACTATAGACAGCTATAACTTTGAGGTAGTTAAGGACTTTGTCTACCTAGGCTCCGCTATAAATTCAGACAATGACACCAGCGCTGAGATTAAACGAAGAATAACTCTTGCCAATCGCTGTTTCTTTGGGCTAAGAAGGCAATTGAGTAGCAAAGCTCTTGGCTGTTTCGAGAGGAAAATTCTTCGGGTGATTTTTGGTCCCGTTTGCATAGACGGGGAGTGGAGGAGGAGATACAACGACGAACTGTACGGGCTGTACAGCGGCATCGACTTTGCCAAAGTGAAGGTCCAACGACTGAGTTGGCTGGGACATGTAGAGCGGATGGACACCAATGCTCCAGCTCGGAAAACCTTCGATTCCACACCCGAGGGTCAGCGCAGTAGAGGAAGACCGCGACTCAGGTGGCGCACGCAAGTGGAAGGGGACCTAAACCAACTTGGCGTGCGAAACTGGAGACAGCTGGCAAAAGATCGAGATCGCTGGCGACGCTTCTTGGTTGAAGCCCAGGACCACCCCGGTCTTAGCGCCACCTTAAGAAAGTAAGAATGCGCATAACTCGCGAAAGGGAGCAGCTAGGATTTTAAATTCAACTGACTTTTGAAGTCCAAACAACATAAAAACTTTCTTCTTTAGCAGATTTCGGATCCATTTTAGTCAAACTTTTTCGGCCTTCAAGCACACCGTGCACAATCTGAAACACCAGTATTATATGTAAATCCATTTTTATTTTTTATTTATTAAATTCTTTGTTTCCAAATGGTTCACGACGGATAAAATATCACGGCAAATTAACCGATTTATGTGTCAAAAGTATGAAGTAAATGCTTTAAGTCAACTAAATAGCAGACTTGGAATTTTCCGAGCAAATGCTTAGTATTATGCGTTTTATTCATACGAAGCAATTGCTCAAAATGTGAGCAATTACTCCATATTTGATCAAAGTCAGTTTTTATTAATACGACCCAATATTTTTTCGTTTTTGTTTTCTTAGCATTTCCCAAATGGTAGTACTTCCTATAATAATCCTTCGACTGCTGAACCGACAAAAGTTTTATTTCTGAGAAAAGGAAAATCGCTCGCCATCCACATTTTGTATCTAAATAGCAAACATTTAAACAAACTCAAGTAATAGGGTGGAACATATGGTCCTTTGAGCCGGATATTGGAAAACGTCAAATAAAAACAAAGTACTATTTGCGCGGAAAAATAGGACACAACCGAGGATTTTACCTGGAGCAGGCCGGGCATCTTTGACAAAAGACAAAAGCTGCCGGACATCGGAAACGCAGTGAGTACACACATCATATTTTATTATATTTGGATATAAATACACAGGATGGATAACCTACAAAAAAAGGCGGTGTGGTCAAGGTGAGGCTTACCCGATTGGAAACACATGCATAGAATGGGCCTTGCTGACACAGAGATATGTAGGAATTGCGAGGAAGAAGAAGAAGAACTCGCACACTTCCTATGCCACTGGCCAGTCCTCGCGAGAATGCGACAGAAGACCCTGGGATCCATGTGGATACCGGACCTGAAACATTTCAAGGACAAAGGAATCGGCTGCATCCTGGTCTTCACCACAGAAACAAGAAGATTCACCAGACCACACGTACACTAGCGTCAACCTCATAATTGTTTCCACCTTCCCTAGATCCCTCCCAACATACGTCCCAAGCCAAACCTATCCCTGCAGTTCCAAAGATTACAGGTGGGGAACACAACGGGCCCGACAGGGGCCTAGGAGACGAGCCTTCCGCTCACCCTCGTATACCATACCGTACCACTAAGTGTGAGGGAGGAATACGAATCGAAATACTACAGCGTTAAGGCAATACGTTTAAACATTTTGTCACGCGTCATTTTGTCAGGGAATGGCCTTCTTATAAAAAATTATTCAAAGCATTAGTTCACAATTCAACGAGTTTATCAAGCGCCCAAAAACTACAATATTAAAAACTTTCATTGAAGAATGAAGCAACTTGGATGTTAATTATGAACCAGCGTGGGTGGATCTTTGTGCCATGTATGATAAGGAGGTGATAATCAATACACAAATCATAATTATTTTAGAGCAATGTGACGTTGGTTCCCATTCTGTTTCGATAGACATATATAGGCTTCATAATACGACAAATAAATTAGATTCGGTATTAAAATCGTTAGGGTTACCGGTGGAAATTTTGGATGGATGGCTTATTTATGTAGTATTTACATATTTGGATTTAGAGTCGAGGAAGTTATGGGCACGTGCTTTTTGTGGTTTTTGTTATAATTGCGTGAAAAGTGGACATTCAGTTAGAGCTTGCAATTCTGGCACTGGCAGGAAGTGTTAGGCGCGGCATCACACTTCAATTCATACGGAGCCTAGACTCAACTCAAAGGTTGCGAATTGTTTAACTAACGAAATCACAACTGGAACCCAATCCCGAGATCAAAGATCGTTTGAGAAATCAAGGGCTTTACGTAAGAAGTGATAAGAAGGTTCAAGGTTGTGGAGGCCATAACTTGCTCCCTACTGTTGTTGTGTTAATTCAAAACAGGTTTGGGAATTTAAGCCGTGTAGGGCTCTTCTCCATTCAGGCTCCCAGGTAACGCTGATAACAGAGGCATGTGTACAGCTTTTGGGATTAGGTCGATAAAAATGCCCGCTGGCCATAAATACAATATATTATAACAAATAAACAAATCTCATGGCAGAAGCTGCACGGATTTTTTTCCTCTAGGCTTTATAGCACCTTTTTTTAATCAGTTACAAGATTCTACTGCAGACATTATGGCAGGAAAGAGTAGAATGAGACGACCAAACTCCATTGAAGCTGATCAAACTGTGGCAGGATTTACGAGATGATATAAAAGGTTTAGAGGCACTAGACCTTCCAAGATATAGATCGCATAACGAATCAACGTTGGAGTGACTGGGTTTTGTGAGGATTAGGAGTCAGCATACGCTGCAGTTTTTTACCTACGAAGTGTTTTCGATTCTAGGGGGATGGTGAATAGTTTCGTCGCAGCAAGGACAGAGGTAGCTCCTTTTAATCCATTTGTGGCCTTACGTCGTCCTGAGCTTTGCGCGGCAAGCTTTTTGTCGAAATTGGCAAGCAAGATACAAGTGAGTAAGGGTTACTCTTACATTCCGGTATATGGATGGACGGACTATACCATAGGTACAGTGACTTAATGGGCACCCAATGAGGTTTGCAAAATTTATTGCTAACCGCATACCAGCAGTCACCAATGTAATTTCGGCCAATCAAGGGCGACACGTAAAAGGAAAGGTCAACTCTGCCGGCTGCGCAACAAGGGGAATGGGAGCGAATAAATTCATTAACAATCCATTGTGGTGGGATGGACTTCCTCCTTTGACCTCCTTTCAAGCATTTTTGAATGCTGGGGTGGATTATGCAGGACCCGTTCTAGCAACACCAGGACTCTCATTACGTAACTTTTGAAGCGACTGCCGTCTGGACGATACTTCGAAAGGCTATCGTCAGTAGTTACGTGTCGTTTATCGTTTAACTTTTTTTGAAGTTTGAGAGCTATAAGTAACTCTCAAAATTCAGAAAAATTGGTATTTGTGTTGTGAAAAATGACATTTGTGCTATTATTCTCGATTTTTGTTTTTTGTGCCGTGTTTACCAACCAACAAGCGTCACCAGCGATTTCGATCTTTTGCCAGCTGTCTCCAGTTTCGCACGCTAAGTTGGTTGAGGTCCCCTTCCACTTGCGTGCGCCACCTGAGTCACGGTCTTCCTCTACTGCGCTGACCCTCGGGTGTGGAATCGAAGATTTTCCGAGCTGGAGCATTGGTATCCATCCGCTCTACATGACCCAGCCACCTCAGTCGTTGGACCTTCAGTTCGTCGTTGTATCTCCTCCTCCACTCCCCGTCTATGCAGACGGGACCAAAGATCATCCGAAGAATTTTCCTCTCGAAACAGCCAAGAGCAACCTCATCCGCTTTAGACAGAGTCCATGCCTCTGCGCCGTAGAGCAAGACTGGGACGATTAAGGTCGTATACAGGGTCGTCTTACTTTTTCAAGAAAGGGCTTTGCTACTCAATTGCCTTCTTAGCCCAAAGAAACAGCGATTGGCAAGAGTTATTCTTCGTTTAAACTCAGCGCTGGTGTCATTGTCTGAATTTATAGCGGAGCCTAGGTAGACTAGGTCCTTAACTACCTCAAAGTTATAGCTGTCTATAGTGACGTTCTGTCTGAGACGTCGGTGTTGGGTGTCCTTTCTTATTGACAGCATATACTTCGTCTTGCCCTCATTGACCGCTAAGCCCATCCTCGCCGTCTCCGTCTCAATAATCACAAACGCACCAGTGACATCACGTTGCGTTCTGCCTATAATATCAATATCGTCAGCGTACACAATCAGTTGGACAGATTTGTGAAAGATTATGCCTCTGGTGTTGGCTTGAGAGTTTCGCACGATTCGTTCAAGTATGATGTTAAAGAAGTCACATGACAGCGCGTCCCCTTGTCTAAAACCATTTTTGACATCAAAGGTTTCTGTAAGATCGTTACCGACCTTGATGGAGCAGCGAGCATTCTCCATCGTCATCTTGTACAGGCGGCCGAACTTAGCAGGGATGCCAAAACTAGACATGGCTCTATATACCTCGTCTTTATAAATGCTGTCATAGGCGGCCTTAAAATCGACAAAGAGCTGATGGGTATCGATTTGGACTTCTTGGGTTTTTTCCAGGATCTGCCGAAGTGTGAAAATTTGGTCAATTGTCAACACCTTACTTACAGCCATAAAACTCATCTTTCCCGATCGTGGTGTTCTTCAACAGCAAATATGATTTAGCTTCAGAATGCAGAGAGAAGAGTTTTGCAAAATGATTAGGTTTGTGCAGCTTAGAGGAAGTCAGACGTGATTTTTGAGCAGGATTGCTGACTTTACTACTCAAGTTCTCCATGGACAATGATAATTGTTCTCTGCTCGTGATAATTGTCCGAGCCCGGAAGTTTCCAACATCCAATTTACTGGAGAAGTGTCTGCTGTCGATCGTAACGTAATTAATTGTGTTTATGAATTTTGGAGCAGGTGACTTCCAAGTTGCCGTGTGAGTGTTGGAATGTGAGAATTTCGTATTTTCCCCACGGCAAAGTCGATCAGTCTGAATCCCGATTTTCATTCACGTTATGCAGGCTCTGTCTTCCGATGGTACTACCAAAAATATCTTCCTTTTCTATGATGGCCTTCAAATCTCCAAAAACGATCTTAGCGCCCTATCTCGTAGCGTCCAGCTGGTAGAAACAAGGTTTGGTAAGATCGTATTTTTTTTTGTGGGGATGTCATCGTCGTAAAAGATATCGATAGGGTACTTATGTATGTTCTGCACGCCTGATTCACCCCTAGTGCACATCCTGAATAGCAAATATGTCTTTCGACAATCTCTATTCGTTCGCTAGTTGCACACGGTCTGTTCAGAGTACATACGAATATTCCAACGTCAGATCCTAAATTCATCGTCCTTTATACGTTTGGTGGGGTCATCAGCAGAGCTGTATATATTAGGCGTGTTTTTTTGAAACTTAGCTAGCAAGTCGTTCATTTAGACGATTCCCAGTCAGCCAAACCCAGTCGATTTTGTATACCGTCAAGTTGGTACGTGTGATTTCGTTCCTATGACATCCAGCGCTGCCACGATCGTAGCAAAACTGCTACGCGTGTTGCTACGCTGCTAATAACTCTCCCTAATATCCCAATTTTTGCTACGCTTTTTTAAAACACGAACTTTTAACAAGAATCTTGTAATTTTTAGACCCCTCACAATCACAATCACAAATTAAAAGAAGATTAAACGGACGTAATTTCAAACTATTCACTTCCACGACTCCAACTTATGTTACTGTTCTACCTTACCCTACACAAGCAGTATATAAATATTTCTTCGGATATGTTTGAAATGTGACTGGATGCGGGCTCGAGTTCCACTGGAATTTCAATGGCTTTGCTTTTGCTACGCAAATTTGATACGGGATTTTTTTTCTTAGTGGCAACACTGATGACGATCAAATGTCAAAAAAACAGAACAATTTGGCAGTGATATCAACGCTATAAATGAAAAACATCGCTTTCGGCGCCCCCTGGCCATGGGATATCATACAATTCCTAGCCAGTTGCTTTTGACAGGGGATAAAATCAAGAGTTGTTGCCAGCTGGTTGTTGTATTTGTTTTACGTATAAAATTTTACTTTGCTAGCAACTACTGGCTGGCTAGGTTTCAAAAAAACACGCCTATTGTAGTTCTTGCTGAACTCTCCAAACACCTTCAACAACATACAAGTTGTTGACTCTCAGCATCCACTTCTGTATATTTAATAAGAATTTGGCACATCAGGATAGGCAATTTAAAGGAGTGTGAGTTAAGATGACAGCTATTGCAAACAGGTTTCCGTTCTGAATCCTCCTGCTTTGATCACATCAAGATTTGTTTTCGTACAATAGGCGTGTTTTTTTTAAACCTAGCCAGCCAGTAGTTGCTAGCAAATCAAATTTTATACGTAAAACAAATTTAACAACCAACTGGCAACAACTCTTGGTTTTATCCCCAGTCAAAAGCAACTGGCTAGGAATTTTACGATATCCCATGGCCAGGGGGCGCCGAAAGCCATGTTTTTCATTTATGGCGTTGGTATCGCTGCCAAATTGTTCTGCTTTTTGACCGTCATCAGTTTTGCTACTAAGAAAAAAAATCCCGTAACAAATTTCCGTACCAAAACTAAATTTGCGTAGCAAAAGCGAAGCGAAGTGGAACTCCAGCCCGCATCCAGTCACATTTCAAACATATCCGAAAAAATATATACTGCTTGTGTAGGGTAAGGTAGAACAGTAACATAAGTTGGAGTCGTTGAAGTGAATAGTTTGAAATTACGTCCGTTAAGTCTTCTTTTAATTTGTGATTGTGATTGTGAGGGGTCTAAAAATTATAAGATTCTTGTTAAAAGTTCGTGTTTTAAAAAAGCGTAGCAAAAATTGGGATATTAGGGGAGCAGTTTTGCTACGATCGTGGCAGCGCTGGATGTCATAGGAACGAAATCACACGTACCAACTTGACGGTATAAAAAATCGACTGGGTTTGGCTGGCTGGGAATCGTCTAAATGAACGACTGGCTAGCTAGGTTTCAAAAAAACACGCCTACTGTGCGGAATATATGTATAATACATATTGGTCGCGTTCAGAATGTTAGGCACTAACTAGTCAACCGGCTCTGATTGGTCGAGAGGCTGAAAACTGACTAGAAAACAAGTTGACTTTTCATGAGGTAGTGGACTGGATTCTTAGTCAAAAAATGCTCCCTTAAATTTCAGTCAGTATGTCAAAAATCAGCTGATTTGGCTGGAAGATGTTTAGCATAAAGTTCTGCTTTGAAGTTTTTCTGCAGTAATTTCATTTGTTTTTATTTTTTTCTTTTTTATTATTATCCAAAACACACGATTGATTCAGCAAATCATTAACAAACAAGGCAACTTCACCTATAATGTAAATAGTTCACTTTCGTAGCACATGTCTGCATATCATTTTACTTACATAAAATTTAATCTTCTATGTCGCCGTTTTCAGCATTTTTTTTTAATATATTTTATTTATTTTGTAACGATACAATTTATTCCCAGCGAATTTCTCAAACAAACGCAATTCGCAAATATATCTTAAGTGAAAACAGAAAGTAAATGTCTAAATTATGTCAACTTTTGCAGGATATGTACGTTGACGACTTGTTCGCAGGAGCGGATTCCGAAGAGAAAGCGTTGACGAAACGGGAAGACGTACGGCAGCTACTGTCGTCAGCAGGATTCAATCTGCGAAAGTGGGCGAGTAACTCGGAGAGAGTACTGGACCAAATTCCGGCCAATCAACAATAAGTTGAGTTCGCTGCACCATCGGGAACGTCGGAGCACATTAAGACGTTGGGAGTAAAATGGTTCCCACTGGAAGATGCCTTCTCCTTCCAGACCATTCAACTTGACGAGTCCGAGGCCACAAAGAGAAACATTCTGTCAGCCATCGCCAAACTGTTTGACCCTCTAGGATGGATCTCACCCGTTATCGTACAGGCCAAATTGATAATGCAACAGCTTTGGTGGCGAGGATTAGGCTAGGACAATCCAATTCCCGCAGACCTCAAGAAGGAATGGGAAGTCTTTAGGCAAGATATTCTGCAGATTCAGGACATCCGTATTCCGCGTTGGAAACATGCACATGGTACACAAAAGGGCGTTGAACTGCACGGCTTCTGTGATGCGTCGCAAAAGGCGTATGGTGCTAGTGTCTACATTCGCATCCTAGACAACCAAGACAACATCCATGTCAACTTGCTACTGTCCAAAACCAAAGTCGCTCCTTTAAAGACTGTCACTCTGCCGCGACTGGAATTATGTGGAGCAGTGATTTTAGCCACACTCTTGGACTACACAGCCAAAACGTTAGGTCTAACAAATGCAAAACATGGACCGACTCAACAATTGCCTTAGCCTGGATCGATGGGTCCCCACTTCGATGGACAACGTTCGTCAGTAACGGTGTTGCGGAAATCCAGCGTTTGACCAAGCGTGACTTCTGGAAGCATGTTCCCACTCAATGTAACCCAGCAGACTTAGCGTCGCGGGGAATCTCGCCTTCGGCACTAAAAGGCAACAAGCTGTGGTGGAATGGCCCAGAGTTTCTGCAAACGAAGTGGGATTTCCAAATACCACACCAACCTTCAGACCTAGGAACAGATGAGGAGAAACGGTCTGTCAAAGCTCATTGTGTCATCACAGATGACAATCCTATACACACACTCATACACAAACATTCAAGTTTAAGAACAATCATTCACGTCATTGCTCTTGGTAAGAGATTCATCAATAATATGAGAAACTTACCTAATGAGAGGCAGCGCAATACACTTTCTCCAGCAGAAATCCAGTCGGCCACGCTTATAGCCGTAGTGCAGGATGAAATGTTTCCAACGGAAATTGTAGCACTAAGAAACAATTCAACAGCGAAAGGCCTCGGTTCACTTAACCCGTTTTTGGATGCTGATGGTATCTTGAGAGTCGGCGGTAGGTTACAGCTGTCCAATTTATCTTATGAGCAGCGGCACCCGATAATCCTTAGTGCCGCACACCATTTCACCCAGCTTGTAGTGGTCGACGCGCATCAAAAGACACTGCATGGAGGTATACAACAAATGGTGTCGTACATAAGAAATAAATTTTGGATACTACTAATTAAGGCTAATGAAAAAAAATGCATCTACAGGTGCAAAAGCTGTTTTAGATTTCGGGCAAAGCCAACTGAGCAGATGATGGGAAATTTACCGGCACCGAGGGTGCGCATGTCACAGCCATTTTGGCATACAGGGGTGGACTATGCAGGTTCCATTGAAGTCAAGGCATGGAAGGGCAGAGGCTCAAAGATGTTCAAGGCATATTTTGCCATATTTGTTTGTCTGGCGACCAAAGCCATTCACATAGAGCTGGTAAGTGATCTCACCACCCAGGCATTCATCGCAGCCCTGAGGAGGTTCGCGGCCCGGAGAGGGTTATGCGCCGAACTGTTTAGTGACTGCGTTACGAATTTTGTTGGTGCTCAAAGAGAACTTCAAAGGATGCTCAAGGAAGCTGGCGTAGATTGGAAGGACGTAGCTAAAAGCCTGGCCACCGAAGGTATTAAATGGAGTTTCATCCCCCCACTTCCCCTCATTTCGGAGGACTTTGGGAAGCTGGGGTGAAATCAATCAAGTACCACCTGAAACGTCTCAGCGGAGGTGAAATATTGACATTTGAGGAGCTAGCCACTCTGCTAGCCCAAATTGAGGCTTGCCTCAATTCTAGACCTCTATGCCCCCTGTCCGACAATCCAGAGGGCTTCGAAGCTTTAACCCCAGGACACTTCCTTATCGGACGTCCGTTGAACAGCGTACCGCAACCGGACCAAGGTGATATCAAAATCAGTAGCTTAAACCGATGGCAAAGGGGACAAAAACTTCAACAACAATTTAGGAAGCAGTGGAGCTCCGAATACTTGGCTAGACTCCAACAAAGGCCAAAATGGCTTAAACAATGAACTCAACCCAACATTAGAGATCTTGTCTTAGTTAAAGACAAGCGTTTACCCAGACACCCAGGACCAGACAATATCACCCGCGTCGTCACACTTAAAACGAAAAATGGAGAAATTAAGCGACCACTAACAAAAATATGTCCCCTACCTATAAACAACACAGTACAGGAATAACAACACAATAAAATTCAATAACGTAAAAAAAAGGAAAAAAAAAATTCATAAATCATTTGGAAAAAATATAAATTGTAAAACAAAAATACAACAAACCAAACACATCATGCATTACCCTATCTTTCAGACCAAATCCATTTTCTCCATATTACTTTTGTGTCAAATATACACACAGTACATATTATTTTATATCAGATACACACACTTCGCAGTGAGCAGATCGAGAAGAGCAATCGAACAGATCACTCCGAGAGCGTTCAAATACTGAAGTCTCATCTTTCATTTGTCCTTCTCCTTCTTGGTGACTAGCTCCCTTGAACATTTTGAATAGCAATTTTTCCAGTCGAAGAATTTTGAGAATTGTGCGTACGGACTCCCGGACAGCATTCTTATATATTCCAAGACCGGTAAGATTTGGGTTTTTTTGTGTGTACGGAATCCTCGGACAGCAATTAACCAAATCATCTTTATAGGTACCAAGTTGTCTACGGAACCCCGTAACAGCTCTGAGCAACCCCTTTTATTGGTATAAGGAGGAACTCCCCTTACAATTGGCGCCCATCGTGAGGCTATCCAGATAAAGAGCTTCGAGTCAGAGGATTGTGGATGTGCGTACGGACTCCCGGACAGCATTCACATATCTCAAGACCGATAAGATTCGGATATTTGTGCGTACGGAATCCTCGGACAGCAAGTAACCGAATCATCCTATTAGGCACCAGGTTGTCTACGGAACCTCGTAACAACGCTGAGAAACCCTTTTATTGGTGTAAGGAGGAATCCGCCCTTACAATTGGCACCGAACGTGCGACCATCCATAAGATGCCGAAGAAGCAGATTCCGTCATCGCCATCTGTCAAGGCGAGTGAAGCATCGACGTCGCCGCTAGCGAGTTTGCTGAGCGAAATGGGACGCCGAACTTCAGTCGTCAGCATGATGGACTGCCCGGAACGATTTTCTGGCGACTACGACGTCGTCAAGGCGAAAACATTCATGAAGAATGTAACAATTTTTAAAAAGCGGCGGGGCATCCCGGACGAGGGGGCTCTGCTTGAGTCTTCAACGCTGCTTGATGACGCCGCCAGCGTTTGGTGGGAGGTAGTAAGCCATGAGGCAGACACTTGGGAGCAGGCTCTGCGAATGCTCAAAGAGCAGTACGCTCCAAGCAGACCCTCACACGTCATTTTTGGTCTGATCATGGACCACAAGCAAAGACGCGATGAACCTACAATGGAGTTCATAAGTACCAAGAGGGCACTTTTTGCAGAGCTTCCGGACCTTAAGGTAGAAGATGTCCATTGTTTAGATATTATATATCACCTTCTCCACGACGACCTTAAAAGAAGGGTCAGACGAGACGAATTCGGGACCTTTGCCGAACTTATTGCCTTAGCTCGGAACTATGAGCGGGTGTTTAAGCCCAAGCAGGAGGCGGTACAGGAGAGGCCCGAATTGCGTTGTATATTCTGTCGGTTTAAAGGGCATACTATTGAAGACTGTCCGAAGGTCAAGGCAGCACAGAAACTTCAAAGGCCGAGCGAAACCGACATTGAGTGTTTCGGATGCGGACAGCGGGGTTTCTATAAAAGAAACTGCCCAACATGCAGCGGACCAGCAGTTTCCGGTACTGGCATTCGGTTGAATGCGCTGGACATAACTTCCGGCAGAAGCATCGAAGCTGTTACCATCGAAGAGAACCTCAACCAGCCAGTAGACGAACAACCGAGATCACCTCAACCGTGGGAAGAACACTCGAGGGACGCAGTCTATGAGGATTTTCGAGATTCTTCGCCGGTACGAGAAAACAAAAGCGTGTTTTTTAATGCGGTAGACCAGGCCAAACGTCTACAGAATAAACTTTGTGGCTCAGCAGCTAAACTCAACATGAAATCCGAAGACTTAAAGCCGAATGCGAGTGGCTATGCGGTCGGAGCAGTTCACATCCAGGGGGAGGGCCCTGAGGAACATCCCGATAGTCAACGAGAGCATGTTCACAACCAAGTAAAGATAGACGAGAGGGTCCCATACAAAGTTGGTGACGCCGTACGAGTAACCACGCATGTCTTGAGCAAGGCAGGTAAGAAACTCACTTCTAAGTTTGTTCCCAGACGTGACGGGCCTTACATAGTCGTGCGAAAAATTGGCGAGACTATGTACCAGGTGGCAGACCCAGAGGCAGCCGACATTCCACTAGGTGCGTACCACAAGTCCGCGTTGACACCATTCAAGTCAACTTATGATGTCATCACCGATCGACCAATCAATCAACTGAGACGAAGAGGACGACTCAAACAACTGTATGCTGATGCTGGCAACTCGTCGAGACGACTTCGTAGCCAGAGGAGGAGACTGTAGCAGGGCGATATTTATGAAGGATGCTACACAGCACATATTCTGTTTGCACACAGCACATATTATTTCTGTAACACAGCACATATTACTTTTGTGTCAAATACACACACAGTACATATTATTTTATATCAGATACACACACTTCGCAGTGAGCAGATCGAGAAGAGCAATCGAACAGATCACTCCGAGAGCGGGCAAATACTGAAGTCTCATCTTTCATTTGTCCTTCTCCTTCTTGGTGACTAGCTCCCTTGAACATTTTGAATAGCAATTTTTCCAGTCGAAGAATTTTGAGAATTGTGCGTACGGACTCCCGGACAGCATTCTTATATATTCCAAGACCGGTAAGATTTGGGTTTTTTTGTGCGTACGGAATCCGTGGACAGCAATTAACCAAATCATCTTTATAGGTACCAAGTTGTCTACGGAACCCCGTAACAGCTCTGAGCAACCCCTTTTATTGGTGTAAGGAGGAACTCCCCTCACACCGTACCTTAGTGTTCTGTACGGTACACTTCTGAGAAAAGTACACAAACACAAACCCTACGAATAGTTCACAAACACTACGTCCTCTTATAAAGGATAGAGTTACCTCGCCCGATAGAGTTTGTGTACGCGTACACAACCCGAATACCGAACGAAATACACTAAACGTACGGTACGTTTAGTGATCTTTTGAGTTCGCATATTGATTTTGTTGGAAAAAGAAACGATTCTCTACCGAAAAATATCACTATACGTACCGTATGTTTAGTGTATTTCGTTCGGTATTCGGGTTGTGTACGCGTACACAAACTTTATGAGAGGACGTAGAGTTTGTGTTCTTTTTAGGTACGGTAAGTTTAGTGTACGGTTTTTTTCGAACTCTGTTCCACACCACACTCTATACCAGACAGACAAATTACTACACAATACACACCACACAGAACACAACACAATATTCACTCCACACATTTCATTCATAAATCCGCGATCGCTACAATTCGAATAACACACATAATCCACACACACGAACACATAATTTTGCGAGTACATGTCGTCGCCGGTTATGTACATTTTGCACCGAATATGTACCTAAAATGCACTGAATTTTTCTCACTTTAAAAACAAAAAAAATAGTCTAATTTATTACATGCACTTAACCTATGAACTAATAAAGTCTACTTACCAGGTTTCCACGCACGGAGGACGATGCACTAAGAATTTAATAATTAAACTTTCCGACACAAGACAAATCACAAGCGCAACAAAAATTTAAATTGGATCTGTCGCGAATCAAGGCAAACTAGATCTGTCAAACATTTTTTTGTATTAAAATCATTACGAATTAGAAAACCATCGAGTGCGCATCTTCTTATTTTGAGTCTCTTGTGTGTAGAAATTGAAATATTGAGGTTGTGGATTACATAGTGTGGATAAAAACACAGTTACATTTCATACGCAAATTCGATTGGAAAGCAGAAAGTAAAAATGCAATTTTTGCATAAATGACAATCAGCTGTTGTCTTGTTTTTCAGTCAAGTTTCAGTGTTCCATATTCTAGTCTATCTGAAATTTCAGATATCTGAGAAATGAAACGCGCCCACTTGTTCCCAAATGTTATCGAGAAACGTTATAGGAGCTGTCAATAATGACATTACAGCCCTCATTTGTAAAAGTATGGCACATCCGATGGTATCGATATCTCAATATTGACACAAGTCGATTTGTGCGGTTATTCCTTGTTGCCACAGATCCTGTAAATACTTACGAAGTTGTGAAAATGTGTTCGGACAATTGTAATCATTTTCCAACTCCCTTACTCGCTAATGACAGTTGTTTCAGTGAAGTAAAGTTTAAAAAATTTGCTCAATTTAAAGATAATTGTATATAGCTTCAATACCAACATCAGCCGCTAAAGTAAATACAAAAAAAAATTAACATAAGCTAATAACTTGTTTTTTTTTTGTGTAATCATAACCCGACCATGTACTAGATTACCATATTTTATCCATCCACAAAACATAGCACGTCGCTGATTTGCAACTGTTGCTGTTTTGAAGTTTTCGTTCAAATAAATGTTTCTTCTACAATTCTCGCGTCGCAATTGTTTGTTGCAATTTTTGTTTATTTGGTTCGATTTATAATCTTTTGTTCCTATTTTTTTATTGATTTAATAATATCGTTAATTTATTTAATCGTTGAAGTACAAGTGTTATAAAACATGAGTTTTTTTTTTTTTTTTTTTTTGCGAGGGTAGGTGAAAATCTTTCATGAGACACCATGAGGATCTACCGTACGTGCTCATGGTAGTGTGAGATTCTTACTCACTAAAAACACCTCCCCTTTTCGTGTTGACTACGACTAAGTACGTAAAAGCCTTATCAAGTAGTTTAAGTTTCGATAATAATAATTCGCGTTGTGCAGGTGGCTTTCCAGTGAAAGCACCTACTAATACCGTCATTATATGCGGCTATTCCTTATTGCGCTAAATCGAACGGTTTCGTTCTTTGTAGTCGGCGTACAAGGTTTGTCACGTCCAGAATTTGGAGTACGGCGTTATTACAATGTCCATGAAGGCGAACACGGAGTTTGCGTGCAAAATTTGTTATTTCATCTTCGACGGTAGCTAGACCGAGGTCTCTATGGATATCGTCGTTTCTAATGTACCACGGCGCGTTAACGATTGTTCTGAGCACCTTATTTTGAAAGGTTTGTAAAATATTTCTATTGCTGGTTTTGGTACAACCCCAAAGTTGTATACCATACGTCCATACAGGTTTTAAGACTTGCTTACATATATAAGAGCAATTTGTTATACATGCTTAATTTGGAATATCTTCCAAGCAGCCAATACATTTCTCTAAATCTAATTTCGAGCTTTTAACGTGCGGCTTCCATTTGAGTTTCGCATCTAGTGTCATTCCTAGATATTTTGCTTCGTTTGCATACGGTATTTGTACCGAGTTAATGAAAACGGGTAAGTTGTTAATTTTCTTGTTAGTAAAGTTAACATGCGTAGATTTGGTTTCGTTGAGAACAATGCGCCAAACCTTTGTCCACTCGCAAATTGTATCCAAAGCTCGTTGAAGCTTCACAGTTGCTGACTCGACTGAATTTTCTGTTGCCAGAATAGCCGTATCGTCCGCGAATGTAGCAATAACGGTGCCTTTTTCTTGGGGTATATCGCGAGTATAGAGCAAGAACAAGACTGGACCAAGAACACTTCCTTGTGGAACTCCGGCAGCGATTTCCTTGAATTCCGAGTATTCGGCTCCATGCTTGACACGGAAAAGTCTGTTCTCCAAGTACGACTCTAAGATTTTGTACAACTCTTCCGGAAGTACCTGTCTTAGTTTATAGTTCAAGCCTTCGTGCCACACCTTATCGAAGGCTTGAGAAACGTCAAGAAAAGCACTAGAACATATCTTTTTCTCTTCAATGGCCTTCTCAATTTCGTTGGTTATTCTATAAACCTGGTCAATTGTGGAATGCTTGATTCTGAACCCGAATTGATGATCAGGAATCAAACGTCTTTCTTCAATTACCGTTTTTAACCGTTTTAATAAGAGTTTTTCAAAAACTTTTGATATTATCGGTAGGAGCGATATCGGTCTGTACGACTTTTTGTCGTTTGGCGGTTTTCCCGGTTTTGAAACCATTATAACTTCGGCGACTTTCCATTGCCTTGGAACGTATAATAGTCTTATCGAAGTATTTATAAGGTAAACAAGTTTTATTAAAGCTTTCTTTGGCAATTCCTTCAGGACCTGTCCGGTTATTAGGTCATATCCAGGAGCCTTGTTATTCTTTAGATTTTTTATTACCTCACAAAGTTCGGCTAGTGACACGCTTCTTATTTTAAAGTTGTCTGGAGTCATAATAGTATTATTAATATTTTCTATTAATGCTTGCCCGGGAAATGGCTTAAACGTTTCTTCCAGATGCTCAGCAAATAAGTCGGCTTTTTCTTTATCGCCTTTTGCCCACTCGCCATTACTTTTTCTTATTGGTAGCGATTGTGTTTGGGGTTTTTTGATACCTTTTATAGCTTTCCAAAGAGAGTAATTCGAACTTTTTTCAGCAGACAAGCCTTCGAGATATGTAGAAATCCCGAATCTTTAAAATCTTTAAAATCCCGTATCGCTTTTTTGAGCTTATTGCATAGGAAGTTCGAATGGGTTTTGTGCTGGGGAGCGCGAGACTGTTGCCATCTTTTGCGTGCTCTCCTCTTTGCCAGCATCAGTTCTTTAATTTCCGGCGGATATTTAATTTCGCTATTTCCGACTACTTTTCTTTTATATGGAGTGTTGTTCCACGCGGCGCTTTGTAAGACTTCAATAAATCTGCCGACTTCATCCTCTATTTCGCACGGTGTTCTAAGCGACACATTCAGGACAATATTTTCTTCACAAGCTTTCCTAAAGCCATCCCAGTTAGTTTTGTTGCTAGTTAATCTGGGCGCTCCTTCTTTTCTCATTAGGCGTTCGCTTATTGTCAATACGACTGGTGAATGATCTGAGGAGAGATCAAAGCATTCCTCGATGTTCGTTAAGTTTTTCACTACCCCTTTTCCAATAAAGAAGTCTATGCGGTCAGGCGTTTTTGCTATGTCGGAGGGCCAATAAGTCGGTTTCCCCGTCGAAAAGAAGTCAACAGCAAATTGCATGCCGGTTTCGTAGAGAAGTCTGCCTTTAGGTGAAATGCATCTCGAACCCCAAAAGGTGTGTTTCGCATTGAAATCGCCACCAATAATAAATTTCGGTCCAAGTGAGTTGAATAGACGTATTAAGTCATTCTTTTCTAGCGTGTATCGCGGAGGACAATAAATGGACGCAATGTTGTAATACATATTTTTAGTTTTTACTCGAACTGAAGTTATTTGCATTGCATCGAGTTCTATCGGTGAATTCAAAGAGTGTTCAATACAGTCTTTAATTAAGAGCGACGATCCGCCCCTAGCCCTTTCGGATGGGTGGTATGCATGATAAGCATAGTATCCTCTAATTTTAACTCGAGATTCCTTTGTCAGATGGGTTTCAGAAATCAAGCATATGTCAATGTTCTGTTTGCGTAGGAATAATTCCAGTTCGTCGATTCTTTGCAGAAGGCCGTTTGCGTTCCATGTTAAAATTTTAAGTAACTGGTTCATGTTCATAATTTTGTCCGTGGCTTGCGAGCATTATGCTCGAGGTTGTTAAGTTTTTCGAATATGAGCTTATTTGTCTTGCTTTGCTCCTCGAGTTTTGCGAGAATTATAGAGAAAACTTGTTGCATTGGATCTAGCGCAGGCCTATTTTGCTTATTTGCTTGCGATGCGGCTAGCGCATTCGTTTGCGTATCAGCAGATGGCGGTTTATCCTGGACTGTTTCCGTTTTCTCCTTTGCGGGCTTGCTTTCATTTTCTAGTAACTTTTCCGGTTTATTTTTATTCGGTTTAGGTTGTGGACGCATGTTCTTTTTAAGCGTATCGCGCCTTTTTTGTAGCTCTTCGGCTACTTCGCAGCCTCGATAGTACGCTGGGTGCTTCCCCTTACAATTTGTGCAAGTCGCTGCGGTTTGCTTATTTAAATGGCACTCATTCGAGAGATGTTTACCGGCACATTTCACGCATCGTGGTTCTTTTTTGCAGTATGCCTGTGTGTGGTTGAAACCTTGACATCGTTTGCACTGAGGGATTGATCTTGTGCTTTTACGCATCGGTTCGATTTTGATCACAATATTTAAAATCGTTTTAATACTGTAAATTTCCTTTATATTCTCGGTTTTATCGAAACTGAGCATAAAAAGCGGAAGACCACGCTTAACCAGTGTTTCCTGATCTTCTTCCGTTTTTTGCTTTTCCTTCTTGATAATATTTACAGCGTCAAGAATTTTAAAGCCTTTCGCTTGAAGATCGTCCATAACGTCTTCTTTAGTGCACGAAGGATGGAGTCCTCTTGCTATAACTCGCAATGGTCTTTCCGACTTATTTTCATACGTGTACCACTGAATTTTCTCGGAATTAAGTTTCCGCGAAAATGCTCGGTAATCGTTGGGGTCATCGACGTTTATTTTCCACACGTTGTTGCGAAGTGAGGTGACCTTAAACTTCGAGGTCAACGTTCCTTTAAGGAGGCAATACAGCTTGTTATAGTCTATAATCCCGATGACGTTTATTGGAGGCGGTGGACTTAATTTCGTTGTCTCTTGCAAGCGCTTGTTTTCTTTTGGTGGCTCGATTTCGGGTGAAGAACCGGCTCTTCGTTTCTTGCTGGGTCTTTTTTTGAGAATAAGTAATGAGAATAAGAAACATGTTGAAGGAGCTGGTCCTCAAGAGGGCAAAAAAGCGGATGCTACTGGTCCTTTTGATTCCATTGTACAAGAACCGTGAGTACATAACATTTTTAAACTGTGAATTCACAGAATAAATTAAATAAAATTAACTCCAGCTGTGCTTTTTCTATTTTGAACTTTTGTAGCATCCTTAATAAAAGTATAAATTAGGGTCCAAATTAGCTTTGGATATTTTCGACCGAGAAATTGTTTTCCAACAGATGTCCGTCAAATAAGTTATGTTATAAATAAACTCTTGTTTACTTAAATCCGTTTCTCTGCCATGCCTTGCTGCTGGTAATGTCTGGAGGTACTAAACATTCTAAACAAAAGCTGGAAAATTTGTGAAACAGATGAATCTCTAGTGACTTGGTGTGATTGATGCTGGTTGGTTAATGTAACAATGTGACTTCACTGGTCAAGAGGCTGATATGTAAAAATCAAACTAATTCGCACTCCAATGGTCGGCAGTCTTTTGAGGTAAAAGGGAACATGTCGTCCGTATTAAGTTCTGGCAAGAGGAAAACAACAGAATAACATTCTAGAAAATATTACCAGCCTTAAGGCAACTCGCAACATAACATAACTTAACATAACTTTAATTAAAAAAATGGCTTAGACCTGAGCAGGCTAATAAATACGTTTTGTATTTTAATGGGTAATAATTGCAACGTCTTGCATGAGAAAGAACCTATTTCTTGTGGTGTTTAGTTATGCTTTGCAAACTCCACTTCTGTCAAATGGAAGTTGTGCAATTAAGGGTGTAGTCTGGAGGTTTTGCACTTTTTGCAAGCATATTTCCGGAATTTTTTTTAATACAAAATAAAATCCAATCATTTCAAATTTTTTATATGTTATTATTGACATCTTTAACTTAAATTTTTTAAGTTTATTTTTCAAAATTTAAATAGTGTTTAATACGGTCAAAGTAGGCACCTAAAAAAAAGGTATGTGACTCGTCCGAATCTGTTTGGTAGATTGTTTTTTTGCATTGGCCGATCGGTAAAATGCTGTTTCGAGAAAAACGCGCTAAAAGTTTGAGTACCAGGATTGCCGGTTTGCTCCAGAACGTGTAATAGCTGTGCTCATTCCAAATATTTGAATCGCTAGTTTCTGAAAAATTTGAATCTCGGTTTCTAATTTGATAAAGAATGTAGCATTAAATGTGGAAATTCTTATTATAGTATTATTAAAAGAGCTATTGGTGTATGGTGCAATATATTGTTAAATAATTATAGTAAAAATAGTGCAGATAACTTAGAAGTAGATGATTGTACTAAAAAAATAAAGCTTTTAACGGTTTAATAAGTAGTAGTAGTATAACTGTATATATGTATGAATACTGTTTTAAACTGTTGAGTAACAGCATTGACTTTTTTCAAGCCTTAATTACTAATATGAATAATACGGCTCTCATTTATGTTCTGTTATGTTTGCATAGTTATTGGTTTCATTATGTTTGTGAAATTATTTATTTATATATGTGTATGTATGTTTGTTTAATCCTCTAATGCATGCAATAAAAAATTTATTCAGTTCTTTGTTTGAATTGACAACTATACTTTCATTTCTAATAACAAAATCGTGTTTGCTTTATTTAAATACAAGTTGCAATAAATATACACGAATGTATATGGAATTTTTCAATACTTTGTGCTTTCTTTGTGAAACGGTTGCCTTTGGTTGTATCGTTCTTCAGTTTTTGATTTGTTTTCAGCATCAGAGGTGGACTATTTTAGTAAGTAAGTATGCAGTCTAAGACGTTAAGGTGAAATGGCATTGCATATGCCTTTGTGTCATATGCTAATTTCTGACCAGAATAAGTTAAAATGAGAAGCAATACACTTTAAAGTTTTTCAACTTCCTACCTCAGCAGGCAAATAGATAGATTTTCACTGGGAAGTACACTGTACGCTTAACGTTTTTCTTGTATCCATAAGTAAATGTTTGGGCGAAATTAATACGTTGGCATATATATTTTTCCTACTTAAAGTAGTTGTAAGCACCATTAGAACATTATGTGGTTTCCAATAGATTACCGCCCAAATTACACGCGGATCATACAAAATAAGACAAATTATATTTTGCACAATAATATTACAACGTCAAAAAGAAAAAAGGAAGTTTTCATTCAAAAAAGATGAAAATTAAAAACCTGAAAGTCGTCTTGGCTTCCTAAGAACATTGCCATACAGATATTAACAAAACGTTTTTTCTGCGCATACTTTTTCTTAGCCTATATAAGCGTGTTTTTCTTTGTAATCTGTATAGGCTAAGAAAATATTTTCCATGTTAATTACACTTGGCGTTCCATAAACCTATGATTAAGTAAAATGGTAGTTATGTGCGTTCAAGAGGACACAAGCGTCCTCAAACCAACCTCTGTCTACCAACTCCTACTCTCACCTCCTCGAGGTGAACGCTGGGTACCTAATACCTCAACTGAAGATAGGGTGCAAACCCCTGTGGAAGGTTGTTGGTGGTAGCCGTCGAGAGAGGGGGGGAGGGTGTTCACACTAAGGCACTCTCCCTTGTATCTGGACGGCAGCGGAAGAACTCCCACGATGGAATCAACGGTTGCGTCTACAGTTCCAGTTAGGTCGAACTACTTAGTGAACACCTCATTCGGGCTACTTCGACGTAATCGGATTAAAGGCCAATGAGGACCGGAATATCCGGCCCCTTAAGTCCAAGGGGTCCAACAAAGGGCCTGGCCCTCCAGGTTGGGGTTTGTACGTGGGGTTGACAACTCCAATACGGAAAACAAAAGCTGTTACGCAACAACCATCAGCTTCGGATACGGAGGATTTTACTGTTGACGACCCTGGCATACGAAACAAGGAATGTTAGGTCCCTTAACAGACCACGTGCAGCCGAACAATTAGCGGAGGCCCTAGACTGCTGCAAAGCAGACATCACCGCCATCCAAGAAGTGCGGTGGGATGGGCCGGGCAAAAAGAATATGAAAAACTGCGATATCTGTTTCGGCGATTGTTACCGACAACAAAAACAGCGCCTATTTGGGTGTGGTTTCGTAATTGGAGGCAGACTTAGGCAAGAAGTCTTAAGCTTCAGGTATGTGAGCGAACGCCTCATTACAATCCGCATCAAGGCTAAATTCGCCAACATTAGCCTAATATGCGCACATGCCCCCACAGAGAAGAAAGACGACGACACCAAAGACAGATTCTACGAGCTCCTGGATAAGACATACGAGCAGTGCCGTAGCAATGACATTAAGATTGTCCTAGGCGATTTCACGCAAAGCTAGGAAGACAGGGCATCTTTGGTTATACTGTCGGAAGGCACAGCCTACACGACACCACCTCCGATAACGGATTTAGGCTGATCGACTTTACTGCGGGGCGGAACGTTGTCGTAGCTAGTACGCGGTTCCCACATCTCGATATCCACAAAGGAACATGGAGATCTCCTGATCAATCAACCGTCAACCAGATTGACCACATTGCGATCGACGCAAGGCACTCCTCCATGATCCTACAGCAGGTATGAGGTTCGGAATTTTTACCAAAGGGTAAGAAGAACTTGTCAAGGTTACAGAGCCCAAACCGAGGTCTGCAAGGATGAACAAACGAACATCGTAGTAGAATCGCAGTCGATGCTGAGGATATGGAAGAACTACTTTTGCAGACTGTTTAACGGCGACGACGAATCCCGCTTTCAGGCAGAATGAATGAACCATTCAACCTGGACGACGAAGAGCAACAATTCCGTCCACCCGACCTGGACGAGGTGAAGACAGCCATTTCGAAGCTTAAGTCCAACAAAGCTGCTGGGGCTGACGGCCTAACTGCCGAGCTGTTCAAAGCGGCGGGCGATGACTTAGTAAGGAGCATGCACCAACTCATCTGTAAAATATGTTCGGAGGAAAGTATGCCCGATGAATGGAACCTCAGCATTGTTTGCCCGATCCTCAAGAAAGGAGACCCTCTGAACTGCGCCAACTACAGAGGCATCAGTCTTCTTAACATCGCTTACAAGATCTTATCTGCCGTGTTGTGTAAACGCCTGAAGCCGTTCGTCAACAACCTGATCGGTCCATTTCAGTGTGGTTTCAGGTCAGGAAAGTCCACCATCGACCAAATACTCATACTGCGGCAGATCTTGGAAAAAAACCCAGGAACTTCAAATCGATACCCACCACCTCTTCATCGATTTTAAAGCCGCGTATGACAGCATCTATAGAGACGAGCTATACAGAGCCATGTCTAGTTTTGGCATCCCTGCCAAACTCGTCCGGTTGTGCAGGATGGCGATGGAGAATGCACGCTGCTCCATCAAGGTCGGTCAAGACCTCACCAAGACCTTTGATGTCAAAAAAGGATTTAGTCAAGGCGACGCGCTGTCGTGCGACTTCTTCAACATCGTTCTTGAAAGAGTTGTGCAAAACTCACGCGCCAACACCAGAGGCACAATGTTTCAAAAGTTCGTCCAATTACTCGCATACGCCGACGATATTGACATTATCGGAAGAACACAGCGTGATGTCACTGCTCACTGGTGGGTTTGTGAGTATCGAGACGGAGGCGGCGAAGATGGGTTTGGCGGTCAATGAGGGTAAGACGAAGTACATATATGCTGTCAACAAGAAAGGACTCCCAACACCGACGTCTTGGACAGAACGTCCCAATAGACAGCTATAACTTTGAGGTAGTTAAAGACTTTGTCTACCTAGACTCCGCTATAAACTCAGACAACGACAACAACGCTGAGATTAAACGAAGAATAACTTTTGCCAATCGCTGTTTCTTTGGGCTAAGAAGGCAATTGAGATGCAAAGCCCTCTCTCGAACAACTAAGGTGACTGAAAATCTATCTCAGTTTAGATTTTAACTCAATCGCCTAATGCAGCCTCACATTAGGTAGAACAAAACCGCTTGGTTCGATTGATCACAACACAATGACCATATTCTTTATTTTCGTTCTTTTGAATAACAAAATTCTGATAACCTAAGCATTAAAAGTGCGACAAAATAAAAAAGGGAAAATAACAAAAAACAAACCAAAATTTGCTAATATAAGCAATTGCCGTAATATGATAAAAAATATGCTTTTATGCATATTATCAATTATATTTTTTGTTGATGTCATCAACATTTTGTCTCCTCCTGCGTTGTTTGCCAAGAAATCTCAAAACGGTGGTCCGGTATGTTCTTTTGTTCTCTCAACTCAATATTGGCAGAGTGGTCGATTCTGGCTTGATGATTGCCGTATTTAAGTATGACAGCCAATCCACAGATGATGATCACACCGACTGCAAAAACGGAGCAAAATCCAATTGTCCAATACTGATGCTGTTTGATGGTCTTCCAGTTGAGTTCGTGTATCCGGTTGAGCGCCTCGGATGCCTCTCGATGGTTGAATATTGACACCTCTATTAGATCCTTATTTAATGGGATGACGGTTTCATTTGAAAAATAAACTGGAGCCTGAGTTGATACCGATGTGTCTATTGTCGCAATTGATTTGCTGAAGTGAGCCACAATTCTCGCGTCCTTGACCAATTTCGCTTCCAATCGGACGAATTTTGATTGAATGACACAGTCCGGTGTCACATGAATGATGCCCGTCTTGTTCAAAATAACTTCCTCCCGATTTGTTCCACAAATTATAAACACAGTGGTTTCCCTTGGTGTAACGAACATCCAGGTGTTGTGAGTCCATAATTCCTTCCATATAGTGTGCGTTAGTTTAAGCATTCTGGTTGCGCAAAGCTTGAACGACAGTTTCTTGTACAGCTGCTGGACAATGCAATCCTCACTTTGCTCAATACTGTGGAATATTGATGGCCTGAGGATGCATGTTTTTTCGTTAAGTGTTGGTGCGTTATGTATATCTTCCAGTGGTATTTCAAAATATCTCTGTAGATTATAATTGACTCCCAGCACCGTCTGCTTTATTTGCACCTCCCTCCCCCACCATGAGAGTATGAGAGCTACGAAGTAGACGCGTTTTTATTTTGGCAAGTTCGTCCCTGATTTTCTTCTTTAATACGTTACTACATTTAAAAGTTTTGCTTAAAAGTGCCGTCTAACCTCCGTGGTTTGGTTTTGTCCATACAACTTACGCGGAAACTCTTAACGTAATAACTCAATTTTAAAAAAACACAAAAAAATGTATTCTCTTTGAAATTTTTACGCGCATTATTCTTCGTGATTCGCCTACATAGTGCTGAATATCAGACCTCAGAACTCTTATAATTTACCGAAATATCACTCACTTGAATTACCTTTACCATGTCGGTGGAATCGAAACGGACCGGACTTCGCTCCAAAGTGCTTAATACTGCGGAACCGCACTCTCACTTCTCTGGTTCGCCGATTCCAAAAACAACAGCTAAACACTTGGAGGACAACAGCAGCATGTGGGAGAAATTGGACGAACGACTTAACAAGCAGAGTGAATTGATTATATCTTTGCTGTCAACAAAAATGTGTGAAACCGAAGCCAAAATCGATTCGCAATTAAGTGAAATTAAAACCTCACTAACCGATATAACGACTCGAGTATCAGAACTTGAAACCGCACTTTTAAACTCGAAATCAGACATCGCATGTCTTGAGTTTGAGGTCTCTGATCTAAAATCAGCACTCTCTGAAGTAAACAAAGAGAGTGCTATCACCAAAACACAGCTGGCCGATAAAACAACAGAGATTTCGATATTGCAAAACAAAATGGATGTCATCGGCACAGATCTCATGGTGTTGCGGCCTAAAGTTATAAAATTATCACGCCCGTGAACGCATGCGGCCCACTTACAATCCACATGACGTGGCAAATCTTAATGTTTTTAACAGAATTATTTCATTATAACGTTTTATGTCATTAGTGAAAAATAACATAAATATACGTAAGAATGCTCCGAGAAGGCATTCGGTTATAAAACTTATTAGTATACGGTCTACTCAATTTTCGATATTTTCTGGGTGCAATTCGGTTATTATTCTTTTCTTCTAAAATTTCGCTATAATCGTGTGTGGACAAAACATTTGGTCCAATCGAGCCGGATTATTATTATTTTTTTTTTGTGCTACACGCGTACAAGTACATAGTTGACATTGACAATTTTTTATTGGCATTTTTTTTTTGTTGCAATACAATAATTGCAAGTGGCATATAAAATTATTTTTGTTGCAATACATTAATTGCAAGTGGCAGATAACAATTTTTTTTTGTTGCAATACATTAATTGCAAGTGGCAGATAACAATTTTTTTTTGTTGCAATACATTAATTGTAAGTGGCATATAACAATTTTTTGTTGCAATACATTAATTGCAAGTGACAGTGTAAGCTAAGATCACAATTTGGTTTTTTCTTTTGTGGCATACATAATTTCGAGGGCCAAAGACAATTTGACAGTATAAACTTAATACAGTGATCGTGCTAAGTAAGCTTAAACATTAAACACAGTCCAGACGAAAGAACGAGGAATCCTAGAGCCCAGCGAGAGGAACACCTGGAAGAGAAGAAGCAAAAGTGAGTACAAGTTACTTTTCTACCTATAACTTATCACATATTATACCTACATACCACCTGTAAAATGGAGTCAGTCGCTATGAAGTTACTTAGAAAAACATGTAGGCAAATTGTGAAAGATCTTGAGAATTTTCACAAGACCAAGGATCCTCTTAGACGCACCAAAAATTATATATCCACGCGAGCTCTTATGTTGGATGATAACTTCAAGATAGTAGGACAACAGTATCAGGAAGTTGTCGTGTCGGAAAAAGACGAAACGGTGCTCAATGAGTGTGAGACTTTGTACGACGACGCAAGGGCGACGTATGTGGGCTATAAGGCGAAGCTACTAGACGAGCTCGACAGGTTAATTCAGCCAGCTCCACCTGCAGCGCCAGCCTTGGATTCCAAAGAGTCCGTCTTGACTCATAAACACGACATCAGGTTGCCAAAAATCACCATTCCAACCTTCTCTGGTGCTTACGATAAATGGCGTTCCTTTCACGATCTTTTTGTGTCACTTGTGCACTCTAATTCCACTCTGTCCGAGATACAAAAATTACATTATCTCAAATCTAGTGTCACATCTCAGCATCGATAACGGCAACTATGATCAAGCTTGGTCGATTTTAACTTCGAGGTATGATCATAAACGCATCTTGGTCAGTACCCAGTTGAAACTCTTTTTCGATCAACCCGTCATCCACGCCGAAAGTTCTAGCGCCATCAAATCCTTGCTCGACACATCGACGGAAGTAGTTCATTCTCTAAAAAACTTAGAAGTGCATGTAGAACATTGGGATGTGATGATCATTTATGTTTTACTTCAAAAACTGCCTGCTTGCACACAACAGATGTGGGAAGAAAAACTGGGGATGAGGAAGGAGCTTCCGACATTCAGTGAATTCTCGCAGTTTCTTGAAACACGGTTTCGGACTTTGGAAGTCGTTGATCAGCAAAGGCCAAAACCTAAACCAACGTTGCAGAAGTTACCTACACGACATAACGTTTTTCATGCTGCTCCAACACGAGGCCAATTCACGTGTAAGGTGTGTCACAAAGGTCAGCATTCATTACGTGTTTGCAGCAGCTTTCTGAAAATGGATGTCAATGTGAGGCATAAGACAGTGCGGCAACTTGGGGTCTGTGAAAATTGTTTGGCATACAGCCACAAAATGCAGCAGTGCCCTAGTCAACGGCGTTGCTATTTCTGTCAGCAGCAACATCATTCACTGCTCCACTACGGGAACGCGCTAAACACATGCAACACTAATCCACCCTCACACTCAAATTCAAACAATAATTCAAAATCACTTGCAAACATTTCGAACCCTCATAATTATTCAGCTTCTCACACTAATGTCAACTCTCATCCATCTGCCCACACACAACACAATAGTCAATCGTACCAAGCGTCTATGAACCCCATCGCACCCGTGTTTCTTCCTAATTGTGACCAACCGTCCACGAGCAATCCAGTCAACACATTCCACACTCAACCCCACACAACTACACAAGTGCTATTGGCAACAGCGGTTGTCAAAGTAAAATCGGCGAAGGGAGATTATGTCAACCTACGAACGCTAATAGACCCTGGCTCGGAAGCCACATTCATCACAGAGTCAGCAGCACAATTGCTTAATGTGAAAAGGCGTAGTACATTTGTTCAAGTGTCAGGGCTGGGACAGGTCAGCAGTGGAGCATGTCATAAATATATTGACCTTACCTTCGGGTCGTTACATTCTGCGTTTGAGACCACTACACGAGCCTTTGTATTTAAATCCCTGACTGGGCTCCTCCCGACCAATCGTCTGGCACTTGACAAATGGAAACACATCGAGGGATTAGTGCTAGCTGATCCCATGTTTTACCAACCTGCCAAGATCGATATGTTGCTAGGCAGCGATGTATTTTCGGAGTTCGTGCTTCCTGAAATCCTCCGAGGCGATGATGCGTCACCAATAGCATAAAAGACCCAGTTGGGAAGGATCTTACTAGGCAAGATTTCTCCGAGTCCATCCGTGTCCATTCATAGTTTTTTACAAACTTTCGATGTGGACACTCATCTGCGCAAATTCTGGGAGGTCGAGGAGGCACCCTTCCATGTAGACGACTCTGAGGAGGACATGGCATGTGAAAGTCACTATGCTAAAACTACTAGACGCTTACCGAACGGGCGGTTCGAAGTATCGCTTCCGTTCAAGGAAGGATGTCATCCTGCGCTTGGATCCTCGAAGCAAGGAGCCTTGCGTAGGTTTCATCAATTGGAGAAGCGGTTTGAAGCAAACCCCACACTACACAAAGAATACACACAATGCATTGAAGAGTACATTCAGTTAGGCCAAATGGTAGAAGTCGATCAGCAGGTTCTGGACTCACCCTTTCATTATGTTATACCCCATCATGCTGTGTTCAAGGAAGCGATCACGACTACGAAGTTGCGAGTGGTCTTTGATGCTGCTTTCAAGACTAGCGACGGAACGTCCTTGAATGATCATCTTATGATAGGCCCTAAGACACAAACAAATATCGTAGATATCATTGTAAAATGGAGAACATATAAACTTACGTTTACATCCGACATCGAAAAGATGTATCGCCAGATTGAGGTGCGTGAAGAAGATTCCGTGTATCAACTTATATTCTGGCGTAACCCCGCGAATGGTCGGCTAAGGCTATTTCGCCTGAATACAGTAACCTTCGGTATAGCTTCCGCTCCATATCTTGCTATTCGTACCGTTAGGAAACTGGCAAACGACGAGGAAGAAAAATATCCGTTAGCAGCACAAATGATACGTGAAGAGATGTACGTCGACGACTTGGTGTCTGGTGCTGATTCCACCGACGAAGCTAAGGAGAAGTTCGGCCAAATTACAGGATTGCTTTCCTCCGCTGGGTTTCACTTGCGCAAGTGGGCAAGCAACAGTGAAGAATTCTTGCAACTTATTCCTCCTGAAGACCGGGAAGTGGATATCCCTTTCACGTTTGGTACTTCAGATCACATCAAAATGTTGGGTATAAAATGGCTTCCATCCGATGATTGCTTCTCATTTCACAAGGTGCCTACCAGTGAAGAAGTAAGTAAGAGAGTGATGCTCTCCACCATTGCACGCCTTTTTGATCCCTTAGGTTGGATTTCTCCCTGTGTCATCAAGGCGAAAATCATGATGCAACAGCTTTGGTGGCGAGGTCTATCCTGGGACGAGACAATTCCGGTAGAGCTCCAACAGGAGTGGCAGGTCTTTCGGGATGAGCTCTCTTTACTGGAGAGGATTCACATCCCTCGTTGGGTCAACATGCGAAAAAACCACACAAAACTCGAAATTCATGGATTCAGCGACGCATCAATACGCGCTTATGGCGCTGTAGTATATCTTCGCGTGTTAAATGAAGACAATGTAGTCTATACACACCTCTTATTGTCAAAGACTCGGGTAGCTCCGCTTAACACGATAACTCTCCCACGACTGGAACTTTGCGGTGCAGTCATTTTAGCAAGGCTCTTAGACTATACCATTAGGACGTTGAATGCAACCAACGTCAAGACCTATGCGTGGACCGACTCGACCATTACTCTATCCTGGATTGCGGCTCCCCCATCAAAATGGAAGACGTTCATTGAAAACCGGGTGGCAGAAATCCAGCGCTTAACAAATGTTAATATATGGAGACATGTTCCGACTCAACACAATCCAGCGGATCTGGCGTCTCGTGGCCTTCTACCGTCAGCCATTGAACATAACGATATGTGGTGGAAGGGACCACAATTTCTTCAGGGAGACTGGCATTTTTCCGTTCCAATGCAGCCAAGTAACCTAGGAACAGACGAAGAGAAGAGGATGGTAAAGGTTCACTGCACAACACAAAACGAAACTGAGATACAACGTCTAGTCAACAAATACTCACGGTTAACAAAGTTATTAAGAGTGGTAGCATTCTGCCAAAGGTTTATTACAAATAGTAGGAAATTCCCAGAAGCCAGGGTAAGAAGCCCTCTTTCTCCAACGGAACTTAACAACGCGGAATGGACTGTTGTAAAGGTAGTACAGCAGCAAATGTTTAAAACGGAAAACTTCAATGTCAACACCACATCCTTCAAGACCTTAAGCCCCTTTATCGACGAGAACGCCATCTTAAGAGTCGGGGGAAGACTGCAAAACTCCGATTTGCACTTTGATCAGCGACACCCAATGTTGCTCAAGGTACACCATCCCTACACCACACTTCTCATCCGACACGCGCATGAGCAAACATCTCATGGTGGAGTTCAGCAGATGCTATCATATCTGCGTCTAAAGTACTGGATCTGCAATGCAAGGCGAGGTATTAAAAAATGTATCCATTCATGTGTGATCTGCTATAGATATAAGGCTAAACCAATGCAACAGGTGATGGGGAACCTACCAACACCTCGTGTCAAGGTATCCAGACCCTTTACCCATACGGGAATAGACTATGCGGGACCCATCGAGTTAAAAACTTGGAAGGGTCGGGGAGCAAAGACCCTAAAGGGCTATTTCGCCATTTTTATATGCCTAGCTACGAAGGCTATTCATTTAGAGGCGGTCAGCGATATGACCACGCAGGCCTTCCTAGCAGCCTTCAGGCGGTTTGCAGCACGACGAGGACTGTGCTCGCACATCTACAGCGATTGCGGGACCAACTTCGTGGGAGCAAACTCAGAGCTGCAGAAGATGCTGAAGGCCGCCGAAATTGATTGGAGAGCCATAGCCGAATCAATCAACCATAGTGGCATAACGTGGAACTTCGTCCCTCCTGCGTCACCTCACTTTGGAGGTCTCTGGGAGGCTGGGGTGAAATCGGTGAAGTACCACCTGAAAAGGATCGCTCGAAACGAAACCCTTACCTTCGAAGAGCTGAGCACACTCTTGTCTCAAATAGAGGCATGCCTTAATTCGAGACCGCTTTGCCCGTTAAAAGAGGATATCGACGACTTCTCCGCGTTAACCCCAGCGCATTTCCTAATAGGGGATTCGATGCATGCCATCCCCCAAGCGGACCCAACTGCCGAACGGATCAACAATATCGACAGATGGAAACGCACTCAGGTAGCTGTTCAGACTTTCTGGAAGCAGTGGAGCGGTGAGTATCTCGCTCGTTTGC
Source organism: Matsumyia berberina (assembly GCA_917880715.2). NCBI lineage: Eukaryota > Metazoa > Arthropoda > Insecta > Diptera > Syrphidae > Matsumyia > Matsumyia berberina. The sequence continues at coordinate 89,174,904 of OU862872.1, forward strand.
AGCAGCGCCCAAAGTGGTTAAAAACCGAACCACAACCCAACGTTGGTAACCTTGTCTTGCTAAAAGACGAACGCTTACCACCCTCAAAATGGGCTTTGGCTCGCATCATCAAAACTTACCCTGGAGCAGACGGATTAACGCGCGTTGTCGATCTTAAAACCGAGAATGGAATGCTTAAAAGACCCATAACCAAAATATGCTATCTACCCTCGAATAAAACAACAGCCGAAAACAATCTAATATAAACATACAATCATCAAAAAAAAAAAAAAAAAAAAACTTATAAACAACACTACACTTTAGCAATAAAACCTACAGTCCACTAAACTCAACACAGCAGTCAGTAAATAAACGTTCAACACAACCCTATTAACTCATCCTACACGAACTTTAGAAAACCCGATTAGTATAATCCTATAAAACACAACACCACACGACACTAAATTAAAATTTTATCGAAATTTACCCCTGGTAACACCAGCGGCAAAACTACGTAAGCCCAATGCACGAACAACTGTTCTGCAAACCAAACAAAACATCAACCTTCACACTCAACACCACTCATCCGCAAGATGTACCACACTCACACATACAGACACACCCCAATGCGCAAAATAACATAACTAATTATAATATATTATTTTAATAATTATACAACAAAACAATACATAAATTACACCACTTACCTGAATTCATCCACCACCTGGGACACAACACAACAAAAAAGGACAAACTTTGTCCACAAAAACAAATAAAAAAAAAAACAATAACACAACACAACACAAAAACGCCACCGATCATTGTACATCCTAATTGCCTTTCACGGCCGTTTGACATTTGACTATTGGGTGGCGACTCAGAGTCAACTTTCCACACTGGAAATCGCTGGAACGATCGGCAATTTCACCTCAACCGACATTAAGGGAAAACATGTATTTACCACGTGTGATCGTAATATATTCCCGTCATTTGTTTATGGTTTCATGTTATGTGTTTCTCGTTCTAAATTAATGGTTTCTTTCTTTCCATGAGAACCAGATGACGGAACCAGTTCAGGGTTGCCATCAGTCGTATTTTTTTTTTGCAAAATCCAGCAGGAGTAATACTTCATCGAGACATTACCGGACCATACTTGCGAACTTCGTTCACCGGCGGGGAGAATGTTGCGGCCTAAAGTTATAAAATTATCACGCCCGTGAACGCATGCGGCCCACTTACAATCCACATGACGTGGCAAATCTTAATGTTTTTAACAGAATTATTTCATTATAACGTTTTATGTCATTAGTGAAAAATAACATAAATATACGTAAGAATGCTCCGAGAAGGCATTCGGTTATAAAACTTATTAGTATACGGTCTACTCAATTTTCGATATTTTCTGGGTGCAATTCGGTTATTATTCTTTTCTTCTAAAATTTCGCTATAATCGTGTGTGGACAAAACACATGGATATAAAAAAATCGGCAAACTCGCGTGAAAACAAAATAATTGCATGTGATGCTTACTTATATGGCATCCCGTACTTAGCCGTCGAAAACTTGAAGACAATTTTTAATTCAAACTGTCACTCAGTTGGTACTAAACCGCCTACTCTACGGAACATCTACCGCACCCGTCCGAGAGCCGATACACATGACACTGCGATCTCAATTAAATTTAATTGCCCATATGATAAAAACTCCGTGCTTAAGTCAATTTGCGCTTCATAGAAAACAAAATGGCAAAGAATTGTCTCTACGTGATGTAGGATTCAACTCCGACAAACTGATACATTTGCGGGAGAGTCTAACGAAAATTAATCATAATATTTTTCAAGCCGCTCTCAAGCTGAAAAAAAGTAAACAACTGGTGTCGGTGTTTACTTCCCGAGGATACGTTTACGTCAAATGCCAAATCAACGAAACAGCTGTCAGGGTCGACAGCACTGATCTCTTGGACGGACTTGCCAGATCACCGTCTGGAAATTAGTTTTTGCTGCAGTTTTCGTTTTCTTAATTCTTATCTTTATTTTCTTTTTTTTTTCTTTTTATTTAATTTACCTTTTTCATTTGTTAAATATTACTTTGTAATTCACTCAACTTAATATTATTTTTGAAATTTGATAATCGATTTGTTATTGATTTGTGCGTCACGTCTTCTCCCCTTCTCCTGCTAGTTACCGCGTAGACTTTTTGTCGATGTACACATATAGACATGGCTGTGAATGGAACATTGCGTTCAATGGTTGGAGGGCTGAGTAGGCAGAAAAATGGAATCCAGATCTGTCTTATTAATGCGCAAAGTCTGGTTCCTAAAATTAGTGAGTTCCGTGACCTGTTTGAGGAATTCAAGGTGGACGTCATCTGTGTAACAGAGACATGGTTGTCGGACAGCATTAACTATGAGGCGTGTGCTTTACGCGGGTATAGGGTTTTCCGTTGTGATAGGAGGGGTCGTATTGGTGGAGGTGTTGCAATTTTTGTAAAAGACCATATAAAGTGCAAACTCAGGTGCTCCTCAAATGGAGGGGGTGATTTGGAATATGTCTTCATTGACATCGTAGGCAATGAAGGTAAGCTTCTCATTGGCACAGTTTACAGGCCCAATCGAAATATTGACATTTCACCTCTGCTTACCCTGCTGGAGGATATTTGTCTCACCTGCCCTCACATATAAGTGTGTGGTGACTTTAATTGGAACCTCTTAGAGGACTAAAGCCTGACTGACTGCATGAATACACTGAACTTGACACCGGTTAATACTTCTACCCCGACTCATTTCTCTGGTCAAAGGCCCACATTGTTAGACGTTTTTTGGGTAAGTGATATGGAAAAAGTGCTGTTATACGATCAGCTCTCGGCCCCCGCTTTCTCAATGCACGATCTTCTATATCTCACCCTCGACTACAGTACATCGAATTCTGCTAAAACCCTTCAGTATAGGGATTTTAAGAATATCGACCTACCACGTTTGGAAGAGGTAACTAGGAGCATAAACTGGGAAAGTCTTTATTGTATGCAATCATGCGACGAACAAGTCGGGTTTTTTAACGCTAACATCTCCAACCTGTACAATAGACATGTCGCATTAAAAACAAAGACTTTTAGACCTAGTGATCAACCCTGACTTACAAACCATATCCGCAAAATAATGCAACAACGCGATCAAGCCTATAAGCGCTGGAAACGGTTTCGTTTAGAAGAATTCCGGGACACGTACCGTTTACTTCGAAATAAAGTTGTGATGGAGATTCGGAGAGCTAAATCGCAAATCTTCTGCGATCGATTAAACCCTTCTTTAGGTGGACGGCAGTTGTGGGATATTTTGCGCAGTGTTGGCATTGGCAAAACCAAATGCAGACAGGTTTATCACGACATTGACTGCAATGAGCTTAATAAACAATTTGCGACCATGCCGAGAACTAGTGCGCTAAATAACTCCAACCTAGTCCCCGCCTATATTCCTGTAAATCAAGCCCCCAGTTTTGGTTTCAGAGCGATTGACAGTGTGGATGTGGTCGAAAGTCTTCTATCAATCCGCTCTTATGCTGTTGGACTTGATCAGATACATCCCATATTTCTTAAGCTGATTTTACCGATAGTTCTTAATTACGTTACTTATATTTTCAACACTATCTGCACAACGGGAGTGTACCCCGCACAATGGAAATTGGCCAAGATCTTGCCTGTTCCAAAAACCTCAAAGGGTGACGAATTCAGGCCAATCTCTATTCTGCCGTTCTTGCCCAAGGTCTTCGAGAGGATAGTACAGAATCAAATGAGTGCATTTGTCAACAAATATAATCTCCTATCACCCAAGCAATCAGGCTTTCGGAAAAAGCACAGCTGTATCACGGCGCTAATAAATGTTACCGAGGATATACGGCAAGCTATGGACGAAGAAAAAGTCAGCTTTCTAGTACTGCTTGATTTTTCTAAGGCATTTGACACCGTTGACCACTCAAAGTTATGCGACAAGCTCCTTCGTCTTTACAACTTCTCGTCTGATGCCACAAAGCTACTCTCTTCCTATCTAACAGATCGGCTGCAAGCAGTTGAAGTAGATGGGACTCTGTCTGACTTCCTTCCCACTGTTATGGGCGTGCCACAAGGGTCCATTCTAGGGCCTCTTCTGTTTTCGTTATATGTTAACGATCTTCCCCGTAACACCAAGCACTGTTCAATACAGATGTACGCTGACGACGTTCAGCTTTATTTGAGCTGTCCTCTTGGACTTATTGAAGACGGTGTATGCAGTATTAATGAAGATCTAGAGCATATAGCACGCTGGTCGGAAACGAATGGTCTTTTATTGAACCCCCAAAAGTCAAATTGTTTGATGGTCTCGAAGAAATCTCTAGATACCTCATATTTTCCACCGGTTGTTCTCAACAATGTCCCTATTACTTATATCAAGACTGCTAGGAACCTTGGTGTTATTTTCAACTGCACCCTTACATAGGATGACCATATAAATAATGTTGTGGGGAAAACGTATGGGGTGCTTCGTACTCTGTGGGCAGCCCACTACTTAACTCCCATTAAAACTCGATTTATGCTGGCAAAAACATTAGTTGTTCCAATATTAATACATGGCTGCGAAGTCTATGGTTGCTGTAGCTACACTAGCAAAAGAAGACTAACAATAGCCTTTAACAGCATCATCCGATACATATTCGGTTTACGAAGATATGATCGCGTGTCAAATTATTCCAGTCGCCTGCTCAATATGACCCTTGACAGTTTTATTCAGTTTCGAACCTTAACCCTGCTCTCCGGAAGCGTCTTTACCCGACAGCCTACCTATCTATATGCAAAAATTAGAATGGCCTACTCAAACAGGTCAACGCAGATAATTCATCCCCGCTACTCATCACTCAAAACCGAACGTCAATTTTTTATTCAGGCAATACGTATGTGGAACTCATTGCCAAGAGATATAAGAAGGGTAGAGGATGTCGAAATATTGAAAAGGAAATTAAAGAATCATTTGTCTATAAATAATTAAAACAAAACGCACCTACTTATGTTTAACATTTACTATTTATATTAGACTTATATTAATTTCTTCGCTTTAATTATGCAGTAAATCTGAATATTTGTAGTTTGTAATAAATTCTTGGCTTAACACAAGCTTATAAGATATTATATCTTAATGTGTTTAAGCATATATAACTGAAATAAATAAATAAATAAAATAAATAAACCAGAATGTATGTTCATCTATCTGCTCTGGAACAGTGTTCGCTTTAATCAGCTCATATTCATTGGCATCGCTGATTGTAAAGTACCCCGTGACTAAGATCTCCGTTGAAGTTGAATACATTTCCAGCTTGTCCATTCGATCTGGTAATACTTTCATCTCTGGGCCAAGTTTCTCTGCACACTTATTGATGAGTTCTTCGACGCTCTTGTGTGACAAGAATTCAAACAAATGACTTCTTTTAAGATACGCATTTAGCAGCTTGTTGTATTTTATGTCAATTTCTCGCATGTAGCTAAGTGCGATCAGATAAGCGTTCGTCACATGCAGGTTTATTTTGTTTTCATCAACCAACGTGTACCACGACTCCATCTTGTTTATCTCTTCTTAACCAGCATTTCAGTTTCGTTGTAAAGTTGTTAATTTTCTTGTTGATTCTGGCTTCTGTCTCGTTTACACTGCAGATCTTAGACAGCATGATCGTAGTGTTCGTTTTTGTGCTTTTGATCAATTCCTTTTGATTCTTATCCAGGTCTTCGATATCATGGTAGACTTCATCATTGACTCCGAATATTGAGTTCAGAACAGTTCCCAGCAATCCTCGTTTTTGCCTATGAAAAGGTGTCACTTGAAGTCTATTGAAAATTGAGAATACGTTATTCCATTCCTCTTCTATGTGATGACGCAATTCATCGCATTGACTCTCTTTTGTCACTGATTTTGCCTTGTTGCATAACGTAGTTAATTGATCTCTCGTTCTATTCATATTGGCTTGATCACGGATAATGTCCTCGATTGGAAATCGAATACTGGTGCGTAATACTCCCCGTTGGATTTTGGTAGTTCCGATTTGTTCTACAAACAATCCAATATCCGGGTGGGTGATTGTATAATTTGTAGATCCCGGCATGACAGATGCAAGCAGGGATAAAGTCACAAGAGCAATAGAGAGATTTGACGAGGGAGTGGTTGACTTCTGTTTTCTATCTCTTAGATTCCTTCCGGGCCGACTGGATGATAATGTCTCCAAGGGTAGTTTCAACTGTTGAACTCCGCCGTCTTCGGGTTTCATGATATTGTCTTCTGTTGGCAGCAAACATACCTTGGCTATAGGTCGCTTGACTGTTCCCTTTTCGGTTTTGATTATAACAACTCTCGTCAGTTGGTCTACTCCTCTGTGTACTTCAATTATTTTTCCCAGAGGCCACTTTGATGGTGTCAGTTGCTCGTTTTTCAGCAACACCAGTTGACCAATCTCCAAATTATTTGCTGACTGTTTCCACTTATATCGTAGAATTTTGTTTAGGTAATCCGCGTACCAACATCATGTCGTGGTGCTATCAGTGGTGCTCCAATAATGAAATGACCTGGTGTTAGTGCATCAAGATCTTCAATGTTGTCTGTTAATGGGCAGAGTGGTCTCGAATTCAAACATCCTTCTATTTGGACTAGAACTGTATTCATCTCCTCGTATGTCAATTTCTGCTCTCCTATGATGCGACTTAGATGGTATTTGACTGATTTAACTCCAGCTTCCCAGAGTCCACCAAAATGTGGAGCTCCCGGGGGGATAAAATGCCACTGAATCCCAGTTTCGGTTAATGCAGGTTGTAATGCATCAATCATATTTTTTGCTCCAACAAAATTTGTTCCGTTATCGCTGTATAGATGATGTACGGATCCTCTCCTACTGATGATTCTACGCAATGCTGCCATAAATCCATCCGTTGTTAAATCAGAAGTCAGCTCAATGTGCACTGCCTTTGTTGACATGCAGACAAACAGCGCTATGTACGCCTTGTGTGACTTCACACCTCGAATTTGTGAACAACGTATATTGACAGGGCCTGCGAAGTCTATCCCACAGTGCGTAAATGGCCGTGAAAACCTTACTCGTGGCTCTGGAAGTTGTCCCATAAGTTGCTTTGATTCCTTGACCTTGAATCGGAAACATCTTACACATTGATTTATTATAGCCTTGACAGTATTGGTTCCTCGGATGACCCAAAACTTATTTCGGATGTGATTCAGAGTCAGTTTCACTCCACCGTGAAGCGTATCAAGATGAGCCTTGTTGATGATTAATTTCGTCAGCGATGTGAAGAGGACAAAATCATAGGATGTCTCCGATCCATTGATAAAATTGAGTGTTTTAATCGACCTCCCACTCGCAAGATTCCATTGGCGTCGATGAATGGATTTAGTGATAAAATCTTGCTGTTTGATTTCAGTGCTTTGTTTTCACTTAGACTTTGCATATCCTCGGCAAAGATTTGTTGAGCACCCCTTACTAGTGCTATTTCTGCTTCCAGGAGCTCCTTTACTGTTAAATTGTCATGTTCTCGTGGTTCGCCTCTCTTGCTCTTTGGGCAATTGTTTTGAAATCGTAGAAAGTATGCGCTCACGCGTTGGAGTTTTGAAAATGATGAAAAGGCGAGAGAAATATCGCCCTTTCCTGGAAGATTGTGGGGTTGAATAGTCATGCAAGCATAAGATTTTCGGATTTCAGGCATATCTTGCATATCCATCATGACCTTGTCAGCTGGCCAATGTTGTTCGTCTTCCTTTAACCAATCTGGACCGTGCCACCATGTTGAATTCTCAGCGAGGGTATCTCCAAACGATCCTCTGGACGGAATGTCGGTAGGATTCTCCCTTCCAGGTACGAACCTCCATTGTCCTTTAAAATGTTGTTGCACATAGGATACCCGGTTGGCTACAAAAGTGTTCCATTTCACTGGGTGTTGTTTTAACCAGTTCAATACTATAGTAGAATCTGACCATGCGAAAACTCTGGTGTATTTTGTATCTGTTCCCTCTCTGATGTAGTTCATTAACTTCGTTAGTAGTGCAGCAGCGCATAACTCTAGCCTGGCCAGTGAAACTTGCTTAACCGGTGCCACCTTGGTCTTTGACGCAATGATGTGTATTGTGGTAGAGCCACAATTAATAACCTTCTGATACACAACGGCTGCATACGCTGATTCTGATGCATCTGCGAATCCGTGGAGCTCGATTTGCGAATCGTCCATTTGCTGCGTCCATCGTGGAATCCTTACTTGTTCAAGCGTCGATAATCTTGTCTTAAATTCGTCCCATTCGCTTTGAATTTTCGCTGGTACAGTTTCATCCCATCCGATACCCAAGAGCCAAAGACCTTGAATGAGAATTTTTGCTTTGATTGTTATTGGCGGCAACCATCCAAAGGGGTCGAAGATTTTGCCGGCGTCACTCAGTATTGCTCGTTTGGTACCCTTTGTGCTGAATGATGAAGAATTCACCTTAAACTGAAAGTCATCTGTTCTCGGGCACCATTTTATTCCCAAGATTTTAAAAGTAGTGTCATTATCGAAGTCATGTTCTGGCTCCATTTCAATGACTTCTCTCGGCAATGCCCTTATAAATTCGGAACTATTTGATGTCCATTTTCGTAGATTGAATCCACCCATTTGAAGTAGCTGCATCAATTCTTGTTGAAGGTCTTTAGTGAATTTGCACCTCCAAGACAGTCGTCGACATAAAATCCTTCAAGCAATGTTTTGCTCGCCCGTGGATACCTCTGCCTCCCTAACTGGCCAAAGCTAACTGGCATAAGGTCTTAATTGCCAAATACGGTGCGGATGCTGTGCCGTATGTAACTGTTTTAAGAGCATATTCCTTGATCGGACCGCTGGAGTTATCCCACCACACGATGCGCTGTAGATTCCGATCTCCCTCATCGACTAAAATCTGCCGGTACATCTTTTCGACGTCAGCTGTGAATACGATTGCAAATGACATCCATCGAAGTAGCAGGAAAAACAGGTTCTTTTGAACAGTGGGACCTGTCATCATTATGCTGTTCAGTGATTCCCCAGATGTCGTTTTTGCCGAGGTGTCGAATACCACCCTAAGTTTGGTAGTAGTGCTGTCATTTTTCATTACTGCATGATGTGGAAGATAATACGTTCTTTAATTGTACCCCTCCTGTACTTCCTCCATGTGTCCAAGAGAAATATATTCCTGAATGAATTTGGAATATTCATGGCGAAGATTTTTATTCTTTGCGAATTTTTGTTCCAACATAAAAAATCGCTTCAATGCCATTTTGCGTGAATCACCCAAAACCATGCGAACCTTTAATAGGGGCAATTTGATGGTGTATCGTCCCGTTTCATCTCGTTTGTGTGTCATTTGGTAGTGATTTTCGCACATTTCCTCTTCTGCAGACTTGATCCTTGCAGTTGGTACTTCTTCTAGCTCCCAAAATTTCTTCAAGCCTTCGTCTTCACTGCACACGCTGATACATGACGTGAGTATATTAGCTTGTATCTGCTTTCTTGGAGTCGGGGTGGTGATGACTATCCAGCCAAACTTCGTATTTTGTGCCATTGGAGTATTAGTTGGACCCTTGATTAATCCATGGGTCAAAAGTTGCGGCAGTATGTCTGATCCTATCAGCAATTCAATCTCCTTCGGTTGTTCGTACCACGGATCCGCCATTTTCAATCCTTGAATGTGTGGCCACTGGTTGGGTGTAAATTGTTCTAGCGGCAGTCTTGATGTTATAACTGGCATTACTAGAGCTTCCACTTCCAAGCGGATCTTCTCGTCGTGAATCGATTGAAGGGTAAGGTGACATACCGCTATGATTTGTGTAGCATGACCGTTGATTCCATTGATCTTTGAATCATACTTGACCAACGGTACCCTTATTTGACGTGCTAACTTCTCCGTCACGAAGCAAGACTGAGACCCTTGATCAATCAGAGCTCGTACAAGTTTAGCTTGTCCTCCAATGCATATATTCACCATGGCTGTGGCTAGCAGCACCATTCTGTTAGTATGACATGCTGTGGTGACTCGTGTTGTCGTTGGTGCGTCTTCACTAGTTCTGCCTTCTGTCACCAAGACGGCTGCATTCTCACCTCGAGGGAAATGAAGCAAGGAATTATGCTGTTGCATGCATATTTTGCAACCCTTCTTCGTTAAACACTCCCTTGCCGAATGTCCGTCTCGCAAACAGTTGAAACACTGCTTCGACCTCTGGACCACCTCCATTCGGTTTTTCGGCTTCATACTTAGGAACCTTTTGCAGTTGATGTGATTCATTGCACACAACGCATTTTGCCTGAGTGAATGTTGTCAAATGGTTTTTTGTGGATGTTATTTTTGTTGATTGGAACTGGTACTCACGGTTGGATTCCCGACTGCCTTCCAAACCTCGGAATCTTCTCTCGATGAAGTCAAAAAATTCGCTTAGTCTAGGGATTTCTGTTGACATCCCTTTTGACTGTTGGTACAATTTTCTGGATTCTGGGTCCAGTTTCGGATACAGCAGCTCAATGACTAATTGATCCCAAGAGCTTACGTCAACTCCTAAGTTGTTAATGCCATAGAGGATTTCCTTTGATGTATTCATGATGGTTTTTAAGTCGAAAGCACTTTCATTGCGAGCTGGTTTCAAGGTCAACAATTTTTGGATGTGGTTTTTGTCCAACGCTGCTGGATTTTGAAACCTTTTTGTCAATAATTCAACAGCCGTTGCATAATTGCTTGACGTCGGTGACAAGTGGTTAACAATCCTTGCTGCTTCTCCCTTGAGATTGCCTTTCAAGTATTGAATGCGTTCGACATCACTTAATGATCCATTGTGGTGAACTAATCGTTTGAATAGTTCCCAAAATGGTGTCCACTCTTCTTACCTTCCGCTTAATACTGGTATGCTTACGCTTGGAAGCTTGATTTCCCTCTGTGCTGGAACTTGTGAAGTTACCACCTCTGGTTGCTGTTGTCGTTGCTCTGCCTCCTTGATTTGGATGTATGCATCTTGATACATCTGCTCCAAATCGATGAACTCGTTGCTGGACACGTACTCCTGCTCGAAATCAGCTTCTTCCAGTGATGACATTATATCTTCATTTATTGCCGCCAACCTTGTCCAGCATTCCTTTAACTGACTTAACTTGAATTCAAATCCAAGTTGTCAATTACACGAATGAAGTTGTTCTTGATAAGGTTTAACTTATTAAATCTAGCTGGGCACTTCATGTTGTCAGTTGACTTTCTCGGTCTTTCTGATGTATTACTTGAAGATTGTATTGCTGCAGCTGGATTTGAACTTGCTACGCGTGATGCTTGAATGTCGGCACTGGTACGTAACGGCAGCGACGGAAGTTGCGTTGTTTTTTTAAATTCATCCAATTTTTCCTTTAGCGTAACTTTAATGTCAAGGTACCTGGCTTCAAATTGACTAAAATATTTCTTTACGAAATAGTCATGCAGCGGGTTTGTCTTTCTAAGCTCTTCCAAACATCCGTTGTTTATTTGGAAGTCTGTCCAATACTGCTCCAACTGCTCCAGCCTATCTGTAAAGTACTTCACAGAGTACCGGGATTTCCCATCCTTCTTGAAATTAGTTCATAAAGAACGGACTTCTTCTGAAATTAGCGTTTGATTCAACGCGATGTCCTCGATTTCACTCGATGATTTTAACTTGCACTCGATGGTGGTATTACTCCAACACTCACTATACTAGCACTCACTTTTCACTAATCCGGCTAATCCGGCTCGAAGGACCATGAAAATCTATCTCAGTTTAGATTTTAACTCAATCGCCTAATGCAGCCTCACATTAGGTAGAACAAAAAGGCTTGGTTCGATTAATCACAACACAATGACCATATTCTTTATTTTCGTTCTTTTAAATAACAAAATTCTGATAACCTAAGCATTAAAAGTGCGATAAAATAAAAAAGGGAAAATAACAAAAAACAAACCAAAATTTGCTAATGTAAGCAATTGCCGTAATATGATAAAAAAATATGCTTTTATGCCTATTATCAATTATATTTCTTGTTGATGTCATCAACAGTGACCCTTTATAAGTCCTTAATTGTCCCAGTCCTGCTCTATGGCGCAGAGGCATGGAAATTGTCAAATGCGGATGCTGTCGCTCTTGGCTGTTTCAAGAGGAAAAATCTTCGGGTGATTTTTGGTCCCGTCTGCATAGAAGGTGAATGGAGGAGAAGATACAACGTCGAACTGCATGGGCTGTACGGCGGCAAAGACCTAACCAGAAGAGTAAAGCTCCAACGACTGAGGTGGTTGGGTCATGTAGAGCGAATGGACACCAACGCTCCGGCCCGGAAAATCTTCAAATCCACACCCAAGGGATTTTTTTTACGAGGGTAGGTGAAAATCTTTCATGAGACACCATGAGGATCTACCGCACGTGCCCATGGTAGTGTGAGATTCTTACTCACTAAAAACACCTCCCCTTTTCGTGTTGACTACGACTAAGTACAAAAAAGCCTTATCAAGTAGTTTAACTTTCGACAATAAAAATTCGCGTTGTGTAGGTAGCTTTCCAATAAAAGCACCTACTAATACCGTCATTATAAGCGGCTATTCCTTATTGCACTAAATCGAACGGTTTCGTTCTTTGTAGTCGGCGCACAAGGTTTGTCACGTCCAGAATTTGGAGTACGGCGTTATTACAATGTCCATGAAGGCGAACACGGAGTTTGCGTGCAAAATTTGTTATTTCATCTTCGACGGTAGCTAGACCCAGGTCTCTATGGATATCGTCGTTTCTAATGTACCACGGCGCATTAACGATTGTTCTGAGCACCTTATTTTGAAAGGTTTGTAAAATATTTCTATTGCTGGTTTTGGTACAACCCCAAAGTTGTATACCATACGTCCATACAGGTTTTAAGACTTGCTTATATAAGAGCAATTTGTTATACATGCTTAATTTGGAATATCTTCCAAGCAGCCAATACATTTCTCTAAATCTAATTTCGAGCTCGTCGCGTTTCTTTTTAACGTGCGGCTTCCATTTGAGTTTCGCATCTAGTGTCATTCCTAGATATTTTGCTTCATTTGCATACGGTAGTTGTACCGAGTTAATGAAAACGGGTAAGTTGTTTATTTTCTTGTTAGTAAAGTTAACATGCGTAGATTTGGTTTCGTTGAGAACAATGCGCCAAACCTTTGTCCACTCGCAAATTGTATCCAAAGCTCGTTGAAGCTTCACAGTTGCTGACTCGACTGAATTTTCTGTTGCCAGGATAGCCGTATCGTCCGCGAATGTAGCAACAACGGTGCCTTCTTCTTGCGGTATATCTCGAGTATAGAGCAAGAACAAGACTGGACCAAGAACACTTCCTTGTGGAACACCGGCAGCGATTTCCTTGAATTCCGAATATTCGGCTCCGTGCTTGACACGGAAAAGTCTGTTCTCCAAGTACGACTCTAAGATCTGGTACAGCTCTTCCGGAAGTACCTGTCTTAGTTTATAATTCAAGCCTTCATGCCACACCTTGTCAAAGGCTTGGGAAACGTCAAGAAAAGCACTAGAACATATCTTTTTCTCTTCAATGGCCTTCTCAATTTCGTTGGTTATTCTATAAACCTGGTCAATTGTGGAATGCTTGATTCTGAACCCGAATTGATGATCAGGAATCAAACGTCTTTCTTCAATTACCGTTTTTAACCGTTTTAATAAGAGTTTTTCAAAAACTTTTGATATTATCGGTAGGAGCGATATCGGTCTGTACGACTTTTTGTCGTTTGGCGGTTTTCCCGGTTTTGAAACCATTATAACTTCGGCGACTTTCCATTGCCTTGGAACGTATAATAGTCTTATCGAAGTATTTATAAGGTAAACAAGTTTTATTAAAGCTTTCTTTGGCAATTCCTTCAGGACCTGTCCGGTTATTAGGTCATATCCAGGAGCCTTGTTATTCTTTAGATTTTTTATTACCTCACAAAGTTCGGCTAGTGACACGCTTCTTATTTTAAAGTTGTCTGGAGTCATAATAGTATTATTAATATTTTCTATTAATGCTTGCCCGGGAAATGGCTTAAACGTTTCTTCCAGATGCTCAGCAAATAAGTCGGCTTTTTCTTTATCGCCTTTTGCCCACTCGCCATTACTTTTTCTTATTGGTAGCGATTGTGTTTGGGGTTTTTTGATACCTTTTATAGCTTTCCAAAGAGAGTAATTCGAACTTTTTTCAGCAGACAAGCCTTCGAGATATGTAGAAATCCCGAATCTTTAAAATCTTTAAAATCCCGTATCGCTTTTTTGAGCTTATTGCATAGGAAGTTCGAATGGGTTTTGTGCTGGGGAGCGCGAGACTGTTGCCATCTTTTGCGTGCTCTCCTCTTTGCCAGCATCAGTTCTTTTATTTCCGGCGGATATTTAATTTCGCTATTTCCGACAACTTTTCTTTTATATGGAGTGTTGTTCCACGCGGCGCTTTGTAAGACTTCAATAAATCTGCCGACTTCATCCTCTATTTCGCACGGTGTTCTAAGCGACACATTCAGGACTATATTTTCTTCACAAGCTTTCCTAAAGCCGTCCCAGTTAGTTTTGTTGCTAGTTAATCTGGGCGCGCCTTCCTTCTTCATTAGGCGTTCACTTATTGTCAATATGACTGATGAATGATCTGAGGAGAGATCAAAGCTTTCCTCGACGTTCGTAAAGGTTTTCGCTACCCCTTTTGCAATAAAGAAGTCTATGAGGTCAGGCGTTTTTGCTATGTCGGAGGGCCAATAAGTCGGTTTCCCCGTCGAAAAGAAGTCAACAGCAAATTGCATGCCGATTTCGTAGAGAAGTCTGCCTTTAGGTGAAATGCATCTCGAACCCCAAAAGGTGTGTTTCGCATTGAAATCACCACCAATAATAAATTTTGGTCCAAGTGAGTCAAATAGATGTATTAAGTCATTCTTTTCTAGCGTGTATCGCGGAGGGCAATAAATGGACGCGATGTTGTAATACATGTTTTTATTTTTTACGCGAACCGAAGTTATTTGCATTGCAAATAACGAGTTCTATCGGTGAATTCAAAGAGTGCTCAATACAGTCTTTAATTAAGAGCGACGATCCACCCCTAGCCCTTTTGGATGGGTGGTATGCGTGATAAGCATAGTATCCTCTAATTTTAACCCGAGATTCCTTTGTCAGATGGGTTTCAGAAATCAAGCATATGTCAATGTTCTGCTGGCGTAGGAATACTTCCAGTTCGTCGATTCTTTGCTGAAGGCCGTTTGCGTTCCATGTTAAGATTTTAAGTAACTGGTTCATGTTCATAATTTTGTCCGTGGCTTGCGAGCGTTATGCTCAAGGTTACTAAGTTTTTCGAATATGAGCTTATTTGTCTTGCTTTGCTCCTCGAGTTTCGCGAGAATTATAGAGAAAACTTGTTGCATAGGATCTAATGCAGGCCCATTTTGCTTAGTTGCTTGCGATGCAGCTTGCGCATACGTTTGCGCATCAGCAGATGGCGGTTTTTCCTGAACTTTTTTGGTTTTCTCTTTTACTGGTTTGCTTTCTTTCAGCAGCGATTTTTCCGGCTTATTTTTATTTGGTTTCGGTTGCGGACGCATGTTCTTTTTAAGTGTGTCGCGCCTTTTTTGGAGTTCTTTGGCCACTTCGCAACCTCGATAGTTCGCTGGGTGCTTTCCCTTACAATTTATGCAAGTCGCTGCGGTCTGCTTGTTTAAGGGGCACTCATTCGAGAGATGTGTACCGGCACATTTCACGCATCGTGGCTCTTTTTGGCAGTATGTCTGCGAATGGTTGAAACCTTGACAGCGTTTACACTGAGGGATCGATCTTGTGCTTTTACGCATCGGTTCGATTTTGATAACAATATTTAAAATTGTTTTAATATTGTAAATATCCTTTATATTCTCGGTTTTATCGAAACAGAGCATAAAAAGCGGAAGACCACGCTTAACAAGAATTTCCTGATCTTTTTCCGATTTTTGCTTTTCCTTCTTGATAATATTTACAGCGTCAAGAATTTTAAAGCCTTTCGCTTGAAGATCGTCCATAACGTCTTCTTTAGTGCACGAAGGATGGAGTCCTCTTGCTATAACGCGCAATGGTCTTTCCGACTTATTTTCATATGTATACCACTGAATTTTCTCGGTATTAAGTTTCCGCGAAAATGCTCGGTAATCGTCCGAGTCATCGACGCTTACTTTCCACACGTTATTGCGAAGTGAGGTGACCTTATATTTCGAAGCCAACGTTCCTTTAAGGAGGCAATACAGCTTATTATAGTCCGTAGTCCCGATAACGTTTATTGGAGGCGGGGGACTTAATTTTTTTGTCTCTTGCAGGCTCTTGTTTTCTTTTGGTGGCTCGATTTCGGGTGAAGAACCGGCCCTTCGTTTTTTGCTGGGTCTTTTTTTTGAAACCCAAGCCGTTTCCCGCGTTAGCTCTTCTTCGTCCGTGTGATATTCACGAACAGGTGAGCGAGACGAACTACTTTCACGTTCTTTTGGAGGGTTTAGGTTCCTCAGAGCCTTGTTTTCTTCCCGAAGTAAATCTACCTCTTTCCTAAGCTCTTGGTATAGTAACTCCATTTTGTTAAGCTTCTTACGGAGTTCGTTGTTTTCCTCCTCGAAGCTTTTATATTTCGCTGAGTACTGTTTATCGCGCTTTAGCGCTTCCGGCGGACTTTTTTTCCCGGAGACATTCGATCTTGGTGGTGGCGATCGAGATACCCTTGCACTTTTTGTGAAGGGGTTGCATAATTGCAATAAATGGCTCTCCCCAGAATCCATAGAGCCGACCTCCGAAGAGGGTGGATTTTCCAGTAAACCTGGAGTGCCACCTGGGGTATTAAATATCTTTGTTTTGTTCATTGCATAATTGTATACTTCTTTATCCTCGGTATACGGAGGGTGGATTTTAGTCGCCTCTTACGACAGGCATGCCTACCTCGGGTATATTCTAACCCCTACCCGAAGGGGTACACCCAAGGGATGGCGCAGTAGAGGAAGACCGCGACTCAGGTGGCGCACGCAAGTGGAAGGGGACCTCAACCATCTTGGCGTGCGAAACTGAAGGCAGCTGGCTAAAGATCGTGCTGGCTGGAGAGACTTGTTGGTTAAAACCCAGGACCACCCCGGTCTGTAGCGCTACCTTAAGTAAGTAAGTAAGTAAGTATAATCTTTGTAGGTTGTCTCAAGGCCTCGCAGTAAGCGTTAATAACATACCTTACTAGCTTTAAGAAACAAGTCATTGGTGCATGGCTGACTTTGACTGCACCGCAGTGAACAACATTGTATACGTTGCCCTCGCAAATTGTGTGGGTGGTGGTAGGATCGATCGGTACGCGTTCGCACGATGTGTTTATGTTTACTCTTTTTTCAGTTTTTTATGTTGTTATCAGATGTTGGTATGGTATGATATATGAGGGTGAACGGAAAGCTCTTCTCTTAGGCCTTAGTCGGGCCCATTGTGTGCCCCTCTCTTAATCGTCGTAACTGCAGGGACGGGTTTGGCTTGGGACGTATGTATGTATTTATGTATGTTGCGAGCAGTTTAAAGAAGGTGTAAATGATTATGGAGTTGACATTAGTGTAGGCGTTGTCTGGTGAATCTTCCTCTTTTTTTGGTGGAGGTCAGGATGCCGCCGATTCCTTTGTCATCGAGATGCCTCCGGTCCAGTATCCACATGGACCTAGGGCTGGGAAGTGTTCAAGATCTTCTTCTCCTTCCTCGCAGTTCCTTTATGTCTCTGGGTCAGCGAGGCCCGGTTTATGCATGTGTTTGTTGAGCTAAATGCGTCCTTTGAAGAGTTCCACCATCAGCCTCAATCGCTCTCTTCTTGAACCTAGAGCCTTCCTAGTGAGCAAGTTGCTTGGTTTCTTTACGAGTTATCTAGACACATTGCACGTCGACTTTCCCCAGTGATCTTCGAAATTCCTTTGAATCCTTTCGTTGGTTGCTGTTTTAATTATTGTAAGTGCGACTCCCACTGTGTTTTCAGGGGTTCTTTCTATCAAATGTTATTGGTGCATTCAAATTGATAAGTTTATTAGAATTATAACTAAACGGTATATTTAAACGTCTAATAAACTTATCTATTGTTAACTGAGGTGGTCGCCGTGGATCGGTGGTTAGTGCGTTGGACTGCTGACCGAGCGGTGTGGGTGGGAATGATAAGCCTCCGAGAGTATAATCTGTCATGAAAGAGCTTCTCAATTCGCCGTTCGGAGCCGGCAATAAACTGTAAATCCTTTCCATTTGTGAGGAATATGTAACACGCACAACATAAATGGTTGCGAGAAGCTAGGCCTTGGCTCATCCCGAGCTGTCGCGCCAGCTATATATTATTGTTAACTGAAAAGTTTCTTTTTTCTTTAAATTTAATAGCTGAACTTTTTTGTTTTACAAATAACTTTAACAATAAATCTTAATCAAACTAATTTTAAATAAATATGTTTATATATGCATATGCGTCTACATAGACGTTTAAGGTGTTCCTCATATATCGCTATTCTTAGGCTTTAGTTATATATATACATTATACATTAGGCTTATTTTTTCGTGTGTACTTTTTCCCCACTTCATTGTTCTTGCCACTCATTATTTTCATTCCGGAAATGTGATGTTTTAGCGGCCTTTTAATCATAGTATTTTAGCTGGCAGCACAGAAGCACATTATGTATAACACAGTAGCAAGCAAGAAAGTCTTGGTTCTATTGTTTCTTCATTGAACTTACATTTCTTTGGGGGCTTTTTGTGTTTGTTTCGCGAAATTTTGGACTTCAATTAATTAATCATGAATCAGGGGCGAAAAAGGCGAGGCTTGCACAGGGCGCAAATTAGGCTCGGGCCGGCCCTGCGCAGAAAGCAGGACAGGAAATTCCTTCACACACTTGTAAAAGTATTTAAAGGGTAGATACATATCAGAGATTAAAACGAGTCGAGTACATCGCACGAGTTACGAGTACCCGTTCGTAAAAACCGACTACGAACGAACACACCATTCGCGAGTCATAGGACGAAGCGAAACAGTATCCAACCAAACGGGTGCAACCGAGTATGTTGAAAAAAAATGAATCATTCTCCAAAATCATACTCGATCGCGAGTATATTATATCTGTACAAGGGTGGTTGCGATTCAAACAAAATTCAACTGGTTTTGGAATATCCCATACCATAATAGTTTTATTAGGGTAAAAACGGAAGTGGAAAGATTGTAATTGAATGACTTTTGTATGATTTTGGGATATCCCAAGAGATTGTGAAGATGGTAAGTGAATTACAAACGTGAGAATTTTGGAGCTTCAAAAACGTGGGTGCATTAAACTTGCAAAACAATAAAAATTAAGGACACAAAGTTGTCTCAATACGTGTTTATTGTAACCAATATAGTAGAATAGTATAAAAAATGTACTAATAAATTTAATTCACAATTTAAAATGACTGCTCACAAGCACTTGTACTACTAAAATGGTAAAAAGCAATAGAAAGTAAATCCATATATACATGTAATCCAAAACAGCGAATACCGCTCGCGAGCAGGACTCTCTTTTCCAAATACTCGCTTTTTCTGCGAGTACCCGCAATTTTTCCGAGTACTCGGAAATTAGGTAGCTGCTCGCGATTCATTTTGGGTATGAGTATTTGACATAGAATTTGATCGTGAGTTCGATGCGTTGGGATCTAACCACTCATGAGTACAAACCATTCGCGAGTTGTATGAATCGCGAGTCATAAGACAAAGCGTTTGCGTATTCGTTGTAACCTCTGATACCTACTTCACGACCAGAAAAGTTCCTTGCACCAACCCCCGTTTCTCGACCTATTATCACAAGCCATAATGCTACCAAAGCCTCCTCTAACCTGCCGAAACGAGTGTCTTTTAATCTTGCACCCGTTCCCCTCCCTTCACCAAGCCAGACTCCAACATCTAACGGCACCCCTCCGTCTCCTGATGCCAATGCTAACTACCCTAACTTCATTCACTCCCATACTCTCAATCCTCAAGCCCCATCCACATCATCAACCGCTCTGCACAGTCCTAACAAACCATCATCCTTTTTAGATCCACTGCTCCCCCCAACAGTTAAACTCACTAAGCAATTAGCAGACGTCAGTGTTGATGGCCAATATGTTTTATCACGTTTGAGAGATCGCAGAATCTATGAAAACGTCCGTCTGTATCTTGCCTACCTTCATGATAAACCTGACTCTATCTGCATAGATGGCATAACGAAAACCAATATCATGGTCTCAATCCATCAAGAAGGCCTTCCAATCGACCCTAAAGAGCTGAAGCAAATATTCGTTCACTATCACGAAAGCTTTAATATTTCAGCAAATGATGTAGCTAATGATCTTGCCACTTTTGCCTCCCATGTCAGCTCAAAACGTCTATCCCACCTGCAAAGAACTCGCTCCAATTTTAAAAACTACTATCGTTCCTAACCTTCCCCCCAATACAGCTGCTCGTCGACCTAATCCATTAAGACCCTCTTTCAAGTGCTTATCCCTTTACTACCAGAATGTAAGAGGGCTGCGCACTAAAACCTCCACTGTTTTTCTAAACTCCCAAAATCTCCCCTACGATATATTCGCCTTAACCGAAACTAATCTATCCTCTGATTTCAATAACAACGAGCTGTTTACTTCAGACTTTAATATCTTTCGGGATGATAGTCTTGAGAAAGAGGACAATTCCTGCGGCCGCGGTGTTCTACTGGCAATACACAACTCTTTCGACTCAACACTTTTTAAAACGTCACACACCGCTGATTTTGAGTTTATCTGTGTAAAAACGACTATATCCAAACGCAACCTATACATAATGTGCTGCTACATACGACCGTCGCAACCAATACAGGGTTACCAGCTTGCCGTAGACGCAATCGACTCTCTCTGTGAAGCTGTGGATCCATCCGATGATGTCTTGATTTTAGGTGATTTTAACCTTCCATATCTTCAATGGATTGAGTCCGATGACATGTCCCACTTTATTGCCTCAAATCCCACGTCAGAAAAAGAGGTCCTTTTTATCGATTATCTCTCCGACTCCGGCCTTTACCAAATTAGTAACATCACTAATAATCTTGGTAGACAACTGGACTTAATCTTTACATCCGATGTCGACAACTGCGTCGTCACAGCGAGTAATCATCTCCTATCCACATTAGATAGCTTTCATCCACCATTATCCCTCACTTTTTCATACGAGAATGATTCTAAAGCCCTTCACTATAAAAACTCGTTCTATTTTAATTTTCGCAAAGCAGATTTCATAAAACTAAATTCTCTGCTTAGCAACGTTAACTTCAGCCCCATCCTAGACAATATTACTACCGTCACAATCGACAATGCCATTGCCCTTTTCTACACCGAAATTCTCACCTGCCTCATTAAATCAGTCCCTTATTTGCCTCAGAGGAACCCCTCGTCATCACCACCCTGGTACAATAAAGAACTTCGCTCACTCCGTAATCACAGAAACAAATTGTGGCTTACTTACCTTATTTCTCGATCTGATTCTGACTATTCTAACTACCAGCGCGCATATACCCATTTCTCTGAACTCTGTGAATTCCTTTACCTTGATTATCTCACCCGAATGCAATCTAACCTGATTTCTAATCCTAAGCGTTTCTTCCACTTCATAAACGCTAAAAGGAAATCTGATAGCTATCCATCCACTTTAAACTTTCTTAATACATCGTCAGCAGACCCTAAGATTGTTGCAAACTTGTTTGCTCATTTCTTTAGCCAATCGTTTACCGACCAAGTCTCGGATCCAGATTACGACTACTTTTCTTATATGAACAACTGCGCCCATACGTCTTTAGCCTCTATTCATATAACCTTGCCACTGGTTAAAGAGAAAATAAATAAACTAAAGGACGACTACTCCCCCGGTCCCGATGGCTTACCGGCCATAGTCTTAAAAAAATGTGCAAACTACCTGGCCCAACCCCTCACTGCCCTTTTCCAAAAATCTATCTCACAGGGGATTTTTCCTCGATTGTGGAAAAACTCATATATTATCCCCATCCACAAAAATGGTCGTAAGAACGAAGTATCTAACTACCGCCCCATCGCCAAACTGTCTTGTATACCCAAGCTCTTCGAAAGCATTGTCTACGACTCAATGTTTTTCCACTGCAAGTCCATCTTTTCCCCAAACCAACACGGCTTTCTTAAGGGTAGGTCAACAACCACTAACCTAACCGAATTCGTTTCAGGTACTCTGTGCGCCTTAGAAGAAGACAAAGAAGTCGACGTTGTTACCACCGACTTCAGCAAGGCGTTCGACGAAATCTCGCACGGTATAATCCTTCTAAAACTTAAGGCTCTTGGTTTTCCACCACGGTTTATAACATGGATCAAATCGTACTTGGAAAACCGCCAGTACAAAATCCTCTTTAGATCTTCCGTTTCTGACCCTATTAAAGCCGCCTCAGGAGTCCCCCAAGGTAGCCATCTTGGTCCATTGATCTTCATCTTGACAATTAATGATGTCGATTGTATCATCAAAGACTCCTTTATATCTGTTTATGCTGACGACATGAAAATTTACAGGCACATATCATCTCCCGCTGACCCCCGGTCACTTCAAGATGACTTATACAGATTTTCAACCTGGTGCCAAAAAAACTGTTTGCAGCTTAATGTGAGTAAATGCCAAGCTATCACATACTCCCGTAAGCGTTTCCCACCACCTCCCAGACTATACTTTATCTGCAATGAACCTGTGCCCCTAGTCACCTCATTACGTGACTTGGGTGTTATCTGCGATCGGGAACTCAATTTTCGGTCCCACATTGATAGCATTATTCGTAGAGCCAACTCTGCGCTCGGTTTTGTAAAGCGTTGGTCCAAGGAGTTTTCAAACCCGTATGTCACGAAATCCCTGTATATCACTTTCGTAAGGCCTCTGCTTGAATACGCTAGCCAAGTATGGTCCCCTCATTATGATATCCATATCAAGAGAATTGAAGCCGTTCAGCGCAGGTTCATTCGCTTTGCCCTACGTGGTCTTCCCTGGGTAGACACCCACAACCTGCCACCCTATAGAGACCGCTTGAAACTGATCAACCTGGAATCTCTTGAAAAACGTCGCGATGTTGCCGATGTTCTATTCGTTCATCAGCTATTAGCCGGCAACATAGATTGTACATCGTTGCTTCAAATAATTTCTCTTAACACCAATCCCCGCAACCTCAGGTCTGTTCCCCTCTTTCGTCTTGTCCCCCACCGTACCAACTATGGTTTGCATGAGCCCATGTCCAGAATGCTGCATAAAGCGAATAACATGCATGATGACGCTTTCAATTTCCACTGCAGCAGAATAACACTGCGAAATGCCCTTTACACCCCCTCTACCTCCTCTTAACCCACTCTCATCTACCCTTCCATCTCTTTTCATAGTCTTAAGCTTTTAATTGTTAGTTAATAAGATCTAAAAAAAAAAAAAAAAAACTGTACAACTTCCTGCCTGTTTTTCTTAGATTTAAGTACCAGCTTGTATTAAGTTGATAAATAAATAAATAAGTAGTACATGGGTGACCAGTACACGACGCGGGTGCCCATTGCAGCTGCTCAATCACCGTTCTAGAGCTGTGTCAATTACGATTGATTCAATCTTTTTGACCCGTTCACAGTGAAGTATTGATTTGACCATGATGGTGCGGCACAACAGAGTGAACAGAAATGGTTTTTAATTGAGCATTTTTGATTCGTAACTCGAGTAGGATATTGTTAACACATGTGTACAAATACATTTTGCATTAAAAAATCAGACGGATTTAGTAGGGTGTGCGGAGAACACCTGCGCACTTTAGAATAAACGTCACTGAACCAAACCATTTTGCTTTGAAAAATATAGGATACCGGGGGACAATTTGTTAAATTAAAAAATTTAATTCAGTTCTGAGCTTTTGTCGTCTTTTTTTAACATTGTATGTAGTTATAGCTGCAGTTGATGGAACCGATGTCGCATTACTTAGGCCAACAGAAAATGAACCCATGTTTTACAATAGAAAAGGAAGGCACAGTATAAATGCTATAATTGTATGTATATTTCACATATAACAAATGTATTGAAAACAATTTCGTATATGATATATTTCAGATTGGTGATGAAAATTAAAAAAATTTGGGGGTTAATGCAAAATACGGTGGAAGTGCTCACGACAGTTTTCTTTGGCGTCAAAGTGCAGAAATAGAAATGTTAGAAAACGAGTTTGTTTCAGGAAGAAATGCGTCATGAATATATGTATGAACATATATTTAGAATAAAATATTCCAGATTGGTTTAACCGAAGAATACTTATCTTTGCTGTTTGTTCTTAGTGCCTGTCCACATTGGTGCAGGAATGAAAGTGGCTGTGTGGCTGTGCGTCGAGCAGTGCGCAACTCCAGTGGCTACCTGCGTGTAGAACATTTCTTCCGTACGAACCTTTTGCTTCGACGACATGTTGTGTTTTAAATTTCAGCATTCTCTTTTTGTCAAATTGCTTTCATTCCTGAACCAATCTAGACAGGCACTTAGATATGTACTAAGCCTCGTCTAGTTGCGATCAAAATGAAAAAGAAATTACATTTCAAAAAGCTGTGCTGCCAAGTTTAAAATAATTCTTTGCGATCGTTTTAGGGAGAGCTAACAAAGTGTGGCTATAAACTTTGACTATCAGAAGTGTGACTGTGTTAGACAGCTTTCTCTCAGTTGCTCTGCTCAAATTCGCTCTGTTGCTCTGCTGAATGTGCTGAATATATCAAAAAGTGAGTTTGGTTTGACGACCACAATTCTACCTTACCATTGCGAGATGGTTTAGTGAAGTTTTCGGCGGAAAATGCCGAAAACTCAGTTTACGAAAATTCCAAAATGTGTGGAAAACTTCCGTTTTGGATGTTATTTTCGTCAGTTTTGGCGAAAACTTAGTTTCCGTTGCGGTGGGAAAAGGGTATGAAATTGAATTTTTTGTGTAGCCTAAAAACCTTTGCTTTGATAACCTTTGGTAAATTTCTCATATCATATATAAATAAAACAAATGAATTCAGATATTTTTTGAGCGCGAATATCCACATATAAAAATATAAAATTAAATTTAAACACATCAAAGGAAAATAAATAATAAATAAAGTTGCTCTGCTCAATGTCTCTGAGTTGCTCTGCTGAATGTATCAAAATGTGTGTTTAGTTTGACGACCTTAATACAGCCTTACCATTGCGGAATGGTTTCGTGAAGTTTTTAGCGGAAAAGGCCGAAAAAGTATTACAGTCAAAACTCGATTACCTGGGCCTCTTTTAACCGGGACAATCTATTAACTGGAATTTTTTTTGAGTAATTTGTTTTTAAATAATAACTCTATCAACCGACATTAGCTCTATTATCCGTAATTGAAAAAAAACGTTACTTAAAAAAGTGTATACTGATTTGAAGTAAGAGACAATCAAATCCGTCATAACCAACTTGGTCACATACACTGGTGAATGAATTATTATTTCACAAAGATACTACTTTTTCAAAGTCAAAATTTGTAGACCAGTGTAATTGGACTATCACCGAATGAATATTGTCATTGTATAGGAAACTAATAGTAGTACCATCCTCGGAACGCGATTGTAGCGTCTCTCGTGATGGGCAGCTGAAGCTTAATATATTCTTTTTTCTGTTCACTTCTTTTCTCTTAATCCGAATTGTGGGTTCTCCTTATTTTTCTCATTTGTATTTCTCATCTTCGTTTTATTTTCGGTAATGGCTTCTTAAAATACAAACAAAAAAATCTTGATACGGCTATTCTGGCAACAGAAAATTCAGTCGAGTCAGCAACTGTGAAGCTTCAACGAGCTTTGGATACAATTTGCGAGTGGACAAAGGTTTGGCGCATTGTTCTTAACGAAACCAAATCTACGCATGTTAACTTTACTAACAAGAAAATAAACAACTTACCCGTTTTCATTAACTCGGTACAACTACCGTATGCAAATGAAGCAAAATATCTAGGAATGACACTAGATGCGAAACTCAAATGGAAGCCGCACGTTAAAAAGAAACGCGACGAGCTCGAAATTAGATTTAGAGAAATGTATTGGCTGCTTGGAAGATATTCCAAATTAAGCATGTATAACAAATTGCTCTTATATAAGTAAGTCTTAAAACCTGTATGGACGTATGGTATACAACTTTGGGGTTGTACCAAAACCAGCAATAGAAATATTTTACAAACCTTTCAAAATAAGGTGCTCAGAACAATCGTTAATGCGCCGTGGTACATTAGAAACGACGATATCCATAGAGACCTGGGTCTAGCTACCGTCGAAGATGAAATAACAAATTTTGCACGCAAACTCCGTGTTCGCCTTCATGGACATTGTAATAACGTCGTACTCCAAATTCTGGACGTGACAAACCTTGTGCGCCGACTACAAAGAACGAAACCGTTCGATTTAGTGCAATAAGGAATAGCCGCTTATAATGACGGTATTAGTAGGTGCTTTTATTGGAAAGCTACCTACACAACGCGAATTTTTATTGTCGAAAGTTAAACTACTTGATAAGGCTTTTTTGTACTTAGTCGTAGTCAACACGAAAAGGGGAGGTGTTTTTAGTGAGTAAGAATCTCACACTACCATGGGCACGTGCGGTAGATCCTCATGGTGTCTCATGAAAGATTTTCACCTAACCTCGTAAATAAAAAAAAAAAAAAAAATGTTTCAGACCTGTACACAAATAGCGACCATCAAGCCATCATATTCGAAACAGAAGAGCAACACCGATCACAGCACCGCAAACCCCCACTTCTAGTACAAGCAGAGGGACAGAAGACTTTGACACGCTAAGAGATCAATTCCAGAGGAAGAGAACGCAACTACGTAGGCTGATTAAAAAGAGCAAGGGCGAATCCTTCCGGGCACTCAGAGAGGAATTACAGCACAATCCATGGGGAGGCGCGTACCAAATAGTCATGAAAAAAGTAAAGAATAGCATAGCAGCTGCACCGACATGCCCGAACGTCATGTACTCTATTGTTAACGTTCTCTTCGCGAGGCAAGAGGGATTCAGCCTACCGCAGGGAGCAGCCGAAGAAACAGAGAGAGCTCCTCCAGTCACCACTGAGGAAGTCCTAGAAGCCGCGGCAGCAGTAAAGAACAACAAGGCGCCAGGAATTGACGGGCTCCCGAACTTCGTGTTAAAAGAAACTATCAAAGCAAGGCCAGAGGTTTGCACGTTTCTACACGACATGCCTAATGGAAAGCAAGTTCCCACTACAGTGGAAAAGACAACGGCTGGTCCTCATCCCAAAGGGTAACAAGCCACCCGAGGAAGCGTCGTCGTACAGGCTGCTGTGCATACTTAACACGCTTAGAAGTGTTCGAAAAAATAATACGCACAAGGCTAGAGCAATATACGGAAGGAGACTCGGGGCTCTCCAATCAACAGTTCGGCTTCAGAATGAAGCGAAGCACCACAGGGGCTTTAAGGGCAGTGTGCGACATTGCGCGCGAAGCAATAGCGGGACAAAGATAGCTAGGAGGGAGCAAACAGTATTGCGCCGTCGTAACACTCGACGTTAAAAACGCATTCAACTCAGCCAGTTGGAGCTGTATAGTTAGAGCGTTGAGCGACCTCCAGGTACCTAACTACCTATTGAGAATAATAGGCAGCTATTTTAACGAGAGAACCCTGCACTATGACACGGACGAAGGGCCTAAGATGTACGAAATCACGGGAGGAGTGCCTCAAGGGTCAGTGCTGGGCCCAATCCTGTGGAATATAATGTACGATGGCATATTGAGAACGGCAAGGCCGAGCAAAGTAGACATCATCGGCTATGCTGATGACATTGCATTAATCGTTGTAGCTAAAACGCTAGAACAAGTGACCGAAAAATGCAATCAAGCAATCAGAAACGTGATGGTATGGCTGCAAGCATCAGGTCTGGAACTGGCAGAGCACAAGACGGAAGCAGTACTTATAAGTAGCACCTCACTATACAGGTCGGAGAGCAAACCATCGTATCCAGTCCACACATTAAGTATCTGGGAATGCTATTGGACCACAGGCTAAGCTTCAAAGAGCACATAATGTACGCAGGCGAGAGAGCCTCTCGGGCAGTAGCGGCTCTGTCGAGATTAATGCCAAACGTAGGAGGACCCAGACAGCCAATTCGAAACCTGCTAGCAACGGTGAGCAAGTCGATCCTAATGTACACGTCTCCCATATGGGAACCCGCGACGGATCGGAAAACGTATATGAGACGGATGAACTCGGTGCACAGAGTCGCATCGCTGAGAGTATGCTGTGCCTTTAGAACGGTGTCAGCGGAAGCAATTAGTGTGATCCCCGGTCGAATGCCCATCGACCTGGAAATAAAAAAGTCCGCGGCACTAAGCGAGAGCGAACCCGAAGATAGGATGACCTTCAGCGAGACTATACACGCAGAATGGCAACACAGGTGGAACACTTCACCCAAAGGAATGTGGACGCATACGCTGATCCCCAATATAGAGGAGTGGACCAGTAGAAAACACGGAGAAGTGAACTTCTACCTGACACAGTTCCTATCGGGGCATGGATGCTTCCGGGAGTACCTCCACAAATACAGGCACGTGGATGACCCATATTGCCTGGAGTGCCGGAGGTATACGACGGCCAGAAGAATCCTAGAAAGAGAAATTGGCGGCCAAGTGACCCCGAGAGGACTTATAGTATCCATGCTGATGACAAGCGAAGCCTGGAATGCAGTAGACGAAGTCATCACAAGCATGATGCAGCAACTGCGCCTGGAGGAACGGGCAGCAAGAAATGAGGAGCCTACAAATCCTGGAAGCTGAAGAAACGGAAAGACCACAGTTTATTACACACAAACACACGCAGGCAACACACACATATATACACACATCCAACTATAGACATATACCCAATCAAATACACGAACCGACAGACAGAAAAAGAAATAATGCAAAACGAACTCAGACACACATTCGTGCAGCCGCACGTACATTTCCCAACTGAACGGACGGACACGCATGTGTAAATAAAAGAAGGCAGCTACGGCTGAAAACCTCCCCCATGACGAAATGCCTAGCGGCGGTACCGTGGGGATTAGGGGTTGGAGGCAGAGGTGGTTTTAGTTAGGGTTAAAGTCCCACACTCCGGCTTTCGAAGCTTTCCACCTCTCTTACAAAAAAAAAAAAAAAAAAAAAAACACACACACACAGACATCATTCCGAAAATGGGTGCAAACGGTTTCTAGTATATAGTAATGTCAAGCCCTATTCATATCTCGAAACATTTTGATCGGACCGATTACAATACTTCCCTTACCAAGGTGGGAAGTAAAAAGTTTTGGGTGGTTTTCGGGAAAATCTGTTTTTTTTTTTATGCGAAATAAAACAAAGAAGGGACTCAAAATTTATCTGCTTAGATTGCGGAAATACGGGAAAGGGGAAAGGGAGGGTAAGAAAAATTGTTTTGGTTGTTTTTAATGCCAAAAGCATTTCGCCGTTAGGAGTTATCTTGGTGAAGAACTACTGCACAAAGCTTTATGCATTCATATGTACGTATATGCATACATACATACATATTTCATAGGCGGCCTTTAAATCGATATAGGGGTGGTGGGTACCGATGTGGACTTCTTACGTTTTCTCCAGGATCTAGCGAAGTGTGAAAATATGATCAATCGTATACTTTCCTGGTATCATATACATACATATCTACAATGGTTTCACACAATACAACGGACAAGATCTTGTACGGGATATTGGTGAGACCGATACTCCTGTAATTGGTTCAACTGACGGGGTCTCCTTTCTTGTGGATGGGGCAAACGGTGCTGAGATTGCATTCATCACACATACACTCTTCTGACCAAATCTAAGAAACAAGTTGATGTACGCTCTCTACCAGGTCATCTCCAGCAGCTTTAAAGAACTCGGCCGGAAGTCCGTTAATTCCAGCAGATTTGTTGGACTTAAGCTTTCCGTCGTCCTGGTCGGGTGAACGTAATTGTCGTTCTTCATCATCCAGGTTTAATGGTTCATTCTGCCTGACAGCGCAATCTAACTCCTGAAGCAACAATCTACCCCACTCGCTGATGTGGAAAAGCATGCAAATCTACCTATATGGTCCACCCGTCTAAAAGATGAAATAAAAAAAAATTCCTCTTCTACCTATTCAACTGAGGCTTAAAATCATTTACAATTCTTTTATGAAAAAAATTAAAAGCTAAAGAGCGACGTTCACAGATTTCGCCCTTTACCATACAATATTTATTTTATGTCTAAGCACTTTTCAGAAAACTGACAACTGCCAGGACAACATATTCTTTTACTTTTGATTGTTGACATTTGGCATTTGACGTTTGAAGTTAGCGATGGAATGCGTTCCACGCGATGGGTTGTCGTAGGCCACAATGTAAATAGGAATTTAGATACCAGACCACTCTCAGTACTACCAGTAGTACGAGCAGGCATACTACAATAAGAATTGGGGTGACTTTTTAGTCCCTCAAATGCCTCATCATTCATTTAAAATTTTTCAGCTTTTTTCTTGAGCATATCCGTGATGGGGGCAGTCAAGCTAGAGAAGTACCTTATGAACCTCCTGCAAGACCCTGCACCCTGCGGACCTGTTTCGGGCTTTTGGGAATCGGGAAATCTACGCTTACCTCAACCTTCGCAGGGGCCGTTTTGAGAGTCCCACCACCAACTATAAATCCAAACTATAAATTTGCTCAAGTTGATGGTGAGATTCGCTTTACGCAAGCACTGAGCGATTTCATCAAGCAGGCGCACGTGGGTTTCGAAATCTGGCGCTATGATTAGCAGGGGCCTATACCACAAAACTACAATTTAACAATTCTACAGGCACTTGTCAACAATCCAGATTAAACAAGTTACTATAATTTCTGTTCCACAAAACAAAGCTCTACAATTGTTAAATATGCAAATTTCCCATTTTTGTACAAGACAGTTGTACAAGGGTTCTCGTGACGGCTAGACAATGCGCATACAAATTAGCGTAGACAAGGTTCTTTGGAAAAAAAAGTACTCTGGTGGGGGAAATAAATAGAAGTTGAAGGGTTGTGATGATATTATTCTCGATATCATCGGAAAAAATTCGGAGGCTATTGTTTGGCTTGGCGTTAAAGAGTCTATGGGTGACATGCGATGATATGCTTCATCTTCATTACATTTTTGTATTCCTTTGCACTAGTTATGCATTTCCACGTATGCATGCATAAATGTACATATGTATGTACTACGTACATATTGCAATCAGCGTACAAAATGTTGACAGTACTTACGAGTATACATACATACAGAACAAACCTCTCTTTCTCACGCTCTAATCTGCAAATGGAAATTAAGATTAACTTTCAACTTTGGTGCTTTAATAAAACCACATCACTTTTAGTACCATTATCTAAAGACAAAACACTAAAATTTCTATTTGAAACCTCTTAAAATCCGACTTGTAATGACTTAACAAGTTTCAATTCGCACGTTAGGTTTTTCCAACTATTTAACTATGATTTGTTAAGTATTGTCTACACTTGTAGTTTTGTGGTACAGAAAGTGGGGAAATTCAAATTTCCCACTTGTTAAAGTTCGCTTGTACAATTGTTAAGCGTCAAGTTTACTTGTAGCTTTATGGTACAAAAATCTGTGTTACTTGTTAAAGCTCGGCTCTTGTACAATACTTGTAGTTTTCTGGTACAGGCCCCAGGTCATCCAGATACACGAAGACGCGGTCACTTAGTCGTTAGGGGATAACCTTGTCCCTTAAACGGCACATCCTTTGAGCTACAATACACAACCCAAAGGGCATGACCGTGAACTGATACAAAGGCCTTCCCGGCATGGTAAATGCAGTCTTTTCCCTACTCCATCTCTCCAGCGGTATCTGCCAAAATGGATCTGTAAGATCTGCACTACTAATGTAGAAAGTGTCTTGTAGACGACTGAGAAGCCCGTCGATATGAGGGAGAGGATAAGCGTCCTATTTGGTCAACGTGTTCACCCTACGAGAATTTTTGCCTGGCTTCCGTATGAAAACCACGGGTGAACTCCAAGGGCTCTCACTCTCCTCTATAATTTCAAAGCTTCTCATTCGATCTATCTCTTTATACAAAACATCTTGCACCGCTGGAGACACCGGGTAGTGACGCTGCTTCACCGGGGCCGCGTCTCCTGTATCGATGACATGCTCCTCAAGCGCTGTCCTCCCAAGCCCATGCTGGGTGAATCAAAGGAACTTCCGCCTAACCGCCTGCAACTCGGATTGCTATGCAAACGACAGCTCGTCAGTCTCTGAGACCTCTGAGACGCTCGAGTCACTAACCGTGCTTTTTAATTTCAGGGCTATGTTGAATGCCTTCCAGAAGTCCACGTCTAGGTATATCTTCTGATCTAGGTTTGGTACCAAGTAAAAGGTGATCACGCGACAGATATCTTGGTATTCAACGGGAGCGTGTACTGTGCCGACGATCGACTGGTTCTTGCCATCAGCCGTTTTTGCTTGTGACCGGAATGGGAGCACTGGCAGCAATATAGTCTCTATCAAGTTTCTGCCCAAGAAGCTGATGCTAGCCCCACAGTCTAACAGGCCTAGCACTTTCTTCTTTGCTATCTTAACCTGCGCGTAAGGCCTCAGGGCTGTGGCAGTATCGATTATCGTCGGCGCAATACTTCGCCTTACCTCTTTTCTAACCTCGTATCTCTTCCTGGCTTTTAAAATTTTGTGTGAAATGGGCTTGTTTTAACCAAAGATTTTATTCCTAACTTCTTTATACTCCCTTATACGTATGTGCAGCGGCTTTATTACGCTCATACGTTCTGTTTCCATTTTACTACTTATCTACATTTCCCGGCAATGGTCTCGCAAACCATTACGGGGGTCAAAGGGGAGATGCGCTATGCCCCGAGGACTTGGACTTTCGGCTTTTCGACAACGGCATTGACTTAGGATAGGCACATGGAACATTTCTTCGCTCACAAGAAAAGACCTTGCGCTCATTGAGGAGGCTACTAAATATCGACTAGATATAGTTGGTATCTCCTCAACAAAGCAAAGGGTTTCTAGAACTGTGGACCTTTCGGATGGGTGGAAACTCTTCATGTCAGGAGTAGCACCTTCAATGTCTGCTCAGGCGGGAGCGGGGATACTCACGAATCCCAGGCTGGCAGGCAGAGTACTGGAGTGGATACCATTGGGAGGAAGAGTTGCGATCTTAAAGCTTAAGCTTGAAAGGTCAACTCTGGCTCTGGTGCAGGTATATGCGCCGAATCTGGAGTTGGAGTATGCAACTTTCTTGGATGAAGTAGACGCCGCCTTAGAACAGGTGGCAGATATGGATTCTTATCTCCTGATGGGGGACTTCAATGCTCACCTGGGTGTGGACTTATTGACATGGGGAAGTGTGATTGGGAGGAACGGTGACCCGGATAAGAATGCGAACGGAGAGAAGTTGTTGGACTTTTGCTGTGCGAATGGCATGTCCATTATGAACACCTTCTTTCCGCACAAAAACATCCATAAATACACATGGTACCGTCAGAGTCTTCAGCAGAAATCGCTGATGGACTTCTTTGTGGTGCCATCGTGTGTTAAAAGGATGGTTTGTGACGTTCGTGTTGTGAGAGGGGCTGAACTGTCAACTGATCATCACCTCGTGTTGTGCAAATTGTATCTCAACGATAAAGTACCTGTCCTACCGAAGCGTAAACCAAGGCTGGTGACACGTATACGGTGGGAGAGTTTACAGAACGATGAGATACGGGAGGAGTTTGCACGACAGGTATCCGAAAAGTTTGAACAAATTCCAACTGTTCCGACAAATGTAGAGGAAGAATAGCGGTTGTTTTCAACAGCAGTCATTGCTTCTGCAGGAGGTGTTTGCGGAGTGAAGCGTTTCGGTGTGGCGGCTGGTGGTGAGAAAAGAACTGCGTGGTTTAAAACACCCGGAGTTCAAAAAGCCATCAGAGAGAAGAAAAAAGCCTTTAAGGCGTGGATACACTTGGGGGATTTAGCTTCACGGAACCGGTACATGGAGGCGCGAAGAACTT
Source organism: Matsumyia berberina (assembly GCA_917880715.2). NCBI lineage: Eukaryota > Metazoa > Arthropoda > Insecta > Diptera > Syrphidae > Matsumyia > Matsumyia berberina. The sequence goes on from OU862872.1 coordinate 89,208,932, forward strand.
GCAAGCTGGCTGTTAAAGCAACTAAGGAGCAGTCTTGGAAGGAGTTCGGTGGGAAATTGGACTGTGATCACAGATCGGCAATCAAGGTGTTCTGGTAGACCATCCGCCGTCTCAGAGGAAGGAAGTTAATTATCATCAAAGGAGTCAAATCCAAAGATGGTGTACATCCTTCCGATGAGAAGGACATCTTGCGCAGATGGGACGAGCAGTTTTCGGAGCTGCTCAATCCCGAACAGGGCACTGAGGATGGCAGACCCATGGTTTTGAGTAGGGCGGAGAATAGTCCCAAGCGGATGAAATCCGGCCAGAAATGGTCAAGGCTTTGGGTAAAGAGGGAGTGGAATGGCTCTCCCGTGTCTTGGCAAAGGTGTTGGAAACGCGTTCCAGAGCTGTGGTCGAGTCCCGGTTTGGCGATGAGCAGTGGGGCTTTCGTCCAGGTAGAAGCACAACCGACCAGCTGTTCACTCTCAGAATGATACTTGAGAAGGCCTGGGAGTATGCCAAACCTATCTACAGTTGTTTTGCGGATTTAGAGAAAGCATATGATCGGGTCCCTCGAGGCAAACTCTGGAGTGTATTGCAGGAGTACGGGATTGACGGTTCTCTTCTGAGGGGCATTCAATCTCTGTACACTAACTGTAAGAGCTGTGTTCGGGTGAACGGCGTTAAGTCGACACCTTTCACTGTGGGCGTTGGACTTCGCCAGGGGTTCGTTCTGTCACCTCTCTTTTGCATAGTGTATATGGATTGGATGTTACAGCGCAGCCTTGGTGAGGAACGGTTCGAATTGGGAGACTTAAGGATAAGTCATCTGCTTTTTGCTGATGACTTGGACATCCTTACGTCCACCTAGACCAAACTTCAGCGCGCACTAGATAGGTTCGTCACCGTCTGTGTTGAAACTGGGATGAAGGTAAACGTGAACAAATCAGAGGTAATGGTAATTTCCAAAACACCTGTTCAATGCATGCAGAGTGCAGTTAGTGGAGTCCCATTGAAACAGGTGGAGAAGTTAAAGTATCTCGGGGTCCTATTCACGAGTGATGGTAGGAGCAATACTGAGTTATCCTGTAGGAATGGTCAGGCTGGAGCAATTTTGAGACAGCTTGGTCAATCTGTTATCAGGAGGGCCGAACTTGGCATTGAAGCTAAGTTGTCGGTCTTTAATTCAGTGTTTGTTCCGACCCTCACCTATGGTCATGAGGTTTGGGTAATGACCGAAAGAATAAGATCGCGGATACAAGCTGCCGAAATGAGATTTCTTCGTTGTATTGCTGGGGTGACTCGGCGAGAACGGGTAAGGAACACCAGAGTACGCGAGGCACTCAATGTCGAGCAGCTACTTCTTCGAACGGAGAGGTCTATACTTCGATGGTTTGGCCACGTCAATTACATGTCCCCAACTCGGTTTCCAAGACGTGCCATGGAATCCGTACCATCGGGTAGGCGTCCCCTGGGCAGGCCTAGGATGAGATGGCTGGACCAAGTCCAAAATCTCACCTCTACCCGTATGGGGATTGCCCCTGATGAGTTAGAGTCGATGGCGGAAGATCGGCAAATGTGGAGAGTCCACTTAAGCTCCCTAAACCCGCGACCCTCATAGTGGATAAGCGGGCCATTTGAAGATGATAATAATCCTACTATTTTCTTCTCCTCCTTAGCAGAATTGCTTTCTTCATCACTCACCTCCGAGTGCGCGTTGTGCTCTAATTGGATTCGAGGGTCTGGGTCGATCGCGATTCCCCCGAAGCCATCGTATTCGATTTCCGGTTTTCCGGGTTAAAACGGCGGCATTTAGGCATTATCACCCCTTTTGGCCATATCAATACCAGAATACGTTTCTGACGCATGATGCACAATCCATAAAAGAGTGGCCTTTACTCCTGTAATTCCAGCACACTAATGATTATGGCTTTGGATACCTAGCCTATTCGGGATGTGTCCAGGGTGTTGGATGGCTTAAAGTTGCTCATTCTGATAATAGGGATCTTCGGTATTCATCCCTAGCTCATTTGCCATTTATTTAGCTGGCTGCCTATGATGCCTTTGAGTTTCCTGGCTTGGTAACGCATTCTCAGCATCCTTACAGGCATAGCCCAGCTGATCTAGGGTGAAAGACCAATATGCTAATCTTGTCATTAAGATTCCTTTTCAAAATCCTAACCAGGTCTAACTCGGGGATCGGCACTCTCAATTGCGATTTCAACTTTGAAATGGCTGAAAAGAAATCATTATTATTATTTTATTATTATTATTATTATCTTTATTTCATTACAAACTTAAAGCTAATGGAACAATCGTACATGAAATAATAAGAGATAGGTTAAATAAATAAACAAAGCTTTAGAGTAAAAGAATGAAATAGTTAGATACAATTCTGTTGCCCGAAGGACAAGTGGCGAATGTATCAATAAATGCTAAGGTATTTATAATATATTATTTAAAAACAATTGATGGGGAAAAAATAATTAAAAATCAATACAAAAAATAAAAAAAGGGGATAAAACACAATAAGAGAGACTGAATAACAATATTAAATTTATTAGGTCATAACAAAAAGGAGACTATCTATTCTGGAGTGGTTAAAGGAGAACAGCCACGTTTTAATTTTATATAAAAATACTGATTTTTCTCTCACACATCTAAGGGTATCTGGTAGACGATTAAATAAGCGCGGTGCAGTAACATTATAGGAACGTGAAAAAAGAGCTTTATGGACTACAGGAATACTGACGAAATCTCCAGTGTTGCCGCGTAAATTGTAATATTTTTAGGACTTTGTAGATGTATAAGTGCCTCAATGGAAGGATCCCAAGATTATTGAACAACTCAAAACTGTGTGTTCTACGGTTAACTTTGAGCATAATTCGGATTGCATGTTTTTGTTTAATAAGCAGAGGATCAATAACATTCGAATACGCACCACCCCAACAAGATAAACCATATTGCAGCTTCGATTTAAATAGACCGTTGTAGACCAACTTTAAGATTGGCAGACGACAATAGAGGCTAAGGAGATATAACTGCCTTATAACTTTCATTAAATATTGTTTAAGGTAGTAAGTGTGCTCCTTCCAACAGAGCTTACTATCCACTATAATGCCTAAGTATTTAAAACTGTCGACGCGTTCAATCTTAAAGCAGGCCTGCCTACAATTTACATTCCCTGAAATAATAAGAGATCGTTTTTACTTGTTAGAGGGAATCTGGAGCAGCATGGCGAATGACAAATCAGAAGCAAATCTACGCAGATTGAGCCTGTTATATTAAAAATCATATACTTTGTCTTATCACTGATGATCAATCGATGATGATTGAACCAACTCCGCAATATATCAAGGTCATTGTTGATATCTGATTATAAGTTTAGAAAGCTTGTATTAGAGTAGGATAATGCTGTATCGTCAGCAAATGCAGTAATTTTGCCTTTGAAGGGTTGCACAAATAACGAGTTAACATATATGTATTAAATATTAAAGAAGGAAATATTATCAAGAAGGAAAATCAAAAAACGGAAGAAGATCAGGAAACACTGGTTAAGCGTGGTCTTCCGCTTTTTATGCTCAGTTTCGATAAAACCGAGAATATAAAGGAAATTTACAGTATTAAAACGATTTTAAATATTGTTATCAAAATCGAACCGATGCGTAAAAGCACAAGATCAATCCCTCAGTGCAAACGATGTCAAGGTTTCAACCATACACAGGAATACTGCCAAAAAGAGCCACGATGCGTGAAATGTGCCGGTAAACATCTCTCGAATGAGTGCCATTTAAATCAGCAAACCGCAGCGACTTGCACAAATTGTAAGGGGAAGCACCCAGCGAACAATCGAGGCTGCGAAGTAGCCAAAGAGCTACAAAAAAGGCGCGATACGCTTAAAAAGAACATGCGTCCACAACCTAAACCGAATAAAAATAAACCGGAGAAGTTACTAGTAAAAGAAAGCAAACCCGCAAAGGAAAAAGTCCAAGAAAAACCGCCATCTGCTGATGCGCAAACGAATGCGCAAGCCGCATCGCAAGCAACCAAGCAAAATAGGCCTGCGCTAGATCCTATGCAACAGGTCTTCTCTATAATTCTCGCGAAACTCGAGGAGCAAAGAAAGACAAATAAGCTCATATTCGAAAAACTTAGCAACCTCGAGCATAACGCTCGCAAACCACGGACAAAATTATAAACATGAACCAGTTACTTAAAATCTTAACATGGAACGCAAACGGCCTTCAGCAAAGAATCGACGAACTGGAAGTATTCCTACGCCAGCAGAACATTGACATATGCTTGATTTCTGAAACCCATCTGACAAAGGAATCTCGGGTTAAAATTAGAGGATACTATGCTTATCACGCATACCACCCATCCGAAAGGGCTAGGGGTGGATCGTCGCTCTTAATTAAAGACTGTATTGAGCACTCTTTGAATTCACCGATAGAACTCGATGCAATGCAAATAACTTCGGTTCGCGTAAAAAATAAAAACATGTATTACAACATCGCGTCCATTTATTGCCCTCCGCGATACACGCTAGAAAAGAATGACTTAATACATCTATTTGACTCACTTGGACCGAAATTTATTATTGGTGGTGATTTCAATGCGAAACATACCTTTTGGGGTTCGAGATGCATTTCACCTAAAGGCAGACTTCTCTACGAAACCGGTATGCAATTTGCTGTTGACTTCTTTTCGACGGGGAAACCGACTTATTGGCCCTCCGACACAGCAAAAACCCCTGACCTCATAGATTTCTTTATTGCAAAAGGGGTAGCGAAAAACTTTTTGAACATCGAGGAATGCTTTGATCTCTCCTCAGATCATTCACCAGTCGTATTGACAATAAGCGAACGCCTAATGAGAAAAGAAGGAGCGCCCAGATTAACTAGCAACAAAACTAACTGGGATGGCTTTAGGAAAGCCTGTGAAGAAAATATTGTCCTGAATGTGTCGCTTAGAACACCGTGCGAAATAGAGCATGAAGTCGGCAGATTTATTGAAGTCTTACAAAGCGCCGCATGGAACAACACTTCATATAAAAGGAAAGTAGTCGGCAATAGCGAAATTAAATATCCGCCGGAAATAAAAGAACTGATGCTGGCAAAGAGGATAGCACGCAAAAGATGGCAACAGTCTCGCGCTCTCCAGCACAAAACCCATTCGAACTTCCTATGCAATAAGCTCAAAAAAGCGATACGGGATTTTAAAAATCGCGAGATTTCTACATATCTCGAAGGCTTGACTGCTGAAAAAAGTTCGAATTACTCTCTTTGGAAAGCTATAAAAGGTGTCAAAAAACCCCAAACACAATCGCTACCAATAAGAAAAAGTAATGGCGAGTGGGCAAAAGGCGATAAAGAAAAAGCCGACTTATTTGCTGAGCATCTGGAAGAAACTTTTAAGCCATTTCCCGGGCAAGCATTAATAGAAACTCTTAATAATACGATCATGACTCCAGACAACTTTAAAATAAGAAGCGTGTCACTAGCGGAACTTTGTGAGGTAATAAAAAATCTATAAAATAACAAGGCACCTGGATGTGATCTAATAACCGGACAGGTCCTCAAGGAATTGCCAAAGAAAGCTTTGATAAAACTCGTTTACCTTATAAATGCTTCGCTAAGACTATTTTACGTTCCAAGGCAATGGAAAGTCGCCGAAGTTATAATGGTTTCAAAGCCGGGAAAACCGCCAAACGACAAAAAGTCATACAGACCGATATCGCTCCTAACGATAATGTCAAAGGTATTCGAAAAACTCTTTTTGAAACGGTTAAAACCAGTAATTGAAGAAAGACGTTTGATTTCTGATCATCAATTCGGGTTCAGAATCAAGCATTCCACAATTGACCAGGTTTATAGAATAAGCAACGAAATTGAGAAGGCCATAGAAGAGAAAAAGATATGTTCTAGTGCTTTTCTTGACGTTTCTCAAGCCTTTGACAAGGTGTGGCACGAAGGCTTGAATTATAAACTAAGACAGGTACTTCCGGAAGAGTTGTACAAGATCTTAGAGTCGTACTTGGAGAACAGACTTTTCCGCGTCAAGCACGGAGCCGAATACTCGGAATTCAAGGAAATCGCTGCCGGAGTTCCACAAGGAAGTGTTCTTGGTCCAGTCTTGTTCTTGCTCTATACTCGAGATATACCGCAAGAAGAAGGCACCGTTGTTGCTACATTCGCAGACGATACGGCTATTCTGGCAACAGAAAATTCAGTCGAATCAGCAACTGTAAAGCTTCAACGAGCTTTGGATACAATTTGCGAGTGGACAAAGGTTTGGCGCATTGTTCTCAACGAAACCAAATCTACGCATGTTAACTTTACTAACAAGAAAATAAACAACTTACCCGTTTTCATTAACTCGGTACAAATACCGTATGCAAACGAAGCAAAATATCTAGGAATGACACTAGATGCGAAACTCAAATGGAAGCCGCACGTTAAAAAGAAACGCGACGAGCTCGAAATCAGATTTAGAGAAATGTACTGGCTGCTTGGAAGATATTCCAAATTAAGCATGTATAACAAATTGCTCTTATATAAGCAAGTCTTAAAACCTGTATGGACGTATGGTATACAACTTTGGGGTTGTACCAAAACCAGCAATAGAAACATTTTACAAACCTTTCAAAATAAGGTGCTCAGAACAATCGTTAATGCGCCGTGGTACGTTAGAAACGAAGATATCCATAGAGACCTCGGTCTAGCTACCGTCGAAGATGAAATAACAAATTTTGCACGCAAACTCCGTGTTCGCCTTCATGGACATTGTAATAACGCCGTACTCCAAATTCTGGACGTGACAAACCTTGTGCGCCGACTACAATGAACGAAACCGTTCGACTTAGCGCAATAAGGAATAGCCGCAAATAATGACGGTATTAGTAGGTGATTATTGGAAAGCTACCTGCACAACGCGAATTTTTATTGTCGAAAGTTAAACTACTTGATAGGGCTTTTTTGTACTTAGTCGTAGTCAACACGAAAAGGGGAGGTGTTTTTAGTGAGTAAGAATCTCACACCACCATGAGCACGTGCGGTAGATCCTCATGGTGTCTCATGAAAGATTTTCACCTACCCCCGTAAAAAAAAAAAACATATATTAAAAAAAGAACAGGGCCTAAAACGGAACCTTGCGGAACACCAATATTAATCGAATTCTGTGAACTAAAGTTATTCTTAATTTTAACCATTTGCTTACGATTTCGAAGGCTTTGGTAATATCAACAAAAAGCGCGGCTGGGATTCGAGACTCATTTAGACTATTATATAATTCACTTGTCAGCTTGAGCAAGGCATCCTCAGTAGATCTACCAGAACGGAAGCCGTATTGAGAAGTACTAAAGAAATCAGTCCTTGCTAGGAAGGACAACATTTTAGATTTTACGCCTTTTTCGAAAATCTTCGAGAACGTGAACAATAAAGAAATCGGACGATAATTATTTAGATTCGTGGGATCACCCTTTTTATGGAGCGGAATTACTATTGCAGTTTTAAGTGTATCTGGAAAAATACCTTTTTGTATGCAATTGTTAAAGATATAACACAAAACATCGGAAATATGGAAAGAAATATTTTTTAGGACGCTACTAGAAATATTGTCACTAGACGAGGAATTCGATTTTTTCAGTGAAACTATAATATTTTGAATCTCAAGTGGTGTAAAAGGTTCTAAAAAGAAACTTTCTGATTGCAGATTATCTTGGTTAACAGAGGTATCACATGAAACCGAGGGATTAGCAACTGCTGGGAAAACTTGTAGAGAGTTTGTAATATTGGAGAAGTAATCGTTAAATAAATTAGCAACATCTACAGGATCTGACACAGCTGAATTATTCTTGTTTAAAACGATATCTACTTTCGGTTTCTTTCTGTTTAATATCTCGTTAACAATCCGCCACTAATTTTTAGTATTACCCACGTTTTGAGCAAGCTTAGAACTATAATAATTATCCTTACACACCAAGACTTCTGCTTTTATTTCATTACACAGCTTCACATAATATCTCTTAAGTCTTAAGTTGTTAGGATGTATAATAAGTTTTGTGTAAGTTTGATTTTTCTTACTAATTTTTTTTAAGAGTTGTAATGTCATCCATGGTTTCAAACATCTTAATTTTTTGTTGTTCATAACTACATTCTGACTACAATTCGATATATGGAATTGTAATTTGCGGAGAAACAAGTCAAAAGCAATGGATGGATCTGAAGTACTATAAGCATCATCCCAGAATTCAAAATTTAAAGCTGATCTAAGGGCGTCAAAATCTATTTTTGCACATGCATTTACTGCGGTCCGATCTACTCTAGATACTTTGCAATCGAGCTGAATACTTGTTAAACTGCGATCAGATATTTTGAGGTCATATGCTATAGTTTTGTAATTCCTGGAATTGTTTCTATGCATCCTTATAAATATGTGGTCAAGACAAGAGTTAAAACGCATAGGTTGACATAACAGAGAGTCGAATCCAAACGAAGAAATAGCTGATAAGAAATAATCAACATCGGATGAGTCACACAATAGGTTAACGTTAAAATCTCCCAACAAAATTACATTTTTGCAAGTTTGAGTGTCCAAGAATCCTACAAACTCATCCACAAAGGCTTTGACCGTACACCTATGAAGTCTATAAATACATATAAAACAGTAACGAACAGCAGAGATTTCGCAATATACACTAATTAAATCAGCGCTCTTTAAACTTGTTTTTACAATGTTACACCTAAGATCACTTCTAAAAAATACACCACCAGCGAAGTATGTATTATTGCAGGTTGCATCAAACATAAAATTCGGAATTTGATTTTGGTAATCAGAAATCTCATTTTCATAAATCCATATTTCGGAAAGAAAAATAAGGTCTGGTAAACGGTTCAAAGATGCTAGATGAGAAAAAAAAGTATCGAAGTTACTTCTTATGCTGCGGATATTTTGATGAATTACAGAAAAACCTGACGATGACTGAGAGTTAGGATGATCAATACAAAAACAATTAACATTATCGGAAGTAGGCGAGTAAGAATTAATATTACCATTATAGCTAAAATGAGGATCTACAATAGAATTAACACTGTTGATATTAGACATAAGTATTGACGTTAAGCAATAAATTAAATTTTACAAAAATCCTCAAAACAATTTATTTTAATTACTTTGTCGCCTTCCTTTTTTCTAACAAGCACAGATGAGTTCCTAATCCAGACAAATTGGCATTTGTTATTCTGCTTCAATTCATTTGCCTTTTTCAGTAGAGATCTGGTATAGACAGTAAGACAGTCATTGATGTAGATTTTATGGCCGCCACTGTTGTTGAGTAGAATGTCAAAGATGTTAGAGGACAGTTTGAGTTTATTTACTCATAGACTCCCAGGCCCTATGTATCCGATCCATATTGTCGCGCATAATTTCAAAGTTGGACTTCGAGTTATGGAATTGGCGCATCAAGGCGTCTCGAGCGTTGGAATTGCCAGAACCATTCATACGCTGTTCCAGACAGAAAGTCGCGTAGAATTTTCGACCAGAAGGAGTCATATTGCCTTTGGAGTGTTTCTAACCGGAATATAAAATCTTCCACGGTAAGAGTTTCAGATTTGCTTTCAAAGTTGATACCCCAATTTGTCTATCCTAATCGGCCCTCTAACTCCCCGACAGGAACTATACTCCGAATGATGAGGTGGTGGATTCTCATAGTGGATGTGGGCTGAGTGTCTTACCTGCTGATTAGGTACCTGGTTTTGCTGGTAATTATTATTATGATGTGCCCCATTTGTCTTAATCCCGTTGGTATTTTCTTTTTGTCTAGCAATTTCAACTGGTTTGGACATCTGATTTAAGTGCGATTGCACTGAAAAACCTGCCTATTTACAAGCTTGTTGCTTGATGGCTTAGCAACTCTCTCTTCAGGTGGAGTGGTTGCTCGTGTGACCAAACTAATTTCTTTTAAAAAGTCTAGTAGACTGTTTCACATCTCTGTTTTCAGGCTTTGAGACATGTCTTCCCTAATGTCGATTTGGTATGAGGAGAACACATTCACCACTGTACGCTTTCAGATCGGAAGGTATAATTACAATATCTTTCGGTTCAGCTGGGATCTAAGTCTCTGACTGGTCTACTATGGTTTGTAGACTATCGTTTTCGGCTGCAAGAGACGCTGCTCCGAGCTCACTGAGGCTGCTATATGACGGTGCGCGAAAAGATTCCGCCGAACCCGAAGAGCGGCTTTCAGACATCGGAGCTCTAAAACTAACGTGAAACTCGTAACGAGATTCTGTCACCTTTTGTGGGGGCTTACTAGTGGGTGCCGTGCGTTGCGTGAACGACATGTTGTCAGACTCTTGTGTAACTTGTCTGCTACTAGAACGAGTAAGTATTCTGTTGTCGAAGGTAGTGTTTCTCTTAATACTTCTGTTCAATATCTCTTTTTGAGACAAACTCATTTTCAATGGAGGAAATAATTGGACGAGCAAGTGCAACAAATAAGTATATTTAATTGTAATTTGCAAATGTGTTTCAATTTATTGATTTAAAAAAGAAGTGTTATTTAACGCTGTAAAGTTATATAGGTATTCAATAGAATAGGTTCAGAGTTTTCTTCAGAAATAAAGGGCTTTTTGTCCTAGAAAGCTTTTCGCGAAAGCTTTTATTTAGTTTTTTTTAAACAAGTTCCATATTGTAAAAGTTTTTGAAAATTTAAGGTCTTTAAATGATCACCGTTACTTTATTTTGATTGTGTTTTCCGACTGCATCACAAAAAATGGTTCACCTGCTTTAATTAGAAAAAATCGAAAAATGCAAAGCATAACTAAATTTATTTCTATCAATATTTTATTGTTGATTTGTTTAATAATTATTACAACCTTCTTTCTTGAAAACAACTTCGAATATTTGGCTTGGAATAGAATCATAGAGTTGCATCAAGTAGTTTAATGAAATTTCATTCCAGGCTTCTTTAATGGCTGCAATAAGCGACTCTCCGGTCTTGAATTGTCTGCCGGACTCATAAACCTTACGATCAAGCCATCCCCATACGTTTTCAGTAATGTTAAGGTCCAGTGAGTATGATAGCCACTCGAACAACTCATTATTTTATTCGTTAATCCACCTTTTGACAGCTCGAGCAGTATGAACTGAAGCGTTATCCTGTTGGTAAATGCATTGCAGGGGTTGAAAAATCTCAGAAGTTTTTGGAAAAGCCCTTTCGAGTATTGTTTCACACGAGTTTGCTGTCATTCTGGATGATTGAAACTCCAATCCATAATAGGATTTAGCACACCAAAACGTTCCGGTCCAATTCCGATCCAAACTTCAATTTGGATGGCCCGGACGGATACAATTTTTACTTTGATGACATAAGAAATGAAAACCACTTTTTGATCCACCATCATAGTCGCGAGGGAAGAGTTATGGTTTGGTGTGCTATATCCTATTATGGATCAACAGAGGTGGAGTTTCAATCGTCCTGAATGACAGCAAACTCGTATGAAACAATACTCGAAAGGGCTTTCCAAAAACTTCTGAGATTTTTTAACCCCTGCAATGCATTTACCAACAGGATAACGCTTCAGTTCATACTGCTCGAGCTGTCAAAAGGTGGATTAACGAATAAAATAATGAGTTGTTCGAGTGGCTATCATACTCACTGGACCTTAACATTACTGAAAACGTATGGAGATGGCTTGATCGTAAGGTTTATGAGTCCGGCAGACAATTCGAGACCGGAGAGTCGCTTATTGCAGCCGTTAAAGAAGCCTGGAATGAAATTTCATTAAACTACTTGATGCAACTCTATGATTCTATTCCAAGCCGAATTTTCGAAGTTGTTTTCAAGAAAGAAGGTTGTAATAATTATTAAACAAATCAAAAATAAAATATTGACCGAAAAAAAGTTAGTTATGCTTTGCATTTTTCGATTTTTCCTAATTAAAGCAGGTGAACCTATTCTAATGACGCATAGAAAATGGGCATTTTTTGTGATGCAGTCGGAAAACACAATCAAAATAAAGTAACGGTTATCATTTAAAGACCTTAAATTTTCAAAAACTTTTACAATATGGAACTTGTTTAAAAAAAACAAAATAAAAGTTTTCGCGAACAGCTTTTTAGGACAAAAAGCCCTTTATTTCTGAAGAGAACTCTGAACCTATTCTATTGACGGGGAGTGTATAAGTATCTATTATAATGTAAGACGAAAACAAGCTGAAAACACACCGGATCAGTCAAAACGTTTTTTGATTCACAGTTAAGAAAACGTTTATCCTAACTTCCGGTTTGGATTTTTTAATACGAGTATTATAGCAGATAACAGTCAGCAGAATCCGCCTGCTACCAATTTGGGCGCCATCTTGGATCCGCCATCTTGAAATTCTTCAAAAATGCTCGGATTTTATTAAAATTGAAAATCCTTACACATTTCGAGGTAATGAGTACAAATTCATTCTTAAAGTGGAAATTTTCGTCCGCCATTTCGTTCCCGCCATCAGAATAGAAGCCTTAGCGATGATATATACATACGAAATCCACCTACATCTTGCGGCTTCTGCCGGAAGGTTCTTTTTTATTTCAACACACACCAACCGAAACACAATTTAACAAAACAAATCATTTCGCTTTTCTGTGTCGTTGGGTGTGTGTTAAGAAAAGCAAAACTGGATTTCGGTAGCTACTTCTACCCACCAAAGCTTTACGATTATAACTTTATTCGCATGATCTTTATCTTTAAAATTGTATATTTGGCTTCTTGCAATTGCATACAATAACTGCTCTGCGCTTACGTCCATTTTCAAAACTCTCAAATAAATAAAATACAAAATTTTGTTTCTGAAAAACAAAATTTTAGCTATCGACAACGAAACATCCTTTCCTGTTTCGCGTCTGTTTTTTTGTGTTGTCGTATGCGGTGTGTGTTACGCCATAAGCAAGCGTGCAATAATTGACAACGACATTTGTTGGAAACATATTTGTTTCATTCGGTGTGTGTTGCCCGAATGCAAACCCATGTCTTTTCGACAACCAGTCTCGAAACGCGTCGAATCAAAAACATGTGTTTTGTTTCGCCTGATTTGGTGTGTGTTGGCTCATGAAAACCAATACATTCTTGTTTGATCAGTCAAGATAACGCGTTTTGACTGATCCGGTGTGTTCTCAGCCTAAGTACGATGTTTGAAACGTCTGACAAAACGAGTAAATAAATAAATAAATAATTTAGCACGCAGATTTATATAATGTATGTGAATGAATGGACTATTATGTGAATATGTAAATAATTAAATAGGACGAGTAAATTTGTATGAATAAATAAATAAACAAGAACAAAAAATTTAACGGAAAAAACAATAAATAAAAGAAAACCAAAGAAAAATGTAACCAAAAAGAAATATAACTATACTCTGTCCCACAAAAATTGTCAGTACGGGGAAAATAGGACGTTTGCCTCTCACTCTTGTTGCAAGAGCTTACATAAATCTGTCACTCTTGAAAGCTCTTTCAGGGTTAGCGTAGTGTGCATGACAAATCGCCAGAAATCGGAGAGTAACAACCGTATGGTTACCATCTGCTGATTTAAAATCAAAACAATTTGTTGACGAAAAAAAAAATAATTGTTTACAAAATGAACACCGACTCGATATTGGTGAAATTTTAATATTTTGTAGAGCGCATTTTTTCAAGTATTTTGATGTATCACAATATCACTATAACGCATTTAATCCAATAAATATGATCACTTATAGAATAGTGACTGAATTGAATGTTTCAAAATCCCGCGCGAATAATCCTTCACTAAAAAGAAAAAAAATCGAAAAAAAATTTAACCGCATTTTAAAGGGTTTCCCAGAACAACGAGAAAATTAAAACAACCAAAAATTAAGCGGCAACACCCTCTCATACTCAAATTCATTTATTTGTTCTCAAAAGCACAAAATTTCAAAGCTCTTTGACAAAATCCACAGAAAAAGCTGCAACGATTTGCATTGACTGGATAATGGTAACTCTGTTTCGATGTACATATTTTCAGCAAACACAGCGAGGGTGAATGACGACAACACGATCATTCTGCCCTCAGGTGTGAGGCAGACTGGTTATGGTGGGATTTACTCGAATTTAAGGAGAATTACACAAACAAAATCTGTGTAAGTCAGTGGTTTGGTTTGTATTTCAGCGGCAATTTCTCTCATTGAGTGTCCGGAAAACATCTACCGGCACCTGTGTTTGAAAAAAAGCTCCCCCATAAGGTCTGTACTGACAATTTTTGTGTGACAGAGTATAATGTTTTTACGTTTTTAATGTTTTAAAATCAAAAAGAATCTGATGTTTTTTTCTCTCTAATATTATTTGGGGGTGCTTGACCTTGACGTGGCTGTCGTCGGCGGAATTATAAGGGTGAGCACCCTGGTGACCTTTCGGCAATATCTTAGATGCGAAGACTGCGGACGGACTATACTCTCAGTGCGTCAATAACATTTATTTTCAGGATGGTCATACATATACCGCTGTAGCTTAGAACAAACACGTTTCTAAGAAATAGTTGTCAATTTTGTCGGCTATGTTAAGCAGATTTTTTAAATAAATGCTCCTCAAATATAGTTCATCTCTATTTACAGCAATGAATATGGAATCCAAAGCTGTCATGCGAATCATTATTTCATTCGTTGGCTTCGAAAGACCTTCTTCGTTAATATGACTGGCCCAAGAGTAAGACATATCTGCTTTAGGATTTACTCGACACGTAGGAACTGTATGCACGTGGTCTTAGCTGTATAAGAGCGAGCGTCAGACCTTTCCATTTCTGCACTAGTGCCGACTTTAATCTACAAAGCTGTTAGCAGTAGACTTTTGCGCTAGGGCTGGTTATAAGGCAACAGCTCAAAATGGATTGTTCTCTTAGCCTTCATTTTTTTGCGCACACTTTTCTTAGCTTATATAAGGTGTGTTTTTTGGTAAATCTATATAGGCTAAGAAAAGTGTGCGCAAAAAAACGCCTATCGAGGCAAAGGAATTTTATCATCGCTGTTTGGCACCACTTTGTGTAATGACATTTGTAACGCTTCAGCTATTAATTTTTTCCTATTCTTTATTTAGAAAAATAGATCGGGCAGATTTAAGACAATGTAACAAAATAATATTAGATCTTATTTGTTTAATTTTTACCCTTTGTCGTTAGAAGTAAAGCGCCTCTTCGGCAATTTTTTTCTTATGAATGACTCCTGTAATGCCATTTTTATCATTTCGATAACGTTATTCGATAACAATTGGAAAAAAATAGTTTGGTAGCATAGTTTTTATCGCAGCTAAGGAATTAAGGCTGGATAGTTATCCAGATTTCGTAATTCTATACGGGCTTAGTTGTTAGTGTAATTAACATGGAAAATATTATATAGAATTATCAAAAAAACACGCCTATATATATATACACCAAAAAACACGCCTATTAATAATTATATCCCTTATACTAATTTCAATGACGTTTTCAGCATTAAATTCGTTTTGTACATGTTATTGCAATTGGAAAATACCCCAAACAACAATCTGATATTACACATAATTTCGTTTTGCGCGCATGTGACGTCACTCGACAGTGTGGAAAATTCAAAACGTGCACAAGGCGTAATCTGTTTTATTTGATTCATGGGCGGTATCTCATAATTTAACCAAACGTTGCGGACGCCATTTATAATATGGGTCGAGTTGGACTTTGGAAGTTGGAAATTTGAAGTTTAAAGGGAAATGAAGATGTGGACGGGATGTTAGGATGGCGGCGGAAGTTCGAAAGAAAGGAATGTTGCTCGACTAAACTCGCCGGATGAGAGGGTTCTGGTCCTTGAGACTCACCTTCACCCTACTACAAAACATAAATCGTGCCTGGTACTTACCAAATCAACGGACGGACGTTTACACGCTGAAAGGCGCTGTAGGTGGTCACAGCGCAGGCCATTTCCCCACCCAACCTGGAAGTCTCGTATGAGATCTTCTCCTGACGCGCTGATATTGCCGCCCAGTCACTCCATCACCGAACGGATTCTAGTCCATCCTCTTGAATTTTTATTTGGAACTCATGGCACTCTCACGAGTCCACGAACACAAAGAAAACGCACAACTTCACCTTGTACAGGGCGCGAGTCCTGCACATATAATATATATATATGTACATATATTTTATTTAGTATTGCTGGTTGTATGTGTTTACATATAAGAAACAAAGAATTTTATAATAATAGGCCAAATAACATTAGGCTTGGCTATGCCTGTCGTCTACTGCTTTTAGGCACTAATGCGTGCTTCGGCTTACCGCGGATTCCTACCTAAATAGAGCTCTATGTACGTGTATTTGGTATGCAAACATGCCATAAAATCAATCGGACGCGGCGCACAGCGAACAGACAAACTAAACCTATTACAAAAAAAAAAAAACGATACTCGTGCAAACAATAAACAAAAAAAAAATTATTAACTTAACACTCAGAGAAAAGAAAACTAAACAATTAATAACGATGATTATATCGTTGAAGTGTGGTGTTACGGTAGATATGCCCCACTGTCTGTTGTCGTGCCTTGGGGCTCTACGACAGCTCAGCTGTTGCACAGTTAAGCGCCCTGCGGTTGCACAGTTGATTGCGGTGGTTGCGTCAAATTATATGCGGCCAAAAACTTGAAGCGCGTTCGTTGCCTCCGGATTATGGCGGATACGTACCCCGTTTTTTGATGGAGTCTCACAATCAAATTGAGACATAAGATATACGAAGAATATCGGCGACCACGACGCTGGTAGTCGGTGGCCGCCTAAAAGCACCTCAAAAGGGAGGAGTCATACCATTGTATATGAAACTAAAGATTCAATCAGACGACTTGCAGATGTGCGCAAAATTTCCTCATAATCAAATGTCTGCAAATCATCCGTAAATGCCAATTTGCAGGCCGATCACACGATTTGCCGAATTTGTCCCAAAGTGTGCGCAAATGTGTGCAAATGACATATTTGGAAATTTTTTCAGAGCATTTATTGTCCGATCACACGATTTGCCGACATATGAAAATAGCACATTTGCGGGCCCATTTTAAGAAACGTCTTTTTCATTTATTAGAAGGGATAAAACAACTCGATATACCCTCGCAGTGGTATTGGCTGAGTATGTATTTGTTTGAGAACAGCAGCGAACATAGCAAATTGGGCTCGAAGCAGAGCAAATTCTGGAAAAAGGATTACGTTGGCCGGCGCGACAAGGAAGGATTTTGTGCAACACTTTATTTTTTCCGGTTTCTATTTTCTGAACATTACAAAAATATAAATGAATCGAAAAATTCAATAGATTTGTTCTTTCCCTTTCGCGAATCACTTTTATTTTTTTTTTCTTATTGTTGAAAATGAATTCCATTAAGGGGTAAGGTGGGTTTCGAGGGCTCAAAAAAAGCGTATTTTTACTGATTTTTTAAATATATCAAAAAAATATTTACCATATCAAAGATACATATTTAACAAGTACTTTGTGAAATTTTTATTGAAAAATTTGGAAAATTCAGCCAAACAAAAAAGTTCTCACGGCGTAGTCAGGATAACTCATGACTGGTGCATCCGAAATTGAAAAACCAATTTTTTCTGTTAGTCCTATCCTACTCCTACTAATATTATAATTGTGAAAGTTTGGATGTTTGGATGTTTAGTATCGCCTAAACGTCTAAACGAGTTTGCATGAAACTTCCTGAGTAGATATTCTGTATCCTAACTTAAGACATAGGCTTAATTTCTATTTCTAAAAATGCATACTTTCTTAGGACACAGCCATTTATTTGTGTCCATAGCAAACCACTGACCTGCGCCATTCAGCTAGCAGCACATCGGATCGTTCGCAAATCGTGATCGTGTGTTGCTTCTGCTTAAGGGTGGTTTTTCTTTCTTTTATTTGTTGCTTTTTTATTTCTCTCTTTGCCTCTAAATGATCGTTTTCAATAAAGTGAGACACATCGGTTCGTGATCGTGTGTTGTTTTTGTTTTGCTCAGTAGTTTTTCATTCCTTTTTATTCTGCTTCGTTTTTTTTTTTTTGTTCGTGAGGAGAGGGTGATGATTTGCCAGTTGGTATGGCAATTGTTTACTTTTCTCTCCTGGCATTTTTTTAGTGGAATTTTTATTTAGGTAGATATAAGAACAGCGCACCGATGTGACGCGTCAGCCTGTGTATGAGATTGTGTGTGTTTGATTTGTGTATAATATTACAAGTGGCGAAAGGGTGATTTTCGTTTTTGTTTTCTTCTGTATTTAACAAATGTATTTGAGTTAGGACCTTCGACTTAGAATTAATTCGACTTGGAGTATGAATTTTCGAAGGAAAACTGAAGGAAATGCAAAAATAGGGTGAACGAAATCGAGTTAGAGGGAAATTCGAATTAAAAGAGGTTCGACTTAGAGGGATCCGAGGGGATTGTGCAATGGCTTCTGTTGAAGACTCTGCACAGACACGTAATCGAAGCCAGCATTTTCGCAGGCGTCAAATAGGGAGAAACCGTCTTCATCCCCCACATTCCCCTGATACCGCTTTGAATTGAAACGTTAAGGTTTTCTACGACATAACCATCAATAAAGCACAGGAGCAGAGTTTGAAAGTGGATGGTTGGATCTGAGGAGTGATTGTTTGTCTCATAGCGTGCTCAGAATCAGTTCACCTGACGACCTGGTCAGACTAGAGCCAGAAAGAACATCAGGAATGTTGTTTACAAGGAGGTAATATGAGGAATTGAAAGTCGATACTTAATTATCAATTTCCTGAAACCCGGGCAATCACATAGTGTATAATGTGACTTTTTTCCACGCGGACGTAGTCGTGGGTACCAGCTAGTAAGTATATAAAGCTTGAACTTGAACGAAAGAAAAAACAAAAACTTGAAATTAGAATTTTTGGCGGAGTTGTGAACAAAAGAACCCATTTTTTGGTCAAATTTTCACTACGATGCACAGTGGTTTCCCCCATAGGCCAAAAGGTAAAATGCAAAAGTTAAAATTACCGAAATTTTTTGTTGCAAATGGTATCTCTGATAACGGTTCAATCTGACAACAGTCAAATTACTCTTCTAAGAGTAGTTGTTCATAGCATGATCAGTCGCTAAAGTTGAATGTTTTGTTGCAGTCGTTGGCGTTTTTAGTGCGAATTTTTTTCACTGCGAATAAATGAACTGTTTTTTTTTTTTTGAGACATAGACTGTGCAATTACAGTAATGAATATTGAGGACCAAGGTATGTAGATAATTGTAAACTTATTCATCCTCCTTATTGATGTGCGTAATAATATTAAAATCGTTACTAAAGTTAGTGCCTCAACTAGGTTTTTTTTTTTCTTAAGTGAAGTTTTCACAAGACATAAGTTTTGATTCGTGTACTTTCGCCTAATTTAGTTTGCATAATTACTTAGGTGATTTCTTCTTCTTTAAGAGCATATGTGTCATTTTTTGCGAAAATGTGCTAAAATTCGTGAAATTTCACTATATATAGAACAACATTTTTCTTTTAAGGGTCAAGTAAAATAATCAAAAAAAGTTGTATATTTTATATATGGCGTAAAGTAAAGCAGGTTGGAGGTGCTACTAAGCATAAGGAAACCCTTAAAATCTTTGAACAAACCTACAACATCAAACACACAGAACTTTCACTTAAGAGGATATATTCGCTATGCCAGTCGTTTTTAACGAGATGGAATAAATGCGGACGAAACGAAAACATCTTTTTAACAAAGTACACTGACTGGCTTGACAGTACAGAAGACTTCACTGGTATAAGTAAGCCCAGTGATACTAAGAAATCTAAAGGAAGGCCAAAAAATCGTTCTTAGAATGCTCGTCCCGGACGAAACGAAAGCGTATTGCTAGCTTGCCTACAGAAGAGCAAGATATCGCTTCTGCTTTGAAGCAATTTCAAGCAAGCGACATTCCGCAACTTGAAGCAAATGATGCCTTAAAATTATTAGTTGGTGCTAGATTGACAAAAAACCAATATCTCTATATATAAAAATTAATTGCTGTGCGTTAGTCTCGCTTAAACTCGAGGAAGGGCTTAACCGATTTGGATGATTCTTTTTTTGTTTTGTCCGTATTGTTTCAGGGTTGGTTTGGGAAAAAAGAAAATTCAGAAAAACCCAAAGGAAAAGCCGGAAAATCGAAAAAATCGAAATTTGCGTTTTGTATGGGAGTTTTGTATGGGAATGCACTAAACATTACCAATGAGAATTGTATTTCCACAATGAGCATCACTACAATGAGCAGGGGGTAATCTCGAGAACCACTGAACGGATTTGGATGCGGTTTTCACTGTTATGATCTGATCTCGGGGAAGGATAAAACATAATAGATATGCTGAGTTACTAATAGGAGCTGAGCATTCAAGGTTTAAGTGGCAGAAAGTGAACTAAGCCCAAATTTATGTTACAAAATTATTTTAACACTGCTCCAACTCAATAATGGCTAATTGGATTTAATAACGGGAGAATATGTTTTTTAGGAAATTCCTCTACGATTAATTTGAGCTATAAATCATCCTTCTGTGTTATCCTGAAGCTAAGCTATGCTCAAAACAATTCATGAAATCATCGCCAACAATTTTCCATCAGTGGAGACCGCAGCCAACAGCCATGCAGCAGTGGGTAACACATCGGTTCGTGATCGTATGTTATTTTTGTTTTGTCCAGTTGTACAAGGGTAGTTTCATTCTCATTTTTCTTTCTTCGTATCTTTGATTTTGTGGAAATACATTATGTATTGGATCCGTAGCTGAGGGAGATTTAATTTTTTTTTTAATAGAAGTACATAGGAAAGGAATGTGTATTGTGATAACGATCGGTGCCGTTTATTTGCGCACGTAGAGCGGGAACGGAGAAGAGAAACTTTCAGTTGCGTAGATGAGGATTTACGCCAAGAATCCTTTTCACATTGGACCGAGATCACAGATTTGCAAAGAAGGAGTTCTGACCATCCGCCGTCTCAGAGTCCAATCCAAAGATGGTTTACTTTTTTTTTGATGAGATGGATATGTTGCGCAGATGTAGTGAGCACTTTTTGGAGATGCTCAATGGCCGAACAGGGGTTGGATGCCAGACTTAGTAGGGCGGAGAATAGTCCCATTGTAGAGCAGGTGACTTTGGCGATCAAATGTGCTGATGTTTATTAAATCTGGCCAGAAATGCACAAGCTCTTGGGGGAAGAGGGAGTAAAATGTATCTCTCATTAGAGCGGCATGGGAACGCAGTAAAATAACTAGCGACAATCAAGCTATGGTGATTGTGTTCTTTTTAAGAAAACGGGGATAAGAGTGGTTGCTCTATGTATTTATAAGGGCTTCTTTAACTCTTTCTGCAAAAATCTTTGCTAAGGTGTTGGAAGCGCCTGCCAGAACTGTGGTCGCATCCAACTTGGCCGATGAGCAGTGCGGCTTTCGTCCAGGTAGAAGCTTAGAACGGTATTTGAGAAGACTTGGGAGTGTGCCATGGGTGTAATAATCCGGTTTCTCGAAGTAAACTCTGGAGTGTACTGCAGGAGTATGGGATTGACGGTTCTCATTTGAAGGCCATTCGACCTATACACACAAACTGTAGGAGATGTGTTCGGGTGAATGTCGTTATATAAATATCCTTCAATGCGAGCGTTACACTTTACCAGGGTTGCTTTTTGTCAAATCTCCTTTTCCTTCTGTAAATGGATTGGATGTACAGCGGAACAGTGGCGAGGAACGGTTCGCATTGTGAGACTTAAGGATAAGCCATCTGCTTTTCACTGATGACTTACTTCGAACCATCCGGACCGAACTTCTGCGACCGCTTGATGGCTTAGTAAACGTCTGTGTTGAAACTGGATAAACGTGAACAAATCGGAAGATATCATAATGTCGCGAATGACTGTTTAAGTTTAAGTGATTCGAGGTCATATTCACGAGTGATGGAAGGAGCATTATTGAGTTATCCTGTGGGATTGGTCAGACTGGAACAATTTTGTGCGTTAGATCAAACCCTCACCTATGGTCATGAGATTTGGGTAATGACCGAAAGAATAAGCTGCCGAAATGAGTTTTATTCGAGCTATTCGTTCGTTCTATCGAGTTAAGAACATCAGAATACACAAGAAACTCAATGTCGAGTAACTACTTTTTCGAACGGAACGGTCCATACTTCAATGGCTTGGGCACGTTAAACGCATGCCCCAACTTGGGTTCCAAGACGAGCCATGAGTCGGTGTCATCAGGTAGACGTCCCCTGTGTAGGTTCAGGGCGATATGGTGTTTTATTAATTTATTAAATTTTTATCAATCAAAATAAGGTTATAATAAAGCGAAACATACCAAAAATCAATGATCAAATAACTTAATTGTACCCGTACGAAGTCGGGGCGGGCCACTAGTCAATTTATAAAGAATGCGGTTAATGAAAAAACAAAGCTTGATATTTTCCCAAGTTATGTTAAGGTACTCAAAGCAAAGCGAAACGGATTGTAGAATCACAGCAACACGTTTTCAAAATGCGGGAAGATGATTTGAGTAAGATTTGAGTGAAATTAGTGATAGTGACATGTTCGTCACTTCTTATGTTCCTATTCAACTTGTTTCACAAGTAAATCCTGACACGGACAAGAGAATTCTCGTCCTGGATCGACCAGGTACTGTCGACCTGTCCGTTTTCAACTTAAGAAGGAAACTGCAGAGTTGAGCAGAGCTGAACAACAATACATAATAAGTCAAATCAAGGATCTATCAAGTATTATTATTACTATCGAAAATCAGATTTATAATGTTAACCATGAGCTCAAGTTGACAATGGTGGATGGGAAGGTGTGTAATGCCTTAACCTATAGCGCGTCCCAACAGGTGTGCTATATTTGCGGAGCTAAACCAACTACAATGAACGATATTGAAGGTTCCTTGCAAAGACATATTAGTCATGATAATTTGGATTTCGGTTTATCGCCTTTGCATGCGTGGATACATTTCTTTGAATTTTTAATTCATGTATCCTATAGACTTGATTTCAAGAAATGGCGTGTGGGAAAAAACAATAGACCTCTTCTGGACGCAAAAAAAAGCACACATACAGGGTGAATTCAGACAAAAAACTGGCCTTATAATTGATAAACCGAAACAAGGTGGGGGAAATTCAAATGACGGTAATACGGCTCGCAGATTTTTTGCCAACCCTTCATTATCTTCAGAGATTACGGGCTTGAAAAAGCCTATAATTGAAAGATGTTCTGTAGTCCTGAGAACTATAGCATGTGGCTACACTATTAATATCCAGGCCTTTGAAGACTATGCCTTACAAACAGCAAGAGAAATTGTGGACGAATATCCATGGTATCCAATGCCAGCTTTAGTGCATAAGGTACTGATCCATGGGGGACAAGTGGCCCAACATGCGATTTTGCCTATAGGCCAGTTGACCGAAGAAGAGGCTAATAATAAAAACATTAAGTTGTTTAGGTCAAAAAACACGAGGAAAATATCAAGAGTAGCCACCAACACGGATTTATTCAATCGATTGCTTCTTGCTTCGGATCCATTTTTAGTTAACGCAAGATGTTCAGAAAAACTTAAAACATCAATGTTAAGCAAAGACGTTTTAAATCTTTTAATATGATTCAAATTGTTCAAATTATGCTTTCCAATAAAAATTACTTTACAGCTTATTATATTAAATGATTTTTTTATTTATGACCGGCAATCCCATACAATTGAAACCACTGTGCGATGTGATAAAAATCCTTCGTTCAGGTTCTAGATAATATTATTTTGAACAAGTGTACAAAATTTCAACAAGATCGGTTCATAACTTTTTGAGAAATCATGACTACCGATTTCGAAAATAGAGTTTCGAGAAAAACGCGATTGAAGTGCGACGCGCCAGGCTGACTTGGCCTGATGGGTGGAACTTCCGAAGGGTCTATCTCTTAGAATTGTACTCTGATCGATTTAAAATTTTGGGAAAATATTCGAGAAATATTGCATATTTAACAAGATAAAAAAAAAAAAAAACCTTTTCTTGAAATTTTGAAACCCACCTAACCCCTTAAATCGAATGATTTATTTAATACTCTGGTGATTAATATTCGAAGATGTCCAATTTAGTAGCGCAAATGAAGGAGAAATGAGAATTTGCGGAAAAATTTTCCATTTGCCCATGTTTTTTTCAAAACAACATCTGCAAATGTCAGAAGTCAGCAAATGCGTGTGGGCAAATGTCTTAGAGGCTTTGTGTTACTGTTGCACTGCTATTTCACTGTAGCTGTAACTTACTTACTTACTTAAGGTGGCGCTACATACCGGGGTGGTCCTGGGCCTCAACCAACAAGCGTCGCCAGCGATCTCGATCTTTTGCCAGCTGTCTCCAGTTTCGCACGCTAAGTTGGTTGAGGTCCCCTTTCACATTGTCTGAATTTAAAGCGGAGCCTAGGTAGACAAAGTCTTTAACTACCTCAAAGTTATAGCTGTCTATAGTGACGTTCTGTCCGAGACGTCGGTGTTGGGAGTCCTTTCTTGTTGACAGCATATACTTCATCTTGCCCTCATTGACCGCTAAACCCATCTTCGCCGCCTCCATCTCGATACTCACAACCGCACTAGTGACATCACGCTGCGTTCTTCCGATTATGTCAATATCATCGGCGTATGCGAGTAATTGGACGGACGATGTTGAAGAAGTCGTATGACAGCGCGTATGCGAGTAATTGGACGGACCATGTTGAAGAAGTCGCATGACAGCACGTCGCCTTGTCTAAATCCTTTTTTGACACCAAAGGTTTCGGCGAGCTCTTGACTGACTTTGATGGAGCAGCATGCATTCTCCATCGTCATCCTGCACAGACGGACGAGTTTGGCAGAGATGCCAAAACTAGACATGGCTCTGTATAGCTCGTCTCTATAGATGCTGTCATACGCGGCCTTAAAATCGATGAAGAGGTGGTGGGTATCGATTTGAAGTTCCTGGGTTTTTTCCAAGATCTGCCGCTGTTTCCGTCTTTGTGAAAAAAAAAAGATATAGAGAAATAAAGGCAATACTCTTGCTCCGCAAAGATAGACAAAGAATTAGTTTTATTTCGTGAAAACTCGTATTTATAATGTTTCGTTGGTTATATACAATTTTGGCGGGATTCTGCAGCTGTCAAATGCATTCTTGCAGTTGAGGGGGAGTGAGTGCATCCACCGACTTTGCTGACGTCACGAATTGCAGGGTGCATTCACTGTCCCGAACATTCTCCCCCCGGTGGAGGAAGTCCGCAATCTCCTTTGTTCTGCTACTCTTATATATCTGCCCTTGGTCATTTGCTCGGCTGGTACTGTAGTCCCTATGGGAGTCGGCTGCTGATACCTTGCTATCATCACATATACAATCAATCCCGTTTGTGCATTGATCTCGGCAACAGACTGCGTGTAGAATTGTTTTTGTCTTCATGTTGAATATTGGCTGGTGTGTTGCCGTTGCCCTTTTTTTTTGGATTGGTTTGGCTGTATCTCTCTTGGGTGCGGGGAGCGGGGCCGCTTTACAATGGGCCACTATCACAAATAACCGGAATTAGATTTATTTTGACGTGAAATTGCCTCAGAAACACGGATATAAAAATTATTTTGCGAGGACGCTATTACTACCAAAGTTATAAACAATTAAAGTCTCCCATAGACCAGTGAGAAAAACACTTTTTCGAATACAAAAACGCGAATAATTTGCTGTTTTATCTTCCTATTTGCTTAATAACATAACTACAAAAGCAAAAAATGCTTAACATCTTAGAAAAATCAGCGAATCACAACTGAAAGTAATACTATAATAATGTTAGCAATCGTTAAAGTGACGTCTTCTGAACAACCGAAAATATGCATCAGTAATGAAAATCTCGTAAAAATTTTAAAGTACCTAACTGAAAGTATGCAAGGTTTGTCGGATGATCTTGATATGTATGTGTACATATTTGAAATGCGTAACATAATTTGTTTTTTCTAAAAGGGTCATTTTCCGTTTGACAAAATGCATTTTTTTTGCCGACTTTTCATGTCGATAATGATTTAATTGATGAATGGGTCAACAAAAGTCTGCAAAATGAAAATTCGAGGGGCACTAAACAGCACTTGGGTGAGCCGCTTCGCGGGTTAAATGGATTTAACCCTTCTTTCCGCCTGATTTAGCCGCTCACGCGACTTCGTCGCTCCGCTAAGGGTATGTTAACAACTGTCAGGCAGGCGCCTAGAACTTAAGTTACTCGAATGTTCGAGTTTTTCGTATTTTCTCGTCGAAATGCACAAGAATCCATCAAAAAATTTTGTGGCATAGGACATAATAGCATTCATGAAAAAGTCAGAAAAAAAATTCTTTTTGCCAAAGAAAAAAAGTACCCTTAAATCTTCCACGAAAAACGATTATGCTACGCATTTCAAATACACATACATTTAAAGATGATCCGACCAACCGTTGCATACTTTTAGATACTTTAAATTACTTACGAGATTTTCATTACTGATGCATATTTTCGGTTGTTCAGAAGACGTCACTTTAACGATTACTAACATTTATTATAGTATTACTTTCAGTTGTGATTCGCTGATTTTTCTAAGATGTTAATCATTTTTTGCTTTTGTGATTATGTTATTAAGCAAATAGGAAGATAAAACAGCAAATTATTCGCGTCTTTGTATTCGAAAAAGTGTTTTTCTCACTGGTCCATCGGAGACTTAATTGTTTATAACTTTGTTAATAATAGCGTCCTCGCAAAATAATTTACAATTTATTTATTTAATTTATTTAATACGTATTTAATTTATAACTTATTTAATACGTGTTTCTAAGGCAATTTCACTTCCAAAAAAAATTTAATTCCGGTTATTTGTGATAGTGGCCTATTGTAAAGCACATCCCGGAGAGCACAGCGCAGGACGAGTGGTTGGAGTTTTTGGTTGATCAAAGATCGATTCAGTTGCTCCTGGAGTTCACGTAGTGCGGGTTTGTTGTTGCGAGTGCGCGTGTGCGTAATTAAAGTTTTATTGAATTCGTTTGTTTTCATTGAGTTCAGGTAAGTAATAGTTTATAATATTTTGAGAATATATTTTTTATTGATTTGTGTTTAATAAAGTGTGTTGGCTTCAGTGTTTGATCGCGCGCGTGTGTGTGTGTGTGTGTATGTGGCAAAGGTCAGAATGAACGAGTGTAAGCATTGGGTTTACTGCTTTGATTTGTGTGGCGAGTGTTTTGGCGTTGGATGCGCGAATTACGGGCATGGCACGAGCGCGTGTGCGCAATGCAATCCGTTGTGTGTTGTGTAGGGTAAAATTACGGCATAAATAATTGTGTTTAACAGTTTCGTTACACCACTGTACCTATTAAATAAATATTCGTGCATGAACTAAATTTTAATTATGAATGTGAAATTTTATTGTGTTTTCTCTTGGGTTAAATTGATCGGTAGAGGACAAAGTTTAGTTACTGGTCGACGAAATTCTCCATGCGCGGTTTTGAGTGTGACTACTCTGGTGAGCTTATCAGTCCCCGGAAACACTTCCATGATGAGGCCTAAGTTCTATTTTTCTGGGCGAAACCGCTCGTCCTTTAATAAGACCAAGTCTCCCACCTTGAGTTGAGGTTGTGGTTTAAGCCATTTCGGCATTGTTGTAGGCGTGCGAGGTATTCCGATTGCCAGTGATTCCAGAAAGATTGCATGTGGAGTTGGATGACCTTCCATCGTTCGACGATGTTTTGCTTTCCTCTAGTAAGGTCAGGTTCTGGGACGGTGAAGATAGCTTCTCCTATTAAAAAATGTGATGGTGTTAGTGGTTGAAAACTGTCAGGGTTCTCGGTCAATGGACAAAGAGGTCTCGAGTTTAGGCACGCTTCAATCTGGGTGAGAAGCGTGGCGAGCTCCTCATAGGTCAGGGTCAGGGACACTCTTTACCCCTGCTTCCCACAATCCACCAAAGTGAAGAGAAGCTGGGGGAATGAAATTCCACTTCGTTCCTTGGTTAGCTAGGTCGTCAGTGATCTCCTTTCAATCATATGCTGCCGATTTCAATAGACGGTGTAACTCCACTTCTGCTCCAACGAAGTTCTTTCCGCAATCAGAGTACACCTGATCAGCGACTCCTCTTCGTCCTGCAAATCGCCTAAAGGCGGCTAAAAAGGCTTGGGTCTTTAAATCAGTTACAGCGATGAATGAATGGCCTTGGAAGCTAAGCACACAATTATTGCTAAATATCCTTTGTAGCACTTGGCTGCTCTGCCTTTCCAGGTTTTAATGGTGGTGGGACTTGCATAGTCTACTCCGGCATGAAAGAATGGCCGTGATATGGATACTCTTGGAGTCGGTAACTCCCCCATTAGTTGATGCGCCGTTTTACTACGATATCTATAACATATGGTGCAATGATGAATATGTTTCTTAACTGCTCGTTTTATAGAGAATATCCAATATTTTGTTCGTAGTTTTGCGATCATCTGTTGAATGCCTCCGTGTAAAGTCCGCTCATGAGCATCTCGTATGATAAGTTCGGTCAAGTGGTGTCCCGGACCTAAAATCATCGGATGTCTTTGATCATACGAGAGTTCGGCGTTCTCGAGTTTTCCGCCTACTCGCATGACGCCTTTGTCGTCGATGAAGGGGTTAAGAGGTCCCATGCCCTTTTTCGTCGAAATGCCATCTGGAAACATTTCCTGCTGGTTGAGACGGACAAGGGATCTGCAAGCTGTGTCGAGTTCGCTGGCGGATAGAGGCCCCCTGATCCGTTCGGGATTTTCCAATCTGGCGTTGGTTATAAACCTGTGACAGAATGCAACTGTTCTGAGCAGTCGCGTGAAATTGGAAAGGCGTGTGGTCAATTGACTGATTAGGTTTTCCAGTGTATCCAGTCGATGAACCTGAATGCGCTTCTTTCCTTCGTCGGTTACGAGGGTTAACGGTTGATTTGGGGTTTCAAAATTCCACGATGTGTTTAGGAAGAAGGGTCCATACCACCATAAGCTTGCTTGTTTTAGCGGTGATGGCAACACTCCTCCGGAAGCAAGGTCAGCTGGGTTGAGTTGAGTAGGGATGTGATGCCATATACTGCTGTCCGTCAGTCGTTGGATTTTCCCTACGCGGTTACCCACAAATGCCTCCCGTCGAGATGGTAGTGCATGGATCCAGCAGAGCTTTATGGTGGAATCTATCCAAGAATACATTTTCCCTTTGGGTAGTTGGAGGACCTTCGCTACATGATGTAACAGTCTTGCCAGAATAACTGCTCCGCATAGTCCGAGACGTGGAATACTCACTGGTTGAACCCTAGTCTTTGCTATTAGCAGATTCATGTGAATATTCCCTTGTTTATCTAAGACACGAAGATAAACTGCAGCCCCAAAGGCTTTCTCGGATGCATCGCTAAATCCATGCAGCTCTATATTCTCCGCTTCACCTGAAGTTTGCATCCACCGTGGTAGGCGAATGCTATTTATGACTCCTAAATCCTGGAAAAATGCGTACCATTCCTTGAGAGTGTCTGGCTCTACTGGTTCATCCCAGGTTTTATTCTGAATCCAGAGGAGCTATAAAAAACATTTTATCTTTATGACACATGGTGATATCCACCCCATAGGATCAAACAACCTTGAAATCGTGGATAGAATTGACCTTTTGGTGGGTTGGTGATAAATTGGCGAAGTGTAGGTGTATGAGAAACTATCGGCAGTAGGAATCCAGTGAATGCCCAACATCTTGATCTGGTCTCCTTCCGATGGTACAAGGAACTTAGTCTCCCGTTCTTGAAGCGGAATGCCTTCCAAAAGTCTGTCCTCGTTGGAAACCCACTTCCTTAAGTGGAATCCTGCTGCCTCTAGAGCTGTCCTGATTTCCTTTATTTTCCTTTCAGTACTGGACGAACATTTCCTTTGAAAGGAAGGGCTGCTTGGAAGCGACCATCCGCTAAACGTCGTGTTGGTACGAAAATGGTCTTCACACGCAGTGTTCTCCGGGGTCTCTTTGGTTAGGTATGGTACCTCTTCTAATTCCCAGAATTTTCTTATCTGACTGTCTATTCTACAGATTTGATGAAAGCTCCTTATAGAACGTGATTTGACTGGAGCTCTTCCGAAGAGAACCCAGCCCAATTTTGTTTTCTGGGCAATGGGTAGATTTGTGTTGTTGGGTCTGATTATTTCTGGAAGCAGGATGTCCGCAAGAATGTCGCTACCTAACAACAAGTCTATGCCGGCTGGTTTATAAAACTCAGGATCTGCTAGAATCAGACCGTTTATATAACTCGAGTCTGGAGGTGCCGAGGTTTGAGCCGGTAGATGCCCAGACAGCGACTTAAAAACGTAAGCTTGCTTGGTGGTCTCAAAGGATGAGTATCGTGATGCCAAAGACAAGTCCACCACCCTTTGACAAGTGCCACTGCTGACCAACCCCAGCCCAGACACTTCGACGCAGGTTGGTTTTGAAGGCATACGAAGCAGTTGAGAGGCTGATGTGGTGATAAACGTAGCCTCCGAACCCGAGTCAAGTAGTGCACGAAGTGAAAAGTTTTCGCCGGTTGACGACTTACCCTTGACAATTGCGGTTGCTAAGAGTATGTGCGTCTCCTAATTGGGTATAATACCTTTGGGTATTGAGTGAAAGGTATTCACGGAAGGACGGGTTGACGTCGGCTCCTCATTGGATGGCTGAAAACTGGAAGCGTCAGCGTTCATCGCCGAGGTCAAAAAAGTCTGAGTGTGATTTTGAGGGTTATTACGAAGTGGCTGTGAGATGGTTGGCTGTATGAGTTAGAATGTGCCTGCCTGTTGGTGGATATCGGATTGGAATGCAGAAGCGAATGGTGTGGTTGCTGACAATAGCAGCATCGGCGACTACTTGGACACTGTGTGAAGGTGTGGCTATAAGCCAAGCAATTGCGACAGATGCCTAACCTATCCACACTCTGACTGCGATCTACAATACTCATCTTTAAGAAACGATTGCATTTGCGAATGGCATGCTGACCTTTATTACAGATTATGCACGAAAAATTGGGTTTTGTTGACTTATGAGTGAAACGAGTTGCGATAAGATACATTGCGCGGCAAGCTAGATGGGTTTCGGACCGGCTGTTAATTCACCGCTTCCAAGGTACAGAATCGTGTTTCCAAGAATTGTGTAAATCCGGTAAAACTTGGCAATTGCTTGGAATTGTCCTTGACTCCCAGTCGTTCCTCCCACAGTTGCTGCGTTTTAGTGGGTAGTTTTTGAAGCAGCACGAAAATAAGCATCTCAATGCTGGATTGGAATTTTCAAATTATTGAGGCTGTGAACAACTTCAGTTGAAGTGTCTAACAAGTCCTTAATCGCTTCAGCACGCTCCTGCAATATCGATGGTTGGTTAAACAAGCATTTGAGCTGCGTATTAACCAAAAACCGTTGATGATCATCGCGGTCCGTTAATATTGACCATGACTTCAAATAGTTCCCGTTGTCGATGTTAAAGTGAGCTAACAGTTTTTCTGCTTCCCCGGATACGCTAGTTTTATGATAATGCATCTTTTTTATTTCAGAAAACCCTGAATTATTATGAATTAATGAGATGAACAAGTCATGAAATGAACGCGAAGTCTTGTAGTTGCCAGAGAAAACCGGTAGCTTGATCTTTGGAAGATTAATATCGGTACCACAGGATCCACTGGACGTCGTCTCCAACAACAGTTTCCCCTGTTTGACCTCAACTGGGTTAAACCTTTCCTTCGCGTCGAGTAAGTCACTGTTATAGTCTACAAATATATCTCTAATATTCCCGTAAACCTCTTGCCCAACCTTTAGGCTTTCCGGTTCTTCATTCGCACAACACAAAAGTTCTTCAAAGACATTATTTGCCCTATCCATTGACTGCGCCAACAACAATAGGCGGCTCGTTATAAAGGGTTTTGCAATAGGGACGCTACAAAAGTAGAGCGACAGGGACAGCAAACGACGCCATATTTTTCTTGCGGTTTTTTGACATTTCTCTTCAGTAAGGTTTGCCATTTCATGATGGAAAGATATACGAGCCAACAACGAGTCGAAATTATTAAAATTTACTACCGAAATTCGGAGTCAGTGGCCTCAACGTTAAGAGCGCTACGTCCAATTTATGGTCTTCATAATTTCTGGCTGGATGGCTTCGTCAATAAACAAAATATGCGGTATTGGTCAGGCAGCAATCCACACGTACTCCATGAGTCATCATTGCATCCCGAAAAAATTAAGGGTTTGGTGTGGTTTATGGGCCGGCGGCGTCATTGGGCCGTACTTCTTCCGTGATGATCAAGACCGGCACGTTACTGTGAATGGGGATCGCTACCGTTTAATGATAACCGAATATTTTTGGCCCCAATTGGATGATATGGACTTGGAGGATATGTGGTTCCAACAGGACGGCGCCACAAGCCACACAGCGAATGTCACAATCAATTTATTGGAAACCAAGTTTGGAGAACGTGTTATCTCACGAAATGGTCCAGTCGCTTGGCCGCCTCGGTCGTGCGATTTGACGCCGTTAGACTATTTCCTGTGGGGCTACGTCAAGTCTATGGTCTATGCCAACAAGCCAGCGACGATTGATGAACTTCGTACTAATATCGAACGTGAAATTGCAGCAGTATCGGCCGATTTATACTTGAAAACCGTCGAAAATTGTGGTCAGCGTCTGGACTTCTGCAAGCGTGCCCGTGGTGGCCATGCAAAAGAAATCGAGTTCCATACATAATGGAATCGAACGTACTTTCACAGGAATAAAGAATTTCATTGATATCGAAAACCGTTTTTGTTTTATTTAAAAAAAACTTTTGTAGCGCTCTTATTGCAAAACCCTGTATTATTAAGGTTACGTCGAGTTTCACTCTTGGTTTCTTTTGAAATTCGCAAAATCTTTATTAATTTGCGTTAACACGATCAATGCATTCATGTTTCTTATACACAGCTGATAGTATGCACAATAATGAAATAAAAGTAAGAAAAAATTCCACTTACTTGAAATTCCACTTGCAGGTTAAAATAGTTTGTGGTTGCAAGGTCCAATATCCTGGGTCCAAGGGTCAATTTCTCCAACTTCAGAGATTTCCACACACTTCTTTCCCGGGTTTTCCTCTGGAGCTAACAGGAGACAGCGACGGGGCGGATGCGCAGGAATTCGCTCTGTTAGCTCAACGCTGAGTATCCCACGATGAATTACAGATGAATACAACGATGAATTATCCAGCGATGAGATATTCCACGACGATTAATTCAGCACTCGCACACACAAAATGACGTAAATGCGTAGATTTTTTTTTTAATTAACTTTTAATAAAATTCACGTTACTTTTAATTAAATAGGCTCAGAAGGACCAAATGTTTCCGTCTTTGTGAAAAAGAAAAGATATAGAGAAATAAAGGCAATACTATTGTTCCGCAAAGATAGACAAAGAATTAGTTTTATTTCGTGAAAACTCGTATTTATAATGTTTCGTTGGATATATACAATTTTGGCGGGATTCTGCAGCTGTCAAATGCATTCTTGCAGTTGAGGGGGAGTGAGTGCATCCACCGACTTTGCTGACGTCACAAATTGCAGAGTGCATTCACTGTCCCGAACAGCCGCAGTAAGAATATTTGATATAAGATCTTGTAAGCGATGTTAAGAAGACTGACGCCTCTGTAGTTGGCGCAGTTCAGAGGGTCTCTTTTCTTAAGGATCGGGCAAACAATGCTGAGGTTCCATTCTTTGGGCATACTTTCCTCCGACCATATTTTACAGATGAGTTGGTGCATGCTCCCTACCAAATCATCGCCTGCTGCTTTGAACAGCTCGCCAGCAGCTTTGTTGGACTTAAGCTTCGAAATGGCTGTCTTCACCTCGTCCAGGTCGGGTGGACGGAATTGTTGGTCTTCGTCGTCCAGGTTGAATGGTTCATTCTGCCTGACAGCGGGATTTGATTCGTCGTCGCCGTTAAACAGTCTGCAGAAGTAGTTCTTCCATATCCTCGGCATCGACTGCGATTCTACTGCGATGTTCCCTTGTTCATCCCTGCAGGCCTCGGTTCTCGCTCTGTAGCCTTGGCAGGTTCTTTTTACTCTTTGGTAAAACTTCCGAACCTCATTCCTGCTATAACATCCCTCTATCTCCTCGATCGCGCGCTTCTCATGCTTTCTTTTTCCTCCTGAAAAGCTTGTGTTCATTTCTCCTCTTCTGAGTTCGCGGGCAGCTCTGGTCTTTCTATGCAGCGCCGTTTTGTATGCCTCTTGTTTCGCTGCATGTGCTTGCCGGCACTCGTCGTCAAACCAGGGATTTCGTTGTGGTGGCCGTGTGAAACCCAGCACATCAGAGGCGGCATCTCTGATCGCTTTTTGGCAATGTTGCCACTGGTATTCAATACTTGATGCTGGCGGCATAGGACCTCTTGAGAGATTGAGGGAGACACGATCGGAAAATTCTCTGGTGATCTCTTGCGATTGCAGCCATCTGACGTCAAACTTCCTCACAGTATTTCCTTGTCTTGGCGGTGTTTGGGATATCCGCAGTCGTACCTTGGCTACAACAAGGTAGTGGTCCGAGTCAATGTTGGACCCTCGGAACGTTCGGACATCCATAATACTAGAGGAGTGCCTTGCGTCGATCGCAATGTGGTCAATCTGGTTGACGGTTGATTGATCAGGAGATCTCCATGTTCTTTTGTGGATATCGAGATGTGGGAACCGCGTACTAGCTACGACAACGTTCCGCCCTGCAGCAAAGTCGACCAGCCTAAATCTGTTATCGGAGGTGGTGTCGTGCAGGATGTGCTTTCCGACAGTACTACCAAAGAAGCCCTCTCTTCCTAGCTTTGCGTTAAAATCGCCTAGGACAATCTTAATGTCATAGCTAGGCCACTGCTCGTATGTCTTGTCCAAGAGCTCGTAGAACCTGTCTTTGGTGTCGTCGTCATTCTCCTCTGTGGAGCATGCGCGCATATCAGGCTAATGTTGGCGAATTTAGCCTGGATGCGGATTGTCGTGAGGAGTTCGCTTACATACCTGAAGCTTAAGACTTCTTGCCTAAGTCTGCCAAATCCACATCCAAATAAGCGCTGCTTATTTGCATTTTCCATCCTCTTTTTGCCCGGCCCATTCCATCGCACTTCTTGGATGGCGGTTATATCTGCTTTGCAGCAGTTGAGGGCCTCCGCTAATTGTTCGGCTGCACGTGGTCTGTTAAGGGACCTTACATTCCACGTGCAGATCCGAAATTCGTTGTCCTTAATTCTGTTGCATGGGTTGTCATCAGTGAATCCGTCCGTATCCGAGGCTTGTTGTTGCTTCGTAACTCATAAATTTTTCCATGACAGGGCAGTTACCCCTGCGCACAGCCCCCACCCTGGAGGACCAGGTCCATTGTTATAACCCCCTGTAGGGCTCATCCGCCACCATCTCTTTTCCAAGACCCCACACGATTCCTGGAAATCCTTATCGCCCCCTTAGCTCCAAATATGTTGAAGTAGCTCAGATAAGGTGGTGCTCCCGATCCGGAAGTTATAGACGCCACCGTTGATTATTCTTCCGCTGTTGATGTTGTGTTTATAGTGCTGCAATTTTTGTCTTTTGGTCAAAACTCGCGGTTATAAGTTTAGCAAGTTGAATCCGGGTGGACAACAACCAGTACCCAGTGGTTACGAGGAGGTAAAATAAGCACAATTGATGTGTAGTAACAGTTACAACACTGGGCATCGCCAAGTTGATACCAATCAGAGTCTACCCTATTACTACAACACCCAGCCACTGTTGCTGTTGCCGTGCGTATTTTATTTTGACATTTATAAATAGTCAAGTAGTCAAGTGTTTGGCGTTGAATAATGTTATGGAAAAATTAAAGCCGAAACGAAATTTCTTAATAAAACATTTTTAGAGAAGGAAGAATAAAGAACGAAGGATGAAATATTGTTAAAAATGCTGGACGAATTCAAAAGAGAACGTATTTCAAAAATCACAATTTGCTCCAAAATGATAAGGCAGTATTTCGATGATATATTTTCATCCATTTCACGATCATAAAAAAAGTAATCAGAAAAATAGTTATTTGCATGTTATGTGAATAAAACTTTTAAATATGTTACCTTTCATCCATTTTTCGCAGAATTATTGAATAAAAATGTAAATAATAGTAGCTAACAAGAAAAACCTTAACCGCAACAAAACGGAGCAACAGCAAAACAACTGATGCACAGATTATTCGGTTTTGACGTTGGTTTTGCAAAAAAAAAAAAACCCTTGATTTGAGCAACACCGCCAACATGTTCGTTTTTGAACTCGTTGTTTTTTTGTCGCTGCAACACTGCCGCAACACTGCATTATTGAATTCACCCATCCTGAGCCTACACAGGGATCGTCTACCTGATTACACGAATTCCATGGCACGTCTTGGAACCCAAGCCGAGGTCATGCGTTTAACATGCCCAAACCATTGGAGTATGGACCGTTCCGTTCGAAAAAGTTGTTATCCGACATTGAGTTTCTTGTATATTCTGATGTTCTTAACTCGATGGAACGAACGAATACCTCGAAGAAATCTCATTTCGGTAGTTTATTCTTTCGGTTATTACCCAAATCTCATGACCATAGGTTAGGGTCGTATCAAACGCGCAAAATTGTTCCAGCCTGACCAATCGCACAGGATAACTCAGTACTGCTCCCTCCATCAATCTTGAATATGACCCCGAAGTTCTTAAACTTTAGAACCTGTTTCGATATCACTCTACTAACATGCACAGTGCATTGAACAGGCATTCGAGACATTACGATTATTTCTGATTTGTTCATGTGTGCCCAGCTTCAACACAGACGACTACGAAGCCATCAAGCGGTCGCTAAGGTTCAGTCCAGATGGTTCGAAGTAAGTCATCAGCGAAAAGCGGATGGCTTATCCTTAAGCCTCACAATGCGAACCGTTCCTCGCCACGCTTGCGCTATAACATCCAATCCACGTACACAATGAGAAGGAGAGGTGACAAAAAGCAGCCCTGGCGAAGGCCAACGCTCGCAGTAAAACATGTTTATGTAACAGCATTCACCCGAACACTTCTCCTACAACTTCTCAGAAGGTTTTTTTTTATTTTTTTCCGATGTGAAATGGCCTCCTAAACACGAAAATCCAAGTCTCAGTTTGCGGAGATTGTTATTAACAAAGTTATTAACAAATAAAGTTTTTGAAAGCAACTCTAAACTCGACGATTTGCGGGGTAAATTCACTGTCAAATTCACCACGATTTCCACTTAAGAACATCACAATAATTGTTTTAAGTCCGTTTAATAATGTTAAACAATCAGAAATAACCGAAATTGGAAATACATAGAAAAAATAATCAAATTGTTTTAAAGTGACAGCGGAAAACAGCTGATAAATACAAAACGGCAAAAACGCCTGACAGTAGGTCTGTTCCTTTACTTTTTCAAGTAAACCAAAGCTACGAAAAACTGCCTAATCCTGTTCCACAACACGAAAATTTGGCAAAAGAGAGAGGCCACGAGAGAGCAAATCACTTCCCCTCAACTGAGAGAGCTACGAGTTTCAGCCCAAGAAAATTCTTTGGGCAACTTTTGTAACACAGCTAACAGCTGATCTTATGACAGTTGAGATAGATTTCTGTTATTTTTCATTTAAATTTTCATACTTGTTTTGGTTTTGCATTTGACCTTCGTGTCAAGCAGCCTTGACTCACAAAAAAGCGTTCCTTTGCTTTTTCTTAATTTCTGCATTCTCTGAGAGAATTTATCCCCAGTCCTCCAAATTTGAGAAATAACTTGAAGCTACTTGAAAAGTAAAGGAACAGACCTAATAATGCACAAAATGCTATTACGAAATTCAATTCCTTTAACTTTTCTGTGGCAATACTGCACACATCTTAAAGAATGAAATGAGATAAACACATACTAGGTCTGTTCCTTTACTTTGGTTTAGTTGAAAAAGTAAAGGAACAGACCTATTATGAAAAGAAGAAAATAGCGAATTTTGTTTGATTATTTGCAGAGCTTTGCAAACAGAATATTGAGAAGCAGAATCTTTTTCCATTTGGAATTTGAGAAAATAATAGTTCAAAATTCGCGCGATTTCCACTTAAGAATATCACAATAATTGTTTTAAGTCCGTTTAATAATGTTAAACTTTTACACTGCCTATTTTGACTTTGAATAGAACTTTACAACTGCATGACATTTGCACTTTGGGACTTGTTGCCTCTTTGCCTGCTTAAATTGGGCTGGCGATCAGTGACCAGTTACAAAAACAGTCCCTGTGTTTGGTTGGCAACATTTGTTTTCAAAAGGTGAATGAGATAGTTCGCCAACCGTAATACCCCGCCAGGAGTAAATCGCCAGGGAGTTCACTTCTAGGTGAACGTTTGATTCGCTACTCGTAATACTGGGGATAATAATGGTCAAAATAAAGCAACGTACATATGTATGCACACATGTATAATAATTTATTCCACAATATAAATTAGTATATTATAGGTATATGTATGTAACTCATCCTCTCAATAAATTAGCACACACAAAAATATCCTAAAATCGTATATTCCAGCGATATTTTAATTTAGATGTAGCAGATTTTTCGTTAAAATATTCTCGGCCGAAAAGAGTATACTCCTGATTGGGAAGAGACATTTCCTCGTTTTATTTTTACTATTATTTAAGGAGCATTCTGCTCTGTTTCCATTTTTTTCATTTTTTCCTGCACATTAGCCAAGGTTTCTTTTAGTTCGGCACAATTTTTTACCATAGCATCGAGTTTATCAGTTTTATTTGTGTCCTTTAATTGCGAAGGAACCGCTTGCTCTGGTACTATGTTTTGTATATTTGGACATTCGATTTTATTTTCGGCTAGAATTTTGTATAAAACTGTTCTTTCCGAGTGTAGGGTTCTTAATAGTTTTTGTAATTGTTCCATTTGTTTGGCGGACCTTCTAGCATTAATTTCCTTTTCGCTTCGCTCTGCGACAAGTTCCATTAAGGTCTTATTGCATTTCTAATCGTCGGCTACCTTTTGACATCTGAAAAAAAATTAAATTTAAATTATAAATTAGGCGTTGGTTATTACAGATTGTCATATGCGTCTCTTTATAGCCGAATACGAAATGAGCAATAAACAGGGATATTCTTTACGATATAAACTTATTATAATAAACATTTCTACTCACCGTTTCGATTTCGCTCTTGTATTTGTCGAACATATCATTGGATTTTTGCATTGCATTTTGGAATATGTCATATTTGTTAGAATATAGGTTAAGCTGCTCCTTAAGGACTAGTTCTCGTTCTTGAATGTCCTTTAAAACAGTCTGTGTATTCAACAATTTATTGGTGATGTCTTCTTTTTCCCTGTAATTTTTTTTTCTCTTTAATAGTTCTCAAAATAAGTTTAACAGTCCAGTGGCTGTACTGAAGTGAATGAGATTTAATAAAAGTGTTAACTGAGAAGCGTGAAAAACCCAGTTCGTCAGCAATTAAATAGTTACAATCACGTTTTTCCGCAGTTCAAATGACAACAGATAACAGGCACCAGGGGGTCAATTCCCGATCTGTGAAGCTGCGAAGTGATACATTTTTTCACATCTTCACGCTTAAGGCTGTGTTTATGACGAAACGTATTCGCGTCGCAGGACACGACGCGATTCGCTGTTAACGATTAATTACATGCCTACATATGGAGGTGTTTATGGCGAAGCAATTTAGTGAAAAGCGAATTAAGCGACAGCAAGCGACGGCGAGCGACTGTGGGCGATGAGAATCTATAATCAAAATATTTTGAATCAGTTTAGCGAATCGCTCCGTACAGTACGGATAAATTTACTGAACTTGTGCGTCAAAGGCATTGTTTGTGGAATATTCGCCCTTCCAAAGATATGGCAAACGATATACATACTCAAAAGTTTCACTGTTCATACGATGTTCGATGATATTGAACTTCCTTTCTCTGAGGCGGCGGATGGTCTCCCACCGTATACGTGTCACCAGCCTTGGTTTACGCTTTGGTAGGAAAGGTACTTTATCGTTGAGATACAATTTGTACAACAGCAGGTGGTGATCAGTTCACAGTTCAGCCCCTCTCAAAACACGAAAATTACAAACCATACTTTTAACACACTATGGTAGTACGAAGAAGTCTATCAGCGATTTTTGCTGAAGACTTTAACGGTACCATCTATATGCTTTAAGATCACAACAATGGTATTCACTCCAGTACTCTGCCTTCCAGCCTGTTACTTGTGAATATCCCCACTCCCGCCTGAGCAGACATTGCAGGTGCTACTCCTGACATGAAGAGTTTCCACCCATCTAAAAGGTCCACCCGTCTAGAACCTCTTTGCTTTGTTGAGAAGATACCAACTATATCTAGTCGATATAAAGTAGCCTCCCCAATAAGCTCAAGGTCTCAGATCTCCCTCACCGCGAGGAGGTCAGCTTTTGGGGCCTTGGTATCTTTTATTCATTTTTAAGCATTCCAAATATTTTCCTCCCAGTAAATAACTGCTCTCCAATAACAAAAAACTCCTTATTTAAGTGCATTTGTTCTTCACTTTACCACAGTCAAAACACGAATGAAACTTGGCGAAATCGCTCTGCCATAAACACTCAATCGCTTGCGATTTCGCTAGTAGCGATGTCGTTTGCAATCGCCCGAAAAGCTGTGGCATCGCGCGACGCGAATACGCTTCGCCATAAACACAGTCTAATAGTCGGAGAGCTGGTGAACGTTTTGGTCACGTCATTTGTGCCAAGGAAATTTATATATTTTTTTGTTGAACTGGAGTTAATGATCACAAAAATCGACGTCTGGCTGTATTCTGCTGGTGCGTTTGGAGCGGGTGGAGGGGTAAAGTTGTCAAAAAAAGGGACACGGTTACGTCACACGATTTGTTTGCATTGTTTGCCCGATCCTCAAGAAAGGAGACCCTCTGAACTGCGCCAACTACAGAGGCATCAGTCTTCTTAACATCGCTTACAAGATCTTATCTGCCGTGTTGTGTGAACACCTGAAGCCGTTCGTCAACAACCTGATCGGTCCATATCAGTTTGGTTTCAGGCCAGGAAAGTCCCTCATCGACCAAATATTCACACTGCGGCAGATCTTGGAATAAAACCCAGGAACTTCAAATCGATACCCACCACCTCTTCATCGATTTTAAGGCCGCGTATACCAGCATCTATAGAGACGAGCTATACAGACCTATGTCTAGTTTTGGCATCCCTGGCAAACTCGTGCAGGATGACGATGGAGAATGCACGCTGCTCCATCAAGGTCGGTCAAAACCTCACCGAGACCTTTGATGTCAAAAAAGGATTTCGACAAGGCGACGCGCTGTCATGCGACTTCTTCAACATCGTTCTTGAAAGAGTTGTGCAAAACTCACGCGCCAACACCAGAGGCACAATCTTTCAAAAGTCCGTCCAATTACTCGGATACGCCGATGACATTGACATAATCGGAAGAACGCAGCGTGATGTCACTGGTGCGTTTGTGAGTATCGAGGCGAAGGCGGCGAAGATGGGTTTAGCGGTCAATGAGGGCAAGACAAAGTATATGCTGTCAACAAGAAAGGACACCCAACACCGACGTCTCGGACAGAACGCCACTATAGACAGCTGTAACCTTGAGGTAGTTAAGGACTTTGTCTACCTAGTCTCCGCTAGAAATTCAGACAATGACACCAGCGCTGAGATTAAACGAAGAATAACTCTTCGCCAATCGCTGTTTCTTTGGGCTAAGAAGGCAATTGAGTAGCATAGCCCTCTCTCTTATATCTGCTTTGCAGCAGTTGAGGGCCTCCGCTAATTGTTCGGCTGCACGTGGTCTGTTAAGGGACCTAACATTCCACGTGCAGATCCGAAATTCGTTGTCCTTAATTCGTTTGCATGGGTTGTCATCAGTGAATCCGTCCGTATCCGAGGCTTGTTGTCGCTTCGTAACTACATGTTTTTTCCGTGACAGGGCAGTTACCCCGGTGCACAACCCCCAACTTGGAGGACCAGGTCCATTGTTTTAACCCCTGGGACGAGGGGC
This sequence comes from Matsumyia berberina, assembly GCA_917880715.2. Lineage (NCBI taxonomy): Eukaryota > Metazoa > Arthropoda > Insecta > Diptera > Syrphidae > Matsumyia > Matsumyia berberina. The sequence continues at coordinate 89,250,922 of OU862872.1, forward strand.
CGGTTTAACCGATGTCGGTAACCCACTTCGGGGATGTGAGCGCTGCCGTTGGCCCCTGTAGGGCTCATCCGCCACCATCTCTTTTCCAAGATCCCAACCAGTTCCTGGAAATGCTTATTGGCCTCAGCTCCAAATATGTCGAAGTAGCCCAGATAAGGTATTGCTCCCGATCCGGAAGTTATAGACGCCACCGTTGATTCCATCTAGGGAATTCTTCCGCTGTCGTGTTTATAGTGCTGCAATTTTTGTCTTTTGGTCAACACTCGCGCTTATAAGTTCAGCAAGTTGAGACCGGGTGGACAACAACCAGTACCCAGTGGCTACCGAGGGGTTACGAGGAGGTAAAATAAGCACAATTGATGTGTAGTAACAGTTACAACACTGGGCATCGCCAAGTTGATACCAATCAGAGCCTACCCTATTACTACAACACCCAGCCACTAATTGTTTTAAGTCCGTTTAATAATGTTAAACAATCAGAAATAACCGAAATTGGAAATACATAGAAAAAATAATCAAATTGTTTTAAAGTGACAGCGGAAAACAGCTGATAAATACAAAAAGGCAAAAACGCCTGACAGTAGGTCTGTTCCTTTACTTTTTTAAGTAAACCAAAGCTACGAAAAACTGCCTAATCCTGTTCCACAACACGAAAATTTGGCAAAAGAGAGAGGCCACGAGAGAGCAAATCACTTCCCCTCAACTGAGAGAGCTACGAGTTTCAGCCCAAGAAAATTCTTTGGGCAACTTTTGTAACACAGCTAACAGCTGATCTTATGACAGTTGAGATAGATTTCTGTTATTTTTCATTTAAATTTTCATACTTGTTTTGGTTTTGCATTTGACCTTCGTGTCAAGCAGCCTTGACTTACAAAAAAGCGTTCCTTTACTTTTTCTTAATTTCTGCATTCTCTGGGAGAATTTATCCCCAGTCCTCCAAATTTGAAAAATAACTTGAAGCTACTTGAAAAGTAAAGGAACAGACCTAATAATGCACAAAATGCTATTACGAAATTCAATTCCTTTAACTTCAAGTAAACCAAAGTAAAGGAACAGACCTAGAATGTGTTTATCTCATTTCATTCTTTAAGATGTGTGCAGTATTGCCACAGAAAAGTTAAAGGAATTGAATTTCGTAATAGCATTTTGTGCATTATTAGGTCTGTTACATTATGAAAAGAAGAAAATAGCGAATTTTGTTTGATTATTTGCAGAGCTTTGCAAACAGAATATTGAGAAGCAGAATCTTTTTCCATTTGGAATTTGAGAAAATAATAGTTCAAAATTCGCGCGATTTCCACTTAAGAACATCACAATAATTGTTTTAAGTCCGTTTAATAATGTTAAACTTTTACACTGCCTATTTTGACTTTGAATAGAACTTTAAAACTGCATGACATTTGCACTTTGGGACTTGTTGCCTCTTTGCCTGCTTAAATTGGGCTGGCGATCAGTGACCAGTTACAAAAACAGTCCCTGTGTTTGGTTGGCAACATTTGTTTTCAAAAGGTGAATGAGATAGTTCGCCAACCGTAATACCCCGCCAGGAGTAAATCGCCAGGGAGTTCACTTCTAGGTGAACGTTTGATTCGCTACTCGTAATACTGGGGATAATAATGGTCAAAATAAAGCAACGTACATATGTATGCACACATGTATAATAATTTATTCCACAATATAAATTAGTATATTATAGGTATATGTATGTAACTCATCCTCTCAATAAATTAGCACACACAAAAATATCCTAAAATCGTATATTCCAGCGATATTTTAATTTAGATGTAGCAGATTTTTCGTTAAAATATTCTCGGCCGAAAAGAGTATACTCCTGATTGGGAAGAGACATTTCCTCGTTTTATTTTTACTATTATTTAAGGAGCATTCTGCTCTGTTTCCATTTTTTTCATTTTTTCCTGCACATTAGCCAAGGTTTCTTTTAGTTCGGCACAATTTTTTACCATAGCATCGAGTTTATCAGTTTTATTTGTGTCCTTTAATTGCGAAGGAACCGCTTGCTCTGGTACTATGTTTTGTATATTTGGACATTCGATTTTATTTTCGGCTAGAATTTTGTATAAAACTGTTCTTTCCGAGTGTAGGGTTCTTAATAGTTTTTGTAATTGTTCCATTTGTTTGGCGGACCTTCTAGCATTAATTTCCTTTTCGCTTCGCTCTGCGACAAGTTCCATTAAGGTCTTATTGCATTTATCGTATTTATTCTTCCACTCAAATAATTCCTTTTCTAATCGTCGGCTACCTTTTGACATCTGAAAAAAAATTAAATTTAAATTATAAATTAGGCGTTGGTTATTACAGATTGTCATATGCGTCTCTTTATAGCCGAATACGAAATGAGCAATAAACAGGGATATTCTTTACGATATAAACTTATTATAATAAACATTTCTACTCACCGTTTCGATTTCGCTCTTGTATTTGTCGAACATATCATTGGATTTTTGCATTGCATTTTGGAATATGTCATATTTGTTAGAATATAGGTTAAGCTGCTCCTTAAGGACTAGTTCTCGTTCTTGAATGTCCTTTAAAACAGTCTGTGTATTCAACAATTTATTGGTGATGTCTTCTTTTTCACTGTAATTTTTTTTTCTCTTTAATAGTTCTCAAAATAAGTTTAACAGTCCAGTGGCTGTACTGAAGTGAATGAGATTTAATAAAAGTGTTAACTGAGAAGCGTGAAAAACCCAGTTCGTCAGCAATTAAATAGTTACAATCACGTTTTTCCGCAGTTCAAATGACAACAGATAACAGACACCAGGGGGTCAATTCCCGATCTGTGAAGCTGCGAAGTGATACATTTTTTCACATCTTCACGCTTAAGGCTGTGTTTATGACGAAACGTATTCGCGTCGCACGACACGACGCGATTCGCTGTTAACGATTAATTACATGCCTACATATGGAGGTGTTTATGGCGAAGCAATTTAGTGAAAAGCGAATTAAGCGACAGCAAGCGACGGCGAGCGACTGTGGGCGATGAGAATCTATAATCAAAATATTTTGAATCAGTTTAGCGAATCGCTCCGTACAGTACGGATAAATTTACTGAACTTGTGCGTCAAAGGCATTGTTTGTGGAATATTCGCCCTTCCGAAGATATGGCAAACGATATACATACTCAAAAGTTTCACTGTTCATACGATGTTCGATGATATTGAACTTCCTTTCTCTGAGGCGGCGGATGGTCTCCCACCGTATACGTGTCACCAGCCTTGGTTTACGCTTTGGTAGGAAAGGTACTTTATCGTTGAGATACAATTTGTACAACAGCAGGTGGTGATCAGTTCACAGTTCAGCCCCTCTCAAAACACGAAAATTACAAACTATACTTTTAACACACTATGGTAGTACGAAGAAGTCTATCAGCGATTTTTGCAGAAGACTTTAACGGTACCATCTATATGCTTTAAGATCACAACAATGGTATTCACTCCAGTACTCTGCCTTCCAGCCTGTTACTTGTGAATATCCCCACTCCCGCCTGAGCAGACATTGCAGGTGCTACTCCTGACATGAAGAGTTTCCACCCATCTAAAAGGTCCACCCGTCTAGAACCTCTTTGCTTTGTTGAGAAGATACCAACTATATCTAGTCGATATTAAGTAGCCTCCCCAATAAGCTCAAGGTCTCAGATCTCCCTCACCGCGAGGAGGTCAGCTTTTGGGGCCTTGGTATCTTTTATTTATTTTTAAGCATTCCAAATATTTTCCTCCCAGTAAATAACTGCTCTCCAATAACAAAAAACTCCTTATTTAAGTGCATTTGTTCTTCACTTTACCACAGTCAAAACACGAATGAAACTTGGCGAAATCGCTCTGCCATAAACACTCAATCGCTTGCGATTTCGCTAGTAGCGATGTCGTTTGCAATCGCCCGAAAAGCTGTCGCATCGCGCGACGCGAATACGCTTCGCCATAAACACAGCCTAATAGTCGGAGAGCTGGTGAACGTTTTGGTCACGTAATGTGTGCCAAGGAAATTTATATATTTTTTTGTTGAACTGGAGTTAATGATCACAAAAATCGACGTCTGGCTGTATTCTGCTGGTGCGTTTGGAGCGGGTGGAGGGGTAAAGTTGTCAAAAAAAGGGACACGGTTACGTCACACGATTTGTTTGCATTGTTTGCCCGATCCTCAAGAAAGGAGACCCTCTGAACTGCGCCAACTACAGAGGCATCAGTCTTCTTAACATCGCTTACAAGATCTTATCTGCCGTGTTGTGTGAACACCTGAAGCCGTTCGTCAACAACCTGATCGGTCCATATCAGTTTGGTTTCAGGCCAGGAAAGTCCCTCATCGACCAAATATTCACACTGCGGCAGATCTTGGAATAAAACCCAGGAACTTCAAATCGATACCCACCACCTCTTCATCGATTTTAAGGCCGCGTATACCAGCATCTATAGAGACGAGCTATACAGACCTATGTCTAGTTTTGGCATCCCTGGCAAACTCGTGCAGGATGACGATGGAGAATGCACGCTGCTCCATCAAGGTCGGTCAAAACCTCACCGAGACCTTTGATGTCAAAAAAGGATTTCGACAAGGCGACGCGCTGTCATGCGACTTCTTCAACATCGCTCTTGAAAGAGTTGTGCAAAACTCACGCGCCAACACCAGAGGCACAATCTTTCAAAAGTCCGTCCAATTACTCGGATACGCCGATGACATTGACATAATCGGAAGAACGCAGCGTGATGTCACTGGTGCGTTTGTGAGTATCGAGGCGAAGGCGGCGAAGATGGGTTTAGCGGTCAATGAGGGCAAGACAAAGTATATGCTGTCAACAAGAAAGGACACCCAACACCGACGTCTCGGACAGAACGCCACTATAGACAGCTGTAACCTTGAGGTAGTTAAGGACTTTGTCTACCTAGTCTCCGCTAGAAATTCAGACAATGCCACCAGCGCTGAGATTAAACGAAGAATAACTCTTGCCAATCGCTGTTTCTTTGGGCTAAGAAGGCAATTGAGTAGCAAAGCCCTCTCTCTTATATCTGCTTTGCAGCAGTTGAGGGCCTCCGCTAATTGTTCGGCTGCACGTGGTCTGTTAAGGGACCTAACATTCCACGTGCAGATCCGAAATTCGTTGTCCTTAATTCGTTTGCATGGGTTGTCATCAGTGAATCCGTCCGTATCCGAGGCTTGTTGTCGCTTCGTAACTACATGTTTTTTCCGTGACAGGGCAGTTACCCCGGTGCACAACCCCCAACTTGGAGGACCAGGTCCATTGTTTTAACCCCTGGGACGAGGGGCCGGTTTAACCGATGTCGGTAACCCACTTCGGGGATGTGAGCGCTGCCGTTGGCCCCTGTAGGGCTCATCCGCCACCATCTCTTTTCCAAGATCCCAACCAGTTCCTGGAAATGCTTATTGGCCTCAGCTCCAAATATGTCGAAGTAGCCCAGATAAGGTATTGCTCCCGATCCGGAAGTTATAGACGCCACCGTTGATTCCATCTAGGGAATTCTTCCGCTGTCGTGTTTATAGTGCTGCAATTTTTGTCTTTTGGTCAACACTCGCGCTTATAAGTTCAGCAAGTTGAGACCGGGTGGACAACAACCAGTACCCAGTGGCTACCGAGGGGTTACGAGGAGGTAAAATAAGCACAATTGATGTGTAGTAACAGTTACAACACTGGGCATCGCCAAGTTGATACCAATCAGAGCCTACCCTATTACTACAACACCCAGCCACTAATTGTTTTAAGTCCGTTTAATAATGTTAAACAATCAGAAATAACCGAAATTGGAAATACATAGAAAAAATAATCAAATTGTTTTAAAGTGACAGCGGAAAACAGCTGATAAATACAAAAAGGCAAAAACGCCTGACAGTAGGTCTGTTCCTTTACTTTTTTAAGTAAACCAAAGCTACGAAAAACTGCCTAATCCTGTTCCACAACACGAAAATTTGGCAAAAGAGAGAGGCCACGAGAGAGCAAATCACTTCCCCTCAACTGAGAGAGCTACGAGTTTCAGCCCAAGAAAATTCTTTGGGCAACTTTTGTAACACAGCTAACAGCTGATCTTATGACAGTTGAGATAGATTTCTGTTATTTTTCATTTAAATTTTCATACTTGTTTTGGTTTTGCATTTGACCTTCGTGTCAAGCAGCCTTGACTTACAAAAAAGCGTTCCTTTACTTTTTCTTAATTTCTGCATTCTCTGGGAGAATTTATCCCCAGTCCTCCAAATTTGAAAAATAACTTGAAGCTACTTGAAAAGTAAAGGAACAGACCTAATAATGCACAAAATGCTATTACGAAATTCAATTCCTTTAACTTCAAGTAAACCAAAGTAAAGGAACAGACCTAGAATGTGTTTATCTCATTTCATTCTTTAAGATGTGTGCAGTATTGCCACAGAAAAGTTAAAGGAATTGAATTTCGTAATAGCATTTTGTGCATTATTAGGTCTGTTACATTATGAAAAGAAGAAAATAGCGAATTTTGTTTGATTATTTGCAGAGCTTTGCAAACAGAATATTGAGAAGCAGAATCTTTTTCCATTTGGAATTTGAGAAAATAATAGTTCAAAATTCGCGCGATTTCCACTTAAGAACATCACAATAATTGTTTTAAGTCCGTTTAATAATGTTAAACTTTTACACTGCCTATTTTGACTTTGAATAGAACTTTAAAACTGCATGACATTTGCACTTTGGGACTTGTTGCCTCTTTGCCTGCTTAAATTGGGCTGGCGATCAGTGACCAGTTACAAAAACAGTCCCTGTGTTTGGTTGGCAACATTTGTTTTCAAAAGGTGAATGAGATAGTTCGCCAACCGTAATACCCCGCCAGGAGTAAATCGCCAGGGAGTTCACTTCTAGGTGAACGTTTGATTCGCTACTCGTAATACTGGGGATAATAATGGTCAAAATAAAGCAACGTACATATGTATGCACACATGTATAATAATTTATTCCACAATATAAAATAGTATATTATAGGTATATGTATGTAACTCATCCTCTCAATAAATTAGCACACACAAAAATATCCTAAAATCGTATATTCCAGCGATATTTTAATTTAGATGTAGCAGATTTTTCGTTAAAATATTCTCGGCCGAAAAGAGTATACTCCTGATTGGGAAGAGACATTTCCTCGTTTTATTTTTACTATTATTTAAGGAGCATTCTGCTCTGTTTCCATTTTTTTCATTTTTTCCTGCACATTAGCCAAGGTTTCTTTTAGTTCGGCACAATTTTTTACCATAGCATCGAGTTTATCAGTTTTATTTGTGTCCTTTAATTGCGAAGGAACCGCTTGCTCTGGTACTATGTTTTGTATATTTGGACATTCGATTTTATTTTCGGCTAGAATTTTGTATAAAACTGTTCTTTCCGAGTGTAGGGTTCTTAATAGTTTTTGTAATTGTTCCATTTGTTTGGCGGACCTTCTAGCATTAATTTCCTTTTCGCTTCGCTCTGCGACAAGTTCCATTAAGGTCTTATTGCATTTATCGTATTTATTCTTCCACTCAAATAATTCCTTTTCTAATCGTCGGCTACCTTTTGACATCTGAAAAAAAATTAAATTTAAATTATAAATTAGGCGTTGGTTATTACAGATTGTCATATGCGTCTCTTTATAGCCGAATACGAAATGAGCAATAAACAGGGATATTCTTTACGATATAAACTTATTATAATAAACATTTCTACTCACCGTTTCGATTTCGCTCTTGTATTTGTCGAACATATCATTGGATTTTTGCATTGCATTTTGGAATATGTCATATTTGTTAGAATATAGGTTAAGCTGCTCCTTAAGGACTAGTTCTCGTTCTTGAATGTCCTTTAAAACAGTCTGTGTATTCAACAATTTATTGGTGATGTCTTCTTTTTCACTGTAATTTTTTTTTCTCTTTAATAGTTCTCAAAATAAGTTTAACAGTCCAGTGGCTGTACTGAAGTGAATGAGATTTAATAAAAGTGTTAACTGAGAAGCGTGAAAAACCCAGTTCGTCAGCAATTAAATAGTTACAATCACGTTTTTCCGCAGTTCAAATGACAACAGATAACAGGCACCAGGGGGTCAATTCCCGATCTGTGAAGCTGCGAAGTGATACATTTTTTCACATCTTCACGCTTAAGGCTGTGTTTATGACGAAACGTATTCGCGTCGCACGACACGACGCGATTCGCTGTTAACGATTAATTACATGCCTACATATGGAGGTGTTTATGGCGAAGCAATTTAGTGAAAAGCGAATTAAGCGACAGCAAGCGACGGCGAGCGACTGTGGGCGATGAGAATCTATAATCAAAATATTTTGAATCAGTTTAGCGAATCGCTCCGTACAGTACGGATAAATTTACTGAACTTGTGCGTCAAAGGCATTGTTTGTGGAATATTCGCCCTTCCAAAGATATGGCAAACGATATACATACTCAAAAGTTTCACTGTTCATACGATGTTCGATGATATTGAACTTCCTTTCTCTGAGGCGGCGGATGGTCTCCCACCGTATACGTGTCACCAGCCTTGGTTTACGCTTTGGTAGGAAAGGTACTTTATCGTTGAGATACAATTTGTACAACAGCAGGTGGTGATCAGTTCACAGTTCAGCCCCTCTCAAAACACGAAAATTACAAACCATACTTTTAACACACTATGGTAGTACGAAGAAGTCTATCAGCGATTTTTGCTGAAGACTTTAACGGTACCATCTATATGCTTTAAGATCACAACAATGGTATTCACTCCAGTACTCTGCCTTCCAGCCTGTTACTTGTGAATATCCCCACTCCCGCCTGAGCAGACATTGCAGGTGCTACTCCTGACATGAAGAGTTTCCACCCATCTAAAAGGTCCACCCGTCTAGAAAATCTTTGCTTTGTTGAGAAGATACCAACTATATCTAGTCGATATTAAGTAGCCTCCGCAATAAGCTCAAGGTCTCAGATCTCCCTCACCGCGAGGAGGTCAGCTTTTGGGGCCTTGGTATCTTTTATTTATTTTTAAGCATTCCAAATATTTTCTTCCCAGTAAATAACTGCTCTCCAATAACAAAAAACTCCTTATTTAAGTGCATTTGTTCTTCACTTTACCACAGTCAAAACACGAATGAAACTTGGCGAAATCGCTCTGCCATAAACACTCAATCGCTTGCGATTTCGCTAGTAGCGATGTCGTTTGCAATCGCCCGAAAAGCTGTCGCATCGCGCGACGCGAATACGCTTCGCCATAAACACAGTCTAATAGTCGGAGAGCTGGTGAACGTTTTGGTCACGTCATTTGTGCCAAGGAAATTTATATATTTTTTTGTTGAACTGGAGTTAATGATCACAAAAATCGACGTCTGGCTGTATTCTGCTGGTGCGTTTGGAGCGGGTGGAGGGGTAAAGTTGTCAAAAAAAGGGACACGGTTACGTCACACGATTTGTTTGCATTGTTTGCCCGATCCTCAAGAAAGGAGACCCTCTGAACTGCGCCAACTACAGAGGCATCAGTCTTCTTAACATCGCTTACAAGATCTTATCTGCCGTGTTGTGTGAACTTCACAGATTGTAGAAAGCCTTTGACGTACACCTATAGAGACTTTAAAAATATGAATGTGGAGCTACTTGAAGACGATCTTCAAAGTGTTAACTGGCTGCCCGTGTATTGCGAAACTTCGGTCAATGCCCAAATTGAATATCTTCAAGATACCATAGTCCAGCTCTTTAATAAGCATGTTTTACTTAAAACGAAAGAAGTTCGATGTAGCCACATAACGTGGTTTAGTCCCGTAATATACGAACTAAGAAAAAATCGTGATGTGGCCTATAAAAAGTGGAAGCAGTTCAAACTCCCTGAGTTTTATGAAGCTTTTCGGGTTCTACGAAATTTAGTGAACTCTAAGATTAAAACAGCCAAGCGTGAATACTATAGTAGGCACTTTGACCATAGGCTTCCAACTAAAACGCTTTGGAAGAACCTCAGAGAACTAGGTGTAGGAAAGCAAAACAAGCCTAAGATGGATGATATCGATCCCAACCAGCTAAATAAAGAATTTACTGAGATTCAGACAACATCAGGTGCACTACTGCAGGACATTCAAGTGTCGCAAAGTGGCTATTTTGAATTTTGCAGAGTTGAGCAAACTGATGTTGTTAAAGCAGTGTTAAAAATAAAATCCAAAGCTGTTGGTATTGATGGAGTTCATCCTTATTTTATAAAAATTATCCTGCCGTATCTTCTGCCTGTCATAACCTATGCTTTTAACAATATTTTAACAAGATCTACCTTTCCGTGTGCTTGGAAAATTGCTAAGATCATTCCAGTCCTTAAAAAGAAAGCATCAAATAACTCACCTGCTGAATACAGACCTATTGCGATCTTGCCTTACCTGTCAAAGGTCCTGGAAAAGTCTTTGCATAATCAAATGTCAGTCTATTTTTTGCACAACAAACTGCTGAATGCATATCAATCTGGTTTCAGACCATACCATAGCTGCACTTCAGCACTACTTAAGGTAACCGATGACATACGAGTTGCAATGGATAAGAATTTAGTTACTTTCCTGACACTTTTAGACTTTTCCAAGGCCTTTGATACGGTTAATCATAAGCTGCTTGTTTCAAAGCTTTCAACCTTGTACAATTTTTCTCCATCAGCTGCAAAATTGATTTATTCGTATCTGTTTGGGAGAAAACAAGCAGTCCTAGCTAACAATATTATGTCTGAATTAATTGCAACTTCAGCAGGTGTTCCTCAAGGATCCATCTTGGGTCCCTTACTCTTTGCAGTATTTATAAATGATCTCCCTAAAGTAATTAAACATTCCAAGTTTCACATGTTTGCGGATGATGTCCAACTTTACTCAAGTTTTGCGCTTGGACAAATAGCAGATGCGGCAACTAAAAGTAATGAAGACCTACAGAATATTCTTGCCTGGGCTCAAGAAAACTATTTACGACTTAACCCGGTCAAAACGAAATGCCTTGTCATAAATAGAAGTGATCTCAACACAAGCAGCTTTCCCGCAATTTCCCTCGGTAATGCCTCTATTGAGTTTCTAAATAAAGTTAAAAATCTTGGAGTTTGGTTTAACACAAGTTTGCACTGGGATGACCATGTGCGTACAGTCATCGGGAAAATTTATGGCTGCCTCAGGAACCTCTCGCTGTCCCAAAACTTCACTCCAGTTAGCACTAGACTAATGCTAGTTAGGTCCTTACTCATTCCGTTAATTACGTATGGCTGCGAAATCTATTGCTGCCACAATGCACTTACCAAACGTAAACTAAATGTTGCATTTAATAATATTGCACGTTATGTCTATGGCTTAAAACGCCATGATCATGTGTCGACATTTGCGAAAAATATTCTTGGGTGTTCACTTGATAAGTACCTTGACTATTGCACGCTCAAGTGTCTACACAAGATTATCACCAGCAAACAACCTCAATACTTATATGAAAAACGCAGCTTCTCGCAATCTAACCGCTCTTTAAGTCTAATTTTGCCACTTGTTACTTATCAAGTCTGTGAACGACAATTTTTCATTCACGCCATACGCCTCTGGAACTCACTCCCTCTCACGTTAAGACGGCTCTACGATACGAATGGTTTTGGTGACACTCTCTTTCGGCACTTAGCAGGTGGTAATTAAGATTAATATCTTTTATGGTAAAATTTGCTTCTTATAAATATCTTTCTTATCTTATAATTTACTCTTTGTCAATCTCTGTTTCTGAATACTCAAAATTGGAATTCATAAATAAACTAAATTTAAATCACATTATTGTAAAATTCACATTTATAGCATAAAGATTATGTATAGTCTATTATAAATGTTGTTATATTAATTATAATAAATACTGAAATACTGAATACTGAAAATACTGAACACCTGAAGCCGTTCGTCAACAACCTGATCGGTCCATATCAGTTTGGTTTCAGGCCAGGAAAGTCCCCCATCGACCAAATATTCACACTGCGGCAGATCTTGGAAAAAAACCCAGGAACTTCAAATCGATAACCACCACCTCTTCATCGATTTTAAGGCCGCGTATACCAGCATCTATAGAGACGAGCTATACAGACCTATGTCTAGTTTTGGCATCCCTGGCAAACTCGTGCAGGATGACGATGGAGAATGCACGCTGCTCCATCAAGGTCGGTCAAAACCTCACCGAGACCTTTGATGTCAAAAAAGGATTTCGACAAGGCGACGCGCTGTCATGCGACTTCTTCAACATCGTTCTTGAAAGAGTTGTGCAAAACTCACGCGCCAACACCAGAGGCACAATCTTTCAAAAGTCCGTCCAATTACTCGGATACGCCGATGACATTGACATAATCGGAAGAACGCAGCTTGATGTCACTGGTGCGTTTGTGAGTATCGAGACGAAGGCGGCGAAGATGGGTTTAGCGGTCAATGAGGGCAAGACAAAGTATATGCTGTCAACAAGAAAGGACACCCAACACCGACGTCTCGGACAGAACGCCACTATAGACAGCTATAACCTTGAGGTAGTTAAGGACTTTGTCTACCTAGTCTCCGCTAGAAATTCAGACAATGACACCAGCGCTGAGATTAAACGAAGAATAACTCTTGCCAATCGCTGTTTCTTTGGGCTAAGAAGGCAATTGAGTAGCAAAGCCCTCTCTCGAACAAGTAAGATGACCCTGTATACGACCTTAATCGTCCCAGTCTTGCTCTACGGCGCAAAGCGGATGGCTTATCCTTAAGCCTCACAATGCGAACCGTTCCTCGCCACGCTTGCGCTATAACATCCAATCCACGTACACAATGAGAAGGAGAGGTGACAAAAAGCAGCCCTGGCGAAGGCCAACGCTCGCAGTAAAACATGTTTATGTAACAGAATTCACCCGAACACTTCTCCTACAACTTCTCAGAAGGTTTTTTTTTATTTTTTTTCCGATGTGAAATGGCCTCCTAAACACGAAAATCCAAGTCTCAGTTTGCGGAGATTGTTATTAACAAAGTTATTAACAAATAAAGTTTTTGAAAGCTCCTCTAAACTCGACGATTTGCGGAGTAAATTCACTGTCAAATTCACCACGATTTCCACTTAAGAACATCACAATAATTGTTTTAAGTCCGTTTAATAATGTTAAACAATCAGAAATAACCGAAATTGGAAATACATAGAAAAAATAATCAAATTGTTTTAAAGTGACAGCGGAAAACAGCTGATAAATACAAAAAGGCAAAAACGCCTGACAGTAGGTCTGTTCCTTTACTTTTTCAAGTAAACCAAAGCTACGAAAAACTGCCTAATCCTGTTCCACAACACGAAAATTTGGCAAAAGAGAGAGGCCACGAGAGAGCAAATCACTTCCCCTCAACTGAGAGAGCTACGAGTTTCAGCCCAAGAAAATTCTTTGGGCAACTTTTGTAACACAGCTAACAGCTGATCTTATGACAGTTGAGATAGATTTCTGTTATTTTTCATTTAAATTTTCATACTTGTTTTGGTTTTGCATTTGACCTTCGTGTCAAGCAGCCTTGACTTACAAAAAAGCGTTCCTTTACTTTTTCTTAATTTCTGCATTCTCTGAGAGAATTTATCCCCAGTCCTCCAAATTTGAAAAATAACTTGAAGCTACTTGAAAAGTAAAGGAACAGACCTAATAATGCACAAAATGCTATTACGAAATTCAATTCCTTTAACTTTTCTGTGGACTGCACACATCTTAAAGAATGAAATGAGATAAACACATACTAGGTCTGTTCCTTTACTTTGGTTTAGTTGAAAAAGTAAAGGAACAGACCTATTATGAAAAGAAGAAAATAGCGAATTTTGTTTGATTATTTGCAGAGCTTTGCAAACAGAATATTGAGAAGCAGAATCTTTTTCCATTTGGAATTTGAGAAAATAATAGTTCAAAATTCGCGCGATTTCCACTTAAGAACATCACAATAATTGTTTTAAGTCCGTTTAATAATGTTAAACTTTTACACTGCCTATTTTGACTTTGAATAGAACTTTACAACTGCATGACATTTGCACTTTGGGACTTGTTGCCTCTTTGCCTGCTTAAATTGGGCTGGCGATCAGTGACCAGTTACAAAAACAGTCCCTGTGTTTGGTTGGCAACATTTGTTTTCAAACGGTGAATGAGATAGTTCGCCAACCGTAATACCCCGCCAGGAGTAAATCGCCAGGGAGTTCACTTCTAGGTGAACGTTTGATTCGCTACTCGTAATACTGGGGATAATAATGGTCAAAATAAAGCAACGTACATATGTATGCACACATGTATAATAATTTATTCCACAATATAAATTAGTATATTATAGGTATATGTATGTAACTCATCCTCTCAATAAATTAGCACACACAAAAATATCCTAAAATCGTATATTCCAGCGATATTTTAATTTAGATGTAGCAGATTTTTCGTTAAAATATTCTCGGCCGAAAAGAGTATACTCCTGATTGGGAAGAGACATTTCCTCGTTTTATTTTTACTATTATTTAAGGAGCATTCTGCTCTGTTTCCATTTTTTTCATTTTTCCTGCACATTAGCCAAGGTTTCTTTTAGTTCGGCACAATTTTTTACCATAGCATCGAGTTTATCAGTTTTATTTGTGTCCTTTAATTGCGAAGGAACCGCTTGCTCTGGTACTATGTTTTGTATATTTGGACATTCGATTTTAATTTCGGCTAGAATTTTGTATAAAACTGTTCTTTCCGAGTGTAGGGTTCTTAATAGTTTTTGTAATTGTTCCATTTGTTTGGCGGACCTTCTAGCATTAATTTCCTTTTCGCTTCGCTCTGCGACAAGTTCCATTAAGGTCTTATTGCATTTATCGTATTTATTCTTCCACTCAAATAATTCCTTTTCTAATCGTCGGCTACCTTTTGACATCTGAAAAAAAATTAAATTTAAATTATAAATTAGGCGTTGGTTATTACAGATTGTCATATGCGACTCTTTATAGCCGAATACGAAATAAGCAATAAACAGGTATATTTTTTACGATATAAACTTATTATAATAAACATTTCTATTCACCGTTTCGATTTTGCTCTTGTATTTGTCGAACATATCATTGGATTTTTGCATTGTATTTTGGAATATGTCATATTTGTTAGAATATAGGTTAAGCTGCTCCTTAAGGACTAGTTCTCGTTCTTGAATGTCCTTTAAAACAGTCTGTGTATTCAACAATTTATTGGTGATGTCTTCTTTTTCCCTGTAATTTTTTTTTCTCTTTAATAGTTCTCAAAATAAGTTTAACAGTCCAGTGGCTGTACTGAAGTGAATGAGATTTAATAAAAGTGTTAACTGAGAAGCGAGAAAAACCCAGTTCGTCAGCAATTAAATAGTTACAATCACGTTTTTCCGCAGTTTAAATGACAACAGATAACAGGCACCAGGGGGTCAATTCCCGATCTGTGAAGCTGCGAAGTGATACATTTTTTCACATCTTCACGCTTAAGGCTGTGTTTATGACGAAACGTATTCGCGTCGCACGACACGACGCGATTCGCTGTTAACGATTAATTACATGCCTACATATGGAGGTGTTTATGGCGAAGCAATTTAGTGAAAAGCGAATTAAGCGACAGCAAGCGACGGCGAGCGACTGTGGGCGATGAGAATCTATAATCAAAATATTTTGAATCAGTTTAGCGAATCGCTCCGTACAGTACGGATAAATTTACTGAACTTGTGCGTCAAAGGCATTGTTTGTGGAATATTCGCCCTTCCGAAGATATGGCAAACGATATACATACTCAAAAGTTTCACTGTTCATACGATGTTCGATGATATTGAACTTCCTTTCTCTGAGGCGGCGGATGGTCTCCCACCGTATACGTGTCACCAGCCTTGGTTTACGCTTTGGTAGGAAAGGTACTTTATCGTTGAGATACAATTTGTACAACAGCAGGTGGTGATCAGTTCACAGTTCAGCCCCTCTCAAAACACGAAAATTACAAACCATACTTTTAACACACTATGGAAGTACGAAGAAGTCTATCAGCGATTTCTGCTGAAGACTTTAACGGTACCATCTATATGCTTTAAGATCACAACAATGGTATTCACTCCAGTACTCTGCCTTCCAGCCTGTTACTTGTGAATATCCCCACTCCCGCCTGAGCAGACATTGCAGGTGCTACTCCTGACATGAAGAGTTTCCACCCATCTAAAAGGTCCACCCGTCTAGAACCTTTTTGCTTTGTTGAGAAGATATCAACTATATCTAGTCGATATTAAGTAGCCTCCCCAATAAGCTCAAGGTCTCAGATCTCCCTCACCGCGAGGAGGTCAGCTTTTGGGGCCTTGGTATCTTTTATTTATTTTTAAGCATTCCAAATATTTTCTTCCCAGTAAATAACTGCTCTCCAATAACAAAAAACTCCTTATTTAAGTGCATTTGTTCTTCACTTTACCACAGTCAAAACACGAATGAAACTTGGCGAAATCGCTCTGCCATAAACACTCAATCGCTTGCGATTTCGCTAGTAGCGATGTCGTTTGCAATCGCCCGAAAAGCTGTCGCATCGCGCGACGCGAATACGCTTCGCCATAAACACAGCCTAATAGTCGGAGAGCTGGTGAACGTTTTGGTCACGTAATGTGTGCCAAGGAAATTTATATATTTTTTTGTTGAACTGGAGTTAATGATCACAAAAATGGACGTCTGGCTGTATTCTGCTCGTGCGTTTGGAGCGGGTGGAGGGGTAAAGTTGTCAAAAAAAGGGACACGGTTACGTCACACGATTTGTTTGCATTGTTTGCCCGATCCTCAAGAAAGGAGACCCTCTGAACTGCGCCAACTACAGAGGCATCAGTCTTCTTAACATCGCTTACAAGATCTTATCTGCCGTGTTGTGTGAACACCTGAAGCCGTTCGTCAACAACCTGATCGGTCCATATCAGTTTGGTTTCAGGCCAGGAAAGTCCCCCATCGACCAAATATTCACACTGCGGCAGATCTTGGAAAAAAACCTAGGAACTTCAAATCGATACCCACCACCTCTTCATCGATTTTAAGGCCGCGTATACCAGCATCTATAGAGACGAGCTATACAGACCTATGTCTAGTTTTGGCATCCCTGGCAAACTCGTGCAGGATGACGATGGAGAATGCACGCTGCTCCATCAAGGTCGGTCAAAACCTCACCGAGACCTTTGATGTCAAAAAAGGATTTCGACAAGGCGACGCGCTGTCATGCGACTTCTTCAACATCGTTCTTGAAAGAGTTGTGCAAAACTCACGCGCCAACACCAGAGGCACAATCTTTCAAAAGTCCGTCCAATTACTCGGATACGCCGATGACATTGACATAATCGGAAGAACGCAGCTTGATGTCACTGGTGCGTTTGTGAGTATCGAGGCGAAGGCGGCGAAGATGGGTTTAGCGGTCAATGAGGGCAAGACAAAGTATATGCTGTCAACAAGAAAGGACACCCAACACCGACGTCTCGGACAGAACGCCTCTATAGACAGCTATAACCTTGAGGTAGTTAACGACTTTGTCTACCTAGTCTCCGCTAGAAATTCAGACAATGACACCAGCGCTGAGATTAAACGAAGAATAACTCTTGCCAATCGCTGTTTCTTTGGGCTAAGAAGGCAATTGAGTAGCAAAGCCCTCTCTCGAACAAGTAAGATGACCCTGTATACGACCTTAATCGTCCCAGTCTTGCTCTACGGCGCAAAGCGGATGGCTTATCCTTAAGCCTCACAATGCGAACCGTTCCTCGCCACGCTTGCGCTATAACATCCAATCCACGTACACAATGAGAAGGAGAGGTGACAAAAAGCAGCCCTGGCGAAGGCCAACGCTCGCAGTAAAACATGTTTATGTAACAGAATTCACCCGAACACTTCTCCTACAACTTCTCAGAAGGTTTTTTTTATTTTTTTTCCGATGTGAAATGGCCTCCTAAACACGAAAATCCAAGTCTCAGTTTGCGGAGATTGTTATTAACAAAGTTATTAACAAATAAAGTTTTTGAAAGCTCCTCTAAACTCGACGATTTGCGGAGTAAATTCACTGTCAAATTCACCACGATTTCCACTTAAGAACATCACAATAATTGTTTTAAGTCCGTTTAATAATGTTAAACAATCAGAAATAACCGAAATTGGAAATACATAGAAAAAATAATCAAATTGTTTTAAAGTGACAGCGGAAAACAGCTGATAAATACAAAAAGGCAAAAACGCCTGACAGTAGGTCTGTTCCTTTACTTTTTCAAGTAAACCAAAGCTACGAAAAACTGCCTAATCCTGTTCCACAACACGAAAATTTGGCAAAAGAGAGAGGCCACGAGAGAGCAAATCACTTCCCCTCAACTGAGAGAGCTACGAGTTTCAGCCCAAGAAAATTCTTTGGGCAACTTTTGTAACACAGCTAACAGCTGATCTTATGACAGTTGAGATAGATTTCTGTTATTTTTCATTTAAATTTTCATACTTGTTTTGGTTTTGCATTTGACCTTCGTGTCAAGCAGCCTTGACTTACAAAAAAGCGTTCCTTTACTTTTTCTTAATTTCTGCATTCTCTGAGAGAATTTATCCCCAGTCCTCCAAATTTGAAAAATAACTTGAAGCTACTTGAAAAGTAAAGGAACAGACCTAATAATGCACAAAATGCTATTACGAAATTCAATTCCTTTAACTTTTCTGTGGACTGCACACATCTTAAAGAATGAAATGAGATAAACACATACTAGGTCTGTTCCTTTACTTTGGTTTAGTTGAAAAAGTAAAGGAACAGACCTATTATGAAAAGAAGAAAATAGCGAATTTTGTTTGATTATTTGCAGAGCTTTGCAAACAGAATATTGAGAAGCAGAATCTTTTTCCATTTGGAATTTGAGAAAATAATAGTTCAAAATTCGCGCGATTTCCACTTAAGAACATCACAATAATTGTTTTAAGTCCGTTTAATAATGTTAAACTTTTACACTGCCTATTTTGACTTTGAATAGAACTTTACAACTGCATGACATTTGCACTTTGGGACTTGTTGCCTCTTTGTCTGCTTAAATTGGGCTGGCGATCAGTGACCAGTTACAAAAACAGTCCCTGTGTTTGGTTGGCAACATTTGTTTTCAAAAGGTGAATGAGATAGTTCGCCAACCGTAATACCCCGCCAGGAGTAAATCGCCAGGGAGTTCACTTCTAGGTGAACGTTTGATTCGCTACTCGTAATACTGGGGATAATAATGGTCAAAATAAAGCAACGTACATATGTATGCACACATGTATAATAATTTATTCCACAATATAAATTAGTATATTATAGGTATATGTATGTAACTCATCCTCTCAATAAATTAGCACACACAAAAATATCCTAAAATCGTATATTCCAGCGATATTTTAATTTAGATGTAGCAGATTTTTCGTTAAAATATTCTCGGCCGAAAAGAGTATACTCCTGATTGGGAAGAGACATTTCCTCGTTTTATTTTTACTATTATTTAAGGAGCATTCTGCTCTGTTTCCATTTTTTTCATTTTTCCTGCACATTAGCCAAGGTTTCTTTTAGTTCGGCACAATTTTTTACCATAGCATCGAGTTTATCAGTTTTATTTGTGTCCTTTAATTGCGAAGGAACCGCTTGCTCTGGTACTATGTTTTGTATATTTGGACATTCGATTTTAATTTCGGCTAGAATTTTGTATAAAACTGTTCTTTCCGAGTGTAGGGTTCTTAATAGTTTTTGTAATTGTTCCATTTGTTTGGCGGACCTTCTAGCATTAATTTCCTTTTCGCTTCGCTCTGCGACAAGTTCCATTAAGGTCTTATTGCATTTATCGTATTTATTCTTCCACTCAAATAATTCCTTTTCTAATCGTCGGCTACCTTTTGACATCTGAAAAAAAATTAAATTTAAATTATAAATTAGGCGTTGGTTATTACAGATTGTCATATGCGACTCTTTATAGCCGAATACGAAATAAGCAATAAACAGGTATATTTTTTACGATATAAACTTATTATAATAAACATTTCTATTCACCGTTTCGATTTTGCTCTTGTATTTGTCGAACATATCATTGGATTTTTGCATTGTATTTTGGAATATGTCATATTTGTTAGAATATACGTTAAGCTGCTCCTTAAGGACTAGTTCTCGTTCTTGAATGTCCTTTAAAACAGTCTGTGTATTCAACAATTTATTTTTCTTCTTTTTCCCTGTAATTTTTTTTTCTCTTTAATAGTTCTCAAAATAAGTTTAACAGTCCAGTGGCTGTACTGAAGTGAATGAGATTTAATAAAAGTGTTAACTGAGAAGCGAGAAAAACCCAGTTCGTCAGCAATTAAATAGTTACAATCACGTTTTTCCGCAGTTTAAATGACAACAGATAACAGGCACCAGGGGGTCAATTCCCGATCTGTGAAGCTGCGAAGTGATACATTTTTTCACATCTTCACGCTTAAGGCTGTGTTTATGACGAAACGTATTCGCGTCGCACGACACGACGCGATTCGCTGTTAACGATTAATTACATGCCTACATATGGAGGTGTTTATGGCGAAGCAATTTAGTGAAAAGCGAATTAAGCGACAGCAAGCGACGGCGAGCGACTGTGGGCGATGAGAATCTATAATCAAAATATTTTGAATCAGTTTAGCGAATCGCTCCGTACAGTACGGATAAATTTACTGAACTTGTGCGTCAAAGGCATTGTTTGTGGAATATTCGCCCTTCCGAAGATATGGCAAACGATATACATACTCAAAAGTTTCACTGTTCATACGATGTTCGATGATATTGAACTTCCTTTCTCTGAGGCGGCGGATGGTCTCCCACCGTATACGTGTCACCAGCCTTGGTTTACGCTTTGGTAGGAAAGGTACTTTATCGTTGAGATACAATTTGTACAACAGCAGGTGGTGATCAGTTCACAGTTCAGCCCCTCTCAAAACACGAAAATTACAAACCATACTTTTAACACACTATGGAAGTACGAAGAAGTCTATCAGCGATTTCTGCTGAAGACTTTAACGGTACCATCTATATGCTTTAAGATCACAACAATGGTATTCACTCCAGTACTCTGCCTTCCAGCCTGTTACTTGTGAATATCCCCACTCCCGCCTGAGCAGACATTGCAGGTGCTACTCCTGACATGAAGAGTTTCCACCCATCTAAAAGGTCCACCCGTCTAGAACCTATTTGCTTTGTTGAGAAGATACCAACTATATCTAGTCGATATTAAGTAGCCTCCCCAATAAGCTCAAGGTCTCAGATCTCCCTCACCGCGAGGAGGTCAGCTTTTGGGGCCTTGGTATCTTTTATTTATTTTTAAGCATTCCAAATATTTTCTTCCCAGTAAATAACTGCTCTCCAATAACAAAAAACTCCTTATTTAAGTGCATTTGTTCTTCACTTTACCACAGTCAAAACACGAATGAAACTTGGCGAAATCGCTCTGCCATAAACACTCAATCGCTTGCGATTTCGCTAGTAGCGATGTCGTTTGCAATCGCCCGAAAAGCTGTCGCATCGCGCGACGCGAATACGCTTCGCCATAAACACAGCCTAATAGTCGGAGAGCTGGTGAACGTTTTGGTCACGTAATGTGTGCCAAGGAAATTTATATATTTTTTTGTTGAACTGGAGTTAATGATCACAAAAATGGACGTCTGGCTGTATTCTGCTCGTGCGTTTGGAGCGGGTGGAGGGGTAAAGTTGTCAAAAAAAGGGACACGGTTACGTCACACGATTTGTTTGCATTGTTTGCCCGATCCTCAAGAAAGGAGACCCTCTGAACTGCGCCAACTACAGAGGCATCAGTCTTCTTAACATCGCTTACAAGATCTTATCTGCCGTGTTGTGTGAACACCTGAAGCCGTTCGTCAACAACCTGATCGGTCCATATCAGTTTGGTTTCAGGCCAGGAAAGTCCCCCATCGACCAAATATTCACACTGCGGCAGATCTTGGAAAAAAACCCAGGAACTTCAAATCGATACCCACCACCTCTTCATCGATTTTAAGGCCGCGTATACCAGCATCTATAGAGACGAGCTATACAGACCTATGTCTAGTTTTGGCATCCCTGGCAAACTCGTGCAGGATGACGATGGAGAATGCACGCTGCTCCATCAAGGTCGGTCAAAACCTCACCGAGACCTTTGATGTCAAAAAAGTATTTCGACAAGGCGACGCGCTGTCATGCGACTTCTTCAACATCGTTCTTGAAAGAGTTGTGCAAAACTCACGCGCCAACACCAGAGGCACAATCTTTCAAAAGTCCGTCCAATTACTCGGATACGCCGATGACATTGACATAATCGGAAGAACGCAGCTTGATGTCACTGGTGCGTTTGTGAGTATCGAGGCGAAGGCGGCGAAGATGGGTTTAGCGGTCAATGAGGGCAAGACAAAGTATATGCTGTCAACAAGAAAGGACACCCAACACCGACGTCTCGGACAGAACGCCTCTATAGACAGCTATAACCTTGAGGTAGTTAACGACTTTGTCTACCTAGTCTCCGCTAGAAATTCAGACAATGACACCAGCGCTGAGATTAAACGAAGAATAACTCTTGCCAATCGCTGTTTCTTTGGGCTAAGAAGGCAATTGAGTAGCAAAGCCCTCTCTCGAACAAGTAAGATGACCCTGTATACGACCTTAATCGTCCCAGTCTTGCTCTACGGCGCAAAGCGGATGGCTTATCCTTAAGCCTCACAATGCGAACCGTTCCTCGCCACGCTTGCGCTATAACATCCAATCCACGTACACAATGAGAAGGAGAGGTGACAAAAAGCAGCAGTAAAACATGTTTATGTAACAGCATTCACCCGAACACTTCTCCTACAACTTCTCAGAAGGTTTTTTTTTATTTTTTTTCCGATGTGAAATGGCCTCCTAAACACGAAAATCCAAGTCTCAGTTTGCGGAGATTGTTATTAACAAAGTTATTAACAAATAAAGTTTTTGAAAGCCCCTCTAAACTCGACGATTTGCGGAGTAAATTCACTGTCAAATTCACCACGATTTCCACTTAAGAACATCACAATAATTGTTTTAAGTCCGTTTAATAATGTTAAACAATCAGAAATAACCTAAATTGGAAATACATAGAAAAAATAATCAAATTGTTTTAAAGTGACAGCGGAAAACAGCTGATAAATACAAAAAGGCAAAAACGCCTGACAGTAGGTCTGTTCCTTTACTTTTTCAAGTAAACCAAAGCTACGAAAAACTGCCTAATCCTGTTCCACAACACGAAAATTTGGCAAAGGAGAGAGGCCACGAGAGAGCAAATCACTTCCCCTCAACTGAGAGAGCTACGAGTTTCAGCCCAAGAAAATTCTTTGGGCAACTTTTGTAACAGAGCTAACAGCTGATCTTATGACAGTTGAGATAGATTTCTGTTATTTTTCATTTAAATTTTCATACTTGTTTTGGTTTTGCATTTGACCTTCGTGTCAAGCAGCCTTGACTTACAAAAAAGCGTTCCTTTACTTTTTCTTAATTTCTGCATTCTCTGAGAGAATTTATCCCCAGTCCTCCAAATTTGAAAAATAACTTGAAGCTACTTGAAAAGTAAAGGAACAGACCTAATAATGCACAAAATGCTATTACGAAATTCAATTCCTTTAACTTTTCTGTGGCAATACTGCACACATCTTAAAGAATGAAATGAGATAAACACATACTAGGTCTGTTCCTTTACTTTGGTTTACTTGAAAAGGTAAAGGAACAGACCTATTATGAAAAGAAGAAAATAGCGAATTTTGTTTGATTATTTGCAGAGCTTTGCAAACAGAATATTGAGAAGCAGAATCTTTTTCCATTTGGAATTTGAGAAAATAATAGTTCAAAATTCGCGCGATTTCCACTTAAGAACATCACAATAATTGTTTTAAGTCCGTTTAATAATGTTAAACTTTTACACTGCCTATTTTGACTTTGAATAGAACTTTACAACTGCATGACATTTGCACTTTGGGACTTGTTGCCTCTTTGCCTGCTTAAATTGGGCTGGCGATCAGTGACCAGTTACAAAAACAGTCCCTGTGTTTGGTTGGCAACATTTGTTTTCAAACGGTGAATGAGATAGTTCGCCAACCGTAATACCCCGCCAGGAGTAAATCGCCAGGGAGTTCACTTCTAGGTGAACGTTTGATTCGCTACTCGTAATACTGGGGATAATAATGGTCAAAATAAAGCAACGTACATATGTATGCACACATGTATAATAATTTATTCCACAATATAAATTAGTATATTATAGGTATATGTATGTAACTCATCCTCTCAATAAATTAGCATACACAAAAATATCCTAAAATCGTATATTCCAGCGATATTTTAATTTAGATGTTGCAGATTTTTCGTTAAAATATTCTCGGCCGAAAAGAGTATACTCCTGATTGGGAAGAGACATTTCCTCGTTTTATTTTTACTATTATTTAAGGAGCATTCTGCTCTGTTTCTATTTTTTTCATTTTTTCCTGCACATTAGCCAAGGTTTCTTTTAGTTCGGCACAATTTTTTACCAAAGCATCGAGTTTATCAGTTTTATTTGTGTCCTTTAATTGCGAAGGAACCGCTTGCTCTGGTACTATGTTTTGTATATTTGGACATTCGATTTTATTTTCGGCTAGAATTTTGTATAAAACTGTTCTTTCCGAGTGTAGGGTTCTTAATAGTTTTTGTAATTGTTCCATTTGTTTGGCGGACCTTCTAGCATTAATTTCCTTTTCGCTTCGCTCTGCGACAAGTTCCATTAAGGTCTTATTGCATTTATCGTATTTATTCTTCCACTCAAATAATTCCTTTTCTAATCGTCGGCTACCTTTTGACATCTGAAAAAAAATTAAATTTAAATTATAAATTAGGCGTTGGTTATTACAGATTGTCATATGCGTCTCTTTATAGCCGAATACGAAATAAGCAATAAACAGGGATATTCTTTACGATATAAACTTATTATAATAAACATTTCTACTCACCGTTTCGATTTCGCTCTTGTATTTGTCGAACATATCATTGGATTTTTGCATTGCATTTTGGAATATGTCATATTTGTTAGAATATAGGTTAAGCTGCTCCTTAAGGACTAGTTCTCGTTCTTGAATGTCCTTTAAAACAGTCTGTGTATTCAACAATTTATTGGTGATGTCTTCTTTTTCCCTGTAATTTTTTTTTCTCTTTAATAGTTCTCAAAATAAGTTTAACAGTCCAGTGGCTGTACTGAAGTGAATGAGATTTAATAAAAGTGTAAACTGAGAAGCGAGAAAAACCCAGTTCGTCAGCAATTAAATAGTTACAATCACGTTTTTCCGCAGTTTAAATGACAACAGATAACAGGCACCAGGGGGTCAATTCCCGATCTGTGAAGCTGCGAAGTGATACATTTTTTCACATCTTCACGCTTAAGGCTGTGTTTATGACGAAACGTATTCGCGTCGCACGACACGACGCGATTCGCTGTTAACGATTAATTACATGCCTACATATGGAGGTGTTTATGGCGAAGCAATTTAGTGAAAAGCGAATTAAGCGACAGCAAGCGACGGCGAGCGACTGTGAGCGATGAGAATCTATAATCAAAATATTTTGAATCAGTTTAGCGAATCGCTCCGTACAGTACGGATAAATTTACTGAACTTGTGCGTCAAAGGCATTGTTTGTGGAATATTCGCCCTTCCGAAGATATGGCAAACGATATACATACTCAAAAGTTTCACTGTTCATACGATGTTCGATGATATTGAACTTCCTTTCTCTGAGGCGGCGGATGGTCTCCCACCGTATACGTGTCACCAGCCTTGGTTTACGCTTTGGTAGGAAAGGTACTTTATCGTTGAGATACAATTTGTACAACAGCAGGTGGTGATCAGTTCACAGTTCAGCCCCTCTCAAAACACGAAAATTACAAACCATACTTTTAACACACTATGGAAGTACGAAGAAGTCTATCAGCGATTTCTGCTGAAGACTTTAACGGTACCATCTATATGCTTTAAGATCACAACAATGGTATTCACTCCAGTACTCTGCCTTCCAGCCTGTTACTTGTGAATATCCCCACTCCCGCCTGAGCAGACATTGCAGGTGCTACTCCTGACATGAAGAGTTTCCACCCATCTAAAAGGTCCACCCGTCTAGAACCTATTTGCTTTGTTGAGAAGATACCAACTATATCTAGTCGATATTAAGTAGCCTCCCCAATAAGCTCAAGGTCTCAGATCTCCCTCACCGCGAGAAGGTCAGCTTTTGGGGCCTTGGTATCTTTTATTTATTTTTAAGCATTCCAAATACAGGGTTTTTCAATAAGAGCGCTATAAAAGTTTTTTTAAATAAAACAAAAACGGTTTTGGATATCAATGAAATTTTTTATTCCTGTGAAAGTACGTTCGATTCCATTATGTATGGAACTCGATTTCTTTTGCATGGCCACCACGGGCACGCTTGCAGAAGTCCAGACGCTGAACCCAATTTTCAACGGTTTTCAAGCATAAATCGGCCGATACTGCTGCAATTTCACGTTCGATATTCGTACGAAATTCATCAATCGTCGCTGGCTTGTTGGCATAGACCAAAGACTTGACGTAGCCCCACAGGAAATAGTCTAACGGCGTCAAATCGCACGACCGAGGCGGCCAAGCGACTGGACCATTTCGTGAGATAACACGTTCTCCAAACTTGGTTTCCAATAAATTGATTGTGACATTCGCTGTGTGGCTTGTGGCGCCGTCCTGTTGGAACCACATGTCCTCCAGGTCCATATCATCCAATTGGGGCCAAAAATATTCGGTTATCATTGAACGGTAGCGATCCCCATTCACAGTAACGTGCCGGTCTTGATCATCACGGAAGAATTACGGCCCAATGACGCCGCCGGCCCATAAACCACACCAAACCGTAATTTTTTCGGGATGTAATGATGACTCATGGAGTACGTGTGGATTGCTGCCTGACCAATACCGCATATTTTGTTCATGGACGAAGCCATCCAGCCAGAAATTATGACGACCATAAATTGGACGTAGCGCTCTTAACGTTGAGGCCACTGACTCCGAATTTCGGTAGTAAATTTTAATAATTTCGACTCGTTGTTGGCTCGTATATCTTTCCATCATGAAATGGCAAACCTTACTGAAGAGAAATGTCAAAAAACCGCAACAAAAATATGGCGTCGTTTGCTGTCCCTGTCGCTCTACTTTTGTAGCGTCCCTTTTGAAAAACCCTTTATTTTCTTCCCAGTAAATAACTGCTCTCCAATAACAAAAAACTCCTTATTTAAGTGCATTTGTTCTTCACTTTACCACAGTCAAAACACGAATGAAACTTGGCGAAATCGCTCTGCCATAAACACTCAATCGCTTGCGAATTCGCTAGTAGCGATGTCGTTTGCAATCGCCCGAAAAGCTGTCGCATCGCGCGACGCGAATACGCTTCGCCATAAACACAGCCTAATAGTCGGAGAGCTGGTGAACGTTTTGGTCACGTCATTTGTGCCAAGGAAATTTATATATTTTTTTGTTGAACTGGAGTTAATGATCACAAAAATCGACGTCTGGCTGTATTCTGCTGGTGCGTTTGGAGCGGGTGGAGGGGTAAAGTTGTCAAAAAAAGGGACACGGTTACGTCACACGATTTGTTTGCATTGTTTGCCCGATCCTCAAGAAAGGAGACCCTCTGAACTGCGCCAACTACAGAGGCATCAGTCTTCTTAACATCGCTTACAAGATCTTATCTGCCGTGTTGTGTGAACACCTGAAGCCGTTCGTCAACAACCTGATCGGTCCATATCAATTTGGTTTCAGGCCAGGAAAGTCCCCCATCGACCAAATATTCATACTGCGGCAGATCTTGGAAAAAAACCCAGGAACTTCAAATCGATACCCACCACCTCTTCATCGATTTTAAGGCCGCGTATACCAGCATCTATAGAGACGAGCTATACAGACCTATGTCTAGTTTTGGCATCCCTGGCAAACTCGTGCAGGATGACGATGGAGAATGCACGCTGCTCCATCAAGGTCGGTCAAAACCTCACCGAGACCTTTGATGTCAAAAAAGGATTTCGACAAGGCGACGCGCTGTCATGCGACTTCTTCAACATCGTTCTTGAAAGAGTTGTGCAAAACTCACGCGCCAACACCAGAGGCACAATCTTTCAAAAGTCCGTCCAATTACTCGGATACGCCGATGACATTGACATAATCGGAAGAACGCAGCTTGATGTCACTGGTGCGTTTGTGAGTATCGAGACGAAGGCGGCGAAGATGGGTTTAGCGGTCAATGAGGGCAAGACAAAGTATATGCTGTCAACAAGAAAGGACACCCAACACCGACGTCTCGGACAGAACGCCTCTATAGACAGCTATAACCTTGAGGTAGTTAACGACTTTGTCTACCTAGTCTCCGCTAGAAATTCAGACAATGACACCAGCGCTGAGATTAAACGAAGAATAACTCTTGCCAATCGCTGTTTCTTTGGGCTAAGAAGGCAATTGAGTAGCAAAGCCCTCTCTCGAACAAGTAAGATGACCCTGTATACGACCTTAATCGTCCCAGTCTTGCTCTACGGCGCAAAGCGGATGGCTTATCCTTAAGCCTCACAATGCGAACCGTTCCTCGCCACGCTTGCGCTATAACATCCAATCCACGTACACAATGAGAAGGAGAGGTGACAAAAAGCAGCCCTGGCGAAGGCCAACGCTCGCAGTAAAACATGTTTATGTAACAGCATTCACCCGAACACTTCTCCTACAACTTCTCAGAAAGTTTTTTTTTATTTTTTTTCCGATGTGAAATGGCCTCCTAAACACGAAAATCCAAGTCTCAGTTTGCGGAGATTGTTATTAACAAAGTTATTAGCAAATAAAGTTTTTGAAAGCCCCTCTAAACTCGACAATTTGCGGGGTAAATTCACTGTCAAATACACCACGATTTCCACTTAAGAACATCACAATAATTGTTTTAAGTCCGTTTAATAATGTTAAACAATCAGAAATAACCGAAATTGGAAATACATAGAAAAAATAATCAAATTGTTTTAAAGTGACAGCGGAAAACAGCTGATAAATACAAAAAGGCAAAAACGCCTGACAGTAGGTCTGTTCCTTTACTTTTTCAAGTAAACCAAAGCTACGAAAAACTGCCTAATCCTGTTCCACAACACGAAAATTTGGCAAAAGAGAGAGGCCACGAGAGAGCAAATCACTTCCCCTCAACTGAGAGAGCTACGAGTTTCAGCCCAAGAAAATTCTTTGGGCAACTTTTGTAACACAGCTAACAGCTGATCTTATGACAGTTGAGATAGATTTCTGTTATTTTTCATTTAAATTTTCATACTTGTTTTGGTTTTGCATTTGACCTTCGTGTCAAGCAGCCTTGACTTACAAAAAAGCGTTCCTTTACTTTTTCTTAATTTCTGCATTCTCTGAGAGAATTTATCCCCAGTCCTCCAAATTTGAAAAATAACTTGAAGCTACTTGAAAAGTAAAGGAACAGACCTAATAATGCACAAAATGCTATTACGAAATTCAATTCCTTTAACTTTTCTGTGGCAATACTGCACACATCTTAAAGAATGAAATGAGATAAACACATACTAGGTCTGTTCCTTTACTTTGGTTTACTTGAAAAGGTAAAGGAACAGACCTATTATGAAAAGAAGAAAATAGCGAATTTTGTTTGATTATTTGCAGAGCTTTGCAAACAGAATATTGAGAAGCAGAATCTTTTTCCATTTGGAATTTGAGAAAATAATAGTTCAAAATTCGCGCGATTTCCACTTAAGAACATCACAATAATTGTTTTAAGTCCGTTTAATAATGTTAAACTTTTACACTGCCTATTTTGACTTTGAATAGAACTTTACAACTGCATGACATTTGCACTTTGGGACTTGTTGCCTCTTTGCCTGCTTAAATTGGGCTGGCGATCAGTGACCAGTTACAAAAACAGTCCCTGTGTTTGGTTGGCAACATTTGTTTTCAAAAGGTGAATGAGATAGTTCGCCAACCGTAATACCCCGCCAGGAGTAAATCGCCAGGGAGTTCACTTCTAGGTGAACGTTTGATTCGCTACTCGTAATACTGGGGATAATAATGGTCAAAATAAAGCAACGTACATATGTATGCACACATGTATAATAATTTATTCCACAATATAAATTAGTATATTATAGGTATATGTATGTAACTCATCCTCTCAATAAATTAGCACACACAAAAATATCCTAAAATCGTATATTCCAGCGATATTTTAATTTAGATGTAGCAGATTTTTCGTTAAAATATTCTCGGCCGAAAAGAGTATACTCCTGATTGGGAAGAGACATTTCCTCGTTTTATTTTTACTATTATTTAAGGAGCATTCTGCTCTGTTTCCATTTTTTTCATTTTTTCCTGCACATTAGCCAAGGTTTCTTTTAGTTCGGCACAATTTTTTACCATAGCATCGAGTTTATCAGTTTTATTTGTGTCCTTTAATTGCGAAGGAACCGCTTGCTCTGGTACTATGTTTTGTATATTTGGACATTCGATTTTATTTTCGGCTAGAATTTTGTATAAAACTGTTCTTTCCGAGTGTAGGGTTCTTAATAGTTTTTGTAATTGTTCCATTTGTTTGGCGGACCTTCTAGCATTAATTTCCTTTTCGCTTCGCTCTGCGACAAGTTCCATTAAGGTCTTATTGCATTTATCGTATTTATTCTTCCACTCAAATAATTCCTTTTCTAATCGTCGGCTACCTTTTGACATCTGAAAAAAAATTAAATTTAAATTATAAATTAGGCGTTGGTTATTACAGATTGTCATATGCGTCTCTTTATAGCCGAATACGAAATAAGCAATAAACAGGGATATTCTTTACGATATAAACTTATTATAATAAACATTTCTACTCACCGTTTCGATTTCGCTCTTGTATTTGTCGAACATATCATTGGATTTTTGCATTGCATTTTGGAATATGTCATATTTGTTAGAATATAGGTTAAGCTGCTCCTTAAGGACTAGTTCTCGTTCTTGAATGCCCTTTAAAACAGTCTGTGTATTCAACAATTTATTGGTGATGTCTTCTTTTTCCCTGTAATTTTTTTTTCTCTTTAATAGTTCTCAAAATAAGTTTAACAGTCCAGTGGCTGTACTGAAGTGAATGAGATTTAATAAAAGTGTTAACTGAGAAGCGTGAAAAACCCAGTTCGTCAGCAATTAAATAGTTACAATCACGTTTTTTCCGCAGTTCAAATGATAGCAGATAACAGGCACCAGGGGGTCAATTCCCGATCTGTGAAGCTGCGAAGTGATACATTTTTTCACATCTTCACGCTTAAGGCTGTGTTTATTAACGATTAATTACATGCCTACATATGGAGGTGTTTATGGCGAAGCAATTTAGTGAAAAGCGAATTAAGCGACAGCAAGCGACGGCGAGTGACTGTGGGCGATGAGAATCTATAATCAAAATATTTTGAATCAGTTTAGCGAATCGCTCCGTACAGAACGGATAAATTTACTGAACTTGTGCGTCAAAGGCATTGTTTGTGGAATATTCGCCCTTCCGAAGATATGGCAAACGATATACATACTCAAAAGTTTCACTGTTCATACGATGTTCGATGATATTGAACTTCCTTTCTCTGAGGCGGCGGATGGTCTCCCACCGTATACGTGCCACCAGCCTTGGTTTACGCTTTGGTAGGAAAGGTACTTTATCGTTGAGATACAATTTGTACAACAGCAGGTGGTGATCAGTTCACAGTTCAGCCCCTCTCAAAACACGAATATTACAAACCATACTTTTAACACACTATGGTAGTACGAAGAAGTCTGTCAGCGATTTCTGCTGAAGACTTTAACGGTACCATCTATATGCTTTAAGATCACAACAATGGTATTCACTCCAGTACTCTGCCTTCCAGCCTGTTACTTGTGAATATCCCCACTCCCGCCTGAGCAGACATTGCAGGTGCTACTCCTGACATGAAGAGTTTCCAACCATCTAAAAGGTCCACCCGTCTAGAACCTATTTGCTTTGTTGAGAAGATACCAACTATATCTAGTCGATATTAAGTAGCCTCCCCAATAAGCTCAAGGTCTCAGATCTCCCTCACCGCGAGGAGGTCAGCTTTTGGGGCCTTGGTATCTTTTATTTATTTTTAAGCATTCCAAATATTTTCTTCCCAGTAAATAACTGCTCTCCAATAACAAAAAACTCCTTATTTAAGTGCATTTGTTCATTTGTTCTTCACTTTACCACAGTCAAAACACGAATGAAACTTGGCGAAATCGCTCTGCCATAAACACTCAATCGCTTGCGATTTCGCTAGTAGCGATGTCGTTTGCAATCGCCCGAAAAGCTGTCGCATCGCGCGACGCGAATACGCTTCGCCATAAACACAGCCTAATAGTCGGAGAGCTGGTGAACGTTTTGGTCACGTAATTTGTGCCAAGGAAATTTATACATTTTTTTGTTGAACTGGAGTTAATGATCACAAAAATCGACGTCTGGCTGTATTCTGCTGGTGCGTTTGGAGCGGGTGGAGGGGTAAAGTTGTCAAAAAAAGGGACACGGTTACGTCACACGATTTGTTTGCATTGTTTGCCCGATCCTCAAGAAAGGAGACCCTCTGACCTGCGCCAACTACAGAGGCATCAGTCTTCTTAACATCGCTTACAAGATCTTATCTGCCGTGTTGTGTGAACACCTGAAGCCGTTCGTCAACAACCTGATCGGTCCATATCAGTTTGGTTTCAGGCCAGGAAAGTCCCCCATCGACCAAATATTCACACTGCGGCAGATCTTGGAAAAAAACCCAGGAACTTCAAATCGATACCCACCACCTCTTCATCGATTTTAAGGCCGCGTATACCAGCATCTATAGAGACGAGCTATACAGACCTATGTCTAGTTTTGGCATCCCTGGCAAACTCGTGCAGGATGACGATGGAGAATGCACGCTGCTCCATCAAGGTCGGTCAAAACCTCACCGAGACCTTTGATGTCAAAAAAGGATTTCGACAAGGCGACGCGCTGTCATGCGACTTCTTCAACATCGTTCTTGAAAGAGTTGTGCAAAACTCACGCGCCAACACCAGAGGCACAATCTTTCAAAAGTCCGTCCAATTACTCGGATACGCCGATGACATTGACATAATCGGAAGAACGCAGCTTGATGTCACTGGTGCGTTTGTGAGTATCGAGACGAAGGCGGCGAAGATGGGTTTAGCGGTCAATGAGGGCAAGACAAAGTATATGCTGTCAAAAAGAAAGGACACCCAACACCGACGTCTCGGACAGAACGCCTCTATAGACAGCTATAACCTTGAGGTAGTTAACGACTTTGTCTACCTAGTCTCCGCTAGAAATTCAGACAATGACACCAGCGCTGAGATTAAACGAAGAATAACTCTTGCCAATCGCTGTTTCTTTGGGCTAAGAAGGTAATTGAGTAGCAAAGCCCTCTCTCGAACAAGTAAGATGACCCTGTATACGACCTTAATCGTCCCAGTCTTGCTCTACGGCGCAAAGCGGATGGCTTATCCTTAAGCCTCACAATGCGAACCGTTCCTCGCCACGCTTGCGCTATAACATCCAATCCACGTACACAATGAGAAGGAGAGGTGACAAAAAGCAGCCCTGGCGAAGGCCAACGCTCGCAGTAAAACATGTTTATGTAACAGCATTCACCCGAACACTTCTCCTACAACTTCTCAGAAAGTTTTTTTTTATTTTTTTTCCGATGTGAAATGGCCTCCTAAACACGAAAATCCAAGTCTCAGTTTGCGGAGATTGTTATTAACAAAGTTATTAACAAATAAAGTTTTTGAAAGCCCCTCTAAACTTGACAATTTGCGGGGTAAATTCACTGTCAAATTCACCACGATTTCCACTTAAGAACATCACAATAATTGTTTTAAGTCCGTTTAATAATGTTAAACAATCAGAAATAACCGAAATTGGAAATACATAGAAAAAATAATCAAACTGTTTTAAAGTGACAGCGGAAAACAGCTGATAAATACAAAAAGGCAAAAACGCCTGACAGTAGGTCTGTTCCTTTACTTTTTCAAGTAAACCAAAGCTACGAAAAACTGCCTAATCCTGTTCCACAACACGAAAATTTGGCAAAAGAGAGAGGCCACGAGAGAGCAAATCACTTCCCCTCAACTGAGAGAGCTACGAGTTTCAGCCCAAGAAAATTCTTTGGGCAACTTTTGTAACACAGCTAACAGCTGATCTTATGACAGTTGAGATAGATTTCTGTTATTTTTCATTTAAATTTTCATACTTGTTTTGGTTTTGCATTTGACCTTCGTGTCAAGCAGCCTTGACTTACAAAAAAGCGTTCCTTTACTTTTTCTTAATTTCTACATTCTCTGAGAGAATTTATCCCCAGTCCTCCAAATTTGAAAAATAACTTGAAGCTACTTGAAAAGTAAAGGAACAGACCTAATAATGCACAAAATGCTATTACGAAATTCAATTCCTTTAACTTTTCTGGGGCAATACTGCACACATCTTAAGGAATGAAATGAGATAAACACATACTAGGTCTGTTCCTTTACTTTGGTTTACTTGAAAAAGTAAAGGAACAGACCTATTATGAAAAGAAGAAAATAGCGAATTTTGTTTGATTATTTGCAGAGCTTTGCAAACAGAATATTGAGAAGCAGAATCTTTTTCCATTTGGAATTTGAGAAAATAATAGTTCAAAATTCGCGCGATTTCCACTTAAGAACATCACAATAATTGTTTTAAGTCCGTTTAATAATGTTAAACTTTTACACTGCCTATTTTGACTTTGAATAG
The DNA here is from genome assembly GCA_917880715.2 of Matsumyia berberina. Taxonomy (NCBI): domain Eukaryota; kingdom Metazoa; phylum Arthropoda; class Insecta; order Diptera; family Syrphidae; genus Matsumyia; species Matsumyia berberina. The sequence continues at coordinate 89,285,673 of OU862872.1, forward strand.
ATCTTTACAACTGCATGACATTTGCACTTTGGGACTTGTTGCCTCTTTGCCTGCTTAAATTGGGCTGGCAATCAGTGACCAGTTACAAAAACAGTCCCTGTGTTTGGTTGGCAACATTTGTTTTCAAAAGGTGAATGAGATAGTTCGCCAACCGTAATACCCCGCCAGGAGTAAATCGCCAGGGAGTTCACTTCTAGGTGAACGTTTGATTCGCTACTCGTAATACTGGGGATAATAATGGTCAAAATAAAGCAACGTACATATGTATGCACACATGTATAATAATTTATTCCACAATATAAATTAGTATATTATAGGTATATGTATGTAACTCATCCTCTCAATAAATTAGCACACACAAAAATATCCTAAAATCGTATATTCCAGCGATATTTTAATTTAGATGTAGCAGATTTTTCGTTAAAATATTCTCGGCCGAAAAGAGTATACTCCTGATTGGGAAGAGACATTTCCTCGTTTTATTTTTACTATTATTTAAGGAGCATTCTGCTCTGTTTCCATTTTTTTCATTTTTTCCTGCACATTAGCCAAGGTTTCTTTTAGTTCGGCACAATTTTTTACCATAGCATCGAGTTTATCAGTTTTATTTGTGTCCTTTAATTGCAAAGGAACCGCTTGCTCTGGTACTATGTTTTGTATATTTGGACATTCGATTTTATTTTCGGCTAGAATTTTGTATAAAACTGTTCTTTCCGAGTGTAGGGTTCTTAATAGTTTTTGTAATTGTTCCATTTGTTTGGCGGACCTTCTAGCATTAATTTCCTTTTCGCTTCGCTCTGCGACAAGTTCCATTAAGGTCTTATTGCATTTATCGTATTTATTCTTCCACTCAAATAATTCCTTTTCTAATCGTCGGCTACCTTTTGACATCTGAAAAAAAATTAAATTTAAATTATAAATTAGGCGTTGGTTATTACAGATTGTCATATGCGTCTCTTTATAGCCGAATACGAAATAAGCAATAAACAGGGATATTCTTTACGATATAAACTTATTATAATAAACATTTCTACTCACCGTTTCGATTTCGCTCTTGTATTTGTCGAACATATCATTGGATTTTTGCATTGCATTTTGGAATATGTCATATTTGTTAGAATATAGGTTAAGCTGCTCCTTAAGGACTAGTTCTCGTTCTTGAATGTCCTTTAAAACAGTCTGTGTATTCAACAATTTATTGGTGATGTCTTCTTTTTCCCTGTAATTTTTTTTTCTCTTTAATAGTTCTCAAAATAAGTTTAACAGTCCAGTGGCTGTACTGAAGTGAATGAGATTTAATAAAAGTGTTAACTGAGAAGCGTGAAAAACCCAGTTCGTCAGCAATTAAATAGTTACAATCACGTTTTTCCGCAGTTTAAATGACAACAGATAACAGGCACCAGGGGCTCAATTCCCGATCTGTGAAGCTGCGAAGTGATACATTTTTTCACATCTTCACGCTTAAGGCTGTGTTTATGACGAAACGTATTCGCGTCGCACGACACGACGCGATTCGCTGTTAACGATTAATTACATGCCTACATATTTAGGTGTTTATGGCGAAGCAATTTAGTGAAAAGCGAATTAAGCGACAGCAAGCGACGGCGAGCGACTGTGGGCGATGAGAATCTATAATCAAAATATTTTGAATCAGTTTAGCGAATCGCTCCGTACAGAACGGATAAATTTACTGAACTTGTGCGTCAAAGGCATTGTTTGTGGAATATTCGCCCTTCCGAAGATATGGCAAACGATATACATACTCAAAAGTTTCACTGTTCATACGATGTTCGATGATATTGAACTTCCTTTCTCTGAGGCGGCGGATGATCTCCCACCGTATACGTGTCACCAGCCTTGGCTTACGCTTTGCTAGGAAAGGTACTTTATCGTTGAGATACAATTTGTACAACAGCAGGTGGTGATCAGTTCACAGTTCAGCCCCTCTCAAAACACGAAAGTTACAAACCATACTTTTAACACACTATGGTAGTACGAAGAAGTCTATCAGCGATTTTTGCTGAAGACTTTAACGGTACCATCTATATGCTTTAAGATCACAACAATGGTATTCACTCCAGTACTCTGCCTTCCAGCCTGTTACTTGTGAATATCCCCACTCCCGCCTGAGCAGACATTGCAGGTGCTACTCCTGACATGAAGAGTTTCCACCCATCTAAAAGGTCCACCCGTCTAGAACCTATTTGCTTTGTTGAGAAGATACCAACTATATCTAGTCGATATTAAGTAGCCTCCCCAATAAGCTCAAGGTCTCAGATCTCCCTCACCGCGAGGAGGTCAGCTTTTGGGGCCTTGGTATCTTTTATTTATTTTTAAGCATTCCAAATATTTTCTTCCCAGTAAATAACTGCTCTCCAATAACAAAAAACTCCTTATTTAAGTGCATTTGTTCTTCACTTTACCACAGTCAAAACACGAATGAAACTTGGCGAAATCGCTCTGCCATAAACACTCAATCGCTTGCGATTTCGCTAGTAGCGATGTCGTTTGCAATCGCCCGAAAAGCTGTCGCATCGCGCGACGCGAATACGCTTCGCCATAAACACAGTCTAATAGTCGGAGAGCTGGTGAACGTTTTGGTCACGTCATTTGTGCCAAGGAAATTTATATATTTTTTTGTTGAACTGGAGTTAATGATCACAAAAATCGACGTCTGGCTGTATTCTGCTGGTGCGTTTGGAGCGGGTGGAGGGGTAAAGTTGCCAAAAAAAGGGACACGGTTACTTCACACGATTTGTTTGCATTGTTTGCCCGATCCTCAAGAAAGGAGACCCTCTGAACTGCGCCAACTACAGAGGCATCAGTCTTCTTAACATCGCTTACAAGATCTTATCTGCCGTGTTGTGTGAACACCTGAAGCCGTTCGTCAACAACCTGATCGGTCCATATCAGTTTGGTTTCAGGCCAGGAAAGTCCCCCATCGACCAAATATTCACACTGCGGCAGATCTTGGAAAAAAACCCAGGAACTTCAAATCGATACCCACCACCTCTTCATCGATTTTAAGGCCGCGTATACCAGCATCTATAGAGACGAGCTATACAGACCTATGTCTAGTTTTGGCATCCCTGGCAAACTCGTGCAGGATGACGATGGAGAATGCACGCTGCTCCATCAAGGTCGGTCAAAACCTCACCGAGACCTTTGATGTCAAAAAAGGATTTCGACAAGGCGACGCGCTGTCATGCGACTTCTTCAACATCGTTCTTGAAAGAGTTGTGCAAAACTCACGCGCCAACACCAGAGGCACAATCTTTCAAAAGTCCGTCCAATTACTCGGATACGCCGATGACATTGACATAATCGGAAGAACGCAGCGTGATGTCACTGGTGCGTTTGTGAGTATCGAGACGAAGGCGGCGAAGATGGGTTTAGCGGTCAATGAGGGCAAGACAAAGTATATGCTGTCAACAAGAAAGGACACCCAACACCGACGTCTCGGACAGAACGCCACTATAGACAGCTATAACCTTGAGGTAGTTAAGGACTTTGTCTACCTAGTCTCCGCTAGAAATTCAGACAATGACACCAGCGCTGAGATTAAACGAAGAATAACTCTTGCCAATCGCTGTTTCTTTGGGCTAAGAAGGCAATTGAGTAGCAAAGCCCTCTCTCGAACAACTAAGGTGACCCTCTATAAGTCCTTAATCGTCCCAGTCCTGCTCTACTGCGCAGAGGCATGGACTCTTTCTAAAGCGGATGAGTTTGCTCTTGGCTGTTTCGAGAGGAAAATTCTTCGGGTGATCTTTGATCCCGTCTGCATAGACGGGGAGTGGAGGAGGAGATACAACGACGAACTGTACGGGCTGTACAGCGGCATCGACTTAGCCAGAAGTGTGAAGGTCCAACGACTGAGGTGGCTGGGTCATGTAGAGCGGATGGACACAAATGCTCCAGCTCGGAAAATCTTCGAATCCACACCCGAGGGTCAGCGCAGTAGAGGAAGACCGCGACTCAGGTGGCGTACACAAGTGGAAGGGGACCTCAACCAACTTGGCGTGCGAAACTGGAAGCAGCTGGCTAAAGATCGAGCTGGCTAGAGAAACTTGTTGGTTGAGGCCCAGGACCACCCCGGTCTGTAGCGCCACCTTAAGTAAGTAAGTAAGTAAGCTGATACCCGCGACTACGCCCGCGTGGAAAGGCGTCACATTACACCCTACATACTTCCCCGGGTTTCGAGCCATTTATGATTAGGTATAGACTTTCAATTTCTCATATTAATTCTTTAAGGCGTCCATTTAAACAACTTTCCTGGTTTTTCTTTCTGGCTCGGAGATGACCAGGCTATCTGGTGAATTGATTCTGAGCGCGCTATGGGAGAAACAGTTACTCCTTAGATCCACATTGTCCACTTTCAAGCTCTGTCCCTGGATCTTATTGTTTATGGCGTATCAAATCTCAATATTTGTGTTAAATTTCAAATAAATCCGACAACAACAAAAAATATTTCCATGAAATACATATGTACATACATATACAGATATCGTGATGAGTGCAGAAAGGCAGCACAAAGAAAAATTAAAAAAACTACTCTTGTACAACTGGGCAAAACAAAAACAACACACGATCACCAAACGATATGTGCCGCTGACTACGGCAAAACTTTAACGTTATGTATCTTGGCCCACAAAAACGGTAAAACACGTGTTTAATTATTTCTGTTCTAGAATATACCCATCAAATTTCAATTCCAAAATCCAATTTAATTTTTTTTTTTCATACAAACTTGAACCACCCTGTGACTCGCTGTAAAAGCTGAGTTTCAAAAAATCCCTTCTTAGTGGGTGTTTAAGCCACAAAAGGAAACTACTGTCCAAATTCCAAGTTTCTAGCACCAGCGGCTTGGGCTGTGCGTCTATCTCTGGGTCAGTCAGTCAGTCAGGACAAAGAGTTTTATATATATAGATAATATTGATAAAGATATTTACAATAAATTATTAATATGAAAAGACAAAGAGTTTTATACATATTCTCTGACAATACAATATTATTCCTGTTCGCAGAATGAGTTGGCTGTGATAAAAAAATTATCATGTGAAAAAATTTTGACGTTTGATCTCACTTTTTGACAGATCGAGAATCGGGTTAAGGGTGAATAATATTCACCCTTAACATATTATGTGAAAAAATGTATTGCTTCAGAGATCGGGAATTAACACCCAAGAAACACTTTTTCATCTGCAAAAATAGGACCAACATCCAAATTATTAAAAAGAAAGCATATATGTATGTATGTACTTAACAAAAAAAAATTTAAGCTAATTGTTTTCTCCATGTAAGCGAACCATATCTAATCTTTTATGTAATATTATTTCAACTTTGTAATTATCATTTGAATTTGTTAAATTGGTACTTAATAATATCTATAATTGTTATCTTAATCTATAGGAGAAACTCTGTTTGACAATAAAGACTAACAAATTTTGTAATCCATCCTAAGAGATGCCCCCTCGTGCAGCTGACCTCCTCGCGGTGGGGGGCGGGCAACATGTCTGGGAAGCGCACTGCCCAGATATGGCTAACGAAGCGCAACCCCCAATGATGACAAGAAGGAGACACATTGCCTCGGATATTGCCAAGCCTGCTATGCCAGGGCGCCCTTCGGAGCCAGGCCTAGATGGTGGCAGCATGCAAGCGTCTGGTGGTCGGCTTGTCCCGCTCAGCAGCCGGTCGAGTTCAACCCGAAACGGCTACGAGCTTCCCGGCAATGGTCTCGCAAACCATTACGGTGGTCAAAGGGGAGATGCGCTATGCCCCGAGGGGGGCATAAGTAGACTTTCGGCTTTTCGACAACGGCATTGACTTAGGATAGGCACATGGAACATTTCTTCGCTTACAGGAAAAGACCTTGAGCTCATTGGGGAGGCTACTAAATATCGACTAGATATAATAGAACTTTACAACTGCATGACATTTGCACTTTGGGACTTGTTGCCTCTTTGCCTGCTTAAATTGGGCTGGCGATCAGTGACCAGTTACAAAAACAGTCCCTGTGTTTGGTTGGCAACATTTGTTTTCAAAAGGTGAATGAGATAGTTCGCCAACCGTAATACCCCGCCAGGAGTAAATCGCCAGGGAGTTCACTTCTAGGTGAACGTTTGATTCGCTACTCGTAATACTGGGGATAATAATGGTCAAAATAAAGCAACGTACATATGTATGCACACATGTATAATAATTTATTCCACAATATAAATTAGTATATTATAGGTATATGTATGTAACTCATCCTCTCAATAAATTAGCACACACAAAAATATCCTAAAATCGTATATTCCAGCGATATTTTAATTTAGATGTAGCAGATTTTTCGTTAAAATATTCTCGGCCGAAAAGAGTATACTCCTGATTGGGAAGAGACATTTCCTCGTTTTATTTTTACTATTATTTAAGGAGCATTCTGCTCTGTTTCCATTTTTTTCATTTTTTCCTGCACATTAGCCAAGGTTTCTTTTAGTTCGGCACAATTTTTTACCATAGCATCGAGTTTATCAGTTTTATTTGTGTCCTTTAATTGCGAAGGAACTTGCTCTGGTACTATGTTTTGTATATTTGGACATTCGATTTTATTTTCGGCTAGAATTTTGTATAAAACTGTTCTTTCCGAGTGTAGGGTTCTTAATAGTTTTTGTAATTGTTCCATTTGTTTGGCGGACCTTCTAGCATTAATTTCCTTTTCGCTTCGCTCTGCGACAATTTCCATTAAGGTCTTATTGCATTTATCGTATTTATTCTTCCACTCAAATAATTCCTTTTCTAATCGTCGGCTACCTTTTGACATCTGAAAAAAAATTAAATTTAAATTATAAATTAGGCGTTGGTTATTACAGATTGTCATATGCGTCTCTTTATAGCCGAATACGAAATAAGCAATAAACAGGGATATTCTTTACGATATAAACTTATTATAATAAACATTTCTACTCACCGTTTCGATTTCGCTCTTGTATTTGTCGAACATATCATTGGATTTTTGCATTGCATTTTGGAATATGTCATATTTGTTAGAATATAGGTTAAGCTGCTCCTTAAGGACTAGTTCTCGTTCTTGAATGTCCTTTAAAACAGTCTGTGTATTCAACAATTTATTGGTGATGTCTTCTTTTTCCCTGTAATTTTTTTTTCTCTTTAATAGTTCTCAAAATAAGTTTAACAGTCCAGTGGCTGTACTGAAGTGAATGAGATTTAATAAAAGTGTTAACTGAGAAGCGTGAAAAACCCAGTTCGTCAGCAATTAAATAGTTACAATCACGTTTTTCCGCAGTTTAAATGACAACAGAAAACAGGCATCAGGGGCTCAATTCCCGATCTGTGAAGCTGCGAAGTGATACATATTTTCACATCTTCACCCCCTTCGGGATAGGGGCTTGAATAGAATATACCCGAGGTAAGGTATGCCTGTCGTAAAAGGCGACTGAAATCCAAATCGTTTAAACTTTTCACAAAAGTTATTTAAAAAATGTATGCAATGAACAAAACAAAAGATTTTAATACCCCAGGTGGTACGCCATGTAAACTGGTAAATCCACCCTTCTCGGAGGTCGGTCCCACGGATTCTGGGGGGGACCATTTGTTGCTCATCGATAACCCTTTTGGAAAAGGTAAGAGGGTAGAGAGAACACCCCCATCTCATACAATAGACGAAAACAAAAACCTAAAGGCTAAATATTCTAAAGCCTGCGAAGAAAGAGATGGATTTAAGCAACTAAGCGAGACATTAATTAAAGAAATTGATAGTTTAAAGCAAGAGTTGCAAATGTTGAAACAACAGATCAACAGTGAAAATATAGAAAAAGCTAAAGTTGTAGAGTTTTCAACTGATGAAGAAGAGCTACTTAGAGAGACAGAAGGGAAACTTAAAAACGGGAACAAAAATAAAAAAAGGAAAATGAGTTCATCACCAAAAATCTCATCTCCGAAAGAAACCTACCAAGTTACGGAATATGTCTCAAACAAAGAAAATATAACTCAAAAGTCAGCCAAACCTCCACCAATTATTGCACTGCAAATAACTAAGTATGAAAGCTTAGTTAGGTTAATGAAGGAAAATAAAATTAAAGCTAATACAGCGTTATTAAATAGTAATGACATTAAAATTAATGTAGCTGAAGAGGAGTCCTATAGGAAACTTACAAAATTACTTAACCAAAAAAGGGTGCAATGGTACTCTTATGAAAGCAAACTAACAAGACCAATTAAGGTTATTGTAAAAAAATTACACTTTTCTTGCTCACCAGAGAATATAGTAGCAGATCTAAAAAGGAAAAACTTTAAGATACTGGAAGCTGTCAATATGCTAAAATTTAAAAGCAAAGTACCGCTTCCAGTGTTTATGCTTTCTTTTGAGCACGATGAAAACATCAAAAAGATATACGAGATATCCTTGGAATGAAGGTAGAGATTCATGCTATGAGGAAATCAAAATTAGTCCCGCAGTGCAAGAACTGCCAAAAGTATGGACATACACACAAGTACTGCAGCTCTCACCCAAGATGCGTTAAGTGTGCAGGAAATGACCATACGAAAGACTGTATGAAGAAAAAAGAGGAACCAGCAAAGTGTGCCAACTGCAACGAAAAGCATCCAGCCAACTATAGAGGCTGCTTGGTTGCAAAACAGATTCAACTGGCAAAAAACAAAAAATATAAACAAACACAACCAAACTCAAAAAAGGACGAACCTAAAAGAATAAAGGACGTGCAACCGAGAACACCAATAGAAGTACCCAAAGGCCAAAAAAATATCAAAAAGGACGTAAGACCAAAGACAGGGACGGGTACAGAAATGACATATGCTCAGGCTGAATTAAAAAACGCAGAAAAAACAATAAACACAACAGAAGTAAAATCAAATGTTAGTATGGAAACTTTCATGCAAAAAATCCTAAACAGAATGGAAAATATGGAAAAAAGTAATAAAGCTATACTAGAAAGAATATTATTCCTTGAGAGGAAAAGCAGCAATAAAAAGGCTGCACACAAAAGGCAAACATGATGGATAACATAAAAATTCTAGAATGGAATGCTAATGGTATCGAGAATCGTAAGGAAGAAATTCAAGTAATTCTCGACATGAACCAAATAGATATATGTCTTGTCTCAGAGACACACTTTAAGACCCAGACAAATTTCAAACTGCAAGGGTACGAACTATATCACTCACCACATCCCCATAATTCGGCTAAATGCGGGGCTGCAGTTATAATAAAACAGACGATCGATCACCATATAGAAGCTAAATTCCAATCATGTGCGATTCAAGGAATATCTATAAATATAAAAACGAAAATTGGGCAAATATCAGTTGCATCAATTTATTGCTCTCCCAGCTATAATCTAAAAAAAAAATGATTTTAGAAGTCTCTTCCGCATATTTCACAGTAGATATATCGCAGGTGGAGATTTTAATGCCAAAAACAAGTACTGGGGATCTAGATTGACAAATACTAGAGGAAGAGAACTATATGAAGTGATAAAAGAAACTGGCGGCAAATATCACTCAACGGGAAAACCTACCTATTGGCCAACAGATAGGAATAAAACCCCAGATCTTGTCGACTTTTTTGTAACAAAAAATATCTCGTCGAACAGTATAAAAGTAGAAGAAGGGCCAGATCTTGACTCAGATCATTCCACAATACTTTTGACACTTGGCGACAAAATCATTAACAAAGAGGATAGACCAAGACTAACTAATAAGCTGACTGATTGGAACTACTTCCGACAGAAACTTGAGGATAGTACTCATCTCTTAGAAACTATTGAAACAAAAGATCAATTGGAAGAGGCAGTACAAACACTTACAGTTAACATCCAAAAAGCTGCATGGGCTGCAACACCCATAACTAAAATCAAATTCCAACAAAACTCTTATCCAAACAAAATATGTGAAATTATTGCGGAGAAGAGAAGAGCTAGAAAACGTTGGCAACAAACAAGGGCGCCATGCGACAAAACAGTACTCAATAATCTAGTCGGTAAACTCAAAAGATCGGTGAGAGAACATAAAAATGAGTCTCTTAAAACCTATCTCTCCAGTCTTACGAATGACGCTAGTACCGAATACTCACTTTGGAAGGCAACGAAGAAAATGAAAAGGCCAATAGCACACATCCCACCGGTTAAAAACAAAGATGGTAACTGGGCAAAAAGTAACAAAGAAAAAGCGGATCTATTTGCTGAGTACCTGGAAGGCGTCTTCCAACCGTATGAAGACAAAGACTGCCAAGAAACGGAAGAAGTGTGTCAAGAGGAAAGACATATTCTACCAGTTACTGCGAAAGAAATTGCCAAAGAAATAAAAGAAGGGATTAATCCGAAAAAAGCCCCGGGATTTGATTTAATAACGGGAGAAATCCTTAAACAATTCCCAAAAAAAGGCTTGAAGAAACTAGCGCAGATTATAAATGCTGCATTCAGGATAAGGCATGTACCTAGCATGTGGAAAGTTGCAGAAGTAATTATGATACCGAAACCAGGCAAACCACCTAGTGAAGTCACCTCCTATCGCCCGATATCAATTCTACCTATGTTGTCCAAACTATTTGAAAAGATGATAATTAAACGTCTGCATAAAATAATCGAAGAAAAATCTCTAATCCCAAACCATCAATTCGGATTTAGAAATAATCACTCCACGATTGATCAAGTGCATAGAATAACTGATAAAATCGAAAAAGCATTTGAAGAAAAAAAGATATGCTCTACTATATTTCTCGATATAGCACAAGCTTTCGATAAAGTATGGCACAAGGGACTGATCCATAAATTGCAAAAACATCTTCCTAAGCAATACGCAGAAATTTTAGAATCTTATATATCACAGCGATATTTTAGAATTGAACAAGAAAATGAATACTCCACGTTGAGGGAAATAGAAGCTGGAGTACCACAAGGTAGTGTGCTAGGGCCTCTTTTATACCTTCTGTTTACTAGCGATCTGCCAGATAGTGATGGAACAACCGTGGCAACATTTGCAGATGATACTGCTATCCTTGCTGTTGGCGAAAATGTTGAAGAAGCGACAAAAAAGCTGCAGAAGGCTGTAAATAATATATCGAAATGGACCAAAAAGTGGCAAATTAAACTAAATGACCTAAAGTCTGTTCATATCAACTTTACGAATAAAAATGTTCAGCATATCCCAGTACTCATAAATGGTAATGAAGTAGATTATGCAAACACAGCCAAATATCTAGGGATGACCCTAGATGCAAAACTGCGCTGGAAAACGCATGTGAAGAAAAAAAGAGAAGAACTAAATATGCGCTACAATAAAATGTATTGGCTAATCGGGAAATACTCTTGTCTGTCCAACTACAATAAATTACTGCTTTATAAGCAAATATTAAAACCAGTATGGACCTACGGGCTTCAGTTGTGGGCATGCACATGCAAAACAAATTTACAAATCATACAAACATTCCAAAGTAAAGTACTACGTAACATAGTAAATGCACCTTGGTACATAAGAAACGCTGATCTACATAGAGACCTTAAAGTTGAAATGATTGAAGAGGAAGTAAAGAAAGTAGCCAATAGACATAGACTTAGGCTTTTCAGCCACGTTAACGTAGAAATGACAGAATTATTAAATACTGACAATCTGACTAGAAGATTAAGAAGAGTAAAACCTTTCGAACTAGCTAGTTAACCAAAAAAAAAATAAAAATTAAAATTAAGTAATTAAATAAATAAAACAATAGTTAACCGTCCACAGGCGATTAACATAATTAACACAATCCATTGAATACATATTTATGTATACGAAAGACAAATTGCTGATTAGTCTAACGACTAGGTGCAATAATTGGAAAGGCTGGCTTCTCCCCCACCTGTGATGAAATGCCAAGATGGCCGTACCGCAGGGATAAGGGGAAGAAGGGAGAAGGGGTTAGTGGGTAAAAATCCCACACTGTTACTGAGTACGGGCTCAGTTTCGTCTTTTGAAGATTACCACCTCCCAGCGCAAAAAAAAAAAAAAAATCTTCACGCTTAAGGCTGTGTTTATGAACGTATTCGCGTCGCACGACACGACGCGATTCGCTGTTAACGATTAATTACATGCCTACATATGGAGGTGTTTATGGCGAAGCAATTTAGTGAAAAGCGAATTAAGCGACAGCAAGCGACGTCGAGCGACTGTGGGCGATGAGAATCTATAATCAAAATATTTTGAATCAGTTTAGCGAATCGCTCCGTACAGTACGGATAAATTTACTGAACTTGTGCGTCAAAGGCATTGTTTGTGGAATATTCGCCCTTCCGAAGATATGGCAAACGATATACATACTCAAAAGTTTCACTGTTCATACGATGTTCGATGATATTGAACTTCCTTTCTCTGAGGCGGCGGATGGTCTCCCACCGTATACGTGTCACCAGCCTTGGTTTACGCTTTGGTAGGAAAGGTACTTTATCGTTGAGATACAATTTGTACAACAGCAGGTGGTGATCAGTTCACAGTTCAGCCCCTCTCAAAACACGAAAATTACAAACCATACTTTTAACACACTATGGTAGTACGAAGAAGTCTATCAGCGATTTTTGCTGAAGACTTTAACGGTACCATCTATATGCTTTAAGATCACAACAATGGTATTCACTCCAGTACTCTGCCTTCCAGCTTGTTACTTGTGAATATCCCCACTCCCGCCTGAGCAGACATTGCAGGTGCTACTCCTGACATGAAGAGTTTCCACCCATCTAAAAGGTCCACCCGTCTAGAACCTATTTGCTTTGTTGAGAAGATACCAACTATATCTAGTCGATATTAAGTAGCCTCCCCAATAAGCTCAAGGTCTCAGATCTCCCTCACCGCGAGGAGGTCAGCTTTTGGGGCCTTGGTATCTTTTATTTATTTTTAAGCATTCCAAATATTTTCTTCCCAGTAAATAACTGCTCTCCAATAACAAAAAACTCCTTATTTAAGTGCATTTGTTCTTCACTTTACCACAGTCAAAACACGAATGAAACTTGGCGAAATCGCTCTGCCATAAACACTCAATCGCTTGCGATTTCGCTAGTAGCGATGTCGTTTGCAATCGCCCGAAAAGCTGTCGCATCGCGCGACGCGAATACGCTTCGCCATAAACACAGTCTAATAGTCGGAGAGCTGGTGAACGTTTTGGTCACGTCATTTGTGCCAAGGAAATTTATATATTTTTTTGTTGAACTGGAGTTAATGATCACAAAAATCGACGTCTGGCTGTATTCTGCTGGTGCGTTTGGAGCGGGTGGAGGGGTAAAGTTGTCAAAAAAAGGGACACGGTTACGTCACACGATTTGTTTGCATTGTTTGCCCGATCCTCAAGAAAGGAGACCCTCTGAACTGCGCCAACTACAGAGGCATCAGTCTTCTTAACATCGCTTACAAGATCTTATCTGCCGTGTTGTGTGAACACCTGAAGCCGTTCGTCAACAACCTGATCGGTCCATATCAGTTTGGTTTCAGGCCAGGAAAGTCCCCCATCGACCAAATATTCACACTGCGGCAGATCTTGGAAAAAAACCCAGGAACTTCAAATCGATACCCACCACCTCTTCATCGATTTTAAGGCCGCGTATACCAGCATCTATAGAGACGAGCTATACAGACCTATGTCTAGTTTTGGCATCCCTGGCAAACTCGTGCAGGATGACGATGGAGAATGCACGCTGCTCCATCAAGGTCGGTCAAAACCTCACCGAGACCTTTGATGTCAAAAAAGGATTTCGACAAGGCGACGCGCTGTCATGCGACTTCTTCAACATCGTTCTTGAAAGAGTTGTGCAAAACTCACGCGCCAACACCAGAGGCACAATCTTTCAAAAGTCCGTCCAATTACTCGGATACGCCGATGACATTGACATAATCGGAAGAACGCAGAGTGATGTCACTGGTGCGTTTGTGAGTATCGAGACGAAGGCGGCGAAGATGGGTTTAGCGGTCAATGAGGGCAAGACAAAGTATATGCTGTCAACAAGAAAGGACACCCAACACCGACGTCTCGGACAGAACGCCACTATAGACAGCTATAACCTTGAGGTAGTTAAGGACTTTGTCTACCTAGTCTCCGCTAGAAATTCAGACAATGACACCAGCGCTGAGATTAAACGAAGAATAACTCTTGCCAATCGCTGTTTCTTTGGGCTAAGAAGGCAATTGAGTAGCAAAGCCCTCTCTCGAACAACTAAGGTGATCCTCTATAAGTCCTTAATCGTCCCAGTCCTGCTCTACGGCGCAGAGGCATGGACTCTTTCTAAAGCGGATGAGTTTGCTCTTGGCTGTTTCGAGAGGAAAATTCTTCGGGTGATCTTTGATCCCGTCTGCATAGACGGGGAGTGGAGGAGGAGATACAACGACGAACTGTACGGGCTGTACAGCGGCATCGACTTAGCCAGAAGTGTGAAGGTCCAACGACTGAGGTGGCTGGGTCATGTAGAGCGGATGGACACAAATGCTCCAGCTCGGAAAATCTTCGAATCCACACCCGAGGGTGAGCGCAGTAGAGGAAGACCGCGACTCAGGTGGCGTACACAAGTGGAAGGGGACCTCAACCAACTTGGCGTGCGAAACTGGAAGCAGCTGGCTAAAGATCGAGCTGGCTAGAGAAACTTGTTGGTTGAGGCCCAGGACCACCCCGGTCTGTAGCGCCACCTTAAGTAAGTAAGTAAGTAAGCTGATACCCGCGACTACGCCCGCGTGGAAAGGCGTCACATTACACCCTACATACTTCCCCGGGTTTCGAGCCATTTATGATTAGGTATAGACTTTCAATTTCTCATATTAATTCTTTAAGGCGTCCATTTAAACAACTTTCCTGGTTTTTCTTTCTGGCTCGGAGATGACCAGGCTATCTGGTGAATTGATTCTGAGCGCGCTATGGGAGAAACAGTTACTCCTTAGATCCACATTGTCCACTTTCAAGCTCTGTCCCTGGATCTTATTGTTTATGGCGTATCAAATCTCAATATTTGTGTTAAATTTCAAGTAAATCCGACAACAACAAAAAATATTTCCATGAAATACATATGTACATACATATACAGATATCGTGATGAGTGCAGAAAGGCAGCACAAAGAAAAATTAAAAAAACTACTCTTGTACAACTGGGCAAAACAAAAACAACACACGATCACCAAACGATATGTGCCGCTGACTACGGCAAAACTTTAACGTTATGTATCTTGGCCCACAAAAACGGTAAAACACGTGTTTAATTATTTCTGTTCTAGAATATACCCATCAAATTTCAATTCCAAAATCCAATTTAATTTTTTTTTTTCATACAAACTTGAACCACCCTGTGACTCGCTGTAAAAGCTGAGTTTCAAAAAATCCCTTCTTAGTGGGTGTTTAAGCCACAAAAGGAAACTACTGTCCAAATTCCAAGTTTCTAGCACCAGCGGCTTGGGCTGTGCGTCTATCTCTGGGTCAGTCAGTCAGTCAGGACAAAGAGTTTTATATATATAGATAATATTGATAAAGATATTTACAATAAATTATTAATATGAAAAGACAAATACAATACAATATTATTCCTGTTCGCAGAATGAGTTGGCTGTGATAAAAAAATTATCATGTGAAAAAATTTTGACGTTTGATCTCACTTTTGGACAGATCGAGAATCGGGTTAAGGGTGAATAATATTCACCCTTAACATATTATGTGAAAAAATGTATTGCTTCAGAGATCGGGAATTAACACCCAAGAAACACTTTTTCATCTGCAAAAATAGGACCAACATCCAAATTATTAAAAAGAAAGCATATATGTATGTACAGGGTTTTTCAATAAGAGCGCTACAAAAGTTTTTTTAAATACAATAAAAACGGTTTCAGATATCAATGAAATTCTTTATTCCTGTGAAAGTACGTTCGATGCCATTATGTATGGAACTCGATTTCTTTTACATGGCCACCACGGGCACGCTTGCAGAAGTCCAGACGCTGAACCCAATTTTCGACGGTTTTCAAGCATAAATCAGCCGATACTGCTGCAATTTCACGTTCGATATTCGTACGAAGTTCATCAATCGTCGCTGGCTTGTTGGCATAGACCATAGACTTGACGTAGCCCCACAGGAAATAGTCTAACGGCTTCAAATCGCACGACCGAGGCGGCCAGGCGACTGGACCATTTCGTGAGATAACACGTTCTCCAAACTTGGTTTCCAATAAATTGATTGTGACATTCGCTGTGTGGCTTGTGGCGCCGTCCTGTTCGAACCACATGTCCTCCAAGTCCATATCATCCAATTGGGGCCAAAAATATTCGGTTATCATTGAACGGTAGCGATCCCCATTCACAGTAACGTGCCGGTCTTGATCATCACGGAAGAAGTACGGCCCAATGACGCCGCCGGCCCATAAACCACACCAAACCGTAATTTTTTCGGGATGCAATGATGACTCATGGAGTACGTGTGGATTGCTGCCTGACCAATACCGCATATTTTGTTTATTGACGAAGCCATCCAGCCAGAAATTATGACGACCATAAATTGGACGTAGCGCTCTTAACGTTGAGGCCACTGACTCCGAATTTCGGTAGTAAATTTTAATAATTTCGACTCGTTGTTGGCTCGTATATCTTTCCATCATGAAATGGCAAACCTTACTGAAGAGAAATGTCAAAAAACCGCAAGAAAAATATGACGTCGTTTGCTATCCCTGTCGCTCTACTTTTGTAGCGTCCCTATTGAAAAACCCTTTATGTACTTAACAAAAAAAAATGTAAGCTAATTGTTTTCTCCATGTAAGCGAACCATATCTAATCTTTTATGTAATATTATTTCAACTTTGTAATTATCATTTGAATTTGTTAAATTGGTACTTAATAATATCTATAATTGTTATCTTAATCTATAGGAGAAACTCTGTTTGACAATAAAGACTAACAAATTTTGTAATCCATCCTAAGAGATGCCCCCTCGTGCAGCTGACCTCCTCGCGGTGGGGGGCGGGCAACATGTCTGGGAAGCGCACTGCCCAGATATGGCTAACGAAGCGCAACCCCCAATGATGACAAGAAGGAGACACATTGCCTCGGATATTGCCAAGCCTGCTATGCCAGGGCGCCCTTCGGAGCCAGGCCTAGATGGTGGCAGCATGCAAGCGTCTGGTGGTCGGCTTGTCCCGCTCAGCAGCCGGTCGAGTTCAACCCGAAACGGCTACGAGCTTCCCGGCAATGGTCTCGCAAACCATTACGGGGGTCAAAGGGGAGATGCGCTATGCCCCGAGGGGGGCATAAGTAGACTTTCGGCTTTTCGACAACGGCATTGACTTAGGATAGGCACATGGAACATTTCTTCGCTTACAGGAAAAGACCTTGAGCTCATTGGGGAGGCTACTAAATATCGACTAGATATAGTTGGCATCTCCTCAACAAAGCAAAGGGGTTCTAGAACTGTGGACCTTTCGGATGGGTGGAAACTCTTCATGTCAGGAGTAGCATCTTCAATGTCTGCTCAGGCGGGAGTGGGGATACTCACGAGTCCCAGGCTGGCAGGCAGAGTACTGGAGTGGATACCATTGGGAGGGAGAGTTGCGATCTTAAAGCTTAAGCTTGAAAGGTCAACTCTGGCTCTGGTGCAGGTATATGCGCCGAATCTGGAGTCGGAGTATGCAGCTTTCTTGGATGAAGTAGATGCCGCCTTAGAACAGGTAGCAGGTATGGATTCTTATCTCCTGATGGGGGACTTAAATGTTCACCTGGGTGTGGACTTATTGACATGGGGAAGTGTGATTGGGAGGAACGGTGACCCGGATCAGAATGCGAACGGAGAGAAGTTGTTGGACTTTAGCTGTGCAAATGACATGTCCATTATGAACACCTTCTTTCCGCACAAAAACATCCATAAATACACATGGTACCGTCAGAGTCTTCAGCAGAAATCGCTGATAGACTTCTTTGTGGTACCATCGTGTGTTAAAAGGATGGTTTGTGACGTTCATGTTGTGAGAGGGGCTGAACTGTCAACTGATCATAACCTCGTGTTGTGCAAATTGTATTTCAACGATAAAGTACCTGTCCTACCGAAGCGTAAACCAAGGATGGTGACACGCATACGGTGGGAGAGTTTACAGAACGATGAGATACGGGAGGAGTTTGCACGACAGGTATCCGAAAGGTTTGAACAAATTCCAACTGTTCCGACAAATGTAGAGGAAGAATAGCGGTTGTTTTCAACAGCAGTCATTGCCTCTGCAGGAGGTGTTTGCGGAGTGAAGCGACTCGGTGTGGCGGCTGGTGGTGAGAAAAGAACTGCGTGGTTTAAAACACCCGGAGTTCAAGAAGCCATCAGAGAGAAGAAGTGTTATAAATGCAATATCAAATATGTTAACTATATACGTTAATATTTATCTATGAAATATGAATTATATAACTATTTACCCTACTACGTAACTTGCTAAGTAACTTACACTATTGTCATTGAACACATACATTAATCATTAATCTATCACTGAATAAAACTCTTCACTTCCGTTTTTACCACCAAAGGTTGCGTTTGCTTTAACAGGGTTATGGGCCTATTAAGAAAATAAAATCTATAAACATCAGAGTCAGCACATATAATTTAAAGTGTTTAAATAAAAAATAAGAGCGGTTTTGCTAATTACGAGCAATGGGAAGTCACCAACTAGTAAAAATCAAGCCACTGTCAAGGGATAATTTTGATACTTGGAAACTCCATGTGGAAGCACTTTTGGTTAGGAGTGATACATGGGAATATGTATGTGGACAGAACAAAGGACCTACAACGGATGCTGAAAAATGGGACAGAGAGGACAGAAAGGCGAAGTCGGATCTCATCCTGTCAATTAGTCCATCCGAATTAAAAGAGGAGACTGCCTAACTTCGAATGACATCTGGAAGAAGTTACACCAAGTGTACCAATCGAAAGGACCTGCAAGAAAGGCAACGCTGCTAAAACAACTTATTTTAAATAAAAGGGGTGAAGGTGAGGATATACATAACCACATATATAAGTTCTGGTCGGCAGTAGATAAGTTAGCGGATATGCAGCTAGAGATCAATCAAGATTTGCTCTCAATTCTTTTATTATATAGTCTACCCGAATCGTATGAAAACTTTAGGATTGCCATCGAATCAAGGGATGAACTGCCCAACCCAGAAACTTTAAAAATTAAAATAATTGAGGAGTTTCAAGTAAGAAACAATAAAGAAAGCGATCAAAACGGTGCACTATTCGCAAGGCAAAGACAACAAAAATACAAACCAACAGGTAACATGCACACAAAGTATACGCAAAACGACGGCAAACGCTGAGTGGAAAAGACCTGAGCACAAAGGTGCTATCGCTGCGATCGTTTGGGTCATAAAGCAGCAGCATGCAGAGTAAAGCTCAACTCATCAGACAAATCAGCTATAGGAGAGGAATCATTTTCGATCGAGCAAGCAAGTGATGAAGTGTTATTAGTAGAATTTGACATCAAGAACCGAAATTGGTGTTTGGATAGTGGTGCAACTTCGCACATGTGTGGTGATAAAAACAAGTTTTTTTGTCTAAATTACACCGAACCGCGTAATCTATTATTACCAAATAAAGAAACGACTAAAATCTTGGGCAATGGTGTAGTGAAGATCGCAACTGCTAATGGAAATGATATGAGACTTGAGAACACTCTGTATGGGCCAGATCTAAGGACAAACCTTATTTCCATCCCGCGAGTAGTCGAGAAAGGATACAGTGTAATTTTCCATAAGAACCGTTCCCTAATAAAAAATACGAAAAATAAGGTGGTTGGTGTTGCCCAAAGGAATAATGGGTTGTTCTATATTAAAGAAAACAATGAAGTGGTCAACATGATTGAAGCGGGAAAGAATATGCCATATTCACTACAAGAGTGGCATGCAAAATTTGGCCACCTGAATGTGAAAACATTACACGACATGGTCAAAAGTAAATCGGTTTTTGGTATAAAAACACATGAAAATGATAATTTCAAATGCGACCAATTCCAATGCGACCAATTCCAATGCGAAATTTGCTTTCAAGTTGTGTAGAAAACCTTTTCCAAAGAAAAGCACCTTGAAAAGCGAACACCCATTGGAGTTAGTACACAGTGACATTTGTGGACCTGTAAGAAAAAAGTCGAATGGTGGGTGCAGTTATTTCGCAACTTTTGTTGATGATGCTACCAGATGGTGTGAAGTATATTTTTTAAAACATAAGAATGACATTTTCTCTGCATTTGAGCAATTTAAATCCTATGCTGAAAACTTCACAGGTAGATCGATCAAAGCCCTACGGACGGACAATGGAGGATAATACTGCAGTAAGGATTTTGAACGTTTCTTGGCTGAAAATGGTATTAAACACCAACTGACCGTCGAATACACACCCCAGCAGAATGGTGTTTCAGAAAGGATGAACGGGACATTGGTGAAAATGGGTCGCTGCATGCTCTTACAATCCAAGCTTCCTTTATCATTTTGGGCGGAGGCGATTGCATGTGCAAAATACATACGGAATCGGTGTTCTTCAAGCAGTATCAATGGACAGATCCCTTACAAGCTGTGGATAGGAAGGGTACCTACAGTAAACCATTTTAAGGTATTTGGTAGTAAGGCATATTGTCTAAATAAAAACAAAAGCAAAGGTAAATTTGAAGCTAAATCTAAGCCATATATTTTTGTGGGGTACTGCGAGAATGCCAAGGCATATAGGTTATTTTGCCAGTCAACTAGAAAAATAATTAAGAGCAGGGACGTTGTGTTTTTGCAACAAACTAGAAATGACGGTGAAGATTCAAACTATTTATCGAGCAAACACGGTTTATTAGAAATACTATTGGAGCCAATTGATAGAAATAAGGAGACCAAAAATCTGATAGCGTATGAAACAAAAGAAGGCAAAGAGTGATAGAGGAACTGTTAGCGCATAAGGTGAATAATACGTGGAATATAGTCGATCGGCCAAAAAGAAAAAAGGTTGTAGGATGCAGATGGGTATTCCAAACTAAAACGGATGCACAAGGAGGAATAAGTAGAAGGAAGACGCGTTTGGTGGCAAGAGGATGTTCTCAGCGGGCAAGAGTTGATTTTAAGGAAACATTTGCTCCTGTAGCCAGACAATGCTCTATTCGCATGTTAATAGCTCTGGCGGCTGAATGGCTGAATTATCTTACACCAGCTAGACGTTGTAACGGCATATTTAAATGGAAAAATTGACGAAACCATTTATATGGAAGTGCCAGAAATGTTCTCTACGCTTACGGGCGAGAACGTTGGAGCAGACAAGGTGTGTCACATCCAAAGAGCCATTTATGGACTCAAACAATCCGGTAGGCAGTGGTATATAAAGCTCAATGAAGAGCTTTTAAATATGGGATTTCAACCATAAACTGCAGATCCTTGCATTTATATTGCGAGGGAAGGTGATGACGTCATAATTATAGCCATCTATATTGATGATATAATTATAGGATCAAATAGTTTGGACCAAATCGAAATATTTAAAAAACATTTGAAATCGAAATTTAAGATGAAGGATATGGGAAAACTCAATTATTTCCTGGGCATCGAGTTCAGTCAAAACGCAAAAAAAGAGACCAGTATGTGTCAACGAAAATACATACTCGAGCTCCTGAAGCGTTTCAATATGGACGATTCAAATCCTGGGAGTACACCACTTGATGCAAACAGTAAGCTTACAAAGCAAATGGGTCCCGATACTAATATTGAAAAGCAACAGTTAAGTAAGTTACCTTATCAGCAATTAATCGGTTCCCTTCTTTATTTAACAGTCACTTCAAGGCCGGACATATCTTACGCCATGAGTTTTCTAAGCCAGTTTAACCAAAATTATGGAAAACCGCATTGGACGGCTGCAAAAAGAGTGCTGAGGTACCTGAAAGGGACAAAGGATTATGGATTGGTGTATCGAAAGACTGGAAACAACGCAATCGGTTACACGGATGCAGACTGGGGGGCAAACGCGGATGATAGGAGGTCTTACACTGGATATATTTTCAAGCTAGGTGGAGCGGCTGTGTCGTGGGAATCAAGGAAACAGAGAACGGTTGCTTTATCCAGTGCGGAGGCAGAGTATATGGCAATAGCAGATTCAGTTAAGGAAGCGATGTATCTCCAGAAGTTCCTGCGTGAAATTCGTTTTACTGAGGAAAAGGGTGTTGTCATCTTTAACGACAATAAAAATGCTCAGTCCATTGCCAAAAATTCAGTGCAACATTCGCGAACCAAACACATTGACATTAGACTCCATTTTGTGCGTGAAACCATACAAAAAGAGGAGATTGTTTTAAAACACATCGATACATAACATATGACTGCGGATGTACTAACCAAGGCTCTCAGGCCATCAAAACATTATAAACACATTGAGGCACTTGGTTTAACAATTTGTAATTGAGGGGAAGTGTTATAAATGCAATATCAAATATGTTAACTATGTACGTAAATATTTATCTATGAAATATGAATTATATAACTATTTACCCTACTACGTAACTTGCTAAGTAACTTAAACTATTATCATTGAACACATACATTAATCATTAATCTATTACATTGTTAGCACTTAAATATTTACACTGAATAAAACTCTTCACTTCCGTTTTTACCAATAAAGGTTGCGTTTGCTTTAACAAGAAGAAAGCCTTCAAGGTGTGGATACACTTGGGGGATTCAGCTTCTCGGAACCGGTACATGGAGGCGCGAAGAACTTGCAAGTTGGCTGTTAAAGCAGCTAAGGAGCAGTCTTGGAAGGAGTTCGGTGAGAAATTGGACTGTGATCACAGATCTGCAAACAAGGTGTTCTGGCAGACCATCCGCCGTCTCAGAGAAAGGAAGTTTAATATCATCGAAGGAGTCAAATCCAAAGATGGTGTACTTCTTTCCGATGAGAAAGACATCTTGCGCAGATGAGGATGGCAGACCCATGGTTTTGAGTAGGGCGGAGAATAGTCCCACCGTAGAAGAGGTGACTTTGGTGATTAAAGCGCTGAAAGTCGGCAAATCTGCTGGTGTAGATGAAATCCGGCCAGAAATGCTCAAGGCTTTGGGTAAAGAGGGAGTGGAATGGCTCTCTCGTGTCATTAAAGTGGCCTGGGAATGCGGTGAAACACCTAGCGATTGCGATTGGCAAACTAGGGTGATTGTTCCTCTTTTTAAGAAAGGGGATAAGAGAAATTGCTCCAATTATAGGGGTATATCTCTTTAAAGTCTCCCCGGAAAAGTCTTTGCAAAGGTGTTGGAAACACGTTCCAGAGCTGTGGTCGAGTCCCGGTTGGGCGATGAGCAGTGTGGTTTTCGTCCAGGTAGAAGCACAACCGACCAGCTATTCACTCTCAGAATGGTACTTGAGAAGGCCTGGGAGTATGCCACCCAGACCGAACTTCAGCGCGCACTAGATAGGTTCGTCGCCGTCTGCGTTGAAACTGGGATGAAGGTAAACGTGAACAAATCAGAGGTAATGGTAATTTCCAGAACACCTGTTCAATGCACTCTGCATGTGAGTGGAGTTCCATTGAAACAGGTGGAGAAGTTAAAGTATCTCGGGGTCCAATTTTGAGACAGCTTGTTCAATCGGTTATCAGGAGGGCCGAGCTTGGCATCGAAGCTAAGTTGTCGGTCTTTAATTCAGTGTTTGTTCCGACCCTCACCTGGGGTGCTGGGGTGACTCGCCGAGAACGGGTAAGGAACACCAGAGTACGCGAGGCACTCAATGTCGAGCAGCTACTTCTTCGAACGGAGAGGTCCATACTTCGATGGTTTGGGCACGTCAAACGCATGTCCCCAACTCGGTTTCTAAGACGTGCCATGGAATCCGTGTCATCGGGTAGGCGTCCCTTGGGCAGGCCTAGGATGAGATGGCTGGACCAAGTCCGAAATCCCACCTCTGCCCGTATGGGGATTGCCCCTCATGAGTTAGAGTCGATGGCGGAAGATCGGCAAATGTGGAGAGTCCACTTAAGCTCCCTAAACCGGCGACCCTCATAGTGGAAACCAAAGACAACTAACCAAACATCAAACTGACTACAGACGCTTGTTGGATGAGGCCCAGATCCACCTGAAAGTTACGTCGATAACTAAAGCGTTTCAATTTAGCGCCATAAAAGTGCAAATGGAGGCTCCAAAAAGTGCCATATTGCACATCTAGCGCAAAGCATAATACTTCTTAGAGGTTACTCACAAATTACAGTTTTTGTGTGCAACATGTCATAGTTTCGTCTAGTTATAGCCAGGAATCGATAGTTATAAATACCAACATTTTAGTTTATACTTACTGCAGTAACACTTGTTTCTCGATAGTGAATTCTATTTGAACTTTGTTTAGTTTGGCTTGGTGAAGTTGAGTATCAATTTCGATTTTTTCTTCAATTTGCTTCATTTGTTCTTCTCTGGCCTCACATTGTTTGGTTAAATTTGCAAGCCTGAAAAAGAAATTTGGATGATGTATGCTTTGATTAATATAATATTTGGAGCAACGGAACGTAGAGGCCCCAAGATCTATGTATCGTCTCATAACCATTCCTGTTGTGGATGTTATATTTCCGGATGATTAGAAAGGGCCAACGACTTTATTGTCAATTTCAAACATCAAAAGGATTGTAGATTTGGCATCGCCTGCCGAAAGATGGTGCCTCGAAAAATGTTTGGTTGATATTTCTGGGCTCGAACGTACGTAGGTAGCTCCCTGAGCAGTCCAAGGCAATAACCATTAAACCACGGCGATTGTACTTTATGTCATTTCATTTATCCAAAGAGTGCTTTTGTGTTAAAATATTAGCTGTAAATTGTATACTTACTTTTGAGACATTTCAATGTTGTCATTTCGTAACTTCACATTCTCCTCGTTATTTTTTGCTAACATTTCGTTAATTTCGTTTAGGGATTTTCGAAATTTATCCTGGTTTTCTTTTCTGCGTTCTTCTTCTTCACGTATTTTTTGCACGCTTTCATTACTCACTGATTTAATAAGTTTTTGTTGTTCACGGCAGACGTCCTTAAGTTTTTCCCTAAGAAAAAGGATACAATTGCGGAAATGCATTAGAAATTGAATGAGTTATTCTGAGAGTTGGAGGTTTGAATTTAGAGCGGTCAAATAAATTTGTTTAATACGGTTTTTGATATTGATTTATAGCAGAGTTCGAAAAAAACACTAACGTACCGTACCTTAGTGTTCTGTACGGTACACTTCTCAGAAAAGTACACAAACAAAATACCCAACGAATAGTTCACAAACACAACGTCCTCTTATAAAGTTTGTGTACGCGTACACAAACTCTACCTCGCTCGATAGAGCTTGTGTACGCGTACACAAACTTTATGAGAGAACGTAGAGTTTGTGTTCTTTTTAGGTACGGTACGTTTAGTGTACGGTTTTTATTTCGAACTCTGATATAGTATAAATTGGACATAAGTAAAAGTGGGATTTGTTGATTAACATAAAGGCGGTGGAAATACACATGTAAATCAGTGTTGTTATTCAGAAATTTGAAAATACAAAATCGTAAGCGGTTATTATATGTACGCGTACACAAACTCTACCTCGCCCGATAGAGCTTTTGTACGCGTACACAAACTTTATGAGAGAACGTAGAGTTTGTGTTCTTTTAAGGTACGGTACGTTTAGTGTACGGTTTTTATTTCGAACTCTGATATAGTATAAATTGGACATAAGTAAAAGTGGGATTTGTTGATTAACATAAAGGCGGTGGAAATACACATGTAAATCAGTGTTGTTATTCAGAAATTTGAAAATACAAAATCGTAAGCGGTTATTATATGAACAAAGACCATACTTGAGTGAAATATATATAATAAGTGAAGTGTCCAAGAGTGGAACTTGTGGTAAACCCATAAAAACTGAAACGGGGAATAAATGTAGTGGTTTTTGCCTTGGAGTATTTCACAAGAAATGCATCGGTTTGAGTGATTACGATGTTTGTTTTTTTGAGTGAAAAGAAATATCTTATGTATATGTGTGACGCATGCAGAGAGTACTTAATAGAGATAACGTCAAAAAATGGACAATATATTGCAAGTAGTTAATGATAACAGAGCACTACTACGTAAACAAGAAGAAGAAGAAATAATAATATTGGCGCGATGTCTACATCTAACTCTATATATGTATATAGAACGTGACTCCTTTAATCAAGCCGAAAAGTAAACAAAACAGTGGTAACACGAAAAATTAAATTAAGAAGATCATTAATCCCTCGGGCGTTCCCAGTACCTCAACTGAAGATAGGGTGCAAACCCCTGTGGAAGGTTGGCGAGAGAGGGGTGGAGAGGCCGTTCACCCTAAGGCACTCTCCCTTGCATCCGGACGGCAGCGAAAGAACTCCCACGATGGAATCAACGGTGGAGCCTACAGTTCCAGTTAGGTCGAACTACTTAGTGAACACCTCATATGGGCTACTCCGGCATATTCGATGTATAGGCCAATGAGGACCAGATTAGCCACAAGGGGACATGGCGGTGTCCTGATCAACGCACCATCAACCAAATTGATCATGTTGCAATCAACAAAAGGCACGTCTCCAGTAATCTGGATGTCTGAGCTTTCCGAGCAGCCAACATTGACTCGGACAACTACCTTGTTGTAGCCAAGGTACAAATGCGAATATCCCAAACACCTCAACAACGAAGAACTACTGTGAGAAAGTATGACGTCGAAAAGCTACATTCGTAACAGACCGCCAGAGCCTTTACGGATAGTTTATCACGTAATCTCTCGAGATGTCCAATGCCGCCAGCACCAAATGCCGAAAACCAGTGGAAATGCTGCCAACAAGCCATGAAGGAAGCCGGAACTCATGAGCTGGGTTTCAAACGACCAAGAAACCCCTGGTTTGACGGAGAATGCCGGTAAGTGCACGCAACAAAACAAAATGCATACAAAGCGGCGCTGCAAAGAAGGACGATGGCTGCTCGCGAGCTCTACAAGCAGACGAGACGAGAGGAACACCAACTTCTCCGCAAGAAAAAGAAAGAGCACGAGAAACACATAATTGAGAGCATAGAGAAGTGTTACTCCAGGAATGATGTTCGGAAGTTTTATCAAATGGTAAAAAGAACATATCCCAGCAGTAAGGCCCGAACAGAAACCTGTAGAAATGAACAAGGAACTATTGTAGTAGTCACAGTCGGTGTTGAGAATTTAGAAAGACTACTTCTGCAGACTGTTTATCGGCGACGATGAATCAAATCCCGCTGTCAGGCAGAATGAACCATTCAACCTGGACGATGATCGCCAAACTTCCGTCCACCTGACCATAATGAAGTAAGGATAGCAGTATCCAAACTGATGTCCAATAAGGCAGCTGGCCCTGACGGCTTACCGGCCGAACTTTTTAAAGCAGCTGGAAATGAATTTGTAGAGAGCATACACCAAATCATTTCAACTATTTGGTCAGACGAATGTATGCCTGATGAATGGAATCTCAGCACCGTTTGCCCGATTTACAAGAATGGACACACCCTCAACTGCGCCAATTACCGAGGAATTAGTCTCTTAAGGGGACCCGGTGGTCTAGCGCTCGTGAATTTGAGGTATTTTTAGGATTTTTTTTTGAAGGTGAAAATAATGAACAACGATATCTAAACTTTGTAGGCATATTATAACAGTTAAGAAGCAACCAAACAAAATTTTTATAATAATTGAAAAAAAAATGTAAGTATTAAAAAAATGGCGCTGAAGATGACCCTCTTAAAAAAATGTACCTGGTTGGCGGGTAAAATTTTGGCTCTATCACTCATTGGAAAAATAAAAATGGAATAAATTATTAATCTATATGAATGTAGCTATGGCCAGAACCAAAAGAAAAAAAAACAAAATTTTTTTGACAAAATGGCGCGCTCTTAAAGATTTTAATATCGAAAACAGGCTTTTTTTTCACTAGTTTTTTTACGTAAAAAATAAGAAGTTATTAAGATACAACTTTTTTGGAGGTTCGGGCCATAGCCACATATTAAAATTTGAGATCATTCGGATGGATAGTTCTTTTTTTTTACATCCCGCCGTGCAGAAAAAAGTGGTTTCGAGATAAATGAATTTAAAGTTTCAAGTATGCGTCCATTCCTGAGGCGGGCCACTCATTCGCTAGGCTGTATAACCTAAACAATTGTCAATATCATTACAAAAATTTAACAGTATTTTCTCGAAAGACTATACTTTCGAAATATTAAAAAAAAAATTGATTTCTTGAAAATTCTAGACCACCGGGTCCCCTTAAATGTCGCATATAAGGTCTTATTTGCCATATTATGTGAACGCCTAAAACCCTTCGTCAACAACTTGATCGGTTCCTATCAGTGCGGTTTTAGACAGGGAAAGCACACAATCGATCAAATTTTCACACTTCGGCAGATCTTGGAGAAAACCCAAGAAGTCCAAATCGATACTCACCACCTCTTCATCGATTTCAAGGCCGCCTATGACAGCATTCATAGAGACGAGCTACACAGAGCCATGTCTAGTTTTGGCATCCCTGCCATACTCGTCCGTCTGTGCAGGATGACGATGGACAATGCACGCTGCTCCATCATGGGCCGTCAAGACCTCACGGAGACCTTTGATGTCAAAAAGGATTTAGACAAGGTGACGCTCTTTCATGTGACTTCTTTAACACCATACTTGAAAGAGTTGTGCAAAACTCACGCGCCAACACCAGAGGTACAATCTTTCAAAAGTCCGTCCAATTACTCGCATAGTCCGTCCAATTACTCAGTCATCAGTTTATTTTAACACACACCAACCGAAACACAATAGACTTTTCAATTTCCTTGTCAAAAGGAATGTCGGTAATGTAGTATTTGCGCAGGCCACCAGCAGCCATCTTATTTAAATTTTATGGGTAGAAAAGGCGCCGACCGTGCTAAAATAGCTAATTACTCGAAATAAAGTCTGTAACTTGGTGTTTTGTGAGCATTTTCGTTATCAGCAGATATGAACAGTTAATACTAGTTAAAAAAGTCGGAATCCCTGGAGCAAAAATTCCGAGAAAAGTGTTGTTTTGTGAATTGTGGCGATCGTGCAGGAGGCGAATTGTTCCAGTATGCTGGAGATACTAAGCGGCGGATTAATTTTTTTAGTGAAACTTACTAAAACCTACTCCAGCAAGATGTTGGATTAAAAATCTTTGTGAAATAATAATTCATTCAGGAGAAATTCACCAGTGTATGTGAATAACTTGATTATGACGGGTTTAATTGTCTATTACATCAAATATATATACACTTTTTGAAAAATTGGTGTAAATACGTATTTCACAGATATTCTTCTAATATCTGCGTTTAAAGTTTCCCAAAATTACAAAAAAAAAACACAGTCATTTCAAAGTAAAAGAAACTTTCTTCTATACATTTCGATCGTTCAAAACGCTTTTCTAGGATTTTGTAGGGCAATTTGATGTTAAACGTCAAATCGTTAAAAGGTCTATAGGTCTGTTACTTTACTTTTTCAAGTAAACCAAAGCTACGAAAAGCTGCCTAATCTTGTTGCACAACACAAAAATTTGGCAAAAGAGAGAGGCCACGAAAGCGCAAATCACTTCCCCTCAACTGAGAGAGCTACGAGTTTCAGCCCAAGAAAATTCTTTGGGCAACTTTTGTAAAACATATTGGATGGCAACACTTAGTACTCTTCAAATGTGAGTCCTCGCGCCATCTACCATCTCATCCACTTTAACACAAACGCAGCTGACAGAAAGATATTTTTCTGTCTAGACATACCGTTTTTCGTTATCGACTATGATCAGACATGTCGTACATTCAATGTGAATAAAACGTTTCTTTTTCTTTGTTCTTTTAATCGGTGAAGTCTTTTTATTTAATGCGTAACTCTGATAGGTTATGGGCCCAGGACGGCAGTAAATTAAAATTAAAGAATTTCATACCTTAAATAAAGTGACAATCAAAGAACATCCCTTAAAAATAAAATAACAATGGCACACGCCAATTCTATTCGTATCGAATCCTTATCAAAGCACAACTACGAAACGTGGAAAATTCAGATAGAGGCTGTGCTAGTGAAAAATGAAACTTGGGCATACGTTTGTGGAGAAAAGCCAAAACCAAAAATCGAAGACACCGATGAGGCGCGTGCCAGGACGCCAGAACTTCTGGTCGCATGGATGTTGGAAGACCGAAAGGCAAAATCCGACCTCATCTTGGCAATCAATCCATCAGAGCTCAGTCAAGTACGTGGTTGTATTACTTCGAGGGACATTTGGCTGAAGTTGGAATCAATTTACGCATCAAAAGGTCCGGCACAAAAGCGACGTTGTTAAAGCGGTTAACACAAAACAAAATGTCCGACGACGATGACATAAGGGAGTATCTTTCCAAATTCTTTGATACAGTTGACAAGCTAAGTAATATGGAAATTACCATAAATGACGACTTGTTGGCTGTAATGTTATTATATAGTCTTCCTGACTCATTTGAAAATTTCAGGTGTGCCATCGAGTCTCGCGACAATCTTCCAGACATCGATACTCTCAAAACAAAAATCATCGAAGAGTACGACGCGAGAATTCGAAAAACTCACGATCAACCGTCTGGAGCATTGTGCGCCAAACATAAGTCTGGCACACCACGACACCCCAAAGAAGAATTCAACAAGAACCTTGGCAAAAGCTGGAACGCCAACAAGCCGCCAGTCAAATTGTTTAAATACAACTGCAATTTTTATGGTAAGAAGGAGCACAAGGCTGCTGACTGCTTCAAGAAATAGGGATCCAGACCGGGAGCGGATCATGCAGACGCCACGTACTTCGCAACCCTTTCTGTCAGTGATGACTTGGATGGAAGATGGTGCTTGGATAGCGGATGTACCTCGCATCTTTGCAAAAACAAAACATTGTTTGAAAATGCAAAACCAACACAGTCCAGCTTGAAGCTCGCAACGAATATGTCCTCAGGTGTTACTGCGAAGGGAGATGTCTCATTATCTACCTGGAATGGCAACGAGAATAAGATAGTAAAGCTAAACAATGCACTTCATGTTCCAGATCTGCGCACCAATCTTATTTCTATTGCAAAAATTGTGGACAAAGGTGATCAAGTACTTTTTACTAAAAGTAAGGCTGTCGTTCAAAACCAATATGGGAAGGTCAAGATAGTTGCAGATCGCAGTGGAGATTTGTTTTACGTACGTGCTAAATACCAAGAAAGCCGTCTCGCAGCAACAAATGGAGCTGAAGAGGCAGACATATGGCACCGTAAACTAGGCCACTTGAACGCGAACGATTTATCACTGATGGCTAAAAAGGGATTGATACCTACGACAAAACTTCGCTTGCAGCCGTGTGAAACGTGCATCGTATCTAAATTCACACGTTTACATTTTTGCAATAGGATTGAACGTTCTGAAGACTCGCTTGAGATTGTGCGCAGTGACGTCTGCGGCCCCATGCGAACCGAATCAAAAGGTGGGTCACGTTATTTTATAACTTTCATCGACGACTACAGTCGGTTCTGCATTACATACTTCATCCGTCATAAGAGTGAAGTAACGTCAAAATTTAAAGAATACAAGGCATTCGTAGAACTGCAAACTGGACGAAAAGTCAAAGCTCTACAGTCGGATAATGGCACTGAGTACAGCAATTCAGCTATGGATGCAATTTTTAAGGATTCCGGAATCCAGCGTCGACTGACAACCGTTTACACTCCGCAACAAAACGGGGTAGCTGAGAGGAGAAACAGGACCTTAGTCGAGTCAGCAAGATGCATGCTAAAAGAGTCAGGTCTTCCATCCTCATTTTGGGCTGAGGCTAGAGCCGCTGCAAATCACATTCGTAATCGCTGCGTCACGAAAAGCCTGAACGGAGATGTTCCTTTTAAAAAATGGACCGGCAAATTACCAACCTTGAACTACCTTCATCCGTTCGGCAGCAAGGTTTTTATTTTGAACAAATCCCCATCTAAAGGAAAGTTTGATGATAGGGCGATAGAAGGAATCTTCGTGGGATATCCAGATACACAAAAAGGCTACAGAGTGTGGGTTCCGTCACAAAAGAAAATCCATGTATCGAGAGCTGACTACTGTTTGGGAATACAGATAAGACGAATCAACGACAAAATTCAGCTGTCGCAAAGCGGATACATTCAGGATGTACTTAAAAGATTCAACATGGTCGATTGTAAACCAGTGGCTACTCCAATGGCATCGAATAGTAAGTTCTCAACAGATTCCAATGAATCCAACATTCAGAATCGTGATTTTCCCTACCGGGAGCTGACAGGCGCTCTCATGTACCTCGCTGTAGCAACTCGTCCAGACATCGCTCATGCAGCAAGTGCACTTAGCCAGTTCAATAATTGTTATCGCCAAGAACACTGGGTCGCAGCCAAGCGAGTGCTGCGTTATCTGAAAGGGACATCCAACCATGGACTTGAATTTGGCAGGAATGAAGCAGCAACGCTTACATGCTTCGTCGACGCAGATTGGGGAAATTGCACAGTAGACCGAAGGTCCTATACTAGATCAACTTTTGTCCTCAACGGAGCAGCAGTATCCTGGGAATCACGTAAACAACGTACTGTTGCACTGTCCTCGACAGAAGCAGAATACATGGCCGTTAGTGATGCAAGCAGAGAAGCAGTTTTTCTACTCAAGTTCCTTAAGGAATTGGGCTTTGAAAGCCTGAACAAGGTCAACATGTTCAACGACAACCAAGGCGCAGGGAAGCTGGCCGGAAACCCTATTTTTCATGCGCGATCTAAACACATCGACATCAGGTATCACTTCATCCGCGATGTACTGAAAAATTGGCCGATATCTTTGGATTACTTACCGACTGACAAAATGGTTGCAGATATTCTCACGAAGTCCTTGCCGAAGCTGAAACATGAGAGATGCTTATCCGGACTCGGACTTCATCATCTTCAGACCACGAATTGAGAGGGGGTATTGGATGGCAACACTAAGTACTCTTCAAATGTGAGTCCTCGCGCCATCTACCATCTCATCCACTTTAACACAAACGCAGCTGACAGAAAGATATTTTTCTGTCTAGACATACCGTTTTTCGTTATCGACTATGATCAGACATGTCGTACATTCAATGTGAATAAAACGTTTCTTTTTCTTTGTTCTTTTAATCGGTGAAGTCTTTTTATTTAATGCGTAACTCTGATAAAACAGCTAACAGCTAATCTTATGACAGTTGAGATAGATTTCTGTCATTTTAAAAATATTTTTCATTTATCTTTGCACAATTGTTTTGGTTTTGCATTTGACGTTTCTGTCAATCAGCCTTAACATAAAAATAAAAATAAAGCGTTCCTTTACTTTTTCTTAATTTCTGCATTTTCTCAGAGAATTTATCCCTACTCCTCGAAATTTGAGAAATAACTCGAAGCTACTTGAAAAGTAATGGAACAGACCTAATAAAACAAAACAAATTATTTCACTTTTCTGTTTCGTTTGGTGCGTGTTGAGAAAAAACAAAACTGGGTTTCGGTAACTACTTCTACTCAAAGCTTTACGATAATAACTTTATTCCCATGATCTTTTTCTTTAAAATTGTATATTTGGCTTATTGCAATAACAAACAATAACTCCTCTGCGTCTACGTCAACTTTCAAAGAAAACTTTAAAATAAATAAAGCTAAGAAGGCAATTGCGTAGTAAGGCCTATCCCGAAAAACTAAGGAAACTCTTTATAAGACCTTAATCATTCCAGTTCTGCTTTATGGCGCTGAGGCATGGACTCTATCGAAAGCGGATGAAGATATCCTTGGTTGCTTCGAGAGAAAGATTTTTCGTAAGATATTCGGTCCCGTTTGCGTTGACGGGTTCTGGAGGAGAAGATTCAAAGATGAGCTTTACGAGTTGTAGAGCGACATCACCCTAGTCAAGAAGATACGTATCCATCGGCTCAGATGGCTGGGGCGTGTAGAGCGAATGGTCACAAATGCTCCGGCTCGTAGAGTCTTCGTGTCTAACCCGGAGGGTCAACGCAGTAGAAGACGACCTCGCCTAAGGTGGCGCGCACAAGTGGATCTGGAGTACGCAACTGGAAGCAGTTAGCTAAGGACCGGGCTAACTGGAAAGGGTTGTTGGTTGAGGCCCAGGTTCCCCCCGAACCGTAGCGCCACCTAAGTAAGTAAGTATTAATCCCTCGGATTTGTCAGTGCAAATTAACAGTGTGTCTAATAAAGTCAATAGGGCTATTTCGATTAAATGCAATAATGAGGAATCAATGAAAAAATGGAGGATGAAGTAAAAGAAAGATATGGAGAGAATTATAATGTAAAAGATCGTAAATTGGTAAATCCTAAAATTATGGGAAATGGTATTTATAATGAAGTTGAGGAGAATAAATAGATTGAAATTATTTTAAAGCAAAACAAAATCAGTGGTGCAATGAAGTTGAAATGTTTTCAAAAGCCTAACAATATTTCTAAATACAATACAATAATTGAAGTGGAGAAAGATTAATTTAAAATGTTAATGGAGGATGAGGATGCACATATGAATATTGGATGGGACAAGTGTCTGATTTTTGATAAAGTAAATGTCAAAAAGTGTTTCAAGTTCTGGGGTTTCAACCACAACGCAAGAGCGTACACAAGTCAAATTCGGTGCCCTAAATGTGAGGGTGAGCATGGTATAGAAGAATTGTAAGAGTGAAAAAATTGAATGTACAAACTGTACCAAAGCCAATAAAAGGATGAATTTAAATCTTAAGGTGGGGCATGATTCTAGAGACTATAAGTGTCCGGTTTACCTAAGAAGACTAGAAAAAGAGAAGGAAAAAATAAATTATTAGCAATTAGCTGAAATCAGGTGCATATACTTAAATATATAGGGACTCCCGAATAATTTTTATGAATTGGAAGTATTATTGCTGGAAGGTCAATACGAAGTAGTGATATTAAGTGAAACTCACCTAGTCAAAAGTGTACGGGATAGTGAAATCAATATTGGAAAATTTAAAGTAATAAGGTGCAACAATTCATCGACAAGAACGGGTAGGTTTGTTATTTACTTAAAAGAAAGTTTTAGCTATTCGGTACTTAAAAAAGAACAAATAGAAATGAATATATGGGTGCTTGTAATAGAAGTGGTCCTAACGGGGCATACGCCTATTACATTTGCAGCAATATATAGATCACCCAGCTCATCTGATAGAACTTTCGGTGACTTTTTTAATGTATTTATGGATGATATGTTGACTACGAATTTAGTTATAGTTGGGAATTTTAATATTAATTGGTTACGTGACAATTCTTATAAAAAGGAAATGGAATATATATCAAATGAGAATATGTGTAAACAATTAGTGAATGAACCAACGAAAATTACATCTATTAGTAGTTCATTAATAAATTACGTAATTTCAAACATAGAAGACACGGTTGCAAAAGTTGATAGATCCCTCAAAATAAGTAATCATGAAACTCTGGTTATAAAAATAAAGGCAAAAATAAATCAATCACATGGAAAAACATATATAAGTGTAAATGTTGACACAATCACTACTAATATTATAAAAGTGAAACGTTGTCCGTTTGTTTATTTGTTTGTTTGTTTGTTTGTTTGGATTTTACCTATGCGAAAACTACTTAACCAATCAACCTCAAATTTTGCACACAGAATGGTTGTACATCGGGTCATATAATAGGCTATGTTTTATAACGCTATCTTATTCAAGAGCCGAGCAGTTAACAAAAACGTGGAGCAAGTCAGAAGAAATTCCTTGCCGCACACGAAAAGATATTTTCTCGATCGTGAGCCACATCGGTTGATGAGCGTACGTGTTGTTTTTGTTTTGCCCAGTTTCACAAGGGTAGTTTTTCATTTCCTTTTCTGCTGTGTTGTTGTTGTTTTTTTGTTTGTTCGTTCTTTGCTTCTATCTATTCGTGTGTACAGGGAATGATTTGGTGGTTGGTACGGTAGATACCTATATATACATACATACATACATTGGATATACATACATATGTACATTTGTATTTATGTATTTATTACATTTCATATGTATTAACATATGTACGTACATATGTGCATACACAGGTTATCAAATTCAATTAATGTTAATTGCGTTAATGAGGGAAAAGGTCATAGCGCAGTTGGATCAGTTTGCCCGTTCCATTTGTGGGCGAGTGAACTTTGGTATTGTTATGATGACACATCATCTTTTTTTCGAGCCAGCCGGATTATTAATTTTTTTACGCATATGCGCAATTGTCCACACATTTTTCCTGGCAATTTTTTTTATGGATTCTCTTTTTCGGTAGATAAAGGAATAGCGCGCCGACGCGACGCGACAGGCTGGGTATGGGATTGTGTGTGCTTGATGTAGGTATAACATTGCCAGTTGCGGGAGGGGAATTTTTTGTTTTGATTTTATTTATGGCAAAGGATGTATGTATGTATGTATCTATTTAACGAATGTATTCAAATTCCAAGGACTTCTGATTTAGAATGAATTTGACTTGGAGGATGACTTTTCGAAAGAAAACTGACAGGGGCAATAGGTGAACAAACTCGAGTTAGAGAGAAATCCGAGTTAGAGGGAAATTCGAGTTAGAGGGAAATTAGAGTTAAAGGAGGTTCGGTTTGACTTAAAGAATTTGATTACATTTGCAAAAGTGGTAGAATAAAATACAGTCGATTGGGTTGAATATAAAATTCCGATTCAGATTTAAGATGAGATTATGATATATTATATAATCAGGATAAGTCTTTCATAAATTGTTTGAAGAAGTTGTCGATTTCTCGATTGAGATGTAATAGCCCGAGCAACGCCGGGTATTATTCAGCTAGTACATAATATTTTTAAAAATTAGTTAATTCGGGACATAGAAGAGTTTTTGGTGGTAAAAGAAAATTAATTAATAATCCGGAATGCATGGTATACGAGCAGTTTAACAAATATTAGAAGGTGAAAAGTGGAGACTTATTTTAAATTTATTCATACAAGCCTGGAAGATGATTGGAATTTATATAGAATTGCAAGGAACATGTACAGAACTTCATTAAGGGAGTAAACCCAGTTAGAATTAAAAAAAAAAAAACAATTTTTTTCTGAATTTTTTCAAAGTAGAATATTTCAAAGGTATTCTCTGAAAATTTTAGACAAATTGTAACGTTATTTATGAAGACATATAACTTTAACTTAACTACTCAAACTTTAGACGCGTTTTTCTCGAAACCATGTTTTCGAAGTCGGTGTGTACGCTCTTGCTTTGCCGATCGGTTTGAAATTTTTCTCACTTATTCTATACATAATTGTCCTCCGGATGAAGGACGGGTTTTTTTTTGACGATTTTTATTATAGCCGAAAATACTAATGAAATTTTAGTCGAATAAAGAATTTTGACTTTCAAAATCCGCCATTTTGTAAAAATTCAAAATTTTTCAAATCCCTTCGTTCAAACGGAGCGCTATGTCATTAACTAATGATCCCTTTTGTTTTTTTTGATTTCACATGATCCAATGAAGAGCGTTTGTCAATAGGCAAAATGTGTTTAAATTTAAAGAAATCGAACAAAGACTATCATGACATTAATAAAGACATAATCAAAGACGGTTTTAATGTATTAGGCCCAGCATTGCTTAATATTATAAATACGTCTTTAACAAGTGGTATACACTACCGCTCAAAAGTTTGGGGTCAAGGCATGTTCGACACTTTAAATCGAAATACCTTTTAAACAATCAAAAATATTTTAAAAATTATTTTTTGCGAGTGTAGAGGAAGGTTTTGATTATAAAAGAAAATTAAAAAATTATTGAAAACTTTGAAAAGGAATACTCTATTTTAACATGTTTTTATTGAAGTAGTTTTCTTTATTTTTGATGGACATTGGACATTCCTTCGTTTCTCTTTTTAAAGTTTTATTCGGTAGTGATTTCCAGATTGTTTGTAGAAGTGTCCAAATATATGGTTTTAATTTTGGACAGCTTTCACAAACTCTCCTATCGAGTTTGTCCCATGCAATCTCTATAGGGTTAAGGTCTGGAGATTGGGCTGGTCATACCATATTTTGAACTATTTTTCGTTGCTCTTCGGATTTAAGGCATTCTCTACAAAGTTTTGACGGATGTTTGGGGTCGTTGTCTGGTTGGTGCCAAAAGTTATCCCCAATTAACCGACGTCTTGACGGAAGATCGCAGTCTATCAGAATGCTTTGATAACCCTCTTTGTTTAATATGCCATCGGTTTTTATCAAAACTGCAACTCCTTTATATCAAAATGATCCCTAGACCATAACCGAGTCGCCACCATGCTTTACATTGACAACCACACATGGTGGACCCATCCTCTCTTGGTCCGATTGACGGACAAAAACTCACATAGACAAGTGCAGCAAGTTAGTGCAGCTAAGCCACACATCGAAATGGGAAGTTGTTCGTGATGACAAGCTTTGCCGCCGATGTCTTAAGCGGCATAATCGTTTCTCCTGCAGATCGCACGCAATATGCGGAAAAAACAAATGCGTATTTAAGCACCACAGGCTGCTCCATAACGACCAGAAGGACGTAATGAAGTCATCCGAAATACCAGCTCCATCGATGTCACATCCCAACAATGCGCACATTCAAAGCGCTCAATCAGTCATGTATCGCATAGTTCCGGTTATTCTGCATGGTAATAACGCAAAAATAAAAGTATACGCGTTCCTGGACGATGGGTCGTCCCTCACGCTGATGGACGAGGAATTGGCAGCTCAACTAAACGTCGAAGGTAAGCCAGACCCTCTCTGTATTAAATGGACGGCTAACACCCACAGGTACGAAGACGACTCGAGGATGAGACTCAGCCAAAACGACGACTGAAGAAGAACTCAGATCGCAGTTCATTGGATTGCACAACACGCGTCCTGCCGACGTATTCCAACTGGAACGCTTCTCCGAATGGTCTCGGATCCTACGATGTGCTGCACAAGTTCTACGTTTCATTTCAAACCTTCGGCTTGGCAGGGAAAACGCGCAACGAAGGACTGGGATGCTGACTAGACAGGAACTTCAAAATGCGGAACGAGTCGTCCTCAAACAAGCACAGCAGGACGTATTTTTCGAGGAGATCGCTAGTTTGTCCTTAAAGGGCAAAGTCGACAAATCAAGTTCACTTGTCTCACTACAGCCACACTTAGAATAAATCAATACGAGGAGCGGTACGCAGACATGAGACGTCCCATAATTCTTCCGAGGCAGCACCCTGTTACCACCCTCATAGTAGCTGATTACCACAAGCGATATCGTCATCGAAACCATGAGACGGTGGTTAACGAACTGCGCCAGAAGTTCACATTCCAAGAATAAGAACTGTCGTCGGGAAGGTACGCAGGCGTTGCCAACGGTGCAAGAATGCTACGGCGAAACCGCGCCCACTGATGATGGCACAGCTTCCGGCAGCCAGGCTGACTGCGTTTTGTCGCCCCTTTTCGTTCGTTGGGGTCGATGCCTTCGGGCCAATGCCTGTGGTGAACCTGAGAAGAACGGTGGGGGGGTTGCGAACGCACCCTCAAATGACAGCTGCGCGGACACCTCCTATTTAAACGTCATATGACCTGCCACGTTTCTGATTTTAGTTTGCCTTTTTTTTTGGGTTTTCACCGACGCAGATGAGCGGCGGGGTTTCTTTTTTGGTTCGGAGCTGGTGCGAGTGGAACATACATACCACGAAGAACGGATAAAAATACTGAATATGTAATCTCTCTTTTTTATACAATAAAATATCGAATAAATATTACAAGTGGATTCACAGATTCTTCCGCGGAATTCTTCTTATGAAATTTCTTTCATAACAATAATTAAAACTGCAAAACTGGATACCTTGGAGCACCCAAATTGTTTGCCTTAAATATCCTAAGCAAAATCCGTTGGTCAAGTTATTTTTTCATTATTTGATAGAGTATATCCTTCTGAAAGTAATATTCAGAAAGAACAGCGATGGCGCATTTATTAGCGATGCCGCATTTATTAGCGATTTTATTGCAAAATTCATGAATTTTCATTCATTATGTATCCAGTTTTGCTCGCCACTGTACGTAATAAAATTGCGAAGAAAATTGGGCTTTTTAGAAGAATAAGATAGGATATACATATGTGCACTAACAGCTATAAAAAAATATAATTCTATTATATCATTTTGAATACTGTGCAACTGTGTTGTTTTTAGGGTCCGCTGAAGTGTTCGACAGTATGCAACAATTGCAAAATAAAGCCATGCGCTGTAATGTAATTGACAGGGTAGGATTAGTTATATGCTTGAATCTCTAAGACGTTTAAATGTAAAATAAGAACAGTAATGTGTATACATACATAGATATATTTATATTTTAAATTTAAAACCAATCTAATGCCAATATATTACAGCCCGAAACTTTCAATGTACAGCCATATAATTTACGAGGCAACAGCAATTTCACTTTACAACTTTTTAGAAATAGAAAATCACAAAATATGTTATTCTATGAGGGACTTTTTATAATGAACTACTTGCATATATTAAAAAAGAAACAAACCTAGTAAGATTTGAAAATTGGGTTAATTATTTTGTAAAATAAACTATTAAACGAACTAGTTATACAATGTATTAATAGCAATAAATAGCTAAATAATCGCTGTATATATGTATATTTATGTATATAAAGGAAACTAAACGGAAGCGGAACTAGTATGCAGATATATGTATGTACGGGTATGTATTCTGTATTAGCGGCCCTAAATGCGCACTGCGACCTATGAGGTTTATTGTGTTGGCCCATGTGGTTTAAACAGAGGTTATATTGAAGCTTTTGACAAATCTCATTATAGCCTTAGGTCTAATTTTCCGAATTTCCCCTGGGTTGACCGAAGCCCGCGTCAAGTGGCTTGCGGCTCCTGCACATATGCACAGAATATGTTCAGTGTTCTCTTTCTGTTCTCCACAGAGCCGGCAAATATCGGTATCTGATACTTTCATTTTACGCAGATGATATCTGAGTGAACCATGTCCTGTTAGATAACCCGTTAAGGTTCTTAACTCGTCTTTTGTGAGATCAAATAAAGTCTTGGCCTTATATAGGTTGGGGTTGATGAATTTTTTCGCTTGTCGAAGCCCCGGAGGTTGGCCCAGTAGTCGGCGTGTTTGTTGATCTCCCATTGTGTTATCTTGGAGTAGGCACTGTTGGGTGGTACCCCGAAACAAGGTTCGGGACCAACGAGTGGGCGGCAAGCGCCTCTTCTCGCCAGGCAGCCAGCCAGTTCGTTACCCCGAAGTCTTCATGTCCTGGAATCCAGGCTAAGGAAACCTTATTTACCGATGCAAGCCTTTCGAGGAGAAAGCGAGTATGTATAGGTGTAGACTTAATATACAATTCGGATGAAACAAGCCCTTCTTAGAGCCAAATACATTGGTGTTTATGAAATGGAGAACATTCAGTGGAGGGCTACATATAATTCAAAGAACAACTCAGTTCCTTTTGGAAAAGGGCACATCAGTGCAGGCTGGTAAACATGTCAGCCCTGTTGTGGACTTACATGCTACATACTACTACTGTACTGTACTACTATACGGTACTCGTATTACCTCAAACTCGTGGAAAATATAAGGCTGTTTAAAAAAAAAGTTGCAATATGTAAGAAGTCACGTATTTTTGCATGAGAAGATCGTTTAGGTAGCATCAGTAGGTTGCAATTGGAAGTTGATAACAAAAACAACAACTACAACAAGAGCTCGACCAACTGAAACATCCCAAACAAAGTTTGGTCGCGGTAATTTCACTAATCAAAATACACATGAAAGAACTGCAAAATAAAAATTTCGGTGAGGCCGTACTGGTTGGGAAATTTTTTTTTAGACATAAATGAGAAATGAAAGAAGCAAGATTGTTCCCGATTACCCTTTAAAAGCTTTTTCTAGTTGAAAACATGATTACGAAGGCAAAGGCAAACTCGTTTTATATGATAGGCCAAGTTGCATAGATGAGCATCGCAATAGATATGATCCAGAACGGTGCGTTAAGACTCATAATAAATAAGAAAAAAAAATGTTTCCTTTCTCTCACAGTTCTATTGCTTCTTTTGAAGTAAAGTTGAATTCTGCCTCTTTAACACTTTGATCGCAATAATGTATGTATGTCATGATTTGAATACCTCACTTTCTCGCGGTGTCTACTGGCTTGGTGAGCAAATTTCTTGAGCTGTTAATTATTTACCTTTTTGCATCCTCTTATTCATTTTTTTATGTGCTACTAGATTGTTTTTTAATGTGGATTTAAGCAAGTGGGACAAAAAATAGAGTCGATTTTAGGACCCAAATTGGTCGAAGTGCCATAAAACTAACCATTTTCTACGTATATAGATTCAAAAATCTTCTTGGGCCTTTATCCCCATATTACCCTCAATGTATTCCTTAGTAAGGGTTTTCCGAATTACCTGAAGTAAGGGAGAAATCATACAAAGTTTATCAAAAAAATTGTGGATTTAAACGAATGAGACGCAATGTACTTATGCTATGAGTTAACAATGGGGAGAACCTTACTACACTT
Source organism: Matsumyia berberina (assembly GCA_917880715.2). Classification (NCBI taxonomy): domain Eukaryota; kingdom Metazoa; phylum Arthropoda; class Insecta; order Diptera; family Syrphidae; genus Matsumyia; species Matsumyia berberina. Next base: position 89,328,166 of record OU862872.1, read on the forward strand.
GTGAACATTCGGACCTTAACAAACTTCAGTTGTCATTTAAAAGGAGTGGTAATCCATGAGCTTTAAATTAATAATCTGCGACAAGGACAGTCGCAGTATTAATTAAGCCGGCCGTTGTCCAAGGTTATTTGGAGTGGACCGCACATACGGCCATATTATTCACTTCGATTTAAATCTCTATTTAACCCCCTAAATCGAGTTTCACTTAAATCGAGATTTAGCACACTAGATCGATTTTCGAATTTATTAAATCTCGTCCTATTATTGACAAAAGTTTTCGTCGGTTTAATTTTCAATGAAAGTTTTAAGTGTTAAATCGACGATTCGACCAACTGGAGCGATGGACGCGTATTTGCCAGAAATAATAAACTGAATTAGAATTTGAAGAGTATTTTTAAATTCACAAACACAATTCCCGCCAGGGGGTTGCACTTTAATGTTAGTGCAATCAAGAGGCCCCATTGTGCGAGAAAACCACCAATTTACTAGAACTTCGCCGCGCTTTCCTGCCGCTCAGCATTCGACTCGGGCAAACGCACAAAGCTAAACTCCTCACGGACTTCCCTTGCAGGACATTCTGCACTCAACTACCATCTTAACGAGCTGGGCATTAGTCTGTCGGATATGTGCCGATACAACTCATTTGACCTGGTTGTTTGCGGGTGTTATAGACTAATAGACAAAGATATTTAAATCTAACCTGTGGAATTAAGGAAAAGGATTAGTTCATCAATCTTTTTCTTGGAAATTTTTTTGAGGTCGTCGAAGGTGGGTTTGCTCAGAGTGGGCTGCCTGACCCTCGCTTATGTTGGACATTTACACAGGAAATCATGCAGAGATTGTTTTTCGCTATTATCTTTGCAACTACGGCAGAAACTGTTGTGGAGGATACCTAGCGTGGCTGCGTGGTCTCCTATTGACCAGTGGCCTAACGGCTACGATTCTTGCAATATCTGGGCTTGATCTGCTTAGTAGCTCGTTTGTTTTTTGTTTGTTGTAACCGGACCATACCTTCCTTGATATGACGCAGTTGTTAAACCTGTTCTACGCTTGGTTGGGCGTCATAAAGAAGTGGTGTTGAATATTGCCCTTAACGGCTCCTAGCGGGATATTAACAAATTCCGCTAATGACTCGTTAAGGGCTAATCCCCGTCTGGCCAAGGCATCGGCTCTTTCGTTTCCGTCAGTTTTACTATTGCCTGGGACCCACGTGAGGGTGACCCTGCACTGAACTCATAGTTGGTTTAGTTCTTCCTGGCATTGCTTTACCAGTTTTGAGGATATAGCGGCTTGGCTGTCATGGAAGAAAGTACTATTGTAGATGGGTGTTGAAGAAATTTTCAGCACACGGCAGGCTTCCCGAAAAGTAAGGATCTCTGCTTGAAAGACACTGGCAAAATTTTCCTCAGTTGTAGGAGAACTTGCTTTACAATAAAATATCTTTTATGTTGCAATGTGCTGGTGCTCCACAGAGCCTATTTTTGGCTACATATCCATATTCAACAAATGTTCTCCGTATATTTCAGGGAACTACGATCCATTCCGTGACGAGCCATTTTACTACTTTTTTACTTCAATTATCAATCAGAAAAAGATACTCCCAAGAAGCAGCTAAGGTTCCGAAAAATATTTTATTTATCAGTCAAAACTCCGTCCCAATAATACCAAAATCAGTTAAATCGAGATTTAAACTCGTTAAAACGCCAAGAACGACGATTTAATGAAATCTCGATTTAGCTGAATCTCGATTTAAAATTGGAGATTTAACTGCCTAAAACTTTGTCAATAATTGATAAAATGGCCGACGGCGATTTAGTGTTCACCTTAAATCTCGATTTAGAGCTAAATCAAAGTGAATAATATGGCCGATAGTGTGAAAAGAGCATTTGGGTCTGCTAAATCGTCAACTTTTCCGGTCGTCTAGACCTAGAACAATGCAGATTTTCTCCTACGCACCCTTTTTGAATTTTGGTAAGAGTGGCACTGATCTCTACTTGCGTAGAACTCTCATCTTCTGCCCACTACTTTAACCACCACAACACAACACAAAACTAGCATTTTGCAACTAAATATTGAATTTTGTAATCATATAGAGAAAGACGCCATCGACATTAAATTTAATTAGAAAAACTTTGCTCTTCGCAAGTAAACAATACTACCTACTACTAATTTGTTTGTTCACATGTCTCTGATCTATTTTTCGTTTCTTACCCGTATAAACATAAAGACGGAAAGCAACTTTAATCAGGAGAACACCATTTTCTAACAAACAAGCAATAAATAATTAACATATTATTCAGACTCTCTTAAAACGAAACATACTTGGTTGGCCCAGTATTAATATCTGGCATGTCATATATGTAAAATAGAAAAAATATATTAAGCACTTCTTACTGCAGCAAAATGCTTTTATTGAATTCACGTTGTAGAGCTTCCTTCTCCTTATTCACTGATTCAATTTGCCTCCCACGGAGTTTCAGATCTTTCTCCAATTTCTTGCATTGCTTCTCAAGTGCAATATATTGTTCCGGCATCATTTCCCCAATTTGTTTAGTTAAATTTTTTCACAATATTCTGAACACACTCAAAATCTTACCCCACACCCAGAGATTAGCTAAACAGAGATACTCGTCTTTCCAGTCAATTTTCCAATGTCCACAAGCTGATTTCCCATAAAATGTTTGCGTTTACCCATACTGTGTCATTTTGTTAACAAATGTGCGTAAATCCAAACATCCACCCCAAGATGGCGGCAAATCGAGAACATATGTTCGAGTTTCTGAGCACAAACCCAAAAGGGCTGGAAATCGTCGAACATATGTTCGCAAAAATCTGGACTACTCGAAGAACATATGCAGTAAAATCCAGACATAGTTCAGCAACTATTGCCTTTTTAAAAATTTTTGAATTTAACGGATTCTTTATATGAAATAACAAATACGAAATTGTTAGAATTTTTGTATTATGTAAAAAAAGTTTGAAAGAGTTTTGAATATTTTCGAATACCTTATCTAATTTTACATTCCAGAACCAGTCTAGGGCATATAATTTTGCCCACACAGGAAATTTTTTTTTTGTGTTAAACATAAGTTTGTGTTTTTCTGAGCCAACATCGTATATTTATTGTATTTCGAATGCGCAATCTTACTTTTCAATCAGAGTAATTGTTCTAAATACGTTATATTGCACATATTCACAATAAACTGATTATTATTTTAAACATTCCAGTACTTGATACAACATTCCATGATTAGAAGACTGGAATATTAAGTCAAGAAAAATTACTGTACTCTACGAACATTATAACAGCTGATTTTTGCTCTCATTTCGATGTGGGGAATAAAAAATGCCGAAAATTTAAGCCGCCAATTTAGAATTCGATATTTCAAGAGTTTTCTGAATTTGCCAAATTAATTACTGGAAATTAATAAAAGGATAATTCGGTCTTAAGCTGTAGGGATTCCAACTAGGTATATAAAGGGTTTTTCAATAGGGACGCTACAAAAGTAGAGCGACAGGGACAGCAAACGACGCCATATTTTTCTTGCGGTTTTTTGACATTTCTCTTCAGTAAGGTTTGCCATTTCATGATGGAAAGATATACGAGCCAACAACGAGTCGAAATTATTAATATTTACTACCGAAATTCGGAGTCAGTGGCCTCAACGTTAAGAGCGCTACGTCCAATTTATGGTCTTCATAATTTCTGGCTGGATGGCTTCGTCAATAAACAAAATATGCGGTATTGGTCAGGCAGCAATCCACACGTACTCCATGAGTCATCATTGCATCCCGAAAAAATTACGGTTTGGTGTGGTTTATGGGCCGGCGGCGTCATTGGGCCGTACTTCTTCCGTGATGATCAAGACCGGCACGTTACTGTGAATGGGGATCGCTACCGTTTAATGATAACCGAATATTTTTGGCCCCAATTGGATGATATGGACTTGGAGGATATGTGGTTCCAACAGGACGGCGCCACAAGCCACACAGCGAATGTCACAATCAATTTATTGGAAACCAAGTTTGGAGAACGTGTTATCTCATGAAATGGTCCAGTCGCTTGGCCGCATCGGTCGTGCGATTTGACGCCGTTAGACTATTTCCTGTGGGGCTACGTCAAGTCTATGGTCTATGCCAACAAGCCAGCGACGATTGATGAACTTCGTACGAATATCGAATGTGAAATTGCAGCAGTATCGGCCGGTTTATGCTTGAAAACCGTCGAAAATTGGGTTCAGCGTCTGGACTTCTGCAAGCGTGCCCGTGGTGGCCATGCAAAAGAAATCGAGTTCCATATATAATGGCATCGAACGTACTTTCACAAGAATAAAGAATTTCATTGATATCTAAAACCGTTTTTGTTTTATTTAAAAAAACTTTTGTAGCGCTCTTATTGAAAAACCCTGTAGCTCCAAAAATTTGTCCGTAGAAGTGCTTTGAAAAAATCAAAAATTGTTTAGATGATTGTGGCATAAGACAAATCCACCGCATCGTTTTTAAAGGGACCGTGCAAGTTGTTGTTGCTTTTTCCTCACACGTATTCACAGACGTGAGCTGTCAGCCAGAAAAAGCAATATGGCGGTACAACTACAACAATGTAAACAAATGGGTGTCGCGGGTATAGGGGGACGGAAGTCGAGTATCTCTTTATTCACTAATCTCTAGTGTAAACTCCGATCTCAACTGTGCATTTCGCAGACTAGAATATTAATTCAACACAGAGCGTGTTGAATAGGCTTAAAAAATATTTTCCAAGCTAATTACACTAACAACTTAACCTATATAGAATTATGTACATAAATATCCAGGTTTATTTCCTTAGCCGAAATAAAAACTGTGCTCATAAAGTATTTTTCCCCGATTGTTATCGAAATGTCGATAATTAGAGCCGCTGTTTATAAAGCTCCGATCAGACGATTTGCAGATGTGCGCAAAATTTCCTCATAAGCAAATATGTGCAAACCATCGGCAAATGCCCATTTGCAGAAATGTCATTTGCAGGCCGATCACACGATTTGCCGAATTTGTCCCAAAGCTGCAAATGTGTGTGCGCAAATGTGAGCAAATGACATATCTGGAAATTTTTTCAGAGCATTTATTGTCCGATCACACGATTTGCCGACATATGCAAATAGCACATTTGCAGACCCATTTGAAGAAACGTCATTTTCATTTATTTGGAGGGATGAAACAACTCGAGATACCCTCGCACTGGTATTGGCTGTGTATGTATTTGTTTGAGAGCAGCGGCGAACAGGATGATTATAGTAAATTGTCTTCGAAGCAATTTCTGGAGAAAGGATTAGGTTGGCCGGCGCGACAAAGAAGGATTTTGAGCAAAATTTTATTTTTTTCCTGTTTCTATTTTATGAACATAGCAAAAATATAAGTGAATCAAAAAATTCAATGGATTTGTACTTTTCATGTCGCGAATCATTTTTAATTTCTTTTTTCTTTTTGTCAGAAAATGAATTCCATTTAATCAAATGATTTATTTAATACTCTGGTGATTAAAGTTCGATGATGTCCAATTCAGTAGCGCAAATACTGGAGAATTGCTTGAAGAAAATCCACATTGTATCACAGCATTTGCAGGAAAAATTTGCCATTTGCCTATGTTTCTTCAAACCAACATGAGCAAATTTCAGAAGTCTGCAAATGAGAGTGGGCGAATCTCCAAAAGTGAGCAAATGTGTGCAAATGGTCCCAAAAGGGTGATCACACGATTTGCGGATGACGTGTGCAAACGTTTGCGGACGACGTGTGCAAATCGTGGGCAAATGACAGATGTGAAAACATTTGCGGACAAAAATTTGCTGATCACACGATTTGCGGTCGTTTGGGACACGTTTTCCTGCAAAACTTCCTCACATCTGCAAATCGTCTGATCGTAGCTTAAGAAAAAAATTGCAGGGAAAGCATTACACTTCTAATGACTATAGGTAAAAATCAAACAAATAAGATAACGCAGATGTATGGACTTTTCCAAAAATGGATGAGATAGCGCTCAGTTGCTTCGAGAGAAATGTCCCTCCAGTGATCATTGATTCCATTTGCATACAAGGTGAGTGGAACAGAAGATGGGCTAGGTAGGGTGGCTGCCTTGGCCTAGCCATTACACACTTAGACCAGATTTAGGGCACTGTGATACCACTATGATGAGCCAGCGATTCTGCGCTTATTGTAAGAAAATATAATATTTGTGCAGATATTGTGCTGAGGGACCTCGATGTACCTCTTCACTGCTTCAAAGTTATAACTGTCTATTTTAACGTTCTGTCCGAAGCGTCGGTGTTGGGCGTCCTTTCTTGTTGATTTTGGTGGAGACAAGAGACCCCATTTATTTGGCTTAATACAAACTATTCATTCTTAATCTAAAGTTAAACAAAAATCTTAAAACTAAAACTTAAGAGTTAGATGTGGTGGTGAAGCAGAAGGGACTTCAGGTAAGGGGATGTATGGTTGAAATCAAGGATGGTAAGGTTTGCGTTAATTTGTCGTAGCATACGGGAGATAGGTTCATTCAAGCCATAAGAGGTGTGGTGGGGCGGTAGATAGAAGAGACGGGGGTGTTGTAGATTACGAGTGTTGGAGTGGAAGGAAATGGAATTAATGAGGGACGCACAATCAACGTGCCCAGAAATGAGTCGGTGAATGAAGAGGATGTCGGCTGCGTCTCTGCGTTCCTCGAGGGTATTCAAGTTAATGAGATTGAGGCGATTTTGATAAGGCGGTAGTGTAAAAGGGTCGTTCCAGGGCAGACCTCGAAGAGCAAATCGGAGAAAACGGCGTTGGATGCTCTCGATTCTCGTAAGATGGACACGATGATATGGAGACCATACCTGACTTGCATACTCTAACAGAGGGCGAACAAAGGTAATGTAGAGGGATCTGGTTACATACGGGTTGGTGAATTCTTCGGACCATCGTTTTACAAAACCAAGGACTGAGTTGGCTTTAAGGATTATCTCATCTATATGTGATCGAAAGTTGAGTTCCCTGTCACACAAAATGCCGTGGTCGCGAAGAGATTGAACGGGGGAGATGTGTTGGTTAAGCAGAAGGTAGAGACGGGGAGGAGATTGGTTTCGCTTACGTGAGAAGGTGATGGATTGACATTTGGCGATATTAAGTTCTAAGCAGTTTTTTAAGCACCAGATCGAAAAAGTATTAAGGTCTTCTTGAAGGAGGATGGAGTCTTGGGGTGAAGAAATTGTTTTGAAAAATTTAGTATCGTCGGCATAAAGGGAGATGGACGAATGTTTGATGATCCTATCAAGATCATTAATAGTTAATATAAACAGAAGGGGACCGAGGTGGCTGCCTTGTGGAACACCAGACGTGGCCAAAAACGGGGTTGAATGGGCGGACCTAAAGCGGACACTGTAAAAACGGTTATCCAGGTAAGAGGATATGCATTTTAACAGTATGGGTTCAAAACCGATGGCAGACAGCTTGAAAATTATTAATTTATGAGAGATTTTGTCGAAAGCTTTGCTGAAATCGGTTGAGATGACATCGACTTCGTTACCGTTCTCTAATGCTGAGAGGGCAAAGGACACGAATTCAACGAGATTTGTGGTAGTCGACCTACCCTTCAGGAAACCATGTTGTCTGGGGGAAGTGAGGGATTTGCACTGGAAGCTTAAGGCTTCGTACAAAATGCTTTCAAAAAGTTTGGGTATATGGGAAAGTTTAGCGATGGGACGATAATTGGTTATTTCGTTTTTTGATCCTTTTTTATAGATCGAGGTTATGAAGGAGGTTTTCCAAACCTGAGGGAATTCTCCTTGTGAGAGGGATAGACGGAAGAGATTTGAAAGGACGGGGGAAAGAATCGAGGAACATTTCTTAACAAATATGGCGGGAAGGCCATCAGGGCCGGGTGTGAATTCGTCATTAAGTTCATGTAACTTACGTTCGATAACAGACGTTTCCATGACGTGGGAGAGAAGAGTGCCAGTGAAGAAGTTTAGAAGGTAATTGAAATAAGAGGTATCAGGTACGAAAGATTCACTGGAGAAGGATTGTTTAAAGAAGGAAGCAAAGAAGTTGGCTATTGTAATAGGGTCGGTTAATGATTTGCTGTTGAAAGAGAGGGAGGGAGGATAACCATTAGACTTTCTTTTGTAATTTACAAATTGGAAAAAAGACTTAGGGTCCTTAATCATATTGGCTTGCGCATTGCTAAGATATTGCTGATAAAGGGAGTTGTAAAGTTCTGTAAAATGAAGATAAGTACCGAGATAGTTGGAATAGTCGAAAAAGGATCTTGTGCAAAGGAAAACACCCCATAACTTGTTTCGTAATGAACGAAGTCTTCGATTATACCAAGGAGGGGAAGTAGATGATGTTTTGCGGCGAGAAACAGGAACATGGAGAGAAAATGACTTGAATATTTCACTGTAAAAAATGGAAAGGGCATCATTTATAGTTACGATGTGAAAGTCAAGGGAACATCTGCTGAGATAGTCGCTGATTTAGCATATACTCCGGCTTACCGTCATTGACCGCTAAACCCTTTTTCGCCGCCTCAGTCTCAATACTCACGAACGCGCCAGTGACATCACGGTGCGTTCTTCCAATCATGTCAATATAGTCTTCGTATGCGAGTAATTGAACGGAGTTTTGGAAGATTGGACCTCTGGTGTGAGCGCGTGAGTTGGGCACTATTCTTCCAAGAACGATGTTGAAGAAGTCGCATGACAGCGCGTCGCCTTGTCTAAATCCTTTTCTGACATTAAAGATCTCGGCGAGGTTTTTAAAGACTTTGATGGAGCAACGTACATTCTCGTTCGTCATACTGCTGAATCGGAAGAGTTTGGCAGGGATGCCAAAACTATACTGTCAAAGGCGGCCTTAAAGTCGGTTGAAAGGTGGTGGGTATCGATTTGAAGTTCCTGGGTTTTTTCCAATATCAACCGCAGTGTTAATATTTGGTCGATGGTGGACTTTATTGACCTAAAGCCACAAAGATATGGGCCGATCAGGTTGTTGACGAAAGGCTTCTGTCGGTCGCACAACACGGCAGATAAGATCTTGTAAGCGATGTTAAGAAGACTGATGCCTCTGTATTTGGCGCAGTTCAGAGGGTCTCCTTTCTTGAGGATCGAGCAAACAATGCCTTACCAAGTCATCGCCTGCCGCTTTGACCAGCTCGGCAACTAGGCGGTCAGCTCCAACAGCTCATTGGACTTAGTCTTAGATATGTCTATCTTCACTTCGCCCAGGTCGGGTGGACGGAATTGTTGGTCTTCGTCGTCCAGAATGGTTCATTCTGCCTGACAGTGGAATTTGATTCGTCGTCGCCGTTAAACAGTCTGCAGAAGTAGTTCCTCCTTATTCTCAGCATCGACTGCGATTCTACTACGATGTTCTCTTTTTCATTTTTGCAGGTTTTGGTTCGGGCTCTGTAGAACTGACAGGTTCGTTTTACCCTTTAATAAAACTTCCAAACCTCATTCCTGCAGTAACATCTCTGTATTTCCTCGATCGCGCGCTTCACATGCTCTTTCTTCTTCCTCCTGAAAAGCTTCTGTTCGTCTTTCCTCTTCTGCTCGTAGAGCTCACGAGCAGCTCTGGTGCTTATGTGCAGTACCGTTTTGTGTGCGTCTTATTTTGCAGCATGTACTTGCCGGCGCTCGTCATCAAACCAAGGGTTTCGCTGCTGTGGAAGAGTGAAATCCAGCTCGTCAGAGGCAGCATCTCTGATCGCTTTTTGGCAATGTTGCCACTGGTCTTCAATACTTGATGCTGGCGGCTAAGGCATATTGAGAGATTGAGAGATACTCCATCGGAAATGGATCTGGTGATTTCTTGCAATTGCAGCCGTCCGACGTCAAACTTCCTCACAGTATTTCCTTGTCTTTGTGTTTTTCGGAGTATCCGCAGTTGCATCTTGGCAATAAGAAGGTACTGGTCCGAGTCAATGTTGGCTTCTCGGAACGTTCGGACATCCATAACACTGGTTGACGGTTGATTAATCAGGAGATCTCCATGTTCCTTGGTAAATATCGAGTTGCGGGAACCAAGTACTAGCTACGACAACATTTCGCCCCGCAGCAAAGTCGATCAGCCTAAATCCGTTATCAGAGGTGGCGGTGTGTATGTATCCGACAGTACTACCAAAAAGGTCCTCCCTTCCTAACTTTACTTTAAAATCGCCTGAGACAGATCTGGGTAGAAATCACTTTAACAGATATCGCAGTTTTTCATTCTCTTTTTGTTCGGCCCGCCCATCCCACCGCACTTCTCGGATGACGGTGATGTCTGCTTTGCAGCAGTCTAGGGCCTCTGCTAATTGTTCGGCTGGACGCGGTCTGTTAAGAGACCTAACATTCCACGTGCAGATCCGAAATTCGTTTTCCTTAATTCGTTTGCATGGGTTTTCATCGGTTAATCCGACCATATCCGAAGTTCGTTGTTGCTATGAAGTTTGGTATATTTTCTTACTTTGGTTTTATAAGAAGTCTTTCCTTTGTTTGTTTTGAATTCCATAAGTGCAAGAAGAAAGAAGATAGGATGAAAAAATCCGATCAAAAAGTTCTGGGTAGAATTTCGATGTGTTCTTATAGGTTTTCTGTATTCGTAAGTTAACATTTTTTGAAAGCGCTGACTGCGAAAAGTTTTTGAATTTGTATTGAATTAATATTCCAGTCTACAATTAAGATCTGGGAAGAAGGAAGTAGTTGGAATGTGTCTGGAAAGTTATATGTTTGGCTATTTATGTTTAAAAAATTGGCGCCAAAATCAAGCCAATTACTCGCAGAGATCATAAAATTAGTATGCAGAAAGGTGAGGTGTTAACAAATAGTATTTGACGTGAATTACTAAGATGTTTAGAGAAAATTCTGCAGAATACGGGTACAAGGAATCAATTAAAAACGATGTGATTGACCAGAGATATGGCTTTACAAGGATTTCGGATAACACGGCAAGGACGGGCTATCTCATAAACATGCATGCGGTAGGTACTATTATAAATGTTTATATACATAAATACCTTGAATATTATTGAATTGTAATTTTAGCTGGTTTGGTCCAGAATCTATTTTTTTAATTATTTATTTGTATTTCTTGGAGAATTAAAAGTCGCACTCACAGCCAAATATTAGTAAAAATATGTATACATTATGTATAAATTTCTGTCCTGGGATGGGAAGTATAGAACAGAAATGTACCAAATCATTTTTCCACTCTATCCCCAAAGATATAAAAGTTTCTTCTGAATCAGAGCAGGAACTACCTTAAACTCTTAACTGTTATTCTAAGTGCCCATGGCAAACTAAAACGGCATATAAATGAACTTAACATGTCTCCGGACCCTATTTATTTAAGGTCACATCGTCACAGAATCTCTCTACATCGTCATTCATGTAAGAAGACTGACCCTAGACAGTAAACTCGGGTCACCGACTGCACATGCCTTGCTTCACCTTTATCTTTATAATCAACTTGTTATGAATTATGATGTTCTTCACACAGCTTGAGCTTGAGAAGCTGATTAGTTTTCTGACAGACTCTGAAACAGATAAACCAGACCGGAGCCGGCCAACGGCTCTCTACGAATAGTAATAATCTATATAGGTATTTAATAAATTTCAATAATTTGGTTTAAACTAGTTTATGCATTAGGTAATGGGTTGCTTAGTACCTATATCGAAGAGAATTCATACAGCTTGCGTCGCCAACTTTGTCGAAGATCACTTCTGGATCGTGCAATCTTGGCGTTGGTTAGGTGATTTACAAAAATATTTTTAATTTTTTCCTCGGAATCCCCTTGGCAAACAAACCTCTTTATACATACGTACATACATACATACATCCATACATCCATACATACATGCACACATGGCTGAAGGCTGAAAAAAATGTAGGTTTTTCTACCGATAAAAGTAGAACGTGTGCACTGTGGATCAAATTCAAATTCTTTTTTATCTTTTCAAGACTGCGTAATTATTGAGCAAGTCAAACCCGACAAGGTTCTTCGATGGGGGCTAACTGTTTTCCGTGCTCGGTGAGACGAACTAGAAGGTTAGAGGAGTGTTAAAAGTAAATCTGACTTGAGAACCTTGCTCTCAGATATGTTTGTCATATTTTCTGTTTGCTCCGACACGTGAACGAAGATCTTTATTATTCCTGGGTGTTAATAAGGACATTTTTTTTTTTTTATTATGGTAGGTGAAAATCTTTCATGAGACATCATGAGGATCTACCGCACGTGCTCATGGTAGTGTGAGATTCTTACTCACTAGAAACACCTCCCCTTTTCTTGTAGATTACGACTAAGTACAAAAAGCCTTATCAAGTAGTTTAACTTTCAATAATAAAAATTCGCGTTTTGCAGGTATCTTTCCAATAAAAGCACTTACTAATACCGTCATTATATGCGGCTATTCCTTATTGCGCCAAATCGAACGGTTTCGTTCTTTGTAGTCGGCGCACAAGGTTTGTCACGTCCAGAATTTGGAGTACGGCGTTATTGCAATGTCCATGAAGGAGAAGACGGAGTTTGTGAGCAAAATTTGTTATTTCATCTTCGACGGTAGCTAAACCAAGGTCTCTATGGATATCGTCGTTTCTAATGTATCACGGCGCATTAACGATTGTTCTGAGCACCTTATTTTGAAAGGTTTGTAAAATGTTTCTATTGCTGGTTTTGGTACAACCCCAAAGTTGTATCCCATACGTCCATACAGGTTTTAAGACTTGCTTATATAAGAGCAAATTGTTATACATGCTTAATTTGAAATATTTTCCATGCAGCCAATACATTTCTCTAAATCTAATTTTGAGCTCGTCGCGTTTCTTTTTAACATGCGGCTTCTATTTGAGTTTCTCATCTAGTGTCATTCCTAGATATTTTGCTTCGTTTGCATACGGTATTTGTACCGAGTTAATGAAAACGGGTAAGTTGTTTATTATCTTGTAAGTAAAGTTAACATGCGTAGATTTGGTTTCGTTGAGAACAATGCGCCAAACCTTTGTCCACTCGCAAATTGTATCCAAAGCTCGTTGAAGCTTTACAGTTGCTGATTCGACTGAATTTTCTGTTGCCAGAATAGCCGTATCGTCTGCGAATGTAGCAACAACGGTGCCTTCTTCTTGCGGTATATCTCGAGTATAGACCAAAAACAAGACTGGACCAAGAACACTTCCTTGTGGAACTCCGGCAGCGATTTCCTTGAATTCCGAGTATTCGGCTCCGTGTTTGACACGGAATAGTCTGTTTTCCAAGTACGACTCTAGGATCTTGTAAAGCTCTTCCGGAAGTACCTGTCTTAGTTTATAATTCAAGCCTTTGTGCCACAGCTTGTCGAAGGCTTGAGAAACGTCAAGAAAAGCGCTAGAACATATATTTTTCTCTTCTATGGCCTTCTCGGTTTCGTTGGTTATTCTATAAACCTGGTCAATTGTGGAATGCTTGATTCTGAACCCGAATTGATGATCAGATATCAAACGCCTTTCCTCATTTACCGGTTTTAACCGTTTCAATAAGAGTTTTTCAAAAACTATTGATATTATTGGCAGGAGCGATATGGGTTGTAAGACTTTTGTCGTTTGGCGGTTTTTCCGGTTTTGAAACCATTATAACTTCGGCGACTTTCCATTGCCTTGGAACATATAATAGTCTTGCCGAACCATTATAAGTAAACAAGTTTTATTAAAGCTTTATTTGGCAATTCCTTGAGGACCTGTCCGGTTATTAGGTCATATTCAGGAGCCTTGTTCATTTTTGGGATTTTTTATTACCTCACAAAGTTCGACTAATGACACATTTCTTATTTCAAAGTTGTCTGGAGTCATAATAGTATTATTAATATTTTCTATTAATGCTTGCCCGGGAAATGGCTTAAACGTTTCTTCCAGGTGCTCGGCAAATAAATCTGCTTCCTCTTTGTCTCCTTTTGCCCATTCGCCATTACTTTTTCTTATTGGTAGTGATTGCAATTGGGGTTTTTTTCAGTAGTCAAGCTTTTGAGATAGGTAGATCTCGTGATTTTTGAAATCCCGGATCGCTTTTTTGAGCTTATTACTTAGGAAGTTCGAGTGGGCTTTGTGCTGGGGAGCGCGAGACAGTTGCCATATTTTGCGTGCTCTCCTCTTTGCCAGCATCGGTTCTTTTATTTTCCGCGGATATTTAACTTCGCTATTTCCGACTACTTTTCTTTTATATAGAGTGTTGTTCCACGCGACGCTTTGAATGACTTCAATAAATCTTTCGACTTCATCTTCTATTTCGCAAAGTGTTCTAAGAGACACATTCAGGACTATATTTTGTTCACAAGCTTTTCTGAAGCTGTCCCAGTTAGTTTTGTTGCCAGTTAATCTGGGCACGCTTTCTTTCTTCATTAGGCTTTCACTTATTGTCAGTATGATTGGTGAATGATCTGAGGAGAGGTCAAAGCTTTCCTCGACGTTCATAAAGTTTTTCACTACCCCTTTTGCAATAAAAAAGACTATGAGGTCAAGCATTTTTGCTATGTCGGAGGGCCAATAAGTCGGTTTCCCCGTTGAAAAGAAGTCAACAGCAAATTACATGACGGTTTCGTAGAGAAGTTTGCCTTTAGGTGAAATGCATCTCGAACCTCAAAAGGTGTGTTTCGCATTGAAATCACCACCAATAATAAATTTCGGTCCAAGTGAGTCAAATAGACGTATTAAGTCATTTTTTTCTAGCGTGTATCGCGGAGTGCAATAAATGGACGCGATGTTGTAATACATATTTTTATTTTTTACGCGAACTGAAGTTATTTGCATTGCATCGAGTTCTATCGGTGAATTCAAAGAGTGCTCAATACAGTCTTTAATTAAGAGCGACGATCCGCCCCTAGCCCCTTCGGATGGGTGGTATGCGTGATAAGCATAGTATCCTTTTCAGAAATCAAGCATATGTCAATGTTCTGTTTGCGTAGGAATACTTCCAGTTCGTCGACTCTTTGCATAAGGTCGTTTGCGTTCCATGTTAAGATTTTAAGTAACTGGTTAATGTTCATAGTTTTGTCCGTCATTTGCGAGCGTTATGGTCGAGGTTGCTAAGTTTTTCGAATATGAGCTTATTTGTCTTGCTTTGCTCCTCGAGTTTCGCGGGAATTATAGAGAAAACTTGTTGCGTAGGATCTAACGCAGGCCTATTTTGCTTAGTTGCTTGCAATGCGGCTTGCGCATACGTTGGTGCATCAAGAGATGGCGGTTTTTCCAGAATTTTTTTCGTTTTCTCCTTGACGGGTTTTCTTTCTTTTACCAGCAATTTTTCCGGTTTATTTTTATTCGGTTTCGGTTGCGGACGCATGTTCTTTTTAAGCGTATCACGCCTTTTTTGTAGCTCTTTGGCTACTTTGCAGCCTCAATAGTTCGCTGGGTGCTTCCCCTTACAAATTGTGCAAGTCGCTTCGGTTTGCTTATTTAAGTGGCACTCATTCGAGACATGTTTACCGGCACATTTCACGCATCGTGGCTCTTTTTGGCAGTATGTCTGTGTATGGTTGAAACCTTGACAGCGTTTACACTAAGGGAATGAACTTGTGCTCTTACGCATCGGTTCGATTTTGATCACAATATTTAAAATAGTTTCAATATTGTAAATATCCCTTATATTCTCGTTTTTATGGAAACTGAGGATAAAAAGCGGAAGACCACGCTTAACTTGGGTTCCTGATCTTATTCCGTTTTTTTTTCCTTGATAATATTTACGGCGTCAAGAATTTTAAAGCCTTTCGCTTGAAGATCGTCCATAACGTCTTCTTTAGTGCACGTAAGATGGAGTCCTATTGCTATAACTCGCAATGGTCTTTCTGACTTATTTTCATAAGTGTACCACTGGATTTTTTCGGAATTAAGTTTCCGGGAAAATGTTCGGTAATCGTCGGGGTCATCGACGTTTATTTTCCATACGTTGTTGCGAAGTGAGGTGACCTTAAACTTCGAGGCCAACGTTTCTTTGGGGAGGCAATACAGCTTGTTATAGTCCATAATCCCGATGACGTTTATTGGAGGCGTGGTACTTAATTTTTTTGTCTCTTCCAAGCACTTGTGAAGAACCGGCTCTTCATTTCTTGCTGGGTCTTTTTTTTGAGACCCGAGCCGTTTCCCGAGTTAGCTCTTCGTCCTTGTGATATTCGCGAACAGTTGAACCAGACGGACTACTTTCTTTTGCCGGATTTACGTTTCTCAGAGCTTTATTTTCTTGCCGAAGTAAATCTACCTCTTTCCTAAACTCTTTGCAGAGTAGCTCCATTTCAATAAGCTTTTAGATTTCACTGAGTGCTAGCGCTTCCGGCGGACTTCCCGCAGACATTCGATCTTATTGGAGGTGATCGAGGTACCCGTGTCCTTTTTGTGAAAGGGTTGCATAATTGTAATAAATGGCTCTCCCCAGAATCCTTAGAGCCGACCTCCGAAGAGGGTGGATTTTTTAGTAGACCTGGAGTACCAACTGGGGTATTATATTTTTTTGTTTTCTTCATTACATTCGTGTATACTTCTATCTCCTCGGTATACGGAGGTTGGATTTTAATTGCCTCTTACGACAGGCATGCCTACCTCGGGTATATTCTAACCCCTACCCGAACATGCCTGCCTAAAGCTGTTGTGACTTGGTATTCGACACGCGCTGTTGTTGCCGTTAAAACCATCGAAGCCATTGCCCTTTGTCAAAACATATTGTTTTGCTGAGCTAATGGCTCGACAGGTCAAACAACGCGTAATTGCTGTAGTGTCGAATTACCGAGTCACTCGTGTTTGGCACGAGCGGATTTCCCCGATGCTTGCTCAATTGGTCAAGCAACGGAAAAATGCTGATCGTGCAGAATTACCCAACGATTCGGTTGGAACCAGAGACGGGTTGAGTCTTATTGGAACCATTGAATATAGCGCGTGTTTTTAAATTGTATAACAATTTGGCGCAGCCGGTAGGATCGCGAAAATCCTAAAAAAAAAACCGAACGTGCAGTGTAAAGCACGAGCAAAAGTTGTAGCAATTGAGCAATTGTAGTGCGCGAAAACGAGAAAAGTAAAGTGTAACAAAACAAAAAAAAAAAGAGAAAAAGTAAGGTGTAACAAAAACAAAAGAGGAAAAAAAGGTAACAAAAAAAAAGTGTTACAAGTGTTAAAAGTGTGTGGTAAGTGTGGTACCAAGGGTGAGTAAAAAAAAAAAAAAACTATATATATAACTCTTTAACTATATTTTTTCTTGCCTTGTCTTGTTGTGTTAAACGTTAAACTCTTGCGAATTCCGTAACCGAACCAGCATCGCGCTTAAGTTGATTTGTTTCGAACTAAGTTTTAAGTTGATGGCCAACAGCGAAATTGAGGCCAAACTTAACGCATTACTAGACGAAAACGAACAACTTAGGAAAGAAAAACGAGAGCAAACGCAAGAGGTAAAAGAGTTGAACGACATTTTACTGTCGGAACTTAAAGATCTTTTACATTCTGAGGTTTTCGAGTTGGTGAAATTCCAGTTGAGTGCTCAGTGGGGTAAATTTACGCGGTTGGAAACAACGGATGCGATTCTTGCCGAATACACCAAGGCCGTACACCGCTTAAAAGAAACTCACTTCAAGGAAATTCAAAAACTTGAATCCAAATTGAAGCAAAGTGAGTGCGCGCGTACGACTCTTGAGAAGCATCTCCAGGAGGCCATAGAGGTAGATAATCAAGTAGGCGACCTCGCTAGTGAGCTCGATAGGAGTTGGTTAGCCCATAGAGAGCTTCCGAACAAAGTTACGCCAACAGATAAACCAGTGTTAGGTACAGTTAGTCAAAAGCCGACCACATCCAAGCACGCAAGTTCGTTGTGTAAGATCGCGAGCAAACCGAAACAGTTAGTACCACCTGTAGAGCTTCAAAGTACAGAGTCGACAACTGCTCCATCACAAGCTAGCGGAATGTCGTACGAAAGTATAGCGAAAACTGTCGCCCGCCTAATCCCACAGTTCTCTGGGGCTAGTACGCCGGACTTGTCAGGAAAGGTTTATGAATTCATAAACGCCTGCCAGCTCGGCCTACAATGCATAGAGCCTGACGACGAGGAGAAGTATGTTTCTCTACTAACAACTAGGTTAGTCGGGGAAGCATTTGAAGTCGTCAGAGGAAATGTCCCAAAGACCTTAGGAGAGCTGGAAAGGCTCATTAAGGGTTTCCTCACCCGAAGAACCTTGGATAGCGTTGTGGCAGAAATAAAGCAATCGTATCAGCTGGTTACAGAGGACATTCAGTCCTTTGCAAGAAGGCTGGGGGGCTTGCACAACAAAGCCCGAGAAATCATAGGTGCTAGCTACGCTTGGTCTGAAAGTGGTGCTTTGCTGAATGAGCTAAACAACACCACTATTAGAACATTCAAAGTGGGGCTAAATGATCCAGCCCTGCGAAATATAATGCTTACTAGAAACGAATCAGATTTAAAGACACTGGCAGACTTTGCGGAGGAGTCATCACTCCTGTTGAGACCAACCATACCGTGGCAAGACGCGGGTCATATGGGGAATAACCTTCACGGATACCCCAACACATATCGCCAACAAGCGGCTGTATTACCATATTACAATCCAAACAGCACGGAACACTTTACACACCCACATACCTCCTCACATTCCTATCCCTCCAATCCGTTCGCGTATCTTCCTAGTAGCTCCATCCCTGCGAACGCTATGATAGACTCCCCTTTGCCAATGCAAAAGATTCGGGGACAGACTCCTAAACTTAAGTGTGGGTTCTGCAATAAACCAAACCACACTTATGCTGACTGCCGGGAGAGGAAGAACACCCCATATTGCGAGGGTTGCCACTCCTACGGTCATGAAAAGGATGTTTGCCCCAAGGCAAAGGTATTCGCCGTAAAATCGGCACCTAAGAGGAAGAAATGCCTCTGGTGCTCACGGGTAGGGCACTCGGAAGAAGACTGCTTTAGCAAAAAGAATTATTTAAAGGCGAACCAGGGAAACACGAGGGGGCCCAGTCAGAACAACTAGACTGTGCCCAACAAGCCTCGGACACCTCAAGAGTTCTACAAGAACCTACAGGGTTTTTCAATAAGAGCCCTACAAAAGTTTTTTTTAAATAAAACAAAAACGGTTTTGGATATCAATGAAATTCTTTATTCCTGTGAAAGTACGTTCGATGCCATTATGTATGGAACTCGATTTCTTTTGCATGGCCACCACGGGCACGCTTGCAGAAGTGCAGACGCTGAACCCAATTTTCGACGGTTTTCAAGCATAAATCGGCCGATACTGCTGCAATTTCACGTTCGATATTCGTACGAAGTTCATCAATCGTCGCTGGCTTGTTGGCATAGACCATAGACTTGACGTAGCCCTAACGGCGTAGTCTAACGGCGTCAAATCGCACGACCGAGGCGGCCAAGCGACTGGACCATTTCGTGAGATAACACGTTCTCCAAACTTGGTTTCCAATAAATTGATTGTGACATTCGCTGTGTGCCTTGTGGCGCCGTCCTGTTGGAACCACATGTCCTCCAAGTCCATATCATCCAATTGGGGCCAAAAATATTCGGTTATCATTAAACGGTAGCGATCCCCATTCACAGTAACGTGCCGGTCTTGATCATCACGGAAGAAGTACGGCCCAATGACGCCGCCGGCCCATAAACCACACCAAACCGTAATTTTTTCGGGATGCAATGATGACTCATGGAGTACGTGTGGATTGCTGCCTGACCAATACCGCATATTTTGTTTATTGACGAAGCCATCCAGCCAGAAATTATGACGACCATAAATTGGACGTAGCGCTCTTAACGTTGAGGCCACTGACTCCGAATTTCGGTAGTAAATTTTAATAATTTCGACTCGTTGTTGGCTCGTATATCTTTCCATCATGAAATGGCAAACCTTACTGAAGAGAAATGTCAAAAAACCGCAAGAAAAATATGGCGTCGTTTGCTGTCCCTGTCGCTCTACTTTTGTAGCGTCCCTATTGAAAAACGCTTTAAAAATAATTCGATGACTCAGGATTTGACTAAATTAAATCCAAAAGTTAAATTAAACCTAAAAGCTAGTCCCAAACCCAAAATTACGACGCAGAATCGACCACAGCGAAGGAAACAGAAAACTAAGCGTTCTAAAATAGTTTTAAACAATCCTCGAAGCATAAAGAAGACAGAAATAGATTATGGTCACGCGATTGGTCTTTTCAATATCTTTAACATCTTTAATATATTTTTACAAGTCGCATTAAAGAAAGTCAATACCTTATTTAAACAATGCCTGTGGCTTATTAAGATGTTTATGATAAACATCAGCTATTTCGTGCAGCACTCCGCACGTATACTGGGTACATCAAACATAAGCCTCAAGTTCTATAAACGCGACCTGTTACTAACGTGTAAACGCAACGGACACGACGCGTATGTGCAATTTCCACTGCCTACAGCGAAAACTGGAGTGGTCACATTGCTTATCGATACTGGTGCAGACATCAGTTTATTAAAACAAAATGCACTTCTAAACACAGATAAAATTAGATTTACGGACACAAAAGAATTAGGAGGAGCATTTGGTGGAATGACGAAAACGTTAGGCACGCTGCCGATGACCGTATCATTGTCCAGCAAGTTCAAATTGAAAGTGAAATGGCATATCATAGGTAACACGAGCGACATACCCGCCGATGGCATTTTAGGCCGCGACGTGCTATGGAACCGTTCGTTTATTGACTCAGTTGCCAAACAATTGAAATTCTTGGACAAAAAACAGAAAACGGTCTTGGCGGAGCTTCCGCTAACAACATTTGCAGCTGCGAAGTCAAGCAGTAACCTCCGTTCTAGTGTTTTGCAAATTAAGGGGCGCACGCAGAAGGTGATCAGGCTAAAAGTTAAGACTCGTATGAAGGAGATCTTGATACATTCACAGGAACTAAAGCCAGGGGTGTATTTAGCCAACACAATCGCAAATGTGAAAGATGGTCATGTTCTTGTTCCCATACTTAACTCCAGCAACGAACCGTTCGTCCTAGAGAGTACATTCAGACCGCAGTTCAGTAATTTTAACCAATTTAAAGTGCAGATGGGAAATGATCCGCAATACTCAATCCGCAATATAAGCAAGCTGGAGCCTACTAAAAGGATTTCGAAGTTGCTTAACTCCGTAAACTTAGGAAGCAACCTCAATAAAGAAGAGAAATCATGCATTGAAAACATATGCATTCAATTCAATGACATATTTCTGCTAGAAGGTGACCCGATTACCCATACTGATGTCCTGTCACATAATATCCCTACCAAAACTGACCAAGGGCCAATCAACCAAAAGCAGTACAGATTACCACAGATTGCAAGAGATGAGATCAATGCTCAGGTAAATAAAATGCTAGAAGACAAAGTGGTCTCTCCGAGCAAATCCCCATGGAACTCCCCCCTTTTAGCCGTTCCGAAAAAATCGGGCCCAGACGGACAAAAGAGATGGCGAGTTGTGGTGGATTTCCGAAAGCTTAATGAGGTGACGGTAAAAGACGCTTTTCCTCTGCCCAGAATAGAAGACATTCTGGACCAGCTAGGAAACTGTCGCTACTTTACCACTCTTTACTTAGCTAATGGTTACCATCAAGTACTGATAGACGAGCAGGACAGGGAAAAAACCGCGTTCAGTACAGGACTTGGTCACTTTGAATTTAATCGGATGCCTTTCGGCCTGACGGGTGCCCCCGCAACCTTTCAAAGAATAATGAACCACATTCTGACTGGCCTCCAAGGTATCGATTGTTTCGTGTATTTGGATGACATTGTGATCTACGGCAAAAACCTGAAAGAACACTGTAAAAGGTTGATACGAGTTTTTTCCAAGCTAAGGGAAAACAAGTTAAAGCTCAACACAGAGAAATGCAAGTTCTTGTGCCGGGAAGTCGTGTACTTGGGTCATAAGTGTTCCGAAAGCGGTGCACTTCCGGATCCGTCCAAAACTAGCTGCGTTACGAGTTTTCCGACTCCAAAGAACGTAAAAGAAATTCAGTCCTTCCTAGGATTTGCCAGTTATTATCGAAAGTTTATTCCAAATTTTGCTTCTATGGCCGCTCCAATCAATAATCTGTTGAGAAAGGAGGTTGAGTTCAATTGGACAGAAAATTGCCAACGATCATTTGAAGAACTTAAAATAGCAATAACTTCTCCTCCAGTTCTTATTTACCCTGGCTTTTCAAAGCCATTTCTTTTGACAACCGACGCGAGCAACGAATCCTTAGGCGCGGTATTGTCACAAGGTAAAGTTGGGGAAGACAAACCAATAGCTTACGCAAGCAGGTCATTAAGCCCAACAGAAAAAAAGTACTCTACAATAGAGAGGGAACTCTTGGCTATTGTTTGGGCAACCAAGAATTTTCGAACATACTTGCTTGGCCGACCATTCACGGTCTACAGCGATCATCAACCACTTAAAGGAGTATTTAACGTAAAAGACCCTACTTCAAGGTTGATTAATTTTCATCACAAACTGTCGGAATATGATTACAAAATCGAATACAAACCTGGCAAAGTAAACAAAAATGCTGATGCGCTGAGCCGAATACCTAAACGAAATGTGAGACCGGAACTAGAAGAACCATCAGAAGGTCAGTGCTTGGCCGTTACGCGAGCTCAAGCTCGAGAGGTAAAGCACTCATCTGCCATTCCCCAAAACACGGAGAATAAAATCAGTACTGAAATAGACCTAGATGTTGACTCCTGTTTCAATGGTGAGGAAAGATCGAATTGGGAAGTTCTATCCGATCCAGATGATATCCGCATTATTTTACGAGACTTTCATGATTCGGCACTGGGGGGGCACCAGGGCGGAAAGAAGACCCTTCGGCGTATTCGACGTCAGTATAGGTGGAAAGGGATGACAAAAGATGTTTTTGACTATGTCAAGAAATGTCCCAAATGCCAGAAAAATAAAAGCTCGGTGCCCACCAAAATGCCTATGATACTCACCGATACACCAAAGTGGCCCTTCGACAAAGTGTACATGGATATATTTGGCCCATTGCCCCTATCTTACCCTGGTAACAGATACATTCCGACCTTCAAGGATGATCTGACTAAGTTTATGGATTGCGGGGCTCTCCCTGATGCTGAAGCATCCACAGTAGCACAAATATTCTATGAGCAGATAATAACAAGATATAGATTACCCAAGGTGCTTGTCACGGATAATGGTGCAAATTTTACGTCCAAGGTGTTTTCGCAAACCTGCAAATTACTTGGTATAAAGAAAATACACACTACGGCCTATCACCCCCAGTCTAATGGTTCTCTAGAAAGAAGTCATAGACCTTTAGCCGAGTACCTTAGATCATTTGTTTCTAACGACGAAAGGAATTGGGATCAGTGGCTCAGGCAAGCGGCCCACGTACACAACAATTCCATTCACATATCGACCAAGCTGACACCCCTTAACACCTTATTCGGGTTTAATTTCGAATTGCCTACCAATCTAAAAAGGTCGTCGCCACTGTACACCTCAAGCGATTATCCTTCGCAACTTAAGTACCAACTTGGAAAAGCCCATCAATTAGCTAACAAGAACCTTCGACAGGCAAAATTAAAATCGAAGGATAGCTATGATAAGAACACGAAATTAATATCGCTCCAAGTAGGACAGAAAGTGTTGCTCAAGAACCCGGCAAGAAAAAATAAATTTTCGGCAATGTGGATCGGACCGTTTGAAGTCGTTTCGATCGACGGACCAGTTAGCACTTCCATTAGAATTAATAAGTCGATAAAGAAAATTCATAATAATCGGCTTAAACATTACTATGGAAGAAAACTAAACTTTTTCATTTGTCTCTTTACAGCTCCAGTAACAATGAAAAGCAAAAAAAAAAAAGGGGTTAATATACATATATACATACATATATACATACTTATACATATACACATAGACCAATACAAAACACAACACAAACCAAAATTAGTTTAAACCATAAACTAGTTTGAGTCCGTAAAAATAAGATTTCAAGAAATCGTTTGTTAAAAAAAAAATCAGTAAAAATTTACATTTCTAAAAAAAAAAAAAAAACAGAAAAATTCGTTCAATAGTTAAATTAATAAATTAAAATTAAAAATAAAATTCGTTTAATAAAAAAAACCCAAAATGCTCAAAATACAAAAAATTAGTTTTAGAATATACCTCCTGATGGCATATTTACTAAGATTAAGTATAGGAATTACACATGGCGGACAATCAGAAGCAGCATACGACATCAGCCACGTGAAGGACTCGCCGGTACTGTTTGAGACGATAGGATCAGCAGTTTTCTTCAAGGACAGTTGGACAATCCTGACGAAGTTTACCCCAATGAACTACTCCACAGTACTCGGACTCATGGAGGCATGCGACAAGCAAATCAACGCTATGTGTACGGGCATCCCCATTGATGAGTTCCAGAAGCATTGCCGTTTAATGGTTCAAGAAGCAGCTGTTAACATCGCGCATCTTCGACAAAATAGCGATCGTATGAGGCACATGTTCCAACATACTCGGCAAAGGCGAGCCCTAGAATTTATAGGCCAGTTTTCTAAATGGGCATTTGGTACAATGGACAGCGAAGACGCAAGAAAGGTGTACAAGAGCCTGGAGGACTTGCATAAATGGGACGAAGAGTCTTTCCAACTGATGCAACGTCAAATATCGGTAATGGGCTCGAATTTTGATAAGCTGAGCAAGCCGATAACACAGCTGGCAGCCGAAGTGGACAGTATCGCCGAGGGTGTCCGAAAACTCGACGAATCCCTCCTCAACGTCAGCACGACAACAAATAAAGAAATTTTCCTGCTTAAAAGGAGAAGCGACGTTGACGGTTTGGTGTCGATTATAACATCGAAAGTTCTGGAGATCCAGAACCGGCAATCGACAGAGCTATCCATTCTGAACGAACGTTCAGACGATTGTAAGATCTTACAATACTGTCAGGTCTTCCAGTGAAAAAATTATCCGAAATGTCTTGCAATCGTGTGAATTGACAATTTTTGTCTGACAATGTTGTAAGAAAAGCATTGTCAGGTCTTTGTAAGGCCGCCATCTGACAATGAAATTGTAAGGCATCTTCCAATCGTCTGAACACTCTTTTATGCCATTGGAAGCCATTTAGGGGGATCATGACGTTAGCTAGAACGACAAAAATCTAGAAAGAAAAAAATCTCGAAAATCGCTGTTTTAAATCTCGAAAACAAAAATCTCGAATGGACGAAATCTAGAATGAACAAAAATCTCGAAAGACCTTATCTAGAAAAAAATCTCGAAAAGAAATTTCCTTTCGAGATTTTTAATCTCTGTGAAAATAATTAAAGTGCACTGGAATCTATGCAAGGTATAAATAAAAAAAACTTTGCATACGCCCAACTTCGCACCTACCCGAAGTCCTACAGTGATCCCAGGCAGGGGGGCAGCATGCCCCCCCATACACATTCCAAGGTTTGTTATACAAACGCTGTGAATTTTGGCGTTCGAGATTTTTTTTTTCTAGATTTTTGCTGTTCGAGATTTCTTTTTCGAGATTTTGCTTTCGAGATTTTTTTTTTCGAGATTTTGTTTTTCTAGATTTTTGTTTTCTATATTATAGTTTTCTAGATATCGTGGTAAACCCCATTTAGACATCGGCAGACTCATTGGATATTGTCAGATGTACGAAGCTTGAGACATCTGACAATTTGTTTATTGTCAGGTATTTCTGTTGGAAGAAAAAATTATTTTCGAAGGAAAAAAGTAATGCCGGCGTAGAATGAAGAAAAAATTGGATTTCAGTGCAATTTTTTTTTTATCATTCGCGAATGTTATTTTGTAATTAGTTTTATTGCATTATACGGTTGTAGATTTTACGATTTTTGTAGTCCGATTGAATGAATGTTTTATGGCAGAGGGTAATATTTCAACAGTTATTTTACTACTTTTACGCATTTTCGTTTCTTCCTTTTGGATATGCGGAGTCACCGAAGCAAGGAGATTGTCGAATTGTTGGGAAATTCATACGAAAAAAATTGCGATACAATTCCGGCTACGCAGCTTGCAATTTGACGAGCAATTTCGCGCATAATCCTTCCTGCTGACGGCGGGCCACCAAATCATTCGTGCAAACACAACGGCGTTTGTGTGGCAATTCTTATTCATCCTCACTGCTTTCAAATATGTTAGCGGCCAAAATCGTCGCAAGTGCCTCTTTTCTCTATTTAATACAGCGCAAAGACAAAAGTTCTGTCAAATTCTCTTCCAATGTCTGACAATTTATCTGCCGATTTTTCATGAACAGAAACCTACCAAATGTGTGAACTGACAATTTATTGTCAGACAACGTTGTAAGAAAAAGTATTGTCAGGTCGCCATCTGACAATGAAATTGTCAGAAATTGGGACAACATCTTACAATCCTGTGAACTGACAATTTTGCGTTGGAAGGTAATTTGCCATTGTCAGCTCATCGGCAGCTAATTGTCAGAACATTGAAAGACCTGACAATATTGTAAGATCTTACAATCGTCTGAACGTAGCTTAAGCGATTGGACCAAGCAATTGTAAATTTCAGCTAGAGAGGTTGGCACTAGCATGAGGGCGTTATTGTGTGAGATGGCCTTAAGCGGCCTCTACCCAAAAAAACGAACAAAAACGGAAAATTGTCGAAACGGCGTGCAAGTTTTTGAAGCTGTCACTGAACCTATTGATATGATTTTTAAAGCATTTTGAAGAATTATTAAATGACCGACCAGATTTTTGAAAATGTTTTCCGTTTACGATTTATTTAAAAAACTAAAGGCCATGTTTTAATATTTTTGGTAAAATTGCAATATGGCGTGCAACTTTTGAATAGTGAAACGTTTAACGAATTTTTTAATATTAGATTCTATCGATAGATAATGAACTGATCTCCAATGTGGTCGAGGCGAATTTTGAAATTCTATCTAGTTTTTGAAACATTTAGTTTTGAAAATCAAAGAAATTTGTGAAATTGTACTATGAATTTCGTATGTAAATTGAATTTTTTTTAAATATAATTTGTTATCAGGCGATGAATTGTTATTTTGTTAACCGACTCGAAATAAATGCTTTTCACAGTTTTTGTTGGAAAATATTGCATTTTCCGTGAACTCTTTTTATCATTAATTTCAAAATTTCAACGTTTTATAGCGTATACATTCACTTTTTAGTTCGCTTTTGGAGCACTATAATGATGAGCGCCATTATGACAACGGAAAGTTTTATTTTCAATTTCGAAAAATATTTCATTTGTTAGTTTGATTTGAGTGTTGTACATTGTACTATACTAATGAAGGGCAATGAATGAATGTGTGCATGCAAAAGTAAGTTTTGCTGTTTTCTTTGCGTTAAGAAATCTGTACGTAATATTCCGTGTAGTTATTTTTTGAAAGAAAATCTTTTTTGATTTCTAAAGTTTTGAAGGACATCTTATGCAGATGGGGCGAGCACATTTCGGAGCTGCTCAATCCCAAACAGGGCACTTAGGATGGTTGACCCATGGTCTTGAGTAGGGCGGAGAATAATCCCACCGTAGAGGAGGTGACTTTGGCGATTAAAGCGCTGAAAGTCGGCAAATCTGCGGGTGTGGATGAAATCCAATTATAGGGGTATAAGGTGTTGGCAGCGTGTTCCAGAGTTGTGGTGGAGTCCAGGTTGAGCGACGAGCAGTGCGGCTTTCGTCAAGGTAGAAGCACAACCGACCAGCTGTTCACTCTCAGAATGGTACTTGAGAAGGTCTGGCCTATCTACAGTTGTTTTGTGGATTTGGAAAAGGCATATGATCGGGTCCCTCGAGGTAAACTCTGGAGTGCATTGCAGGACTACGGGATTGACGGTTCTCTTCTGAGGGCCATTCAATCTCTGTATACTCACTGTATGAACTGTGTTCGGGTGAACAGCGTTAAGTCGACACCTTTCACTGCGATCGTTGGCCTTCGCTAGGGGTGCTTTTTGCCACCTCTGCTTTGCATTGTATATGTGGATTGGATGTTATAGCGCAACCGTGGCGAGGAAAGGTTCGAATTGGGAGAGTTAAGGATAAGTCATCTGCTTTTCGCTGATAACTTGGTCCTCCTAACGTCCACCCAGACCGAACTTCAGTGCGCAAGAGATAGATTGGTCGCCGTCTGTGTTGAAGCTGGGATGAAGGTAAACGTGAACAAATCAGAGGTAATGGTAATTTCCCGAACGCCGGTTTAACGCACTCTGAATGTTAGTGGAGTCTCATTGAAGCAGGTGGAGAAGTTTAAGTATCTCAGGGTCTTATTCACGAGTGATGAAAGGAGCAATACTGCGTTATACTGAAGGATTAGTCAGGCTGGAGCAGTTTTGAGACAGCTCATTCTGTTATCAGGAGGGCTGAACTTGGCATCGGAGCTAAGTTATCCGTCTTCAATTCAGTGTTTGTTCCGACCCTCACATATGGTCACGAGGTTTGAGTAATGACCGAAAGAATAAGATCGCGGATACAAGCTCCCGAAATAAGATTTCTTCGTTTTATTGCTGGGGTAACTCGTCGAGATCGAGTTAGGAACACCAAAGTAAGCGAGGCACTCAATGTCAAATAGCTACTTCTTCGAGCGGAAAGGTCCATACTTCGATGGTTTGGGCACGTTCAACGCATGTCACCAACTCGGCTTCCGAGACGTGCCATGGAATCTGTGCCATCAGGTAGGCGTGCTCTGCATGAGAAGGCTGGACCAAGTCCGAAATCTCACCTCTACCTGTATGGATGCATGCACATGCATGTTTTTAGTATACATATATGTACATATTTCCTAAAAAAAAAATATGAAAAAATAAAAAAAAATATGAAAAAATGCCCTCAAACTGATGAAATCAAACAAAATTAATAATAC
This sequence comes from Matsumyia berberina, assembly GCA_917880715.2. Classification (NCBI taxonomy): domain Eukaryota; kingdom Metazoa; phylum Arthropoda; class Insecta; order Diptera; family Syrphidae; genus Matsumyia; species Matsumyia berberina. The sequence goes on from OU862872.1 coordinate 89,356,987, forward strand.
GAACAACATTAGAAAATTCTGAAATTATGAAAAAAAGAGTTACCATACACAAATACATACTATGATACCTGCATAATACATTCATTCAAAATTTGTTGTTCGATGACAAAGCAAGGCAAACGTCGTCGTTTCACCCTTGCCGTTTGTTTTTGTGTAAATAAACTAAAAATTTTCGAAAATCTCAATCCCGTATTTTTATCATTTATCTTATACAATTACATTTTCTGTTTGGTTTCTTTTTACGCTAAGTTCGAATCTGAGTTCGACATTTTGGGTAGAGGCCTCTTAATCTTTCTATTGATCTTTTAATATTTCGTCCTTGGTCGCTTGACTCGGTTTTTGTCCTCAACTTATTTTTTTTAAGGCTGATAAAATATTTGTAATTTAGAAAAATTTATTAAACAACGGTAATCAATTCTTTGAATTTTCATAAAAAAAAAAAATACACTTTTATTTTTCTTTAAATCTTTACATTTGCAGACTGAATTTCTGGATGAACATCGTCGTCTGATCTCAGCTTTAGATTTATTTTTTATCCAAATGGATGGAACAAGATACAAATATTCCGTTTCATATTTTCCTTATTTTTTAATTCGCCTCGAGGAAAACCACTTTGTTGAAATTACTCAATTTTTAAAAACGAAATTCGGCGGAGAGATCGCAAATATTGAAGAAGTCTGCAAAGAAGATTTAGATTTGCCTAATCATCTAACAGGTTTAAAGCAGTCCTATCTCAAATTAATGTTTTTTAATCAAAGCTCGTTGATCAAAGTTAGAAAAGTTGTTATGGCCGCAATAAAGAAAAATGTTAAACGCACAACAGAACACGGCGGGTGTGAGGAAATTCTTAACGTTAATTTGCCAATTTCGGATCATGCATTAAAAGGAATGGGACCGTTGGATCTTGTTATAGATATACGCGAATATGATGTTTCTTATCATGTCCGTGTTTCCATAGATTTGAGAATTTTTTGTGGAATGTGGTATAACGTTGAAATTGTTGGGAAAATGGAAAAATCTCCTGTAATTACCCCAATGCCTGATATTTTGGAACGACCGGAACCAGTTGTGTTGGCTTTTGATATCGAAACTACAAAGCTGCCTTTGAAATTTCCAGATGCACATACCGACCAAATAATGATGATTTCATTCATGATTGACGGTCAAGGGTACTTAATTACAAATCGCGAGATAATATCTGTGAATGTTAAGGATTTTGAATATACACCGAAGCCTGAGTTTGAAGGACATTTTATAGTATTTAACGAGTCGGATGAAATGAAGACCATACAAAGGTTTTTCAGCCATGTTATGCAAATTCGACCACACATCTTTGTAACATATAACGGTGATTTCTTCGACTGGCCGTTTATTGAAACGAGAGCTGCGTTTTATGGTTTAAATATGAGTGAAGAAATAGGGTTCTGTAAATCACGGGATGGCATGTATTTATGTAGGCCAGCTATACACATGGATTGCCTTTGTTGGGTAAAAAGAGACTCGTACCTTCCTGTTGGATCGCAGGGGTTAAAAGCTGTCGCTAAAGCGAAGCTACGATATGATCCAATTGAGTTGGATCCTGAAGAAATGTGCAGAATGGCAGTGGAACATCCTCAAATTTTGTCAAACTATTCAGTATCAGATGCGATTGCAACTTTTTATCTTTATATGAAGTATGTGCATCCGTTTATATTTGCCTTAAACACTATTATTCCCATGGAACCTGACGAAATATTACGCAAAGGTTCAGGCACGCTGTGTGAAACCCTCTTGATGGTGGAAGCATTTAACGCAAACATCGTATACCCAAATAAACAACAAAGCGAAGCAACTAAAGTATCTAGTAGTGGCCATCTTATAGATTCGGAGACATACGTAGGGGGTCATGTTGAGGCTCTGGAGTGCGGCGTATACCGAGCCGATATCCCATGTCGATTCCGTTTAGATCGAAATACGGTAAAGGGATTAATAGAAAATATAGACAAAGTATTAGAAAATGTCATTGTAATTGAAGAGGGTGTTCCATTGGAAAAAGTCACAAATTTTCGGGAAATTTCAGCTGAAATCAAGCAGGCTTTACAGGGACTATATGAAATACCTAACCGATTGGAACAGCCTGTAATTTATCACCTGGATGTCGGAGCGATGTATCCCAACATTATTCTAACTAATCGGTTACAGCCGTCGGCCATTGTTAATGATGCTGACTGTGCGGCATGTGATTTTAATTACCCCGATGCGAAATGCAAGCGAACTATGAAATGGCAATGGAGAGGTGATATGCTTCCAGCCTCGAAAAATGAATTACAGCGGATAAGGCAGCAATTGGAAATGGGTAAATTTCCACCAATACAGTTTGGTGGGAGTCAGAGAGCTTTTCACGAACTTTCGCAGGAAGATCAAACAGCATATGAAAAAAAGCGTTTATCTGATTACTGCTCCAAAGTGTATAAAAGAGCGAAGGTAGTTAAACTCGAAGAACGTGTTTCTACAATATGTCAAAAGGAAAACAGTTTTTATGTTGATACCGTGAGAGCATTTCGTGATCGTCGTTATGACTATAAGGCTCTAACGAAAACAGCAAAAAAAGCTGTATCCACAGCATTGAAAAACGGGGATGCAGCTGAAATAAAAACAGCGAAAAGTAAAGAAATACTCTACGATTCCTTGCAGTTAGCTCATAAATGCATTTTAAACTCGTTTTATGGATACGTTATGCGAAAAGGCGCTCGTTGGCATTCGATGCCCATGGCAGGAATAGTCTGTTTAACTGGATCAAATATTATAACAGAAGCTCGTAAGATCATAGAGCGTATTGGTCGTCCACTTGAACTAGATACCGATGGTATTTGGTGCATCCTACCTGCATCGTTCCCTCAAGTTTTCACCGTAAACTCTACGCATAACGGAAAGACGACATTCAATATATCATATCCTAATGCTGTTCTAAATAATATGGTAAGAGATCGCTTTACAAATGATCAGTATCATGAACTAGTGAAAGTTCCTACAACGGAAAACTTGCCTGAATATCAAGTTCGATCGGAGAATTCTATATTTTTTGAAGTTGATGGCCCGTACTTAGCTATGGTATTACCTGCTGCAAAAGAAGAAGGCAAACGGTTAAAAAAGCGTTATGCTGTGTTTAACTTTGATGGATCACTGGCTGAACTGAAAGGATTCGAAGTAAAGCGCCGTGGAGAATTACAACTAATTAAGAATTTCCAAAGCTCTGTCTTTGAATCTTTCTTATCCGGTAACACGCTCGAAGAATGCTATGCCAATGTGGCAAAAATTGCAAATTATTGGCTAGATGTTCTATACAGTCATGGACAAAATTTGCCAGATACTGAACTATTTGACCTTATTTCAGAAAACAGATCAATGTCAAAAAAACTTGAAGACTACGGTGCTCAAAAAAGTAGTTCCATATCGACTGCTAAAAGATTAGCTGAGTTTTTGGGTGACCAAATGGTAAAAGACGCTGGGCTGGCCTGCAAATATGTGATATCAAAAAAACCAGAGGGCTCCCCAGTGACAGAGAGAGCAATACCGCTTGCTATATTTCAGTGTGAGGCTAGTATACGACGGCATTATTTACGTCGCTGGCTTCGCGACAACACTATGGGAGACGCTGATATTCGTGACGTCGTTGACTGGAGTTATTATATTGAACGGTTAAGTGGAGCCGTGCAAAAAATTATTACAATCCCGGCTGCCATGCAGGGGCTAATTAACCCCGTCCCAAGAGTCTTACATCCTGATTGGTTACATAAACGAATGCTGGAAACCACCGATAAACTCAAGCAAAGACAAATTACCGAAATGTTTTTTGCTAAAAAGGAAAGTGAAAAGCTAGATTTCATCGCGAAAGATGTGGCCGTAAAAGAAAACTGTAATGCTGTAAGTAGAGAAAATATAGCAAATACTTCAACAGAAAAAAAATCTTGTGCAGTTAAACGGAAATTTGCAAAAATTGATGAGGGTGGAAATGCTATGTGGAGACAATCACTAGGCTGGCCTCCTCGGATTGGTGAAACAAGAACTGAAATCGTTAAGTGGATTTTGTTTCAAAAGAAAAAATGGGTATTTCAGCTTGATCAAAAAAAAGAAAACAGAGCAAATTTTAAAAAGTTACGTCATGACAATGGTTTGAGAACGAAACCACTCACTGTAAGTGAATTTTTAAAACGATCCAAGATATCCTTGTTGGACCAGTTATGGCATGTTATTCATTTAGCAGCTGAAGATGATTTTGGAAATTTTGTAGTTTGGACAATAGTTGGAGATGAGCTGCACAAAATTAAACTTAATATACCACGAATATTTTATGTAAATCAACGTTCAGATATCCTTGCAGAAGTGACACTTAATCGGAAAAAAGTTCATTGCATATTGCCACGTTCGATGCAAGCACATCACATATATAAATACAATTTTCAGGAGAAGAATTTTAAATGTAATGGATTGAGTACGATGGGGAACTTGCCAACAACTGATATTGAGGGCGTATATGAAACCAATATTTCTCTCGAGTCAAGGTTTTTAATAGAAATTGGTTGTATATGCAGTATAAACAAAACTAAAATGTTGACATCGTTGAAATTAGAGGCCCGGGAAAAGGACACTTCGTATTCTTTTGAGCAATTAGAAAAACACACAGACATAAATGTTTATTTACAAAATTCTTGGGGAAAGTTAAAAAAGATATTTCTTTATCAACACATTTCTTTGGGTAAAAGACAAATGTGGGGACTTTTTCTACCTGCCACTAAGCGTGCTGTTGTTATTATTTTAGACAAAGTACGAACTAATCAAATGCCGAACATGAACAATCTCTTTGCCACAGAGCGGGCAACATATTTAAAAAAAACCATGGGCAGTGATGCCGAAATTGATAATTTGCCGGATAATTTGTTTTTTGATATTTTTTTTGAAGTGGACTTGACGCAAGTTTACAGACACGTGCAGAGATCTTTGAGTAAATACAAAGAAGATAAACGAGGCCCTACATTATTATGTACGCAAACGTCAATAGATGAAAACAGTCTAAAGTCAGCTATACCCTTGTTGTCAGATTTCCCTAATATTAAAATTCACATTTCTGATGATGCGTCTACTACCCACGGATTTGATTGGCAAAAACCAACTAGCCGTTCGATGATTCGACACTTTCTTAACTTCAACAATGTTATCGATTTGATGCTAGAACAGAGTCGATATTTAAATATTCCAATTGGTAATGTTCCTTCAGATCCTGTGCTCATAGGAACCGACATATTTTATGCTCGCCTGCTGCAAAAGAATAACTTTATTCTGTGGTGGTCAACTAATAATCGTCCGGATTTTGGAGGAAAAGAAGCTGAAGATTATAAAATGTTGACTGAAATCGAAAACAAACTTTTTACTCTTAATAACCCTGGCTACTACACTAGAGTTTGTGTTGCATTAACAGTGCAAAATCTAGCCATAAGTGCTTTATTACAATCGAGCAGAATTCTAGAGATGTACGGCGAATATTCCGGTGCTGAATTTGACATGAATTCACAGGTTACTTTAGAAGACGCTTTGATAAAAGGTATTCCTGGGGTACAAAAAAAATTTGCCTCATGCACTCCAGCATTTCGTATCCTACGAACTATGGTCAATGGATGGCTACGTGAAGTGTCACTTAATCAAAATGTCTTCTCGGATTATCATATCGCGCACTTTTATAGATGGATGCGATCCAGTAACGCTAACATGTATGATCCAGCAATATGTAAAACTCTAACTAATCTTATGGAGAAAATGTTCCTTGGGATCATAGCAGAATTTAAAAGACTGGGCGTGGTGATTGTTTTTGCCGATTTAAATCGAATAATTATCAACTCTAAAAAGAAAACAATGATGGAAGCGCTTAGTTACGTCGAATTTATTGTGCAAAGTATTCGAAAAAAGGAAGTTTATCACAGTGTTCAACTATCTTTTGAGCGAAGTTGGAATAATTTGGTGTGGTTGGACAGTGCAAATTATGCCGGTGTAAAAGGTTCTGTACCGTCATTAGAAAACAGTTTGAGTAATGATGTTGATTCTCAGAACATATCAGGCCCTCTAGATATAAACTTTTCCTTTGGATCAGAGATCTCTGCGCAAACTGAATTTAAATCCAAATTCGAAGAACTTGTCGCTTTTCTGGTACAATCATTGCTAGAAAAGCAATCTGTTATCGAAGCTGTTCAAAATATTTCTAACAAAATTTTCGAGTTAACAATTGATTTACATAAAAAATATGGCGATAACAATCCTATGGCAGTTTCGAAATTTGTCCAAGCAGTTATTAAAATTGTCAGCGTTAACAATGACTTAAACCAAGACATCATAACCTTAAGAAGAAACTTACTAAAAGTAATTGGTACCAATGAATTTAAGGAAAGCGATGAGTGTATCAAAAGTCTTGAGTTTACACTTAGTGGAGTAACTTGCAAGGCCTGTAACGAGTATAGGGATATAGACCTCGTTAATGATAAGCATCAAACTACAAAAAACGGAACGTGAGTATCTTCATGTTACTTACATATGTTCAAAAATATAAATTAATTTTGAAATCTATTTTAGCGGTGTCTGGTTATGTCATAGATGTTTCGTCGCATATGATAATAAAGATATTGAGACACTTATTGCAGAAGATATAACCACTAGGACCCTGTCTTATATATTGCAGGACATAAAATGTTCCCAGTGTAACGCCATTAAAAAGGACAACTTATATGGCATGTGCATCTGTGGTGGAAGCTATGTACCTCTTTTGAAAAAGGAGGATGTCAAAAACAAGCTCAACACATTATTAAAAGTGGTGAAATCTCATCAAATGGAGTTGCTTCACTATACACTTCAAAAAATGCTGATTTAATATTAATATCATACAGAATACGATTTTGTACAAATATTAGTATATTTATTAAGTTTTAATTGTTTTATAAATTAGCAGCGGCCCGCCCCGTCTTTGTACGGGTACAATTAAGTTATTTGATTATTGTTTTTTGGTATGTTTCGCTTTATTTTAGCCTTATTTTAATTAACAAAAATATAATAACGTAAAACATCATATCGTCCTGAGCCTACACATGGGACGTCTACCTGATGACACGTATTCCATGGCACGTCTTGGAACCCAAGTTGGGGCATGCATTTAACGTGCCCAAACTATTGAAGTAAGAACCGTTCCGTTCGAAAAGGTAGTTGATCGACATTGAGTTCCTTGCATATTCTAATGTTCCTAACTCGAAAAAACGTACGAATACCTCGAAGAAATCTCATTTCGTCAGCTTATTCTTTCGGTCGTTACCTATATCTCATGACAATAGGTAAGGGTCGGGTCAAACACATAAAATTGTTCCAGCCTAACCAATCCCACAGGATAACTCAGTACTGCTCCTTCCATCACTCGTGAATATGACCCTGAAATACTTAAACTTCTGAACCACAATGCATGTGTTTAAATATATTTTGTCGACGAATGATATTCTCAATATTCACGCAATTATGATACATTTAATATTGAAAAACACACAATAGAAATTAAATTGAAATATGTGACATCAGGGGGGTTATTCTGTATTCCGATTCTAAAGTTAAATCGTTCGAAAACGGAAATTTCGTACTCCGTAATTCGTAACGCAAATCATAATATCCGAAAATCGAACGAGTTTTAGTTGCCAACTTCAACTCATTTTTTCTCGGATTATCGGCACTCGGTATTGCGAAAGTTAACGTCAAACTCGTCCGAATCCGCGAAATATCGTTCGAAAAGTGTTTTGCTTGCGAATAGTGGATCCGCAAAATATAAAAATGCCAGATTTCTAATTTCTATTAGGTTTTATATCCAAAATGTTTTCAAATACGTATTATTAGTTTAGTTTTGATAAACTAAACCTACTTATGTACATATATTCCGTTGTTTTGTTACTTGAAAATGTGTTCGTTGGAGAGCCGTGTGGATATTATTGTGCCGTTTACCTAAATTTATTTCACTAAAACATTCCAATGCCTGAAGGAAAACTGCGAATCTGTGGTGTACTCTGTGTGTAAATGCGGAAGTTCCTCTTATGAAAGATATTAGTGGAAGTTCTAAGCAAATATACAAATGCATTAATTGAAAATTAGTTTTAAACTAAACTATTGACGCAAATAGTAAATTTCACATACATTTTTCAATCCATCGCAAAAAACAATTAACATTCGACTTTGTTTAATTTTAAAATCCACAGAACAATAATTTTCGTGTTAAAAACTTTCAATATGACAGCTCAAATAGCGAGACTCGAAAAGAAATTCGGATATTTTCAATCGATCTTCGGCAACACAAGCATTCGATTCGAAAGTTGTAGAGAGTACCAATCTAAATTAGAATCGGAAATCACTTTCGAACGCATTTAACTTTAAAATCGGAATACAGAGTAACCCCCCAGGGCCACCTATCACTATGAATTATTCTCAGCAGGTCAATTATTAACCCATTTAAACCCAACACCAAATAGGATGCCATGATACGAATTTTTCTCTCAATACCGTTATTACTATGGAAACCATTTTTTACTTTTCTGCTTGTTCGTGGATTACGGTACATATTAAATTTGTAAGCTTTGTGTCAAAGTTGTGTTTAAGGAAGGATTTTGTAAATAAGGAAGTTCCTTTGCAAAAAATGAACGGAATCATGGAGAAAAAATATCGGTCAGAAAACAATCGGTCGGGTGGCTGGGTGTTGTAGTAATAGGGTAGACTCTGATTGGTATCAACTTGGCGTGCCCAGTGTTGTAACTGTTACTACACATCAATTGTGCTTATTTTACCTCCTCGTGGTAGCCACTGGGTACTGGTTGTTGTCCACCCGGACTCAACTTGCTAAACGTATAAGCGCGAGTATTGACCAGAAGACAAATATTGCAGCACTATAAACACGACAGAGGAGGAATTCCCTAGATGGAATCAACGGTGGCGTCTATAACTTCCGGATCGGGAACAACACCTTATCTGGGCTACTTCAACATATTTGAAGCTGAGGCCGATAAGGATTTTCAGGAATCGGTTGGGGTCTTGGAAAATAGATGTTGGCGGATGAGCCCTACAGGGGCCAACGGCAGCGCTCACATCCCCGAAGTGGGTTACCGACATCGGTTATACAGGCCCGTCGTCCTAGGGGTTATCACAATGGACCTGGTCCTCCAGGTTGCGGGTTGTACGTGGGGTTGACAGCTCCACTATGGAAAACAAACATTGTAACGAAACGAACACAAGCCTCGGAGACGGACGGATTTACTGATGACGAACCAAGCAAACGAAATAAGGACAACGATCTTCGGATCTGCACGTGGAATGTTAGGTCCCTTAACAGACCACGTACAGCCGAACAATTAGCGGAGGCCCTCAACTGCTGCAAAGCAGATATAACCGCCATCCAAGAAGTGCGATGGGATGGGCCGGGCAAAAAGAGGATGGCAAACTGCGATATATACTACGGCGATTGCTACCGAGAACAAAAGCAGCGCTTATTTGGATGTGGATTTGTCGTTGGAGGCAGACTTAGGCAAGAAGTCTTAAACTTCAGGTATGTAAGCGAACGTCTCACGACAATCCGCATCAAGGCTAAATTCGCCAACATTAGCCTAATATGCGCGCATGCCTCCACAGAGGAGAAAGACGACGACACCAAAGACAGGTTCTACGAGCTCTTGGACAAGACATACGAGCAGCGCCCTGGCTATGACGTTAAGATTGTCCTAGGCGATTTTAACCCAAAGCTAGGAAGAGAGGGCATCTTTGGTAGTACTGTCGGAAAGTACAGCTTACACGACACAGCTTACACCACACCACCACCACACGGATTTAGGCTGGTCAACTTTGCTGCGGGGCGGAACGTTGTCGTAGCTTGTACGCGGTTCCCACATCTCGATATCCACAAAGGAACATGGAGATCTCCTGATCAATCAACCGTCAACCAGATTGACCACATTGCGATCGACGCAAGGCACTCCTCCAGTATTATGGATGTCCGAACGTTCCGAGGGGCCAACATTGACTCGGACCACTACCTTGTAGCCAAGGTTCGATTACGAATATCCGGAACACCGCCAAGACAACCGGTGAACGAAGTTCGCAAAGTACGGTCCGGTAATGTCTCGATGAAGTATTAGTCCTGCTGGATTTTGCTAAAAATACGACTGATGGCAACCCTGAACTGGTTCCGTCATCTGGTTCTGATGGAAAGAAAGAAACCATTAATTTAGAACGAGAAACACATAACATGAAACCATAAACAAATGACGGGAATATATTACGATCACACGTGGTAAATACCAAGGATGTGATCCGGAACGAAACGTAAAGGGTTTTCCCAACTTCGATATCGGTTGACAATATTTTATGGCATATATTCATAAATATTCTTTAATTGCTCATTCCAAGAAAAATTATTATTTTGGTTTGAGTCTATAATGACTGGCCAAAAAAAAAAATACTTTTGATATTTTCTTCGGACATTTTTGCAGTTTTGGGTTTTGTTGAATGCTCTGATATCGATTGTGAGATTTGCTTTTTTTTTCTAACAGCTCTAATTTTTTTAAAATTATTTTTCAACAATCGCTATTCAGACTTTATGTGCACTCATAAAGGAAATGTAATTTTTTGAGAATTTAGAATTTTCAATCCGATTATTTCTATCTTATCGTGAACCGAAACTAAACGTCACAGTTTCGTACCGAGCAATTTCGTGCCAGACATATCGTGCCTTAGTTTAGTGCCTGAGTTTCGTGCCGATTTCGTGCCAGTTTTGGACCAAGGTTTCGTGAACCGAAACTGTTTTGGATCGTGCCATTTAGTACCATTTCGTTTCGGATCACATCTCTGGTAAATACATGTTTTCTCTTAATGTCGTCGGTTGAGGTGAAATTGCCGATCGTTCCAGCGATTTCCAGTGTGGAAATTTTTTTTTGTTGTGTTGTGTCCCGGGTGGTGGATGAATTCAGGTAAGTGGTGTAATTTATGTATTGTTTTGTTTTATAATTATTAAAATAATATATTATGATTAGTTATGTTGCTCATGGGTGTGTTAGTGTGAGTGTGATACATCTTTACCGATGAGTGGGGTTGACTATGAATGATGTGTTTTGTTTGGTTTGCAGAACAGTTGTTCGTGCATTGGTTTTGCGTAGTTTCACCGCTGGTGTTACCAGTGGTAAATTTCGTAAAAAATTTAATTTAGTGTCGAGTAGTGTTGTGTTTTATAGGATTATACTAATTGGGTTTTCTGAAGTTCGTGTTGGGTTGTGTTGGGCGTTTATTTACTGACTATTGTGTTGAGCTTAGTGGACTGTAGGTTTTATTGCTAAAGTGTAGTGTTGCTTATAAGTTGGTGTGTCGTTTTTTTTATGATTTTGATGATTGTATGTTTATATTAGATTGTCTTCGGCTGTTGTTTCATTCGAGGGTAGAGAGCATATTTTGGTTATGGGTCTTTTAGGCATTCCATTCTCGGTTTTAAGATCGACAACGCGCGTCCGTCTGCTCCAGGGTAAGTTTTGATGATGCAAGCCAAAGCCCATTTTGAGGGTGGTAAGCGTTCGTCTTTTAGCAAGACAAGGTTACCGACGTTGGGTTGTGGTTCGGTTTTCAACCACTTTGGGCGCTGCTGCAAACGAGATACTCACCGCTCCACTGCTTCCAGAAAGTCTGAACAGCTACCTGAGTGCGTTTCCATGTGTCGATATTGTTGATCCGTTCGGCAGTTGGGTCCGCTTGGGGGATGGCATGCATCGAATCCCCTATTAGGAAATGCGCTGGGGTTAACGCGGAGAAGTCATCGATATCCTCTTTAAACGGGCAAAGCCGTCTCGAATTAAGGCATGCCTCTATTTGAGACAAGAGTGTGCTCAGCTCTTCGAAGGTTAAGGCTTCGTTTCGAGCGATCCTTTTCAGGTGGTACTTCACCGATTTCACCCCAGCCTCCCAGAGACCTCCAAAGTGAGGTGACGCAGGAGGGATGAAGTTCCACGTTGTGCCACTGTGGTTGATTGATTCGGCTATAGCTCTCCAATCAATATCGGCGGCCTTCAGCATCTTCTGCAGCTCTGAATTTGCTCCCACGAAGTTGGTCCCGCAATCGCTGTAGATGTGCGAGCACAGTCCTCGTCGTGCTGCAAACCGCCTGAAGGCTGCTAGGAAGGCCTGCGTGGTAATGTCGCTGACCGCCTCTAAATGAATAGCCTTCGTAGCCAGGCATATAAAAATGGCGAAATAGCCCTTAAGGGTCTTTGCTCCCCGACCCTTCCAAGTTTTTAACTCGATGGGTCCCACATAGTCTATTCCCGTATGGGTAAAGGGTCTGGATACCTTGACACGAGGTGCTGGTAGGTTCCCCATCACCTGTTGCATTGGTTTAGCCTTGTATCTATAGCAGATCACACATGAGTGGATATATTTTTTGATACCTCGCCTTCCATTGTAGATCCAGTACTTTAGACGCAGATATGATAGCATCTGCTGAACTCCACCATGAAATGTTTGCTCATGCGCGTGTCGGTTGAGAAGTGTGGTGTAAGGATGGTGTACCTTGAGCAACATTGGGTGTCGCTGATCAAAATGCAAATCGGAGTTTTGCAGTGTTCCCCCGACTCTTAAGATGGCGTTCTCGTCGATAAAGGGGCTTAAGGTCTTGAAGGATGTGGTGTTGACATTGAAGTTTTCCGTTTTAAACATTTGCTGCTGTACTACCTTTGCAACAGTCCATTCCGCGTTGTTAAGCTCCGTTGGAGGAAGAGGGCTCCTTATCCTGGCTTGTGGGAATTTCCTACTATTTGTAATAAACCTTTGGCAGAATCCTATCACTCTTAATAACTTTGTTAATCGTGAGTATTTGTTGACTAGACGTTGTATGTCAGTTTACTTTTGTGTTGTGCAGTGAACCTTTACCATCCTCTTCTCTTCGTCTGTTCCTAGGTTACTTGGCTGCATTGGAACGGAAAAATGCCAGTCTCCCTGAAGAAATTGTGGTCCCTTCCACCACATATCGTTATGTTCAATGGCTAACGGTAGAAGGCCACGAGACGCCAGATCCGCTGGATTGTGTTGAGTCGGAACATGTCTCCATATATTAACATTTGTTAAGCGCTGGATTTCTGCCACCCGATTTTCAATGAACGTCTTCCATTTTGATGGGGGAGCCGCAATCCAGGATAGAGTAATGTTCGAGTCGGTCCACGCATAGGTCTTGATGTTGGTTGCCTTCAACGTCCTAGCAATGAGTCGTAACGAATAGACGTGTTTTCACTCCGTCCAGCTTCAATGAGTAACTCCGGTGTATTTTCCCGCCATACATAATCTAAACCTCGCGATTTGAAGCCTAAAAGAGATAGTTCCAACGCCATGTATTTTCTTATCTAACTTAACCACATACATCGTTAGACAGTGTTTTAAATATTTTCGGTTGAAATGTTCCTCTACTTGCTTCGCCTTTGTATCACACGCTCACTAAATTACTCTTAACACAATGTCACATCCGAATCTTCGCTCCAAATCCACTCTTCAAAAAGGCCCACTCTCTACGCCTACTCAGCTGAATTCTCCATCGTCTAAGTCTCCAAATGATGACAACGCAACTTTAATCCGTAAGGTCTTGGAAGAAAATCTAAATAAACAAATTGAGTTGTTCCAACTTGGAGTTATGGAAGAAATAGCGAAGCTTCGTACTGAATTTATCACAAAAATTGAGGAGATGAAAGACAGCTGGGGGCAGCGCTTTGCAGCAATCGACAATTCAATTTCCACCATAATCGACCGTGTTGATAAAATTGAATCTGATAGTAATGCAGTTTCGCACATGCATAGTGAAGAGGTACTCGCTCTTCAGCGACAAGTCAACACTTTGGAGAAAAAAGAGGTCGCCTGTGATGCAATTCTCTTTGGAATACCTGAGAGCCCTGATGAGAACTTGAAACATCTGTTCAACCGCCTTTGTCTTACGATTAACTGCAAGCCCCCTCCTGAAAAATATTTTTCGCATACAGAAGCGCAACCACATAATACAACACACTGCTTCATCGTCAATTGTGTTAAAATTCAACAGTTGTGAGAGGAATGAAGTACTCAAATCAGCGGCTATTTACCGCAAACTAAACAACAAAGAGCTATGCCTTCGTGACGTGGGCATTGAACTAGACAACAGCTGTTACTTGGACGAGAGCTTAACCAAGCAATCCCGGCTTCTTCTACAAAATGCTATCAACATGAAGCGGAAAAGACATCTGTTTTCTGTATACACGAAGTCTGGATCTGTTTACATCAAGAAGTTCGCTACTGAAAAAAGCTTTCGAATCGAATGCTCCGAAGATCTGCTTGCTGCTGCTGCGACGCATGAATCGTAAAGTCATTGCACTCTTATTTATTAATTGTTTATCTATTAATCAAGTCATTATCTTTTCTCCTATTATTTACTTTTATTTTTTTTATTTTAATTTTATTCTCTAATTTTCCCTTATTCCCCTTTTTGTGTAATGTTTCTATATTGTTCACTTTTCCCTCAAATATTTCCTTTTGTTTCCACTAATTGTACGTATCGTTTTCCCATAAGAATGCATTTTTTGGTCTGACTATGGATAATCGTTTTTTATCCAATAGTGAACGTAGTGTGAATGAAAGCTCCACTCTTGCTATGGTAAATGTTCTATCTAGGCGTTCTAATGGATTAAAAGTTTGTCACCTGAATGCTCGCAGCCTTAATATAAATAAATTAAATTACTTACGTTACTTGTTTGCAAATTCCTGTATTGATGTTATTGGTTTACCTCGGAAGTCGTTGCTAACATTTAAAGTCGTAATAAGCTTTATGGTAAATGGAAACATAATCCTTCTTCTGCTAACTGGCGTGCATATAAAGTGTCGAGAAACTATGCAACTTATATCGTTAGGAGAGCCAAGGGTAATTACTTCGCCTCTAAGTTAAATACGTCACTGCCGCCCAAAAAACTATGGGGAAATCTTCGTAATATTGGAATAACTGGGAGTAAAAGTTGCACTAAGTGTGAATTTGACGCCGACGAACTGAATAACCATTTCCTGGGTAGGGTTGAGGCAGTGAACCACCTAGTCTCGGTGGCTGATGAAGGTATCTCTGTGCCCAGACTTACGGACTTTGTAGCAGTAGGGGAGAGCGATGTGATTGAGTGTGTTGCAGCCATACGATCTAATTCTGCTGGTGAGGATGGAGTCACAATCCGATTTATCAAGCTTATATTACCTTTTATTATCACTCATCTAACCCACATTATTAACCACTGCATCACAACCTCAATTTTTCCGCAATCCTGGAAAATTGCTAGAGTCATTCCTGTTCCCAAGAAGACCAATGCAACTTTTTTAAATGACTACAGACCTATTAGTATCTTACCATGCTTATCCAAGGTCTTTGAGAAACTCATAGCGAAGCAGATACAGAGCCACTTATCTCTAAATAATTTGCTTAGCCCCTTTCAATCAGGTTTTAAACCAAATCACAGTTGTTCTACTGCTATGGTCAATGTCCTAGATGATATAAGACGTGATTTCGATAGGGGCTATGTAACACTTCTTTGCCTGCTTGATTTCTCTAAGGCCTTCGACAAGCTGACCCATGGAATCCTTTGTTGGAAGCTGCAGCATCTTTTTGGTTTTGCGGAGAGACCCTTAAAACTCTTGAAAAGTTTTCTTTCCGACAGGAAGCAAAGAGTCGCTATTGGTGACAGATTGTCTACACTGAAGCCCATAGAGCAAGGTGTATCTCAGGGATCTATTCTCGGCCCCATTCTGTTTGGCATGTTCATTAACGACTTGCCATCAGTATGCTTGCATGCTTTAATGCATCTTTATGCAGATGACGTTCAGCTCCATCTGGCCCGGCCGATGTGCAATATTTCCGAACTTGCATCCTTACTAAATCAAGATTTAGCTTAAATCTATCACTGGTCGGTGTCTAATGGATTGCTTGTAAACCCTGCAAAGTCACAGGTGATACCTATTTCCAACAAGCCATTTGACCTTAGTGTTGTACCTGACCTATGGATCTGCGATAGCAAACTAACTTTGGTTGAGTCTCTTACCAGTCTAGGTTTTGTAATAAATCGTACCTCAACTGGTTACAATCATGTTAACGCTGTAATCGGTCGCATCTACGGATGCCTCCGAAAATTGTGGGTAACTGCTAGTTTTACTCCAACAGAGACTAGGCGGCGCCTTATAAGGATTCTGGTTATACCAATCAAGCTGATTGGGATCTCTTCAGTAATGAAGTAGGGAGAAACAGAAGTCTGCTGCTGGAAAGTAATTGCCATAGCCCTGCGGACATTGACCGTAAAGCCGAGTACATAGCATCCATTTTTAGAGAGGCATACGGTTAAGTGGGTCCAGTGGTGAAAGTAAGGAACAAAATGTCGCCCCCATGGTGGACCAAAGAACTAGCCAACATCAGGAAAGAACAAATTCAGACGTCGACTGGGAGCTATATAAAGCCAGTCAGAGAAATTTTAAGAACGAGGCTCAGTGAGCTAAACGCCACTCTTGGCAGCACTTCTGCTGTGAGATTGAAGGCATGGCAGAATCTGCAAGGCTGAGGAAGGTCCTCTCTACAGAGAATCGAAAAGTCTAGGATCTCTTAAAGACCCCAATGGTAATTGGACTGAGTCTTGTTCAGAATCATTACGATTGCTGTTAGACACGCACTTTCCGGGGTGCACGACGCAACCTGGAAATAGTAACAGCAACAGCTATCCAACGAGAGGGGAGCCGCCGACGGATATGATTACAGAGGAGAGAATTGAGTGGGCAATCAGATCGTTCTCCCCCTTCAAATCCCCAGGACTCGACGGTATACTCCCGATCATGTTGCAAAAGACCACAACCACTATCATTCCGGTACTAAAGGAACTCTACCTTAATAGCCTAAGATGGTGTTATGTACCAAGAGCATGGAGAGAGGTTAAAGTTGTCTTCATACCCAAGGCCGGTAAAGCAAGTCACACTACTGCCAAAGACTTCCGGCCAATAAGTCTTACCTCCTTCTTTTTGAAAACTCTGGAAAGATTGGCTGATATCTACATCCGCCGCAGATTGGGCCCGGGAGGTCTATCTCCAGCACAGCACGCCTACACGAAAGGTAAGAGTGTAGAAACAGCACTGCACTGTGTTGTCGGCTCAATAGAGAAAACGCTGCAGGATAAGGAATATTCATTAGCCGCCTTCCTGGACATTGAAGGAGCCTTTAACAATGTCAAAACGGATGCGGTGCGTAGAACCCTAACAAACCTCAATGTCCACAACATCCTAATCGACTGGATACTTAACATATTTGAGGAAAGACACATAAAAGTTGAACTTGGAGGAACGAGGATGGAAACGTACGCCACTAGAGGTACACCTCAGGGTGGAGTAATCTCCCCGCTGCTATGGGTCATCGTCCTCAACGAAGTACTCCAACAACTGAGATACAGCGGTGTCAAAACCATAGCATACGCAGATGACGTAGTACTGCTGGCAACAGGAAAATTTCTTCCAACCCTTAGCGAGCAAATGGAAGGGGCACTAATGACCCTGGACACCTGGACGAAGAGATGTGGATTAGAAGTCAATTCCCAGAAGACTGAGCTGGTGTTATTTACAAACGAAAGGATAATACCACAATTCACAATACCTTCTGTTGGGGGTATCCCGCTCAAGATTTCCGAGAGTGCCAAATACCTGGGACTCGTGCTCGATTAAAAGCTTAGTTGGAAGCTGAACATCAACGAAAGATTCAAGAAGGCCACAATCGCCTTCTACTCGTGCAGCAGGATATTCGGGAAAACCTGGGGACCTAACCCGAAGATTATCCTATAGATGTACTCTGCAATAATACGATCCATTCTGACCTACGGCGGCCTGGTATGGTGGCAAGCCGTTGACAAAATTACTAACTTGAAGGCCATCACGAAGGTACAAAGACTGGCGTGCATTGGAACTACCAGTGCAATGAGAACAACACCAACTGCAGGACTTGAGACTGTACTCAACCTACTCCCGGTGGATATCTTTGTACGACTCTCAGAGGCCATCCGTGCACTGCGAATAAGCCAGTCTGACTGTTGGAAACCCAACCCAAAAGGTCATACTGCAATACTACAGAAGTATCTAGGCAATGTATCGACAACAGACTACATAGCACCATACCTAGACTTCATAAGACCATTTTTAAGTATATATCCGAGCAGGGAGGATTGGAAAAATGGGCAAATGCCAAATGCTCAATCCATTGCTATCTACACCGATGGATCCAAAATCGACACTGGTGTGGGGGCAGGTATCTCCTCTGAAACGCTGAGCATCTCCAAGACCGCCCGCCTTCCGGACCACAGCAGTGTTTTCCAAGCGGAAGTCCTAGCAGTGACACTAGCCGCCCGTGAGACCAAGTGGTGATATCACCTTTTTCATTGACAGCCAGGCGGCAATAAAAGCAATTTCTGCTAATGAAATAAAATCGAAGCTTGTGAGGTGCTGTCGAGAAGAGCTCAAGGTTCTTGGAACACAGCACAAGGTGACACTCTGCTGGGTCCCTGGACATGAGGGAATACCAGGAAACGAGAACGCTGACGAACTAGCGAGAAACGGCTCGGCAACAAGCCCGGAACAAGCCGAAACTTCGGTGAACATCCCGCATTGCACGCTTAAGCTTGAAGCAGGGAAGAGAGCCTTAAGGGAGGCTAACAACAGATGGACCTCTCTAAACACTTGTGCAACCACAAGGAAGATATGGGCAAAATTCATTAAGGCTAGGACCGACAGACTTCTGCAGATCGACAGAAGATCCCTAAGCACCCTTATAGGAGTGATCACAGGGCACAATACGCTGCGGTACCATATGAAAAAGCTTCGTATTACAGAAGAAGACCTTTGCAGGGGGTGTGGCGACGAGGAAGTCCATGAGGATACAACCCACTTCCTCTGCCACTGCCCTAGTATCTGCCATCTAAGAAATAAGTTTCTCGGACGGCACTTTTTCGAGGACATTGAAGAATTATCAGATACACCGGTGGACCAAATAATGAGATTCATCAGATCCACAGGGTGGTTTGTATCACAGACGCAGTAAGTTGATCAGGTTTTACTAATATTATATATATGTATGGAACTAACTATTGGGGAGCGTTCTTACGGGTAAGGGACACTCTCTTCCCCCAATGGGTATCACCATGGGTCTGAATTGACCTGAGTGTGGCGAATGGTTCTTCCTTTCGCCTGCCCACTAACCTAACCTAACCCATATGCCACTTGCAATTATTGTTGCAAACAGTTTATGCGCTTAAAACCTGTTCGATTTGGTTATAAGGTATGGGTCGCAGCAATTCGACTCGGTTATTGCATTGAGTTCAAATTTTTAACGGGGACGAAATCAAAAAACGAGATCCTACTGTTTTACTTGGCGAGAGCTCGTGGTTCTTAGCCTAGGCGAAGTGATTAAACGGGACTATCCTGATATACCATTTTCATTTTCATGTCCTGACCTGACAAACACGCTAACAAAACTTGAATGTGGTGGTACAGGAACTCAAAGAGAAAACCGATTGAAAGACATAGGTTAGGTTAGGTTAGAAGGGTGTGTGATGGATAGGCCTCATCACTTCCACTCGGAGACCTGAAGGTCCATTGTGAGTACCCTTTTAATTTGTGGGAATAGCGTTGCGGTTCTCGGGACAGCCTAAGGACCTATCCTATTGTTGGCTGTTTTGTGAACCAGTTAGTACTCTTTAAGAATCGGAGTAGGTCCGTTAACTGTAGGTCTGTTACCTCTGCTATGCTTGCAAAGAACCTTGATCCAAGAGCGCGTAGTCGTCGTTCCTGCAGGGCGGGGCAGTGGCACAGCAGATGTTGGATTGATTCTATCTCCTCTTCATCTCCGCAGCTTCTGCATAAATCGTTGGACTCGATTCTCCACTTGCGGAGCATGACTCCGATGGCGCAGTGTCCTGTGATAACTCCAGTGAGCATGCGGATAGAAGACCTGTCCAGTGCCAGGAGGCACCTTGTTCTAGTTCTATTTAGTTTCGGCCATAGCGTTCGAGAGGTGGCGCAATTCTCCCTGGCTAGCCAGAGGGAGTTAGCTTCACAAACGTCACAGTTTCGTACCGAGCAATTTCGTGCCAGACATATCGTGCCTTAGTTTAGTGCCTGAGTTTCGTGCCGATTTCGTGCCAGTTTTGGACCAAGGTTTCGTGAACCGAAACTGTTTTGGATCGTGCCATTTAGTACCATTTCGTTTCGGATCACATCTCTGGTAAATACATGTTTTCTCTTAATGTCGTCGGTTGAGGTGAAATTGCCGATCGTTCCAGCGATTTCCAGTGTGGACATTTTTTTTTGTTGTGTTGTGTCCCGGGTGGTGGATGAATTCAGGTAAGTGGTGTAATTTATGTATTGTTTTGTTTTATAATTATTAAAATAATATATTATGATTAGTTATGTTGCTCATGGGTGTGTTAGTGTGAGTGTGATACATCTTTACCGATGAGTGGGGTTGACTATGAATGATGTGTTTTGTTTGGTTTGCAGAACAGTTGTTCGTGCATTGGTTTTGCGTAGTTTCACCGCTGGTGTTACCAGTGGTAAATTTCGTAAAAAATTTAATTTAGTGTCGAGTAGTGTTGTGTTTTATAGGATTATACTAATTGGGTTTTCTGAAGTTCGTGTTGGGTTGTGTTGGGCGTTTATTTACTGACTATTGTGTTGAGCTTAGTGGACTGTAGGTTTTATTGCTAAAGTGTAGTGTTGTTTATAAGTTGGTGTGTCGTTTTTTTTATGATTTTGATGATTGTATGTTTATATTAGATTGTCTTCGGCTGTTGTTTCATTCGAGGGTAGAGAGCATATTTTGGTTATGGGTCTTTTAGGCATTCCATTCTCGGTTTTAAGATCGACAACGCGCGTCCATCTGCTCCAGGGTAAGTTTTGATGATGCAAGCCAAAGCCCATTTTGAGGGTGGTAAGCGTTCGTCTTTTAGCAAGACAAGGTTACCGACGTTGGGTTGTGGTTCGGTTTTCAACCACTTTGGGCGCTGCTGCAAACGAGATACTCACCGCTCCACTGCTTCCAGAAAGTCTGAACAGCTACCTGAGTGCGTTTCCATGTGTCGATATTGTTGATCCGTTCGGCAGTTGGGTCCGCTTGGGGGATGGCATGCATCGAATCCCCTATTAGGAAATGCGCTGGGGTTAACGCGGAGAAATCATCGATATCCTCTTTAAACGGGCAAAGCCGTCTCGAATTAAGGCATGCCTCTATTTGAGACAAGAGTGTGCTCAGCTCTTCGAAGGTTAAGGCTTCGTTTCGAGCGATCCTTTACAGGTGGTACTTCACCGATTTCACCCCAGCCTCCCAGAGACCTCCAAAGTGAGGTGACGCAGGAGGGATGAAGTTCCACGTTGTGCCACTGTGGTTGATTGATTCGGCTATAGCTCTCCAATCAATATCGGCGGCCTTCAGCATCTTCTGCAGCTCTGAATTTGCTCCCACGAAGTTGGTCCCGCAATCGCTGTAGATGTGCGAGCACAGTCCTCGTCGTGCTGCAAACCGCCTGAAGGCTGCTAGGAAGGCCTGCGTGGTAATGTCGCTGACCGCCTCTAAATGAATAGCCTTCGTAGCCAGGCATATAAAAATGGCGAAATAGCCCTTAAGGGTCTTTGCTCCCCGACCCTTCCAAGTTTTTAACTCGATGGGTCCCACATAGTCTATTCCCGTATGGGTAAAGGGTCTGGATACCTTGACACGAGGTGCTGGTAGGTTCCCCATCACCTGTTGCATTGGTTTAGCCTTGTATCTATAGCAGATCACACATGAGTGGATATATTTTTTGATACCTCGCCTTCCATTGTAGATCCAGTACTTTAGACGCAGATATGATAGCATCTGCTGAACTCCACCATGAAATGTTTGCTCATGCGCGTGTCGGTTGAGAAGTGTGGTGTAAGGATGGTGTACCTTGAGCAACATTGGGTGTCGCTGATCAAAATGCAAATCGGAGTTTTGCAGTGTTCCCCCGACTCTTAAGATGGCGTTCTCGTCGATAAAGGGGCTTAAGGTCTTGAAGGATGTGGTGTTGACATTGAAGTTTTCCGTTTTAAACATTTGCTGCTGTACTACCTTTGCAACAGTCCATTCCGCGTTGTTAAGCTCCGTTGGAGGAAGAGGGCTCCTTATCCTGGCTTGTGGGAATTTCCTACTATTTGTAATAAACCTTTGGCAGAATCCTATCACTCTTAATAACTTTGTTAATCGTGAGTATTTGTTGACTAGACGTTGTATGTCAGTTTACTTTTGTGTTGTGCAGTGAACCTTTACCATCCTCTTCTCTTCGTCTGTTCCTAGGTTACTTGGCTGCATTGGAACGGAAAAATGCCAGTCTCCCTGAAGAAATTGTGGTCCCTTCCACCACATATCGTTATGTTCAATGGCTAACGGTAGAAGGCCACGAGACGCCAGATCCGCTGGATTGTGTTGAGTCGGAACATGTCTCCATATATTAACATTTGTTAAGCGCTAGATTTCTGCCACCCGATTTTCAATGAACGTCTTCCATTTTGATGGGGGAGCCGCAATCCAGGATAGAGTAATGTTCGAGTCGGTCCACGCATAGGTCTTGATGTTGGTTGCCTTCAACGTCCTAGCAATGAGTCGTAACGAATAGACGTGTTTTCACTCCGTCCAGCTTCAGTGAGTAACTCCGGTGTATTTTCCCGCCATACATAATCTAAACCTCGCGATTTGAAGCCTAAAAGAGATAGTTCCAACGCCATGTATTTTCTTATCTAACTTAACCACATACATCGTTAGACAGTGTTTTAAATATTTTCGGTTGAAATTTTCCTCTACTTGCTTCGCCTTTGTATCACACGCTCACTAAATTACTCTCAACACAATGTCACATCCGAATCTTCGCTCCAAATCCACTCTTCAAAAAGGCCCACTCTCTACGCCTACTCAGCTGAATTCTCCATCGTCTAAGTCTCCAAATGATGACAACGTAACTTTAATCCGTAAGGTCTTGGAAGAAAATCTAAATAAACAAATTGAGTTGTTCCGACTTGGAGTTATGGAAGAAATAGCGAAGCTTCGTACTGAATTTATCACAAAAATTGAGGAGATGAAAGACAGCTGGGGGCAGCGCTTTGCAGCAATCGACAATTCAATTTCCACCATAATCGACCGTGTTGATAAAATTGAATCTGACAGTAATGCAGTTTCGTACATGCATAGTAAAGAGGTACTCGCTCTTCAGCGACAAGTCAAGACTTTGGAGAAAAAAGAGGTCGCCTGTGATGCAATTCTCTTTGGAATACCTGAGAGCCCTGATGAGAACTTGAAACATCTGTTCAACCGCCTTTGTCTTACGATTAACTGCAAGCCCCCTCCTGAAAAATATTTTTCGCATACAGAAGCGCAACCACATAATACAACACACTGCTTCATCGTCAATTGTGTTAAAATTCAACAGTTGTGAGAGGAATGAAGTACTCAAATCAGCGGCTATTTACCGCAAACTAAACAACAAAGAGCTATGCCTTCGTGACGTGGGCATTGAACTAGACAACAGCTGTTACTTGAACGAGAGCTTAACCAAGCAATCCCGGCTTCTTCTACAAAATGCTATCAACATGAAGCGGAAAAGACATCTGTTTTCTGTATACACGAAGTCTGGATCTGTTTACATCAAGAAGTTCGCTACTGAAAAAAGCTTTCGAATCGAAAGCTCCGAAGATCTGCTTGCTGCTGCTGCGACGCATGAATCGTAAAGTCATTGCACTCTTATTTATTAATTGTTTATCTATTAATCAAGTCATTATCTTTTCTCCTATTATTTACTTTTATTTTTTTTATTTTAATTTTATTCTCTAATTTTCCCTTATTCCCCTTTTTGTGTAATGTTTCTATATTGTTCACTTTTCCCTCAAATATTTCCTTTTGTTTCCACTAATTGTACGTATCGTTTTCCCATAAGAATGCATTTTTTGGTCTGACTATGGATAATCGTTTTTTATCCAATAGTGAACGTAGTGTGAATGAAAGCTCCACTCTTGCTATGGTAAATGTTCTATCTAGGCGTTCTAATGGATTAAAAGTTTGTCACCTGAATGCTCGCAGCCTTAATATAAATAAATTAAATTACTTACGTTACTTGTTTGCAAATTCCTGTATTGATGTTATTGGTTTACCTCGGAAGTCGTTGCTAACATTTAAAGTCGTAATAAGCTTTATGGTAAATGGAAACATAATCCTTCTTCTGCTAACTGGCGTGCATATAAAGTGTCGAGAAACTATGCAACTTATATCGTTAGGAGAGCCAAGGGTAATTACTTCGCCTCTAAGTTAAATACGTCACTGCCGCCCAAAAAACTATGGGGAAATCTTCGTAATATTGGAATAACTGGGAGTAAAAGTTGCACTAAGTGTGAATTTGACGCCGACGAACTGAATAACCATTTCCTGGGTAGGGTTGAGGCAGTGAACCACCTAGTCTCGGTGGCTGATGAAGGTATCTCTGTGCCCAGACTTACGGACTTTGTAGCAGTAGGGGAGAGCTATGTGATTGAGTGTGTTGCAGCCATACGATCTAATTCTGCTGGTGAGGATGGAGTCACAATCCGATTTATCAAGCTTATATTACCTTTTATTATCACTCATCTAACCCACATTATTAACCACTGCATCACAACCTCAATTTTTCCGCAATCCTGGAAAATTGCTAGAGTCATTCCTGTTCCCAAGAAGACCAATGCAACTTCTTTAAATGACTACAGACCTATTGGTATCTTACCATGCTTATCCAAGGTCTTTGAGAAACTCATAGCGAAGCAGATACAGAGCCACTTATCTCTAAATAATTTGCTTAGCCCCTTTCAATCAGGTTTTAAACCTAATCACAGTTGTTCTACTGCTATGGTCAATGTCCTAGATGATATAAGACGTGATTTCGATAGGGGCTATGTAACACTTCTTTGCCTGCTTGATTTCTCTAAGGCCTTCGACAAGCTGACCCATGGAATCCTTTGTTGGAAGCTGCAGCATCTTTTTGGTTTTGCGGAGAGACCCTTAGAACTCTTGAAAAGTTTTCTTTCCGACAGGAAGCAAAGAGTCGCTATTGGTGACAGATTGTCTACACTGAAGCCCATAGAGCAAGGTGTATCTCAGGGATCTATTCTCGGCCCCATTCTGTTTGGCATGTATGCCAAATGCTCAGTATGCTTGCATGCTTTAGTGCATCTTTATGCAGATGACGTTCAGCTCCATCTGGCCCGGCCGATGTGCAATATTTCCGAACTTGCATCCTTACTAAATCAAGATTTAGCTTAAATCTATCACTGGTCGGTGTCTAATGGATTGCTTGTAAACCCTGCAAAGTCACAGGTGATACCTATTTCCAACAAGCCATTTGACCTTAGTGTTGTACCTGACCTATGGATCTGCGATAGCAAACTAACTTTGGTTGAGTCTCTTACCAGTCTAGGTTTTGTAATAAATCGTACCTCAACTGGTTACAATCATGTTAACGCTGTAATCGGTCGCATCTACGGATGCCTCCGAAAATTGTGGGTAACTGCTAGTTTTACTCCAACAGAGACTAGGCGGCGCCTTATAAGGATTCTGGTTATACCAATCAAGCTGATTGGGATCTCTTCAGTAATGAAGTAGGGAGAAACAGAAGTCTGCTGCTGGAAAGTAATTGCCATAGCCCTGCGGACATTGACCGTAAAGCCGAGTACATAGCATCCATTTTTAGAGAGGCATACGGTTAAGTGGGTCCAGTGGTGAAAGTAAGGAACAAAATGTCGCCCCCATGGTGGACCAAAGAACTAGCCAACATCAGGAAAGAACAAATTCAGACGTCGACTGGGAGCTATATAAAGCCAGTCAGAGAAATTTTAAGAACGAGGCTCAGTGAGCTAAACGCCACTCTTGGCAGCACTTCTGCTGTGAGATTGAAGGCATGGCAGAATCTGCAAGGCTGAGGAAGGTCCCCTCTACAGAGAATCGAAAAGTCTAGGATCTCTTAAAGACCCCAATGGTAATTGGACTGAGTCTTGTTCAGAATCATTACGATTGCTGTTAGACACGCACTTTCCGGGGTGCACGACGCAACCTGGAAATAGTAACAGCAACAGCTATCCAACGAGAGGGGAGCCGCCGACGGATATGATTACAGAGGAGAGAATTGAGTGGGCAATCAGATCGTTCTCCCCCTTCAAATCCCCAGGACTCGACGGTATACTCCCGATCATGTTGCAAAAGACCACAACCACTATCATTCCGGTACTAAAGGAACTCTACCTTAATGGCCTAAGATGGTGTTATGTACCAAGAGCGTGGAGAGAGGTTAAAGTTGTCTTCATACCCAAGGCCGGTAAAGCAAGTCACACTACTGCCAAAGACTTCCGGCCAATAAGTCTTACCTCCTTCTTTTTGAAAACTCTGGAAAGATTGGCTGATATCTACATCCGCCGCAGATTGGGCCCGGGAGGTCTATCTCCAGCACAGCACGCCTACACGAAAGGTAAGAGTGTAGAAACAGCACTGCACTGTGTTGTCGGCTCAATAGAGAAAACGCTGCAGGATAAGGAATATTCATTAGCCGCCTTCCTGGACATTGAAGGAGCCTTTAACAATGTCAAAACGGATGCGGTGCGTAGAACCCTAACAAACCTCAATGTCCACAACATCCTAATCGACTGGATACTTAACATATTTGAGGAAAGACACATAAAAGTTGAACTTGGAGGAACGAGGATGGAAACGTACGCCACTAGAGGTACACCTCAGGGTGGAGTAATCTCCCCGCTGCTATGGGTCATCGTCCTCAACGAAGTACTCCAACAACTGAGATACAGCGGTGTCAAAACCATAGCATACGCAGATGACGTAGTACTGCTGGCAACAGGAAAATTTCTTCCAACCCTTAGCGAGCAAATGGAAGGGGCACTAATGACCCTGGACACCTGGACGAAGAGATGTGGATTAGTAGTCAATTTCCAGAAGACTGAGCTGGTGTTATTTACAAACAAAAGGATAATACCACAATTCACAATACCTTCTGTTGGGGGTATCCCGCTCAAGATTTCCGAGAGTGCCAAATACCTGGGACTCGTGCTCGATAAAAAGCTTAGTTGGAAGCTGAACATCAACTAAAGATTCAAGAAGGCCACAATCGCCTTCTACTCGTGCAGCAGGATATTCGGGAAAACCTGGGGACCTAACCCGAAGATTATCCTATAGATGTACACTGCAATAATAAGATCCATTCTGACCTACGGCGGCCTGGTATGGTGGCAAGCCGTTGACAAAATTACTAACTTGAAGGCAATCACGAAGGTACAAAGACTGGCGTGCATTGGAACTACCAGTGCAATGAGAACAACACCAACTGCAGGACCTGAGGCTGTACTCAACCTACTCCCGGTGGATATCTTTGTACGACTCTCAGAGGCCATCCGTGCACTGCGAATAAGCCAGTCTGACTGTTGGAAACCCAACCCAAAAGGTCATACTGCAATACTACAGAAGTATCTAGGCAATGTATCGACAACAGACTACATAGCACCATACCTAGACTTCATAAGACCATTTTTAAGTATATATCCGAGCAGGGAGGATTGGAAAAATGGGCAAATGCCAAATGCTCAATCCATTGCTATCTACACCGATGGATCCAAAATCGACACTGGTGTGGGGGCAGGTATCTTCTCTGAAACGCTGAGCATCTCCAAGTCCGCCCGCCTTCCGGACCACAGCAGTGTTTTCCAAGCGGAAGTCCTAGCAGTGACACTAGCCGCCCGTGAGACTGCAATGAGGCCAATGCCAAGTGGTGATATCACCTTTTTCATTGACAGCCAGGCGGCAATAAAAGCAATTTCTGCTAATGAAATAGAATCGAAGCTTGTGAGGTGCTGTCGAGAAGAGCTCAAGGTTCTTGGAACACAGCACAAGGTGACACTCTGCTGGGTCCCTGGACATGAGGGAATACCAGGAAACGAGAACGCTGACGAACTAGCGAGAAACGGCTCGGCAAAAAGCCCGGAACAAGCCGAAACTTCGGTGAACATCCCGCATTGCACGCTTAAGCTTGAAGCAGGGAAGAGAGCCTTAAGGGAGGCTAACAACAGATGGACCTCTCTAAACACTTGTGCAACCACAAGGAAGATATGGGCAAAATTCATTAAGGCTAGGACCGACAGACTTCTGCAGATCGACAGAAGATCCCTAAGCACCCTTATAGGAGTGATCACAGGGCACAATACGCTGCGGTACCATATGAAAAAGCTTCGTATTACAGAAGAAGACCTTTGCAGGGGGTGTGGCGACGAGGAAGTCCATGAGGATACAACCCACTTCCTCTGCCACTGCCCTAGTATCTGCCATCTAAGAAATAAGTTTCTCGGACGGCACTTTTTCGAGGACATTGAAGAATTATCAGATACACCGGTGGACCAAATAATGAGATTCATCAGATCCACAGGGTGGTTTGTATCACAGACGCAGTAAGTTGATCAGGTTTTACTAATATAATATATATGTATGGACTTAACTATTGGGTAGCGTTCTTACGGGTAAGGGACACTCTCTTCCCCCAATGGGTATCACCATGGGTCTGAATTGACCTGAGTGTGGCGAATGGTTCTTCCTTTCGCCTGCCCACTAACCTAACCTAACCCATATGCCACTTGCAATTATTGTTGCAAACAGTTTATGCGCTTAAAACCTGTTCGATTTGGTTATAAGGTATGGGTCGCAGCAATTCGACTCGGTTATTGCATTGAGTTCAAATTTTTAACGGGGACGAAATCAAAAAACGAGATCCTACTGTTTTACTTGGCGAGAGCTCGTGGTTCTTAGCCTAGGCGAAGTGATTAAACGGGACTATCCTGATATACCATTTTCATTTTCATGTCCTGACCTGACAAACACGCTAACAAAACTTGAATGTGGTGGTACAGGAACTCAAAGAGAAAACCGATTGAAAGACATAGGTTAGGTTAGGTTAGAAGGGTGTGTGATGGATAGGCCTCATCACTTCCACTCGGAGACCTGAAGGTCCATTGTGAGTACCCTTTTAATTTGTGGGAATAGCGGTGCGGTTCTCGGGACAGCCTAAGGACCTATCCTATTGTTGGCTGTTTTGTGAACCAGTTAGTACTCTTTAAGAATCGGAGTAGGTCCGTTAACTGTAGGTCTGTTACCTCTGCTATGCTTGCAAAGAACCTTGATCCTAGAGCGCGTCGTCGTCGTTCCTGCAGGGCGGGGCAGTGGCACAGCAGATGTTGGATTGATTCTATCTCCTCTTCATCTCCGCAGCTTCTGCATAAATCGTTGGACTCGATTCTCCACTTGCGGAGCATGACTCCGATGGCGCAGTGTCCTGTGATAACTCCAGTGAGCATGCGGATAGAAGACCTGTCCAGTGCCAGGAGGCACCTTGTTCTAGTTCTATTTAGTTTCGGCCATAGCGTTCGAGAGGTGGCGCAATTCTCCCTGGCTAGCCAGAGAGAGTTGGCTTCTTTCTCTATTATGCTATCTATTATCCCATGTAATCTCCCTATCGGTGGCATTACAGATGTGTCTGCTTCGCTAATGTTCATAGCCGACCCCAATCTTGCCAATTCGTCGGCCTTTTCGTTCCCTTCTATGTCCTTATGTCCAGGAACCCAGCAGAGTTTGACAGTATGGTGCCTTATGGTGATCAGCGTGTCTCGACATTTCTTGACTACCTTTGATTTGATTATATTGGATTTTATCGGTTTTAAAGCTGCCTGACTGTCAACGAAGATGGTGAACTCCGATGGGGGAAGGGCAGGGTTTCCGAGTAAAATCCGGCTCCGGTTCCTGTTTCCATTTTTGAGCAGTCAGTGTAAATCGCGATTTCGTGGTCTTTGATTACATTGTTTGACTCCCAGTCCTCTCGGGTTGGGAATAGAATAGGAAAATCAGTGTTGAAATCGTTATAGGGGGTTAGGTAGTCCGATGTGGCTGTGAGGCTTTCGGAGTTATATTTCTCGCCCATTAACTTAATTTTGCCCAGTATTCTCGCGTGTCCATTGGTGGTCTGCTTCCACAGGTTGGATTCTCTCAATCTGAGTGCACCTTTTGCGGCAGCGCCTCCCGTTGTGCAAAGTTCAGCTAGCCGTTGTACTTTGTAGAGTTTGTTAAGATAGCTCTTGGTCTCTGATGCACTCCACCATACTAAACACCCATAGGAGATGATAGGTCTTACAATTGCTGTGTATATCCAATGAATAATACGTGGTTGCAAGCCCCATCTTTTCCCGAACATCCTCTTGCATGCGTAGAGTGCGGTCAATCCTTTTCTCATCCTGTCTTCGACATTCCTTTTCCAAGTTAGCTTGGAGTCGAGAATGACGCCGAGATATTTCGCCTCGGATGAGAGATCTATTGTGATACCGTCCAGCTTTGACAGAGTAAAACTAGGTATCTTCCTTTTTCTAGTGAACAGGACTAGCTCGGTCTTTTGCGGATTGACTCCTAGACCGTTTTGTTTTGCCCACTTGGAGATCTCTTTGAGAGCGGATTCCATAAGTTCGCTGATCGATGGCAGGAATTTGCCCTTAATCAGAATAACTAAGTCATCCGCATAAGCTATAATTTTTATAGATTTCTCTGCAAAACTTTTAAGGATTTTGTTGATGGTAAGAAGCCATAATAGAGGGGAGATAACTCCTCCCTGCGGCGTGCCTCTTGTTGTCATTTTCCTCGTGGAGCTTGACCCAACGGCTGAGTTGATGATTCTGCTGTTAAGCATGATTTCAATCCAGTTTGTAATGGATCCGTTCACTTGCAGTTCTTGCAAAGCTTCTTTTATGGCTTCCGTTTTAACGTTATTAAACGCGCCTTCTATGTCCAGGAACGCTGCCATGGTATAATCTTTCATGTCCATTGAATGTTCAATTTCCCGAACTACGTTGTGTGGAGCGCTTCAGCGCTTGAAAGACATAAGAGTGGAAGATAAGAAGCAATTCAACAAGAAAGTGAGGGAATCCTTTGAATCATTCATCATTATCGTCATCATCTTCCAATGGCCCACTTATCCACTATGAGGGTCGCGGGTTTAGGGAGCTTAAGTGGACTCTCCACATTTGCCGATCTTCCGCCATCGACTCTAACTCATCAGGGACTATTCCCATACAGGTAGAGGTGAGATTTCGGACTTGGTCCACCCATCTCATCCTAAGTTTACCTAGGGGACGCCTGCCCGATGGCACGAATTCCATGGCACGTCTTGGAAACCGAGTGGGGACATCCGTTTGACGTGCCCAAACCATCGAAGTATGGACCTCACCGTTCGAAGAAATAGCTGCTCGTCATTGAGTACCTCGCGTACTCTGGTGTTTCTTACCCGATCTCGGCGATTCACCCCAGCAATACAACGAAGAAATCTCATTTCGGCTGCTTGTATCCGCGATCTTATTCTTTCGGTCATTACCCAAACCTCATGACCATAGGTGGGGGTTGGACCAAATACTGATAACAGATTGACCAAGCTGTCTCAAAATTGCTCCAGCCTGACCAATCCTACAGGATAACTCAGTATTGCTCCTACCATCACTCGTGAATAGGACCCCGAGATACTTGAACTTCTCCACCTGTTTCAATGGGACTCCACTAACTGCACTCTGCATGCATTGAACAGGTGTTTTGGAAATTACCATTACCTCTGATTTGTTCACGTTTACCTTCATCCCAGTTTCAACACAGACGGCGACGATCTAGTGCGTGCTGAAGTTCGGTCTGGGTGGACGTAAGGATGACGAAGTCATCAGCAAAAAGCAGATGACTTATCCTTAAGTCTCCCAATTCGAGACATCCAATCCATATACATTATGAAAAGGAGATGTGACAGAACGAACCCCTGGCGAAGTCCAACGCCGTAGCCGAAGTCGACTTAACGCCGTTCACCCGAACACAGCTCTTACAGTTAGTGTACAGAGATTGAATGGCCCTCAGAAGAGAACCATCAATCCCGTTCTCCTGCAATACACTCCAGAGTTTACCTCGAGGGACCCGATCATATGCTTTCTCCAAATCCACAAAACAACTGTAGATAGGTTTGGCATACTCTCAGGCCTTCTCAAGTACCATTCTGAGAGTGAACAGCTGGTCGGTTGTGCTTCTTCCTGGACGAAAGCCGCACTGCTCATCGCCCAACCGGGACTCAACCACAGCTCTGGAACGCGTTTCCAACACCTTTGCGAAGACTTTTCGGGGTAGACTTAAAAGAGATATACCCCTATAATTGAAGCAATCCCTCTTATCCTCTTTCTTAAAAAGAGGAACAATCACCCCAGTTTGTCAATCGCTAGGTGTTTCACCGCATTCCCAGGCCAATCGCTAAAGTCGCCTCCTCTACGGTGGGACTATTCTCCGCCCTACTCAAAACCATGGGTCTGCCATCCTCAGTGCCCTGTTCGGGATTGAGCAGCTCCGAAAAGTGCTCGCTCCATCTGCGCAAGAAGTCCTTCTCATCGGAAAGAAGTACACCATCTTTGGATTTGACTCCTTCGATGATATTAAACTTCCTTCCTCTGAGACGGCGGATGGTCTGCCAGAACACCTTGTTTGCAGATCTGTGGTCACAGCCCAATTTCTCACCGAACTTCTTCCAAGACTGCTCCTTAGCTGCTTTAACAGCCAGCTTGCAAGTTCTTCGCGCCCCCATGTAGCGGTTTCGAGAAGCTGAATCCCACAAGTGTATCCACACCTTGAAGGCTTTCTTCTTCTCTCTGATGGCTTCTTGAACTCCGGGTGTTTTAAACCACGCAGTTCTTTTCTCACCACCAGCCGCCACACTGAGCCGCTTCACTCCGCAAACACCTCCTGCAGAGGCAATGACTGCTGTTGAAAACAACCGCTATTCTTCCTCTACATTTGTCGGAACAGTTGGAATTTGTTCAAACCTTTCGGATACCTGTCGTGCTAACTCCTCCCGTATCTCGTCGTTCTGTAAACTCTCCCACCGTATACGTGTCACCAGCATTGGTTTACACTTCGGTAGGACAGGTACTTTATCGTTGAGATACAATTTGCACAACACGAGGTGATGATCAGTTGAAAGTTCAGCCCCTCTCACAACACCAACGTCACAAACCATCCTTTTAACACACGATGGTACCACAAAGAAGTCTATCAGCGATTTCCGCTGAAGACTCTGACGGTACCATGTGTATTTATGGATGTTTTTGTGCGGAAAGAAGGTGTTCATAATGGACATGCCATTCGCACAGCAAAAGTCCAACAACTTCTCTCCGTTCGCATTCTTATCCGGGTCACCGTTCCTCCCAATCACACTTCCCCATGTCATAACGCCCACACCCACGTGACATAAGTCACGTCTCCCAGCAGGACATAAGAATCCAGTCTCCCAGCAGGACATAAGAATCCATGTCCGTCACCTGTTCCAAGGCGGCATCTACTTCATCCAAGAAAGTTGCATATTCCGACTTCAGATTCGGCGCATATACCTGCACCAGAGTCAGAGTTGACCTCAAGCTTTAAGATCGCAACTCTCTCTCCCAATGGTATCCACTCCAGTACTCTGTCTGCCAGCCTGAGACTCGTGAGTAACCCCACTCCCGCCTGAGCAGACATTGAAGGTGCTACTCCTGACATAAATTATTTGTTGATAAAAACAATCAACTTTTGCTCACCCGATGGAAAGATAACCAAAGTGCTTCAATGCTTTCTAATGTACATGTGATTCATCCTATTGGTGCAGCACAGAGGTTCAACAGCATCCAAAAAGCAAAGTCAGTTCCGCAGCCTAATGTTAACAAAGAATACAACAAAAAAGTTTGCTTTCGTTTTTTTTATTTGAATTATATCGCATTTGTTAGATTGAAACCAAACGAATTAAAAAGATAGTTTCGCTGACTTTTTTATTTTTTATTTTTTTGTGCCTACAAAGACCCAGCGTTGCGTAAATGCAACATACCTTAACTTCACTTCCGCAAACAAAAAAAATATTTCGACTTCAAATATCAATTTGTAAAAAGGTACGTAGCGGAAGTTAGGAAAGCAAAGCTTGAATTGGGAAGGAAGTGAGGATGTGGACTGGATGTTAGGATGAGAATGGAGTGTGAAAGGGAAGGAGTGCCGAGTGCGAGGAGCGTGGCACTTCTATGCTCGCCGGACGGGAGGGTTCTTGTCCTCGCACTTCGACTGTACCCACTACTAAAAATATAGATAGTGTCAAATACTCACTGGCAAAAAAAAAAAAAAAACTCCGGACGGACGATACCACACTGAGGGGCGCTACAGGAAAACATGCCTTACGAAAAAAACAACCATTCGGTTCCCACCGTACAAAGTGCCTTTGTGCACACGGAGGAGACGATCGCGTGCCCTGCCTAAATGGAGCTCCGTGTAGGGGTTCTTTCGATACCGGTTATCCGGAATATTTTTACCGCGCCCGAAGGGGGAACGAAATTTACACTAATATATTTAATAACACTTAACTATAACGCCTAACAATATGCACAAAATAACTTTTTCTTTTATGACTTATAAAATTTTTGCTGATATATTTTTTTTTTTATATATTTTTGTTGCAGAGTTGGAGGCTATCTCCATACTATGGTGGCTTTTGTTCCACAACTATGCCAAAGGGGGTGGAATCTCCCGTCCTTTAAACTTTAATGCAATTTAACTTATTTTTTGTTGTACTGTTGCAACTTTAAAAAAACTTCTGCGACGATCTGTTGCGCCAAGGTGCGCGGCCTGGTTCCTAAATATTTTTTTTACTTTTAAAAAAAACAGGTCACTAGACTCTTGTACTAACACTTACCCCTTTCCTTTATTCTTGTCACACCTGTCCGTTGCTGTTTTCTTTCTTGTTTTAAAGGTGTAAATGTTATACACTCTGTTGAAAGGTATACTTAATCACTTGCAATCTCTGTAATTGCTTTATTTTCTTTTTTGTTTTTCAAAAAAAAAAAACCGCGCACCACTTTCACTACCAAACTGTTGGGACGTCTTTCTCCATTGACTGTTGCACCACGTTTGATGTACCTTTCTCTTGTTTTGATTTTTTTTTGTGGTTGACCAGACAGTCGCCCCACATCAGCCCACCAGTCATTCGATTTCCACCCGCTACTCTCAATTCTGGCCCTCCATACAACGTTCGTCCTTTTTTTTTTTTAAAAACTTGGCGTGGTTTCTGTCTCTGCTTTTTTAAGCGGGCCCCCTGAGAGCGGATTGTAATTCGTTTGTCTTTTGCTTTTGCAGTAGTAGATTCCTAATTTGCCGATTGGTTACCGACGATCTGATGTCAAACGTCAAACATAAACAACCGCGGAACCTAGATGTGCACGCAGGCGAGGTATTTCTCTTTATTTAGTTACATTTTAATTTTCTACAGCTTATTTTTTTCTTGCAGGTAGATGCAACAAATTCTTGCAATCAATATTACAATTATATCCAAACATTATTTAATCGGAAGAAAAAAACCCATTCGAATCCAAATGGGTTAATGAATTTCTCAAAAGGTTTTAACGGTCAATCATTCATGAAAAAATGTTGGTTAGAGAATCTAAACCATCGAGGGACTCACTCAAACACACAAACAAAATTTCATTTAAATCGGTCCAGCCGTCTAGGAGGAGTTCAATTACATACACACGTACAGAAGAATTATATATATTAAGAAGAAGAAGATAAAATAGAGTTAGACCTTAATTAAGAGATTTTTTTTACAAAAAACCGAACTATTTCTATTTTATGGTGGGTTTCATGATATGTTAACATCGAAGGAACCGCCGCAATACCGTCTACGAAAAAAATTAAATATTATTTTTCTTCAAATCAAACGACCGAGTTAACATAAATGAATACCTTTGTTTAATACGGCGCTATTATTAATACCTAAAAGAATAATTATTGCCGACATTTCAAGAACAGAACTAAAATAATAACTATTTCAACAAAAAAAAAACGACAGAATGACACATAAATGACAGAATTTATCATTTAGTACTATTTTATGGTGGGTTTCATGATATGTTAACATCGAAGGAACCGCCGCAATACCGTCTACGAAAAAAATTAAATATTATTTTTCTTCAAATCAAACGACCGAGTTAACATAAATTAATACCTTTGTTTAATACGGCGCTATTATTAATACCTAAAAGAATAATTATTGCCGACATTTCAAGAACAGAACTAAAATAATAACTATTTCAACAAAAAAAAAAACGACAGAATGACACACAAATGACAGAATTTATCATTTAGTACTTTTTAGTACATAATATGTTCGAGAATCGCATAGTGCTACTCGTGAAGTGAAAGAATGAAAAGCTGCTGTGAAAACTGAAATGAACATTTTTTTATCACTTCACAGCTTCACAGATCGGGAATTGACCCCCTGCTGATACTGCCCTTGACAGTTCCCAACTGCCATTTCACTGTTTGGCTGACAACATTTGTTTTCGCCAGCTGTAATACTACGCCAGGAGGAATTCGCCAGGGAGTTCCACTGGAGGCGAACGATTGATTCGCTACTCGTAATAGGGGGGGTTAATATATTATTAAAATTTTAGGTACAACAACAAACGTCGGTTAATTTGTTCAATTGTTCTTTCGTGGTATAGGGCCCTGAAATTGAGATTTGCAAATGTTTGCTCGTATACTATGTTCCCCATGCTATCTGTAAATCAAAGCGCGATAACGATTGGCCTTGTAGCATTTTTGATAAATTAAAAATAAACAAAAACCGCAACTCATCAAAATAGGAGTACGAAATAGCACAAAAGACAGACAAATGCATCATTACTGAATCGAAAATAAAAGGTAAAGTGAATGTTTACTTATTTACTTAAGTGGCTACAGTTCGGGGTTAACCTGGCCCTCAATCAACAAGCCTCACCAGTTAGCCCGGTCCTTAGCTAACTGCCTCCAGTTGGGCACGCCAAGTTGGTTGAGGTCCCCTTCTACTTGTGCGCGCCACCTTACGTGAGGTCTTCCTCTACTGCGTTATTCGTCCGGGTTATATTCGAAGACTCTGCGTGCCGGAGCGTTAGTGTCCATTCGGTCTACATGCCCCAGCCATCTGAGCCGATGGATACGTATCTTCTTGACTAGGGCGATGTCGCTGTACAGCTCGTATAGTTCGTGATTAAATCTTCTCCTCCATAGCCCGTTAACGCATACAGGACCGAATATGCTTCGAAGAATTTTGCGCTCGAGGCAACCATGGATGTCTTCATCCGTTTTCGACTGCGTCCATGCTTCAGCGTTATAAAGCAGGACTGGGATGAGTTAGTTAATTAGTTAATTGTTCTTTATTTCAAATTTTCAAATAAGATTTAACAATGTTTTTGGAAGAAAAATAAAGTACATACGACTATGACTTATTTGTCGTCAGTCGGAAAAGTCTACTTTAATAACTTAATTTTATTTCATTTCACATTTTTTTTTTTTTTCATTTCAAGTTCAAGTTTTAGTAATTAAATTCTTCAATTAAATGTTTTCTGTAATTATATGCAGTACTAATGTATCTCGCTAGGTTGTTCCAGTTTCCATTGTCGCCATTTAAAATGCTTATAATTTCATTTTGCAGAAGTATTAATTTTCCAAAAAAGAGAAGCCTAAATTCTTTTAAAGCCAGGCATACACCAATGAAGTGTTGTATATTTTCTATTTCGTTTCTGTTACATAACGAGCACAAATTCGACCTATTTACTTTAAATCTGTACCCATTTGTGATGAACAAACGATACAGCAGTGACAACAGGAGAGGGGAAAACAGATTGTAACGAAGAGGGCGAGACAAGAGAGGCAAATGCACAAACAAGGCATTGGTAGCCTAGCAGTCGAGAAGAACGGACGTGATTAATATTACTCTAATAAAGTCGTCTGCGGACAGTTAATCATTATTCAATTCAAATTGGAGATTTGTGTTTTTATCCTTAAACATTTAATTTTATTAAATCGCAGCGTGCTTTAAAAATCCACATAATATCTATGGTTTTGTTGATATTTAAGAAATATAGTTGACCTTTTGCGTGGTTAAGCAGTTTATAGAACCTACTTGTTTGCACTGATTGAAGTAGCCTTGTTTGATGTTCTGTATTCCTCAGCAGGCATAAAAGTTCTGTTCGGTTTTTTTCCCACTCTTCTCGGCGCAGATTTTCAACCCCCATCTCAAATTATAAGCTCTTCCCAGATTATTCAGCTCTTTTACCCATAACAGTTTTCGTGTTAGCAGTTTTTTACTGAGTTGGTGTGGCAGTCGTTTTTCCGTATACTCAAACAGAGTTTTTATGACGTATCGTAGGTGCAAATCTAAAGTGTACAAATAATTGTCGTCCATGACTGTCTCTATCATCAGCACGTAGGTTGGTGTGAAATCCGGTAATTTTAATATTTTCTTTACGAAGTATCTTTGGAGTTTATTTATTTCTTCAAAATAGGTATATCCCCATATTTGTGCACCATATGCTTGTATCGCCCTACACACTGCTTGGAATAGTTTCCATTTGGCTCGCAAGGTTATACCTGGTTTACTTAAAAAGTTGTTCCAAGTGGAATTAATACTAATTTTTGCTACGCTGTTCCTTTTTTCCACGTGCTTCCTGAAGACCATTTTCGGAGTCAGTATCACCCCTAGGTATGTGTATTCTTCCGTAATAAGTATAGGTTCATTTTTAAAAAACCATTTTTCGTGTCTTCCTAATTTGCCTCCTTTTCTAAAGACCATCATCTGCGATTTACTAAGGTTGACTTCTAAATTCCATTTATCGCAATAATCTTCTAATCTGTTTGTCATTCTTTGCATCATCTCTGGATTGTCTGCTAGAATCACAATGTCGTCCGCATATAAAAGCAATCTCACATTTATATTATCCACATAAAGTCCCTCCTTGCGATTATCGTGTAAATCATTTAGATACAACGCGAAAAGAAGTGGTGATAGAAGACATCCTTGTTTTACTCCGGACTCTGTTTCGAAGTGTTCGGACAATTCCGCCCCTGTCCACACCGCCGACTGGGTGTTGTTATAAATATTTTCTATAAGCCTAACCAGCTTGGTTGAGACGCCCATTTCCTGCATCTTGTAAATTAATGCCTTTCGTGAAACTTTATAGAAAGCTGCCTTGTAATCCACGAAAAATGCATATACTTTTTTCCCTTCATTAAATTTGCGGTGCACAATAGCTGCCAAGTTGTAAATATTATCTGCCGTCGAATATCATCTTCTGAAACCAGCCTGAAACTCTGTTAGTAGATCGTGCTTTTCTACCCATGAAAACAGTCTTTCATTGAAAATACCCATCATAATTTTAGCCAAACAATTCATGAAAGATATTCCACGGTAGTTGCAGGGTAGAATAGCATCGCCTTTTTTAAAAATTGGAAATATAATGCTT
The DNA here is from genome assembly GCA_917880715.2 of Matsumyia berberina. Taxonomy (NCBI): domain Eukaryota; kingdom Metazoa; phylum Arthropoda; class Insecta; order Diptera; family Syrphidae; genus Matsumyia; species Matsumyia berberina. The sequence continues at coordinate 89,396,443 of OU862872.1, forward strand.
GACATAAAGGATTTGTCAGCTTTGCCGGTATCAAACACTAAGTTATACACGTCTGCCAGTTCCTGCAGTAGTTCATCTGATGCATTCTTGAGAAATTCGTATGGGATTCTATCTTCGCCAGGCGCTTTATTCAATTTAGTCTTTCCCAGTAACCACTTTATTTCTTCAATGTTTATGGTCTTATCTAAGTCTTCATCTTCTCTGTATCTTAAAGCATATTGAATGTATCTGGATAACTGCGGTGGATTAAGTAGCTGTTGAAAATATTGCTTAAATTCCTCCGCTGAGATTTCTAAACATATTTGAGATGTTTGGTTTCTTATTTCCCTGACCAGCTTCCACCAATCTTTGCAATCTTTAATCCGATTAATCATATCATCAATTTGTTTGTAATATTAGGCGTGTTTTTTTGAAACCTACCCAGCCAGTAGTTGCTAGCAAAGTCAAATTTTATACGTAAAACAAATACAACAACCTGCTGGCTACAACTCTTGCTTTTATCCCCAGTCAAAAGCAACTGGCTAGGAATTGTATGATATCCCATGGCCAGGGGGCGCCGAAAGCGATGTTTTTCATTTATAGCGTTGGTATCACAGCCAAATTGTTCTGTTTTTTGACATTTGACCGTCATCAGTGTTGCCATTAAGAAAAAAAATCCCGTATCAAATTTGCGTAGCAAAAGCGAAGCCATTGAAATTCCAGTGGAACTCCAGCCCGCATCCAGTCACATTTCAAACATATCCGAAGAAATATATACTGCTTGTGTAATACCCTTTTCCCACCGGAACGAAAACTGAGTTTTCGGCATAAAACTCACGAAAACTCTCTGAACTATTCCCATCGAACATAAACGTGTTTTCGCTTGTCATTTCCATCATTTTGCCACTAAAGGTGAATTTTTTGTGTTGGCTAAAATCATTGACTTTGATAAGATTTGGTAAATTTCTCATATTAACATATGTATATGTAAAAATATAAAAGTAAATTTCAATACATCAACGGACATTAAACAGCTGTTTTTGACAGCTTTTTCTCAGTTGCTCTGCTCAAATTCTCTCACTTGCTCCGCTGAATAAGCTGAAAGTATCAAAAGGTGTGTTTGGTTTGACAACCTTAACACTACCTTACCATTGCGAGACGGTTTCGTGAAGTTTTATTCGGAAACTGCCGAAAACTCGGTTTTATGATGACTGAAAAATGTATGGGAAAACTTCAGTTTTGGATGTAGTTTTCGTGAGTTTTGGCGAAAACTCAGTTTTCGTTCCGGTGAGAAAAGGGAATAAGGTAAGGTAGAACAGTAACATAAGTTGGAGTCGTGGAAGTGAATAGTTTGAAATTACGTCCGTTTAATATTTTTTTTGATTTGTGATTGTGAGGGGTCTAAAAACTACAAGATTCTTGTTAAAAGTTCGTGTTTTAAAAAAGCGTAGCAAAAATTGGTATATTAGGGAGAGTGCGTAGCAGCGTACCAAATTTTACTTTTTTGGAAATCGCGTAGCAGTTTTGCTACGATCGTAGCAGCAGCACTCGCAGCGCTGGATGTCATAGGAACGAAATCACACGTACCAACTTGACGGTCTAAAAAATCGACTGGGTTCGGCTGGCTGGGAATCGTCTAAATGAACGACTGGCTCGCTAGGTTTCAAAAAAACACGAATATTGATTTTTACATTCTTTACATATTGTTTTATAGTTCACATTTGCCCTTGTATACATTTTCCAGTGTTCTGGATTTTTCGATTCTTTATATTTCTTCAACCATTTGAAAGACATTCTTCTTGCATTAAAACATTTCGTATCAAACCACTTGTTTTTAGGAGAATAGAGCACCTTCGCCTCCTGTGGTGCAGGGGATGATTCTTTGATTAAATATGTCCGCCAAATCACTTAAACTAAATCTATGCAACTGTTGCCTGTACAAACTCAAATTGCTGATTACTTTTTGCTTATACGTTTCAGAATTGCCCTCTTTCCAGGTAAGTTTGGGTATGAGATTCAGTGTCTTCTTGTTATTTTCTTGCACTGTGTATGAGAGTTTCAAAATAATTGGGAAGTGGTCAGACCATATTTTTTGATCTACGGTGAAACTTTCTATGTTTGTAAGTAGCTCTTGGGACACTGCGCAGATATCGTTTACCGACATACCCATTCCTCCAATAAAAGTGTAATTTCCAGCTTCATCTTTTGTCTGACCATTTGCTACTAACAGTCCATGATCGGTAAAAAAATCCATAAAAACTCGTCCTTTTTTGTCTACAATTGTGTCTTTCGATTTTCTTGTCTCACTTCCCGCCTTGAATGTGCTTTTATATATGTCCGCTATTGTTTGTTGTTGCGTTCCAATTCTGATGTTTAGATCACCGATAATTAAGGGATTTGTGACTTCTCTTTCCATTAATAAATGCCTTACTTTGCTGAAAACCTCGTTCCATGTTTCGCCTCTCAAATACAATGGGATTATGGTGGTTTTTAATCCGTTAACGTTCATTTTAATAACATCTGTTTCCCCCATGTTACTTATTTCATACTTTATGCTCTTTTGGTTTTTTAAATTCTTTTTCACTCCATATACGCATCCACCTATGGCTCTTCCGTATTTTCTATTTCTAAAAGCTGGTCTCCACACTATATCGAAACCAGTAAAATACTTGTTATATCGTTCTTTCTTGTCTTCCATTATGTGCGTTTCCAGTAGACAGAATATATCAAAGGATAATATATATTTAAAAAAATCTGGGTAAATTAGTTTATTTTCTAATCCACGAATGTTATATGAGAGTATACTTATAATGTTGTTTACGTTTCTAGGTGAATTCGAATGTTTGTTATTGTTACATGTTTTTAAATCTTTACTACTACAAATATTTATCAGTTTTTTGCATTTGTTCTGGACATAATATTTTTATATTCTAAATTTATCCCGCACATTGCTTCTCCATATATATTTTGTAATACATCTTCTCCTTTGTGTGGCCCGCAGATTAGCTCCTTTCTGTTGTTCCAATAAAACCATTTATCATTTATTCGTAGCTTATCATTTCGAACGCTGATGAGTTGACTTCTACTGACAGCTAAGAGGTCCCGTTTTAGTATTAGCATCATCTTCTTGTGTAGTTGCCGTTCGGTTTTCAAATCTTGCTCAATCGTTATAACCGTGCCCTTTAAGTTTTTGGTATTCTTTAACACTTCTTGTACCATACTTTCTGATTGCATTTCAACTAATACTGTCATCTTTCCATTATTTTCGAATAATTTCCTTGTGTGTTCAATTCCCGTTTGATTTTTTAATTATAATTTTTCCTGGCATACATATTTGACTTCTTCCAGTGTAGATTCATGTACTTCAATACCCTTGAATATAAGATTTTTTCGTTTTATTTGATCTTCTAGGTGACACATTTGTCGCTGATCTCTTTCCCTGTCCTCTTTCAGTTTTTCAACTTGTGCCTTTAGTTCTCGATTTTCTGTTGAAAGCACAGATATCTTTGATGATAAGTCGTCCACATGCGCTTTAACTTCCTCTATGTCATCTCTTGTGGGTAAATTCTTAAGCTTCTCATCGAGGAGTGTTGCCATCGAACTTTGTAGTAAGTTCAACAAATTCTTGACGTCTATGTTGCCAACTGAATTCATCGACGCCATAGTTTCCGGGGATGTTTCTGCCAATCTTCTCTTCGCTTGGGGAGTCTTATGTGCCGTAGCTTCTATATTCTTTGAAGGCGTTCGTTGCATACTTATAGGTAGTCTGCGAATTAGCCAAGCCAGAAACCACTCTTCACTAGCTTACAGATTAGAGGAGACTTAATTGTGTTGTAGCTTAGACTCCAACCTATGCAACATTTTCTTGTAGGGAGCGAAGTGCATTTGTAGAGATCAAAGGTTTTAATTTGTTTGACAGAGACAGGGCTCCGCATTTATAAAATCACAAAAATTCAAACACACCTTACAGCCAAAATACTTTTTTTCGCAACTGCACTCGATTTGCTGATATGCACCCTTTTCTGTACTTTAGACTAAATACTCAATGACTTTAAAGTAAAGCAAATAAACTTGTCTAACTATTTATTTTTAATTTCACCGACTTTCACTTGAACTTTCCACAACCAGCGTTACCAGATCCTCCTGGGATGATTAAGGTCTTATATAGAATCTCCATAATTTTTCGGGATAGGGCCTTACTACTCAATTGCGTTCTTAGCCCAAAGAAACAGCGTTTGGCAAGAGTTATTTTTCGTTTGATTTCGGGCGAGGTGTCATTATCGGAAGTTATAGCAGAGCCAAAATCCCTTATTACCTCGAAGTTATAGCTATCAACTTTGACGTTCTGTCCAATTCGTCGATGTTGGGTGTCCCTTCTTGTGGACACCAAATACCTAGTTTTGCCTTCGTTTACCGCTAAACCCCTTTTGGCCGCTTCTGCCTTTGTATTCGCGAAAGCACCGGTGACAGCTCGCTGCGTTCTGCCTATAATGTCAGTATTGTCAGCGTACGCAAGCAGTTGGTCAGATTTATGAAAGATTGTGCCCCTGGTGTTGGCTTGAGAGTTTCGCACAATTCGTTCAAGTATGATGTTGAAAAAGCCACAGAACAGCCACAGTAGCGAGCATACTCCATCGTCATCCTGCACAGACGGACGAATTTAGCAGGGATGTCAAAACTAGACATGGCTCTATATAACTCGTCTCTATAAATGCTGTCATAGGCGGCCTTAAAATCGACAAAGAGGTGGTGTGTATCGATTTGGAATTCTTGGCACCGATTGTGACTCTATTACGAGGTTTCTTGCTCAATATGTCAAGCAACGGAGAAATGCCGATCGTGCAAAATTACCCAACGATTCGGTTGGAACCAGAGACAGGGGTCGAGTCTTATTCAAACCATGAAACATACCGCGTGCTTTTAAATTGTATAACAGATGCACATAACTACGATTTAACATAAACACAGGTTTATGGAACGCCAAAAGGTGAATGTTTATTGGAAATTATTTAAGAACTTACAAATGATCTACAATTTCCGAGAGATAAGAGCTGCATTTTCTTCGGAGTCTGCACATTTCTATTACTTTGTTGTCTTCATAGTTATCGGGAAAATACAAGTCAATACTACATATCACGTTTAATCTTAATATATATAATTCTTCTGTACGTGTGTATGTAATGGAACTCCTCCTAAACGGCTGGACCGATTTAAATAAAATTTTGTGTAGGTGTTTGAGCGAGTCCCTGGATGGTTTAGATTCACTAACCAATATTTTTCCATGAATAATTGGCCGTTAAAACCTTCTGAGAAGTTAATTAATAACTGACCTGCTAAGAATAATTCATAGTTATATAGGTGGCCCTGATGTCACTTATTTCTATTTAATTTCAATGGTGTGTTTTTCGATATTAAATGTATGTATAATAATTGCGTGAATATATATTATTCGACAAATAATATTTAAACACATCCATTGTGCAAAGGGGTAAGGTGCAGTGTTGAAGTGAATATCTCACGACTCATCGCTGATGGCTTACTTCTAACCGATTTTAATGAAATTTTTTGTGTGTGCTTGAGCGGGTCGCTGGATGATTTAGATTCACCCTCGCGTTGTGAGACTTAAGGATAAGCCATCTGCTTTTCGCTGAAGACTTACTTCGAACCATTTGGGCCGAACTTCAGCGAACGCTTGATAGCGTCGTAGTCGTTTGTGCTGAAGCTAGATAAACGTGAACAAATCATAAATAATCGTAATGCCTCGAATGCCTGTTCAATGCACTCTGCATGTTAGTAGGGTTCTATCGAAAATGGTTCAGAAGTTTAAGTATTTCGGTATGGTAATGACTAAAAGAATAAGCTACCGAAATGAGATTTCTTCGAGGTATTCGTTCGTTCTATCGAGTTAAGAACATCAGAATATACAAGGAACGCAATGCCGAGCAACTACCTTTTCGAACGGAACGGTCCATACTTCAATGGTTTGAGCATGTTAAAGGCATTCCCCAACTTGGGTTTCAAGACATGCCATGGAATCCATGTCATCAGATAGACGTCCCCTGTGTAAGCTCAGGACGATATGATGTTTTACGTTAATATATTTTTTAATTAAAATAAGGCTAAAATAAAGCGAAACATACCAAAAATCAATGATCAGTTTACATATATATATTTTAAACCTAATAAAATACACAAAAACAATAAATAAATTAAAATTGTAAAGCTCAACAAACAAATGCAAAAATGATTTCAAATGTCAGCTGTTTTATGTCAAATCTAAATTTGCTTCATACGAAAAGCTGAGTAGTTAACAAAAACGTGGAGCAAGTCAGAAGAAATTCCTTGCCGCACACAAAAAGATATTTTCTCGATAGTGAGACGCATCGCTCGTACAAGGGTAGTTTTTCATTTCCTTTTCTTCTGTGTTGTTGTTTTTTTTTTCGTATCTTTGCTTCTATCTATTCCTGTGGACAGGGTAATGATTTGGTGGTTGGTATGGTAGATACCTACCCATCAAAAACATTACTGTTAAAAAAAGCCAAGTTCTTATTTAAAATGTTAACCATAAAAAGTGATGAGATACCAGCGGCCAAGTTCTTGCAGAACTTTACTAGAGAAGTTATGCATATCAGTAAGTTAGAGCTTTATGCGTGGAATTGAGTGAATGTATCTGTTGGCGTTTAAACTTAATGTATTTTATTATTATTATAATTCTTATCCATTACTGTACTCGAATGGTATAACGTCAGTTGTGCCCTTCATCTGATCTAAAAATTCATCTGCTTTATAACGTGATAGAAGACGGATCGGTCTTTTTCTTTTGTTTGCAATATCCCGATAGTTCGATCGGCCCACTTTTAAACCGGCATTTTTTTTTCTAATTGTTCAAGTCCCGAACATTTTGGTCCATACGACGCCGCGAAATTTCAGTTAATTAATTTTTTTTACATTACATGTACAAGTGTACATTAACCCAATAATTGCGCTTTGTAAAAAAAAAAAATAAAATCATTAAAGTTTCGCCGGGAGATTTTACCGACGGCAAACAAACAAAAAAAAAATCGTTGCATTTTTTTTCGCCGGAAGATTTTGCCGACGGCAAACAAACAAAACAAAATCGAGGAATTTCATCCCCACGCAAAGTGTCTCCAGCAAGTGGTCATCAGTAGGTGTTCAAGTGTGTGCAACGGGAAGCAGAGACGTCATCCGAATCCCAAGAAGTTGGACAAGCTGAAAAAAGACAAGTAAGTGCATTGTCTTACTCATTGCATAAAGTATATTGTAGTATACCGATCCAAATTGCTATATCTAGTGTGTTGATGGCACATTGTCGCGTCGTTAATTTCGAGCGGTTTCTTGTTTCCAAATATTCAAGCGTACTCGCTGTGTGTTTATTGTGGCGTACTTTGTATATCGTATTATGTTAATTGTAGTGTGGCACTACATCCTCACTCTTTCGGGAAAAAAAAAAAATTTTGTGTAGAACAATTTTTTTTTTGTGTCATTTATTTTTCTTTTACCTGACTAAGTCGCTTTAACCTATTATTGTGCCCTTCTTTAATTTCTCCATTTATTTTAATTCTTGTGTTTACTCCTTTTAACTCTACTACTGTGTCTCAAAGAACATTCATGTGCTGTCTGGAGTTCCACAAGGAAGTCACATTGGTCCTCTTCTGTTCAATCTGTTTGTTAATGATATTCGTGACAAAATTGTATTTTTAAAAATATTAATGTTTGCTGATGACTGTAAGCTGTTTTATTCCTTTAACAACCCATATGGATACTTATTTTTACAACATGATATTGACGAAATATGCGACTGGTGTTATAAAAATGGCATGCAACTAAATACTAAGAAATGTAAATTTATGACTTATTCTCGGAATATGAATCCTGTTTTGTCCACATACTTCATCGAAGAAAGTGCTCTTGAAAGAGTGGAGATGTTTAATGACTTGGGAGTACTATTTGACAAGAAGCTCTCTTTTAATCCTCATATTGACGCTATTACTAGTAAAGCAAGAAGCCGTCTCGGTCTGGTCATGCGTTTCTCTAAAGAATTCCGTGACCCATATGTGACTAAATTGTTATACTGTTCACTTGTTCGACCTGTTTTGGAGTACTGTAGCTGTGTGTGGTGTCCTAATTATAATGTCGCCATACTTAAACTGGAGAGCATTCAAAAAAGATTTTTGTTATTCGCACTTCGTGAGCTTCGTTGGTGTCCTGATCGTCATCTTCCAACGTATGAATGTCGTTTGAAACTTTTACAACTTCAAACACTTAAAAAAAGAAGAGAATTGTCAAGCGTTATGTTTTTGTTCCAACTGCTGTCTGGATCTGTTAACTCCCCATACATTTTAAGCAAAATAAACATAAATTCGAGAAGGAGAACTACCAGGAACCCTGATTTCATCTACCAGCAAACCTCAAGAGTGAATTATGGAGTAGCAGAGCCTATCCATCTAATTTGTTTAATGTTTAATAAATATTTTGATTTAATTGATTTTAATGTATCTAAAGATTTTTTAAAAAGAAAATTGTTTAATTTAATCTAATGTTTTCAAATTTCTTGTTCTGTATTGTATTTATGTAATAGAATGTATAAATCAAATATCAACTGAGATATTCTCTGTAGTTGGAATAAATAAATAAATAAATAAATAAATCAGTTACTTCATAAGGTCCCTTGTATGGTAAATCTAATTTTTTCTTATTTCCTATTTTCAAATATACTAAGTCTCCTAATTTAATTTGTAAAGGATTTGAACTCTTGTCCACTAATTTCTTTCTTTTTAACTTAGCTTTCTCTAATAAATCCTTAGATATTTTTCCAATCTGGCCTTATCTAAATTTTAATTCTAAACTATAATCTTCTAAGTTATATATTGGGTTTGTTGTGTTGTTATATATATCTTCCGGAAGGTGATATTCCTATACTGGAGTGTGGTGTTGTGTTATAACTAAACACAAAATAAGGTATCCACTCGTGCCAATTATCTTCCTTTGCAAAAGTTAAGACATATTCATTCAGCGCTCTATGATTTCTTTCAATTGATCCCACTGTTTCGTGGTGGTAGGGGGTTGATGTTACGTGAGTTATCCCAAATAATTCATTAATATTCCTCATTACTTCGTTGAGAAACTCTGTTCCCATGTCTGTCTTTAAAGTCTTGAAGTTTCCATGTTTTAGTATGAAATGTTCGACTAAAGCCTTTGCTATCGAATTCGCATCCTTACTTTTGATTGGTATGGCTTCTACATATTTAGTAAATTCGCATTGTAGTGTCAGTATGTATCTGAACTCATTTGATGGCCTGAGTGGTCCAACTGTGTCTGCTAATACTATTTCAAAACTTCGTGTTGGTGTTTCAGTTATCATCATTTTCTCTTTAGTATTTCGAATCTGTTTACTTTGTCCACATACTCTACACTCGTTGACATATTTCTTCACCATCTTATTAAGATTTTTCCAACAATATCTTTGTTTTATTTTGTTTATGGTTCTTTTTATTCCTGAATGTCCTCCTGTATGAGGTGTGTCATGAAATTCCTTTATTAATCTGTCCATTTCTCCTTTTTCTTCTATTCTGAGTGGTGGCTGATATATCAATATTTTTAACTTTGTTTTTACATGTTTTCCTTGATTTTTCCTTTGCTCGTTGTTTTTCATTTGCTGCAGCTTGTTATATATATCTTTAAATTCATTAATCGTTACGTGCTCATGTATTTCATCATTCTGTGCAATGGCCAATTTTTCAATATTTCCCTTATTCATTTCTAATACAAGCTTCTCCAAAATCAGTCCTAAGTCTAGATATGGTTTATCGCTGTATTCTACAATTATATTTTTATTACTGTCGACAGTTATTATTGGGAAATCATTATGAGCATAATTATTATTGAGCATACTTTTAAATTTTAATTTACGTACGTTTTTGATTTCTGATAAGGATACACATTCCCACGAGTAAAGTTGATCAGGCTTTACGTCTAAAGTATTTGTTTAGGGTGCTTCGCCATTATCTTTATCTTTACTTAATTCCTTTGCTTTTGCTCTTGTTATTATATCCACGTTTGATGTAGGAATCATTTCCTTAAGTACATCCGAGTTTATTCGTGATAATGCATCTGCATTTGTGTTCATCGAGCCTTGTTTGTATTGTATATCGAAAGTGTAGTCTGATAGATCTAATCTCATTCTTGTTAGCTTAGATGATGGGTTTTTGTGCGTAAAGATGGTCTGTGATCTGTAACTACAATGAATTTTCTTCCATAAACATATGGTCTAAAATATTTTATAGACCAGTGTATTCCAAGTAGTTCTTTTTCGATGATAGGTTTATTTAGCTCATGCTTATTTAGACTTCTACTGGCACATGAGATTGGTAGATCTTTACCAATCTCTCCCTGAGATTATACCGCTCCCAGTGCCGAATTAGAAGCATCTGTCGTTATTATAAAGGGTTTTTCAAAATCCGGATATCTTAGTATTGAGGGGTTGATTAGTTTTTCTTTTAAAGTGGTAAATGCTTTCTGACAATCGTTGTTCCAAATGAATTCTACTCCTTTTTTGGAAAGTAAATTTAGTGGCTTAGCAATGCAAGCAAAATTTTTTATGAAGCGTCTGTAATAATTGCAAAATGCAACGAATCGTTTTACATCTTATGCATTTGCGGGTATAGGATAATTTACTATGGTTTTATATTTCTTTGGATCTGCTTTGATTCCTTCATCTGTAATCAAATTGCAAAATGCAACGAATCGTTTTACATCTTATGCATTTGCGGGTATAGGATAATTTACTATGGTTTTATATTTCTTTGGATCTGCTTTGATTCCTTCATCTGTAATCAAATGACCTAAATATTTGACTTCTGTTTGGAGCCAGTTACACTTTCGAGGGTTCAATTTTAAATTGAATTTCCGTTGTTTCTGTAACGTTTTGATTAAAATTTGATTGTGATGCTTTACACTACATCCGAACACGATTATGTTCGATTATGATTATGACATAGAAAAAGACTTCTGCATTGAGTCCTGACAATGCTATTGATAACATTCTCTGAAAAGAATTTGTGGAAATTTTTAATCCGAAGGGTAGCCGTTTGAAATAAAAGTTTTCTTTGTTTGTTGAGAATGCTGTAAGTGGTCTAGAAGTCTTGTCTAACTCGATTTGATGAGAAGAACTGGTTAGATCTAGCGTTGAGAAATATTTTGCTCTTCCTAGCGTGTCCAGCACGTCGTCCAATCTTGTTAGCGGAAACTTGTCATCCACTTTTTTTTTTTTTAATTGACGGAAATCTACTACTAAACGCCATTTCTTTTCTCCATCGATCTCTTTCTTTGGTACTACTAATAATGGGGAATTAAATGGGCTTACAAAAGGTTCTATAATGTTTTCTTTTATAAGTTTTTTCACCTGTCTATCTATTTCTTCTAATTGTGATTGAGGTAGTCTATAATTTTTTATGTAAACTGGATGGTTATCCATTAAGGAAATTGTCTGCTTGTAAAAATTGTTGACTTTCAATGAGTTTCCTGTTAGATGGAAGACATCTGCGAACTCCTCACATATGTTTAAAATCGATTGTTTAGCTTTTTCGTCTTTTACATTTATATTTAGTTCTTTTAGTAATCTAGCATATTGGTATTTTTTCCTATTTTTCTCATAATTATCCTTTAGGTTAACTATATGAAATGATTTTAAAGGTATTACTTCTGGTTTGAGTTCTTTTATAACAACGTTATGTTCTAAAGTATTTAAAAGTGCTATATGAACTATTCCTTTAGCAGGCACAATAATGTTCGCTATAAATATACCTGTTTGAACCTCTTGGTTAAGAATGATACTTTCTTCTGATATATTTAGCTCTTTCTCTGTGATATCTGCGTTCTTGTCGGCACTTCTATAGTTTGACTGGGTAGTCTTGCTATCATTGGAACTATATACTCATTGTCATTAATAATCATTGATATCGTGAAATTTTCGTAGTCTATCCTTCAGTTATTTTTGATTAAGAAATCTCTGCCTAGTTTACTAGTCGTTAAAATTGGAAAGTTGTCTTCTACTCTTTGGAATTTTTGTCTAATATATGTATCTTCAATTGTTATATGGGCTATTGTAAAACCTGAAGAATGTATCTCTGAATCAGTGACTCCTGTTATTCTAACGTTATCTGCAATATCTAATTCGATATCAGATTTTAAGCTCTGTAGTTTTAAAATTGAAATATCTGCAACAGTATCTATTAAAAAATTTTGATCTTCAATTGTTGTATCTGTTTGTGCTACTATATAATTTGTTAATTGCTGAGTAAGAAGAAATGATTTTAGTAGTGGTTTTCCAAATGGTTTTCTGAGTCTCTCAGGCCTTCGGAGACTATCTGCTCGTTTTCCGAACTCTCAATGTAATTAACTCGTCTATTATTTTGATTTCTTGGATTCCAATCAGCTCTGACATTATTGTTGCGTCTATTACTATTGTTTAATCGGTTGCCATTACCATTATTGCTGGGCCTAGGGTTATTGTCGTTGTGTGCAAATCCACTGTTGTTGCTTCTGAATCTATTGACGTTACTGTTGTAAAATCTCCGGTTTTCCCTAAATCTTTGATTCGAGTTCCTATTAAAAGCTCTTGCTAACGTCCGATTACCTCGAAAAATATTTCCTTCTCTAAATTGATTTGAATTGTAATGGTTTCTCTGAGCTGTTCCACCTGAACTATCTAATTCCGAAGCTTACTGAACTGCCTCGCTGAGTGTTTTTGGTCTAGCTACGAATACAGTTGATTGCGTTAGCTGATTTAAACCAATTTTGAATGCAATTTTGAATGCTCTAATTTGTCATTTAGTTTTGTTATCACCATCCTTGTTTCTTATATTATATTATTGAGTTCAGTTACTATTGCTCCTTTTTGTGCTGCGTAATATTTAGTGTTCCTAGTTCCCTGACTAATTCTACCTAGCTCGTTTTGTAATTGTAGTGCACTTTTATTACTTTTGAATAGTTTTTTGAGAGTCGTCGCTAGTTCATTAATATTTTTTGGAGCTATTTCAGTGTTCAGTTTGTTTCTGACCTTATCTGATAATTAAGTACCTATTATGAATTTGAATAGCTTTTGTTTTTCATTGTCATCGTGTGTCATGTACAAATTGCACCAAATTCAGAAAGTTGCTTAACCGATCAAGTTCTCCGTTATATTCAGGTATTATTTTTAAAGTCGTTATTATGTCAAACATCGCCATTGTCTCAGACTTCTCTTTTACCGGGCTTAGACCTAATATTATTAATGCTTCTCGTTTTGATTTTAATATTTCTCTAGATTCTTTAACTTGTTTGTAAAAAGTTTCTATTATGATATCATCATGAGCAAGTTTTTTTTGATTTTATCTTAAATTTTAATACTAATTTCGTTATTTCTCCCTCCTTGTCTTGCAAGAAACTGTTACTGTATATCCTTTTTGCAGTTTTTTTTTAGATTTCTTAGTATTTCTTTTATAGAATTTAACGTTTTTTAAAAGGCAATACCAAACAATTTTTTTTTTTGCTATTTATTTCTTAGGATCAAAAGTTTAAATTTTTAATTTTTTTTATACATTATTTACTCGAACTAGCTCTTGATGTACTGTCTTACTTATTTCGTTTTTTAACGCATTTTTTACAATCTTTATTAACATTATTATGCATAAAATGGTTGCTACCAGAATTAAAATGTCTATAATATGGTCGTTTTTAGTGTTCGACCCTGAATTAACAATTATGTCTTCTTTGGAGTTTTGTCCTCCCATTATATAAAAAAAATTTTTTCCTTGTATTCTTTATTTAATATAAAACACAATATTACATTTTTTTTTTTGATTTATGATTTACATTGAGTGTTTTTCCTTATTTTTATATAATTTTGTAAGCCGCTCGTCTCTTCGCAACTATTGGCAGGATCGCCATGTAACGAGGGTTTAAATGCCTAGTTTTTGGATTATTATTAAGGCTATCCTGAGCCGTTTTGAGGTTTGGCTAAAGAGCCGAAATGAAAGAACAAAAGGTCTGCGTATGTCGCGTGAACCAAATCGTCTCGGCTTTATTTTCAGATTCTTACCCTATTTATACAAAATTTCTTACATGCTAGCTTATGCCTAACTTACTTGGATACAAAGTACAGAAATGTCGAGTAATTAAAATAAAAGTTCAATCATATCGAGTAAACATACAATATTGCACGCGAGTCAAAAATAAATCTAATCCAATGTCGACGAACTTCGGTGCCAACGTTTCTGCATCTGGCACATTGTCGCGTCGTTAATTTCGAGCGGTTTCTTGTTTCGAAATAGTCAAGCGTACATGGAGTGCTGCGCTCGGATATCAATGAATGAACTCGTTGTGTGTTTATTGTAGCGTAGTTTGTATATCGTATTATGTTATTTGTAGTGTGGCACTACAGCGGCAATTACTTCAAGGCGGAGGAAATCTTAAAAGATCGATACGATCATCAGCGGTTCCTGGTGAACACCCAATTAAAATGCTTTTTTAACCAGCAGTCAATTGCCCAAGAACGAGCCGACGCCATCAAGGAGTTATTGGATACGTCGACCGAAGTGGTGCACAGCTTGGCTAACCTGAAGGTTGCCGTCGAACACTGGGCCGTCTTGCTAATTTTCGTGGTGCTCCAAAAACTGCCGACGAATACCCAGCATTTGTGGGAGGAGAAGCTAGGTTCCAAGGCTGACAGCAAAGCTCTTCCAACATTCGCTGAGTTTAGCCAATTTTTGGAAACTAGGTTTCGCACGTTGAAGGCAGTCAACCAACAGCAAGTACGAGTCGCGCCAAATCCCGTCAAGCCTGTATCCCATCGGCACGTTCTGCACACAGCCACCAACAACGCAACGTACTCTTGCCAAATTTGCAGCAAGGGTCAGCACGCTATAAGGAAATGTGGTAAATTTCTGAAATTAAGCATTGCTGATCGAAGCAAACAGGTTACCAGGTTAGGGATCTGTCGCAATTGTCTCGCGTACAGCCACACTTAATAGCAGTGTCCGAGTAGCCGGCGATGCTACTACTGCCAGCAGGCATATCATTCGCTTCTGCATCTAAACCCTCCTCCAACGGGGCAAGCGAACGCGTTTACTGTCCAAGGACACATCCCGGGGCCATCCAATTTTTCACTTAACATCGGTGCATCAGCTTTTCAACCATCTGAAAGGGAAGCATTATCAATTAACCCAAACGTCAACACATTTCATGCAAAACCCACATCAACCCAAGTGTTACTAGCCACTGCCATGATCAAGGTGAACTCGGTAACAGGTAAGAGTTTGTCGTTGCAAGCTTTGTTGGACTCAGGATCAGAAGCCAGCTTCATAACCACGTCCGCCGTTCAACTACTGTGTCTTCCGCCAAAACCAACTTGTGTCGAAGTTTCTGGGTTGGGTTTGGTCGGCAGCGGCACTTGCTTAAAGGTGGTAGATATCTTTTTTGCGTCTCACCACTCAGCGTTTAGAGCTTCCACTAAAGCTCTTGTCCTTAAGTCGCTGTCTGGGCATCTTCCGACTCGGACTTTGGCTACAACAGGTTGGGAACATCTGAACGGTTTGACTTTGGTGGACCCCAACTTAATCAGTCAGCCAAGGTGGATTTACTGTTGGGCAGTGATGTCCTTGCTGATATACTGCTACCGGAACTGGTCAGACCGACGAACCGTGACTTACCAGTCGCTCAGAAGACTAAGCTAGGATGGATCTTGTTTGGTAGAGTTCCCATGGTATCCCATCGCGTCAATAGCTTTTTCCAAGCGTGCAGCATCGAGGCAGAGATACGTCGACCCTACACTAGTCCGGAGGACATCGAGTGTGAGAAACACTTTGTCGACCATGCTCGGCCCTTACCTGATAGTCGGTTCCAGGTGGCTCTCCCGTTCAAGGGAAATGTTTTTCCTGTGCTAGACAGCACCTGGGAAGTCGCCCTCTCTCGGTTCAACAGTCTGGAAAGGAGACTAGAAGCAAATCCAGAGTTAAAGCAACAATATTTGGTTTGTGTAGAGGACTACTTGAAGGTCGGCCACATGAAAGAAGTGGATGAAGACGCCGTCGATGAACATCACGACTTCCGGCCACACCACGCTGTGGACATGTCAAACTCAAGGGTCGCACCAGTAAGCTCAGTCACACTTCCGCGCCTGAAATTGCATGGAGCTGTTACGTTCGCAAAGCTCTTGCACCACACCGTACAGACTCTTGAGGGAAGAGGCATTCCCACCTTTGCATGGACAGACTCTATGATCGCCTTATGCTGGATACGTTCAGAGCCTGCGAAGTTTGAAACCTTTGTGCGAAATAGAGTCGGTGAGATCCAACTGTTGACGAAGGCTGAAATCTGGCTCCCCTCAGCGTTGGTCCAGGCCAGTTTGTGGTGGAACGGGCCCCCGTTCTTAAACTCGACATGGAACTTTGAATTTCCAGCACAACCGGTAGATTCAAACGTCGACGAAGGGAAGAAGGCCGTTAAGGTTCATAATGCCAGTACCGAGGTCACCGACAGTCGACTCAGTACCTTAATTCATCGATCCTCTAATCTAAATAGGCTCATCAGGACAACCGCCTACTGCGCGATTCGGAGCAAATTCACGAAAACAAAAGGTTGACCGAACCTTCGGACCATTAAGTCGCCCGGAGCTCGATGGGGCGACGAAGGTTTTGGTTCGCTTCGCTCAGCTCGAGATGTTTCCGCGAGGGATTGCCCAGACCAGAGGCATGGGTCCGTTGATTCCCTTTACTGATGGGGAAGGTATCCTCAGAGTTGGGGGACGACTTAAAAATGCCGACCTCCCGTACGATCAGCAGCACCCGGTAATTCTCGAACCAAAACACCACTACACAAAATTAGTTATCCGTAAAGGCACATCACAAGACTCTGTATGGCGGCATTCAGTTGATAATGGGGTACCTGCGAACCAAATATTGGATCCTCCAGTTAGAGAGCGGTTAAAAAACACATACATGACTGCCCCACGTGCTATCGGTGTCGGTGTAGAGCAGCGCAGCAATTAATGGGTGATCTACCTCGCCCCCGAGTACAAATTGTCAAATCCTTCACCTATACCGGTGTCGATTACGCTGGGCCCATTGAAGTGAAAACATGGAGAGGCCGAGGAGCTAAATGCTACAAGGGCTATATGGCGATTTTTGTTTGCCTGACCACCAAGGCACTACATTTAGAAGCTGTTACCGACCCGACCACTCAGGCTTTCTTGGCAGCTTTCCGACGGTTTGCCGCAAGGAGAGGTCTCTGTCGTGAGATTCACAGTGACTGCGGGACAAATTTTGTCGGCGCCGAAGCCGAACTTCTTCGACTACTGCAGCAGGCGGATCACGATTGGACCGAGATAGCAGAGGTGCTGGCAGACCAAGGCATGGAATAGAAATTCATTCCGCCAGCGTCCCCCCACTTCGGAGGGCTCTGGGAAGCGGGCGTCAAAAGTGTAAAGCACCACTTCAGAAGGGTGGTCGGGAACGGAACACTTACATTTGAAGAGCTCGCGACGCTCCTGGCACAAATTGAGGCGTGCCTCAATTCAAAACCGCTATTTCCTCCGTCAGAAGATCCAGACGATTTTCGGGCCCTAACCCCCGCATATTTTTTAATTGGCCAAGAGGTTTTAACGGTTCCTGAACCAGATCTTACAGCCGGGAGGATTGGCTTGAACGATCGGTGGAAGTCCATACAGCTGCGAATGCAAACGTTCTGGAGACAATGGCAGCAAGAGTATTTGACGCGACTGCAGCAACGCCCGAAGTGACTAAAACCGTAGCCCTCTATAAAAATTCGAGACCTAGTGCTGCTAAAGGACGAAAGGCTCCCACCTGCCAGATGGAGTCTCGGCCGCATCCTGGACACCTACCCCGGAGCGGACAATAGAACCAGGGTGGTAAAGGTGAAAACACAGACGGGCGAATTCAAAAGGCCTATAACAAAATTATGTCCACTTCCGGTCAACAACGCTTACGCTGAAGACATCTTCCCCCTTAATCAGGACGACTCCACCGCACAGCACTCAGCTCCATTCAATATACAACACATAACATCCGTCGACACCTAAGAACAATCCCATTTACACAATACAGTCCATTTGCTCAAAATTTTCACATTCACCCCACAGTCACATACATCCGTGATGCCACACAGCTTCCACCTATTTGAAACCCACTTAGCATCCTTCTTAAATCACACACACACACACATACACACACACACCCACGGTCACCAAGTCGGACGGGCTGGTGAGGCTAAGCTCAGGCAACTGCGGGGGGTCACAGCTGGCGGATGGTGGACGGCCTGTAGAAATACAGGTTAGCTGCGAACACCCAATAGGTTAGGTTAGGTTAGGTTTATGGGTGCCTTGTGACATTGTCACTGCTCACTTAGACCAACAAAGGGTCCATTGTGCCCATTTTCCAATTTAACTCCGGGAACCTGTAACGAGAAAAGGGGTTAGAGACCGCTGATTTAAAACCACCCAGATAAAGAAATGAATCTCAGGAGGTCCCTCAGCTCGACATCACCCAAGTCTTCCAGTTCCGTGAAGAAGTAACTACCAAGAGTCCTCATTCTTCTACTGGCGAGGGCAGGACATTCACACAGCAGGTGTCGGACAGATTCGATCTCCTCCTCATCCCTGCAGCTTCTGCAATAGTCGTTGTTATGTATACCGAGTCGTTCCGCATGAATACCAATTGCACAGTGCCCCGTAATGATGCCGGAGACTATTCTCGCTTCACGACGACTTAGTTTGACCAGAGACATAGATCTCTTCTTATTATAACTTGTCCATAAGTTCCTAGCCGTTGCACATGTATCTAGCTGGATCCACCGTGCATTGGCTCGACTTATGGCCTCGTCATCAATATACCTTTTTACCAAGCTTATTGGAATTCTGGCAAAGGGGAGAGCCTGTGAGGCATGCAGCGCTGCCCCCCTTCGTGCCAATTCATCAGCTCTTTCGTTACCTGGGATATCCATATGCCCTGGTACCCAGCATAGGGTCACCGTATTGGCTCTCGATATCTCATCTAAATGATCTTTACAGATTTTTACAAGCCTTGACCTAGTTATCGCAGACTCCAGAGCCTTAACGGCTGCCTGGCTGTCGATATAGATCGTGATTGTCCTCGCGATGATGCCCCTGTCTCGGACAGTTTTCGAGGCCTCGATGATGGCTGTAATTTCGGCTTGGAAGACGCTGCAATCGTCGTTTAATCTAAAGGACTGGCTTATTCCAAGGGCCTTGCAGTAGACCCCGGAGCCTGTACCAACATCCATCTTGGAACCGTCGGTGTAGAAGGCCAGTTCCTTTTTATTACTAACTTTGTTGTTCCTCCAGTCTTCTCTGTCAGGAATTATGATATTAAATCTCCTGTCAAATGCCAGAGTCTGGATCATGTGATCTGTTTCTGTCGATCTGTCGGCATTCCCCCAACGAGACAGCACTGAGGCGTGACCGTAGGAAGCTGGTTTCCACTGTCGGCTCTCCCTTAGTCTCAAGGCAGTTTTAGCTGCCGTGTTGCTGCAGTACAGATCCAGCGGAACGAGACACCCAATAAGCAGTCCCCGACCAAGAGCGGCAGAGAGGGAGGGCGTGGCTGAAAAGGTCAAAGGAACCCCTATGAACTCTGTGACAAGACGAGCAAGCACCGTCTTTCATTTAGGTGCTCCCCACCTCATAAGGTGGCCACGAGGGATACAGCAAAGAACAAATGGCGAGATCCGAACGAACCCGCCACACCGTGAAGCGCGCAGCTTCTGGCTCCGGAAGGGCAAGCGCATACATACTACATATACAATGGGCATTAAGACTGAGCCCGGTAAGGTCTTAATTACGGTATACCGGACCATCGATTGGACTAAATTGCTGTGGGCTGACGGTTGTTGTATTCTGTTACCTTAATAAGTCAGAGTGAAATCTGACCGAAACGGCTCTCAGGCTAATGCTGCAACCGCCCCCGTCCCGTTAAAACCCTGGCAGGCCTCAGGGCCTCTTCGTCACGTCGCCGTTAAGTTGGTGGTGTATGTTCAGATGTAATATTCCTGATTAGCATCGATCTGGCTCTGGCACAGAAACCCATAAGGTCCTGTGCCAACCCTCGCATGGCCTCCCTGCTTGCATAGATAACCATGGGATCACAGAGATGAATACACATCCGGACGAAGATAGCGGCTTTGAGTGGGGCCCCACGAGATCTGTTTACAACAAAAAACAACAACACACATAACAAGGAACAAAAAGAACAAGAGAAGCAAAACGGAGAGAAACCGGAGGGTATACTAAACTATATACTACTATGGCGAGGCAGCGGCAGATCACCACCTGGGGTCAGCTAATGCTTTGACAGGACAGGAGTCAGCGCACTGGTAGATGCCACAATGAGCAGCAAGGAGGAACACAAATCCTCAGCACTTAGTCGTCTTGGCGCGAAAATCAGTGAGCTGGCTGAGATGATGGGCGGAGGTAGACGCTCCATACATCAGCCCATGAGAGACCTGGTAACGGAGATCGCGGCCTTGCACTCTAAAGCGATGGAAGAGAAGGAGCAGATAGAGGCTGGCGAGCAGAAAGAAAACAGCACCCAAACCTCACCGTTGCTCAAAAGAAGCCACATAGAGTCGCAAAGAAGACCAAGGGAGGAAGTACCAAGCGAGCAACAAGTAGCTCGAAAATCCCCCGCAAAGAAGCAAAAAACCGCCCAAAAGAACGAGTCAACGCAAAATACGGTAGCGCAACTGGAAAAGCAGGAGAGGAAGACTCAGACCAAAAGTAAACCGCCTGCGAAGCCTAAAAGCGGGTTAAAACTGGGACCGAAAGCCGGCGATAAAAAAGAGGACACGATAAAAGCCAAAAAGGGTAATAAGAGAAGACAAAAAAGTGGGAAAAGAAAAGGAGAGCAAGACACGAAGAAAACCCGCAAGGCCTGATGCCATTGTAGTAACGAAAACGGGAGAAATGTCATATGCGAACATCCTTAAAATGATGAAGGCGAAGTCAGAGCTAAAAGAACTTGGCGAAAATGTTAGCAGAATCCGAAAAACAGCTAAAGGCGAACTGCTGATTGAGCTAAAGAGGAAAAATGACGGACAGACAGAAAAATCCAAGGAAGATATGGGCAAAATCCTCCAAAAGGAAGCAAACGTCAAAGCATTATGCCAGCAAACAATAGTAGAATGCCGCGACTTAGATGAGGCAGTGACGCCAGAAGAGATCTGCAAGGCCATAGCGGAGCAATTCTCAACGGCAGGAAACATCACCATCGACGCTATCAAATCGATGCGGATGACAAGAGGAGGAACCCAAACCGCTCTTATCAGCCTCCCAGCGGGCGAAGCAAACAAGGTTTTCACCGCAGGTCGTCTTCGAGTAGGATGGGTCAGGTGCAGGCTGCGCGAACACATAACACCGACACAGTGCTACAGATGTCTAGAATATGGACATGTCGCCGTGCACTGTAAAAGTGAAGTCGATCGCACGGGAACCTGTCTACGATGTGGGGGCAAAGGACACATAGCAAAAAAGTGCACAGCGAAACCAAAGTGTGTTATTTGTGACCCAGGTAGCAAAGGCGGTAACGAACAGCCGACCGGCAGTTTTAGATGCGCCTCATACGAAAGCGCAGTACGAGCAATAGCGGCGAAACAATGAAGTGCATCCAAATAAACTTAATGCACTGCGAAGCCGCCCAGAATTTACTTACGCAAACGGCAAGAGTTTTTGTTCTCGACGTAATCCTCATCAGCAAACAGTATAAAACACCAAACTTCAGCGCAAGATGGGTAGAGGACCAAAGCAAGACAGCAGCGATATGGACATGCGGCACGTCACCATTTGTACGCAAGGATCCAAGGCAACGGCTAAACTTCGTGTACGCAAAAATAAAAGGAATCCATTTCTACAGCTGTTATGCGCCACCGAGCGCGAGTATGGCAGAATACGAGGAAATGCTTGACAATCTCGTTGCGGAAGTGCGAGGAAAGTCCATCGTAGCCGGAGACTTCAACGCATGGGCAGTGGAGTGGAATAGCGCCAGGACAAACCGAAGGGGAGAGGCGTTGTTGGAGGCTTTTGCCGGCCTCGACCTAGTGCTGCTGAACAGAGGAAATAGGTTTATCTTCGATAACGGCAGATGCGGCTCCATCGTAGACCTGACCTTCGCCAGCAGATCTTTAGCAAGAAGAATAAAATGGCACGTCTCAGACCTGTAGACGAACAGCGACCATCAAGCCATCATTTTCGAGATCGAAAATCAAACACGGTTCCAGTGCGGCAACCCGCCTCCAAAAGTACAAAAGCGGGGTTGGAAAACAAAGGACTTAGACCCCAAAATGCTTGGGTACATTTTAAACAACATTGAAGTACCGAGAGGCACAGCAGAAGAGCAAGCAGAAGAAGTGACATCATCTTTAACTCGCGCATGTGATGCGGCCATGCCACGAAAGGAAAAGGGAAACGGTAGAACGCCGGTGTACTGGTGGAATGATGACATCGCCGAGCTCCGAGCCGACTGCCATAGATTGCGGCGGCGCTAGCAAACGGCAAGAGGCAGAGAACCCGGAAACTATGAAGAACTCCGAGAAGAATTCAAGAAGAAGCGAATGCAACTCCGTAAGAGGATCAAAAAGAGTAAAAGCGAAGCGTTTCAGGCCCTCAGGGAGGACCTCCGACACAACCCTTGGGGAAACGCATACCAAATAGTTATGAACAAACTAAAAAGCGGTACGGCAGCTGCACCGACATGCCCAATCATCATGAACACGATTGTCAGCAGCCTGTTCCCGAGGAAGGATAACCTCATACTACCAGCAGAAACAGCAGATGAAACGGAGGCGGTACCACCAGTCGCAACTGCGGAAGTAGTAGAAGCCGCGGGAGCCATCAAAAGCAACAAGACGCCAGGAATTGATGGGATCCCAAACTTCGTCCTGAAGGAAGCAGTCAAAACCAGACCAGGAGCTTTCACACAACTCTACACAGCATGCTTAGAGCAAGGAAAATTTCCAACATAGTGGAAACGACAACGGTTGGTCCTCATACCAAAGGGTGACAAACCACCTGAGCTACCTTCATCATACAGGCCACTGTGCATGCTAGATACGCTGGGGAAAGTGTTCGAGAAAATAATAAGAGCAAGACTTGAGCAGTACACAGAAGGAGATTCGGGGCTCTGTAGCCGGCAGTTCGGTTTCAGAAAGAAGCGAAGCACCATCCATGCAATACAGGCAGTGTGCGACATAGCACGTTAAGCCGTCGAAGGCAAAAGATGGCTAGGAGGAACAAAACAATATTGCGCTGTCATAACACTTGACGTCAAATATGCGTTTAATTCAGCCGACTGGAACCGTGAAGTAAGAGCACTAAGTGACCTACAGGTACCAAACTACCTGTTGCGGATAATAGCTAGCTACTTCGAGCATACCGTACTATGACACGGATGAAGGACCGAAGTAGTATAAGATTACGGGCGGAATTCCACAAGGGTCAGTTTTGGGACCCATTCTATGGAACATAATGTATGATGGCATATTAAAAATACAGAGACCAAGGGGAGTGGAAATCGTCGGTTATGCTGACGACATTGCAGTGGTAGTAGTAGCAAAAACACTGGGACAAGTGACGCAAAACTGCAATGAAACAATTGCGAACGTGAAGCATTGGCTACAGACAACAGGTTTAGAGTTAGCGGACCACAAAACCGAAGCCGTCCTCATAAGCAGCCGTAAAAAAGTGGAACACCTAACTATACAGGTCGGAGAACATCTCATCGAGTCGAAGCCGCACATCAAGTACCTGGGAGTACTGCTGGATCACAGACTCAGCTTCAAGGACCACCTAACGTATGCAGGCGAAAAGGCCTCTCGGGCAGTAGCAGCGCTATGCAGGCTCATGCCAAACATTGGAGGACCAAGGCAGCCGGGCAGAAACCTTTTGACGACCGTGAGCAAGTCCATGCTCCTGTATGCGGCCCCAATATGGGCGTCAGAGGCGCACCATAAGTCGTACATCAGGGGGATGAACTCGGCGCATAGGATTGCATCCCTAAGGGTATGCTGCGGCTTTAGAACTGTGTCAGCGGATGCTATGAGTGTAATATCAGGCCGCATACCTATCGATCTAGAAGCGAAAAGGGCTGCGGCATTGCGCGAAGGCGAGCCCGACGGCAGACGAACGCCTCTGGAGGCTATGAAAGCGGAATGGCAAAATAGGTGGAACATCACAACGAAGGGGCGATGGACGTATAAACTGATCTCCTACATTGATGAATGGACTAGAAGAAAGCACGGAGAGGTAAACTACCACCTAACGCAATTCCTATCAGGGCATGGATGCTTTCGGGAGTACCTTTACAAGTACAAGCATGTGGATGACTCATTCTGCCAACACTGTGAGGGGAAACCCCAGAACGCCGAGCATGTGCTGGTGGAGTGCGAAAACTACACTCGTGATAGAACCATCCTTGAGAGAGAAACTGGAGCTCCATTGATCCCAAGAGGCCTAATCAGTTATATGCTGGAAACGCGCGAAGGCTGGGAGACTGCAAGTGAAGTTATCACTAACATAATGCAGCAACAGCGAATAGAGGAGAGAGCAGCGAGAAACCAAGAAACTGCTAGCTCTGGCTGTTGAGAAGGAGACGACGAAACGTCAAACCACCTGCCCCTGCGAAGGAATGCCTTGACTGGCGGTGGCGCAGGAGACAAACTAGGAGACAGAGCAAGAAGGAGGTGTTTTTTAGCACGTAGACATGCAGGAGCATGGAGTCGGGCATCACTCATGGCACGGGCCAAAGAGTGGCTCAGGTTTCCTTTAAGGGCGGCGCGGAATATTTTTTTTTATTTCATTTCCGATGTGAAATGGCCTCCTAAACACGAAAATCCAAGTCTCAGTTTGCGGAGATTGTTATTAACAAAGTTATTAACAAATAAAGTTCTTGAAAGCCCCTCTAAACTCGACGATTTGCGGGGTAAATTCACTGTCAAATTGCACTTACACCACGATTTCCACTTAAGAACATCACAATATTTGTTTTAAGTCCGTTTAATAATGTTAAACAATTAGAAAAAACCGATTTTAAACTATTGGAAATACATACAAAAAATAACCAAATTGTTTTAAAGTGACAGCGGAAAACAGCTGATAAATACAAAAAGGCAAAAACGCCTGATAGTATGTGTTTATCTCATTTCATTGTTTAAGATGTGTGCAGTATTGCCACAGAAAAGTTAAAGAAATTGCAAATTTCGTAATAAATTCGCGCGAATTTTGAACTATTATTTTCTCAAATTCCAAATGGAAAAAGATTCTGCTTCTCCACATTCTGTTTGCAAAGCTCTGCAAATAATCAAACAAAATTCGCTATTTTCTTCTTTTCATAATAATGCATAAAATGCTATTACGAAATTTGCAATTTCTTTAACTTTTCTGTGCCAACACTGCACATGTCCAAACTAATCATACTCCTACTTTTGAATACAGAAACAGAAATGAGATCAACACATACAGCTAGGCGTTTGTGCCTTTTCGTATTTATCAGCTGTTTTCAGCTGTCACTTTAAAACAATTTGGTTATTTTTTCTATGCATTTCAAATTGTTTAAAATCGTTTATTTCTGATTGTTTAACATCATTAAACGGACTTTAAACAATTATTATGATGTTCTTAAGTGGAAATCGTGGTGTAAGTGCAATTTGACAGTGAATTTACCCCGCAAATCGTCGAGTTTAGAGGGGCTTTCAAAAACTTTATTTGTTAATAACTTTGTTAATAACAATCTCCGCAAACCGAGACTTGGATTTTCGTGTTTAGGAGGCCATTTCACATCGGAAAAAACATAAAAAAAAAATATTCCGCGCCGCCCTTAAAGAAAACCCGCCCCGAAATAACATTTACACCCAACACATTTTGAATTTGAATTTGAATTTTCACCCTTATTTGAGACACAAAAACCTTATGCACAACGATGATCACACCCATAGCAAAGCAATAAGGACATAAAGGCTTTAGTTAAGGAAAAAAAAAATATTTTGCTTTCCTGCATTTATCGGCACACACAAAATACCCGAATAAATTCACGCACTACTCATCACCAAGAACAACACACAATAATGTCCTACCGACTGGAGCAGAGATTAGTTAACAGAGATAAACTATAAAGAGATGCTCAACTTCCGTCCCTCTATCCCCGCGACACCCATTTGTTTACATTGTTGTAGTTGTAGCGCCATATTGCTTTTCCTCGCTGACAGCTCTCGTCTGTGAATACGTGTGAGGACAAAGCAACAACAATTTGCACGGTCCCTTTAAAAACGATGCGGTGGATTTTTTTTATGCCACAATCATGTGAACAATTTTTGATACCTTCAAAGCGCCTCCTTGGACACATTTTTAGGGCTATGTACCTGGTTGTACCCCCAGCAGCTTAAGACAGATTTATCCTTCCATAAATTATCAGTAATTAATCTGCTAAATTCAGAAAACTCTTGAAATGTTCAGTTTTAAATTTACGGCTGAAATTTTTCAAATTTTTAATTCCCCACAACAAAATGCGAGCAACAAATCAGCTGTTGTGTTCGTAAAGTATAGCAATTGGTGAGTTGAGCTAACATTCCAGTCTAGGAATCACGTAATTATTATTATGTTTTAACAAATAGATGCATTTTGTGAAATAATAATCAATTTTAGTGTGTACAAGCAAAAGTGTATGTGATATTAAATGTTGTAAGCATTTGTCTTTACTGAAAAGTAAGATTGCGAAGTCAAAAAATGGAACAAAAATTTAAAATTATTCGAAATTGCTTCTAAACAAGAAACATCCATACGGTTCTGAGCTAAATAATTTTTGGTAAGCTTTTTCTCAAAGTTTCTTTCGCAAAGGATGCAGAAAATACAAAAAAACCAAGAAATGCCTCTCAGCATAAACAAAAATTATGCACTGTTAATGGCTTCTAAAATCCAAAATTTGCTTAGATATTAAAAAGTATTGGTAACTACAACAATGTTTTGTTTTCTATCATGATAACTCTTGCATATTTTTATAAGTCTTGTTGTCGAGGAAAGTTTCAATATTTAAAAATATGACTATGGTTATTGAACAGACGTGCCCAACTTTCCAAAAATTCTGACATTTGCCGCAATTTTGAGGTGAATTCGTTATCTTTCCGCCATTATCAGGGTGAATTCGTTAACTTGCCGCCATCTTGGGGGGAATTCGTTATTTCACGCATATTTATAAAGAAAATGAGACAGTATTGGAGAATATTGGAAGTTTTTTTTTTTTGTCTTTTTTTCTTGGAAGGCAGCTTGTGGGCACTGGAAGAGGGGCTGGAATATCTCTTTATAGTTTATCTCTGTTAGTTAATAAAGAGATACTCGACTTCCGTCCCCTATACCCGCGACACCCATTTGTTTACATTGTTGTAGTTGTGCCGCCATATTGCTTTTTCTCGCTGACAGCTCTCGTCTGTGAATACGTGTGAAGAAAAAGCAACAACAATTTGCACGGTCCCTTTAAAAACGATGCGGTGGATTTGGCTTATGCCACAATCATCTAAACATTTTTTGATTTTTTCAAAGCACTTCTACGGACAAATTTTTAGAGCTATATACCTAGTTGGAACCCCTACAGCTTAAGACCGAATTATCCTTTCATTAATTTCCAGTAATTAATTTGGCAAATTCAGAAAACTCTTGATATATCGAATTCTAAATTGGCGGCTTAAATTTTTGGCATTTTTTTATTCCCCACACCGAAATGAGAGCAAAAATCAGCTGTTATAATGTTCGTAGAGTACAGTAATTTTTCTCGACTTAATATTCCAGTCTTCTAATCATGGAATGTTATATCAAGTACTGGAATGTTTAAAATAATAATCAGTTTATTGTGAATATGTGCAATATAACGTATTTAGAACAATTACTCTGATTGAAAAGTAAGATTGCGCAGTCGAAATACAATAAATATACGATGTTGGCTCAGAAAAACACAAACTTATGTTTAACACAAAAAAAAAATTTCCTGCGTGGGCAAAATTATATGCCCTAGACTGGTTCTGGAATGTAAAATTAGATAAGGTATTCGAAAATATTCGAAACTCTTTAAACTTTTTTTACATAATACAAAAATTCTAACAATTTCGTATTTGTTATTTCGTATAAAGAATCCGTTAAATTCAAATATTTTTAAAAAGGCAATAGTTGCTGAACAAGCTCCCCTACACTGTCGTCGATATGCCGCCATTGTGTGGTGATTTTTGCGAACATATGTTCGACGATTTCCCGCCCTTTTGGGTTTATGCCCAGATTCTCGAACATATGTTCTCGATTTGCCGCCATCTTGGGGTGGATGTTTGGATTTACGCACATTTGTTAACAAAATGACACAGTATGGGTAAACGCAAACATTTTATGGGAAATCAGCTTGTGGACATTGGAAAATTGGCTGGAAAGACGAATATCTCTGTTTAGCTAATCTCTGGACTGGAGTCATCGTACCGAATCAACAACAGCGCAACGGCACCCCGCCATCCTCACTTGAACTTCCAGTCCACAACCAACCAGCTGCTCTTCGTACTTCACTTGGCTTTTCAGTCCATCGGCATAACAACACAACGCGTACAAAAACAACGAATAACACCACAACCCGTTTCCCCTCATCATGTCCAATTCACACGGGCGCACTATAGTACGAATGGTGGATGGAGAATGGGCAAAAACAAAAAAAAATTTTTTTTTTCTTTTCTTGGGTACCAGTCGTAGCAATTCCCCAATATGTGCGACAGGGAGATCGACGGTCTGCGTGATCTTGTTATTTCTTTTTTTGTTCGATTTGTTATGTTCTGTTTCATTCGCTAATAATTATTGTTTCTTTGCATGTGAGACAAAAGGGAAAGTCAGATATTTATGAGGGTGGTAACTGGAGGAAAATAACCAGGCATCCAGATCGGTGAAGGAGAAGACAGAACCATCTGCACATTGCGAACTCCGTTCACGGCGGGGGAAAATGTTGGCGTTTAAACTTAATGTATTTTATTATTATTATAATTGTACTCGAATGGTATAACGTCAGTTGTGCCCTTCATCTGACCTAGTTGTAACATCATTCAATCAATAAAAATTCTTCTGCTTTATAACGTGATAGAAGACGGATCGGTCTTTTTCTTTTGTTTGCAATATCCCGATAGTTCGATCGGCCCACTTTTAAACCGGCATTTTTTTTCTAATTGTTCAAGTCCCGAACAGTATCTGCAACAACTCTAAACTTGGCCGCGGTCGACAGTTTTCAGAATTGTTTATCGCTTCAACGGCTAGAAATACTAGAAGAGACAGGTGGTGTTTCAAAGCGCGCATTTTATCATGAACCAAAGTAATAGTGGCTAATGCGTTTTATTTAAAGAAATAACGTGTGCATATGTTTACATAGTATTACTTTCTTAGAATTCACATTTTTTTAACGCGGCCAAGTTTAAAGTTGTTATAGATACGCTCAGTCAATTTCATGCATAAAGCTCCAATTCACTGATCTGCTTTACTTTTCTAGTAAAGTTCTGCAAGAACTTGGCCGCTGGTATCTCATCACTTTTTATGGTTAACATTTTAAACAAGAACTTGGCCTTTTTTAACAGTAATGTGTTTGATGGGATCTTACTTCTTTCCGAGCGACTGCAGCCATCTTACTTCTCAATTGCTTGTTTTCGATGCTGGTCAATCTTTGAGTCTTAATATGACACTGTCGAGTGAAAAACACCGAATGACTATGGGAACAGTACAAGACAACACATTTTGTGTCACTGTAACTGTTTAATCAGAACATGTCATCGCCAGTTAGGCAAAATCTACCTCGAAACGGAGAATATATATGCCACCTCACTCAAAGACATCTTTGGATTCATCTCGAATTCAGGTATCAGAGCGAGCTTTAATTGAAGGAAATCACGATAGGCATCGGTGGCCGCAGTGATAAGGTGACAAAGACCAACCCCTTATTACAATCTACAATCTATTGTAACCGATCGCAATGAAGGATAAAAATCAATACGTTTGACCTGTTTTCGCTTATTGTACGTTTTTGTTGTGCATTTTGCTTTGGAATAGTAGAAATGCATATGTGTCCCTACCCACTGTAAGAAGATTTACTCTGATCATGACCTCCCTCGAACAACTACAATCATCGCTCCTGAGATGTATGTTTTCTCTAAATCCAAATCAGTCAGTTTATGTATACCAGTCGCCCAGCAGTTAGCTTCGCAGTCATGGCGCGTCTAGGGACCGACAATAGCAAGCTCAAGCAACAACCACCTGCCAAGTCCCAGTCTCAACCACCAGCAACTTCCAAAACCCAAAAAATGGCTCCAAAGGAAACTCACAAACCAGCCAAGCAGTGCAATGTCAACCTAGGCAGTGAAGTGCAGCGCGTCTTCGGTGCAGACCTTCTTACTATTATGCAGAAAGCACGGGAGGCTGTCCCTCCAAACTACGCTGGCATGAGCGACAGCAACAAATCCGTGGCACTGGCCACCTTTATATTTCAATTATGCAACGTCTGAAAAGACTACGGATGATTGCATACAATGTTAACTCGATATATAGCATCGAGAAGCGGACAGCCTTCAACCTCTTTTTAAAAAATAATAAACCCGACATTGCTCTTATTAGCGAGACGATGCTAACCAGCAGGAACAAAGTTGAGTTCGATAAATATAACTGCTTCAGGTCCAGTAGAACGGAAGGCCAAAGAGGCACAGCTCTGTTTGTACGTACAAACATTAATGCCAGACAGATACCCATTTCCGGACTGAGATGTTTTGAGGCAGCAGGAGTAGTCATCAATGCCCAGAGAGGAGAAACTTTCCTGGCCATCAGCATATACAAAAAATGCGCCGCTAATGGCAATGACATTCAGCACGACCTCCAAATATTCACCAATTTGGTGGCCCAGCACACATATGGACTGATAGGTGGAGATTTCAACGCGAGACACCAACTATGGCACGACACCATGGACAACAATGAAGGAAGAATTATAGCGAGCTGGTTGGAAGACAATGGCCAGCACTCATTTGTAACCATTTCCCAAGAAAGGCCAACATATCCGAGGACACCGTCATGGCTGGACTTCTACCTAGTTACATCAAACTTAGTGCAGGTACTGCCGGAGGTCCGAAATTACGGGTGTAGAACGTTACCCAGTGACTCCGATCACGAGGCAGTGGAGCTGGTCATCCAACTCAACCAGCCGCTACAACCAAACAATCTCCCAGAGGAGCACTTCATCGACCTCAAACGTCTCAACGTGGAGCGCCTGCAGACGTACACGAAAATCTACGACTTCCTCCAGCGACGAAAAATCTTAGCAACAGCGAGATAGACGCAGCAATAGAAGGACTCGAGCAAGCTGTTAACCAAGCTCTCGACGCGCAGAAAAAGCCGAAAACCTCAAAGGACAAATACAGCCACCTGCCGATGCACATAGAAAACCTCTACCAGCACAGACAGCGGCTAAGGAAGAGACTGCAGCGAATCCGCCAGCGAGACTGGAACATGGTCAACAATGACTACCAGACAGTCCAGAGCGAACTGAACTGCACAAATATAATGTTTAAAAACGCTATTCAGCACGACAATAATCTCCAGCTGCAAAAGAGGTTACAGCACATTAAGCCTGGCCCTGATACCTTCAAGCAGATCCACCGGATCATCGGAAAGCGACCGAAAATGCCGGACAAATTAGAAACTAGACAGGGCGAAGCTACGACCTGTGGTGAAAAGGCAGAAGCCTTCGCAACCCACTTCGAAGAAACCTTCAAGCCGTCCCCACCCAGACGTGGAATTTGTCGAGGAAGTGAACTCCACAATAAATCAAATAAATTTACCGACCACCCCGACTATCAGGTTTTGCGAAACCAACCCAGCGGATCAACCACTGGAAAGCGAAACACTCTCGTCAGCTGGGGAAATTGCCGAGATAGTCCAAGGAGTGCACTCAAAGAAGTCAGCCGGACCCGACAAAATATCTAGCTTCATCCTGAAGAAGCTTCCCCACACAGTGATGATAATAATGGCAATCATCATGAACAACTGCCTCAACAACGGGTATTTTCCCAACAGATGGAAAACTGCCAAAATAGTAGCAGTACCGAAGAAGGAAAACCGCAACAGCATTACTGGATACAGACCGATATCCCTTCTTAACAGCATCAGCAAAGTCCTAGAGGAACTTATTCTGCGTAGGATAAAAGCACACTGCGTCGAACATAACGTCATCCCCGACATCCAGATTGGGTTCCGGGAAGGACAATCAACGCTCCACCCACTGATGAAGATGCACCACGACATTGTGGCTGCCCTCAATAACCACCTATACACCATCGCCTGCTTTCTTGACGTCGAGAAGGCATTCGACACTGTCTGGATAGAAGGACTCATCTACAAACTAAACCAGCTAAGTTTTCCTTTGTCAATAATTAAAATGATCAACAGCTTTTTGCATTCCAGGTCCTTTTTTGTCCAAGTAGGAGACAGCCAATCAACAACAAGAAGCATCAAAGCAGGAGTTGCTCAAGGATCCAAACTCGGACCGATGCTCTTCAACATATTTACATCGGACATACCCCACCCAGAAACATCAACAAAATGCTGCCTTTTTGCCGATGATGCACTAACATATGCCAGCTCGATGTCCCCGATAATAGCGGCACGCAGAGTGCAACAGCACATCCAGAGGCTATTTACATACTACTGGAAATGGGGTATAAAAATTAATGCGGCCAAGTCCAAGCTGGTCTGCTTCAGAAGACCTATCCACAGAAAGAAGAATGTTGGATCGGCAGCCAACTGTAGGGCCATCACCATAACGCTCCCAGACGGTTCAAATATACAAACATCTAGAACGGTGAAGTACCTGGGAATCAACTTTACCGAGAGATTGAAGTTCAACCCCCACTCGACAGCCGTCCTCAGAAGAGCGAACTTCGCCTTCCATCGGGTTTACCCACTGATGCGAAAGAGAAACGGACTCAGCCAGAACACCAAATTGCTGCTATATAAACAGCTAATAAGACCAGTCATCACATATAACTTCCCCATATGGTTCACCATCTCCAAGACCTTCATGAACAAACTGGCTGTATTCGAGAGAAAAATTCTCAGAATATGCACTGGTCTCGGCTACAATACCACCATACAGAAGTACGTCAGCAACAAGCGACTCTACGAAGAGTCACGTATAAAGTCCATAGATGTGTACATGGCACAACTCTACAAGAAGCTGCTAGCCAACATCACCAACCATCCAAACCAAGCAATCAGACTCCTAGCTGACCATCCCTACATCCCGGAACACCGCTACCTACACGCGATGTCACTCCAAGAAGAGGAAATTTTCCCAACAGCCAACGACGAAGCCACTTCGAGCTTCTACAACGATGCAAACCAGCGCCACCATCGAGGGTAGGATCCTCGATGAACTCCCCGTACACCATTATCCAGCACCAACAACGATATCCGGGCATGAACTCCCCGAGGCAAGACAACATAGCATTTAAGTTTATATTCTTTCTTCACTGTTAAGCTAGTAACACTGTAAAATTAAAAAAACACTGTACACCGTTAGGCCCCTATTGTTGAGCCAACATATTTAAAATATACCATTTCATGTTAATTTAGTAAGACAATTTGTAAATATAAAAAAGTTCAATAAAAATTAAATTGTAATTGTATGTATACCAGTTGTTTCCTAGTGTGATGTATGTCGATATTTCGTAGGTACGTGAACCCCTCCTCTGCTTTAGGTAGACGTAGAGCGGGACAGTCCGAACACGTATAGCGAGCGAATTCGTAGCATTCATCGTCGAATTTGAAATTTCGGTGGGATGTGTACTAGTGATGTGATTCGATTGATTTTTTTTTTTTTTTTTTTTTTTTATTTTTTTTTTTTACGAGGGTAGGTGAAAATCTTTCATGAGACACCATGAGGATCTACCGCACGTGATCATGGTAGTGTGAGATTCTTACTCACTAAAAACACCTCCCCTTTTCGTGTTGACTACGACTAAGTACGTAAAAGCCTTATCAAGTAGTTTAAGTTTCGATAATAATAATTCGCGTTGTGCAGGTGGCTTTCCAGTGAAAGCACCTACTAATACCGTCATTATACATATGCGGCTATTCCTTATTGCGCTAAATCGAACGGTTTCGTTCTTTGTAGTCGGCGCACAAGGTTTGTCACGTCCAGAATTTGGAGTACGGCGTTATTGCAATGTCCATGAAGGCGAACACGGAGTTTGCGAGCAAAATTTGTTATTTCATCTTCGACGGTAGCTAGACCTAGGTCTCTATGGATATCGTCGTTTCTAATGTACCACGGCGCATTAACGATTGTTCTAAGCACCTTATTTTGAAAGGTTTGTAAAATGTTTCTATTGCTGGTTTTAGTACAACCCCACAGTTGTATACCATACGTCCATACAGGTTTTAAGACTTGCTTATATAAGAGCAATTTGTTATACATGGTTAATTTGGAATATCTTCCAAGCAGCCAATACATTTCTCTAAATCTAATTTCGCTCGTCGCGTTTCTTTTTAACGAGCGGCTTCCATTTGAGTTTCGCATTTAGTGTCATTCCTAGATATTTTGCCTCGTTTGCATACGGTATTTGTACCGAGTTAATGAAAACGGGTAAGTTGTTAATTTTCTTGTTAGTAAAGTTAACATGCGTAGATTTGGTTTCGTTGAGAACAATGCGCCAAACCATTGTCCACTCGCAAATTGTATCCAAAGCTCGTTGAAGCTTTACAGTTGTTGATTCGACTGAATTTTCTGTTGCCAGAATAGCCTTATCGTAAGCGAACGTAGCAACAACGGTGCCTTCTTCTTGAGGTATATCTCGAGTATAAAGCAAGAACAAGACTGGACCAAGAACACTTCCTTGTGAAACTCCGGCAGCGATTTCTTTGAATTCCGAGTATTCGGCTCCGTGTTTGATACGGAAAAGTCTGTTCTCCAAGTACGACTCTAAAATTTTGTACAACTCTTCGGGAAGTACCTGTCTTAATTTATAATTCAAGCCTTCGTGCCACACCTTGTCAAAGGCTTGGGAAACGTCAAGAAAAGCGCTAGAACATATCTTTTTCTCTTCTATGGCCTTCTCAATTTCGTTGGTTATTCTATAAACCTGGTCAATTGTGGAATGCTTGATTCTGAACCCGAATTGATGATCAGGAATCAAACGTCTTTCTTCAATTACCGGTTTTAACCGTTTTAATAAGAGTTTTTCAAAAACCTTTGAAATTATCGGCAGGAGCGATATCGGTCTGTACGACTTCATGTCGTTTGGCGGTTTTCCCGGCTTTGAAACCATTATAACTTCGGCGACTTTCCATTGCCTTGGAACGTATAATAGTCTTAGCGAAGCATTTATAAGGTAAACGAGTTTTATCAAAGCTTTCTGTGGCAATTCCTTGAGGACCTGTCCGGTTATTAGATCATATCCAGGAGCCTTGTTATTTTTTAGATTTTTTATTACCTCACAAAGTTCCGCTAGTGACACGCTTCTTATTTTAAAGTTGTCTGGAGTCATAATAGTATTATTAATATTTTCTATTAATGCTTGCCCGGGAAATGGCTTAAACGTTTCTTCCAGATGCTCAGCAAATAAGTCGGCTTTTTCTTTATCGCCTTTTGCCCACTCGCCATTTTTTTTTCTTATTGGTAGTGATTGCATTTGGGGTTTTTTTATACCTTTTATAGCTTTCCAAAGAGAGTAATTCGAACTTTTTTCAGCAGACAAGCCTTCGATATGTAGATATGTAGAAATCTCTTTTTTGAACTTATTGCATAGGACGTTCGAATGGGTTTTGTGTTGGGGAGCGCGAGTCTGTTGCCATCTTTTGCGTGCTCTCCTCTTTGCCAGGATCAGTTCTTTTATTTCCGGCGGATATTTAACTTCGCTATTTCCGACTACTTTCCTTTTATATGGAGTGTTGTTCCACGCGGGGCTTTGTAAGACTTCAATAAATCTGCCGACTTCATGCTCTATTTCGCACGGTGTTCTAAGCGACACATTCAGGACTATATTTTCTTCACAAGCTTTCCTAAAGCCATCCCAGTTAGTTTTGTTGCTAGTTAATCTGGGCGCTCCTTGTTTTCTCATTAGACGTTCGCTTATTGTCAATATGACTGGTGAATGATCGGAGGAGAGATCAAAGCATTCCTCGATGTTCGTAAAGAAGTCTATGAGGTCAGGAGTTTTTGCTATGTCGTTCTGTACGAGGGCCAATAAGTCGGTTTCCTCGTCGAAAAGAAGTCAACAGCAAATTGCATGCCGGTTTCGTAGAGAAGTCTGCCTTTAGGTGAAATGCATCTCGAAACCCAAAAGGTGTGTTTAGCATTAAAATCGCTACCAATAACAAATTTCGGTCCAAGTGAGTCAAAAAGACGTATTAAGTCATTCTTTTCTAGCGTGTATCGCGGAAATGGACGCGATATTGTAATACATGTTTTTACTTTTTACGCGAACTGAAGTTATTTGCATTGCATCGAGTTCTATCGGTGAATTCAAAGAGTGCTCAATACAGTCTTTAATTAAGAGCGACGATCCGCCCCCAGCCCTTTCGGATGGGTGGTATGCGTGATAAGCATAGTATCCTCTAATTTTAACCCGAGATTCCTTTTTTCGATGGGTTTCAGAAATCAAGCATAAGTCAATGTTCTGTTTGCGTATGAATACTTCCAGTTCATCCATTCTTTGCAGAAGGCCGTTTGCGTTCCATGTTAAGATTTTAAGTAACTGGTTCATGTTCATAATTTTGTCCGTGGCTTGCGAGCATTATGCTCGAGGTTGTTAAGTTTTTCGAATATGAGCTTATTTGTCTTGCTTTGCTCCTCGAGTTTTGCGAGAATTATAGAGAAAACTTGTTGCATCGGATCTAGCGCAGGCCTATTTTGCTTATTTGCTTGCGATGCGGCTTGCGCCTACGTTTGCGTATCAGCAGATGGCGGTTTATCCTGGACTTTTTCCGTTTTCTCCTTTGCGGGTTTGCTTTCTTTTACTAGTGACTTTTCCGGTTTATTTTTATTCAGTTTAGGTTGTGGACGCATGTTCTTTTTAAGCGTATCGCGCCTTTTTTGTAGCTCTTTGGCTACTTCGCAGCCTCGATAGTTCGCTGGGGAAGCCCCTTACAATTTGTGCAAGTCGCTGCGGTTTGCTTATTTAAATGGCACTCATTCGAGAGATGTGTACCGGCACATTTCACACATCGTGGCTCTTTTTGGCAGTATGCCTGTGTATGGTTGAAACCTTGACATCGTTTGCACTGAGGGATTGATCTTGTGCTTTTACGCATCGGTTCGATTTTGATCACAATATTTAAAATCGTTTTAATACTATAAATTTCCTTTATATTCTCGGTTTTATCGAAACTGAGCATAAAAAGCGGAAGACCACGCTTAACCAGTGTTTCCTGATCTTCTTCCGTTTTTCTTTTCCTTGTTGATAATATTTACAGCGTCAAGAATTTTAAAGCCTTTCGCTTGAAGATCGTCCACAACGTCTTCTTTAGTGCACGAAGGATGGAGTCCTCTTGCTATAACTCGCAATGGTCTTTCCGACTTATTTTCATACGTGAGTTACGTCAGAGACTTCACCACTCCCTTTCTACGCTGCCAGTTCCCAAGCCCCTTTACCATTCGGTAGCACTCCTTAACGGAACTGCCCCTCCCCGTCCCCTCTTCCCATACCCGCGCCACATGTCTGAATATGCGCTATGCACACGCGCAACGTTAATCTGCAAACTAAGCATTCCGCGCTACACGCGCAACATAAAGTCGGACATCTGATGCCTGCACTTCCTTTCCCACAGGTAGTGGTGCAGCGTCATCAAACGAACCCCATAATTTGAATACCCACAGAATATTTCAAAAAGCATAATGTCAGTCAGTTGTTAGACTTAGAACAAAAAAGGTAATAAAGCTCTTTAAAAATAATAAAAAGTTTTTTTTATTCCCACCGCACGGGAACCACATAATTGGCGCAGTCGGTAGTGCTCGAATACGCGAATATACTTTAGTGAAAATAAAATACATCGCGGTTAATTTTTATTATTTAATTCGAGTGAACTCTAAAATATTCCGATCAAGGAATCACGTGCGTGAACGCTTCTTTCGATTAAGAAATTAAGGCAAACGTGTAATAGAGAAAAAGTGCGTGAACGCTTATTTCAATTGAGAAATTAAAGCAAACTTGTAAGGAGAAGAAGCTTGTGAACGCTTATTTCGATTAAGAAATTAAGGCAAACTTGTAGGGAGAAGAAGCTTGTGAACGCTTATTTCGTTAAAAATTTAATTTTAATCAAGAAAACACAGTTTTCGATCAGAAAAAAGTAATAGAAAGTGCATAAACAGTCGGCATTTCGAGTAAGAAGTGTAAACCGAAAGAAATAATAACTGAAAGTTGAAAGTGTAAGAAAACGTAACAGAACATAAGAAAACATAAAAGTTGTACACAACAAGTGAAAAAGAAAAGCTACAGTGGAGAGAACCGAAGAAAGAAGACGACAAGTTCCTAAGCGAAGGAGCCAGCGTGATCGAAAAAGGGAAAAATTCGACAGACACAGGACCTACCAACAAGTCTCATCAGAGGAAGAAGAGGAAACGATGGCAACAACATCAGCATCAGCCGTCCAACAGTCAGCGGTAACGCCCGTAAGTTTAAGTTTAGATCCTATTAAATACTTGAACAATCTCCCATGTTACGATGGAAATAGAGAAAATCTCTATAACTTTATAGATTTAGTGGATAGGATATTTCCTAAACTAGGACAATATGACGAAACAAGTCAACTAATATTTTTTGATATCATTAAGAGCAAATTAACAGGCAGAGCCCGCGAGGCTATTGAAATTAATAATTCCGTGTCAAATTGGGGTGAGGTAAAAAAAATATTCTTCCAATATTTCGGAGATAGGAAGACAGTAGAGCAATTGTACGATGATCTAAGAGCTCTTCAATATAAAACTAATTGCCAAGAGTACTATAATAACATAAAGATAGTGCTAAGGCGCCTAAACAACAAAGTTAGGATAACCAATGAAAATAACCCACATTTAGAAATAGAACAAAACTGTAAATCTGCCTTACGCATTTTTATCAGTAAAATACCAGAGCCAATGAAAGGTCTATTATATTGCAGAAACCCTGCAAACTTAGAAGACGCTATGCAAATCCTCCACGAAACAGGGTACGCGTACACTGGGGATAGCAATAGAATAAGACCAAACCTTAATAGGAACTTACAGAGACAAAATAACACGCAGGGACATAGTAGTAACAACAATAGTTGTCAAAACAATGGACAGTACAGATATTCATATAATTCAGGAACATTTAGAGCCAACCAAAGAGTTAGCAACAATGAACAAAACAATTCACACAATCAAAGCGTAAATCAAAGATTTAACAATTACAACCGAAATAACCAAAATAACCACAGTGTCAATCATAGATTCAGGAGTAACAATAATTTTACAAACAACACGACGGAACCTATGGACACATTGTCCGCTTCTTATCAAAGAGAAGTAAATACCTTGGGAAGGAGTTCGGATTTTCGGGAGGGAAGACATCAGGCAAACTTCCCTATATAGTCGTAAGGACTAAAAATAACAAATTCGAATTGAGAATACTGATTGACCCAGGGTCAGAAACTAGTATTCTTAATCCAGGGATATGTCATCCCAAATGGCAAATTAAACTAAATAAACCCATTAAGATTTTAACAACCAGTACACCCATATACGTTAATAAGAAAGTAAGAATCCCACTGTTCGAAGAATTCGGTGTGCCAAATACAACCGCAGAATTCCTCGAATACAAGTTTCACAACGCGTTTAATGGGTTGATTGGAAACAACATCTTGCTACCGTTAGAGGCAATTCTCGACTACAAGAGAAGACTTCTGATCGTTGGCAAACAAGAAATTCCAATTTATTTCAATAGAGAAGAGGAAAACACAATAGAAAGTTACGAAAAACAAATACCAACATTAGAGACATACTATACGGAAATGAGTAGGGATCCTATTGTCAAACAGATTAGAACCGATCACCTCAATACCGAAGAGAAAAAGGAAATAACCAACCTCGTTTCCCAATACTCGTCAATTTTCTACCAAGAAGGGAGTGATCTAACATTCACGAATGCATGCAAACACCGAATAAGGACCGTGAATGACATTCCCATTTATACAAAAAGTTATAGATACCCAGAAGTTCACAAGAACGAAGTCAAATCTCAAATTAACGAAATGCTTGAGCAAGGCATTATCCGCCCGAGCAACTCACCCTACTCTTCACCAATCTGGGTCGTTCCTAAGAAAAAGGACGCATCCGGAAAGCAAAAGTGGAGAATCGTCATTGACTATCGAAAATTAAACGACGTCTCGGAAGACGATAAGTTTCCAATTCCGAATATAGATGATATATTCGACAAGCTTGGAAGATCTCAGTACTTTACCACACTCGATCTGGCCAAAGGCTTCCACCAGATCGAGATCGCGGAGGAAGATATTAAAAAAACAGCTTTTTCAACCGATAGCGGGCATTATGAATTTATTCGTATGCCATTCGGGTTGAAAAATGCGCCCGCAACTTTCCAGAGACTGATGAATTTAATTCTCGCTGAATATATAGGAAAGATATGTTTAGTCTATTTGGATGACATCATTATCTTCTCCACCAGTCTCAAGGAACACATTCTTGCGTTAATGAAAATATTTAAAAGACTTCAAGAAGTCAACCTTAAGGTCCAATTGGACAAAAGTGAATTCCTCAAGAAAGAAACCGAGTTCTTGGGACACATAATAACTACAGAGGGCATTAAACCAAACCCAAGCAAAATAGAAGCTATACAAAATTACCAATTACCAAAATCTACTAAACAA
Organism: Matsumyia berberina; assembly: GCA_917880715.2. NCBI lineage: Eukaryota > Metazoa > Arthropoda > Insecta > Diptera > Syrphidae > Matsumyia > Matsumyia berberina. The sequence goes on from OU862872.1 coordinate 89,437,391, forward strand.
ATTAAAGCATTCCTAGGTATTACCGGATATTACCGGAAATTTATCAAAGACTACGGTAAAGTTGCAAAACCAATGACAACGTTTCTAAAGAAAAACGCAAAAATAAATATCAATGATCCGGATTACATTGAAAGTTTTGAAAATTTGAAGGCTTTGATTGTATCCGAACCAATTCTAAGATATCCAGACTTTAACAAAAAATTTGTTCTGACAACGGACGCATCGAATTTTGCTATAGGTGTCGTCCTATCACAGGAAAACCACCCAGTGTGTTATGCTAGTCGAACTCTCAATGAACACGAAACTCGGTACTCGACTATCGAGAAAGAGCTGCTGGCCATTGTATGGGCGACAAAATATTTTAGACCTTACCTTTATGGAAGAAAGTTCACAGTAAGAACTGACCATCGACCCCTAATTTGGCTAAGTTCATTGAAAGAACCGAATGCCAAACTGCAAAGATGGAAGGTTAAACTCGAAGAATATAACTTCGATATGGAATACGTACGGGACAAAGATAATCAAGTTGCAGACGGTCTGTCTAGAATGGAGATTTTTTACAATGAAAATGTAGAGGATTCCACTGATAGAAACAACGAAAATAATATAGATAACCAATCCATCATAGCCACCATACACAGCGCAAATGAAGATAGTAGCGATCACATTCCTATAGTTGACACACCCGTAAACATTTATAAAACTCAGATCATTTTGAACACTACTGACAACATTAACAATCACAAAGTTTATTGTGAATTCGGAAAAAGAAGAATAGTGATAGAATTAAAAAATTTTAATTCCGAATTAGTCCTAGACATAATGAAAAGGTTTCTACCACACAAAGGAATAGTTGGGGTATATTCTAACCACGACCATCTTTTCGCACAATTTCAGGAAATATATTTAAAATATTTTAGCAAAAATAAACTCTTAAAAGTAATTAAATGTAGTAAATTTTTAGGCGATTTAGCAGACGAAGAAAGATTAGCGGAGGTTATAGTTAAAACACACAAGTTGCTAAATCATAGGGGTATAAATGAAACATACGCCGAAATCAAAGATGTGTATTACGCCCCAAAACTAAAGGAGAAAATACAAAAATTCATAAATAACTGTGAAATCTGTAATAAAGCAAAATATGAAAGATTACCACATAAAATTCCGTTAAAACTTACAGAAACTCCAACAAGACCCAATCAAATAATTCACATAGATATTTGGTATGCCAACATAAATTTGATGTACGTAACAATGATAGACAAATTTACGAAGCACGTCACCATGCAGGAAATCAAACACAGAACGTGGATAGCGTTACTGAAAACTCTTAAAAACAGATTTGCATCATTTGGTACCCCAGGAAAGATAATAACAGATGGAGAGTCGGGATTCTCATCAATTTTGAGCAAAGAATTTCTCAAAGAAAATAACGTTGATCTCCATATTACCACACCTTACCAACATACAGGAAATTCGGACATCGAAAGATTCCACTCCACTCTTAACGAGCATATTCGTACATTCACTGCCGACGAAACTAACAAGGACACCCTTCGCGACAAAGTTTTTAAAGCATTAGTCATATATAATAAAACTATCCATTCGACAACAAAAAAAAGACCAATAGACTTCCTGAACGGAAATATAACCAACGAAGACTACCCCATGATTGTAGAACTAGTCAAAAAGAATAAGGAAAAATATATAAACAAACTAAACAAAGGCAGGAACGATATAGACTTAACAAACGAAAAACCAATTTATTTAAAAAACAGAGACAACAATAAACTTAAACCAACCCATAGGAAAGCAAACCCAGAAATTATTGATAGAGATCATGTTAGGGATGAAAAAGGTAGCAGATTTTATAAAACTCAGGTCAAAAGGAAATATAAGTACGAAAATACATAAAATTTTTTTCAGAACTTACGGACGAAAAAACGGACGACGACCTTAGGACTAACAAGTTTGATTCTCATCAGTTTATTTAGTGTCGGTAAAAATCAATCAATCGAAATTCAGAATATGGATAACGGAAACGGATTCATTATGATAAGGGAAAATACAGTCGGCGTTATAACAAGCTACAAAAAGATTTTACATATTATCAATTTAACACAATATGAGGAAAACTTAATGCTAATATCGGATAATATTGAAAGACTAACATACAAAACACAATACCCAACACTTTCACACAGCTTTTTGACACTCAAGGATGAAATCAGCAATCTTATACCCCACAGAAATAGACGCGGACTAGTTAATTTAGTTGGAAAGGAACTTAAATATTTGGTAGGAACGATGGATTCCGAGGATGAGGAGGAAATCAAAGCTAAGCTATTTACAAACAAACAGAATAACCATAAATTAATAAACAGTATGAACGATCAAGTCCTAATAAACAATAACTTGAATGAACAAATGACAAACATAACAAGACACATTAACAGGCAACAGACACGTATCAAGGACCAGCTAGATAGTTTCGTAAACACACTTAATCAAGAAGTAAGAGAAATAGAGCATATACAGCACATTTTTCAAATACAATACGACATTCAGTTACTCAGAAAGCAAGCTAGGAAAATTAAAACAAATTTGTTACTTAGTAGATTAGGAGCCTTAGGACAAGATATCTTAACACCGGAAGAATCTAACGAAAATAATATAACTTTTAAAGATCTCGTTAATATAAAAAGCTCAGTTGTTTTACATGAAAATTCAATTATATTTGTGCTCATGCTTCCGAATTACGCGAAATCGCAATATTATAGAATAATTTTAGAACCAATCCCCAATAAAGAAGGTCTTGAGATAGATACGAATTACAGAACTCTGATCGTTAATAATAAAAATATTTATGAAAATCAAGAAAATATTGTTCTTAAGAAAAATTTAAAAGCCGTAAAAGACCATTGTATTTCACAACTATTAGAAGAACATTCAGACTGTAACTTCAAAGAAAATAAGAAGGAAGAAATTAAACAATTAACTAACAATATTGTCATAACTAAGAACATACCTAACACTAGAATCAATCATAATTGTAACGAGTATACGACCAATATAAGAAATAATAACTTAATAAAATTTGAAAATTGTTTTATACGAATAAATGACGTTTTTTATGAAAATATTATCAAAAATGAAAACATTGTAATACCCAATTTCAGTAATGTAACTATAAGAAAAACTGTAATGAATTATTCTGTGGAAGATTTACATATAAAACACGTTGAAAACAGGAAAATTATCGAGGAAATTAAAGTCCGAAACGCATTGCACGAACATACTACCATCTGGACATCTATCCTACTTATCGTTATATTGATAACATTACTGATTGATTACCTTTTAAAGAAAAATAAGAAAAATAGAGCGGATATTAAAGTCGAAATTAAGACGGATTCTTCGGAGCAGAATCTTAAGGGGGGAGGAGTTACGTCAGAGACTTCACCACTCCCTTTCTACGCTGCCAGTTCCCAAGCCCCTTTACCATTCGGTAGCACTCCTTAACGGAACTGCCCCTCCCCGTCCCCTCTTCCCATACACGCGCCACATGTCTGAATATGCGCTATGCACACGCGCAACGTTAATCTGCAAACTTAGCATTCCGCGCTACACGCGCAACATAAAGTCGGACATCTGATGCCTGCACTTCCTTTCCCACAGGTAGTGGTGCAGCGTCATCAATACGAACCCCATAATTTGAATACCCACAGAATAATTCAAAAAGCATAATGTCAGTCAGTTGTTAGACTTAGAACAAAAAAGGTAATAAAGCTCTTTAAAAATAATAAAAAGTTTTTTTTATTCCCACCGCACGGGAACCACATAATTCGTGTACCACTGAATTTTCTCGGAATTAAGTTTTCGATTTCGAGTTCAACTCCAGTAGAAATGCAACTCGAATGATTTTATTTGACTCGAGTCACTCGTGTTATTTGCGAAAATAATCGAGTTCAACTCGAGTAGAAATGCAGTTCGAATGGTTTTATTTGACTCGAGTCACACGTGTTATTATGATAATCGAAATTTATTCACGTAGAAATGTTGCTCGAGTTGTATGGCTTTTGCAAATATTTCAAAAAAATCTTTTTATTTCACAAATAAAAACTGTAGAACATGAAGAACATATTGGTTCTCCTTCTCAAAAAGAAAAATTGTTAATACATAATAAAAAACAAAGTTAACTCCAATTTGTAAAACAAATTTTATTAAGCAATAATGAAACCAAACAAAAACAAACACAGACGTCGAATTCACAAAACCTATTAAAAAATACTTTCGTCAAGAGGAATATTTAGGTCAAGTTTTGTCTTCAAATGTGGCTAAGTAAATCTGTAACGAAATTGTATCAATTAAAAGTGATCACTTGGAATGTGTGTAATAAATTACCTTGCATTACGGATTCGGCTGTGCTTTCCAATACCATAAAATTGCTAAAAATTTAAAAAAATAAAATTCCTATGTAAAATGGCCTCCTAAACACGAAAATAAAAGTTATTTTCACAGGAAACTATTTTCGGGGTGTATTCATAGATAATCTGCAATTTTACTTCAATTTTCACTTAACAACATCATATTTGTTGCTCAAAACCTGTTTAATATTGTAAACAATAAGAAATAAGCAAATAACCAATATAAAATAATACACTATAATTGTTGTGTTTTACAACAACAACAATAGCAATGTTCGAAAAAAAGTGAGAAACATTCGAAATAAAAGTGAAAAGCGCCTAACAGTATACGATTTCAGTTGAGTTTTATTATTATCATTGAGGTTCTAAACTTAGAGAAACCCAGATCGTTTCAACCTTAACTCAATAGATGTCACTACCCATTCCACATTGAACCATTTTTAGTTTATGAAAAAAAGAGAAGGAAAGGGAAACATAACATCAGGGAAAAATTTGAATTTGTTCACTCATATGTATGCTCGACAAGCCAAAAAAGATACCGAACAGAGAATGAAACAAATAACTGCGAAGGTAGTGAACTCTGGCGAAAAGTAGTTTTCGCAACGGTGATGTATCGAAACTCAATGATAGGCGTGTTTTTTGTTAAACCTATATAGGCTAAGAAAATATTTTCCATGTTAATTACACTAACAATTAAGCCTGTATAGAATTACGAAATCTGGATAACTATCCAGCCTTAATTCCTTAGCCGCGATAAAAACTGTGCTACCAAACTATTTTTTTCCAATTGTTATCGGAAATCGTTATTGAAATGATAAAAATGACATTACAGCCGTCATTTATAAGAAAAAAATTGCCGAAGAGGCGCTTTACTTCTAACGATAAAAGGTAAAAATTAAACAAATAAGATCTAATATTATTTTGTTACATTGTTTTAAATCTGCCCGATCTATTTTTCTAAATAAAGAAAAGGAAAAAATTAATAGCTGAAGCGTAACAAATGTAATTACACAAAGTGGTGCCAAACAGCGATGATAAAATTCCTTAGCCTCGATAGGCGTTTTTTTGCGCACACTGTTCTTATACCCTTTTCCCACCGGAACGAAAACTGAGTTCTCGGCATAAAACTCACGAAAGCTTTTTGAACTATTCCCATCGAACCAATGTGCTACAAAATTGCACATGTATTTAATCTTCATATATAAATTCTCCGTTTGCTTTAACTAATAAAATATGTTCTAAGTTAGAATATGTTCTAAGTTAGAATATGTTCTAAGGGAAAATGTTGGCGTTTAAACTTAATGTATTTTATTATTATTATAATTCTTATCCATTACTGTACTCGAATGGTATAACGTCAGTTGTGCCCTTCAGCTGACCTAGTTGTAACATCATTCAATCAATAAAAATTCTTCTGCTTTATAACGTGATAGAAGACGGATCGGTCTTTTCCTTTTGTTTGCAATATCCCGATAGTTCGATCGGCCCACTTTTAAACCGGCATTTTTTCTAATTGTTCAAGTCCCGAACAGATATTTTTGACCTCTTTGGGTCTCGCTTTGTCCGTAACTTGTCTCATTTGACTGCCTTTTTGCGACATAGATTTTTACTGTTATAGTTCAAAGGAAGGCTTAAATCTTTCGGATTATTTTCCGTACATCACAATTTTTTTAAATGAAATCATTTCCTAATAGTCCGTCATCGTATAACCCAGGTATACTGCGGACTACGAAAGTTGCAGGGCATTTTTGTTTGTATATTGAAGTTTCCCTGGCAACTCCCTAAAGTTTTGCCGATTCCAAATGGTGTTTGTAATGAACTTTTATTTATGGATCACTTTTTCAGTGATGATACTTACCTCAGCGCCGGTGTCCACTACCAGTTTTACATTGCCGTTTAGGCCTATATCTGACTCCTGACTCCGTTGTTCCCATCGGATTTTCTGCTGACATTCCCTATGGGTATGACCGCGGCGACCACAAAAATCGCATGTCTTAGCCAAATTAAATACCTGCGGTTTATTAGAATTCAGCCTTATATTCAGATTGCTGTTATTGATGCGCATTTCGGACTCATTTGCTGAATTGTTTGCGGCTTTTAAACGCCGACAATCCCGTTTATCATGATTACTGATATTGCAATGAGTGCAGAAAGGCGTATTTTTGCGCGTTATACAGGCGCTATATGTATGCCCTTTTTTGCGACAAAAACTACAAACTATGCTTGCAGTTATTGGGTCTTTTGCATTAAAAGGCGCCTTTTCTCTTCTACCTTCAATTATTGCCTCATATTGCGACTGTGAGACGTTCGCGTTTTGGAAATCAAAAGGTGGTGTAACACTAGGAGCAAAGGGTACTCCTTGCGTAGGGGTAACTGTTAGGAAGGTGGGTAGGGGAATAGACCGGAATGCTATTCTGCTGTGTATGGAGAGCAGTCTGTTGCAACCGTTCCATGTCTAGCGTCTTTTGTATTAGGTTATCTAACGTTCCATCCCCTATTGTCAATAAATACTGACAGAGATGGGGGTTAGTCACACCGCTTTTCAGTGCGTTTTTAGCAAAATCTTCCAGTTGTAATTTTACTACTGAGCCTGCCGCTACACCATATTTTTGGTCAGCTGCCTCCTTGCAAAGCAACTGCTTAATTCGCGTTGTAAAAGCTTCCAAGGGGTGCTGTCTTATCGTGATTAATTTATTTACCAATTCGTGGTACGTTTCCCTTGGCAAATACGTTCGATAGAGTTGTGGGATTTGATGCTATTAATAAGCCTCACCACGCAATCTATTTGGGAGAATTTGAAGAAACGCTTGGTTTCCTTCTTGAGGTAAGCACTCGAGTATTCTTCTACAACAACCTAAAAAAGTCTGTAATTCAGTACTTACTGATACGCTTTGACCACCCGAAAATAGAGGTACTAACTGAGCAGTTAGTTTAGCGATTTTACAACAATCGACGGACATTTTGAAAGTGTTCTGGTTTTTCAGGAGGTGTCAACCTATGATTCATTTCGGAAATGGGGGAGTTTAACCAATTTAGGACAAAATCACTAGTACTTGTAATAATTTTTGAGCACTCAATTAATTTTTGGTTTTGACCAGTAAGAGAAAGCGAACATTTTCTCCTTTTTATATTTCTCGGACAAAGAATTTAAATAAAAACTTAAACTTACGTCGTTTGATTTCGGAAGAGTTGTTCCACTCCGTAGTCGTCTGGGTGAGGTCTCTGGTTTTGTGTTTCCTGCTGTTGAGGTTGATATTGTTGTTACAGTTGATTTTGTTGTTATTGCTGTTGTAGTTAATGCCATAGTTGCGGCAGTTTGTTTAGATTGATATTGCTGTTATAGTTGATGCCGTAGTTGCGGCAATTTGTTTAGATTGTAAGAAATCTTGCACTTTCACTGTCACTGTTCTTTGTTCTTTTATTTCCGATCAAGGAATTTCCAGCGCTTAAAATTTTTTTTTTTAAGTAATCTAGGGCTTCCTTGATCCTACCGGTTGCGCCAATTTTGTTATATACTTTTTCGTGTACTTTTATTGTCTTTTACACAAACAAATACTGTGCTTTTTTTATATTGTTTTGTATTTGAACACTAAACGTTCTTAACTTAAATGTATAATGTAAGTCTATATGTACGGTAGGTAACACAAATTGATTAAATTTTATTTCAAACGCACTCGGTTCTAGTAGTGTAAGAATCCTACTGTTAGAACTCGCGAGTGGTTGTTATTTGATGAAGTGCCCAACAGTGACTGCCGCGATCAACATGAACCATCAATTCTTTTCCCATGGATATTTTTAAATTGTAATTTGGTGCTTCTCATACTCTCTGGTTTTGTCTTAAGTGGGAAGGTCCACAAGATAACATGTGCCGTGGAAATATCCACTGAGAACATGTGAAGTGTCAAATTCCACAGAGATATGTATTTGTATCTTATGCAACAGATGTTTTTTATCTTATTTCTGTGCATTTAAGACCGGGGAGTAAAAGGACTCAAATTACAATTTTGTATGTAACAATTGCTTTCCCCAGGCATTTCTTTCCCTTTTGCTAACACTTTTTTCACTTGTGATTTGTCTTTATTATTCACGGATTAAACATTTTTTTAGTTAACTGTCAATTGTTTTCACTTGTACCTTCACTTTTCACTAACTAAGCTCTTTTAGTTAAATGACCTGTCACAGTCGTCAATTGTTAAACCGCCACATTAACTACTAAATTACACAGGCAGCTTCAACAATTCCTCCTTCAGTGTTCCACTTGATTTTCGGCAATAGCGGCGACACTCCTCACCCTCGCGATTTGGCTTCTTACTAGTTGGTCTGGCCGTCCGAATCTGTCTTTCAGAGTCCTCATCACCTGCTCGACGTTACTGCTGTGGACCAGACTCTTAGCTTTGAGGGCCTTCTGAAGCCGCAGCATGTTCTGCCTGTCGTACTCCTCAGTGGTCGATCACGAAGGACTCTCTAAACATCGGCCAAACCTCGGGAGCCCCATCGAACCCAGGGACTTCGTGTAATGTTTTTCTTACCTTGGCGATGTCGTTATCGGTTGCACTTTGTACATCTCGGATTTGTATTGAAGGTCGATTACTTCTTGCTGTTTCCGCCTGCAGATTCTGGATCATCAGTATCATTTTGATGGTTGAGCCGTGAGCCACATGTGGTTCTTCCGTGCCGCGCATTGTGGTGTTCATGATGTCAGGACTGTCGTTACCGTCACTGTTTTCGTCTTTGCCTACTTCGGCTACTCGCCGTAAAACCAATAAACCCGCCCGAACCAATAAACCCAACCAAATTCAAAAATGCACCTGGGGGTCAATTCCCGATCTGTGAAGCTGTGAAGTGATAATTTGTTTATCACAGCCTACTCATCTCTGAAGAATTGTTAAGAGGAATGAAAAGGAAAAATAAGCGCGGTCAAAAGGCATTGGGGACCCAAAAAGGGTATTTAATTTAATTTCTGGGCAATAATGTATTGTCAGAGAAACTGATATGAATAAAACTCTTTGTCTTTTCATTTTCATAATCTCTTAATATATATAATTCTTCTGTAAGCGTGTATGTAATGCAGCTCCTCCTAAACGTCTGGACCGATTTAAATGAAATTTTGTGTGTGTGTTTGAGCGAGTCCCTGAATGGTTTAGATTCACTAACCAATATTTGTCCATGAATAATTGACCGTTAAAACCTTCAAAAACGTTAATTAATAACTGACCTGCTGAGAATAATTCATAGTTATAAAGGTGGCCCTGATATCACTTATTTTAATTTAATTTCAAACAAAAATTAAAATCGATGATGCTGGCAATGCTGCCTTTTAAAATTGCGGGCGAAGAATGAATCTGGCATCACTAAAATTTGCAATTAAAATTGCATTAACGAGATGCTAATTACAAGGGATGCCAAACAAAGGATCGCCAAACAAAGGATAGCCAAACAAAGGATCGCAGGCAGGGACAATAAAGAGGGACATCGCCAGCACATTCGCCATCAACAGACCGGAGCATCGAGACAGTTATCACGATCGGATAGCAGCCGACGAAATTAAAAGTGCAAGCGAAGCACACGCGCATCCGCTTGCGCACCTCGACACCTGATCCGGGGGAATGGGTGTAATGTGGATCTGCATGGGAATTGCAGATCAGCATTTTACTTTAAGTTAGGAATAATTTCTGTATTAATTTCTGTATTTTGGATTCATTCTCGTGACGACTCGCGTAGCGACTGGAAATAAAGATAATTGTAACGTAATAGAAAAAGGTGTTTGATTTGCAAGGACCAGTGTCGGTCTGGAGTTTAATTTTTTTTCTCCTTACGAATATAAATTCGTTTACTGGCGCCCGAGCAGGGACCTGATCAATAAAGACTTGATCAAGAAGGACCTCTCACGTCCTCGTTTACAGTGTAACAGTGACGAACTAAAATAATAAAACGGTTATGAGTGCGTAATTTTAAAGAAATCCAACTCCAAATGAACTAAAATAATAAAACGGTTTTGAGTGCGAAATTTTAAAGAAATCCAACTCCAAATAAACCGGACCCAGTGTGCAATGTTGCAGTGAACAATTTAAGTGAATATCGATCTAATCAACCCTGTGTGAAAAATTAAGGTTAAAAATTGTAAGATTCGGCTTGAAGAAAGTGTTGAGAAAAGAAAACACAGAGCATTAAAGACAGTGAACAAAATTTCATCGGAATAATCAAAGGAACAGTGAAGGAAGATTTCCTGGTTAACTATCCGTTCGATATACGGATATCATCGAGACAACAATTGAGTGCGGCCGCAAGGAGACAGACGATGGAAAGCTACCCGATCACGACTAGCTTATTGTAAGATTAGATTTAAGATTATTCGAGAAAGACAAAAAATTATTTAATTGAACGAATGAATTGAATGAAGTTACATTACTAGTATTAGTGCGTGCGTAGAAAAATAAACCGCGACAACCGAATAAAGGGGAGCATTCCTTAATTAGCTTATTAAACTATGTCCTGGAGCAGTCTCTCTTGAAAAAAGGGGCCGGTTCACTTACTATTATTAATTTAATTTCCGGTGGTGTTGATACTCGTACCTTAGTAGGTTGTTTGCAACTTCAACGCTTACGACTAAAACGGATTGATACGAGCCTTCCGATCCGGGGTGACTACCCCGAAAGTTAAATGAGAGCTCTCAGCGGGCATCTAGGGAAAAATTAATGGTTGTCGCGAGATTGATAATTATAAACAAAATGAAAAACTGAATATAAAAAATTTATCAGAAATAAAGTGCATAAGTGCATACAATATATACCAAAGGAAAGAATTACCGAATAAAAAAATTAATAAGAAATTTATATACAACATATGTTAAAGCGGCCTTGAACAACTTCCTTTCTGTAGTTTAAGGTTTTTTATCATTATTAACTTTTGATTCTCTTGACAAAATCTGCACATACCTACTATAAATTCCCCTCGCGTCAAATAAAAAAATTAAAATGGAGGATCTCAAGAGTTCTGTTACTCAGTTAACGGGAGCGATGAATAACGTTCTCGAACAACTGAGGGCAATGGAAGGTCGTATTGCCCAGGTTGAAAAATACAACCCCACACCTGCGATTCAATCCCTTTTAGGCCAATTGAGTGCTGTTGAGGACAGAATTAATTTGGCAGGGATATCCGTAGGACCGGTGAACAGCCCAGAACCGGAACCGCTCCGAGGTCCGAGTAGTGAAGCTGAATTAAAGGACATATCAAAGCTTCCGGACTCGGTGAAGGAACTTCAGGTCTTTGACGGAAACCCTGTGCATTATGTTTCTTGGATCCACAGTGTGGAAACTGTGCTGAAGGATTACGAAATTGTTCGTGGTAAGCCAATCTATAGGGCGATCCTTCAGCACATTCGTCAAAAAATTAGGGGCAAGGCCGACTCCGCGCTTGTGTCATATAATATATTCGACAACGAATGGGTGGAAATTAAAAGAGTCCTCTCCCTGCATTACGCGGACAAAAGGGACATCAGGACCCTCGAGCATCAGCTTAATAGCCTTACACAAGGCAATACAAGGGTCGATGATTTCTACGCTACCGTGAATCATCAATTCTCCCTGATTCTGAATAAAATCAGGGCGGAGTCCTATTCCACTGAGACAGTGGACGCTCTAGTGGAAGCTTATAGAAACCGGGCCTTGGACGTCTTCATACGGGGGTTAAGTGGAGACCTTTCAAAGCTTTTAATAATCCAAAAACCCAAAACACTGCCGGAAGCATATTCGGCTTGCCTCGAGATGCAGAATCTCAACTTTAGGAACAGTTCGGTGCATGTACAGGCACCAAACCTGATATCGTCCCCTATTTACTATAGTTTTAAGAATGACAGGGAACACTCCCTTCCGTATGGAATCCGAGGAAAACTCCTTAATAATAGGGGTAGCTTCAGCCAACAAAGGCCGTATCCTTCGTGGAACCAACAATACCCACCACCGAGGCCGACGGGTCCAAAGCCACCTATAAAAATGGAGGTGGATCGTTCCGCCCAGTCGAGGAGGGTAAATTACATGATTCGGCCAAACAATCCGTTCAAGAGAGAAACGGAGTCAGGTAATTACCCTCGGAAACAACAGCGACTTTATCATATGACAACGGACGTTCTCCGAGATTCCGACGAGTCAGAGAATCCAGCCGAACCAGTCGCAAGCCTTAGCGAGGAAAATTTTATGATAGGCGCCTCGTTTCCAGCGTACCATACATAGAGTACGTTACACGGGACGGGAAAATCCTCAATTTTCTCGTGGACACTGGTGCTAATAAAAATTTCATTAAGCCTAATTTAGCACCAGACTCCAACCCCGTTCTAAATAAATTTCATGTAAATAGTCCTGGTGGGAAAATCCTAATAGAGAAAAAGATAAGTGGCAAGTTTTCCTCCTTCCTTGGATGCGATTTAGTGCTGACATTCTTTATTCTCCCGAACTTAGAGTCCTACGATGGAATAATCGGTAACGATACTCTTAAGCAGCTCAAGGCAATCATTGATAGAGACAAAAATGAATTAATTATAGAATCAAATAAAAAAATTCCCTTAAAAAACAAACCTTCCGACGTGGTTAACAATTTGTTGAATATAAACGAAAATGTGTCCGAACTCTCCAAGTCGAGGCTAGAATCCCTTTGCGACAAGTTCAAGGACCTATTCGGACCAGTTAGTACCGAAAGAGCAAAGACCAACGTAAGGGCGGAAATTCGTACAAATACAGACCAACCGATATACACTAAAAGCTACCCCTACCCGGCTAGCATGAGGGAAGAAGTAGAGAGGCAGGTTAACGAGCTTTTGGCCGAAAACATTATACGACCATCAAATAGCCCATATAACTCTCCTATATGGATAGTGCCAAAAAAGCCAAAACCTAATGGGGAAAAGCAGTACCGAATGGTCATCGACTTCAAACGTTTGAACTCGGTTACTATCCCGTTTACATACCCCATTCCTGATATCAACAACACACTTGCGAGTCTCGGAGATGCTAAGTTCTTCACGACACTCGATCTTACATCAGGTTTCCACCAGATTCCTATGGAAGAGGAGGATATACCAAAAACAGCCTTCTCAACAATGAATGGCAAGTATGAATTTCTTAGGCTACCATTCGGTCTCAAAAATGCCCCTTCCATATTTCAGCAAATGATAGATGATGTCCTAAAAAAACTAATCGGAAAAATTTGCTATGTCTACATTGACGACATTATCATTTTCAGCAAAACCGAAAGCGATCACTTAAAGAACATCGAAACGGTGTTCTCAACGCTTCAGGAGGCCGGATTAAAGGTCAATTTAGAAAAGACTCATTTCCTGGCCACCAGCGTCGAATTCCTAGGGTATCTTGTCACCTCCGAGGGCATTCTCCCCGATCCAAAAAAGGTTAAAGCTATCGAGGCAATTCTCCCCCCCAACACGCTTAAGGAATTAAAGAGTTTCCTGGGATTGACATCCTACTATAGGAGATTCATTAAAGACTATGCCAAGATAGCAAAGCCATTAACCAACATGACTCGTGGGGAATTGTCACAAGTTCGCGCTAATCAATCAAAGAAGGTTCCGATTGTTCTTGACGAAGCGGCACTAAAGGCATTCGGAGACTTAAAGGAATTGCTCACTTCCGCGGAAGTACTCGCCTTTCCAGACTTAGATAAACCCTTTAACTTAACTACGGACGCCTCCGATTACGCCATAGGCGCCGTGCTGTCCCAAGGGGAGCCTGGCAGGGATAAACCGGTTGCATACATCTCCCGTTCCTTAAATCGAACGGAAGAAGGTTACGCGACAAATGAAAAGGAATTACGTGCGATAGGAATTATGGGGCGAAGAAAATACGAATATACACCGACCACCAGCCTTTGACGTATACGCTTAGTAATAGAAATTACAATGCGAAACTCAAACGCTGGAAGGCAAGAATTGAGGAGTATAACTACGAACTGATTTATACACCTGGTAAATCAAACTTCGTGGCTGATGCACTCTCAAGGCTCAGAACAGAGGTAAATCACTTGTCCAGTTCCCCCGATTCTCAGACAGAAACAGCGAGTTCATGCACTGAAACGGCAGACGAAGGACGTAGCGAAACGACAGACACAGAAACGACACATGAAGGACGAGGTGAATCGACGGACAATACACAGACTGCCACTGCCGAAGAAGGGCTGTGCGAACTGTCTTCTGAAAATGAGGATTCCTGCACCATGCACAGTGCTGACCAAGACAATACGGACTTAATACCGCACGTAGAAGCTCCGTTAAATATCTTCAGGAACCAGCTAATTTTCAAGACTGGCTTTCATCGCCATTACATCTCCACCACAAAATTGGACCAGCCCAAACTTAAAGAAGCGCTGAGGGAAAATTTAAATCCAAATGTTATCAATGGAATAAAGATTCCAGAGGAATATCTTGGAATGCTCCAAGATATATACCTGAAAAATTTCGAGAAGTACAGGATTAGAGTGACACAGAGGGTAGTTGAGGATGTTGCTAATGAGGAACGTAAATTCTTGATCATTGAAAGGGAGCACAGAAGGGCTCATCGGGCATCCGGGGAAAACAAGGAACAAATTCTTGAAAAATTCTATTTCCCGCGAATGATGGCTAGCATTAGGAAATATGTTACCTCGTGTGATATTTGCAATGCCAACAAATATGATAGGCACCCATTCAACCCTGAGCTGCAGGCGACACCTGTTCCTCGATATCCATGCGAAATTATCCATATGGACATAATGGAGATTCAGAACGAGAAGTTCCTAACTGTTGTCGATAAGTTTTCGAAATTCTCAAAATTCTTCAACATAAAAGACAAATCGTCCATTAACATTAGATCCAAATTGATTAAAATCTTGCACTATTTCACAGTTCCCTTGATCCTAGTCACAGACAATGAGAAGGGCTTCCTTAGCCCAATTGTCCTAAACCTGATAATGAACTTAGGGATAAAGCTTTACTTAACCCCATCCCACCGGAGTGAAGTTAACGGTCAAATAGAGAGGGTTCATTCCACCGTCTTGGAGATCTATCGGTGTCTTGCGGCAGAGAACCCAGACTTCAAGGTCAAAGAACTCGTCCATATAGCGGTTGATCGTTATAATGCCACGGTACATTCAGTTACCGGTAGGAAACCTACCGATGTTTTTTTCAATAGGTCCCAGAGGGTTAATTACCAGAATCTTTTGAACATTCGTTCAAAGATCAATAAGGACCTCAGGGGAATAATTAGGAAAAATATGGAAGCTAGGAACATAAGAAGTAATTTAAAAAGGGTGGTGCCAAGAAGGTATTGTCAAGGTGATGTAGTATACGTTGCGGTAAAGGGTATAAAGGGTAAGAACCAGCCCTTATGCAGAAAAGAAATTATCGCCAAGGACAACTATATCGCCAAGAGTAACTATAACAACGGTAACTGGGGAAAAAGTCCACAAAGCACACATAAAAAATAAAACTTTCTAAATTAATAAAAAAAAAAAAAAAAAAAGAGAGAGTGTGTGTGTATTTGCACATTTGCTAATAAAAAATAGAAAAGAACAAAGAAACCTCACGCACAGTATACGCACAAAATAAAACATGAATAAATATGCATAAAAAAAACTATCCATTGAATTTAAGATAAATTGTGTTAACTTCCTTTTTTAATGAATTGTTAAAAAATTGTTAATAAATTATAATTACATTACAGATTAGTAGTTCTTTTCACTCCCATGCAGACCCTACATATTTTCGCCTATGAATCTCCGATCGTAACGGTTAAAGAGGGAAACGCTTGGGTGACAAACGGGGTTTTTAAACTAATACACGTAATTAACTTGACGAAATATGATGCGCTTATCCAAGACACTGAACGGATGATGGTTAGATATAGTGAGGACGAAGAGATGCAACCTGTATTGAGCTATCATTTAAACCAAATCAAGGATCGTCTTGGTGAATTAAGAGACGGAAGGGCGAGAAGGGCTAGGTCAATAAATTGGCTAGGAACAGCCTGGAAATGGATAGGCGGTTCTCCTGACGCAAATGACTGGGACAGCCTCTTGGAAAAACAGACAGACATTGTAGAAAATAATAGTCGGCAATACATTATTAACGAGAAACTATTTGACACGACTCTAGAAGTTACAAGTAGAATCAACGAAGTAATCGAACGATATAATAACGCTATACAAAATGGGGAGACGGACAAACTTAGGTACGACTTACTGAACAAGATACTCATTTTAAAGGAGGGAATAAACGAAATAGTAAGGGCCTGCCAAATGGCTAAGAATGACATAGTTAACAGCAACCTTTTGGACTTAGAGGAAATCAAAACCGTCATAAATGAACTTGAAGTTTTACCTTATCAGAACGTTATAGAAGCTGTTGAATACAGCCGACCTTCTGTCTACTGCAATGGAACATTGCTGCTTTATATCCTGTCCATACCTAAAATTGACCCAAGGGTATATCACCTAGTAACGGCTCGTGCAGCGATAAAAAACGATAGGCAAATTGACTTAGACTTCTCCAGACTTCTTATTAGTCATGACAAGACGTAAGGACTAAGGGGAGACTGTCTCAATATGGGTAACACATCTGTGTGTAAGGAAGACATTCTCCGGGAACTACCAGAAGACTCTTGTTTACCCAGAATCCTGAAGGGTGGTAACGCACTTTGCGACTATAAAACGACTAGCGAAGAGATAATCGAACTGGTCGGGGAAAACACGATTTTCCTAACGAACTTCAACGGGACAATTTTAAATAAGAATTCCTCTATTCCCTTAGTAGGTACCTTCCTAGTCCAGCTGGACAACGACACGATCCGCATAAAGGAAAAGACATACTGCAGCAAAATGATTTTCAGTCCGCAGGCGCTTCCCCCGGTCCTGGCCAATGTAACGAGCAGCAAAACTAGACCTAACCTAGAATACGTGCATGACCTTAGCACGAGGAACATTGAACTTATTAATACCTTAAGGAGAAATCTTAACTCTTCTATTCTTACAGAGATTTTCATCGTTTTAACAGTCATTACCACTATCTGTCTGTTCTGGAGGAAGATTTATGGAAGGGTCAACATCCCAGAGCTCCGCCTATCTTGTCGTCGAAAACCAATTCCGCGTCCTTCACCACGACCTCCCCAAGAAGTCAGTAAAACCAACGGAAGCGAAGGTTCATTCCCCTGTCCATCGAGTGATCTGCGGGACGCAGATATTTGAAGGGGCGGCAGTTATCACGATCGGATAGCAGCCGACGAAATTAAAAGTGCAAGCGAAGCACACGCGCATCCTCTTGCGCACCTCGACACCTGATCCGGGGGAATGGGTGTAATGTGGATCTGCATGGGAATTGCAGATCAGCATTTTACTTTAAGTTAGGAATAATTTCTGTATTAATTTCTGTATTTTGGATTCATTCTCGTGACGACTCGCGTAGCGACTGGAAATAAAGATAATTGTAACGTAATAGAAAAAGGTGTTTGATTTGCAAGGACCAGTGTCGGTCTGGAGTTTAATTTTTTTACTCCTTACGAATATAAATTCGTTTACTAGACGTTTGAGTTTAAATACATAAATAATTTGAAATATAAATATATAAAGTTTGAAGTGAAAAACTAAAAAAGTAAGAACGCGAAATTTATTAAATTTAACAGATTGTAATCCAAAATTATTTCCAGGAATTTTATAGTTCTTCTTATTATTCTTATTCTTGTTCTTGTTCTACTACTTTGAATAAACTATAAAATCTGAACAAGCAGAGTTCCACTTCACGTTGCGTTGACCGCAATATTCTATAAAATTCTTTTTTACCGAGAAAAAAGATAAAGTCATCCAGAAGCATCAATATGCAGCGAAGCGGGGACAAATCTGGTAAGCGCAGAAGCAGGCGCCTGGAGCAACAAAACCGCATCATCAATTCAGAAAATTGCAGCTGTAGCATCTGTAACCATAAGGATAATAACGAAATGGTCCAGTGTGATAGCTGCAAGCTATGGTACCACTTTGTCTGCGTCAACGTTACTCCGGATATCCAGTATCAGGATTGGAAGTGTAAGAAATGTAGCACTCCAAACGATGACGACGCAGACCGAACGCTTCAGGCCGCAAATAGGTCAGACCAGTGCAAAAAATCCAAATCGTCGATACGCTGAAAACGATGTGCGCTCGAGCTTCAAATCTTGGAAGAAGCCAGGGTCTTGCAAGCAAAGCGAGATGAAGAATACCTCAAGAAAAAGCTGAAGATTTACATGGAAGATAGCCAAAGCGAAGTGGAATCTATCGACGAGGTTGTAACACAACAAGTGAGTAAGTGGGTTAAGGGTCAAAGCGAGCAGGCATATGCAGCTGAACAGCAAGAGTTGTATGCAGCTGCAATTGCATTCAACGCAACTCAGCGTAACTGCGCCATGCGTGACATGGCTCAGAGCTCACAAACACGTCACCAGAGATTTCCACTACCACCAGAGACAACTCGACTACATGGTGGAGCATTGGATATCGTCCATCCCCACCAGCCAGAGGAAGTTCAACAATCTATGACAGTCCCACAATTAGCTGGGATGTCCGTTCTGTGTACAAGTTATCAACAAGATAACAAAAATATTCACGGAGGGCTCCAAAATAGTCAGCTAATGCAACTAGAGGTTGCACCAACAAAACATCAACTTGCGGCGAGACATTCAGTGTCTAAGGAGCTTCCTTACTTCTACGGAAACCCGGAGGAGTGGCCGCTATTTATTAGCAGTTTCCAAGGAAGTACGGAAATGTGTGGTTTCTCAGCCCACGAGAATTTGCTACGTTTGCAAAAGTGTTTGAAAGGCCGAGCTTTGGATGCAGTTCGAAGCAGACTATTGTTGCCAACCAACGTTCCGAAAATCGTGGCCACATTGCGCACGCTGTTCGGCCGCCCGGAATTGATCATGCAGATACTTTTGCAAAAGGTTCGTGTTGAGCCAATGCCTCTTGCGGATGAGCTTGAAACAGTCATTACGTTTTCATTGGCAGTGCAAAATTTGACGAGCACAATGGAAGCCTCCGGACTCCACGATCATTTCAACAATCCGATGTTAACTCAAGAGCTCATCGACAAGTTACCTGCTCAGCTGAAGCTGAATTGGGCCATCCATAGGCAAGGCTTGCTCTTTGTCAATTTGTCTACCTTCAGCGGGTGGCTTTCGAAGTTGGCAGAGACTATCGGCAGCGTCACACTTACCACGCCCTTCGTTTCTGAAAGTACAAATGAGAAACGGAAGAAGGATAAAGGCCACGTTCTTGCACATACGGATGAAGACTACAGGAGGCTGCCAATATCCAGTTGACAATGCCCAATCTGGAAGAGGGGTTGTAGTGGCGTAACAAATCGTAGCCAAGATCAAAGACCGATCGACAAGAACGAATACTTAAAAGCTGAAAGCTATTTGTATCGACTTGCTCAGGAAGACTGCTATCCCGACGAAATTGGAGGTTTGAAGCATAACCACAGTCTGCCAATTGAAAACAGACGACATATTGAAAAATCCAGCCCTATATACAAATCTTCACCGTATATTGACGAACAAGGCGTTTTAAGAAGTCAAGGGCGTATTGATGCAGCTACTGATGTTGCTTGTGCAGTAAAACGTCCAATTTTACTCCCAAAGGATCACCGTGTCACCCGTTTGATAACACACCTGTATCATCAGCGTTTTCACCATCAGAACAACGAAACAGTGATAAATGAGCTTCGTCAGAAATTTTCAATCCCACGGCTACGTATCGTCCTGAAAAGTATCAAGAAAGAGTACCAACAGTGTAAGAACTAACGAGCCACACCGAGACCAGCAGAAATGGCTCCGCTTCCACAAGCCAGGCTTGCATCTTTCACTCGCCCTTTCTCATTCATAGGGCTCGACTACTTCGGGCCAATAACTGTGGCCATGGGACGAAGAACTGACCACGACCAGAGCAATTCACATCGAAGTGGCGAACTCTCTGACTTCTGACTCGTGCATTCTAGCTCTCAAATTTCCACGGCGCCGAATGTGAATTGCGAGAGACTATACATTCGCCATCAACAGACCGGAGCATCGAGACGTTTGAGTTTAAATAAATAAATAATTTGAAATATAAATATATAAAGTTTGAAGTGAAAAACTAAAAAAGTGAAACACGTTGCTGGCTGTATTCTGTTGAATGGAAAAAACGAGGATTGCCACACGCACATATTTTGATTTGGTTGGACGATAAAATACGGCCAGAAGAAATTGATAAAGTAATTTCAGCAGAAATTCCGGATATGAATATCGATCAAGAGTTGTTTGACATTGTTACCGGTAACATGATCCATGGTCCATGCGGTGCGTTAAATATGGCGGCGCGGTGCATAGACAATAGAAAATGCACGAAGCGTTTTTCAAAAGAGTTTACAAACGATACTATCACTAATATCGATGGTTATCCATTGTACCGTCGTAGAAACACAGACAATGGTGGCCAATCATATCAATTGCGCATGTCAAACAATGGATCGGTTGACATTGACAATCGCTGGGTGGTTCCGTATTCGCCATTACTGTGCAAAACCTACAAAGCACACATAAACGATGAGTTCTGAAATCGGTGAAGTCCATAAAACACATTTGCAAATACGTTCATAAGGGCAGCGATATGGCTGTATTTACTGTTCAAAATTTAAATGATAACGACGAAATAACACGTTATCAAATGGGCCGATACATTAGCGGCAATGAAGCAGTTTGGATCATTTTGAGTTTTCCAATACACGAAAGACACTGCTGTTATACACTTGGCCGTACACCTTGAAAATGGACAGCGTGTTTATTTCACAGAAGAGACTGCTCTACAACGAGCAAAGATATTAATGTATACTGATGTGCCACGATTTTTTACGTTGAATAAACAGTCAAAAAAGTGGGACCCACGAAAGCGAGGCATTTCAGTCCAAGAATACGACGGCATATTTATGGGAAATAGCTGGGGGGTGGATAGGGGGAGCCGCAGCACCGCACAGCGAAAGAACTTTATCACTGTGCTTCTGCGGTGAATGAGGTGAAAGCAGTGATGAAGGAAAACAATTCCACTGTAAAAGCCTATCGCGAACCAACCCTTACTGTAGTTGCTGATAGTTGCTCATTCACTCAGACCGCGCGGGAGCCAGCTCCCGGAAGCGTACATGGCTGAATAGCAACAAATCAGGAACTACACCCCCTAATCCAGGGTGTTACGCGAGACCGTGCCCATTGGATGGTTTGCAGCCAGGGGTTAACCGACTGTATTTGAACGGAGCCTCTCCGAAACCGAGCCAAATCGGAGAGTAACTATGGCTTTACCACATCAAGCGGGGCTCTGATGTGGTGGACTTTTATTTCCCTAGCTACTCGTGAGACCACACATGAAAAACAAAGCAAACAATTTTAAAATTATGCGGGATGTTACCGCGCCAGGCTGATCGATTGGAGAGAGATCGCCAGGAAATAGAAAATGACGGCAGACCAGGTACTAGCCGTAGGAGAACACCTCCTAGATCAACACAAGGCCGAGACAGGGATTGGGCGAATAGGGAGAGCCAGAGGAAATTTCTGGCCAAACCTGTGTCCAAATCCACCGAGAAAAGGGAGAATACCTCCCAACCGGCCAAAGAAGAATCAAAGAAGGATGACAGGGGAAGGGTAAGAAGGCCTCGGAAACCTCCAATCCTACCGGCTCTAGGGAAACCAGGCGCACTCGATGACCCGCTGAGGAAAGGTCTCAGCGGTGCGGGTGCTAAATGGTACCTAAGATTCCTGGCTCAAGGGCTTAAGCCTGAAGAAGCCAGGAGAAAGGCGGAAGATAGGAGGGCACCAAAAAGGGAGCTGATCCCAACCCCAAACAAAGAGGGGAACAAGAGGGGGAGGGACGCCAAAACCCCTCCAGAGAAAGAGGATGTGAAGCCGGCAAAAATCGGTCCCACAGGTTCAGCGGGACCCAGCACCACCCCACCCGTCAAGAGAAGGAAGACGGGCATCAGCACCGACCACAGCTACGCGGGAGCACTAAAGAACACGCGAGTGGCAGTCCTCCCGAAGCAATACCCGCAGACAACCTTAAGTGCAGAAGAGCTGACCAACCTAGAGGATGCCATAGTAGAGGAAGTAGCCCTCGGTTGGAAGACTAAACTCCAATTCGAGGGCATATGCTTTCGACCAGGCTTGCTACTGGTGGATTGTGAGAATGAGCAAACGGCAAAATAGCTCCTCTTGACTGCCGGAAAATTGAGCGCGTGGAAGGGGGTGGAACTCACGGCGTGTGTGGGAAGTGAAATTCCTAAAGTCCACACGATATCCGTCTTCCTTCCCAGAAGCGCAGGGCAGGATAGGAAAAAGCTTCTGGCCCTTATCGAAGCCTAGAATGAGGGTCTCAATACTCAGCTCTGGAAGATAATGAGCAGTCGAGAAGAAGGGAAAGGGCAGATGCTCTCGATCCTCATCGACGACAGAGCGGCGAAGAACATCGCCAAAGAGGGGCATTTAATCAGGTACCGGTTCGGGAAAATCCCGGTATTAGGGCTGAAAAAGCAAGGACCCGGCAATGCCCGGGGAGAGGGGCCCTCTACATCTTCAGCGGCTCCCCAACCCGACCCTGTACCCATGATAGTAGAGAAGGTGGTGGCTAACGATACCGCACCCCAAGAGGAAGACGAGGAGATCCATATCGAGGAAGAGCTTGAGGACATGGACCTCGCCACCCTCGATATAAAGGATCTCCAAGTGGATCCTCTGACAGAGGAGGAGGAGCTAGAGGGGGCACAGACCCCTCAGCAAAACCAGCAGTCCCACCATGGATGCTAGAACTGGCATCCACGTCGCACAGGCCAATATTCACCACGCTAAGGCGGCATCAGCCGTCATAGCGAGGTTGTTTATTAAAGAACACCTAGGGCTTGTGCTGATTCAAGAACCCTGGATCTACAGGGGCCAAATTAGAGGATTGGACAAATTAGAGGACAGTAGGAATGCGAAGGTGATTTGGGACGACAGGCAGGCCTCTCCCAGAACTTGCATCCTAATAAGAAAAGATATTAACTTTATTTGTCTTTCAGAGTACAGGGTGGGCCATCTAGTGGTTTTTTTTTTAAATCATAGGTTATTTTGACACTGACAGCTGTTTCCCGCTCGAAATCTTGACAGAAATTCAGTATCATACCTCCGCGGAACGAAATGAGTCGCTTTACGCTCGAACAACGTTGGGAAATACTGAAAACTTATTTCCAAAGTGAGTGCTGTGTAGCCCAAACAGTGCGTTTTTTGAAAATAAATTTTGGCCGAAATGAAGCACCCACCGCGACTGCTGTACCCAAGTTTGTGCAAAAAGTTCGTGAGACTGGTATGCTAGTGGACAACACTCCTGGTCCCCGTCGTCGTACGCTGTGCACAGTTGAGAATGTGGCTGCTGTGGCCGAGAGTGTGAGACTCAATTCACGAACATCAACTCGCCATCGATATCAACAGCTTAACATTCCACGCACTAGCCTGAGGAGAATTCTGCACAAAGATCTCGGATTATTCGCTTACAAGGTCCAATTGACTCAGCAATTGAAGGCGCGCGACCATCCGCTTCATTATCGCTTTGCAGTTTGGGCCTTGGGCAGCTCAATTTTCAAATGGTGTTATCAGCCGTCTTGGCGATGTCAATTGGCCGCCTCGGAGCTGGGATTTGACCCCTTTGGACTTTTTTTTGTGGGGAACCATGAAGGACCGATCATCTTCTTCGGTTACTTACCTTGTCGCGGTGGAGATGCTCAGTAAGACCCAACGACTCTAGAGGGCGATTGCAGCAGGGCCACCCAAGCTGTAAGGTCTCTAGGAGAGGGTATGAAGCTAAAAAGTAGCCAAAAACCTGATTCCAGTGGTGGTGCGAGCGCATAGCAAACCGTGCCGAAGGATGCAAGGCTGAGGGTTAAATCAGTCATTAACGAGCTCCTTCAAGTGCCTTGGCAAGGTTTGAAGTATTAGTGCCTTATCCCAGCAAAACCGGCTCTGCTGAGGATGGACCTTTTTCCTACCGGCTTACTCGTGGGAACAAATAGCGAACTAAAAGAAAATGGACGGATCAAACGATAACGACAAGGCAAACGATTTCGAGGTTATTCCTCAGACTAAGGAACTGACGACGGATCTAGGAACGGACAAGGTTAAGACTAAGACAGTGGAGAAGTGGTTACTTGGGCTCAATATTGATGCCTATCGCACCGTCAACTCCGCTGTCACAACTGACACTGACTCTGACGCATCTGTTTCGGATGCGTCAACCGTTGTGCCAAAAGTCAGTGCGCGCCCTGCCAGAGCGGGTCGCGGGAGGGCACAGAGCAAGAAGCACACTCCCAGTGCTATCTTGTACAAGAAGCGGAGTACTGCTAGGTTCATCCTAGATCGCCTTCTTTTAAAAGGAGAGGCGAACTGGGATGATAAAGAGAAAGAGTCGGCCAAATGGGCTAGAGACCTGCTCGAACAGGGGCCCAGTCAACCTGCTACGGGAGGACACCCCAGTTCCGGCGAGAAAGGTCAAGCTGTTAGGGGGAGGCCAATAGTCAAAGGGCGGTTGCCATCCGATAAAGCAGGGCCCCCTGGCGACAAAAGGCAGCCCGATAAGGGAGGGCCAACTACGAGTGGTAGGCAAAGGAGTCAGCTCGATACGGGAAGGCCCTTAGCTTCTCACTCGGAAGGCAGGAGGGATCCAGCCAATAAGAGGCCCAGGTCTCAGGAGGACCCCTTGAAAGCCCCAAAGAAGGCCAAGACGGTGGCATCTGCGTCTAGGCCTTATAGCGCGGTGGCAAAGGGGCACCTGACCTTTGGTATCATTGACCAGGGCGATGAGGAGGGTAGGATAAGCAATGAGAGGTGGAGGAGCCTTAAAGCTAAGGTTTCCTCGGACATCCTCACGCACTGCCTCGCTAACCCTTCGTTAGCTCCGCCGACCTTCACGGACGGCGGATGGCACCAGACCGGGGCCAAACTGATCACGTGCAGTGATCAGAATTCGGCCGACTATATACAGTCGGCCATAGCCAAAATTGGTGCGCTTTGGCCTGGGGCCAAGCTTAAAGCCGTGCCGGAGGCCGAAATTCCTGCCTGACCCAGAGCTACGACTTGGGTCCCCCCAGGCCCTACGGACCCGGAGGACATTCTGCGGCTCATCAGGATACAGAATCCTGACCTTCCTACGCACAATTGGAGGGTCATCAAGGCCGGGAAGCCCAATGCCGCTGGGAGATTAGTATCACTACTACTCAACCCGGAGTCTATTGAGCTTCTCAGCAAGAAGGATTTCTGTGTCTTCTATGGGCTGGAGACACTTCAACTCCAGGTTTACAGGAGAGACGAGCCCTTGGTTTCTGGCATAGCTGGAAAGCCGATAGTGGCTAAGGCCAGGCTTCTCACGAAGCAGGAGGGTGGCGATCAGTCTTCCGATTCGGAGGACTGTGACACCACAGTCATAGAGGCGTCTGTACCGGTTAGCTCCAATGCTCCGACTGGTACAGATTAATCAACACCACTCCAAGGCAGCTTCTGCCAATTTGCTTCTCCGCTTGGAAGGAGGCGGGGAGGATATCGCTCTCATCCAAGAGCCGTGGGTTACCAAGGGTAACTGCATAGCGGGATTGAGAGCACGGAACTACACGCTGTACTATGCGAAAGGACCAGGTAAACCCAGGACCTGTATTTTAGCTAGGAACAGCCTTGGAATGTTTCTTTTGTCCAATTTCAGCGATCCGGACTTTGCATGTGCGAGGTTAGAGTGCGGAAAGGAGGAGGCAATTTGGATCGCGTATATGCCTTATGAAGAAATGAGGCCCCGACCAGCGGAAAATATACGCAAGGCGATCAGCAGCGCCGAGAGGGAGAGACAGCTTCTCGTCATAGGCGGCGACGTCAATGCGCACCACATCGCTTGGGGAAGTAGCGATACGAGCGAGGTGAGTCTCTTTTTGATTACTTATTGGATACTAACCTCATCATATGCAACAGGGGATCAGATCCCACCTTTGTTACTAACAACAGGCAAGAGGTTCTCGATCTGACCCTAGCCACTAACTCTTCTAAGCTAAACATCAAGAACTGGATGGTATCTAGAGAGGCGTCTTTCTCAGACCACTGCTATATACAATTCGGTATTGATCTTAGGCCCCCCCCTCAATCTGTTTTTAGAAATGTTAGGAAAACGGACTGGGATAAATATAGGAGAATTCTGGAGGGCGACCTCAATCATCATACCTTGTCTCAACCCAATTCGCCGCCTGACATCGACCGGGTGGTGGATATGCTAACAGAGACCATGAACAAGGCCCTACGCGCGGCTTGCCCAGTAAGTAGACACAAGAAGGGGGGCAAGCCTCCCTGGTGGAATACTTCACTCAATGAGCTTCGTCGCGAGGCCAGAAAGCTTTTCAACAAGGCTAAACGCTCTAGGCATCCAGATGACTGGAATCTCTATAAGAACGGTCTAAGGATATACAAGTCGGAGCTAGGGAAAGCTCAAAGAAGCGCTTGGCATCTCTTCTGTGAAAGCATAGAAAAGACGAGCGATACTTCCCGGATTAGGAAAATGCTTTCCAAGTCCCCAACTATTCCTAGTTTCATCAAAAAAGCGGACGGTAACTGGACAATGTCCAGCGAGGAAACGCTAAAACTGCTTCTGGACACACATTTCCCCGGAAGTGTAACAGTAGCGGATTGCCCAGTGGAAAGCCACAATATAACCCAACTGCCGGTGCCAAATGAAGTTGTCACTACGCAAAGGATAAGTTGGGCAGTGCGCAGCTTCCACCCCTTTAAATCACCGGGGGCGGACGGGATAGTTCCAATGGAACTGCAGGAAGGTTTGGCTGTGCTGAACCCCTGGCTATCTCTAATATTTAAGAGCTGCTTGACCTTTGGTTACACCCCTAGATCCTGGAAGAGGGCTAAAGTAGTCTTCATACCGAAAGCCGGTAAGACATCGCATACTTCCCCCAAAGACTTCCGTCCGATCAGTTTATCATCCTTTCTTCTGAAAACACTAGAAAGGCTGATTGATACAAGCATAAGATCCAACCTGGATAACAGCCTCATATCGAATTCCCAACACGCATACTGCAAGGGTAAATCGGTGGAGACTGCACTACATGCACTGGTGAAGACCATTGAGAGCTCTTTGCACAGCAAGGAGTACACAATGGTATCCTTCCTCGATATTGAGGGAGCCTTCAACAACGTCAGAACAGAGGCAATTTCCACTGCACTCCGTAACCTGAAGGTTAACAACTGCCTCTGCTTCTGGATCGAGCATATGCTTAAAAGCAGGCTGATTCAGGCCGAGCTGGGTAGTTGTTCGATGAGCAGGACGGTCTGCAGAGGTACACCGCAAGGCGGAGTACTATCACCACTGCTCTGGCTAACGGTAGTCAACGAACTGTTAATGATTTTGGACAGGGAGGGATTTACTACAACGGCATATGCTGATGATATTGCAATCGCAATCACTGGCAAATTCCTCCATACAATAAGAGACCTTATGGAATCTGCCCTGAATATACTGGCAGGATGGACGAAGAAGGTCGGCCTCGGGGTTAATCCCTCGAAAACCGAACTTGTCCTTTTCACAAGACGCTATAAGATTCCGTATGTCACCCCTCCCAAACTAGAAGGCACGGAAATCCAATTTGTAGACCATGCCAGATACCTGGGGGTCATACTCGATAGGAAACTCAGCTGGAAGCTGAATATTCAGGACCGTGCTAGGAAAGCTTCAATTGCCTTATACTCCTGCCGGAAGGCTCTGGGCCCGAAATGGGGCCTGAAGCCTAAAGTAGTCCATTGGATATATACGGCGGTAGTGAGGCCGATCCTCATGTACGGTGTATTGGTCTGGTGGACAGCACTGGACATAAAGACCAACAGCAGCCTGCTTGAAAAGGTACAAAGGGGATCATGCATCTGCTTTAAGAACAACCCCCACGGCTGCACTGGAAGTAATGCTCCATCTGCTTCCTGTTGACATCTTTGGGAAGCTGATGGCAGTCAAAGCAGCATTAAGGCTCAGGGAATCCTCCCAGCTGATTAGCACAGCAATGGGCCACTCTAGGATCCTTAACGGCAACAATACTATTCCTATCAGAATGGACTACGTTGTCCCCTACATTGACTTCAACGTCAGGTACAAGACTCGGATTCCTAGCAGAAGATCTTGGGAATCTGGTACAGTTTTAAACGATTCCGCATTAGAAATATTTACGGACGGATCCAAGACAGCGGGTGGTACGGGGGCTGGAGTCTTCTCAAATGCACCGGGCTTAGCCATCACCACGCGACTGCCGGATCACTGTAGTGTGTTTCAAGCGGAAATTACGGCAGTCTGCGAAGCTGCGGCTTGGCTTTCAATTAATGCGATAGATTGTAGCGCTATTGTACTATACATAGATAGTCAGGAAGCTATTAAAGCCTTGGAATCGCCGACAATACGATCAAGGTTGGTAAAGCAATGCCGCAGATCTCTTAACGAGATTGCAGATAGGTGCGACGTAACGCTGTGCTGGGTCCCAGGACACAGGGACGTTCCAGGCAACTGCAGAGCGGACGAGCTGACAAAAGAAGGTGCAGGACGGCTTCTCCCCGAAAACCTGGGGGACCCCCTGCGCCCATAGAAACCGCAGGTGGAACAACATCAGCACTTGTCTCCTTTCAAAACAAATCTGGCCCAAGCTGGATTTAAAGAAGACGGGGAGACTTTTATCCACTAATCGTAAAAATCTAGGTTCACTAGTAGGAGTCCTTACCGGACATTGCCTGATAGGCAGGCATGCACTTAGATTGGGGGTCCCCTCCAACGATTTCTGCAGAAGCTGTAGGGACGAGGAGGAAGAGGAAACCACGACCCACCTGCTTTGTACATGTCCTGCTCTCGCGACGCTTAGAAGAAGAACCCTCGGGGAATACTTCTGTGATGATCTTAACGATCTTGCTGAACTAGACATCCAAAAGATAAGCAACTTCATCTCTGGAACGAAATGGTTCAAATCTTAGGGTTCACACCGCTACGGTTGTCCACTTCTGTTGTAGTTATGCCACATTTTCTGGTTCCCTGGTGCCGGTAAGCCGGTTTACTTCATTGTGGTATCACAATGGGCCATTCTGGCCTAAGTGTGTCCCTGCCTAAGCGGGGACAGCCACCTAACCTAACCTAACCTATGAAGGACCGATATTATGCCAACAATCCGGAAACGATTCAAGCACTTAATGCCAATATCATCCAAGCAATCCATGAGCTACAGCCCGAAACCATTAACAATGTCTTGGAAAATTGGGGTGACAGAATGCGCTACCGCGAAGCCAGCTTAGGCAGCCACTTGAACGACGTTGTATTTCATAATTAATGGGAGCGTTTGATCTTACTAATTAAGCCATAATACATGGAAAAAATTTAATATTGTTGATTTTATTGCATTTTTAAAAAGAAACTTGTATTTGGCCCACCCTGTACATAACGCGGGACCTCACGGCCATACAGGTCACCCTAAACATAATAACCTCAGCCTACTTCGCTGGAGACGGGATAATACCGCCTTTAGAGGTCCAAGGGCTGGTGGAGCACTGCAGGAGCAGCAAAATACCCCTAATTCTGGGCTGTGACGCTAACGCCCACTGCACGGAATGGGGTAGCACAGATACTAACGAAAGGGGTGAGTACCTTTTAGAATATATTATAAAAGAAAATTTAGAAATCCTAAATAGGGGGAATACCCCCACGTTCGTAACCAGGGTAAGAGAAGAGGTTCTTGATATAACACTTAGTAGTAGTAGTAGCTGTAGGGACTGGATAGGTGGCTGGAGAGTCTCAGACGAACCGTCGATGTCGGACCACAGAATAATAAGGTTCGATATAGTAGGCAATGTTGGAGAAGGTACCTTCAGGAGAAACCCGCGCAAAACCGACTGGGAGTTATACAAGAATACACTAGACTGGAATTTAACCAACGGCAATGTGAAAAGGAGGGCGGGACACCCTCTTGAACTAGAACATAACTTAGAGAAGCTCAACAGGGTGATGGTACAGGCATACGAAACCAGTTGCCCTCCATCCACCCCCAAGCTGGGAAATCCACGGAAACCGCACTATACAAGCTAACAAGTCTAATCAAGGACGCATTGGACCACAAAGAAACAGTCATCTGTGCTTTCCTAGACATCGAAGGAGCCTTCGACAATACCTCACATGAGGCAATCGGAAAGGAGTAAACCGCACAATTTCCAACTGGGTGCGTGAGATGCTGAGAACCAGGACAGCCGAAACTGTGGTGGGGCTTAAGACCATCACAGTAAACACAACCAGAGGGTGTCCACAGGGAGGAGTTTTATCTTCATTAATATGGAACCTGGTGGTTGACAAGCTCCTGTAAAAGCTAGAGGGAATCGGCATAGACTGCCAAGGCTATGCGGATGATATAGTGATCATAGCTAGGGGAAAATTTGAAGACACCCTCAGCAGTATAATCCAAAGAGGATTACGAGTAACTCAAGGGGGCAAGGTTTCCAGGCAAAGGAACCAGAAGAGTAACAACTCCTAAGACCGTTCATAAGTGAAAGATCACGTGTGGTGAAGAGCCACATCCTGCACGAGGTGTCCCTGCTGTGAACCGAATATGACGGATCTAAAGAGGAAAACTTGAAAAATCCCGTAATCCCGGGTGTATAACTACCGTGCCCATGGGATGAATAGCACTACGTGAGTGTGTTTTCTAACGGTGAACTTTGAATACCTGGGGGCCTTCAGTTTCAATAATTCCCCTTACCTGCATACTGGGGGTGAGTGCAGGCCGACATCTTCTTCCCCCTTACTCGTGGGACTCAAATGGAAAGCAACAAAAATAACCTTTTTAAAAAAGCGAAGAGTGTAAATGGATCGGGCACTCCTAGCTCCATAAAATCCAATCTGGTAGGAGTAGACGAAGAAGCTCTTCTTCTTCATGCGTCGGATGGGGAAAGCGTTGGAGCAATTGACGTTAATCTGGAAAACCTATTTCTGGAATCTAGCGAAACTTGCTCCATCGCCAGCTCATCCTTCTCTAACTTGTCGACATCGTCTAAGCGGTCGAAAAACTGCAAGTTGACAATCAAGAGGCTAGGGACAAAGAAGTGGGAGGAGCTGACAGAGCAGGAGAGGAGGAGGCTTCACAACGCACGGGCCTACCTGCAGGAGCTGTCTTCGGCTGAGGGCAAGCCAATTGCTAGCCCTCTGACGGGGACGGCGCCTGCGGTGGACACGAGCGAGGTTACGCCGATGGGACCGCCTAAGTCTGCGACAAGCCATTGCCAGTCAGGACGTGGGTTGACCTCATCGGCCAAACCGGAGCAGATATCCAGCTCCACGGTACTGCGGGAGCCAACGGAGAGACCACCTAACTCAATGGCTGGGTCACTCCCACCGTTGAGTGGGAGGGTCAATCCGGAGGCGGGTGGGGTGAAGGTGGACAATTCCAGCGTGACAAGCCATAGCTTTTCACGAGGGAAGGGTACGCCGACATCTGCACTGCCTGATGAACGCAGTCCTGTGGAAAAGGGGATCGACTCCTCCACTAGTAGTTTTGCGACAGTAGTCAGCGCAAGCGGTCCTGGCATGGGATCTGCAACGAAAGGGACCAGGGAAAACACTACAAGGACACCGACGACTTTACGCAACCGAAAGCGAAACGCTATTCGGATTATACGCCGGCTTAAAAAGCGTGATCCGAAGTCCTACACACACAAGGACAGAGCTGCTCTGGACAGAGCACGCAACACGCTCAAGCTGGCGGGTACCAAACCACGTGACGCGACTAGGACGGGCCAGAAGGAGAGACTCCCTACGGCGAAGGCGGGAAGCCACTTGCTCCCCACTTCTGCCGCGGAGAGGCTTCGGCCAGCAGCCGACCCCGGCTCATCTGGGTCAGAGCCGGCTGCGGGCTGCTCTGCTATGGTCAAACTGGACAAGGAAGGGGAAGGGACGGGCGGGAGTCTGAACGCGACGAGGAGGGATAGCCACTTGCTATCCACCTCAGTCGGGAACGGACCTAAGCCACTCTCAACCGGTTCAGGCAAGGGCCCACAACCCAAACCTGGGCTAGTTGTGAGACGTTCCGGAACTGACAAGAACGCAAGAGGACGTAGCGTAGGGCAGACTGGGGGAGCAGGTAGGAGACTGTTTGGGACGAGGAGGGAAAGCCATTTGCTCTTCTCCTCAGTCGCGCACAGACTCATGCCCCCGCCAGCTGACTCGAATGTGGTCGCAAGATCCGCATCCGAGCCGGTTGCGGGTTGCTCCAAGAGAGGTAGGCACGATGACACTATTTCACCCCTATCGGGTAGAGGTAGTAAGAAACGGAAGCTAGCCAACAACAGCTCGGTTAGGGCCGACCTACAGTCCGCGATAGTTGACTACAGCCAACCTGATCGTAGGCTAAGTAGTGACCAATGGAGGTTGGTGGAGCTGCGGATACTCGACGGAGTAAACGATGCTATCGTTAAGAACCAGGGAGATATTCCTTTCTTCGAGCAGCTTACCACCTTCAAAGGTTTTAAGGTATTGGCGTGCGAAAACGAAACCACGCTAAAATGGCTCAGGACCTGCTAGAATTCACCAGACCCAAAGGGCGTATCCTGATACCTGGCCCACATATCCCCAGAGAGAGGATCGAAAGAAACCTTCGGCACCTCAACCCTGAGATCTTCAGTGAGAACTGGGAGGTGCTGGAAGTGGGTGAGCACACAGAAGCAGGTACGGAGATAGTGGTCTTGCTCAACCACAAATCAATGCCAGTCCTCAAGAGATATAACTTTAAGGTCCGCATTGGAATCACCCGATGCAAAATACGACCGATCATTGAGAGGACTGGTAAGAAGGAAAGGACGGCGTGTGATAAGGTACAATGATGAAGATAGCCCAAATCAACCTTCACCATAGCATAGCAGCTAGCGCCAACCTTGTCTATCTCATGGGGAATAGAAACATCGACATTGCCCTGGTACAAGAGCCATGGATATCCCGTGGTAAAATTAGTGGGCTAAGCCATAAGGACCTAACGACCTATTATTCCGAACCGCACGCGGAATGTAAGAACAGAACTTGTATTGTAGCTAGAAACCAGATCAATCTTTTTCTTTTATCTACCCACAGTGATATGGACCAGACCGCGGCAAGGCTTGAACGGAGGGGCCTGCCCCCACTGATTATATCAGCCGTTTACATGCCGTACGACGCGACAGAAGGACCGCCGTATACACTAACCCGCTCCTTGGTACTAAAGCAGGAAAGATGGGACCTGATAATGGGATGCGACGCGAACTCTCATCACGCCCAATGGGGTAGTGGTGACACCAATCCTCGCGGTGAGTCATTATTTGAATTCATAATTGAAAATAACCTTATTGTAGCTAATAGAGGGGATGAACCGACCTTTGTAGTTCGGAATAGGCAGGAAGTTTTACATGTAACACTAACCAGTAACTCTAACACTTTGATAATAGACAAGTGGAAGGTTTTAAGGGAAGAATCCTATTCCGACCACAAAATTATTGAATTTTTCATAGAGCAGAGGTGCAACCCACCTAAATCCTACAGAAATCCCAGGAAAGCTGATTGGGATCTCTTCAGTAATGAAGTGGGGAGAAACAGAAGTCTGCTGCTGGAAAGTAATTGCCATAGCCCTGCCCCTGTCGCCCCATGGTGGACCAAAGAACTAGCCAACATCAGGAAAGAACAAATTCAGACGTCGACTGGGAGCTATATAAAGCCAGTCAGAGAAATTTTAAGAACGAGACTCAGCGAGCTAAACGCCACTCTTGGCAGCACTTCTGCTGTGAGATTGAAGGCATGGCAGAATCTGCAAGGCTGAGGAAGGTCCTCTCCAGAGAATCGAAAACTCTAGGATCTCTTAAAGACCCCAATGGTAATTGGACTGAGTCTTGTTCAGAATCATTACGATTGCTGTTAGACACGCACTTTCCGGGGTGCACGACGCAACCTGGAAATAGTAACAGGAACAGCTATCCAACGAGAGGGGAGCCGCCGACGGATATGATTACAGAGGAGAGAATTGAGTGGGCAATCAGATCGTTCTCCCCCTTCAAATCCCCAGGACTCGACGGTATACTCCCGATCATGTTGCAAAAGACCACAACCACTATCATTCCGGTACTTAAGGAACTCTACCTTAATAGCCTAAGATGGTGTTATGTACCAAGAGCATGGAGAGAGGTTAAAGTTGTCTTCATACCCAAGGCCGGTAAAGCGAGCCACACTACTGCCAAAGACTTCCGGCCAATAAGTCTTACCTCCTTCATTTTGAAAACTCTGGAAAGATTGGCTGATATCTACATCCGCAGCAGATTGGGCCCGGGAGGTCTATCTCCAGCACAGCACGCCTACACGAAAGGTAAGAGTGTAGAAACAGCACTGCACTGTGTTGTCGGCTCAATAGAGAAAACGCTGCAATGTCAAAACGGATGCGGTGTGTAGAACCCTAACAAACCTCAATGTCCACAATATCCTAATCGACTGGATACTTAACATACTTGAGGAAAGACACATAAAAGTTGAACTTGGGGGAACGAGGATGGAAACGTACGCCACTAGAGGTACACCTCAGGGTGGAGTAATCTCCCGGCTGCTATGGGTCATCGTCCTCAACGAAGTACTTCAACAACTGAGATACAGCGGTGTCAAAACCATAGCATACGCAGATGACGTAGTACTGCTGGCAACAGGAAAATTTCTTCCAACCCTTAGCGAGCAAATGGAAGGGGCACTAAAGACCCTGGACACCTGGATGAAGAGATGTGGATTAGCAGTCAATCCCCAGAAGACTGAGCTGGTGTTATTTACAAACAAAAGGATAATACCGCAATTCACAATACCTTCTGTTGAGGGTATCCCCCTCAAGATTTCCGAGAGTGCCAAATACCTGGGACTCGTGCTCGATAAAAAGCTTAGTTGGAAGCTGAACATCAACGAAAGAGTCAAGAAGGCCACAATCGCCTTCTACTCGTGCAGCAGGATATTCGGGAAAACCTGGGGTCCTAACCCAAAGATTATCCTATGGATGTACACTGCAATAATAAGACCCATTCTGACCTACGGCGGCCTGGTATGGTGGCAAGCCGTTGACAAAATTACTAACTTGAAGGCCATCACGAAGGTACAAAGATTGGCGTGCATTGGAACTACCAGTGCAATGAGAACAACACCAACTGCAGGGCTTGAGGCTGTACTCAACCTACTCCCGGTGGATATCTTTGTACGACTCTCAGCGGCCATCAGTGCACTGCGAATAAGCCAGTCTGACTGTTGGAAACCCAACGCAAAAGGTCATACTGCAATACTACAGAAGTATCTAGGCAATGTATCGACAACAGACTACATAACACCATACCTAGATTTCATAAGACCATTTTTAAGTATATATCCGAGCAGGGAGGATTGGAAAAATGGGCAAATGCCAAATGCTCAATCCATTGCTATCTACACCGATGGATCCAAAATGGACACTGGTGTGGGGGCAGGTATCTTCTCTGAAACGCTGAGCATCTCCAAGTCCGCCCGCCTTCCGGACCACAGCAGTGTTTTCCAAGCGGAAGTCCTAGCAGTGACACTAGCCGCCCGTGAGACTGCAATGAGGGCAATACCACGTGGTGATATCACCTTTTTCATTGACAGCCAGGCGGCAATAAAAGCAATTTCTGCTAATGAAATAAAATCGAAGCTTGTGAGGTGCTGTCGAGAAGAGCTCAAGGTTCTTGGAACACAGCACAAGGTGACACTCTGCTGGGTCCCTGGACATGAGGGAATACCAGGAAACGAGAACGCTGACGAACTAGCGAGAAACGGCTCGGCAACAAGCCCGGAACAAGCCGAAACTTCGGTGAACATCCCGCATTGCACGCTTAAGCTTGAAGCAGGGAAGAGAGCCTTAAGGGAGGCTAACAACAGATGGACCTCTCTAAACACTTGTGCAACCACAAGGAAGATATGGCCAAAATTCGTTAAGGCTAGGACCGACAGACTTCTGCAGATCGACAGAAGATCCCTAAGCACCCTTATAGGAGTGATCACAGGGCACAATACGCTGCGGTACCATATGAAAAAGCTTCGTATTACAGAAGAAGACCTTTGCAGGGGGTGTGGCGACGAGGAGGTCCATGAGGATACAACCCACTTCCTCTGCCACTGCCCTAGTATCTGCCATCTAAGAAATAAGTTCCTCGGACGGCACTTTTTCGAGAACATTGAAGAACTATCAGATACACCGGTGGACCAAATAATGAGATTCATCAGATCCACAGGGTGGTTTGTATCACAGACGCAGTAAGTTGATCAGGTTCTACTAACATTATATATATGTATGGAACTAACTATTGGGTAGCGTTCTTACGGGTAAGGGACACTCTCTTCCCCCAATGGGTATCACAATGGGTCTGAATTGACCTGAGTGTGGCGAATGGTTCTTCCTTTCGCCTGCCCACTAACCTAACCTAACTCAAGAATGGTGTGTATCAGTGGGACTCAAAATTAATCCCACAAAAACCACGATAGTACCATTCACTAGGAGAAGGCAATTCGGATACATGCAAGCGATCTTAGTAGGTGGAACCACAATTGACCTTAAACA
The DNA here is from genome assembly GCA_917880715.2 of Matsumyia berberina. Classification (NCBI taxonomy): domain Eukaryota; kingdom Metazoa; phylum Arthropoda; class Insecta; order Diptera; family Syrphidae; genus Matsumyia; species Matsumyia berberina. The sequence continues at coordinate 89,474,471 of OU862872.1, forward strand.
ACAGGTCAAATATCTAGGCATAACACTGGATAGTAAACTTCTATGGAAGGCCCACATGGAGTCGGTAGAGTGCAAAGCCACCCGAGCACTCATGATATGCAGGTGTATCTCAGGAAAATCCTGGGGATGTAAACCAGTTATGCTGAGTTGGATGTACATAATGATGGTCAGACCCGTCATAACATATGGGACAGTAGCCTGGGCAGGACGAACCAAGCTAAGCACAGCAAAAAGAGCCATTGAAAAACTGCAGAGATTGGCATGCATCTGCATCACAGGAGCAATAAGAAGCTGTCCCACCGCTGCAGTAGAGGTGATTCAGAGGGGTAAAAGCATCGCAAGCAAAAAACGAGACTCCCTCTCCAAAACAGTCCCACTATTAGACTGGCCTAGAGACGACACAATCAAGAAATACTGCTTTGAAAAGAATTTCAACACAGAACTGAGCAGTAAAAGAGAATGGAACGACGGGGTGTACCAATTTGAGCACAACGCCATCAATTGGTACACCGACGGCTCCAAAACAATCACGGGCACCGGGGCGGGAGTATACGGGCCCCGAACTAAGTTCCCGGAGCCAATGGGAACATCGCCCAGCATTTTTCAGGCAGAGGTATACGCGATCGAAAGATGTGTACAAATAAGCCTCAATAGAAGATATCACGAGCAAAACATCGCGGTTTTTTTAGACAGCCAGGCTGCTATCAAGGCGCTGACTTCCTACGAATTCAGGTCCAAACTGGTCTATGAGTGTCTAGAAAAGATAAACAGACTTGGCCGGAACAATAAAGTCGACCTCTACTGGGTGCCAGGTCGTGTAGGAATAGAGGGAAATAAGGCAGCCGATGAACTGGCAAGGAAAGGGTCAGAAACACCAATTGTTGGACCCGAACCATTCTGCGGGCTGGGATCGCATCGTATCCAAGAGGAACTGAGAAGAGAGGAAGAGTGCAAAAGAAGCATGCTATGGGAAACACTCCCGGGACTAAGGCAGGCGAAGGGACTCCTCGGGAACTACGACCGAAGGAGGAGCAAGGCCTGCCTAGGTACCAGCAAAAACCAGCTTCGCATTCTAACGGGCTTCCTAACGGGCCATTGCAGACTCAGGGAGCATCTCAGGAAAATAGGAATAGAAGCAAACGGAAACTGCAGATTCTGCAGCGATGCCGAGACTCCGTCACACCTCCTTATGGACTGTGGAGCATTGATCCACAAAAGAAGAGTTCAACTGGGAGCGTACACTTTCCTTAAAATGGACCTCCCTTCGTTGGAACCAATCCAGATACTCCGATTTCTCAGAGCGATTGGATTGGAGGAGGTTCTCTAGGTCAAGATATATCGGCCAATATGAGCATGGGGGAGCACAATAGATCTAAATAGGTCGCAGTGCACACACACAAACACACACCCCAATTTCTAACATCTAACATTAGGCCGATTATACACAGTCCATCCAAAGCAACACGAATGCTTTTTCTTGCGTTTGTTGTTAGTTAACGTTCCCGGACCAACGTCCTTCCAATACTTACGAACAGTCAATGGTATATTGTATGACACATACCACGCGTGCCGCGAATTGGAAGATGACAACCATTGGGATGCAGTACTGAGTTCATCTCCTCATCAAATTCGCCAATTATTCGCCATATTGTTGACGACATGTTTTCCGTCGCAAGCTTCTGTTCTCTGGAACAAATACAAACATTTCATGAGCGACGACATTACGTGAATTGATCCGTTGGACATTTCGAAAATACCCGTCTTCGCAAGGATGCTGGTATCTGCGTCGGGTTGTCCGTTGCACATTTGTAGATGCCTTGGCGTCTACTCCTTTCTGGTTGCCGGTGCTCCGTTGGCAAACTCAAACAAATCACACGATCTTGTCGATCATGAAATGTTTCTTGCCGGTGCTCCGCTGATGAATTCACTGCATTCGAACCAAAAAATTAAATAAAAGATGTTGTTTTTGTTGCGACGTACTTGTTTACAGTCGCTATTAATGGTACGTTTGGTGGCTGGGTGTTGAAGTAATAGGGTAGGCTCTGATTGGTATCAACTTGGCGATGCCCAGTGTTGTACCTGTTACTACACATCAATTGTGCTTATTTTACCTCCTCGTAACCCCTCGGTAGCCACTGGGTACTGGTTGTTGTCCACCCGGACTCAACTTGCTAAACTTATAAGCGCGAGTGTTGACCAGCAGACAAAAATTGCAGCACTATAAACACGACAGCGGAAGAATTCCCTAGATGGAATCAACGGTGGCGTCTATAACTTCCGGATCGGGAGCAACACCTTATCTGGGCTACTTCAACATATTTGGAGCTGAGGCCAATAAGGATTTCCAGGAATCGGTTGGGGTCTTGGAAAAGAGATGGTGGCGGATGAGCCCTACAGGGGCCAACGGCAGCGTTCACATCCCCGAAGTGGGTTACCGACATCGGTTAAACCGGCCCCTCGTCCCAGGGGTTAAAACAATGAACCTGGTCCTCCAAGTTGGGGGTTGTGCACCGGGGTAACTGCCCTGTCACGGAAAAAAAATATAGTTATGAAGCGACAACAAGCCTCGGATACGGACGGATTCACTGATGACAACCCATGCAAACGAATTAAGGACAACGAATTTCGGATCTGCACGTGGAACGTTAGGTCCCTTAACAGACCACGTGCAGCCGAACAATTAGAGGAGGCCCTAAACTGCTGCATAGCAGACATTACCGCCGTTCAAGAAGTGCGATGGGATGGGCCGGGCAAAAAGAGGATGGAAAACTGCGACATATATTACGGCGATTGCTATCGGCAACAAAAGCAGCGCTTATTTGGATGTGGATTTGTCGTTGGAGGCAGACTTAGGCAAGAAGTCTTAAGCTTCAGGTATGTAAGCGAACGCCTCACGACAATCCGCATCAAGGCTAAATTCGCCAACATTAGCCTGATATGCGCGCATGCCCCTACAGAGGAGAAAGACGACGACACCAAAAACAGGTTCTACGAGCTCTTGGACAAGACATACGAGCAGTGCCCTAGCTATGACATTAAGATTGTCCTAGGCGATTTTAACGCAAAGCTAGGAAGAGAGGGCATCTTTGGTAGTACTGTCGGAAAGCACAGCCTACACGACACCACCTCCGATAACGGATTTAGGCTGGTCGACTTTGCTGCGGGGCGGAACGTTGTCGTAGCTAGTACGCGGTTCCCACATCTCGATATCCACAAAGGAACATGGAGATCTCCTGATCAATCAACCGTCAACCAGATTGACCACATTGCGATCGACGCAAGGCACTCCTCCAGTATCATGGATGTCCGAACCTTCCGAGGCGCCAACATTGACTCGGACCACTACCTTGTTGTAGCCAAGGTACGACTGCGGATATCCCGAACACCGCCAAGACAAGGGAATACTGTGAGGAAATTTGACGTCGGACGGCTGCAATCGCGAGAGATCACCAAATCCTTTTCCGATCGAGTCTCTCTCAATCTCTCAAGAGGTCCTATGCCGCCAGCATCAAGTATTGAAGACCAGTGGCAACATTGCCAAAAAGCGATCAGAGATGCCGCCTCTGATGTGCTGGGTTTCACACGGCCACCACAACGAAATCCCTGGTTTGAAGACGAGTGCCGGCAAGCACATGCAGCGAAACAAGAGGCTTACAAAGCGGCGCTGCATAGAAAGACCAGAGCTGCCCGCGAGCTCTACGGGCAGAAGAGGAGAGACGAACACAAGCTTTTCAGAAGGAAAAAGAAAGAGCATGAGAAGCGCGCGATCGAGGAGATAGAGGGATGTTATAGCAGGAATGAGGTTCGGAAGTTTTACCAAAGGGTAAAAAGAACCTGTCAAGGTTACAGAGCCCGAACCGAGGCCTGCAAGGATGAACAAGGGAACATCGTAGTAGAATCGCAGTCGATGCTGAGGATATGGAAGAACTACTTCTGCAGACTGTTTAACGGCGACGACGAATCAAATCCCGCTGTCAGGCAGAATGAACCATTCAACCTGGACGACGAAGACCAACAATTCCGTCCACCCGACCTGGACGAGGTGAAGAAAGCCATTTCGAAGCTTAAGTCCAACAAAGCTGCTGGGGCTGACGGCCTAACTGCCGAGCTGTTCAAAACAGCAGGCGATGACTTGGTAAGGAGCATGCACCAACTCATTTGTAAAATATGATCGGAAGAAAGTATGCCCGATAAATGAAACCTTAGCATTGTTTGCCCGATCCTCAAGAAAGGAGACCCTCTGAACTGCGCCAACAACAGAGGCATGAGTCTTCTTAACATCGCTTACAAGATCTTATCTGCCGTGTTTTGTGAACGCCTGAAGCCGTTCGTCAACAACCTGATCGGTCCATATCAGTGTGGTTTCAGGCCAGGAAAGTCCACCATCGACCAAATATTCACACTGCACATTCACATATACCCACCACCACCTCTTCATCGATTTTAAGGCCGCGTATGACAGCATCTATAGAGACGAGCTATACAGAGCCATGTCTAGTTTTGGCATCCGTGCCAAACTCGTCCGGTTGTGCAGGATGACGATGGAAACTGCAAGCTGCTCCATCAAGGTCGGTCAAGACCTCACCGAGACCTCTGATGTCAGAAAAGGATTTAGACAAGGCGACGCTCTGTCATGCGACTTCTTCAACATCGTTCTTGAAAGAGTTGGGCAAAACTGACGCGCCAACACCAGAGGCACAATCTTCCAAAAGTCCGTCCAATTACTCGGATACGCCGATGACATTGACATAATCGGAAGAACGCAGCTTGATGTCACTGGTGCGTTTGTGAGTATCGAGACGGAGGCGGCAAAGATGGATTTAGCGGTCAATGAGGGCAAGACGAAGTATATGCTGTCAACAAGAAAGGACTCCCAACACCGACGTCTCGGACAGAACGTCACTATAGACAGCTATAACTTTGAGGTAGTTAAGGACTTTGTCTACCTAGGCTCCGCTATAAATTCAGACAAGGACATCGGCGCTGAGATTAAACGAAGAATAAGTCTTGCCAATCGCTGTTTCTTTGGGCTAAGAAGGCAATTGAGTAGCAAAGCCCTCTCTCGAACAACTAAGGTGACCCTCTATAAGTCCTTAATCTTCCCAGTCCTGCTCTACGGCGCAGAGGCATAGACTCTGTCTAAAGCGGATGAGGTTGCTCTTGGCTGCTTCGAGAGGAAAATTCTGCGGGTGATTTTTGGTCCCGTCTGCATAGACGGGGAGTGGAGGAGGAGATACAACGACGAACTGTACGGGCTGTACAGCGACATCGACTTAGCCAGAAGAGTGAAGGTCCAACGACTGAGGTGGCTGGGTCATGTATATAGAGCGGATGGACACCAATGCTCCAGCTCGGAAAATCTTCGAATCCACACCCGAGGGTCAGCGCAGTAGAGGAAGACCGCAACTCAGGTGGCGCACGCAAGTGGAAGGGGACCTCAACCAGCTTGGCGTGCGAAACTGGAGGCAGCTGGCTAAATATCGAGCTGGCTGGAGAGACTTGTTGTTTGAGGCCCAGGAACACGCCGGTCTGTAGCGCCACCTTAAGTAAGTAAGTAAGTAAGTATTAATGGTACGTCTTATTTCCAGCAATATGTTAAATTTAACAAATATATTTTGGAGGAAGAGAATTAATTTTTCAGCTCACACTTATGTGTCCTCCCTGCCCAAGCGCCGCTGTGGAAATCGTTGGAAAAAAAGAACGCGAACAAGTTCCAATGTTAGTATCCGAGCCTGTTAGTAATAAAATAAATAAATAAATAGCTGGCGCGACAGCTCGGAATGAGCCAAGGCCTAGCTTCTCGCAACCATTCATGTTGTGCGTGTTGTATTGTTTGCACGAATGGAAGGGACCTACATTTTATTTCCGACTCCGAACGGCGAAGTGAGAAGCTCTTTCATGACAGATTATACTCCCGGAGGCTTGTCATTCCCCGACGAGAGGTGGTGCCGCGAAAAATGTTTGGTGTTTTCCTGGCTGGGGCTTGAACCCACGCCGCTCGGTCAGCAGTCCAACGCACTAACCACTGAGCCACGGCGCCCACTGTTAGTAGCTTCACAAAAATGTTTGGTTTTCTGTGGTGGAGCCGTCAACCCCATGCACAAACTCCAACCTGGAGAGGCAGGAGCAGGGGAGAGTGCCTTAGTGTGAACACTCTCACCCTCCCTCGATAGCTGCCACCAACAATCTTCCACAGGAGTTTATACACAATCGTCAGTTAAGGTACTAGGCACCCAACCAGAGAACATAAAGAGATAATCGACTACCGTACCCCTATCCACGCGACACATATTTGTTTACATTGTTGTAGTTGTAGCCATATTGCTTTTCTTCGCTGGCAGCTCAGTTGCACGGTCGCTTTAAAAACGATACGGTAGATTTCTCTTATGCCACAGTCATGTGAAAAATGTTTGATATTCAGAAAACTCTTGAAATATCGAATTTTAAATTGGCGGCTTAAGTGTTCGACCTTTTTAATTTCCCGCACTGAAATGAGAGCAAGAATCGGCAGTCATATGTTCGTAAAGTATGTCAATTTTTCTTGAACTAGTATTTCAGTCTGCTAATCATGGAATGTTATAACAAATACTGGAATAACAAGGAAAAATGTTTAAAATTGTCTTTGGAAAAGAAATATACATATCTTAACTTTTATTAAGCTTGGCTTCAATATTTTTATTTTATATGGATTTTTTTTTTTTTTTTTACGTGTGTAGGTGAAAATCTTTCATGAGACACCATGAGGATCTACCGCACGTGCTCAAGGTAGTGTGAGATTCTTACTCACTAAAAACACCTCCCCTTTTCTTGTTACTACGACTAAGAACAAAAAAGCCTTATCAAGTAGTTTAAATTTCGATAATAAAAATTCTCGTTGTGCAGGTGGCTTTCCAGTAAAAGCACCTACTAATACCGTCATTATATGCGGCTATTCCTTATTGCGCTAAATCGAACGGTTTCGTTCTTTGTAGTCGGCGCACAAGGTTTGACACGTCCGGAATTTGGAGTACGGCGTTATTGCAATATCCATGAAGGCGAACACGGAGTTTGCGTGCAAAATTTGTTATTTCATCTTCGACAGTAACTAAACCAAGGTCAATATGGATATCGTCGTTTCTAATGTACCACGGCGCATTAACTATTGTTCTGAGCACCTTATTTTGAAAGGTTTGTAAAATATTTCTATTGCTGGTTTTGGTACAACCCCAAAGTTGTATACCACACGTCCATTCAGGTTTTAAGACTTGCTTATATAAGAGCAATTTGTTATACATGCTTAATTTGGAGTATCTTCCAAGCAGCCAATACATTTCTCTAAATCTAATTTCGAGCTCGTCGTGTTTCTTTTTAACGTGCGGCTTCCATTTGAGTTTCGCATCTAGTGTCATTCTTAGATATTTTGGTTCGTTTGCATACGGTATTTGTACCGAGTTAATAAAAACGGGTAAGTTGTTTATTTTCTTGTACGTAAAGTTAACATGCGTAGATTTGGTTTCGTTGAGAACAATGCGCCAAACCTTTGTGCACTCGCAAATTGTATCCAAAGCTCGTTGAAGCTTTACAGTTGTTGAACAACGGTGCTTTCTTCTTGCGGTATATCTCGAGTATAGAGCAACAACAAGACTGGACCAAGAACACTTCCTTGTGGAACTCCGGCAGCGATTTCCTTGAATTCCGAGTATTCGGCTCCGTGCTTGACACGGAAAGGTCTGTTCTCCAAGTACGACTCTAAGATCTTGTACAACTCTTCCGGAAGTACCTGTCTTAGTTTATAATTCAAGCCTTCGTGCCACACCTTGTCGAAGGCTTGAGAAACGTCAAGAAAAGCGCTAGAACATATCTTCTTCTCTTCTACGGCCTTCTCAATTTCGTTGATTATTCTATAAACCTGTTCAATTGTGGAATGCTTGGTTCTGAACCCGAATTGATAATCAGGAATCAAACGTCTTTCTTCAATTACCGGTTTTAACCGTTTCAATAAGAGTTTTTCAAAAACTTTTGATATTATCGGTAGGAGCGATATTGGTCTGTACGACTTTTTATCGTTTGGCGGTTTTCCCGGTTTTGAAACCATTATAACTTCGGCGACTTTCCATTGCCTTGGAACGTATAATAGTCTTAGCGAAGCATTTATAAGGTAAACGAGTTTTATCAAAGCTTTCTGTGGCAATTCCTTGAGGACCTGTCCAGTTATTAGGTCATATCCAAGAGCCTTGTTATTCTTTAGATTTTTATTACCTCACAAAGTTCGGCTAGTGACACGCTTCTTATTTTAAAGTTGTCTGGAGTCATAATAGTATTATTAATATTTTCTATTAATGCTTGCCCGGGAAATGGCTTAAACGTTTCTTCTAGATGCTCAGCAAATAATTCGGCTTTTTCTTTATCGCCTTTTGCCCACTCGCCATTACTTTTTCTTATTGGTAGTGATTGTATTTGGGGTTTTTTGATACCTTTGATAGTTTTCCAAAGAGACTAATTCGAATTGATTTTTAAAATCCCGTATCGCTTTTTTGAGCTTATTGCATAGGAAGTTCGAATGGGTTTTGTGCTGGGGAGCGCGGGACTGTTGCCATTTTTTGCGTGCTCTCCTCTTTGCCAGCATCAGTTCTTTTATTTCCGGCGGATATTTAACTTCGCTATTTCCGACTACTTTCCTTTTATATGGAGTGTTGGTCCACGCGGCGCTTTGTAAGACTTCAATAAATCTGCCGACTTCATCCTCTATTTCGCACGGTGTTCTAAGCGACGCATTCAGGACTATATTTTTTTCGCAAGCTTTCCTAAAGCCGTCCCAGTTAGTTTTGTTGCTAGTTAATCTGGGCGCGCCTTCCTTCTTCATTAGGCGTTCACTTATTGTCAATATGACTGGTGAATGATCTGAGGAGAGATCAAAGCTTTCCTCGACGTTCGTAAAGGTTTTCACTACCCCTTTTGCAATAAAGAAGTCTATGAGGTCAGGCGTTTTTGCTATGTCGGAGGGCCAATAAGTCAGTTTCCCCGTCGAAAAGAAGTCAACAGCAAATTGCATGCCGGTTTCGTAGAGAAGTCTGCCTTTAGGTGGAATGCATCTCGAACCCCAAAAGGTGTGTTTCGCATTGAAATCACCACCAATAATAACTTTTGGTCCAAGTGAGTCAAATAAATGTATCAAGTCATTCTTTTCTAGCGTGTATTGTGGAGGGCAATAAATGGACGCGATATTGTAATACATGTTTTCATTTTTTACGCGAACTGAAGTTATTTGCATTGCATCGAGTTCTATCGGTGAATTCAAAGAGTGCTCAATACAGTCTTTAATTAAGAGCGACGATCCGCCCCTAGCCCTTTCGGATGGGTGGTATGCGTGATAAGCCTAGTATCCTCTAATTTTAATCCGAGATTCCTTTGCCAGATGGGTTTCAGAAATCAAGCATATGTCAATGTTCTGTTGGCGTAGGAATACTTCCAGTTCGTCGATTCTTTGCTGAAGACCGTTTGCGTTCCATGTTAAGATTTTAAGTAACTGGTTCATGTTCATAATTTCGTTCGTTTGGGAGCGTTATGCTCGAGGTTGCTAAGTTTTTCGAATATGAGCTTATTTGTCCTGCTTTGCTCCTCGAGTTTCGCGAGAATTATAAAGAAAACTTGTTGCATAGGATCTAACGCAGGCCTATTTTGCTTAGTTGCTTGCGCATACGTTTGCGCATCAGCAGATGGCGATTTTTCCTGGACTTTTTTCGTTTTCTGCTTTACGGGTTTGCTTCCTTTCACCAGCTTTCTTTCCGGTTTATTTTTAATCGGTTTCGGTTGCGGACGAATGTTCTTTTTAAGCGTATCGCGCCTTTTTTGGAGTTCTTTGGCCACTTCGCAACCTCGATAGTTCGCTGGGTGCTTCCCCTTACAATTTGTGCAAGTCGCTACGGTCTGCTTTTTTAAGTGGCACTCATTCGAGAGATGTGTACCGGCACATTTCACGCATCGTGGCTCTTTTTGGCAGTATGTCTGCGTATGGTTGAAGCCTTGACAGCGTTTACACTAAGGGATCGATCTTGTGCTTTTACGCATCGGTTCGATTTTGATAACAATATTTAAAATCGTTTTAATATTGTAAATATCCTTTATATTCTCGGTTTTATTGAAACTGAGCATAAAAAGCGGAAGACCACGCTCAACAAGAATTTCCTGATCTTCTTCCGTTTTTCTTTTCCTTGTTGATAATATTTACAGCGTCAAGAATTTTAAAGCCTTTCGCTTGAAGATCGTCTATAACGTCTTCTTTAGTGCACGAAGGATGGAGTCCTCTTGCTATAACGCGCAATGGTCTTTCCGACTTATTTTCATATGTATACCACTGGATTTTCTCGGAATTAAGTTTCCGCGAAAATGCTCGGTAATCGTTGGGGTCATCGACGTTTATTTTCCACACGTTATTGCGAAGTGGGTGAACTTATACTTCGAAGCCAACGTTCCTTTAAGGAGGCAATACAGCTTATTATAGTCCGTAATCCCGATAACGTTTATTGAAGGCGGAGGACTTAATTTTTTTTGTCTCTTGCAGGCGCTTGTTTTCTTTTGGTGGCTCGATTTCGGGTGAAGAACCGGCCCTTCGTTTTTTGCTGGGTCTTTTTTTTGAAACCCAAGCCGTTTCCCGCGTTAGCTCTTCTTCGTCCGTGTGATATTCACGAACAGGTGAGCGAAACGAACTACTTTCACGTTCTTTTGGAGAGTTTAGGTTCCTTAGAGCCTTGTTTTCTTCCCGAAGTAATTCTACATCTTTCCTAAGCTCTTAGTAGAGTAACTCCATTTCGTTAAGCTTCTTACGGAGTTCGTTGTTTTCCTCCTCGAAGCTTTTACATTTCGCTGAGTCATGTTTATCGCGCGTTAGCGCTTCCGGCGGACTACTTTTCCTGGAGACATTCGATCTTGGTGGTGGCGATGGAGATACCCTTGCACTTTTTGTGAAGGGGTTGCATAATTGCAATAAATGGCTCTCCCCAGAATCCATAGAGCCGACCTCCGAAGAGGGTGGATTTTCCAGTAAACCTGGAGTGCCACCTGGGGTATTAAATCTCTTTGTTTTGTTCATTGCATTATTTGTATATTTCTTTAACCTCGGTATACGGAGGGTTGATTTTTAGTCGCCTCTTACGACAGCCATGCCTACCTCGGGTATATTCTAACCCCTACCCCCTTCGGGTATTTTTCATTCATGGAGTTTATAAAGAGATATTCGTCTTTCCAGCCCATTTTCAAGTGTCTACAAGCTGTTTTTTGATGCATCGCCCTAATTCACACATCTTGTCTCATTTTCTTTATAAATGTGCGTTATTTAGGGCAATGGCATCAAATTGGCGAATTGTTGGTAATGTGGGGGGGCTTGTTCAACAACTTTCTCTCGTTTAAAATATTTGAATTTAACGGAAACTTCAAATTGAGACCAAACATGAGATTGTTAGAAATATTGTATTAAAGAAGGAAATTTCAATAGAGTTACCAATATTTTTAAATACTAAATCTCATTTGACCTTGCAGAATCAATTTACTGCTTATAATTTTGTTCAAGTAAGAGCCTGTTTTTTTTTGTTATTAATGTCATTTCTGCATTCTATATAAAAGAAATATTGAAGACAAGCTTAAAAAAAGTTATTTAGCTAGCTAAAATATGTATATATCTTTCCGAGTTCGGCAGATTAATCACTGGAAGTTAATTGAAGTATAATTCGATCTTAAGCTTCAAAGGGTACAGTGCCATTAATAGCTCTCAAAATGTATCCATAGAGGCGCTTTAAAGATATCAAACATTTTTTACATGATTGTGGCGTAAAAGAAACCCATCGCATCGTTTTTAAAGGGACCGTACAAATTGTTGTTGCTTTTTCCTCACGTATTCACAGACAAGAGCTCTCAGCGAAGAAAAGCAATATGACGCTACAACTACAACAATATAAACAAATGGGTGTCGCGGGGATAGGTGGACGGAATCTCTGTTGGTTTGAGACAAACCTGTGGACGCTTGTGTCCTATTGAATGCACATATCTAGCCTTTAACCCTCATCTGGATTTTATTTTTACATTAAAATTTACGCTGTGTCTGAAAATTAAAATTTTTTTGTAAAATTAAACAAATTATTGATTTAACTTGTTTAATATAACTTATGCTAGATTTCCACTTGTCGTTTTGTGACTGACAAAAGACGTATTCTTAAGTCTGGTTCCAAAGGATTGGTATGTAACTATAGGCCTATTGCTAAACTTCAACTTGTTCCGAAAATATTTGAAGCAATATTCAAAAAGAAGTTGTATACTGTTGTGCGCAACCTGATTTCTGAATATCAGCATGGCTTCGTGAGTGGTAGATCAACTACCACAAACATAGTCATTTTTACTAGCTACTGTTTACTCGAAATGGAGAAACATATTCAGGTTGACATTGTTTACACGGACTTTTCCAAGGCATTTGACCGAGTCCAACATGATGTTTTGGTAAGAAAATTAAAACTGTTCGGTATTCATTCCAATGTGTTAAAATGGATTCGTAGTTACTTGGTTAATCGTAGACAGTATGTCAAAATATGTTCAGTCCTTTCAAAGGAGATTCTTAATCTGTCTGGTGTTCCGCAAGGTAGCCATTTCGGCCCGCTTCTTTTCTTGTTGTTCATAAACCTACCTTCATTTGTTTCTTCTTCTAATTGTTTACTTTATGCAGACGATCTTAAACTTTTTAAATCCATTAATTCAATTTCTGATGCTCTTCTATTCCAGAAGGATTTAAACAATGTTTTAAGATGGTGCACAATTAATGGTTTGCATTTCAATATTGATAAGTGCTCAGTTATTTCTTTCTCTATGTCATCTTCTCCCTTGACATACAATTATACGATACATCCATCTGTACTCAAAAGAGTTTACCACAATAAAGACTTAGGCGTTATATTTGATGCACAGTTGAAGTTTTCAATGCATTTTGATTTTGTCATTGCTAAAGCAAACTCCTTGATGGATTTTCTAACACCGCGTCTCCACGAGCAATATTTCATAGATTACCATCTGTCACTTTTCATAGAACGAAAGAAATATAGAATGATATAAAATTTAGGTTGGGCATTTCATAGATTACTATTTCAGTCGTGCAAATGTCAGAGAGCAAAGCAATTCAATGTGTTCTCGCATTAGCGCCATAAAAGGAACTGAAAGAATTGCACAAAAAAATGTAGAAAGGAAAACATAATTCTTGGGTGGACCCATTTCTACAATCAAAGGGAATTACACAATTTGAAAGCATATTTTTTGAAAAAAACTCAAATATCAAACGTAAAATGACAGCCCATAGAATACTATCCATAGACTGATATGAGCTAAGCAATAAATAGAATGCAATTTTTCATAGAATACTATTTGTGGTCTCCACGAGCAATTTTCATAGAATGCTCGATGGCATTCTATGAAATATTGCTCGTGGAGACACCGGGTAACGCGTAATGTAAAAGATTTCAGAGATCCGTATACTCTTAAGGCTCTATATATTTCTTTAGTCCGTTCCAGACTTGAGTATTGCTGTGTAGTTTGGAACCCTTACTTCCAAAATATTGCTATTCGACTGGAAAGAATCCAAAAGCGATTCACGAGGTTGGCCCTTCGTAAGATATGTTGGAACTCTGCTATGCCTTGCTATGATGCCAGATGCGCGCTTATTGATTTAAAACCTCTTGATAAAAGACGGGTTTATTATTCTGTCCTTTTCATCCGTGATATCTTAGATTGCCCATATCTACTTTCTTTGCTAAACATTTATGCACCCTCACGTAATATTCGTCCTAGAGAACAAGATTTCTTTTATATTTCTAGACATTGAACTATTTACGAACCCATAATCTATGCTTGTGCTAATTTTAATAAATTTGAAAGACTTATCGACTTCAATATGAGCAGAAATGCATGTAAAAAAAACTATTTTAAATTGTTTGTAAGAAGAACCTATTAGCATATTGTTTTACAAACAAAAAAAAAATTATTTATTTTCTTTATTATGATGAATGTATGTAATCTATAAAAGTCTTTATTGTACTTGCTAAATGTAAAAATGGCAAGTGGAAATAGCAAAATATTGGGTGTCTTTGAATTGACTGTCATTACTTGTCAATGACTGATAATGAACTTGCATGACAAGTGGAAATAGGTGAATTGACAAACAAATCGTCACTTCGTCATTAACTGACACACAAAATTTATTGGGATTGGAAGTTCGGATTGACATGTATCAAAAATACTGAACAGTTTGTTTTCAAGTTGCTCCAGTGAAAAAGTGTCAATTTACCCTTTTTTTAAAGTATTCTTAATTGATAAAAATCTTTGAATGAGTTGCTGAAATACTAATAAAGCCAACGAAAATATTTTCAAGTGAGTTCTTAAGCTATAAGAAACCTAATAAGTTTAAGTCTGAGTGGTTACATTCCCACACACATAACCTCGCTCTTTACTTACATGAATAAAAGAAAACTACTTGAAACATCTCCGGAAGCTTTTAACACGGAAAAAAGGCCACAATTTTTTGAGACAATGTTTGAGGAGTTTGTTGGAGTTATGACAAAACAGATCTAGCCGAATTACTCTGTAATCTACTCGACACAAAAATTAAAGATATATCGCAAACCAAAAAATTATGGAGCTAAATACTCAATTGTCTACCAAAGTTACCGCGCTGGAGAAAAAATACGAGTTGTTAGAAAACCAAATGGAAGAAATGCAGAAAAAAACACCGAAAACAATCTAATAGTTAAGGTGACAACCCAGGAAGGCAAAGACAAAGGGAAGTGATTAAAGGCATTAATCTAGTTGAACCACCTTCAAATTCGCGAAATCAAATCATGGAATGCGAGTGCTAAAAATTTCATCATCAAACTAGAGTCCAAGCAGCAAGTTATCACAGCACTAAGGTCGTCAAATGAGGGGTCACCCTCTCAAAAGATCTACCTGCGACAGTACGCCAGAAACTAAACAAACTGTTGAAATTACGAAGTGGTCTACTTGAATTTAATCCACAGGTGAAAATATTAGTAAGAGATGACAGAATGTATGTTCAGGATAAGGTGTTTCGCTGGAGTTCTACGCTACTACACAACAATCAGGCAGGTTCTGAATTTCACTTTCACTCGATATCGAAATTTAAATCGACTAAAATCGATTTTTGGTGTTCCAGGTTTCACTGCTATCGAATTCAAAATCACTTTTTTCGAAGTGAATTCAAATCAAGTTACCCGTTTTCTAGATTTCGAATTAACTGTTTTGCTGTCGAATTGAAACAGTCAGACAGAAAACGTGTGAATTTGAAACTGAAATGTAAGTATTCCTGAGAATTTGTTTAAAATTAATTTATTTACTGTGATTAATTGAATGAAAATTTAGGGGTAAGCACAAGAATTTGGAGCAGGAAAATAACTTCATAAAATTCATCGAAGAGCATGCAGATTTTGCTAGAGGGTTTATTAAAGGGGATCGAGTTTCCTCAGATGTGCTGTGGAATGACCTTACGGTTGATTTAAATAGCCAAGGACCTCCTCAAAAAGACGCCACCGGATGGAGAAAAGTAATGAGTTAAAATACATTTATCTTTTAATCTTGTTTTATTATTTTGTAGGTTTGGACGGATTGGAAAGCTGCCATCAGAAAGAAACTTGCCCACAATAAAATTGAGAGTAGAGCGACTGGAGGTGGTTCTTTCAATAAGTTTATTTTAACTCCGAAGGAAGAACTGGTTGCAAAATTGTGCGGATTGTACACAATTGTCGAGGGAATCCCACAGACAACGTCATTCGATGTATATCAGGAGGCTGAAAACGAATTGGACAATGAACTGGATGGTCTCTTGCATTCTTCCCCTGGACCAAGTACGTCTGTATGTGCAACGCCGAAAAAACGAAAGTGCGAATTATCGTTGCAGGACTGCACAAAAAAATGTTTGCTGCAACAAACGACATCCATGCATACTATAGCAACAAATATGGATGAATTACTAGAGGCAAACAAAGAAAACCAAAAATCCCTCAGTGAAATGCAATCAAGCTAAAAAAAAGTGTACCGGTCCATTGATCGATTGTGCGATTTGATTTCCGATCAAAAGAAAGAATCAAAAAGGCACAATTTGCAAGTAGAACATTTCTTGCAAGAAAAAAATTTTATCAAACAGAAACAGCTGGAGATTAAAGAATTGCGACTCAATATAGAGCAGGGAAATGCAATCTAATATACTTTCTTCTGAAATCTTCTTTCTTAAATTCAGTGATTTTTTTGTTCTCTTCGCTCTTTGTTAATTAAGCCAAGTTGTTTAATTATATTTTTTTATCTTTTAATTAATTATTAACAAATAAAATTTTAGTGACTAGTACGATTCATAATCTCGTCCCTTATTCTTGCGCCTTCATTATGAACTGGAGCATCGTCTATCAAAGACGTTTCATCACCGGTATCGCTTTGTATTGCGGAGATTGAGGCTTCAACATCTTGAATTTTATATTTCCTGCATATATTATGTAATGCATTACATACGTTAATAATTTGGACTACTTTTTGGGGTTGATACTGCAAAGATCGCATTAGACATCTGAAACAGCTTTTAAGAACGCCGATTGTTCTTTCAATAACATTACGAGATGCTGCATATTTCTGATTAAAAATATGTTGTAAGGAACCCGCATGTGGGTCTCTATAAGGTGTTAAGAGAAATAGTTCCAATCCATAGCCAGAATCACCCAGAAGCCATGAACCTCGTTCACCCCTTTCATAATTTGTTCTAATATAGCTTCTTGCTCTGCTCATGCTCCAGATGAGGGCATCATAGCTCGATCCCGGGCAACACGCATCGACAGCTCTGATGACCATATTGTAATCGCAAATCTAAATTTAAAATACATATGTACATAGGTCAATACCTGATGTGAAAATGTGTATGTATGTATGTACTTACAACCATAGCGTTAATACTGAAGTATTCTTTTCTATTATAAAATAAGGACCAGTCCTCATGGGGTTTCGAAATCTCAATATGTGTCCCGTCAACACATCCTATTATTCCAGGAATATTGAAATTTTCTAAGAAGTGGCGCTTAGATTTTCGTTGATCATCTTCCGTCATATTTAGTCTTATCCAATGCCGACAAATTTTTGCTTCCAACACTTTCAGTGTTTGTGACAAAACTTTAGACACTGTACTTCTACCGAGCGCCAGATCAGTACCCCTTCCAATTGATTTTTGGAAACCACCTTCCACATTTATTTCAATACTTTAATTTTTGACATTAATAAAAATAAGACTGTCACGAAAATGATTTAAGTATTTTCTTAGTTTGCTATTATTAAAACAAAATCAAAATCAAGATTAAAATGCCAAACTCAATATCAAATGTCACTTAATATATAGTTTATCGAAAGTTAGCATATCGATAAAACGTGTCGTAACGGACAGGACAACGTCTGTCAGGTCCGCTAGTTTATTTATAAATTCATAAAACTACGTATAAGGACTTATTACTAAGGCCTGCTATATTATAGCTTATGCTGGGTTTCCACATGTCATTGAATTGACAAAGTTTATTAGTTTTTGTTTTGTCATTAACTGACACTATTGCCAGTTCATTTCCACTTATGCCAAATATTGGCAAAAAATTATTTGTCAGTTCATTGGCAACGAAATTTTGATAAACAACTTTGTCGGTTCATTGACAACTGTTTCCACTAGCGATGTCAATTCGAAACTGGACTATCATTGTCAATGAAAAACTGTGAGGGCAAAAAATTAAAATTGAAAAAATTGAGACGCACGTCAAATCCGAGAACCGAGATTTTTGTAGATATTATCTACGTAAAACTCTGTAATATGGTGCCAACATTTTTAAAATTAAAATGCGCATGAGTAGAAAGGATTTCCAATTTATTTTGAAAAGGGTGAAAATGGTTTCTTTAATGAAAGAGGACACATGTGAAAAGCCATTAGGTCAGGCGAAAGATTGGCGGTAACCATTCAAAATTTAGCGAGGGGTGATAGTATGTAAGTGATGTCTGATGATGTTTTCTCCTTTTACATACATCAGTAAAAAAAACAATAGCTGGCGCGACAGCTCGGGAAGATCCAAGGCCTAGCTTCTCGCAAATTGTACTTGTTGCATTTTTCGAACGCATGGAAAGGACCTACAATTTATTCCCGACTCTGAACGGCGAATTGAGAATCTTTTTTCATGACAAATTATACTCTGATTTCCCGACGAGAGGCGGTGCCGCGAAAGATTTTCGGTGGACATGGCGTAGACATAATTCTATCCACGCTTCATTCCAAAGTGGCCTTTCCGATCCCCTTTTTTCCCCTTCATTACCCCCGGATGGTTATAATTTCCATTATTTTTTCTGCAATTTTTCAATTAAAAAAAAAAACGCATCGTGTGTCTTTTCATTGACAAACAATTCGACGCAATGCCAATAAATATTGTGTGTCAATGAGCGCGTTCCATTTCTCAGATATCTGAAATTTCAGATGAACGGAGCATAATGATTGGACGAGAGCCTGTCACGTGACAGAAAAACAAGACAACTTTTTTGAGGTCGGCGACTGGATTGTTATTCTAAAAATGTTTGTCTTACTTTTCTGTAAATTGAAAAGTGTCATAAACAGCTGATATTTCAAATTTCAAATATATTCAATTGCTGTATTTCGCAAATTTGCCAACAAATATGCATGTTTTAGTTACATAAAACATCTTAAGGGTCTCTAATGAGTAATTATTATGCACAAAGTTACATTTCATACGCAAATTCGATGGGAAAGCAGAAAGTAAAAATGCAATTTTTGCATAAATGTCAATCAGCTGTTATCTTGTTTTTCAGTCAAGGACCTGCGTTCCATACTCTAGTCTATCTGAAATTTCAGATATCTGAGAAATGGAACGCGCCCACTCTCTTAAAGGCAATGTTTGTTTGGATATAAATACTTTTGAAGCAACTATTACTAAATTTGCGGAAAACTTTAAGTCACCCAAAAGATTTTAGCCTTGCAGTCTCGCACTCCTTATCGAACCATTTTTCCTTATATTTCAAATTTTTTGTATGTGTTTGCTCGGGATAAGATGTTTTGATTATATTTTCGATATCAACGATATTAAGTTGACAATCTGCTTGCATGGAAAGAATGATATAAAATTTAGGTTGGGCATTTCATAGATTACTATTTCAGTCGTGCAAATGTCACAGAGCAAAGCATTTCAATGTGTTCTCGCATTAGCGTCATAAAAGGAACTGAAAGAATTGCACAAAAAGATGTAGAAAGGAAAATATAATTTTTGGGTGGACCCATTTCTACAATCAAAGGGAATTACACAATTTGGAAGAATATTTATTGAAAAAAAATCAAATGTCGAACGTAAAATGACAGCCCATAGAATACTATCCATAGAATGATATGAGCTAAGCAATAAATAGAATGCAATTTTTCATAGAATACTATTTGTGGTCTCCACGAGCAATCGAGCCATCGAGCATTCTATGAAAATTGCTCGTGGAGACACCGGGTTATGCTCCGTTCATCTGAAATTTCAGATATCTGAGAAATGGAACGCGCCCACTGAAACCCAGACAGATTTTTGACAGTTGAGCGTTTGGCAGGTAGATTATCATTCGTTTGGTGATTTTCATTGAGTGAGCATGGCGGCAGAGATCAGTAAAGAGATATTCGACTTCCGTCCCCCTATCCCCGCGACACCCATTTGTTTACATTGTTGTAGTTGTAGCGCCATATTGCTTTTCCTCGCTGACCGCTCTTGTCTGTGAATACGTGTGAGGAAAAAGCAACAACAATTTGCACGGTCCCTTTAAAAACGATGCGGTGGATTTCTCTTAAGCCACTATGATGGGAAAAATTGCTGAAATCTTTGAAGCTCGTCTATGAATACATTTTTAGGGCTATACGCGTGATTGTACCCTTTGTAGCTTATGGCCGAATTACAGTTCCATTAACTTCCCGTAATTAAACTGCCGAATTCCGAAAACTCTTGAAATATCGAATTTTAAATTGGCGACTTTAATTTTCGGCATTTTTTATTCCCCACATTGAAATGAGACCAAAAATCAGCTGTTATATGTTCGTAGAGTATATCCACATTTCTTGAATTAATATTCCAGTCTGCTTATCGTGGAATGTTATAACAAATACTGGAATAACAAAGAAAATTGTTCAAAATTGTCTTTGAAAGAGAAATTACATATGTTATCTAGCTAAATACTTTTTTTTAAGCTTGTCTTCAATATTTATTTTATAAGAAATAAAGAACGGACATTAATAACGAAAAAATATGTTCTAACTTGAACAAAATTATAGGCAGTAAATTAATTCTGCAAGGCCAAATCAGGTTTAGTATTTAAAAATAATGGTAACCCTATTGAAATCTCATTCTTTAATACGATATTTCTAACAAATTCATGTTTGGTCTCAATTTGAAGTTTCCGTTAAATTCAAATATTTCAGAAAAAAGCAATAGTTATTGAACACGCTTCCCCACATTCACCAAAAATTCGCCAATTTGCCGCAATCGCCCAAACTCACGCACATTTGTAAAGAAAATGAGACAGTATGGGTAAATATGGGCGATCCATGGAAAAATAGCTTGTAGCCATTGGAAAATGGGCTGGAAAGACGAATATGTCTTTACTTATCTCTGATGGCGGTTTGGCGAATATCGCTTAGCAGATGCTCTTCCAAATTCTGCAATTCTCTTTTTGGCAAAAATTTATTTTCTCAGAAACTATGTTTTCGCTTTTTTTTAGTTATTTTCTCTATTTCTGCCAATGCTTTTAAAGCCTTTAATGCAAGAATTGCGCGCTGTTTCCTTCTCAATGGCATTTTCAGAATGACGATTCTTGAAAGAGATTGCCCAGCAAAGGAAAAAAAAAAGTCGGACATGCAGTCTGATTTGTAGTCAGACAGAAATTTTTCTCGTGGAGACGGGTTGTTATCCCCAATAAAGTATTGTACTTATGGCTATAGAAAAGCTCAAGGATGGAAAAGCAGCGGGAGAAGATAGGATTCCCGTAGAATTTCTAAAGTATGCGACGGTTATCCTCATCAGTAAATTAACAGCGGCATTTAATATTGGAAACAGGCCTGATACCCCAACAGTTTAAAGAAGCTTTTATATTCCCCATACATAAAAAAGGCAATATATCTGATCCAGCCAATTACCGAGGAATATCCCTTCTCAACGCATCATATAAAGTATTTACAAAACTTTTAAAGAACCGGATGGCAAATTGGATTGAAAGCAAATAAACTGCTTAATGAATATCAGGCAGGATTTCGCAACGGTTATTCAGCCGTAGATAATATTTTGGTACTCCAAAGCATCGCCGGAACATTTATTGTACAAAAAAAGAAACCGTACACTTTGTTCGTAGATTTCAAGGCTGCCTTTCATACCGTCGACCGACAAGCCCTCTTCTATAAACTGTACTGTACTGGGATGACTTATAAGCTTGGAAAAGTACATGTACGACGGTAATCAATCGGCCGTTTGAAATGGAACTGAAATTTCAGAATGGTCCGAAACGAAAATGGGAGTAAGACAAGGATGTACTTTAAGTCCATATCTTTTCGCTCTGTATCTCAATGACCTTACAGACTTCCTACCTATGAGAATAGAAGTAGCCAATGTTTCGATTAAGGCCATTCTTTTTGCTGATGATGTGGTACTTTTTGTACACTTACCGGAGACTCTGCAACTTATGATAAATCGGCTTCATGTGTACTGCCGGTAATGGAATCTGACGATTAATCTAAGTAAATCCAAAGTGATGATCTTTAAATAGGGTTCTGGTAGAACATCTAGAAATGAGAAATGGCACTTGAACAGCGAACCAATTGAAATAGTGAGGTCATATAGATATCTTGGAGTGACCATGACTAGCAGTCTGAATATGGTACCTCACTTAAAAAAAAAAGGCTAATAAAAGCAAAAAGTGCGATATGCGCAACCTGGAGGAGGTGTTTGTCCAACAAACTTGTGGCTCATAGCGTCAAATACAAAGTCTTCCAAACGGTGGCCGAATCCATCATGATAAATGCAGCACAAGACTGGGGCTATGAAAAGTATGAAACAGTGGAAAAAGTCGTACGATACTACGTAAAAAGATGATTTCGCTTACTTAGCAACACACCCAATTACATGATGCACATAGAAACAGGTCCATCACCTTTATTCACTAAAGCCTTAAAGTTACACGTGGATTACTTAATGAAAGTTCTAGACATGCCAGATGGAAGACTTCCTAAAGCTATAGCTATAAACACTATCAAAAAGAGAGGTATATGGTATGGGAAACTAGAAGAGCTTGCGGCCTATTGCGGAACGGAGTTCCATCTGCTGGAGAGGAACGGAAGATATTCCAAACAGGCACTCTATCGGCCATATTATTCACTTCGATTTAAATTTCGATTTAACCCCCTAAATCGAGTTTCACTTAAATCGAGATTTAGCACACTTGATCGAATTTCGAATTTATTAAATCTCGTCCTATTATGGACAAAAGTTTTCGTCGGTTTAATATTCAATGAAAGTTTTAAGCGTTAAATCGACGATTCGACCAATTGGAGCGATTGACGCGTATTTGACAGGAAAATAGACGTATTTGACAGGAAAATAGACAGGAAACGCATCAGTTGCCAGAAATAATAAACTGAATTATAATTTGAAAAGTATTATTAAATTCACAAACATAAAATTCCCGCCAGGGGATTGCACTTTAATATGAGTGCAATCAAGAGCCCCCATTGTGCGAGAAAACCACCAATTCTCTAGAACTTCGCCGCGCTTTCCTGCCACTCGGGCAAACGCACTAAGCTAAACTCCTCACGGGCTTCCTCACAGAACATTCTGCACTCAACTACCATCTTAACGAGCAGGGCATACGTCTGTCGTTTACACAGGAAATGATGCAGAGATTTGTTTTCGCTATTATCTTTGCAACTACGGAGGATACATAGCTTGGCTGCGTGGTCTTCTATTGGCCAGTGACCTAGCGCCTACGATTCTTGCAATATCTGGGCTTGATCTGCTTAGTAGCTCGTTTGTTTTTTGTTTGTTGTAACAGGGTC
Source organism: Matsumyia berberina (assembly GCA_917880715.2). Lineage (NCBI taxonomy): Eukaryota > Metazoa > Arthropoda > Insecta > Diptera > Syrphidae > Matsumyia > Matsumyia berberina. Next base: position 89,497,578 of record OU862872.1, read on the forward strand.
AGACTTTCCTTGATATGACGCAGTTGTTAAGCCTGTTCTACACTTGGTTGGGCGTCATAAAGACGTGATGTTGAATATTGCCCTTAACGGCTCCCATATTATATTAACAACTTCCGCTAGTAAGTCGTTAAGGGCTAATCCCCATCTGGCCAAGTCATCAGCTCTTTCGTTGCCGTCAATTTTATTATGGCCTGGCACCCATGTGACCCTGCACTGAACTCCTAGTTGGTTTAGTTCCTCCTGCAGAAAGTACTTGCCCAAGAGTGAAGAGCTCTGCTTGGAAGACACTGGCAAAATTTTCTTCAGTTGTTAGAACTTGCTTTACAAAAAATGATCTTTTAGGTTGCAATGTGCTGGGGCTCCACAGAGCCTATTTTTCGCTACATATCCATATTCAACAAATGTTCCCCGTATATTTCAGGGAGTTACGATCGATTCCGCGACGAGCCATTTTATTACTTTTTTACTTCCATTATCAATCAGATAAAGAAGCTCCCAAGAAGCAGCTAAGGTTCCGAACAGTCAAAACTCCGTCTCAATAATACCAAAATCAGTTAAATCGAGATTTAAATTCGTTAAAACGCCAAGAACGACGATTTAATGAAATCTCGATTTAGTTGAATCTCGATTTAACTGCCTAAAACTTTGTCAATAATTGATAAAATGGCCGACGGCGATTTAGTGTTCACCTTAAATCTCGATTTAGAGCTAAATCGAAGTGAATAATATGGGCGTATGACGTCGTATCAAAAGTAGACGAAAAACATGGAGAAGACTATATTAATATGTCAGTATAGTCAGTATATAGCGTATATAGCATCTGTCTAGTGAGCGACGCGAAGTCTAAAGCTGAAGTCCTAAAATTCCTTAATTCCGAAAGTGATAGTCAAATACTTTTCAACTACCACCAAACAGCAATAGCCTATCGAAGCCAAATAATCAATGAAGCTTTTTAAATACAAAATAAAAAAAAAATTGTATGTACCTACCTATGTATTTTTTTTCTTTTCCTATTTCTTTTCTAAACATATGTATAATATTTGCTTATTCTTTAATAATATGTAAAACCCAATAATATGTGGAAACCCAGCATTAGAACTTTATTTCCCACAAAAAAAAAATATTACACGTTGAGCCAACATTTTTAGTCGATTGAAAAAAAAAATGCCGCAGATATGAGCATAACATAAAAATAGCGTAAAATTTACACTAAATCAGGATGAGGGTTAAACAGCCTTCGGTCTCTTCTGCAGTCGAAAAAGGAGAAAAAGAAACTACGTCAAACCGTATGGACTGACCAACTTGACGTGCGAAATTGGAGCAAGCTAGCTAATGATTGCACTGATTGATGACGCTTGTTAGTTGAGCCCCAGGTACACTCCGGACACTAGAGCTGTCATTATTTCTATAAGGAAAGCTTTAACCTAGACAAGGAGAGGACGCGTAAGCTGGCGGACTTCCTTATAAGGCCTTGCGGCCCGAAATACTACCTCACCAACGTATACCCCACCCACCAATCCTGTCTGGAAGAAAAAAAACCTTTTAGCAGTTAGCATGGCCAGTACTTAACTGGTTACAAAATCGAATCTTTCATTAAAAAATATTTCCGCCAGCAGAGTTCATCAATTCGTCTACCAAAGACAAAACCACCTTACGAGAAGTCGCGAATCGATTATGCCGATTGCACCCGCGATACAAGAGATGCTTTAGGTCGCAATTAGTCAGAGTTTGAAAAAAAAAATCTTGTACTGCTCAATATTTTCGACTTTATTATAAAGAAAAGAAAAACGTTTGACTTAAGCTAATAATAATACTCAGCACTTACAACTACTCTGCTTATGAATAATAACACATTAGCTCTACTTTATGAATTTATTTCTCTTCCGATTTAAAACACAACATCGACATAAATCGGCACATTACTGAAACTTAAATGTTTTTCAAGTTACTTTATCACTGCGCACATCCACATTGGACTTAGATTCCTCTCTGGTTTGAGAATTATCTTGACCGCCGTTTTCGTTTTCCGACATGTCATCCAATTCAACGTTTTCATCGTGCATTAAGCTTCTCAATCTCCGTATTTCACTCTTCGCTTCCTCTAACTCAGCTTGCAAATGAGCAATACTTTCATTTTGAAGAACCGAATAACCAAGATGTTTCTTAATATATTCTAATGGATCTTCTGGTCTCTTCTCCTCATTGATCAGCTTAGCAAAAACCTTAGTTAAGGATTCAATAATTCCACTGCGCTCCAGATATTTACGGAATTCATCGCGTTTCGGTTCTATGGGCTACAACGTAATGCAAAAATCAGTGTTGCGTTATTTGTTTTGATCAAAATAATTTACTTTAATACCCACTTTGAAAGACATTTAGAATGCTTGCAAGAAATCCACTTTCAAAAAGCACAAGTCAAAAATGTTTGGAAATTCTTGCCCCCAAAGCAAATAATGTTCAGGACTGCTGTATAACTTTCCAACCTTCCTCCAGATGGCTGCAAGCTTATTTCCAGTATTTCCACTAAATTTATTAGATTACAATAGACGTGATTTTTTGAAACCTAGCTAGCCAGTCGTTCATTTAGACGATTCCCAGCCAGCCAAACCCAGTCGATTTTTTATACCGTCAAGTTGGTACGCGTGATTTCGTTCCTATGACATCCAGCGCTGCCAGCGCTGTCACGATCGTAGCAAAACTGCTACGCGATTTCCAAAAAAGTAAAATTTGCTACGTTGCTACGCACTCTCCCTAATATCCCAATTTTTGCTACGCTTTTTTAAAACACGAACTTTTAACAAGAATCTTGTAGTTTTTAGACCCCTCACAATCACTATTACAAATTAAAAAAAAATTAAACGGACGTAATTTCAAACTATTTACTTCCACGACTCTAACTTATGTTACTGTTCTGCCGTACCCTACACAAGCAGTATATACTTCTTCGGATATGTTTGAAATGTGACTGCATGCGGGCTGGAGTTCCACTGGAATTTCAATGGCTTCGCTTTTACTACGTAAATTTAGTTTTGATACGCAAATTTGATACGGGATTTTTTTTCTTAGTGGCAACACTGATGACGGTCAAATGTCAAAAAAACAGTACAATTTGGTAGTGATACCAACGCTATAAATGAAAAACATCGCTTTCGGCGCCCCCTGGCCATGGGATATCATACAATTCCTAGCCAGTTACTTTTGACTGGGGATAAAAGCAAGAGTTGTAGCCAGCTGGTTGTTGTATTTGTTTTACGTATAAAATTTGACTTTGCTAGCAACTACTGGCTTGCTAGGTTTCAAAAAAACTCGCCTAATTTTTTTTTTTTTTTGCGAGGGTAGGTGAAAATCTTTCATGAGACACCATGAGGATCTACCGCACGTGCTCATGGTAGTGTGAGATTCTTACTCACTAAAAACACCTCCCCTTTTCGTGTTGACTACGACTAAGTACGTAAAAGCCTTATCAAGTAGTTTAAGTTTCGACAATAAAAGTTCGCGTTCTGCAGGTAGCTTTCCAGTGAAAGCACCTACTAATACCGTCATTATATGCGGCTATTCCTTATTGCGCTAAATCGAACGGTTTCGTTCTTTGTAGTCGGCGCACAAGGTTTGTCACGTCCAGAATTTGGAGTACGGCGTTATTGCAATGTCCCTGAAGGCGAACACGGAGTTTGCGTGCAAAATTTGTTATTTCATCTTCGACGGTAGCTAAACCGAGGTCTCTATGGATATCGTCATTTCTAATGTACCACGGCGCATTAACGATTGTTCTGAGCACCTTATTTTGAAAGGTTTGTAAAATATTTCTATTGCTGGTTTTGGTACAACCCCAAAGTTGTATACCATACGTCCATACAGGTTTTAAGACTTGCTTATATAAGAGCAATTTGTTATACATGCTTAATTTGGAATATCTTCCAAGCAGCCAATACCTTTCTCTAAATCTAATTTCGAGCTCGTCGCGTTTCTTTTTAACGTGCGGCTTCCATTTGAGTTTCGCATCTAGTGTCATTCCTAGATATTTTGCTTCATTTGCATACGGTATTTGTACCGAGTTAATGAAAACGGGTAAGTTGTTTATTTTCTTGTACGTAAAGTTAACATGCGTGGATTTGCTTTCATTGAGAACAATGCGCCAAACCTTTGTCCACTCGCAGATTTTATCCAAAGCTCGTTGAAGCTTTACAGTTGCTGACTCGACTGAATTATCTGTTGCCAGAATAGCCGTATCGTCCGCGAACGTAGCAACAACGGTGCCTTCTTCTTGCGGTATATCTCGAGTATAGAGCAAGAACAAGACTGGACCAAGAACACTCCCTTGTGGAACACCGGCAGCGATTTCCTTGAACTCCGAGTATTCGGCTCCGTGCTTGACAGGGAAGAGTCTATTCTCCAAATACGACTCTAAGATCTTGTACAACTCTTCCGGAAGTACCTGTCTTAGTTTATAATTCAAGCCTTCGTGCCACACCTTGTCGAAGGCTTCAGAAACGTCAAGAAAAGCACTAGAACATATCTTTTTCTCTTCCATGGCCTTCTCAATTTCGTTGGTTATTCTATAAACCTGGTCAATTGTGGAATGCTTGATTCTGAACCCGAATTGATGATCAGGAATCAAACGTCTTTCTTCAATTACCGGTTTTAACCGTTTCAATAAGAGTTTTTCGAAAACCTTTGATATTATCGGCAGCAGCGATATCGGTCTGTACGACTTTTTATCGTTTGGCGGTTTTCCCGGCTTTGAAACCATTATAACTTCGGCGACTTTCCATTGCCTTGGAACGTATAATAGTCTTATCGAAGCATTTATAAGGTAAACGAGCTTTATTAGAGCTTTCTTTGGCAATTCCTTCAGGACCTGTCCAGTTATTAGGTCATATCCAAGAGCCTTGTTATTCTTTAGATTTTTATTACCTCACAAAGTTCGGCTAGTGACACGCTTCTTATTTTAAAGTTGTCTGGAGTCATAATAGTATTATTAATATTTTCTATTAATGTTTGCCCGGGAAATGGCTTAAACGTTTCTTCTAGATGCTCAGCAAATAAGTCGGCTTTTTCTTTATCGCCTTTTGTCCACTCGCCATTACTTTTTCTTATTGGTAGCGATTGTATTTGGGGTTTTTTGACACCTTTGATAGCTTTCCAAAGAGAGTAATTCGAACTTTTTTCAGCAGACAAGCCTTCGAAATATGTAGAAATCTCGCGATTTTTAAAATCGCGTATCGCTTTTTTGAGCTTATTGCATAGGAAGTTCGAATGGGTTTTGTGCTGGGGAGCGCGAGTCTGTTGCCATCTTTTGCGTGCTCTCCTCTTTGCCAGCATCAGTTCTTTTATTTCCGGCGGATATTTAACTTCGCTATTTCCGACTACTTTCCTTTTATATGGAGTGTTGTTCCACGCGGCGCTTTGTAAGACTTCAATAAATCTGCCGACTTCATCCTCTATTTCGCACGGTGTTCTAAGCGATACATTCAGGACTATATTTTCTTCACAAGTTTTCCCAAAGCCATCCCAGTTAGTTTTGTTGCTAGTTAATCTGGGCGCGCCTTCATTTTTCATTAGGCGTTCGCTTATTGTCAATAAGACTGGTGAATGATCTGAGGAGAGATCAAAGCATTCCTCGATGTTCGTTAAGTTTTTCACTACCCCTTTTCCAATAAAGAAGTCTATGAGGTCAGGCGTTTTTGCTATGTCGGAGGGCCAATAAGTCGGTTTCCCCGTCGAAAAGAAGTCAACAGCAAATTGCATGCCGGTTTCGTAGAGAAGTCTGCCTTTAGGTGAAATGCATCTCGAACCCCAAAAGGTGTGTTTCGCATTGAAATCGCCAACAATAATAAATTTCGGTCCAAGTGAATCAAATAGACGTATTAAGTCATTCTTTTCTAGCGTGTATCGCGGAGGGCAATAAATGGACGCGATGTTGTAATACATATTTTTATTTTTTACGCGAACTGAAGTTATTTGCATTGCATCGAGTTCTACCGGTGAATTCAAAGAGTGCTCAATACAATCTTTAATTAAGAGCGACGATCCGCCCCTAGCCCTTTCGGATGGATGGTATGCGTGATAAGCAGAGTATCCTCTTATTTAAACTCGAGATTCCTTTGTCAGATGGGTTTCAGAAATCAAGCATATGTGAATGTTCTGTTTGCGTAGGAATATTTCCAGTTCGTCGATTCTTTGCAGAAGGCCGTTTGCGTTCCATTTTTTTTTTTTTTTTTTTACGAGGGTAGGCGAAAATCTTTCATGAGACACCATGAGGATCTACCGCACGTGCCCATGGTAGTGTGAGATTCTTACTCACTAAAAACACCTCCCCTTTTCGTGTTGACTACGACTAAGTACAAAAGAGCCTTATCAAGTAGTTTAACTTTCGCAATAAAAATTCGCGTTGTGAAGGTAGCTTTCCAGTAAAAGCACCTACTAATACCGCCATTATAAGCGGTTATTCCTTATTGCGCTAAATCGAACGGTTTCGTTCTTTGTAGTCGGCGCACAAGGTTTGTCACGTCCAGAATTTGGAGTACGGCGTTATTGCAATGTCCATGAAGGCGAACACGGAGTTTGCGTGCAAAATTTGTTATTTCATCTTCGACGGTAGCTAGACCGAGGTCTCTATGGATATCGTCGTTTCTAATGTACCACGGCGCATTAACGATTGTTCTGAGCACCTTATTTTGAAAGGTTTGTAAAATATTTCTATTGTTGGTTTTGGTACAACCCCAAAGTTGTATACCATACGTCCATACAGGTTTTAAGACTTGCTTATATAAGAGCAATTTGTTATACATGCTTAATTTGGAATATCTTCCAAGCAGCCAATACATTTCTCTAAATCTAATTTCGAGCTCGTCGCGTTTCTTTTTAACGTGCGACTTCCATTTGAGTTTCGCATCTAGTGTCATTCCTAGATATTTTGCTTCGTTTGCATACGGTATTTGTACCGAGTTAATGAAAACGGGTAAGTTGTTTATTTTCTTGTTAGTAAAGTTAACATGCGTAGATTTGCTTTCGTTGAGAACAATGCGCCAAACCTTTGTCCACTCGCAAATTGTATCCAAAGCTCGTTGAAGCTTCACAGTTGCTGACTCGACTGAATTTTCTGTTGCCAGAATAGCCGTATCGTCCGCGAATGTAGCAACAACGGTGCCTTCTTCTTGCGGTATATCTCGAGTATAGAGCAAGAACAAGACTGGACCAAGAACACTTCCTTGTGGAACACCGGCAGCGATTTCCTTGAATTCCGAGTATTCGGCTCCGTGCTTGACACGGAAAAGTCTGTTCTCCAAGTACGACTCTAAGATCTTGTACAGCTCTTCCGGAAGTACCTGTCTTAGTTTATAATTCAAGCCTTCGTGCCACACCTTGTCAAAGGCTTGGGAAACGTCAAGAAAAGCACTAGAACATATCTTTTTCTCTTCCATGGCCTTCTCAATTTCGTTGGTTATTCTATAAACCTGGTCAATTGTGGAATGCTTGATTCTGAACCCGAATTGATGATCAGGAATCAAACGTCTTTCTTCAATTACCGGTTTTAACCGTTTTAATAAGAGTTTTTCAAAAACTTTTGATATTATCGGTAGGAGCGATATTGGTCTGTACGACTTTTTATCGTTTGGCGGTTTTCCCGGTTTTGAAACCATTATAACTTCGGCGACTTTCCATTGCCTTGGAACGTATAATAGTCTTATCGAAGCATTTATAAGGTAAACAAGTTTTATTAAAGCTTTCTTTGGCAATTCCTTCAGGACCTGTCCGGTTATTAGGTCATATCCAGGAGCCTTGTTATTCTTTAGATTTTTTATTACCTCACAAAGTTCGGCTAGTGACACGCTTCTTATTTTAAAGTTGTCTGGAGTCATAATAGTATTATTAATATTTTCTATTAATGCTTGCCCGGGAAATGGCTTAAACGTTTCTTCTAGATGCTCGGCAAATAATTCGGCTTTTTCTTTATCGCCTTTTGCCCACTCGCCATTACTTTTTCTTATTGGTAGTGATTGTATTTGGGGTTTTTTGATAACTTTTATAGCTTTCCAAAGAGAGTAATTCGAACTTTTTTCAGCAGACAAGCCTTCGAGATATGTAGAAATCTCGTGATTTTTTAAATCCCGTATCGCTTTTTTGAGCTTATTGCATAGGAAGTTCGAATGGGTTTTATGCTGGGGAGCGCGGGACTGTTGCCATTTTTTGCGTGCTCTCCTCTTTGCCAGCATCAGTTCTTTTATTTCCGGCGGATATTTAACTTCGCTATTTCCGACTACTTTCCTTTTATATGGAGTGTTGGTCCACGCGGCGCTTTGTAAGACTTCAATAAATCTGCCGACTTCATCCTCTATTTCGCACGGTGTTCTAAGCGACGCATTCAGGACTATATTTTTTTCGCAAGCTTTCCTAAAGCCGTCCCAGTTAGTTTTGTTGCTAGTTAATCTGGGCGCGCCTTCCTTCTTCATTAGGCGTTCACTTATTGTCAATATGACTGGTGAATGATCTGAGGAGAGATCAAAGCTTTCCTCGACGTTCGTAAAGGTTTTCACTACCCCTTTTGCAATAAAGAAGTCTATGAGGTAAGGCGTTTTTGCTATGTCGGAGGGCCAATAAGTCGGTTTCCCCGTCGAAAAGAAATCAACAGCAAATTGCATGCCGATTTCGTAGAGAAGTCTGCCTTAGGTGAAATGCATCTCGAACCCCAAAAGGTGTGTTTCGCATTGAAATCACCACCAATAATAAATTTTGGTCCAAGTGATTCAAATAGACGTATTAAGTCATTCTTTTCTAGCGTGTATCGCGGAGGGCAATAAATGGACGCGATATTGTAATACATGTTTTCATTTTTTACGCGAACCGAAGTTATTTGCATTGCATCGAGTTCTATCGGTGAATTCAAAGAGTGCTCAATACAGTCTTTAATTAAGAGCGACGATCCGCCCCTAGCCCTTTCGGATGGGTGGTATGAGTGATAAGCATAGTATCCTCTAATTTTAACCCGAGATTCCTTTGTCAGATGGGTTTCAGAAATCAAGCATATGTCAATGTTCTGCTGGCGTAGGAATACTTACAGTTCGTCGATTCTTTGCTGAAGACCGTTTGCGTTCCATGTTAGGATTTTAAGTAACTGGTTCATGTTCATAGTTTCGTTCGTTTGGGAGCGTTATGCTCGAGGTTACTAAGTTTTTCGAATATGAGCTTATTTGTCTTGCTTTGCTCCTCGAGTTTCGCGGGAATTATAGAGAAAACTTGTTGCATAGGATCTAATGCAGGCCCATTTTGCTTAGTTGCTTGCGATGCAGCTTGCGCATACGTTTGCTCATCAGCAGATGGCGGTTTTTCCTGAACTTTTTTGGTTTTCTCCTTTACTGGTTTGCGTTCCATGTTAAGATTTTAAGTAACTGGTTCATGTTCATAATTTTGTCCGTAGTTTGCGAGCGTTATGCTCGAGGTTGCTAAGTTTTTCGAATATGAGCTTATTTGTCTTGCTTTGCTCCTCGAGTTTCGCGAGAATTATAGAGAAGACCTGTTGCATAGGATCTAGCGCAGGCCTATTTTGCTTGGTTGCTTGCGATGCGGCTTGCGCGAACGTTTGCGCATCAGCAGATGGCGGTTTTTCCTGAACTTTTTTCGTTTTTTCCTTGACGGGTTTGCTTTCTTTCGCCAACGATTTTTCGGATTTATTTTTATTCGGTTTCGGTTGCGGACGAATGTTGTTTTTAAGCGTATCGCGCCTTTTTTGAAGTTCTTTGGCCACTTCGCAACCTCGATAGTTCGCTGGGTGCTTCCCCTTACAATTTGTGCAAGTCGCTGCCGTCTGCTTGTTTAAGTGGCACTCATTCGAAAGATGTGTACCGGCACATTTCACGCATCGTGGCTCTTTTTGGCAGTATGCCTGTGTATGGTTGAAACCTTGACAGCGTTTACACTGAGGGATCGATCTTGTGCTTTTACGCATCGGTTCGATTTTGATAACAATATTAAAATCGTTTTAATATTGTAAATATCCTTGTATTCTCGCTTTTATCGAAACTGAGCATAAAAAGCGGAAGACCACGTTTAACCAGGGTTTCCTGTTCTTCTTCCGTTTGTTGCTTTTCCTTCTTGATAATATTTACGGCGCCTTTCGCTTGAAGGTCGTCCATAACGTCTTCTTTGGTGCATGAAGGATGGAGTCCTCTTGCTATAACTCGCAATGGTCGTTCTGACTTATTTTCGTAAGTGTGCCACTGAATTTTCTCGGTATTAAGTTTCCGAGAAAATGCTGGGTAATCGTCGGGGTCATCGACGTTTATTTTCCACACGTTGTTGCGAAGTGAGGTGACCTTAAACTTCGATGCCAACGTTCCTTTTAGGAGGCAATACAGCTTGTTATAGTCCGTAATCCCGATAACGTTTATTGGAGGCGGTGGACTTAATTTTTTTGTCTCTTGCAAGCTCTTGTTTTCTTTTAGTGGCTCGATTTCAGGTGAAGAACCGGCTTTTCGTTTCTTGCTGGGTCTTTTCTTTGAGACCCACGCCGTTTCCCGTGTTAGCTCTTCTTCGTCCGTATGATATTCGCGAACAGTTGAGCCAGACGGACTACCGTCTTTTGGAGGGTTTAGGTTCCTCAGAGCCTTGTTTTCTTCCCGAAGTAAATCTACATCTTTCCTAAGCTCTTGGTAGAGTAACTCCATTTCGTTAAGCTTCTTACGGAGTTCGTTGTTTTCCTCCTCGAAGCTTTTATATTTCGCTGAGTCGTGTTTATCGCGCGTTAGCGCTTCCGGCGGACTTCTTTTCCCGGAGACATTCGATCTTGGTGGTGGCGATGGAGATACCCTTGCACTTTTTGTGAAGGGGTTGCATAATTGCAATAAATGGCTCTCCCCAGAATCCATAGAGTCGACCTCCGAAGAGGGTGGATTTTCCAGTAAACCTGGAGTGCCACCTGGGGTATTGAATCTCTTTGTTTTGTTCATTGCATTGTTTGTTTACTTCTTTAACCTCGGTATACGGAGGGTGGATTTTAGTCGCCTCTTACGACAGGCATGCCTACCTCGGGTATATTCTAACCCCTACCCGAAGGGGGTAGGGTCTAATGGTCACGCTCGTCTATCCAGGTAAAGTGCTGCATATGTCGCCAATCGAGTTCTGATTGGCTGAGAGCCTGACGTGAGATTGGAAAGATATGCGCAAACTGACGCATTCACCAGAGATTAGCTATGAAATTCGTCTTCTTACCCCACTTTCCAGTGTTTCCTTTATAAATGTACGTGACGGCACATTTTGGGCGAGTGTTGGGGAGCTTGTTTAACAACTATTTGCTTTTTTAAAATATTCGAATTTAACGGAATCTTTATACGAAATGACAAATATGAATTTGTTCGAATTATCTTAGTAGAAAAAGAGAGTTCGATAGAATTACGAATATTTAATGTAATTTTGCATTACAAAACCAGTTTTATTTACCGAAATCACCCGAAGAACTTTCCTTTCGAAGCAGCCAAGAGCGACCTCATCCGCTTCTGACAGAGTCCATGCCTCTGCGCCATAGAACAGAACTGGGATATTAAGATCTTATACAGGGTCATTTTAGTCTTTCGAGAGAGGGCATTGTTACTTAATTGCCTTCTTAGCCCAAGGAAACAGCGATTGGCAAGAGTTATTCTTCGTTTGATCTCTGCGCTGGTGTCGTTGTCCGAATTTATAGTGAAGCCTAGCTAGATAAAGTCCTTAGCTACCTAGAAAGTTATAACTTTCTATTGTGACGTTCTGTCCGAGACGTTGGTGTTTGACGTCCTCCCTTGTTGACAGCATATACTTGGTCCTGCCCTCATTGACCACTAAACCCATCTCTAAGATCTGCCGCAGTGTGAATATTTGGTTGATGGTGGACTTTCCTGGCCTGAAACAACACTGATATGAACCAATTAGGCTGTTGACGGACAGGTACAATCACGTTCATAGCTCTCAAAATGTATCCATAGAGGCGCTTTAAAGATATCAAACATTTTTCACATGTTGGCGACATAAGAGAAATCCACCGTTTTTAAAGGGACCGTAAAATTGGTTATTGCTTTTCCCTCACACATATTCACAGACAAGAACTGTCAGCAAGGAAAAACAATATGGCACCACAACTACAACAATATTAACAAATTGGTGTCGCGGGGATAAGAGGACGGAAGTCGAATATCTCTTTATAATATTTGAATAAAATTGCATTTAGTGGTGAATTCACTGTTCTGTGTTTCTTCCAAAATAGGTAATGGAGTAGTGGTGAATCCGGTTATTTTATTGGAAAGCTGCTGTATTTTAACGTGGAATGCTGCACACAAGTTAAATATCGTATATATCAGTATAAACATCTGTTTAATGTTTGGAGAACAAAGTTCACATTTTTTATTTCCGATTCGAGTCCTGCAATTTTAGGTCCAGTTTGCTTTTATAGTCCCAATTATAACTAAGTACAGAGCAAAAGAAAATGTGTCCGGGTATTTACTGCGGGAGGACTGTAAGTTTTAATGGATCGTTGAGTAGCTGTGGTGCTTGTTCGCGGGGCTACAGGTCCAATGACAGTGGAGAATGTGTGCCGTGTGTGAATGATCCCACTTCATACGATTTATTATTCCTTGGATTCATGTTTATGTTGCCATTGATAATGCATTGCTATTTCATCAATAATTCTTGTGAAAATATGAAGTAATTGAACCAATAATATTGTGTGGGTAATGATAACTAATCAAATATTTTAAAGGCAACAAGCAGCTCTCCTTGGCTCCGCCGTTTTAGAACTTCTCTTGTCAGCCATAATTTCGATACTTCTTATGGATCCTGTGGGTAGTTTTCATTTGCATACATGCGGTGTTAAATATTTTTCTGATTGGTACACACTATTCTACAATCCATCTCCTAACTACCATTCAAAAGTCCACTGCACACAAGAAGCGGTATATCCCTTGTAAGCGTATTCTCATGTTTTGGTCTTTAAGTTTACATATATTCCTTCTTTCTAGACAAACAATTGTGCTGATATTTTACTTTATTTGCCTTGTCCAAATGATCATCCTAAGGTCCTTGTTAAACAGCATTGTTGGTATACACAGAAATCACGCTGCCTACTCCGCCTTATATTTCTTTCCGCTTTTGATGTTCATACATAGTATAACTTGCGGCTTGATATGTAAGTATTAAGTTTCTTGAAATACTTTTTTATTTTTTTTCTGGTTTTATTTATATTTCATAATCACTTTCAAAAAGTCTTTGAATCGCATTTATATAAAGAGGCTCAGAGTGCGAGAGTACTGTTGAAGGGCTTTTAAAAACCGTTCTCTAAGGGCTTTTAACTGGTGTCTTTGCTTCGTCGATGTAGGCATAAATGTTGTTAACAAGACTGCAGACATACGGAAATCGAAATGCGCACAAAAATACATTTAAGTTTATTAAGAACTCATTCAATCCGACCATTGGGATTGGTGTTCTGAAAAGGAGACTTTTTGAAAGTTCATCTCCGGTTCAGAGATTGTAACGTGTGTTTGTCTGCAACTCCTCTCATAATTCCACGCGCATAAAGGTCACCAGCCCTGAAAAAACCTGTAGAAAAAAAAATGTTGGTACCGAGGGAAGTTTTTGTCAGACAGCATAAATATTTCATTTCATTTTATTTGTTTATTTAGCAATATTTAGCTATTCATCATCATCATCATCATCATCATCTTCCAATAGCCCGCTTATCCACTATGAGGGTCGCGGGTTTAGGGATCTTAAGTGGACTCTCCACATTTGTCGATCTTCCGCCATCGACTCTAACTCATGAGGGGCAATCCCCATACGGGCAGAGGTGGGATTTCGGACTTGGTCCAGCCATCTCATCCTAGGCCTGCCCAGGGGACGCCTACCCGATGGCACGGATTCCATGGCACGTCTTGGAAACCGAGTTGGGGACATGCGTTTGACGTGCCCAAACCATCGAAGTATGGACCTCTCCGTTCGAAGAAGTAGCTGCTCGACATTGAGTGCCTCGCGTACTCTGGTGTTCCTAACCCGATCTCGGCGAGACACCCCAGCAATACAACGAAGAAATCTCATTTCGGCAGCTTGTATCTGCGATCTTATTCTTTCGGTCATTACCCAAACCTCATGACCATAGATGAGGGTCGGAACAAACCCTGAATTAAAGACCGACAACTTAGCTTCGATGCCAAGTTCGGCCCTCCTAATAACAGATTGAGCTCTCTCTAAATTGCTCCAGGCTGACCAATCCTACAGGATAACTCAGTATTGCTCCTACCATCACTAGTGAATAGGATCCCGAGATACTTAAACTTCTCCACCTGTTTCAATGGGACTCCACTAACATGCAGAGTGCATTGAACAGGTGTTCTGGAAATTACCATTACCTCTGATTTGTTCACGTTTACCTTCATCCCAGCTTCAACACAGACGGCGATGAACCTATCTAGTGCGCGCTGAAGTTCGGTCTGGGTGGACGTAAGGATGACAAAGTCATTAGCAAAAAGCACATAACTTATCTTTAAGTCTCCCAATTCGAACCGTTCCTCATCAAGGCTGCGCCGTAACATCCATATACATACACTATAAAAAGGAGAGGTGACAGAACGCACCCCTGGCGAAGTCCAATGCCCACAGTGAAAGGTGTCGACTTAACGCCGTTCACCCGAACACAGCTCTTACAGTTAGTGTACAAAGATTAAATGGCTCTCAGAAGAGAACCTTCGATTCCGTACTCCTGCAATACACTCCAGAGTTTACCTCGAGGGACCCGAGCATATGTCTTCTCCAAATCCACAAAACAACTAGATAGGTTTGGCATACTCCCAGGCCATCTCAAGTACCATTCTGATAGTGAACAGCTGGTCGGTTGTGCTTTTACCTGGACGAAAGCCGCACTGCTCGTCGCCCAACCTGGACTCGACCACAGCTCTGGAACGCGTTTCCAAAATTTTTGCAAAGACTTTTCCGGGGAGACTTAAAAGAGATATACCCCTATAATCGGAGCAATCCCTCTTATTCTTACTTACTTACTTAGGTGGCGCTACAGTTCGGGGTGAACCTGGGCCTCAACCAACAAGCCTCTCCAGTTAGCCCGGTCCTTAGCTAACTGCTTCCAGTTGCGCACTCCAAGTTGATTGAGGTCCTCTTCCACTTGTGCGCGCCACCTTAGGCGAGGTCTTCCTCTACTGCGTTGAACCTCCGGGTTAGACTCGAAGACTCTGCAAGCCGGAGCATTTGTGTCCATTCGCTCTACATGCCCCAGCCATCTGAGCCGATGGATACGTATCTTCTTGACTAGGGCGATGTCTTTGTACAACTCGTAGAGTTCATCGTTGAATCTTCTCCTCCAGAACCCGTCAACGCAAACGGGACCGAATATCTTACGAAGAATCTTTCTCTCAAAGCAACCAAGGATATCTTCACCCGCTTTCGATAGAGTCCATGCCTCAGCGCCATAAAGCAGGACAGGGATGATTAAGGTCTTATAAAGAGTTTCCTTAGTTTTTCGGGATAGGGCCTTTCTACTCAATTGCCTTCTTAGCCCAAAGAAACAGCGATTGGCAAGAGTTTTTCTTCGCTTGATTTCTGCGCTGGTGTTGTTATCGGATGTGATAGCGGAGCCGAGGTAAACGAAGTCCCTCTTATCCCTTTTCTTAAAAAGGGGAACAATCAACCCAGTTTGCCAATAACTAGGTGTTTCACCGCATTCCCAGGCCGCTTTAATGACGAGAGAGCCATACCACTCCCTCTTTACCCAAAGCTTTGAGCATTTCTGGCCGGATTTTATCCACACCAGCAGATTTGCCGACTTTTAGCGTTTTAATCGCCAAAGTCACCTCCTTTACGGTGGAACTATTCTCCGCCCTACTCAGAACCATGGGTCTGCCATCCTTAGTGCCCTGTTCGAGATTGAGCAGCTCCGAAAAGTGCTCGCTCCATCTGTGCAAAATGTCTTTCTCATCGGAAAGAAGTACACCATCTTTGGATTTGACTCCTTCGATGATATTAAACTTCCTTCCTCTGAGACGGCGGATGGTCTGCCAGAACACCTTGTTTGCAGATCTGTGATCACAGTCCAATTTCTCACCGAACTCCTTCCAAGACTGCTCCTTAGCTGTTTTAACAGCCAGCTTGCAAGTTCTTCGCGCCTCCATGTACCGGTTTCGAGAAGCTGAATCCCCCAAGTGTATCCACACCTTAAAGACTTTCTTCTCTCTGATGGCTTCTTGAACTCCGGGTGTTTTAAACCACGCAGTTTTTTTTCTCACCACCAGCCGCCACACCGAGCCGCTTCACTCCGCAAACATCTCCTGCAGAGGCAATGACTGCTGTTAAAAACAACCGTCATTCTTCCTCTACATTTGTCGGAACAGTTGGAATTTGTTCAAACCTTTCGAATACCTGTCGTGCAAACTCCTCCCGTATCTCATCATTCTGTAAACTCTTCCACCGTATACGTGTCACCAGCCTTGGTCTACGCTTTGGTAGAACAGGTACTTTATCGTTGAGATTCAATTTGCACAACAGGAGGTGATGATCAGTTGACAGTTCAGTCCCTCTTACAACACGAACGTCACAAACCATCCTTTTAACACACGATGGTACCACAAAGAAGTCTATCAGCGATTTCTGCTGAAGACTGACGGTACCATGTGTATTTATGGATGTTTTTGTGCGGAATGGACATGCCATTTGCACAGCAAAAGTCCAACAACTTCTCACACTTCCCCATGTCATAACGTCCACACCCACGTGAGCATTGAAGTCTCCCATCAGGACATAATAATCCATATCTGCCACCTGTTCTAAGCCGGCATCTACTTCATCCAAGAAAGTTGCATACTCCGACTCCAGATTCGGCGCATAAAACTGCACTAGAGCCAGAGTTGACCTTTCAAGCTTAAGCTTTAAGATCGCAACTCTCCCTCCCAATGGTATCCACTCCACTGTCTGCCAGCCTGGGACTCGTGAGTAACCCCACTCCCGCCTGAGCAGACATTGAAGGTGCTAAGGAGTAGCACCTGAATGAATCGTTTGTTGATAAAAACAATCAACTTTTGCTCACCCGATGGAAAGATAACCAAAGTGTTTCAATGCTTTCTGATGCACATGTGATTCATCCTATTGGTGCAGCACAGAGGTTCAACAGCATCCAAAAAGCAAAGTCAGTTCCGCAGCCTAATGTTAACAAAGAATACAACAAAAAAGTTTACCTTCGTTTTTTTGTTTGAATTATATCGCATTTGTTAGATTGAAACCAAACGAATAGTTTCGCTGACTTTTTTATTCTTTATTTTTTTTTGTACGTACAAAGACCCAGCGTTGCGTAAATGCAACATACCATAACTTCACTTCCACAAACCCGAGGTAGGCATGTCTGTCGTAAGAAGCGACTAAAATCCACCCTCCGTATACCGAGGTTTAAGAAGTATACAAATAATGCAATGAACAAAACAAAGAGATTTAATACCCCAGGTGGCACTCCAGGTTTACTGGAAAATCCACCCTCTTCGGAGGTCGGCTCTATGGATTCTGGGGAGAGCCATTTATTGCAATTATGCAACCCCTTCACAAAAAGTGCAAGGGTATCTCCATCGCCACCACCAAGATCGAATGTCTCCGGGAAAAGAAGTCCGCCGGAAGCGCTAACGCGCGATAAACACGACTCAGCGAAATATAAAAGCTTCGAGGAGGAAAACAACGAACTCCGTAAGAAGCTTAACGAAATGGAGTTACTCTACCAAGAGCTTAGGAAAGATGTAGATTTACTTCGGGAAGAAAACAAGGCTCTGAGGAACCTAAACCCTCCAAAAGAACGTTAAAGTAGTTCGTCTCGCTCACCTGTTCGTGAATATCACACGGACGAAGAAGAGCTAACGCGGGAAACGGCTTGGGTCTCAGAAGAAAGACCCAGCAAGAAACGAAGGGCCGGTTCTTCACCCGAAATCGAGCCACAAAAAGAAAACAAGCGCCTGCAAGAGACAAAAAAATTAAGTCCCCCGCCTCCAATAAACGTAATCGGGATTACGGACTATAATAAGCTGTATTGCCTCCTTAAAGGAACGTTGGCTTCGAAGTATAAGGTTACCTCACTTCGCAATAACGTGTGGAAAGTAAGCGTCGATGACTCGGACGATTACCGAGAATTTTCGCGGAAACTTAGTTCCGAGAAAATTCAGTGGTACACGTATGAAAATAAGTCGGAAAGACCATTGCGAGTTATAGCAAGATGACTCCAACCTTCGTGCACTAAAGAAGACGTTATGGACGATCTTCAAGCGAAAGGCTTTAAAATTTTTGACGCTGTAAATATTATCAAGAAGGAAAAGCAAAAAACGGAAGAAGATCAGGAAATTCTTGTTAAGCGTGGTCTTCCGCTTTTTATGCTCAGTTTCTATAAAACCGAGAAAATAAAGGATATTTACAATATTAAAACAATTTTAAATATTGTTATCAAAATTGAAATGTGCCGGTACACATCTCTCGAATGAGTGCCACTTAAACAAGCAGACTGTAGCGACTTGCACAAATTGTAAGGGGAGGCACCCAGCGAACTATCGAGGTTGCGAAGTGGCCAAAGAACTCCAAAAAAGGCGCGATACGCTTAAAAAGAACATTCGTCCGCAACCGAAACCGATTAAAAATAAACCGGAAAGAAAGCTGGTGAAAGGAAGCAAACCCGTAAAGCAGAAAACGAAAAAAGTCCAGGAAAAATCGCCATCTGCTGATGCGCAAACGTATGCGCAAGCAACTAAGCAAAATAGGCCTGCGTTAGATCCTATGCAACAAGTTTTCTTTATAATTCTCGCGAAACTCGAGGAGCAAAGCAGGACAAATAAGCTCATATTCGAAAAACTTAGCAACCTCGAGCATAACGCACCCAAACGAACGAAATTATGAACATGAACCAGTTACTTAAAATCTTAACATGGAACGCAAACGGTCTTCAGCAAAGAATCGACGAACTGGAAGTATTCCTACGCAAACAGAACATTGACATATGCTTGATTTCTGAAACCCATCTGACAAAGGAATCTCGAGTTAAAATAAGAGGATACTATGCTTATCACGCATACCACCCATCCGAAAGGGCTAGGGGCGGATCGTCGCTCTTAATTAAAGATTGTATTGAGCACTCTTTGAATTCACCGATAGAACTCGATGCAATGCAAATAACTTCAGTTCGCGTAAAAAATATAAATATGTATTACAACATCGCGTCCATTTATTGCCCTCCGCGATACACGCTAGAAAAGAATGACTTAATACATCTATTTGACTCACTTGGACCGAAATTTATTATTGTTGGCGATTTCAATGCGAAACACACCTTTTGGGGTTCGAGATGCATTTCACCTAAAGGGAGACTTCTCTACGAAACCGGCATGCAATTTGCTGTTGACTTCTTTTCAACGGGGAAACCGACTTATTGGCCCTCCGACATAGCATAGCGAAATTAAATATCCGTCGGAAATAATAGAACTGATGCTGGCAAAGAGGAGAGCACGCAAAAGATGGCAACAGTCCCGCGCTCCCCAGCACAAAACCCATTCGAACTTCCTATGCAATAAGCTCAAAAAAGCGATACGGGATTTTTAAAAATCGCGAGATTTCTAGCCCCCTCGTGCAGCTGACCTCCTCGCGGTGGGGGGCGGGCAACATGTCTGGGAAGTGCGGGTAGAGTAGCTATAGTTGAGCTACCCGTACTGCCCAGATATGGCTAACGAAGCGCAACCCCCCAATGATGACAAGACGGAGACACATGGCCTCGGATATTGCCAAGCCTGCTATGCCAGGGCGCCCTTCGGAGCCAGGCCTAGAGGGTGGCAGCATGCGAGCGTCTGGTGGTCGGCTTGTCCCGCTCGGCAGCCGGCCGGGTTCAACCCGAAACGGCTACGAGCTTCCCAGCAATGGTCTCGCAAACCATTACGGGGGTCAAAGGGGAGATGCGCTATGCCCCGAGGGGGGCATAAGTGGACTTTCGGTTTTTCGACAACGGCATCGACTTAGGATAGGCACGTGGAACATTTCTTCGCTCACAGGAAAAGACCTTGAGCTCATTGGGGAGGCTACTAAATATCGACTAGATATAGTTGGTATCTCCTCAACAAAGCAAAGGGGTTCTAGAACTGTGGACCTTTCGGATGGGTGGAAACTCTTCATGTCAGGAGTAGCACCTTCAATGTCTGCTCAGGCGGGAGTGGGGATACTCACGAGTCCCAGGCTGGCAGGCAGAGTACTGGAGTGGATACCATTGGGAGGGAGAGTTGCGATCTTAAAGCTTAAGCTTGAAAGGTCAACTCTGGCTCTGGTGCAGGTATATGCGCCGAATCTGGAGTCGGAGTATGCAGCTTTCTTGGATGAAGTAGATGCCGCCTTAGAACAGGTGGCAGATATGGATTCTTATCTCCTGATGGGGGACTTCAATGCTCACGTGGGTGTGGACGTAATGACATGGGGAAGTGTGATTGGGAGGAACGGCGACCCGGATCAGAATGCGAACGGAGAGAAGTTGTTGGACTTTTGCTGTGCAAATGGCATGTCCATTATGAACACCTTCTTTCCGCACAAAAACATCCATAAATACACATGGTACCGTCAGAGTCTTCAGCAGAAATCGCTGATAGACTTCTTTGTGGTACCATCGTGTGTTAAAAGGATGGTTTGTGACGTTCGTGTTGTGAGAGGGGCTGAACTGTCAACTGATCATCACCTCGTGTTGTGCAATTTGTATCTCAACGATAAAGTACCTGTCCTACCAAAGCGTAAACCAAGGCTGGTGACACGCATACGGTGGGAGAGTTTACAGAACGATGAGATACGGCAGGAGTTTGCACGACAGGTATCCGAAAGGTTTGAACAAATTCCAACTGTTCCGACAAATGTAGAGGAAGAATGGCGGTTGTTTTCAACACCAGTCATTGCCTCTGCAGGAGGTGTTTGCGGAGTGAAGCGGCTCGGTGTGGCGGCTGGTGGTGAGAAAAGAACTGCGTGGTTTAAAACACCCGGAGTTCAAGAAGCCATCAGAGAGAAGAAGGAAGTCTTCAAGGTGTGGATACACTTGGGGGATTCAGCTTCTCGGAACCGGTACATGGAGGCGCGAAGAACTTGCAAGCTGGCTGTTAAAGCAGCTAAGGAGCAGTCTTGGAAGGAGTTCGGTGAGAAATTGGACTGTGATCACAGATCTGCAAACAAGGTGTTCTGGCAGACCATCCGCCGTCTCAGAGGAAGGAAGTTTAATATCATCGAAGGAGTCAAATCCAAAGATGGTGTACTTCTTTCCGATGACAAGGACATCTTGCGCAGATGGAGCGAGCACTTTTCGGAGCTGCTCAATCCCGAACAGGGCACTGAGGATGGCAGACCCATGGTTTTGAGTAGGGCGGAGAATAGTCCCACCGTAGAGGAGGTGACTTTGGCGATTAAAACGCTAAAAGTCGGCAAATCTGCTGGTGTGGATGAAATCCGGGAATGCGGTGAAACACCTAGTGATTGGCAAACTGGGGTGATTGTTCCTCTTTTTAAAAAAGGGGATAAGAGGGATTGCTCCAATTATAGGGGTATATCTCTTTTAAGTCTCCCCGGAAAAGTATTTGCAAAGGTGTTGGAAACGCGTTCCAGAGCTGTGGTCGAGTCCCGGTTGGGCGATGAGCAGTGCGGCTTTCGTCCAGGTAGAAGCACAACCGACCAGCTGTTCACTCTCAGAATGGTACTTGAGAAGGCCTGGGAGTATGCCAAACCTATCTACAGTTGTTTTGTGGATTTGGAGAAAGCATATGATCGGGTCCCTCGAGGTAAACTCTGGAGTGTATTGCAGGAGTACGGGATTGACGGTTCTCTTCTGAGGGCCATTCAATCTCTGTACACTAACTGTAAGAGCTGTGTTCGGGTGAACGGCGTTAAGTCGACACCTTTTACTGTGGGCGTTGGACTTCGCCAGGGGTGCGTTCTGTCACCTCTCCTTTTCATAGTGTATATGGATTGGATGTTACAGCGCAGCCTTGGTGAGGAACGTTTCGAATTGGGAGACTTAAGGATAAGTCATCTGCTTTTTGCTGATGACTTGGTCATCCTTACGTCCACCCAGACCGAACTTCAGCGGGCACTAGACAGGTTCGTCGCCGTCTGTGTTGAAACTGGGATGAAGGTAAACGTGGACAAATCAGAGGTAATGGTAATTTCCAGAACACCTGTTCAATGCACTCTGCATGTTACTGGAGTCCCATTGAAACAGGTGGAGAAGTTTAAGTATCTCGGGGTCCTATTCACTAGTGATGGTAGGAGCAATACTGAGTTATCCTGTAGGATTGGTCAGGCTGGAGCAATTTTGAGACAGCTTGGTCAATCTGTTATCAGGAGGGCCGAACTTGGCATCGAAGCTAAGTTGTCGGTCTTTAATTCAGTGTTTGTTCCGACCCTCACCTATGGTCATGAGGTTTGGGTAATGACCGAAAGAATAAGATCGCGGATACAAGCTGCCGAAATGAGATTTCTTCGTTGTATTGCTGGGGTGACTCGACGAGATCGGGTTAGGAACACCAGAGTACGCGAGGCACTCAATGTCGAGCAGCTACTTCTTCGGACGGAGAGGTCCATACTTCGATGGTTTGGGCACGTCAAACGCATGTCCCCAACTCGGTTTCCAAGACGTGCCATGGAATCCGTGCCATCGGGTAGGCGTCCCCTGGGCAGGCCTAGGTTGAGATGGCTGGACCAAGTCCGAAATCTCACCTCTACCCGTATGGGGATTGCCCCTGATGAGTTAGAGTCGATGGCGGAAGATCGGCAAATGTGGAGAGTCCACTTAAGCTCCCTAAACCCGCGACCCTCATAGTGGATAAGCGGGCCATTGGAAGATGATGATGATGATGCGAGATTTCTACATATCTCGAAGGCTTGTCTGCTGAAAAAAGTTCGAATTACTCTCTTTGCAAAGCTATAAAAGGTATCAAAAAACCTTAAATACAATCGCTACCAATAAGAAAAAGTAATGGCGAGTGGGCAAAAGGCGATAAAGAAAAAGCCGACTTATTTGCTGAGCATCTAGAAGAAACGTTTAAGCCATTTCCCGGGCAAGCATTAATAGAAAATATTAATAATATTATTATGACTCCAGACAACTTTAAAATAAGAAGCGTGTCACTAGCCGAACTTTGTGAGGTAATAAAAAACCTAAAGAATAACAAGGCTCCTGGATATGACCTAATAACTGGACAGGTCCTGAAGGAATTGCCAAAGAAAGCTTTGATAAATCTCGTTTACCTTATAAATGCTTCGCTAAGACTATTATACGTTCCAAGGCAATGGAAAGTCACCGAAGTTATAATGGTTTCAAAGCCGGGAAAACCGCCAAACGACGTAAAGTCGTACAGACCGACATCGCTCCTGCCAATAATATCAAAGGTTTTCGAAAAACTCTTATTGAAACGGTTAAAACCGGTAATTGAAGAAAGACGTTTGATTCCTGATCATCAATTCGGGTTCAGAATCAAGCATTCCACAATTGACCAGGTTTATAGAATAACCAACGAAATTGAGAAGGCCATAGAAGAGAAAAAGATATGTTCTAGTGCTTTTCTTGACGTTTCTCAAGCCTTCGACAAGGTGTGGCACGAAGGCTTGAATTATAAACTAAGACAGGTACTTCCGGAAGAGTTGTACAAAATTTTCGAGTCGAATACTCGGAATTCAAGGAAATCGTTGCCGGAGTTCCACAAGGAAGTGTTCTTGGTCCAGTCTTGTTCTTGCTCTATACTCGAGATATACCCCCAAGAAGAAGGCACCGTTGTTGCTACGTTCGCGGACGATACGGCAATACAATTTGCGAGTGGACAAAGGTTTGGCGCATTGTTCTCAACGAAAGCAAATCTACGCATGTTAACTTTACTAGCAAGAAAATAAACAATTCACCCGTTTTCATTAAGTCAGTACAAATACCGTATGCAAACGAAGCAAAATATCTAGGAATGACACTAGATGCGAAACTCAAATGGAAGTCGCACGTTAAAAAGAAACGCGACGAGCTCGAAATTAGATTTAGAGAAATGTATTGGCTGCTTGGAAGATATTCCAAATTAAGCATGTATAACAAATTGCTCTTATATAAGCAGGCCTTAAAACCTGTATGGACGTATGGTATACAACTTTGGGGTTGTACCAAAACCAGCAATAGAAACATTTTACAAACCTTTCAAAATAAGGTGCTTAGAACAATCGTTAATGCGCCGTGGTACATTAGAAACGACGATATCCATAGAGACCTTGGTTTAGCTACCGTCGAAGGTGAAATAACAAACTTTGCTCGCAAACTCCGTGTTCGCCTTCATGGACATTGCAATAACGCCGTACTCCAAGTTCTGGACGTGACAAATCTTGTGCGCCGACTACAAAGAACGAAACCGTTCGATTTGGCGCAATAAGGAATAGCCGCTTATAATGACGGTATTAGTAGGTACTTTTACTGGAAAGCTACCTACACAACGCGAATTTTTATTGTCGAAACGTAAACTACTTGATAAGGCTTTTTTACTGTACTGTACTTAGTCGTAGTCAACACGAAAAGGGGAGGTGCAGGAAAAATGTTGAGCACGTTTGCACACGCCGTTTGCATGGGGTTTTCGTTCACATGGTTTGCTGTAGGTAGTTGTATCCGCTTGAAATTGATAGATTATTGAGAGATAATTATTTCTGTTGAGGTTTGTTACGCCATAAACATCAAAAAGGTATATGGACAGAGTTTAAAAGCGGATAATGTGGATCTGAAGAGTGACGGTTTCTCCCATAACGAGCTCAGAGCCAATTCACCTGACAGCCTGGTCATCCTCGAGCCAGAAAAAAAAACCAGGAATGATATTCACAGGGATTCCTTAAAGAATGAATATGGGGAATTGAGAGTCTGTACATGCGCATCAATGTCTTCAAACCTGGGAATGGATATAGGGTAAAATGACACGTCTTCCACGCGGACGGAGTCGCGGGTGTTAACTAATTTTCTATATTTTCTATTCAGAGTCCCTCTTTTGCACTAAGGGTACATTACTCAATGTCTTGAAACCTGGGGATACTCTCCGATCATTATATTATTTTATAATGGCTTTAAACGATGAGGAAGTTTATTGTGCTTGGGCTGCAGTGATAATGTTGTGGTGCGACTCATCGAGTGACAGCGACGAGTACTACAAATTGCAGAATTCGACCCGATAGCGACAGCGAAGAGTATGGACGAAAAATTGGCTGTTGAAAAAACCAGTCGATGGCTTCGACGCGAAATTATACAATGAAATCCAATACAACGAGCCGGAATTGCATCGTAACTTTTTTCCCATGTCGGATGATTTCAGCATTTACTGCGTCTGGTGACCCCACACATTGCGTATGCATTTTTTTTTAATTTACCGTAAAGCACAACACGACGAAATAAAATAATTTTATGTACAGAACACAACAGCTCGAGACAATAGGATAATCACGTAATGGCAGCCTTTCGAAATAAAAATGCGTTCAAATGTCAATTGGTTTACGAAAAACTGAAAACGTTTGATTTTTTGGTTTTCTCAAAAATTCAAACGTCCAAACTACTACAAACGGTTTGAAACGTTTACAAACGGTTTGCAGAAATCGAGTTGAACTCGTTTACACGGTTGGTGGAAAACGTGTCGGCAAACGTTTGCCGACTGCCTGCAAACTAGCAAACCGCAAACCGTTTGCAGAAAAATATTTTAAGTTAACACAGTTTGCTTTCATCAGCAAACAGAAAATGGCAGAAATTTGCCAAAACTGCAAACCGTGTAATTCCTGCTTTAGTGAATCTAAACCATCCAGCGACTAGCTCAAACACACACACAAAATTTCATTTAAATCGGTCCAGCCGTTTAGGAGGAGTTCAATTACATACACACGTATAGAAGAATTATATATATTAAGAAGAAGAAGATATTAAATCATTTGGATGCGTTTTCCATCGACTGTCCCAATGCAATTAGGAAATTGCCAAAGTTCGTTGAATTTTCTTGCAGTCAGAGCACAATCAATTTGCTCATCGTTTAAAGCCATTACGAAAAACAATAATAATCGGATAGAATCGTTTATATGGTATACCTAGTATAACTTATTTTAATTTAAAATCATTTATTTCACCTAATTTTGTTTAATTCTTTAAGCCACGTTGTGTGGCGTTCACAAAACAGAGAAATAATCATCTCTCAATATTCTGTCAATTTTAAGCGGATACAATTATAGCAAACCATGTGAGCAGAAAACCGCATGGAAACGGAGTGTGCAAACGTGCTCTACATTTTTCCTGTGTTACATACAAAATTGTAATTTGAGTCTTTTTACTCCTCAGTCTTAAATGCACAGAAATAAGATAATAAAACATCTGTTGCATAAGATACAAATCCATATCTCTGTGGAATTTGACACTTCACATGTTCTCAGTGGATATTTCCACTGCACATGTTATCTTGTGGACCTTCCCATTTAAGACAAAACCAGAGAGTGTGAGAAGGATCAAATTACAAATTAAAAATATCCATGGGAAAAGAATTGATGGTTCATGTTGGTCGCGGGAGTCTATGTCGGTCACCACTCCAAGCAACAACCACTCGCGAGTTCTTACTGTAGTATCCTTACACTACTAGAGCCGAGTGCGTTTAAAATAAAATATAATCAAGTTATAATACAAAACCCACGTGCATACATATATACATGTATAGTGGATTAAGTTTAAGTGTAATAATAAAACGGTTCGATAACTAAAAATAACGGCACTGTGTTTTAATTCAAAAAGAACAAGGATATAAATATATATCCACCGTTCGTAAACAAATACGCACGAGAAAACTTTATAACACCTCCAAATTTGTGGAAAACCGTGTAAACTGCTTGCAATCAGTTTGCCGTCAGGTTTTAAATTTTTAGTTTGCAGACGTTTGCATATCGCTTTTCAAACCATTCGTTTGACAAAATTGGCAAACCGTGTGAATAAACGTTTGTAGTTACATTAAAAACCAAAAATTTGCCGCAGTTTTCTGCAAAACAAAGATGTGCGGAAATTTGCCAAAACTGCAAACCGCGTATTTCCAGCTTAAGTTGCACATGTCTGCTCACAAACTCGACATCAGGGTCGACATGGGTCATTCAACTTGGACGATGGTATATAACTGTTCCGCCTATACCTGGATAAAGTAAACATAGTCATATCTTGGTCTTAGTCCAACCAAGCTGTTGGAGGTAAAGGTCTAGCTGCATGCATGTAGGAGCATGCACTAATACCCTTTTCCCACCGGAACGAAAACTGAGTTTTCGGCAAAAATTTTAACATAAACGTGTTTTCGCTTGACCTTTTCATCATTTTGCCACTAAATTTAAATTTTTTGCGTAGGCTATAAACCTTGGCTTTGATAACGTTTGGTAAATTTCTCATATCATAAAAAAAAAAATTAATTCAGATATTTTCTCCGTACGAATATCCGAATATAAAAATATAAAAGTAAATTTCAACACACCAAAGGAAAATAAACAACTGTTTTTAACAACTTTCTCTCAGTTGCTCTGCTCAACTTCTCTCAGTTGCTCTGCTGAATGTGCTGAGTAGACCTTTAACGTCAAATGGGCCTACAAGAGTTTAGAAAACCGTTTTGAACGATTAAAATATATGGAAGAAAGTTTCTTTTACTATAAAAAGACTGTTTTTTTTTTGTAATTTTGGGAAACTTTAAACGCAGATATTAGAAGAATATCTGTGAAATAAGTATTTACACCAATTTTTCAAAAAAGTATATACCGATTTGAAGTAATAGACAATCAAAAGTTGGTCACATACACTGGTGAATTTCTCCCGAATGAATTATTATTTCACAAAGATACTTAATCCAATATCTCGCTGGAGAAGATTGTAGCAAGTTCTGCTAAAAAAAAATAATCCGCCGCTTAGTATCTTCGGCATAGTGGAGCAATTCGCGTCCTGCATGGTAGCCACTATTCACAAAACATCACTTTTCTCGAAATTTTTCTCTAGAAATAATTGTTCATATCTGCAAATAATGAAAATGCCCACAAAATACTAAGTTACAGACTTTATTTCGAGGAAATAGTTAGTTTATGACCATCGGCACGTTTTCTACCCACAAGAATTAAAAAAGGACACAAATACATACTACTACACACAACTTTTGACAAGGAACTTAAAAGGTCTATGTATCCAAAGGTGTGTTGGGTTTGACCATCTTAACGCTGCCTTACCATTGCGAGATGGTTTCTTGAAGTTTTTAGCGAAAAATGCCAAAAACTCAGTGTACGAAAATTGAAAAATGTATGGGAAAACTTCGGTTTTGGATGTAGTTTTCGTGAGTTTTGGCGAAAACTCAGTTTTCGTTCAGGTGGGAAAAGGGTATTATTGATGAATTCAGAATAGACATAGGCGCTTGCCTGGCAACTAACACCCTTAGCGAAGCGACGAAGTTCCGTGAACGGTAAAGTTGCGTTAGAGCGTGAGAAAAGGGAAATCCTTTTAACCGCCGTTGCGGGCCAAGGCCACCTATGTACTGTTTGATTCATTTTATTGGGTGGATTGAATATAAATTAATAGATAATCGTTTCAGAATAGTTTGGTAATAATAAGTTGAGGACAAACTTATCATTCTCAGAATGTAGCTATGTATATATAAATAGATTGTGACCCTGTAGTTTTTTGTCTTTTGACTATTAGTCCATATTAGTGTGGCTCTAGAAAAGTCCTGCATCGACAACTTTGCGTAGTTTAAGGCAGCTTGTTTGTTGAGGTCTAGTTTCACCCCAGGTTTCTGTAACGCAATTCTGTACTACTTTAGGTTAGTTATATCTTTCTATGTTCTCATACTAGCTATAGTGATGTTGCGTCCCGAAGCAAAATCAATTAGCCTAAGTCCGTTTCCAATTCTGCCGTTATGTGGGCTATGTTTACCGATCGTGCTACCAAAAAGGTCTTCCTTTTCTATTTTTGCGTTAAAATCGCCTAACATGATTTTAACGTCATACCTAGGGCTTTGCTTGTATGTTTGTTATAAGATGTTCACTTCCATGTCGAAATTTCAAGACTTCTCGCCTAAGTCTGCCGCCTATAACAAATACGCACCCAAATACACGTTGCTTTTGCTCTCTTTAGCTGTCACCGTAGTAAATATCACAGTTTTTCATCCTCCTTTTGTCCGGCCCATCCCATCGCATTTCATGGATGACGTTAATATCAGCGTGAACACCCTATCTTCCTTATCTTCAGTACCTTCAGAGGTACTAGACACTCAGCGTTCACCCTGAGAAGTTGAACGTAGGAGTTGGTAGACAGAGGTTGGTTTGAGACAAACATGTGAGCGCTTTTGTTCTCTTAAATGCACATGTCTACCCTTTAAACACCGAAAATTAAACCAGTAAGAGAAAAAAACTTTAGAACCGCAGCCAGAGAAGAGCGTCTTATAGAAAAGAAAACGTTGAGGAAGCAGCGGCAGTTCTGATTTAGCGGCCAGCCTTAGGTGTCACCATGGAATCTAAATTTTATATAAAACTGTTGTTAGATGACTCAATGAAATTTTGTCTTTAAGGACGAAAGGCGCGGCAGAAGAACGTGTATGTAATGCAACTCCTCCTAAACGGCTGGACCGATTTAAATGAAATTTTGTGTGTGTGTTTGAGCTAGTCCCTGGATGGTTTAGATTCACTAAACAACATTTTTTCATGAATGATTGACCGTTAAAACCTTTTGAGAAGTTCATTAATAACTGACCTGCTGAGAATAATTCATAGTTATATAGACGACCCTGATGTCACTTATTTCAATTTAATTTCAAATGTGTGTTTTTCGATATTAAATGTATGTGTCATAATTGCGTGAATACAATTATTCGACAAAATATATTTAAACACATACATTGTGCAAAGGGATAAAGTGCAGTGTTGAAGTGAATATCTCACGGTTTATCGCTGATGACTTACTTCTAACCATCTGGACTGAAATTCTTCTGTACGTCTGTATGTCACTGAACTCCTCCTAAACGGCTGGACCGATTTTAATGAAATTTTTTGTGTGTGTTTGAGCGGGTCCCTGGATGGCTTAGGCTAACACTCGCATTGTGAGACTTAAGGATAAGCCATCCGCTTTTCGCTGATGACTTAATTCGAACCATCCGGACCGAACTTCGGCGAACACTTGATAGCGTCGTACTCGTCTGTGCTGAAGCTAGATAAACGTAAACAAATCAGAAATAATCGTAATGTCTCGAATGCCTGTTCAATGCACTCTGCATGTTAGTAGGATCCTATCGAAAATGGTTCAGAAGTTTAGGTATTTCGGTATGGTAGTGACTAAAAGAATAAGCTGCCGAAATGAGATTTCTTCGAAGTATTCGTTCGTTCTATCGAGTTAAGAACATCAGAATATATAAGGAACTCAATGTCGAGCAACTACCTTTACGAACGGAACGGTCCATACTTCAATGGTTTGAGCATGTTAAACGCATTCCTCAACTTGGGTTTCAAGACATGCCATGGAATCCGTGTCATCAGATAGACGTCCCCTGTGTAGGCCCAGGACGATATGATGTTTTACGTTGGGTGAGTTCATAATTGTAAAAATACCGCAGCTGTGCAGAATTTGGCGTTCCTCCAAAATTTCCAAAATTTTCTTGAGCGCGGTCTTAAACGTCCTGGCCATTCTCTCTGCGTTCCCATTTGACTCAGGGTTGAACGGAGCAGATGTCAAGTGATGTATGGACTGCGCTGTGGAGAAGTGTTTGAACTCTTTGGACACAAACTGAGTCCCGTTGTCGCTGACGAGGGTATTCGGAAACCCCTCCAATGCAAAAATTGACCTGAGTGCAGCTATAGTCGCTGCGGTTGTTGAAGAACTCATTCTGACCACCCAGGGGAATTTAGAGTAAGCGTCCACGACGATGAGCCACATCTTACCTAGAAAAGGCCCAGCGTAATCCAAATGTACTCTCGACAACTAGCCGCAGTCCTCTCAATATCCTTGTCAATTCCAGGCCACCAGCAATACCGCCGCGACATCTGCTTCATCCGACTCACACCCCAATGAACTTGCTGCAGCATTGAAAAGACCTTTTTCCGCAACTCGGGTGGAACCATCACTCTCATGTACTCAGACTGCAATATAAGAACGTTAGCACAAACACAAAGACATAATTTTTTTCTAAAGTATGGCAAAATGGCATTGCACTCCCCACTGCTAATCTTGGCGGGCCAATCCTGTTGTATGTACTTAAAAACCTTTCGCAATGTATCGTGTGTTGCTGTAGCTTCGGCGACCACGTTGCTTGTGATAGGAAACTCTTCCAATACCGCAGTATATACTGTTGATGGTCATTTCAGGTAGTTTTTTATTTTGATGAAAAATTGTGACCAGCGGCTTGTGATCTGTAATGAGCTCAAACTCTCGCCCATGATGATACTGGTGAAACTTATGCACGCCAAATATTATCGATAGCGCTTCCTTTTCAATTTGGCTATATTTTCGTTGACTATCATTGAGCGTCTTTAAAGCAATTTGAAAAGCAATTGGGTGCTCAGAACCGTCGGGGAGGATGTGTGACAACACTGCGCCTATACCATGTGAGGAAGCGTCTGAGGCTAAGGTTAAAGGACATTGTTCTGAAAAATGAACCAATCGTGATACGTTCACAATACTGTTTTTCAGGTCTTTAAAAGCAGTCTCCTGTGCCTGACCCCATACGAAATCTGGTCTTTCGCTCTTAAACGGTTTAGTGGTGCCGCAAGTTGGGCAAAGTTTTGTATGTACTGATTGTAGTGATTGATTTTGCCAGTAAAGGCTTCAAGTCCTTTAACATCCGATGGAGCAGGTAAGTTAAGTAGAGCCTTGACGTGTTCATCGTGTGGTTTCAGGGTCTCTTTTCTCTCGCGTCGACGACATGACCCAAATACTCTATTTGGTCTTGTGCGAATTTACATTTCTCTATCTTGGTTGGTTTAGTGGGTGTCCTAAAGACTTACTTAGACCTCAAGCAGGTCCATTGTACCCATAAAAAGTGTACTCATGGGAGTCAAACCAAGGGATAGGGTTGGCTAATCCGGAAACCACCCAGAAAGGGATAGAAATCTCAGGAGTTTCCTAAAATCAGCTATATTAAGGTCCTCCAGCCCATGGAAGAAGCTCCTACCAAGAGTACGCAATCTTCTGGTGGCCAAAGCGGGACATTCACATAGCAGGTGTCGGACGGATTCTATTTCCTCCTCGTCCCTGCAGCTTCTGCAATAGTCGTTGTAGGGCAATCCAAGACGCTCCACATGGATTCCTATTCCGCAGTGTCCTGTGAGGACACCGGAGACGATTCGTATTTCCCTTCGACTAAGTTGTACGAGATTTTTGGACTTCTTCTTATCGAAGACTGGCCATAGTGATCTGGCTATTGCACATGTGTTCATGTGACACCATCGCGTATTAGCCCTGATCATGGTTTCCTCATCTATATCCCCGTAATGGGTGTCTTCGCGATCGGAAGGGTATATGCGGGATCTAGTTCTGCACCCCCCCTAGCAAGTTCATCCGCCCTCTCATTACCTGATATATCACTGTGGCCCGGTACCCAGCATAGGGTCACCTTGTTGGTCTTTGATATATCGTTGAGGTTTTGTCTGCAGACCTTTACGAGTTTCGATTTTATCGATAGGTTAGGTTAGGTGGCTGTCCCCGCTTAGGCAGGGACACACTTAGGCCAGAATGGCCCATTGTGATACCACAACGAAGTAAACCGGCTTACCGGCACCAGGGAACCAGAAAATGTGGCATAACTACAACAGAAGTGGGCAACCGTAGCGGTGTGAACCCTAAGATTCGAACCATTTCGTTCCAGAGATGAAGTTGCTTATCTTTTGGATGTCTAGTTCAGCATGATCGTTAAGATCATCATAGAAGTATTCCCCGATGGTTCTTCTTCTAAGCGTCGCAAGAGCAGGAAATGTACAAAGTAAGTGGGTCGTGGTTTCTTCTTCCTCCTCGTCCCTACAGCTTCTGCAGAAATCGTTGGAGGGGACCCCCAATCTAAGTGCATGCCTTCGTATCAGGCAATGTCCGATAAGGACTCCTACTAGTAAACCTAGATTTTTCCGATTAGTAGATAAAAGTCTCCCCGTCTTCTTTAAATCCAGCTTGGGCCAGATTTGTTTTGACAGAAGACAAGTGCTGATGTTGTTCCACCTGCGGTTTGCCAGTTTCTTGGCATCTCTGTCAAGAAGGAACTTGATCGATTCTATGGGCGCAGGGGGTCCCCCCAGGTTTTTGGGGAGAAGCCGTCCTGCACCCTCTTCTGTCAGCTCGTCCGCTCTGCAGTTGCCTGGAACGTCCCTGTGTCCTGGGACCCAGCACAGGGTTACGTCGCACCTATCTGCAATCTCGTTAAGAGATCTGCGGCATTGCTTTACCAACCTTGATCGTATTGTCGGCGATTCCAAGGCTTTAATAGCTTCCTGACTATCTATGTATAGTACAATAGCGCTACAATCTATCGCATTAATTGAAAGCCAAGCCGCAGCTTCGCAGACTGCCGTAATTTCCGCTTGAAACACACTACAGTGATCCGACAGTCGCGTGGTGATGGCTAAGCCCGGTGCATTTGAGAAGACTCCAGCCCCCGTACCACCCGCTGTCTCGGATCCATCCGTAAATATTTCTAATGCGGAATCGTTTAAAACTGTACCAGATTCCCAAGAGCTTTAGCTAGGAATCCGAGTTTTGTACCTGACGTTGAAGTCAATGTAGGGGACAACGTAGTCCGTTCTGATAGGAATAGTATTGTTGCCGTTAAGGATCCTAGAGTGGCCCATTGCTGTGCTAATCAGCTGGGAGGATTCCCTGAGCCTTGATGCTGCTTTGACTGCCATCAGCTTCCCAAAGATGTCAACAGGAAGCAGATGGAGCATTACTTCCAGTGCAGCCGTGGGGGTTGTTCTTAAAGCAGATGCATGATCCCCTTTGTACCTTTTCAAGCAGGCTGCTATTGGTCTTTATGTCCAGTGCTGTCCACCAGACCAATACACCGTACATGAGGATCGGCCTCACTACCGCCGTATATATCCAATGGACTACTTTAGGCTGCAGGCCCCATTTCAGGCTTCCAGCTGAGTTTCCTATCGAGTATGACCCCCAGGTGCCTGGCATGGTTTACAAATTGGATTTCCGTGCCTTCTAGTTTGGGAGGGGTGAAATACGGAATCTTATAGCGTCTTGTGAAAAGGACAAGTTCAGTTTTCGAGGGATTAACCCGAGGCCGACCTTCTTCGTCCATCCTGCCAGTATATTCAGGGCAGATTCCATAAGGTCTCTTATTGTAGGGAGGAATTAGCCAGTGATTGCGATTGCAATTTCATCAGTAGTAAATCCCTCCCTGTCCAATATCATTAACAGTTCGTTGACTACCGTTAGCCAGAGCAGTGGTGATAGTACTCCGCCTTGCGGTGTACCTCTGCAGACCGTCCTGCTCATCGAACAACTCCCCAGCTCGGCCTGAATCAGCCTGCACGATCCAGAAGCAGAGGCAGTTGTCAACCTTCAGGTTACGGAGTGCAGTGGAAATTGCCTCTGTTCTGACGTTGTTGAAGGCTCCCTCAATATCGAGGAAGGATACCATTGTGTATTCCTTGCTGTGCAAAGAGCTCTCAATGGTCTTCACCAGTGCATGTAGTGCAGTCTTCACCGATTTCCCCTTGCAGTATGCGTGTTGGGAATTCGATATGAGGCTGCTATCCAGGTTGGATCTTATGCTTGTATCAATCAGCCTTTCTAGTGTTTTCAGAAGACGATATGCTGATCGGACGGAAGTCTTTGGGGGAAGTATGCGAGGTCTTACCGGCTTTCGGTATGAAGACTACTTTAGCCCTCTTCCAGGATCTAGGGGTGTAACCAAAGGTTAAGCAGCTCTTAAATATTAGAGATAGCCAGGGGTTCAGCACAGCCAAACCTTCCTGCAGTTCCATTGGAACTATCCCGTCCGCCCCCGGTGATTTAAAGGGGTGGAAGCTGCGCACTGCCCAACTTATCATTTGCGTAGTGACAACTTCATTTATCACCGGCAGTTGGGTTATATTGTAGCTTTCCACTGGGCAATCTGCTACTGTTACACTTCCGGGGAAATGTGTGTCCAGAAGCAGTTTTAGCGTTTCCTCGCTGGACATTGTCCAGTTACCGTCCGCTTTTTTGATGAAACTAGGAATAGTTGGGGACTTGGAAAGAATTTTCCAAATCCGGGAAGTATCGCTCGTCTTTTCTATGCTTTCACAGAAGAGATGCCAAGCGCTTCTTTGTGCTTTCCCTAGCTCCGACTTGTATATCCTTAGACCGTTCTTATAAAGATTCCAGTCATCTGGATGCCTAGAGCATTTAGCCTTGTTGAAAAGCTTTCTGGCCTCGCGACGAAGCTCATTGAGTGAAGTGTTCCACCAGGGAGGCTTGCCCCCCTTCTTGTGTCTACTTACTGGGCAAGCCGCGCGTAGGGCCTTGTTCATGGTCTCTGTTAGCATATCCACCACCCGTTAGCATATCTTAGTCTTATCCTTGTCCGTTCCTAGATCCGTCCTCAGTTCCTTAGTCTGAGGAATAACCTCGAAATCGTTTGCCTTGTCGTTATCGTTTGATCCGTCCATTTTCTTTTAGTTCGCTATTTGTTCCCACGAGTAAGCCGGTAGGAAAAAGGTCCATCCTCAGCAGGGCCGGTTTTGCTGGGATAAGGCACTAATACATCAAACCTTGCCAAGGCACTTGAAGGAGCTCGCTAATGACTGATTTAACCCTCAGCCTTGCATCCACGGTTTGCTATGCGCTAATTACGTTGTTAATGCGGGAGCGGTTTAAAAAAAACGAATTTTATTTTCACTGAACTTTATTGAGCAAGAACTGGAACACAAATGATGAATGAGTATTGCATTTTCATGCATTTATAAGCTAACAATCGCAAATACCTAGGGTTCATGTTAAGGAATGTTCAAAACAAATATCTCATATTCGACAAGAAGTGTCGTGTTGTCTGCTGACTGTTCATTGTTGTGTGGAATGCGTTCCACGTGCCGCCGGATTGAGGTGCTTCATGTGACGTCTAACGTAACTCCTCCCCTCCTGGACTGAGGCATAGGTGCCGAAGTTGTAACTGGGGTCATTTTGCTTTGACCGCTGTTGTCTTCTGGGGATGAGTGTTGCTTCCAATATACGATTGTTATAGCAATGATCATAATGAATATTGTTAATGTTGATCCACATAAGATGCTGTTTTTCAACTCAGTTTGGAATTTAAGAATTTCGATGTTTTGTCTATCTTGAAATTGATGTGCTTCAAGTCTACGCAGGTTGAGTTCTTTGATTGTTCTTGTTGCGTTTATTGGAGTAAAAGACGAAGGGATGATCTGGATGCTGTCCCATTGGATGTGTGGTTTGCTGCTATATTCGACTTGGCTGGGTGTTGTAGTAATAGGGTAGGCTCTGATTGGTATCAACTTGGCGATGCCCAGTGTTGTAACTGTTACTACACATCAATTGTGCTTATTTTACCTCCTCGTAACCCCTCGGTAGCCACTGGGTACTGGTTGTTGTCCACCCGGACTCAACTTGCTAAACTTATAAACGCGAGTGTTGACCAAAAGACAAAAATTGCAGCACTATAAACACGACAGCGGAAGAATTCCCTAGATGGAATCAACGGTGGCGTCTATAACTTCCGGATCGGGAGCAATACCTTATCTGGGCTACTTCGACATATTTGGAGCTGAGGCCGATAAGGATTTCCAGGAACTGGTTGGGATCTTGGAAAAGAGATGGTGGCGGATGAGCCCTACAGGGGCCAACGGCAGCGCTCACATCCCCGAAGTGGGTTACCGACATCGGTTAAACCGGCCCCTCGTCCCAGGGGTTAAAACAATGGACCTGGGGCCTATAACACAATACTACAAGTACTTGTACAACAAGTGAAATTCCACAAGTGTAGCATATTCGTGTAACACAAAACGACAAGTCAACGGACACTTTTACAAGTGGAATGGTCAAACTCAATAAGTGGGAAATTTGATAATTTCCCTCTTTCTGTAACTGGAAGCTACAAGTGTAGAAAAAAATCAAACGTCACTGGTTGAATGGTTGATCAAATCTAACAGGTGATTTAAGACTTGTAAGAAGAGAAAATTAAGCATTCAGTCTAATCGAAAGGAAAGGCGAGTTAATTTCAGTGCGTGTTTAACATAAATAGATATTAACAAAACAAAAAACATTATGTATTTTTTTCATTCCGAATCGGACAGTGATGGTGATGATTTTCAAAATAGAGTTAAAATTTATAAAGACAGGGTAAACTTTGCAATTGAAGATCACTTGTTTTCAGAAAAATGTCGAGAACAACATCCCGTCGTCGAATACCCTGTTGAACGACTTTTGTATGAGTTACAGTCGCCAACTAATAAAAGCAAAGCAAACACTCTCTAAATTGTATGGCAGTGTGTGGATCCGACCTACGATTTTAGTACGTCAGTGCTAACTAGCCAGGCAGTGTCCATGATGCACAAATACTTCATAACAGTTCTTTATATCATAAAATGGAAGGCAGCGCCTCTATAGTCCAACAACATTGTTCATAAACGAACACGACATTTTGTGGAGTGTGCATTTGGAGTCTTAAAAGTAAAAATTTCCGTGTTTGAATCGTCTACGACAGTGTTTCCCAAACTTTTGACATCTGTGTACCCCTGTTGTAATTTGGAAAACATTGAGTACCCTTTGTAACAAAAAAAAAGGTTGTTCTCTCATGAGAGTCAATATACGTTTTTTTTTTTAAACAAAAACAGAATAATAAACAATATTATTATTATTAATTAATAAAATATAAATAAAATAAATAATTCAATACATTCAAATAATTTTAAAACTAATGAGAAGGATGATATTGCTTATGATCGGCCAACAGTTCATCATAATTTGGTTCCCTCGATGTTAATTTTAAACGAAGATGCGGTTCCACGTCCAAAATTCTGTTCCGTTTTTTTGATTTGATGTCCACCAATGTTGAAAAAGCAACTTCACATAGATATGAAGTTGGAAAAGGTACGATGAATTTCAGAACTTTTTCTGTTAACAATGGGTATTTATGTTGAATTTGCAACCAAAACGATGTTAAAGAACACTCCTTGTGTTTGTCTTTCAAAAATCCGTCTGAAGCTAGTTCCAACAATTGGTCTTCTTCCGTGTGCGATAAGCCTTCTGGCATGGACTCTGCACTGATATTGAAGGGATTTCTAATCCATTCAACATTTTTGTTCAAATCAGGAAAATAGCTTCTGAGACCGACCTGTAAATTTTCTAAATGCTCTGTTATAGATCGAAGAGTGTCAGCATCAATTTCACCAGGCGAATTTATTATAAACTCATGAAGGGAGGGAAACGAGTCTACTTCCCCCTTGCCAACTCTTTTTTGCCACAAATTCAATTTTGCCACGGTAGCGCTCACTTTGTCTTGGACGTGAAACAAAGAAATTTCTTTCCCTTGTAAGGAAAGATTGAGACAATTTAAAACAGAAAATATATCTGCCAAGTATGCCAATTTACAGAGCCATTTCCAGTTATGTAAACAATCTCTCAGCTCAAACTTTTCCTTGATAAAAACTTGAAGTTCATGTCTAAGTTCAAATAGGCGGTTTAAAACTTTTCCTCGAGAAAGCCAACGAACATCGATATGAAAAAGAAGTTGAGTGTGAGTACTGCCCATTTCATCACACAATTGCGAAAAAAGTCGTGCATTCAAAGGACGGCCTTTAATGAAGTTAACAATTTTAACGCTTTCATTTAACACTTTTTGAAGATCAGCTGGCATCTTTCGTGTCGCCAAAGCCTCTCTGTGAATGCAACAATGAGTGGATGTTACATTCGGAGCAACATTCTTAATTCGTGTGACGAGCCCCTTATTTGTTCCGACCATACTTTTTGCTCCATCTGTACTTATCCCAACACATCTGTTCCAATCAATTTTGTTTTCTTGCATAAATGTATTTATAACATTAAATATATCTTCTCCAGTTGTATGATCTGATAAATTCTGGCAAAATAATAACTCGTCATGAACTTCATGTTCTTTTTCGTATCTAACAAACACCATTAGATTGGCGAAATTCGCGATGTCTGTGGATTCATCAACTTGTAGTGCATAAAAACGACTTTTTGATATATCAGACAACAACATTTGCTTAACATTATTAGACATGTCAGTGATTCGTCGATGGACGGTATTATTTGAGAGAGGAATCCGATCAAAAATTTGTTTTACCTTTTCTCCTATCATCACTTCGGCCATTATCTTAGCTGCAGGCTTGATTAGGGTTTCGCCAATCGTTTCTGCTGCACAGCATTTGACAATCAAAAGCGAAACGCGATACGAAGTTTCTTGCATTTTTTTTATTATCACTTGCCAAACCCCGCATTATTTTTTGAGATTTATTTAAATCTTTAAGCTTTTGTTCAAAAAATTCAATTGGCTTATCTTTAAACTGCCTGTGGTTTGTTTCGAAATGACGTTTTAGTTGGATGGTTTCATGCTTTCATTAAAAAGATTTTCAGAACAAATCACGCAAAGTGGAAAAGGCTCTTTTTCATCCCCAGTCCACGAAAATCCGAACTTCAAATACTCCGTATCGTACTTACGAGTATTTTTTGATTTTTTCTTTGCAGGTTCTTTGGAAGTTAAGGGGAGGTTAATCACTGTTATTTACACTCTTATCTATCTGTTGTTTGTTACACTCTCTGATTTCATCCTTTTCTGTTTGTTGATTGTTACACTCTCTGCTCTCATGCAGGTTTAAAGATCCAGATTTCAACCAGCGATCCATTTTCCTGAATATTGGAAACACTAATAATGTTTAGAGTGAATAATAATTAAAATCGATGAGGCTGACTAAAATTCATACCTTTTCTTTTTCTATCGAAAAATCACACAAATCAAATACAATTTAAACCAGACACTATTGCGCGCTCTGAGGGTCAAAAAGTAGAAGAGAGCCTCTCACATGCTTGACGTGTGTATTTGCCGCTTTACGACATTATCAATCTGCAGTTGCAATCTCCTCGCCTGAAAGATCCGCACTCCGCAGATACTCAAATAACGGTTCATGTAAAATTTTTTGGTCGTTTTTGGCGTTTGTTGACTGTATTAGTAAATTTCTTCTGAAGTCTGGTCTGGTCGGTTGTGTAAAATACAAAACCACACTTATACACATCTAGCAATTGACTTTTTTGGAAGCTGAAGTCCGGTTAGTAACTTACTTAAACATACAAATTACATAAATAGATACAGATTCATTAGTCTTGTATTTTTTTGTTTGTTTTTTTTTTTTTTGAATAAAAAAATAAATTTATTGATGTAGCGCGTACCCTCACGAAAGTTCTCGCGTACCCCCAGGGGTACGCGTACCACACTTTGGGAAACACTGGTCTACGAGTTTACCCGATATTTGCTAATTCTTGTTAGAACCACAATTTTTCTATCCGCACTCATTGTACGCTGCATACTTTTCGATGCACACTTGTCAACTATATGTTAAAAAGTCGAGGGAAATTTATCTTTTCTACAACTGTAAAGATTTTCTTTGTGTTACAGAAATAATCTACACTTGTCAAACAAGCATAATTCAACCAGTGTATTTGACTTGTAGACTTGTAGTTTTGTGTTATAGGCCCCTGGTCCTCCAAGTTGGGGGTTGTGCACCGGGGTAACTGCGCTGTCACGGAAAAAAAATATAGTGACGAAGCGACAACAAGCCTCGGATACGAACGGATTCACTGATGACAACCCATGCAAACGAATTAAGGACAACGAATTTCGGATCTGCACGTGGAATGTTATGTCCCTTAACAGACCACGTGCAGCCGAACAATTAGCGGAGGCCCTCAACTGCTGCAAAGCAGATATAACCGCAATCCAAGAAGTGCGGTGGGAAGGGCCGGGCAAAAAGAGGATGGAAAACTGCGATGTATACTACGGCGATTGCTACCGACAACAAAAGCAGCGCTTATTTGGATGTGGATTTGTCGTTGGAGGCAGACTTAGGCAAGAAGTCTTAAGCTTCAGGTATGTAAGCGAACGCCTCACGACAATCCGCATCAAGGCTAAATTCGCCAACATTAGTCTGATATGCGCGCATGCCCCCACAGAGGAGAAAGACGACGACACCAAAGACAGGTTCTACGAGCTCTTGGACAAGACATACGAGCAGTGCCCTAGCTATGACATTAAGATTGTCCTAGGCGATTTTAACGCAAAGCTAGGAAGAGAGGGCATCTTTGGTAGTACTGTCGGAAAGCACAGCCTACACGACACCACCTCCGATAACGGATTTAGGCTGGTCGACTTTGCTGCGGGGCGGAACGTTGTCGTAGCTAGTACGCGGTTCCCACATCTCGATATCCACAAAGGAACATGGAGATCTCCTGATCAATCAACCGTCAACCAGATTGACCACATTGCGATCGACGCAAGGCACTCCTCCAGTATCATGGATGTCCAAACGTTCCGAGGGGCCAACATTGACTCGGACCACTACCTTGTTGTAGCCAAGGTACGACTGCGGATATCCCGAACACCGCCAAGACAAGGGAATACTGTGAGGAAATTTGACGTCGGACGGCTGCAATCGCAAGAGATCACCAAATCCTTTTCCGATCGAGTCTCTCTCAATCTCTCAAGAGGTCCTATGCCGCCAGCATCAAGTATTGAAGACCAGTGGCAACATTGCCAAAAAGCGATCAGATATGCCGCCTCTGATGTGCTGGGTTTCACACGGCCACCACAACGAAATCCCTGGTTTGACGACAAGTGCCGGCAAGCACATGCAGCGAAACAAGAGGCTTACAAAGCGGCGCTGCATAGAAAGACCAGAGCTGCCCGCGAGCTCTACGGGCAGAAGAGAAGAGACGAACACAAGCTTTTCAGTTGG
The DNA here is from genome assembly GCA_917880715.2 of Matsumyia berberina. Classification (NCBI taxonomy): domain Eukaryota; kingdom Metazoa; phylum Arthropoda; class Insecta; order Diptera; family Syrphidae; genus Matsumyia; species Matsumyia berberina. Next base: position 89,539,521 of record OU862872.1, read on the forward strand.
AAAAAGAAAGAGCATGAGAAGCGCGCGATCGAGGAGATAGAGGGATGTTATAGCAGGAATGAGGTTCGGAAGTTTTACCAAAGGGTAAAAAGAACCTGTCAAGGTTACAGAGCCCGAACCGAGGCCTGCAGGGATGAACAAGGGAACATCGTAGTAGAATCGCAGTCGATGCTGAGGATATGGAAGAACTACTTCTGCAGACTGTTTAACGGCGACGAAGAATCAAATCCCGCTGTCAGGCATAATGAACCATTCAACCTGGACGACGAAGACCAACAATTCCGTCCACCCGACCTGGACGAGGTGAAGAAAGCCATTTCGAAGCTTAAGTCCAACAAAGCTGCTGGGGCTGACGGCCTAACTGCCGAGCTGTTCAAAGCAGCAGGCGATGACTTGGTAAGGAGCATGCACCAACTCATCTGTAAAATATGGTCGGAGGAAAGTATGCCCGATGAATGGAACCTCAGCATTGTTTGCCCGATCCTCAAGAAAGGAGACCCTCTGAACTGCGCCAACTACAGAGGCATCAGTCTTCTTAACATCGCTTACAAGATCTTATCTGCCGTGTTGTGTGAACGCCTGAAGCCGTTCGTCAACAACCTGATTGGTCCATATCAGTGTGGTTTCAGGCCAGGAAAGTCCACCATCGACCAAATATTCACACTGCGGCAGATCTTGGAAAAAACCCAGGAACTTCAAATCGATACCCACCACCTCTTCATCGATTTTAAGGCCGCGTATGACAGCATCTATAGAGACGAGCTATACAGAGCCATGTCTAGTTTTGGCATCCCTGCCAAACTCGTCCGTCTGTGCAGGATGACGATGGAGAATGCACGCTGCTCCATCAAGGTCGGTCAAGACCTCACCGAGACCTTTGATGTCAGAAAAGGATTTAGACAAGGCGACGCGCTGTCATGCGACTTCTTCAACATCGTTCTTGAAAGAGTTGTGCAAAACTCACGCGCCAAAACCAGAGGCACAATCTTTCAAAAGTCCGTCCAATTACTCGCATATGCCGACGATATTGACATAATCGGAAGAACGCAGCGTTATGTCACTGGTGCGTTTGTTAGTATCGAGACGGAGGCGGCGAAGATGGGTTTAGCGGTCAATGAGGGCAAGACGAAGTATATGCTGTCAACAAGAAAGGATACCCAACACCGACGTCTCGGACAGAACGTCACTATAGACAGCTATAACTTTGAGGTAGTTAAGGACTTTGTCTACCTAGGCTCCGCTATAAAACACCGGCGCTGAGATTAAACGAAAAATAACTCTTACCGAAAAATAACTCTGCTGTTTCTTTGGACTAAGAAGGCAATTGAGTAGCAAAGCCCTCTCTCGAACAACTAAGGTGACCCTTTATAAGTCCTTAATCGTCCCAGTCCTGCTCTACGGCGCAGAGGCATGGACTCTATCTAAAGCGGATGAAGTTGCTCTTGGCTGTTTCGAGAGGAAAATTCTTCGGGTGATTTTTGGTCCCGTCTGCATAGACGGGGAGTGGAGGAGGAGATACAACGACGAACTGTACGGGCTGTACAGCGACATCGACTTAGCCAAAAGAGTGAAGGTCCAACGACTGAGGTGGCTGGGTCATGTAGAGCGGATGGACACCAATGCTCCAGCTCGGAAAATCTTCGAATCCACACCCGAGGGTCAGCGCAGTAGAGGAAGACCGCGACTCAGGTGGCGCACGCAAGTGGAAGGGGATCTCAACCAACTTGGCGTGCGAAACTGGAGGCAGCTGGCTAAAGATCGAGCTGGCTGGAGAGACTTGTTGGTTGAGGCCCAGGACCACGCCGGTCTGTAGCGCCACCTTAAGTAAGTAAGTAAGTGATGATTATTTGGCATCTCTCGTAATGTATCAGCATGGTGCCGGAAAGGGTTTTTTGGTCAACTCCACAGGTTGTCCTGATTTCTGTGAGCGGTGCGTTGATGAGGATTATGTAGTGGTCTTCAGGTTGGATTATGTAGTGTTGGTCTTCCTCTACAAGGTCACATGTTGCCTGTTTGCTTTTGATGAGGTTCGGAATGCAGTTATTAGTAGTAATGTGTTTAAGGTTTATTTTTTGGCAATAGAATGTTCCTTCTACTGACTGGCACTGTTCATCAGTGAATTGCATATTCAAATCGCTTAATAGGATATAGGGTTTGGGTAAATGGATTGTATGGGTTTTGTTAATCGGAAGGGTTATTAAGTGATAAAATGAAAAGTTTTCTTGAGATGGTATTGGTATTTTTATGTTAAGTATATTATTCGAATAATTGTAATAAGCTTGTAACTCCAAAAACTGATACATTTCCTCGTTAGAGACTGTTTTAATATTGTATTTATCAAAATGTTGACTTATGTAGTCAAGCTCAAGGGGACCCAATAGTTGTCTGGAGATAACATTAAGTTTTGCCATGTTTATTGATTTTGCTATGTCTTGAAGATGAGCCTTGAGTGTATCTATGTTAAAGTTAGTCTGGTGGATGTACTGAATATATTGAAAGGTTTCTTGTTCTGTGCGAATCCCGTTTATTATTGTTTGCTGGTATTTGTTGAGAAAGTTTCCTAGTATTTCCTGTTGGTCGTTTATATGTGTTGTTATGTTTTCTAGTCTTTGTATCATTTCTTTGTTTATTACTGCTTGTTGAGTTGATGTTAAACTAAGTTTTTCCTGATTGGATTGGAGGACTTCAATTTGTTTGTTTATAGAAATTGCATCGCTTTCGTCCATATTTCCAGTTATACTTTTTATTATTGAGCCTAACCCATTTTGTTTTTGATTCTAGGTGAAATTATATCGAATTGGCGTTTTAGCTCTTTGAACTTGAAATTTGTGATATCAATCATTAGGCTAAGGTTCCTATTTTTATTAATGATTTCAACAGACTTTTGTATATTTTTGATACTTGTTGCATATTGGTCTAGGTTAATTATGTGGAGAAGATTTGTATAAGATTCAATTACTTTTGCTGGTCCTAGTTTGAGTGGTAAGAGGCCCTTGTTATTGGTTAGGTCTTGTATCTCTATTTTCTGGGCTTCCGTTAGGAGAAATCTGAAATTTTCGTTTACGTTTAATTTTAGATTTGTGAAGTTTTTTGTTTCTAGACGTAATTAAGGTTACTCTATTATTTTTCATAGCTGTTTGTCTACTGAATCTAGGTGTCATTTTGTGCCTCCTACATTCTCTTCTAAATATGGTCGAACCTGCCTTCCTACTCTTAGCGCTTTCTCTGTTTCTATTAAGTTTTTCTATGTTCTTTGAAACCTGTTTGCCTACCTGTTCTTTCACAGATGAATATAAGTGATTCTGGAATTCGTTTAATTTTTCAAGGTAGTCGTGAACGTTATTTGAATTAATATTTTTAAACTTATATGTGCGTCCGTAAAACAATTCGAAAGGAGTTAGTTTGGTGGCTGAATGAACTGCGTTATTGTATGTTATAAGTGTTTCATGTAGGATGTCATGATTTGAATTAGTGTGATAGTCATTTATTAGTTTGTCCTGGTCGTCATCGTTTACGATGTCCTTAAGAATTTCTGTACATCGTAGCAATTTGAAAATTCTGGATTGTGAAAAATATTTTGAATAGACGGTTTGTACGATACGAAAAACGTCGTTGTCTGTCGTGTATATTGCTGTTAGTTTGTTTGGTGGAAAATATTGTTTGAATATACATACTAGCAATGTTGTCTTCGGTAAAGTTCGGTAGTTGGATAATGCGTTTGTATTTGTTCCGAAATGGGGTAGAAAATGAGATGGGTGGGGTTCTGTTTGACTTTTCGAGAATTAATTGGGAGCTGAATGCATTTAATGGCTGTTCTGAAATTTGAATTCCATCGTTCAGATTTTCTTGGGCAGAATGAACTGTAGAGCCACCTGTTGCTTGTGCAGAAACTGATTCATTAATGTTAATTTCGATATCGTTTTCGTTTTCTAGTTTAACTCTGCTTAAAGCGTCGGCGTTTGTATTGTCTCTACCTTTCTTATAGACTACTTCGTAGTCGAATTCTTCTAGTTTCAGACGCCATCTAATGAGTTTGGAATTTGCGTCCTTTAATGAAAATAGCCATGTGAGTGGTTTGTGATCTGTTACTATTTTGAATTTTCGTCCGAAGAGATATGGACGGAAGTATTTGGTTGCCCAATAAATTGCCAACAATTCCTTTTCTGTGGTACGATAGCGTGTTTCCGTGTCGGACAAGGTTCTGGACGCATAGCATATAGGTTTATCAGAGCCTATAGGTCCTTGACTTAAAACAGCTCCTATGCGAAATCGCTTGCGTCCGTTGTTAAATTAAAGGGTTTTGTGAAATCCGGGTATTGTAGCAACGGGTCATTCATGAGAATATCTTTGCAGTGTTGGAAGCAGTTGATGTATATTTCGTCTAATTTAATGCGTTTCCCTTTCTTTAAGCATTCCGTTAGGGGTTTTGTTATTCGGGCAAAATCTTTAACGAACTTTCGGTAGTAACCGAATAGGCCTAAAAACGCTTTAATTTGTTTTTGGGATTTGGGGATAGGATATCTTTTTATCGCAAGAATTTTGTCAGGGTTAGGTTTCACTCCTTGTGGTGTCACCGCATGACCAAGGAATGCTACTTCCTTCCTTAAAAATTTCGACTTGTCTAGTTGTATTTTTAGATTTGCGTTACGTAGTCTTGTAAAAATGTTCTCTAAATTTTCTATGTGTTCCTGAAGGGAGATCGAGAATATGATAATGTCATCCATATATACGAGACAGCATTTTCCTAGTAGGTCTCTCAAAACGTTGTCCATTACCCTTTGGAAGGTAGATGGGGCGTTTTTTAAGCCGAAAGGCATGCGTATAAACTCGTAGTGTCCGTGAGCAACGGTGAAGCCTGTTTTGCTTATGTCTCTTTGATCAATTTCTATCTGGTGGAACCCAGATGCAAGGTCTAGTGTCGTGAAGTAGTTGCATCGTCCGAGTTTGTCTAGGATATCTGAGATATTTGGGAGTGGGTAGCGGTCTCCAACAGTTTTGTCATTGAGCTTACGGTAATCAACTACCAATCTCCATTTCTGTTTGCCCGAGGCATCTGATTTTTTTGGAACTATCCAAATGGGGCTGCTCCAAGGGGAGTAGCTGGGGCGAATTATCCCTTGCTTCAACAGCTCTTGAATTTGGGATTGAATTTCGGTCTTATGTATCTCTGGATACCGATAGGATCTTGTGTGAATGGGTATGTCATCTGTAGTTTGAATGCGATGCTTCACTTCGTTTGTAAACGTTAAGTTTTGTCCTTGTTTGAAAAAATGTCGTCAAATCGTCTACAGAGCCTTGTGAGAGTCTTTGTTTCTTCATTGTTCAAGTGATCTGTTCTAATAAGGTTTTTAATATCTTGGGCATTTAGGGATTCTATGTTATTTGGTTTATATTGAATGTTGTAATTATTGACTTCCTGCAGGTTATATTGCTCAACTTTCAAGGGTTGTTCCAAAAAGAACTTTTGGTCATTGTTAGTTAAGTTAGTAACTTCTGCGTAGCAATACCAGTTTGATGCTCTAGCGATTCCTTCTGGAATTAAGGTGTTTCCTATTTTTGTTGCTGGGATATGTATGTCACCTGTCTCGATGTCTACTGGGATTTTAGCTATTATTTTGGAGTTAGGTGGGACGTCTTGAACTTGAGACATAGAGTTTGGTTTAAAATGAAGGGGTATTTTTAAATTTTTTGTTTCTAGAGATTTGTCTTTGAGGTTCACTTTTGCTTCTAATTGTTTCATCATTTCTAGACCAATTAGACCGTCGAAATAACTATGAAATTTAAAAACAAGGAAGTCGAAATTTCCTTCGGTATTAAATTCTGAAAAGGTGGGTAAAGTTATTTTCTTTGTTAACTGGTGTTTGTTAAGAATTGTTGAAACTGTTACTGGGGGTATTGTGTGATGAAATTGGGCATCTGTATGCTCTGGGTTAATAAAGTTGGCGGAGGCGCCGGTATCGATAAGAAGAGTTTTTCCAGAGGGAAAGGTTATGTTTATGTAAGGTAAGCCGCTTGAACCGTGTTTGTTTATATCTAAAAACCCAATTTGTTTTCCGAGGCACTTTACTGAAAATTTCTGTCATCGATTTCGTTTGCGTCGTCCGCTGTGTCGTATTCCGGTAAATAGCTAAGGTTGTCTTCTGCTTCCGCTTCTTCTTCTTCTCCGTCTACTCGTTTTGAATAAGGTGAGTGATCTTCTACGTTATAGACTTCTCTTATGGTGAAATTTTGGTTGGGTGGTCGATAGCTATTCCTACTGAAATTAGTGTTTCGTTTGTGACTTGGGTGTTCCGAGTGTTTCCACTAGCACTTGCTATGGACATCGGTGTAGGTTGAGGTTGGGATCTTTCGAAGGATCTAGGGGTGAAGGTATTTTGTCCCGTATTTGGGTAGTTATTGTTTGCCGGAGTAAATGGCATTCTTGGAATCATAGGTTTATTTGGGTTAATCGGGTAGAGGTTCGGGTTCTGATTTGGAGTAATGTACCCGGTGACTAAGTTGTTTGTCGCTCTATTAGCGGTTGGGTATCAATAGCTTGTAAAGGGGTGGATGTTTTGGTATGTATTCGGCCTTTGATATGAGCTATTTGTTAGTGGTACAAACTGAGGTGTTTTTGGAATTTTCGTGTTCATGGCACTGTACTTCATGTAAAATGTTCTTTGATGCAAAAGCTGAATGCTTCAGGGAGACTACAGGGTTTCATTGCCCTAATAGTGGATCCCGTTGTTTCTTTAATTGATGCTAAAAACGCATTGAGGCACATATCTGAGTAAAGTTGGGTTTTAGCTTGTATAACATTAACGTCGTTTTCGTGTATGTGGACGTGGTTGTTTAGTGTGGACAGGATTTCCACAATTTTCGAATAAAACTGTTCTATAGTCTCGTTTCCCTGCCTATGTGAATGCAAATCTCTGATAAGGGATGTCTCATTTCTCTTGTCTGAGTAATGTAGTATTAGGTTTTTTTTTATTTCGGCCCAATCGAGAGGTGTCCCAAACATGTTGAGTACCTCATTGGCCTCTCCTACTATTTTATTTCTAATTGCCCTAAGCACTATATTAGCGTAAGGAGTACGGCTTACGGTTTTCATGAGATGCAGTATCTCTTCTATGTTTTTTTTAAATTCGTGTAGAAGCCTAGGATTTCCATCAAACTTGGGAAGATCCTTAATGGCATCTGGTATTTTTAGTGAATTGAACACGTTATTTATAGTGGGTAAATTAATTTCTTGATCTGGTTCTGAGATTCCTGCAGACCCATCTTTAAGGTTATTGCCAGTGGTTCCGTATGCTGCGGCGTTACCATTGGCGATTACCGTATTGAAATTTAAATTAGGGTTTAGGTTGGCACTTATTGCCCCCAATGTTAAATCCTGTTCTAAACTCATTGAGTTCTCTTCGCTACTATCTTCGTCTATTTGGTATAATCTATTTCTAAGGTTGTACCTCTTCCTATTTCTTATTTTACACGATTTACTCATGTAATTATAATATGCACATTTCTTTTTATTTCACTTTCACTTTAAGGGATTTATGTATATATGAGGATTGCGAATTAAATATCAATAAACGACTTACATGTAACCAATACAGGAGATTGGGATCATTGCTTCTCAGTTCTAGATGATTCTCCAGGGCCAAAAGATTGAAATCTACCACACTGTGTCCTCGTTGATTTCCGGTTTTCCTCCGATGATCTCGATGTCTGCACACTGTGTGACCTGGTCCTTGTTGAGTTATATTCCTCCGATATGCACTCGATGGTCACTTATGTTTTAGTGTTAACCAATATCAATGTTCTCTTGATAGTCTTCACTTAAAACACTCGCGAAACTCAACCGAACGACTGCGCCAATTACGTTGTTAATGTGGGAGCGGTTTAAAAAAAACGAATTTTATTTTCACTGAACTTTATTGAGCAAGAACTGGAACACAAATGATGAATGAGTATTGCATTTTCATGCATTTATAAGCTAACAATCGCAAATACCTAGGGTTCATGTTAAGGAATGTTCAAAACAAATATCTCATATTCGACAAGAAGTGTCGTGTTGACTGCTGACTGTTCATTGTTGTGTGGAATGCGGTCCACGTGCCGCCGGATCGAGGTGCTTCATGTGACGTCTAACGTAACTCGCTCGCACCACCACTGGAATCAGGTTTTTGGCTACTCTTTAGCTTCGTACCCTCTCCTAGAGACCTTACAGCTTGGGTGGCCCTGCTGCAATCGCCCTCTAGAGTCGTTGGGTCTTACTGAGCATCTCCACCGCGACAAGGTAAGTAACCGAAGAAGATGATTGATTTTATCGATGCTGACTGCAGAAACTTAATAGCCGCCTGGCTGTCAACATAGATGGTAATGTTTTCTCTGACAATGTTGTCATTTTATATTAACTTCGCGGCCTGTAAAATGGCAGTTATCTCGGCTTGAAAAACGCTGCATCCGTTACGAATTCTGAAGGATTGGTTTACCCCTCTGGATTCACAGAAAATACGGGCGCCAGTACCAGCGCCCATTTTGGATCCGTCGGTGTAGAAGGCAAGCTCTTCTTCGGTGCATACTATACCATCCTCCCAGTCCTCTCTTCTTGGTATTTTTATAGCAAATCTCCTATCGAAGTCTGAGGTTGGAATGATATAGTCGGTATCTATGTTTTCCTTCGTGGTATTCCATCGGGTTAGAACGGAGGCGTGACCATAGGTACTGTTTATCCAGAGACCTGCTTCCGTCTGAGTGCCGTTTTTGCCGCCCTGCTACAACAGTGAATGTCCACTGGAAGTAGGTTCAGCATTGTTTCAAGTGCCGCTGTGGGTGTTGATCTTATCGATCCTGTTATCCCTATACAGCCTGCTCTTTGAATGTTGGTTACACTTGTAAGATTGCATTTCTTCTCAAGTGCCTTCCACCACACAGTAGAGCCGTATGTTAAGATGGGTCGCACCACAGCAGTGTACGGCCAGCCTACCACTTTCGGCTTAAAGCCCCATGTGTTACCGAACATCTTTTTACATGCGTAAAAAGCAATGTAAGCCTTATTAATACGGTTCACGATGTTGGCTTTCCAGCTCAGTTTTGAGACTAATATTACGCCGAGGTATTTTGTCAGATCGATTCCGTCCATACATGTATTCTTGAATTGTGGAATCGATCTTCTTCTAGTGAAGAGCTCAATCTCGGTTTTAGATGGGTTAACTCCCAGACCTTGCTTTATGGCCCAGCCGCTCACTAGTGATAGTGCGTGATTGAGTCTTTCGCTTAGTGTGGGGGTGAATTTTCCTGAGACCAGAATAACGACGTCGTCAGCATAGGCCGCCACGTTGAAGCCGTTGTTTTCCAGTGTCTTGATAATTTCGTCTATTACTAGGAGCCAGATCAGCGGGGAGAGAACTCCTCCTTGAGGAGTGCCTCGAGTGACACTCTTCCGGCTGTTGACGCTACCTAGGGTCGAATTTACGGTACGTGACTTTAGCATCTGACCAATCCAGTTGCACATTCCCTTGCTTAGTCGGGCCCTGTGTAGGCTGTGTATGATTGCTTCGGTGCTCACGTTATTAAAGGCTCCTTCAATGTCGTGAAAGGCACCTAGTGTGAATTCTTTGACATGGAGCGATTTCTCGATCGTGTATACCACTCTGTGTAGGGCGGTGTCCACAGATCTTCCCTTCATGTAAGCATTATGTGACTTGGATAAGTATGTATCCCCAATCGCATCCCTTATGTGCACATCTATAAGGTGTTCCAGGGTCTTTAGAAGGAAGGATTATAGGCTGATTGGCCTGTAGTCCTTAGCGATCGTGTGACTAGGCTTCCCCGCTTTAGGAATAAAGACCACCCTTACTTTCCTCCCGGATTTAGGAACGTACCCCAGTTGGAGACACCAGCCGTAGATCTGCCGCAGCCACGGAATTATAATTTCCTCAGACTCATGCAGCATGACTGGATGAATACCATCAATACCAGGGGCTTTATAAGGGGCAAAGGAGTTTATTGTCCATGAAATTTTTTTGTCGTCAATGATCTTGGCGACTGTATCGGCTTTCATGCCCTCTGACCGTTCTACTGGGGTTGGATTTTGAATCCCTACCTCAGTACAGTCAGGAAAGTGGTAGTTTAAAAGCGTCCACGCACCATTGCCCTTCTCTATGGAAGACAGTTGCCTAGGTGTCTTGGCGAGTATTTTCCTCAGACGAGCCGCCACTGGTATCGAGCCACAAAAGTTACTCCATGAGTTTCTTTTTGCGGCCCTAATTTCCTTCTTCAGGAGTTTGACATTTTCTCTGTATGTAGACCATTCTATGGTCCCTCCTTTAGCGAGGTTCCAACAATACCGGGATGTCTTAAATAACTCCGCAATTTTCGCGTTTCACCAGGGTGGACGTTTTCTCCCATTCGCACGTCTGACTGGGCAAGCATTTTCGTAGGACCGTGCGATAGCGCTGGTAAGGTGTTCAACCATCTTATCGATGTCGTTGGAGTCAGGTTTTTCCGTCGGGCAAGGCCCTACAGAGTCCTTAAGCTCCTTACTAAACTTGGACCAGTTAGCTCTGCGTGGGTTCCGAAATGCCTGCTGCTCAGTAGTCCGCATTTGCAGATCGAAAAGTATCCAACAGTGGTCCAATTTGTAACTTCAATGAGGCAGTTATCTGATATTAAGGTTACGTCTAATACCTCCCTTCTATTAGCTGTGACAAAGGTTGGAGTATTACCGCGGTTACAGACCAGAAGGTTAGTGTTAAGAATAAAATCGAACAAAGCCTCACCTCTACTATTGATGTTAGTACTACCCCATAAAACATGATGGGCATTAGCATCGCAGCCCAGGACTAAGTTCTTCATACATTGTTGAGTCACTGTGATCTTACTTACTTACTTAAGGTGGCGCTACAGACCGGCGTGGTCCTGGGCCTCAACCAACAAGTCTCTCCAGCCAGCTCGATCTTTAGCCAGCTGCCTCCAGTTTCGCACGCCAAGTTGGTTGAGGTCCCCTTCCACTTGCGTGCGCCACCTGAGTCGCGGTCTTCCTCTACTGCGCTGACCCTCGGGTGTGGATTCGAAGATTTTCCGAGCTGGAGCATTGGTGTCCATCCGCTCTACATGACCCAGCCACCTCAGTCGTTGGACCTTCACTCTTTTGGCTAAGTCGATGTCGCTGTACAGCCCGTACAGTTCGTCGTTGTATCTCCTCCTCCACTCCCCGTCTATGCAGACGGGACCAAAAATCACCCGAAGAATTTTCCTCTCGAAACAGCCAAGAGCAACTTCATCCGCTTTAGATAGAGTCCATGCCTCTGCGCCGTAGAGCAGGACTGGGACGATTAAGGACTTATAAAGGGTCACCTTAGTTGTTCGAGAGAGGGCTTTGCTACTGAATTGCCTTCTTAGCCAAAAGAAACAGCGATTGGCAAGAGTTATTCTTCGTTTAATCTCAGCGCCGGTGTCATTGCCTGAATTTATAGCGGAGCCTAGGTAGACAAACTCCTTAACTACCTCAAAGTTATAGCTGTCTATAGTGACGTTCTGTATGAGACGTCGGTGTTGGGTGTCCTTTCTTGTTGACAGCATATACTTCGTCTTGCCCTCATTGACCGCTAAACCCATCTTCGCCGCCTCCGTCTCGATACTCACAAACGCACCAGTGACATCACGCTGCGTTCTTCCGATTATGTCAATATCGTCGGCATATGCGAGTAATTGGACGGACTTTTGAAAAATTGTGCCTCTGGTGTTGGCGCGTGAGTTTTGCACAACTCTTTCAAGAACGATGTTGAAGAAGTCGCATGACAGCGCGTCGCCTTGTCTAAATCCTTTTTTGACATCAAAGGTCTCGGTGAGGTCTTGACCGACCTTGATGGAGCAGCGTGCATTCTCCATCGTCATCCTGCACAGACGGACGAGTTTGGCAGGGATGCCAAAACTAGACATGGCTCTGTATAGCTCGTCTCTATAGATGCTGTCATACGCGGTGGGTATCGATTTGAAGTTCCTGGGTTTTTTCCAAGATCTGCCGCAGTGTGAATATTTGGTCGATGGTGGACTTTCCTGGCCTGAAACCACACTGATATGGACCAATCAGGTTGTTGACGAACGGCTTCAGGCGTTCACACAACACGGCTGAGAAGATCTTGTAAGCGATGTTAAGAAGACTGATGCCTCTGTAGTTGGCGCAGTTTAGAGGGTCTCCTTTCTTGAGGATCGGGCAAACAATGCTGAGGTTCCATTCATCGGGCATACTTTCTTCCGACCATATTTTACAGATGAGTTGGTGCATGCTCCTTACCAAGTCATCGCCTGCTGCTTTGAACAGCTCGGCAGTTAGGCCGTCAGCCCCAGCAGCTTTGTTGGACTTAAGCTTCGAAATGGCTTTCTTCACCTCGTCCAGGTCGGGTGGACGGAATTGTTGGTCTTCGTCGTCCAGGTTGAATGGTTCATTCTGCCTGACAGCGGGATTTGATTCTTCGTCGCCGTTAAACAGTCTGCAGAAGTAGTTCTTCCATATCCTCAGCATCGACTGCGATTCTACTACGATGTTCCCTTGTTCATCCCTGCAGGCCTCGGTTCGGGCTCTGTAACCTTGACAGGTTCTTTTTACCATTTGGTAAAACTTCCGAACCTCATTCCTGCTATAACATCCCTCTATCTCCTCGATCGCGCGCTTCTCATGCTCTTTCTCTGATCAGTGACCTCAATGATACCGCTGGGACGTCCGTGCCATCTTCGTATGGTAGGTACGCAGACGCCATCGTGACATCACCTGTTCCACCTTTTATCTCCTCAACTGTTTGATCGCCCGAACTGAAATTAGACAGCATTAGTACATGGAGATTCTTTTTGGCTGCGATACAAGTTCTAACCTTGCCTTCGTTGCCATTGTAGTAAAGGTTGTAGTTTCTTGACCCTAATCCTTTCACCTGATTTTTATAAATCCATGGCTCCTGGATTAGGGCCACGTCCAGCTGCTCCTTTTCGAGGCGATTTTACTGTGGTGGAGGTTTATTTGCACTACCTTCATGGTTTGCATCTACCTTCTCCACAGCGCTGATCGCCTCTTTGACCGGCGGTTTCGTGAGCCGCAGTGTAGCCTCGCCTGCTCCGAAGAATGCCCGCATGTGCTTCTCCTTCCTCAAGGGTTCTGGCGCTTCGTTCATCAAGATGACGATACCCTTGAGACCGTCTTTCGGTGCGTCCTCCCCCACTATCTCCCACTCATCCATACGGACCGAGGGATTTTGCGCCTTAAGGAGTTGGAGCACTTCCTCTTTCTCTGCACCCAGGTCTGGCAGGTTAATCCTCGCCTTAGTTCGGCTGGGTATCTTCTCTGGGGGGACTGCTTGTAGCGCAGCTCCTTCCCACAGCTTGAGGGAGTGTATAGCGGTCTTCGCGAACTCATAGGACACTTGGTCCTTGCAGTCCAGCGTGCTGAAACCTTTACTCCACCGTGTCATTCCAAACGTCGTCTCTATCTTACATGTGAGGCCGTGCTGCTCTAACCGTTCAAGGAAAATTGTAAGGTTTTGAAGGTGTTCAGCGTCGTTTCTTCCCGAAATACTGATATCATCCACATATGCCCCACAACACTTTAATCCAGCCAGTAACTGATCTATATACTCCTGAAATATAGCAGTTGAGCATGCAGCACCAAACGGTAATCTTAATATCTGGCCGAACTCAGTGTTAACCACAAATAATTGCTTCGAATCGTCGTCAAGAGGAATCTGAAGGTACGCATCCGATAAATCTATCTTTGTAAAATACTGACAACCGTTCAGCTGATAACACAGCTCTTTGAATCTGATGCGAAATTTTAAAGCATCAAACCAATGAATACCCAAAATAATTGCGGTAATTGTACGACTTCATACCAACTTGCACTTGAATAACACCCCGAATGGCAGTGTCGTTCCCCCATAATCTTTCAGAACTTTGTCATTTTTCAGGCAAGCGGGCCTACCTAGTTGGTCGAACCCATCGAGCTGAAACTTCCTCGGTTTCCCATTGACTAGAAGGGGAACAAACATCTTGTTGGGATCGCCCTGGGAACGCAAAGCATTAACTGCTTCCACCGTCGCTACCTCTTCCTCCGTTTTCTCCACATCCTCGTCATCGTTCTTATGCAAAACTGATACTACTTCCTTTCCGTTCTTCCCATATTCTCTGTTGTCAACCCACTAAACTGAATGTATACACTGCTTTTGGTTATTATCAAAGTTGATTTGTGGTCTGGGCTTTGAACGACCCTGGCTCTTAGAGCGATTATGAGATTTCGACCGAAATCTGTCTGCCTGCCTACCCCTCTGACCACTACTTATGCACACTTTGCTTATATGACCTTTCCGATTGCATAACTTACATATGGATTCTAAATGCCTGCATTGACTGTGATCATGATTAACTTCACAATTTATACATGACCTCTGATGATTGACTTCCAGCGCCGGTGTCTGGTTGGTATTCTTCATTATGCTTGCTGCTATTTACGTCTCTTCAAATGGACCTGCAACTACATACTTCCACTTATTCTAGGGCAGGATTCTTCTTTTGAGTTTCCGCTGCTCGCACTTGGTCGTGTGGTGTGTAAAACGCAACCATGTCCCTTATCATAAATTCTGCATATAGGGTCGGTTGGGGTAAATGTAAACGGCCGTTATTTTCACATTTTAAAATAAATTGTAGCAACCCAGACCAGAAAAAAATCAGAATTTGAAACGTCGCGACACCGGTGTATGTAATTCCTTTGAGTTGTTGTTCGGATTTCGTTAGAAATTTTAGTCGTGGAAAAAACCTCTACCAAGTGAAATTCATGTCTGTTTGCTTTTACCCCATAGGCGAGCTCCTAGCACTTACAGGACAGAAATTAGTTGTTCCCATTTACCCCTGTATTTTTAAAAACTATGGGCGAAATGTAAACATGGAAGGGGTAAATGTAAACACTGCCCTAGATCACTTTTGGGTTCTAATATCTTTATTTAGACATCATAAATAGAATAACTCGTATCTTAATATATAATATTCGTTTTCAAAAGTTGAAACAAAATCAAAATTAATATTTTTTACCATTCTGGAAAAAATGTGTCTTTAAAAAATGCAAAAAATTTCCCCATTTACCCCAACCGACCCTAACTGCTTGCAGATTTCAGTAGTGCATATAAGCTGGTAATTCCTTGCTAGTCCTTTCATATCTGTTATCCAATCGCCATACGACTGCCCCGACGCCATTTTGTGCGAGATGCAGATGCAGCGAGATGCCAACACGTGCAGTTTTTGTTGAAAATGTTTGGTTAGCTTACTAATTATGTCTTTAAATGAATGTGAACTTGCGATATCTGTCTCAATGAGTTTCGTTAATAGCTCATTAACGAATGTACCACACGATGAAAGAAAATGCTGGGAAATGCTGCTGCAGTTGAAACAGATATGTTTCCCATTTATCCTTCTGCTCGTCAAATACCCGAAAATGTGGAATTCCTGGATGAGGGTTGATTTTTTGCTGCTAGAATCGCTTTTTCGACCGCCTAGAAGACCGCTTATCCGCCAGCATTTTTTCCATCATATTTGCTGTTGCCTCAACATTTTTGTTAGCGTGTTTTCGTCCATAATTCTCGTCGCCAAATGTTCCGATTATCAATATTGCAATTCAAGTGGGTGTATATATTTCAATATTAATGTTACAATTCAAGTGGATATAGATATTTCAATATTACGATTAAAAATTCAATAGCTATGACTTAAATTAAGTTGCGACCACGGCTCCAAAATAAGTAAGTGTTCGTTAGTTGCTACCAAAGCAGCCGCGTGTCATAATGACAGGCCGCTGACCTTTAATACGATCGACTCAGGGTGCTTCAAATGGTAATATCGAAATTAGTTTTTTACATCATAGTGTGAGCGACTCGTTCCTAGCATAAAATACGTTGGGGCAGAGTTATGATTTTGTCCTGTATGTTGTCCGGCATAGTGAAAGCTTTTGTTTGTGGGAGGCGGTTGAACTAGGAGACCTGTATTTATGTTAAAGAAATATCTGGTCTAGTCAAGGACATAGATATTTAGATAGATATTTTATTTCACAATAATTCTTACAAAGGAAGATTTGAAAATTCTATAAAGATTTGCAAGACTTAACAGTTTTAGTTACATAGTATGTTATATCAAAAGAAACCAAAAAGTAATGATTAAATTAAGTAAAGAGTTATTAAAATAAAAAGAAAATAGAAAAAAAAGAATAACAATAAAAATGCTCTATTCCAAGGACAAATGCTTAAAAAGAGAAAGTTTAAATTTGTTCGTGTTACCGATCTTTCTAAGACTCTGGGGTAAAGAATTCCATTGTCGAGTGACTTGAACGAAATACTTTCAGAGGCAAGATAAGAATATCTGGGTTGAACGAGCATTAGTGATCTACGCGATTGAAAAAATTGTAGCTTCTCATAGAGATAGTCTGGTTGTCGCGACTGCATTATATTATTTAAGAGGCACAGGGATCTTTATTTTAAAAGATTGTCGAACGAACATCCACTTATCTGTTTAGAGAAACAAGAAACATGATCACGTCTCTTTAAATTAAATATGTAGCGGGCTATGTTGTTGTATGCTACGTTCAGTTTTGCGCCTACTGTTGTAGTCTGGGTTAGTAAAAACCTCACATCCATAGAGAAGGACTGGCACAAGAAGAGCTTTTGCCAACATCAATCTGGTGTTGATTGGTAAAAAGTGTTGGGTTGCCCAAAGAGTACGTAGCCCACTATAGACCTTGCCGATACAGGTATTTATATGGGTATCCCAAGAAAGGGTACTATTAAACACCATTCCAAGGTTTCTAGCGGAGACAACCCACTCTATTGGGCATTGTGCAAGTTGGATCACGGGTAGCACGGTGGTGTCAATTGCTTTGCGATGTATCACAAGAGCTTTTGACTTTGTCGGGTTTACCTGCAGATTATGTTTTAATGACCACTCGCAGATGCTGGATAGATACTCGTTAACATGGATTACGGCTCTGTCAATCGCATCTAGAGGAGAGCTCAAGAATAGTTGGACGTCATCTGCATACATATGTATCGAGCAATGTTTTATTATTTTGGGAAGCTCATTTATGTAAACTGAGAACAGTACAGGTCCCAGAATAGATCCTTGTGGCACTCCATTAAGACATTTAGAAAGTGGGAGGAACGTTCGCCAGCTATTACACATTGTTGCCTTCCATCAAGGTAGGAAAACTAACCAGAAGGTTAGTGTTAAGAATAAAATCGAACAAAGCCTCACCTCTACTATTGATGTTAGTACTACCCCATAAAACCTGATGGGCATTAGCATCGCAGCCCAGGACTAAGTTCTTCATACCTTGTTGAGTCACTGTGATCAGTGCCCTCAATGATTCCGCTGGGACGTCCGTGCCATCTTCGTATGGTAGGTACGCAGACGCCATCGTGACATCACCTGTTCCACCTTTTATCTCCTCAACTGTTTGATCGCCCGAACTGAAATTAGACAGCATTAGTACATGGAGATTCTTTTTGGCTGCGATACAAGTTCTAACCTTGCCTTCGTTGCCATTGTAGTAAAGGTTGTAGTTTCTTGACCCTAATCCTTTCACCTGATTTTTATAAATCCATGGCTCCTGGATTAGGGCCACGTCCAGCTGCTCCTTTTCGAGGCGATTTTACTGTGGTGGAGGTTTATTTGCACTACCTTCATGGTTTGCATCTACCTTCTCCACAGCGCTGATCGCCTCTTTGACCAGCGGTTTCGTGAGCCGCAGTGTAGCCTCGCCTGCTCCGAAGAATGCCCGCATTTGCTTCTCCTTCCTCAAGGGTTCTGGCGCTTCGTTCATCAAGATGACGATACCCTTGAGACCGTCTTTCGGTGCGTCCTCCCCCACTATCTCCCACTCATCCATACGGACCGAGGGATTTTGCGCCTTAAGGAGTTGGAGCACTTCCTCCTTCTCTGCACCCAGGTCTGGCAGGTTAATCCTCGCCTTAGTTCGGCTGGGTATCTTCTCTGGGGGGACTGCTTGTAGCGCAGCTCCTTCCCACAGCTTGAGGGAGTGTATAGCGGTCTTCGCGAACTCATAGGACACTTGGTCCTTGCAGTCCAGCGTGCTGAAACCTTTACTCCACCGTGTCATTCCAAACGTCGTCTCTATCTTACATGTGAGGCCGTGCTGCTCTAACCGTTCAAGGAAAATTGTAAGGTTTTGAAGGTGTTCAGCGTCGTTTCTTCCCGAAATACTGATATCATCCACATATGCCCCACAACACTTTAATCCAGCCAGTAACTGATCTATATATTCCTGAAATATAGCAGTTGAGCATGCAGCACCAAACGGTAATCTTAATATCTGGCCGAACTCAGTGTTAACCACAAATAATTGCTTCGAATCGTCGTCAAGAGGAATCTGAAGGTACGCATCCGATAAATCTATCTTTGTAAAATACTGACAACCGTTCAGCTGATAACACAGCTCTTTGAATCTGATGCGAAATTTTAAAGCATCAAACCAATGAATACCCAAAATAATTGCGGTAATTGTACGACTTCATACCAACTTGCACTTGAATAACACCCCGAATGGCAGTGTCGTTCCCCCATAATCTTTCAGAACTTTGTCATTTTTCAGGCAAGCGGGCCTACCTAGTTGGTCGAACCCATCGAGCTGAAACTTCCTCGGTTTCCCATTGACTAGAAGGGGAACAAACATCTTGTTGGGATCGCCCTGGGAACGCAAAGCATTAACTGCTTCCACCGTCGCTACCTCTTCCTCCGTTTTCTCCACATCCTCGTCATCGTTCTTATGCAAAACTGATACTACTTCCTTTCCGTTCTTCCCATATTCTCTGTTGTCAACCCACTAAACTGAATGTATACACTGCTTTTGGTTATTATCAAAGTTGATTTGTGGTCTGGGCTTTGAACGACCCTGGCTCTTAGAGCGATTATGAGATTTCGACCGAAATCTGTCTGCCTGCCTACCCCTCTGACCACTACTTATGCACACTTTGCTTATATGACCTTTCCGATTGCATAACTTACATATGGATTCTAAATGCCTGCATTGACTGTGATCATGATTAACTTCACAATTTATACATGACCTCTGATGATTGACTTCCAGCGCCGGTGTCTGGTTGGTATTCTTCATTATGCTTGCTGCTATTTACGTCTCTTCAAATGGACCTGCAACTACATACTTCCACTTATTCTAGGGCAGGATTCTTCTTTTGAGTTTCCGCTGCTCGCACTTGGTCGTGTGGTGTGTAAAACGCAACCATGTCCCTTATCATAAATTCTGCATATAGGGTCGGTTGGGGTAAATGTAAACGGCCGTTATTTTCACATTTTAAAATAAATTGTAGCAACCCAGACCAGAAAAAAATCAGAATTTGAAACGTCGCGACACCGGTGTATGTAATTCCTTTGAGTTGTTGTTCGGATTTCGTTAGAAATTTTAGTCGTGGAAAAAACCTCTACCAAGTGAAATTCATGTCTGTTTGCTTTTACCCCATAGGCGAGCTCCTAGCACTTACAGGACAGAAATTAGTTGTTCCCATTTACCCCTGTATTTTTAAAAACTATGGGCGAAATGTAAACATGGAAGGGGTAAATGTAAACACTGCCCTAGATCACTTTTGGGTTCTAATATCTTTATTTAGACATCATAAATAGAATAACTCGTATCTTAATATATAATATTCGTTTTCAAAAGTTGAAACAAAATCAAAATTAATATTTTTTACCATTCTGGAAAAAATGTGTCTTTAAAAAATGCAAAAAATTTCCCCATTTACCCCAACCGACCCTAACTGCTTGCAGATTTCAGTAGTGCTGGTAATTCCTTGCTAGTCCTTTCATATCTGTTATCCAATCGCCATACTTTAAATGAATGTGAACTTGCGTTATCTGTCTCAATGAGTTTCGTTAATAGCTCATTAACGAATGTACCACACGATGAAAGAAAATGCTGGGAAATGCTGCTGCAGTTGAAACAGATATGTTTCCCATTTATCCTTCTGCTCGTCAAATACCCGAAAATGTGGAATTCCTGGATGAGGGTTGATTTTTTGCTGCTAGAATCGCTTTTTCGACCGCCTAGAAGACCGCTTATCCGCCAGCATTTTTTCCATCATATTTGCTGTTGCCTCAACACTTTTGTTAGCGTGTTTTCGTCCATAATTCTCGTCGCCAAATGTTACGATTATCAATATTGCAATTCAAGTGGGTGTATATATTTCAATATTAATGTTACAATTCAAGTGGATATAGATATTTCAATATTACGATTAAAAATTCAATAGCTATGACTTAAATTAAGTTGCGACCACGGCTCCAAAATAAGTAAGTGTTCGTTAGTTGCTACCAAAGCAGCCGCGTGTCATAATGACAGGCCGCTGACCTTTAATACGATCGACTCAGGGTGCTTCAAATGGTAATATCGAAATTAGTTTTTTACATCATAGTGTGAGCGACTCGTTCCTAGCATAAAATACGTTGGGGCAGAGTTATGATTTTGTCCTGTATGTTGTCCGGCATAGTGAAAGCTTTTGTTTGTGGGAGGCGGTTGAACTACGAGACCTGTATTTTTGTTAAAGAAATATCTGGTCTAGTCAAGGACATAGATATTTAGATAGATATTTTATTTCACAATAATTCTTACAAAGGAAGATTTGAAAATTCTATAAAGATTTGCAAGACTTAACAGTTTTAGTTACATGTCGCGACTGCATTATATTATTTAAGAGGCACAGGGATCTTTATTTTAAAAGATTGTCGAACGAACATCCACTTATCTGTTTAGAGAAACAAGAAACATGATCACGTCTCTTTAAATTAAATATGTAGCGGGCTATGTTGTATGCTACGTTCAGTTTTGCGCCTACTGTTGTAGTCTGGGTTAGTAAAAACCTCACATCCATAGAGAAGGACTCGCACAAGAAGAGCTTTTGCCAACATCAATCTGGTGTTGATTGGTAAAAAGTGTTGGGTTGCCCAAAGAGTACGTAGCCCACTATAGACCTTGCCGATACAGGTATTTATATGGGTATCCCAAGAAAGGGTACTATTAAACACCATGCCAAGGTTTCTAGCGGAGACAACCCACTCTATTGGGCATTGTGCAAGTTGGATCACGGGTAGCACGGTGGTGTCAATTGCTTTGCGATGTATCACAAGAGCTTTTGACTTTGTCGGGTTTACCTGCAGATTATGTTTTAATGACCACTCGCAGATGCTGGATAGATCCTCGTTAACATGGATTACGGCTCTGTCAATCGCATCTAGAGGAGAGCTCAAGAATAGTTGGACGTCATCTGCATACATATGTATCGAGCAATGTTTTATTATTTTGGGAAGCTCATTTATGTAAACTGAGAACAGTACAGGTCCCAGAATAGATCCTTGTGGCACTCCATTAAGACATTTAGAAAGTGGGAGGAACGTTCGCCGGCTATTACACATTGTTGCCTTCCATCAAGGTAGGAAAACATTAAGTTCGTGGACGGTTCTGAAAACTTGAAATCATTTTTTAACTTATTGCACAGAACTGAATGGTTAACCGTATCAAAAGCCTTAGAGAAATCTAGAAGCGTTAAAATAGTGGGGTAATTTTTGTCTAAAGCCCGTCGTATCTCATCAGTAACAGCTGTCAACAACTCCGCTGTCCTACAACTCCTCTTCGAACGAAAGCCGGATTGATTAGCGCATAGAAGTTGGTTTACTGTGAGGTACTCACATATTTGCAACTGTACTATTTTCTCAAAGACTTTTGAAAAAAATGAAAGAATAGCAATTGGCCTGTACTCTAGCACATTACGATTTGTCTTTTTTGGTAATGGAACAATCTTTGCCTTTTTGCATTCAGATGGGAAAACTGACATCGTGAGTATTGAGCTGAATATATGAGTAATGTATGGTAGTATAATGGGTAGTAAAATTTTTACAAACTTCGGATTTATGTTGTCGAGTCCTACAGCACCAGATTTAACAGACAAGATTGCCTGTACGACGTCCTCGTTGTATATCCGTTGGAAGTTGAACGAGTTTTCATGTTCAACTTGCAGTTCGGTGTCAGGGATATATCTCGAAGGCGTTTCAGATGAACTGACGAACTGCGCATTTAAACTTTCGCAGTCGATGTCATTTGCAGTAGTAGGGGTTTGTTTGCCAAGACCTAGTTGCCTCAGCTGTTTCCAAAGACATTTTCCTGACGTGGAGGGGTTAAGCTTATTGCTATAATGAACAAACTTAGTAGACTTGATTTTAGAATCAACTGTTTTTCGAAGTGATCGATAAGTTGTCAGATATTCAGCTATACCATACTTTTTCCATTTCTTATATGCGGCATCGCGCTTTTCCATAAGAGTAAGTATATCTGATGATAACCATTCCGGCCTTGAGAAAATTCGTTTCCTCGTCTTAAGTGGAACATGTTTATTAAAAAGGAGTGAAATCTGTTTCTGTAAGAACATAGTTTGATCATCCACTGAGGTCATGCAGTATATTCTTTCCCAATTAACTTGCCTAACATCATGCGATAGAGCATCATAGTGGATGTTGCGAAAATCTCTATACTGGAAACTACATTCATCGTCGTTTTTAGTAAAATCTATAGTAAGAATAGATCGAGCTATTGGAAAAATGGGTGGGGGTGGATGAATTGACAAAAGTTTTCAATTCAATTCAATTGTTACAAATCCTGTCATGAATTATCTTGAGGAAGAGTTTTAGCATATGACTTGTTAAGGCACCAGACCACGGTAAAAAAAAATTTTAATTTTCTGAAAGATGTATTTGTTGAGAATGCTCTTACCAAATTTTGTAAAGAAATTCCTAAAATTGACGGAGATACAGCATTTCAATTCCCCTACGTGATGCTATAAACCTATATGTCTAGTTTATAAATAAATGTTTTTGTATTTTTAAGATGAACCGTATGGCTTAATTGCTGTCAACCATTAAGCAGCAACTTCGTCGGAGCGTCCTTTTGGAAGTCGCGTACACCGCAAACTATTCTTAAGATTCAAATAAAAAAATTTGTAAAGTGTCTTCAATATGTATACATATATTGCATATTAGTATCAATAAAAAAAAACTATTCATCGTTTGCTCGAAAAAATCTTGAAAAATACACCCTCATACCGCGCGCGAGTTATTCAAGCTCACCAAGCTGACGCAGCACCCCCAAAGCCTCCACGATTGACCGGATGTTAAGTAATTGACCTCTCCAGTCATTGCACTAGATATAGTTTACCTTTGTATTTCCGAGAATTTGCTAGCTATCATTTCATTTAATTCGCACGTTATTAAATTCCAAGAAATACCAATTCGGATCATTTAATTTGCACCTTTGGTAAAGTAAAATCGATCAGAATAAACTTGTCAGTTGAAGTGTGAACTTTTGTTTTTTTTTTCCTCACGGTCAAACCCGTAATTCGCGCGCCGTGGTCTGGTGCCTTAATTTTTATTCATTACTCTTCTTAGGAAACGTGATAAAAGAGGATGTCAACATTCTATTGGGATTTCTTCGTTAAGGTGATTTTATTGAAAAGATCTGTGATTGCTTTTATATTGTCTTCTTCAATCAGCTTGATAAGGGATTTCGTCAGGACCTACCTCTTTTTTATCTTTCGCGTTTCAGATGACTTTAGATACTTTTTCTAGTAATATCTCCGGACCTGACGAATCGCCTATCTGGTGTTGCTCATTTCTTTCATCTTGAAAGAGATTTTTAATGTAGTTTACCCTTCTCGCTAGCTATCTTGTGTTGCTCATCTCTTTCATCATGGAAGAGATTTTTGTATGTAGTTTACCCATCTCGCCAGCTTCTCCTTTTGTGTCCATCATTATGTTACCCTGCTCATCTTTTAGGCAACTATATTGTTTTTATGTCCGATGCCGGTTAACTGTTTAAATTTTATGTGCATGTTAAAGCTGTCATTGTTTTTATAAGTTTCTATTTCCCTGCATTGATTCGCCCAGAAGTTTTTTTTTTCAGCCGTTGATTTCTTTGTATTTTGCGTTGTTTCGTTTAAGAAGTCTTCTTTGTTCCATCAGATTCAAGATGTCATTGGTCATCCAGCATCATCTATGGAAAAGGATAATGAAGTTCTGGACGTGACAAACCTTGTGCGCAGACTACAAAGAACGAATCTGTTCGATTTAGCGCAATAAGGAATAGCCGCATATAATGACGGTATTAGTAGGTGCTTCAACTGGAAAGCCACCTGCACAACGCGAATTTTTATTATGGAAAGTTAAACTACTTGATAAGCCTTTTTTGTACTTAGTCGTAGTAACAAGAAAAGGGGACGTGTTTTTAGTGAGTAAGAATCTCACACTACCATGAGCACGTGCGGTAGATCCTCATGGTGTCTCATGAAAGATTTTAACCTACCCACGTAAAAAATAAAAAAAAAAGTCGGCATGGATACTATAAGTCCTCTCGGGGTCACTTGGCCGCCAATTTCTCTTTCTAGGATGCTTCTGGCCGTCGCATAAAGGGGTATTTGACTCGAAAAACCGCTCAAAAATCAATGTTGCGAAATGTAGAGTTGAGAAATAATTTTTTTCCTAGCTGTAGTTAAATACCCATGGAACAATGTACCGCTGTTTGTTTTCATTTTTATGCACACACTTCGCCACAGTATAAGTTGAAAGTCATCGATCGTAAGCTTACATTGTGAATCTGTTGATTTGTGTGCAAAATCGCACTGCTAAATAATTAAGTTTTTATTTTTTTTTTAATGTGAACAAAGTTTTTTGTTATGGAGGAATCAGCTACATGTGTGTACTTTATTATGAAGCTATTCTTATGATTATTGGAGCTTTATTTTAATAGATATTGGATTTATTTGAAATGTATGTAAAAGAGAATGTTTTTTCTTTTGTTTTTTCTTTTAATGGACCTTTTGTTATAATTCGGTGTTATTCGGTAACTTTTTTGGTATCAGCTTATAGAGAAAGATGTCAAGAAGCAGTAACAAAGCAGTAATATATTTCATTCCATAATAATTTTTCACATTAATAAAAAAAAATCTAAATTTATTAAAAATACTTTTTTTTTAGTTGTACCTTAATTTGACTTAAATAAGCTTAATTACACATTTAAAGTAGTTTCAGGAAGGTATCACTTGATTAGGGCAAAAAAATATTTTTGAGCAGTTTTTCGAGGCAAATACCCCTATGTGCGTCGTATACCTCCGGCACTCCATCAGGACATGTTCTGCGTTCTGAACCTTGCCTTCACAGTGCGGGAAGCATGCATTCCCCGATAGGAACTGTGTCAGGTAGAAGTTTACTTCTCGTGTTTTCTACTGGTCCACTCCTCTATATTGGGGATCAGCTTATGCGTCCATCTTCCTTTGGGTGAAGTGTTCTACCTGTGTTGCCATTCTGCGTGTATAGTCTCGCTAAGGGCCATCCTATCTTCGAGTTCGCTCTCGCTTAGTGCCGCAGACTTTTTTATTTCCAGATCGATGGACATTCGACCGGAGATCACGCTAATTGCTTCCGCTGACACCGTTCTAAAGGCACAGCATACTCTCAGCGTCGCGGGTGCCCATATTGGAGACGCGTACATTAGGATCGACTTGCTCACCGTTGCTAGCAGGTTTCGAATCGGCTGGTTGGGTCCTCCTACGTTTGGCATTAATCTCGACAGAGCCGCTACTGCCCGAGAGGCTCTCTCGCCTGCGTACATTATGTGCTCTTTGAAGCTAAGCCTGTGGCCCAATAGCATTCCCAGATACTTAATGTGTGGATTGGACACGATGGTTTGCTCACCGACTTGTATAGTGAGGTGCTCCACCTTTGTCCTACTACTTATTAGTACTGCTTTCGTCTTGTGCTCTGCCAGTTCCAGAACTGATGCTTGAAGCCATACCATCACGTTTTTAATTACTTGACTGCATTTTTCGGTCACTTGTTCTAGCGTTTTAGCTACAACGATTAATGCAATGTCATCAGCATAGCCGATGATGTCAACTTCGCTCGGCCTTGCCGTTCTCAATATGCCATCGTACATTATATTCCATAGGATTGGGCCCAGCACTGACCCCTGAAGCACTCCTCGCGTGATTTTGTACATCTTAGGCCCTTCGTCCGTGTCATAGTGCAGGGTTCTCTCGTTGAAATAGCTGCCTATTATTCTCAGTAGGTAGTTCGGTACCTGGAGGTCGCTCAACGCTCCAACTATACGGTTCCAACTAGCTGAGTTAAATGCGTTTTTAACATCGAGTGTTACGACGGCGCAATACTGTTTGCTCCCTCCTAGCTATCTTTGTCCCGCTATTGCTTCGCGCGCAATGTCGCACACTGCCCTTAAAGCCCCTGTGGTGCTTCGCTTCATTCTGAAGCCGAACTGTTGATTGGAGAGCCCCGAGTCTCCTTCCGTGTATTGCTCTAGCCTTGTGCGTATTATTTTTTCGAACACTTCTAAGCGTGTTAAGTATGCACAGCAGCCTGTACGACGACGCTTCCTCGGGTGGCTTGTTACCCTTTGGGATGAGGACCAGCCGTTGTCTTTTCCACTGTAGTGGGAACTTGCTTTCCATTAGGCATGTCGTGTAGAAACGTGAAAACCTCTGGCCTTGCTTTGATAGTTTCTTTTAACACGAAGTTCGGGATCCCGTCAATTCCTGGCGCCTTGTTGTTCTTTACTGCTGCCGCGGCTTCTAGGACTTCCTCAGTGGTGACTGGAGGAGCTCTCTCTGTTTCTTCGGCTGCTCCCTGCGGTAGGCTGAATCCATCTTGACTCGGAAAGAGAGCGTTAACAATAGAGTACATGACGTTCGGGCATGTCGATGCAGCTGTCATGATATTCTTTACTTTTTTCATGACTATTTGTTACGCGCCTCCCCATGGATTATGCTGTAATTCCTCTCTGAGTCAGTCAGAGAATCAGCTTACGTAGTTGTATTCTCTTCCTCTGTAATTGATCTCTTAAGCTGGGCATCGACTACGCGCGGCAAACACTCGAACATTGATGCCCGCAGCAGCCGCGCATAATGGATACCTGATTGGAGCGCGCGGCAACCCGAACATTGGAGTGCTCGAACATGCCGCGCGTCGATCCAATAACTGTGGATTTTTAGTGCGCGCCAAGGTTTTTTCAATGTTTTGCTCGTGCGCAGTAGGGACGTTATTTCAGGGTTTGTAGTGTTCGAATGCGCGACAAAGAGCCAACAGATATTTCAATATTGTTCGGCGAACACTGTTTGTGTCGACTGGATCGACGAGCGCACGCGGCTGCCGCTCTATATCAAAACTCCTGCCAAAATTGGCTCTTGCGGCATATGATTAATTTGCCGCAGTCGAACATGGTGCGCGCGGATGCCGTGCGTAGTCGATACCCAACTTTAGCATGTCAAAGTCTTCTGTCCCTCTGCTTCTGGCTCTTTGCTGGCGCCTCCTCATTGTAAGACATTCTGCTCGTAGATTGGCGATGTCGTCGTTCCACCAGTACACCGGAGTTCTGAAGTTTCCTTTTCTTTTCCGTGGCATGGCTGCATCGCATACTCGGGATAAGGACCTCGTGACTTCTTTAGCTTGTTCTTTTGGAGTGCCTCTTGCTATGTCTACATTGCTTATCATGTACTGGATCATTTCGGCGTCTACATCTTTTGTTTTCCACCCCATCTTTTGTACTTGACGCGGGGGTTTGCGGTGCTGTGATCGGTGTTGTTCTTCTGTTTCGAATATGATGGCTTGATGATCGCTATTTGTGTACAGGTCTGAAACATGCCTTTTTATTCTCCTTGCTATGGATCTGCTGGCAAACGTCAGATCGATGAAAGAACGCGCTCTGCCGTTGTCGAAGGTGTGCTTATTACCCCGGTTAAGAAGTACCAGATCTAGGCTAGCGAAGGCTTCTAGTAGGGCCTCGCCTCTTCGATTTTCTATTGGTGCTACTCCATTCAACCGCCCATGCATTAAAGTCCACGGCGATAATGACTTGTGACTTTCCGCTTACTTCGGCTTCTAGGTTGTCCAGCATATGCTCGTATTCCACCATGCTCATGCTCGGTGGTGCATAGCAGCCGAAGAAATGAGTACCTTTAATTTTGGCGTATACAAGTTTCCGTTGCTGCCTGGAGTCTTTGCGTTCGAATGGGTAGTTTCCGCATGTCCATATTGCCGCTTTTTTGCTTTTATCCTCCACCCATCTTCCACTGTCGCGTTGGGTTTTGTATTGTTCGGAGATGAGGATTATATCTGCCTTTTCTTCTTTCGCTGTTTGTGCAAGTATGTCTTGGGCGGCTTCGCAGTGATTCAAATTTATTTGGATGCACTTCATGATTTCATAGCGATTTCTCTTACTACGCTTTTTTATGCTGCGCATCTAAAACTTCCGGTTAGGTGGTCATTTCCGCTTTTGCATCCTGTCACACTTTGGTTTCTCTGTGCATTTTTTCGCTATATGTCCTTTTCCTCCGCATCGTAGAATGTTCCTCTGCGGTCAGTTTCATTTTTGCACTGTCTAGCGACATGCCCATACTCAAGGCACCTGTAGCACTGTGTTGGTGCTAGGTGTTCCCATCCTACGCGCATGTGTCCTGCGGCTATCATCTTACTCGCTTCTCTAGTTGGTAGATTGATTAGAGCGGGGTTCGCGTTCCCCCTCTTGTCATCCGTATGGATTTAATTGCTTCTTTAGTGATGCTTTCTGACGATGGGAACCTCGACCTCATCTAGGTCGCGGCACTCTATTGTTACTTGGTCACATAATGCTTTAACCTTGGCGTCGAACAGTGGTTCAGGTCATATGGGAGCGCGGAAATAATTCATTATCTCCAAATGCACATGAGAAACAGTCTCGCTCTGCTTTCAGTAGTATTAGATTTTCCTCCGCCTTTCCTACTCACTAGAAAGCCACTTTAATTAACCTGAATAACAGCTAAATAGTCCTGCACAAATCAAATTAATTGAAAAAGTAAATAAGTAGAACCTAAAATGATTTATTGTATTTGATCCTGAAGCTGAACCCGCAAAGTCTTTGCAGCTCGAATCTGCTTGCTAATATAACTCATAATGCAGTGCATCAATGCAGTCATGAATCAGCTCACCGCTTCCCGCCACACGTTTTGTACAGTTAACAAAAGACGAGACTTGTGTTAAAAAAGTACTCCTATGTTTAACTCTTGCAGAGCAGAAAATGGTTCATGATATTATTGGCTTAAAACAATTTATTTATTATCTGCTTAATAAAATATGATCAACTTTTTTTTTTCTTAAATAACTTTAACTACATAAAATTTTTCTTCATACATCATACAATTATTTCTTGAAATCGACCGAATTTTTTTCTTTTGACTTCAGACCTAGTTTTTTCTGCAATCTAACGGTACTTTCAAAAAATGTCTGTCGATTTTAATTCCTTGACTATTCTATCATGAAATTGTAATAACAAATATTTCAATACAGAGCATTCGAAAATTTGATTTTTTTTCATTCCTAAAAACGTTTCTCCGGTTTTCGCTATTATGATTGCATCCGGTCTTAAGGGCTTTCTTCGAGTCTTTTTGCTTTCTTTCTCTCTTTCTACCTTATTCTCCTCTTTGTTGTCACCTCTTTTATTTTTCACCTTTGGGCGGCTTCTTGCACTTTACAGCACCTCCCTCCATTCCATTATCGGTTCGGTTTATTCCTCTTTTCCATCACCTGTTTTATTTTTCCCCTTTTGGTCGGCCCGTTACGGTTTTATCCACCTTCTTCGGTTCCTGTATTTGTATTACTGTGGGATCTCTTTCCTCTTGCGGTGTTGGCCTCTTATCCTTTTTTGGCGTTGGCAGTTGATCTTCTGCTTCGCGCGGTCGCTTCGCCTTTCTTTCGGCCGGTTTGAGTGCTGGGGAGGTTTGTGCGCTTTTATTGGCCTGGTCCACGTTCTTTGCTTTGGCTACAGTTTCTGCATTCATTGCTCTTTTGTGCAGTGCTGAGATGCTTCTCATTAGGTCCCTCATGGTTTGATTAATGTGCCTTTGACTTCCCATTGCGTTCTGGAGTTCAGCGATTTTTTGTCCCAGTTTCTCTAAGGCTTCTCTGCCTTCTTAATTTTTTCTGACTACCGGTGTTCCTCCGTCTGTCAGGTAACTCCTCTGTGTCGCTCTCAGGGCTTTGACAGGTTCTCATCTCTCTACTTCATTTACCTCAGCTGTGCTTCCATCTTGTGTTGTGGCTATAGGTGTGCTCGGTAGCCGTGTTGGCGATCTTTGAATCGCATCTCCGGTGGAGGAATTCTTCGGAGTATTTCTGCCCTCTAGGTTATTTGTAGGGACTTTGTCTTCTACGGCGGCTAAGTTTCCTACTGTTATAGCAGCATCGCCAGCATTGCTAACCGTAGCTTCCATGGTTTTGCTTAAACCTGATTTTCTTCCGAAGGGGTTTAGTGCCTCCTCCAGTTTCTCTCGGTTTTGTTTTTCCTGCTCCTCTTTTTCCTTGTTATATATGTTAGTTTTCTTGGTGTTATTTATTGTATTCATCTCTTATGGGTCCCTACTCAAAGCCGCTATCTCCGTCCGGATGTGTATTCACCTCTATGATCCCATGGTTATCTATGCAGGCAGGGAGGCCATGCGAGGGTTGACACAGGACCTTATGGGTGTCTGCGCCAGAACCAGATCGGTGCTAATCAGGAATGTTACTTCTGAACATACACCACCAACTTAATGGCGACGTGACGGAGAACCTACTTTGAGGTCTGCCAAGGTTTTAACGGGACGGGGCGGCTGCAGCATTAGCCTTAGAACCGTTTCGGCCAGATTTCACTCTGACTTACTAAGGTAACAGAATACTACAACCGTCAGCCCACAACAATCAAGTCCAATCGATAGTCCGGTATACCGTAATTAAGGCTTTACCGGGCTCAATCTTAATGTCCATTATGTAAGCAAAGTATATGCATTTGCCCTTCCGGAGCCAGAAGTTGGGCGTTCCACGTTGTGGCGGGTACGTCCGGGTCTCCCCATTTCATCTTTTCTGTATCCCTCGCTGCACCTATACGGAAGATGGTGCTTACTCATCTTGTCACAGAGGGTTCATAGGGGTTCCTTTGACCTTTTCAGCCACGCCCTCCTCTGCCGCTCTTGATCGGGGACTGCTTTTTGGGTATTCGCAGCAGGAGATAGCTACTCACAAAAGAGAAGTCGTTGTGGTTGCGTTTGAACTAATTTTGTTTTATTCATAAACACTTAACTCTATTTATACAACGATTTTGCTTAACTAGGCGATATAAATTAACCTACAATCAATCGACCATGCGTTGGACCCATGAATTTGATGACCATGCCGTTTTCTGTATGCTAGCATTAGGCATGTTTTTGTGCTGGTCATGTATTTTCTGTGTCTTGCAACTAATACTATAATTTAACTAAGACTAATAATTTTGTCTATGGCGGTATGTATTGTTCAGAATTTGGTGAATGATTGCAATTGCTTTGTCCAATAGTTCAGCTGTCCCATCCAATTTTTTCTAGTTAGTTATCCAAAAATGGTAACTAATGAAAATAATAAAATTAATATATGACTCTACGTTATGACCAAAGGCAAGAGCCGCGAAGAAATAAATGCACTCGGACATGTGAAGACTCTGCTTGGAAGACGAACAAACTGCTGAGCATATTTTGTGCGAATGCCCGGCTATAGCAGACAAAAACGAATGCCAAAATAGTTGTCTTTCGGCTCAGTTCGCAAAGAAAGCAATTCTATAAAAACCAGCAATTCAATAATAACCAGAGGCAAAGTTGGGTATATTCTCAACCTCCTTTTCCCGCCTTTTCTCTAAAGCAGAAAAAGACATATTTTACTTTAGGTGTATGTTACAATTGTGTACCAAAAACATTGTTTTTTTTTTTTTCAGATTATGGATTTCCCTATCTAAGTATTGTCATATCTATGATTACAAATGCTTGGCACCAATCAATGAGATCGGAGCGATCAATTCAATCAGTATTGAAAGCATGTGTATCGGAAACTAAAAATATGTTAGTAATTGGTAAGCTAAACCAAAATTATGTTTTAATGCTACTACTTTAGTCATATCTATAGTGTCCTAATTGTCAATAAAAACTGGTTCTATCCTATACAAAATCAACCTTAAAAAATGCGTTTTCAATCAAAAACGGATATGTTTTGTTTGCGGTTAAACAAAATTTAATTGCATTCATTTTTTTTTTTTTTTTTTTTTGCGCTGGGAGGTGGTAATCTTCAAAAGACGAAACTGAGCCCGTACTCAGTAATCACAGGTGGGGGAGAAGCCAGCCTTTCCAATTATTGCACCTAGTCGTTAGACTAATCAGCAATTTGTCTTTCGTATACATAAATATGTATTCAATGGATTGTGTTAATTATGTTAATCGCCTGTGGACGGTTAACTATTGTTTTATTTATTTAATTACTTAATTTTAATTTTTTATTTTTTTTTTGGTTAACTAGCTAGTTCGAAAGGTTTTACTCTTCTTAATCTTCTAGTCAGATTGTCAGTATTTAATAATTCTGTCATTTCTACGTTAACGTGGCTGAAAAGCCTAAGTCTATGTCTATTGGCTACTTTCTTTACTTCCTCTTCAATCATTTCAACTTTAAGGTCTCTATGTAGATCAGCGTTTCTTATGTACCAAGGTGCATTTACTATGTTACGTAGTACTTTACTTTGGAATGTTTGTATGATTTGTAAATTTGTTTTGCATGTGCATGCCCACAACTGAAGCCCGTAGGTCCATACTGGTTTTAATATTTGCTTATAAAGCAGTAATTTATTGTAGTTGGACAGACAAGAGTATTTCCCGATTAGCCAATACATTTTATTGTAGCGCATATTTAGTTCTTCTCTTTTTTTCTTCACATGCGTTTTCCAGCGCAGTTTTGCATCTAGGGTCATCCCTAGATATTTGGCTGTGTTTGCATAATCTACTTCATTACCATTTATGAGTACTGGGATATGCTGAACATTTTTATTCGTAAAGTTGATATGAACAGACTTTAGGTCTTTTAGTTTAATTTGCCACTTTTTGGTCCATTTCGATATATTATTTACAGCCTTCTGCAGCTTTTTTGTCGCTTCTTCAACATTTTCGCCAACAGCAAGGATAGCAGTATCATCTGCAAATGTTGCCACGGTTGTTCCATCACTATCTGGCAGATCGCTAGTAAACAGAAGGTATAAAAGAGGCCCTAGCACACTACCTTGTGGTACTCCAGCTTCTATTTCCCTCAACGTGGAGTATTCATTTTCTTGTTTAATTCTAAAATATCGCTGTGATATATAAGATTCTAAAATTTCTGCGTATTGCTTAGGAAGATGTTTTTGCAATTTATGGATCAGTCCCTTGTGCCATACTTTATCGAAAGCTTGTGCTATATCGAGAAATATAGTAGAGCATATCTTTTTTTCTTCAAATGCTTTTTCGATTTTATCAGTTATTCTATGCACTTGATCAATTGTGGAGTGATTATTTCTAAATCCGAATTGATGGTTTGGGATTAGAGATTTTTCTTCGATTATTTTATGCAGACGTTTAATTATCATCTTTTCAAATAGTTTGGACAACATAGGTAGAATTGATATCGGGCGATAGGAGGTGCCTTCACTAGGTGGTTTGCCTGGTTTCGGTATCATAATTACTTCTGCAACTTTCCACATGCTAGGTACATGCCTTATCCTGAATGCAGCATTTATAATCTGCGCTAGTTTCTTCAAGCCTTTTTTTGGGAATTGTTTAAGGATTTCTCCCGTTATTAAATCAAATCCCGGGGCTTTTTTTTGGATTAATCCCTTCTTTTATTTCTTTGGCAATTTCTTTCGCAGTAACTGGTAGAATATGTCTTTCCTCTTGACACACTTCTTCCGTTTCTTGGCAGTCTTTGTCTTCATACGGTTGGAAGACGCCTTCCAGGTACTCAGCAAATAGATTCGCTTTTTCTTTGTTACTTTTTGCCCAGTTACCATCTTTGTTTTTAACCGGTGGGATGTGTGCTATTGGCCTTTTCATTTTCTTCGTTGCCTTCCAAAGTGAGTATTCGGTACTAGCGTCATTCGTAAGACTGGAGAGATAGGTTTTAAGAGACTCATTTTTATGTTCTCTCACCGATCTTTTGAGTTTACCGACTAGATTATTGAGTACTGTTTTGTCGCATGGCGCCCTTGTTTGTTGCCAACGTTTTCTAGCTCTTCTCTTCTCCGCAATAATTTCACATATTTTGTTTGGATAAGAGTTTTGTTGGAATTTGATTTTAGTTATGGGTGTTGCAGCCCATGCAGCTTTTTGTTTTGCAAGTGTTTGTACTGCCTCTTCCAATTGATCTTTTGTTTCAATAGTTTCTAAGAGATGAGTACTATCCTCAAGTTTCTGTCGGAAGTAGTTCCAATCAGTCAGCTTATTAGTTAGTCTTGGTCTATCCTCTTTGTTAATGATTTTGTCGCCAAGTGTCAAAAGTATTGTGGAATGATCTGAGTCAAGATCTGGCCCTTCTTCTACTTTTATACTGTTCGACGAGATATTTTTTGTTACAAAAAAGTCGACAAGATCTGGGGTTTTATTCCTATCTGTTGGCCAATAGGTAGGTTTTCCCGTTGAGTGATATTTGCCGCCAGTTTCTTTTATCACTTCATATAGTTCTCTTCCTCTAGTATTTGTCAATCTAGATCCCCAGTACTTGTTTTTGGCATTAAAATCACCACCTGCGATATATCTACTGTGAAATATGCGGAAGAGACTTCTAAAATAATTTTTTTTTAGATTATAGCTGGGAGAGCAATAAATTGATGCAACTGATATTTGCCCAATTTTCGTTTTTATATTTATAGATATTCCTTGAATCGCACATGATTGGAATTTAGCTTCTATATGGTGATCGATCGTCTGTTTTATTATAACTGCAGCCCCGCATTTAGCCGAATTATGGGGATGTGGTGAGTGATATAGTTCGTACCCTTGCAGTTTGAAATTTGTCTGGGTCTTAAAGTGTGTCTCTGAGACAAGACATATATCTATTTGGTTCATGTCGAGAATTACTTGAATTTCTTCCTTACGATTCTCGATACCATTAGCATTCCATTCTAGAATTTTTATGTTATCCATCATGTTTGCCTTTTGTGTGCAGCCTTTTTATTGCTGCTTTTCCTCTCAAGGAATAATATTCTTTCTAGTATAGCTTTATTACTTTTTTCCATATTTTCCATTCTGTTTAGGATTTTTTGCATGAAAGTTTCCATACTAACATTTGATTTTACTTCTGTTGTGTTTATTGTTTTTTCTGCGTTTTTTAATTCAGCCTGAGCATATGTCATTTCTGTACCCGTCCCTGTCTTTGGTCTTACGTCCTTTTTGATATTTTTTTGGCCTTTTATTGGTGTTCTCGGTTGCACGTCCTTTATTCTTTTAGGTTCGTCCTTTTTTGAGTTTGGTTGTGTTTGTTTATATTTTTTGTTTTTTGCCAGTTGAATCTGTTTTGCAACCAAGCAGCCTCTATAGTTGGCTGGATGCTTTTCGTTGCAGTTGGCACACTTTGCTGGTTCCTCTTTTTTCTTCATACAGTCTTTCGTATGGTCATTTCCTGCACACTTAACGCATCTTGGGTGAGAGCTGCAGTACTTGTGTGTATGTCCATACTTTTGGCAGTTCTTGCACTGCGGGACTAATTTTGATTTCCTCATAGCATGAATCTCTACCTTCATTCCAAGGATATCTCGTATATCTTTTTGATGTTTTCATCGTGCTCAAAAGAAAGCATAAACACTGGAAGCGGTACTTTGCTTTTAAATTTTAGCATATTGACAGCTTCCAGTATCTTAAAGTTTTTCCTTTTTAGATCTGCTACTATATTCTCTGGTGAGCAAGAAAAGTGTAATTTTTTTACAATAACCTTAATTGGTCTTGTTAGTTTGCTTTCATAAGAGTACCATTGCACCCTTTTTTGGTTAAGTAATTTTGTAAGTTTCCTATAGGACTCCTCTTCAGCTACATTAATTTTAATGTCATTACTATTTAATAACGCTGTATTAGCTTTAATTTTATTTTCCTCCATTAACCTAACTAAGCTTTCATACTTAGTTATTTGCAGTGCAATAATTGGTGGAGGTTTGGCTGACTTTTGAGTTATATTTTCTTTGTTTGAGACATATTCCGTAACTTGGTAGGTTTCTTTCGGAGATGAGATTTTTGTGATGAACTCATTTTCCTTTTTTTATTTTTGTTCCCGTTTTTAAGTTTCCCTTCTGTCTCTCTAAGTAGCTCTTCTTCATCAGTTGAAAACTCTACAACTTTAGCTTTTTCTATATTTTCACTGTTGATCTGTTGTTTCAACATTTGCAACTCTTGCTTTAAACTATCAATTTCTTTAATTAATGTCTCGCTTAGTTGCTTAAATCCATCTCTTTCTTCGCAGGCTTTAGAATATTTAGCCTTTAGGTTTTTGTTTTCGTCTATTGTATGAGATGGGGGTGTTCTCTCTACCCTCTTACCTTTTCCAAAAGGGTTATCGATGAGCAACAAATGGTCCCCCCCAGAATCCGTGGGACCGACCTCCGAGAAGGGTGGATTTACCAGTTTACATGGCGTACCACCTGGGGTATTAAAATCTTTTGTTTTGTTCATTGCATACATTTTTTAAATAACTTTTGTGAAAAGTTTAAACGATTTGGATTTCAGTCGCCTTTTACGACAGGCATACCTTACCTCGGGTATATTCTATTCAAGCCCCTATCCCGAAGGGGGTAAATTGCATTCATGAATTTTTTTTTAAAACCTAATCAATCCATCAATTTTTCAATAAAAACCGGATCAATCCATCTGCTTTTCAATAAAAAACCGCATCAATCCATCATATTTTCAATCAAAACCGGGTATGTCCACACTTTTTATTCAAAACCGGATATGGCTAGGTATTTTGATAAGCAAAAGATGGGTACATGTTTGTACTTTCATACACTAAAAATTAGAGCTTAAGCTAGACCGTGTCTGCTTCAATTAGTTTTTTTTAGACTTATCCGCTTTACTATCCGCTAACTTATCCGCCAGCTACTCAATTTGCTTCTTCGTTCTTATCATATTGAATCGATTCCACAACATAATGCAAATTGCCGCATAATCACTTACCGATAACGTTGACATTTTCAGGAGTAATGACCGCTTTAATGCCCTTGTTACACCGGTTGAGGGGGCAGCGAAATGGTGCATCAGCAGGACTGTTTATAAAATCACGAAAGACTTAAGTGCATTTGGATGAAAATCGCAAGACTAAATTATAACTAACTGACTAACTGAACTCTAAGCTTCACTATTTTATAAGATTTTTGATGTCTTAATGTGCAAGCTTTTACGTAAAAATGAATATGAAATATAAGATGACACAGTGTAAATATGGAAGATCATAAAAAATACGCTTATATCAAAAGCTTTTTAAAGTGTTCGTCAAGTCTGTGCACTGTGCTCTCTCACTTGGATCCCTATGGAT
This sequence comes from Matsumyia berberina, assembly GCA_917880715.2. Classification (NCBI taxonomy): domain Eukaryota; kingdom Metazoa; phylum Arthropoda; class Insecta; order Diptera; family Syrphidae; genus Matsumyia; species Matsumyia berberina. Next base: position 89,576,955 of record OU862872.1, read on the forward strand.
ACATTGTATCGTTCTTGCGAACCACAGTTACAAAAGTATAAACGGTCAGTGTAAAATACGAAAGTTGCAAATAATTAATTTTTAAACAATGACGTTATGTATTAAGGATTTCTATAATAGTTAAACGATATTTCTTTTTCTGTTTCAGGAGGACATTGGTTTTTGTTGGCGTATGGTATTGTATCATTGAAACATCATTATGCGTTTTTTGCCTTAGTTCCTCTTCCTTTACTGTTTTACATACTTACGCTACCATTTACAGATCCTAGTGAGTTTGTTGGAAATGAGGAACGAGCTTCTTGTTGAAATGAAGCTTTAACACTTTCATATTCTTATTTAAAAATTGCAATGACTTACTACCTTATATGTACTATATATGTTAGTCAAAGACTTTTAACAACCTTATTCGTTTGTTAATGAAACTAGAGTCGATCTCGAATGTATTTTTATTAAATTAACACATATGTGTTCTATTGTTTTCGAATCGTATATTTCGGTTTTTGTTAAACGGCTAAAGTAAAAGATTTCGCAAGAAACGTATTTATAAATAAAGAAACGAAATAAATTTAATCGTTTTTTACATAGTGTCGATTTCTGATTTAAATACATAGTTCATGATATTTTTAATTGCTTTTGCATTAACGATATGAAACTAACGTGTATGTATGCGTTGATGACCTAAGCCGGCCGAAAATACATATATATAGGCTAGAGAGAGGACCTGATGTCATCATTGAATGCTGAAAAGGTGATATATAAGTTACGCAATACGCGTGTGGCTAAAGAGTTGGGGTGTGAACTTGTAATGTAAAGAAAAATCACCCAAGGAAATTATGCGAATTGAAATGAAACACAATGTGATACTATAAAATCTTTGTCCTTATATTTATGCTTTTTTTGCTTAATGGTGAAAAGCGTTATAATTGATGTTCAGTTTAAAAAACATATTATAGGAAAAGTGCCACTTCATGTGGAACTTAATAAGTTGCGTACGTTCACGGGTGTGAACATTTGAGTCTTGCTGCAACACGCCCTGCAACCCAAAAGAAAATAGAACACAAAAACAAAAAACCAAATTCTCTCTGAGAATTGTATAATATAATTTTGAGAAAATAAAACGCGCTGGTTGCCAATTTTGAATGAACAGACATTTTTATTTTTTCTTTATATATAAACTTTGATTGTACCGTATGCACAATGTAAAAAAAGCAATAATGCATTTCCTGCAGTTTGACAATTCCATGGGTGCCTTTGTTTTATGTGCGGGATGACGTCACGGACTGCATGGGTGCATTCACTGTCCCAAACATTTTCCCCCAGGGTTCGCAATCTCTTCTTGGTCGTTTGCTCGGCTGGTACTGTATTCCCTATGGGAGTCGGCTGCTGATACCTTGCAATCATCACATATCCAAGGGCGTGTGGGTTTTTCGGAACATCCAAAGAGAACCTTATTAGTTTTACAAATTGAAAAAGTTTGCATGGACTGTCAGTTTTGGACCATCATTTACACTCAAATGAAAACTGTCATTTTTCAACATTTCATTTCAGGCTATACACTATCAGTTTTGGGCAATCATTTTTCGGATACTTTTTACAGCTGGAAATAACATATTTTGTATCGGCTGGCTCAGGTTCGTCAAATTTATACCTACCTACTCATAAAAAAACCCAAACGACCGACGAGTTTCCATCATTTAACCCAAACCCACGAAAAATTTCGTGGTCATCATTTACGCCATCTATGTCCAAACCGTAGACCAAGGCATTTACAGTCGACCCATGTACCACAAATTAATACATAATAACAAATACGCCATACACATACATGAATATTGTTCAGAAACAAAAGTGAAATCAACAAGCTTCTTCAACTGTCAAATCTAAGAAAAGTTTACAGGAAATAATTTTCTAATTCACATTTGGAGAGTTTAAAGAAGTGTGGAAAACATTTATTCCCTGGATAAATACCTACATACATAAATACATGAGCTAGGTGTTCCACAATTCTTCAATATCGGACAATTTTAATGCCACACAAAAATAACGAACAGTTGTTTGGTACATTTGACAGATTTGACAGATTTCATAAATCAGCCCAAAGAAATTTCTTGCACTAAAATTCTTAGCCTGGGGAAATTTCTTACTCTCTCGTGAGCGCTCTCTTTTACGAAAAACTACAAAATTTTTGCGTACGCGAACAGGATTTCCTAAAAATTCGTAACTTTTCGTAAAAATTCGCTATTTTAGGGAGTACGCGAACAGACCTAAAATTGTAATGTGCGTCCATCCTATATGTACGAGTACCTACATACATAAATACATGAGTAGCGCGCGTAACCAATTGCAGCGAAAAGTCGAACACATAGCCTGCACGTTTGGCCACCCCTGATTTACCCAAACCCACGAAAAATTTCGTGGTCATCATTTACGCCATCATTTAACTCATCATTTATCATTTAAAGCTACACACTATCATTTACAGCATGTGTAGCTTTAAATGATAAATGATGAGTTAAATGATGGCGTAAATGATGACCACGAAATTTTTCGTGGGTTTGGGTTAAATGATGGAAACTCGTCGGTCGCTTGGGTTTTTTTTATCAGTAGGTAGGTAGAAATTTGCCGAACCCGCGCCAGCCGATACAAAATATGTTATTTCCAGCTGTAAAAAGTATCCGAAAAATGATTGGCCAAAACTGATAGTGTGTAGCCTGAAATGAAATGTTGAAAAATGACAGTTTTCATTTGAGTGTAAATGATGGCCCAAAACTGACAGTTTGTACCCTACTTAAAGGAGAGAGAGTGAGTTACGATCAATCCCGTTAGTACATTGATCTCGGCAACAGACTGCATGTAGATTTGTTTTTGTCTTCACGTTGAATATTGACTGGTGTGTTGTCGTTGCCCTTTTTTGTTTTTTTTTTTGGTTTGTCTGGGTCTCTCTTGAGTGCGGGGCGCGTAGGACGAGTGGTTGGAGCTTTGGTTTAACAAAGATTACTGACTAATTAAAGTTTTATTCAGTTCGTTTATTTACATTGAGTTCAGGTAAGTAATTCTTTCTTAAGGGGGGTCAAATTGATTAAAAAAGAAACATGTTGAAATGATTTTTTTTTTTCAATGGATGTAATTTATTGATGTTTATGAAATTTTTACATGTTATTAAGCTTATGTCTAAGATTATTATGGCAAATTTTTATAAAGATATTTTTAAAATTGAGCCAGTGGTAGTGGGGAGAACCGCGTCACCTTAAAAAAAAATTTTTGATGCGGTAGGCACGATTACTGGCGATTGCTTCCTCCGATATCAAAAATCCAAAAAGATTTCTTTAGTTCATAAGTTTATCTTGGATTTGAACGAAGGAATAAAGAAAATATTCATTTTTGGGCTTTTGGTAAAGGTGGAATCAGAAAACTCTGATTTTTTGACAAAAATTAATCCATATTTTTAATAAAATAGTTAGTTGTAATTAAAAAAAATTGAATTCCTTCGTTCAAATCCGAGTATTGAGTATGTAAAAGAAGTGTTAAAAATTTTGCCGAATCTGTCCAAAAATTTTCGAGAAATTTTGTCTATGGACTCAAAAACAAAGTTTTGAGAAAAACGCGATTGAAGTTTGACCAAGAATAAAATAGAGGAAATATATTTTTTTTTAAAAAGTCACATTGAGTCGTCGATTCCAGCTTCATAAAGCAGCTCTCCTGCAGCGGATGCAATATCCAAAGCATCCTTTTTCCATACAGTAAGACGAACGATGCTAAACCGTACAACACAATAGACGGACCGAGCGCAGTGACGATCAAGGTGACCGAGCGCCCGGAGACAAAATTGTCTATAACTCGAAAAGTTTCAGTTCAAATGACTTGACATTTTTGGACGATATTCTCTACAAGTTGTAGTATCAGAAAAAGAAAATCGATTTTTTTTTTTTACCCCTTTCCCCCCTTAATATACATAATTCTTCTGTACGTGTGTATGTAATGGAACTCCTTCTAAACCGATGGGCCGATTTAAACGAAATTTTGTGTGTGTGTTTGAGCGAGTCGCTGGATGGTTTAGATTCATTAACCAATATTTTTTCATGAATAATTGACCGTTAAAACCTTCTCAGAAGTTCATTAATAACTGACCTGCTGAGAATAATTCATAGTTGTATAGGCGGCCCTGATGTCACTTATTTCAATTTAATTTCAAGTGTGTGTTTTTCGATATTAAATGTATGTGTCATAATTGCGTGAATATATATTATTCGACAAAATATATTTAAACACATACATTGTGCAAAGGGGTAAGGTGCAGTGTTGAAGTGAATATCTCACGGTTCATCGCTGATGACTTACTTCTAACCATCTGGACTGAAATTCTTCTGTACGTCTGTATGTCATTGAACTCCTCCTTAACGGCTGGACCGATTTTAATGAAATTTTTTGTGTGTTTGAGCGGGTCCCTGGATGGTTTAGATTAACCCTCGCATTGTGAGACTTAAGGATAAGCCATCCGCTTGTCCTGAACCTAGGTAAACGTGAATAAATCAGAAGTAATCGTTAAACAAATCGGGCGGGCCGCTAGTAGCCCCCGACTAAAATAAAGCGAACATAAAGTGAAACATACCAAAAATCAATGGTCAAATAATTTAATTGTACCCGTACGAAGTCGGGGCGGGCCGCTAGTAGCCCCTTCAATGGTTTGTGCACGTTAAACGCATTCCCCAACTTAGGTTTCAAGACATGCCATGGAATCCGTGTCATCGGATAGACGTCCCTTGTGTATTCTCAGGACGATATGATGTTTTACGTTATTATATTTTTTTTAATTAAAATAAGGCTAAAATAAAACGAATCATACCAAAAATCAATGATCAAATAATTTAATTGTGTAACCATCATCACCCCCGGACATTTTCTCATCGGCGAAGCACTCAACACGACCACGAGGAGAAAAAACTTAGCTGCCTTGACCGATAGCAAAGAATCCGGCAATTGCATCAAGTATTCTGGAAATACTGGAGCTTGGAGTATATGGCGCGTCTCCAGCAACGCCCAAAGTGGGATAACACCGAACCTCAGCCACAGATCGGAAATCTAGTTCTAATTAGGGACGAATGACTATCGCCAACGAAGTGGAGCCTAGGCCGCATAACTGCAAAACATCCTGGTACAGATAAGCTAATACGCGTCGTAACATTAAAAACACAAGCAGGAGAAATAAAACGGCCCATAACAAAGGTATGCCTATTGCCTAGTAATGATTTGCCAACGGAAACATCGATCATCTAATCCTACCGAAGATGCCGACGGCAAAACAAAAATCAACGAAATAATTTAAATTAAGGTCAGTCACACTTTAAAAATTAACGTCTCTCATATATATATATACACACATTCACCTAATCTATAATACCTTTGCTAAAACCGCGTTTAAGGAGATCAAAAAAGAAACAGTTTGTGTAGTACTCCAGTAGGGAGAACTCAAAAATTATGTTTATTTCTCCTGAAACACACGTACGATCTATTACACCGTTAACGAACGAATGCCACAACTGTTGGCAAAGGATATAAAAGATAACTAGGTTCATAAAGGACTTAAAAGGGTTACAAAGGAAAAAAGGGATAAATAAAGGAAAACAAAGTGAAAAACAAAGTAATAAAAATATCAAAACAAAACACAAAGGATCAGGATCTCTGGCACTCAGTGCGTAGTTGAGAGATAAGGAAACTTGTAGTCATGCTACCTCTTGTTATCTCTCCGATGAAATCCGCATCGCTTTATTCTGTTACTTCTGCATCGTCAGCAACATTTCTCCCCCCTAGGTGAGGCGGCCATCCCTTATGTTGCTGCTTCACCGACTCTTCCTTGCTGATGTCCAGAACTGCCAATTTGACAACAGGTCGCTCGAAGAAGCCTGTAGCCGTTCGCACTGTCGCCCTTCTTGTTTGACCATCTTTAGCTTTGACCGTGCTGATGACGATGCCCTTCGGCCACGAGTTCCTTGATAAATTGTCGTCCACAATTATCACTACATCACCTTCCGAAATATTCTTCGTCCTTGCGAACCATTTTGCCCTTCTGGTGAGCGTAGGAAGATACTCACGAATCCACAGTCGCCAAAACAGGTTTGAAATTTGCTGACTGATTCTCCAGCTTTTCCTGAGGATGAGATCCTTGTCCGTAAATTCTCCTGGTTGCTTACTGCCGCTCGAAGATCCAAGAAGGAAATGGTTAGGTGTCAAAGCCTCTTGGTCCTCTGCCTCCACAGGAATATATGTTAGCGGGCGACTATTGATGATTCCCTCGACCTCAATCAGCATAGATTGTAAGGACTCTTCAGTAAGTTGTTGATTTCTGGTCACTTCCTTAAGAACGTTCTTAACCGAACCAACGAGCCGCTCCCAACGGCTTCTCATGTGTGGTGTCGCAGGTGGGTTAAAATACCATCTCGTCTCGGCACTGGTAAACTTGGTTTTAATGACGTTCTTGTCCATCTGATGGTAGGCCTCACGAAGTTCTTTTTCTGCTCCTTTAAAATTCGTTCCGTTATCGGAGTAGAATTCGCTGGGAGTTCCTCTTCTATTGATGAAATTCCGTACACACATTATGCACGAGTCGGTCGTCAAACTGTGGGCTACCTCTATATGGATTGCCCTTATAGTCAGGCACGTAAAGAGGACCCCCCATCGCTTCTCAGACCTTCTTCCAGATTTTATCATGATTGGGCCAAAGTAATCCACTCCTGTGAAAGTGAACGGTCTTACATACGCCGCCAATCTGGCTTCGGGTAATGGTGCCATTTCTGGAAACGTTGGAACTGCCTGCATAATCCGACATCTTGGACATCTTCTTCGGACTGATTTAACGAGCGCCCTTAATCCCGATACGAAAACTTTTGACGCACCTCATTCCTTACAGTCTCCTGGCAACGATGGTGATATCGATTGTGGTACTCATTTACGATCAGCCAAGTTATGTGGTGTTCCTTCGGCATTATAATCGGTCGCTTAGTATCGTCCTCTTGGCACCAGGCGGTGTCCACTCTTCCCCTGACTCTTAAAAGTCCTGCAGCATCCAAATATGGCGAACATTTATACAGCTGGCTCGACTTTGATAGAATTTTATCATTCATCAGCATAGCCATCTCGTCCGCGTACCATTCCCTCTGAGCCAGTTTAATTAGGTACGCCTCTGCCTGTTGTAGTTCTTCGGATGATAGCGTCCCCTCACTGTCACAGATGCTCCCTAGTCTTCCTTTAAACTTATGAAGACAGCGAAAGACCCAGGCCATCGAACGAAGTAGACGCTTCCATGTTGAAAACCAAAGGATATTTATAAGTGGATCTTCAACCGAAACACTGGACAGAAGCACGAATTGGGGTTTTAGCTCTGGTGGTTGAGCCTCTTTATCCTTCTGCATCGTTGGCCAGCTTTCCTCCTCTTCGTACAAGAACTGTGGACCCTTGAACCATCGGTCGTTCTCATGAAAAGTTGGAGTTTTTGTCCACTTGGTGGTTAAGTCTGCAACATTCAGTTTAGTTGGGATCCACCTCCATTCTTCTCTTTTCGTGTTTTCCAAAATTTCTCCAATCCGGAACATGACAAATTGTTTGAATTTCTTGGCATCTGACTGCAACCAGCATAAAACATTCCTTGAATCGGACCATAGGAACCTTTCCTCAATCTCGTTTTATGAGTTTTTGCGATTGTGCTCGCCAGCCTTGAACCCATAAGTGCAGCTTGTAATTCTGTTTTACATTTACATTTACATTTTATTAGTACGGTTATAGCTTACACATTAAGATACATTTCTTATAAAGCAGTGCAAAGCAGAGAGATTACAAATAGATAATTATAATTTAAAAAAAAAACAAAAAGGTATACAAAAAAAAGAAATAAAGAGGAAGGAGAAGGAGGAAAGGGAGAAAAAGAAAGGAGGGTAATGTTTAATCAATTTGTCCATTGGCCAGGTACTTAAAAAGATGTGCTTTAAACTGCTTTTCATTTCTGATTCGTCTCAGTTCAATTGGTAATGAGTTCCAAAGACGAGTGGCTTGGACGAAAAATTGTCTCTCCGAAGTTAAGTAAGAGAAGCTGCTTTGAATTAGAGCTAGAGACCTTTGTGACCGTGAAAACACTAATCTGTCGTGCAGATATTCTGGTTGACGGGATATCATAATCGAATGCAAATAAATTATAGATTTATATTTGATAACTTCGGAACTCCCTTGCATTCTTGTTTTGACATATTGAGCAATGCTTGGTGAACACTTTGCACCGAAAGTCAGATATTGCATTACAAACACGTCTGGTTCCTTCTTGCTATCACCACTGCGCCACAAAAACCTCTGCTATCACCACTGCGCCACAAAAACCTCTGCGATTGCAGATCTTCCGGCGATGGCTTTTCGATTCATCGGGTTGTCCTTTCAATACCTCCTGGTGTCCTTTTGCGTATTGTAGTGAGAAGGTAAAGATGTCTTCCTGCACATTCCACCAGAGTCCCAGTACCTTAGCCGTGTTCTTGATCTCTTTCGGATGCTCCTGAATAGTTTTGCCTGCGCACGTGGGCTCAGCAAGAGCCTGTAGAACCTCTTCTGAGTTCGACTGCCATTTCCGAATGCTGAATCCTGATTTCAAATGTACGTACTTGACCTCTTTGGCCAACTGGATCGCCTCCGCAACCGTGTCAACGCTGTCCAGATAATCGTCTACGTAATGGTGCTCGATGATTGCTTCTGCCGCTCGGGGAAAAGTGTTGGCAAACTCCCTTGCATTCTTGTTTTGACATATTGAGCAATGCTTGGTGAACACTTTGCACCGAAAGTCAGATATTGCATTACAAACACGTCTGGTTCCTTCTTGCTATCACCACTGCGCTACAAAAACCTCTGCGATTGCAGATCTTCTTCACTTACATGGACTTGGTGGAACATTTCTTCAATATCCCCGGCGATGGCTTTTCGATTCATCGGGAACCCATATAAAACCTCCGTCAGCAATCGAAGTTCATCTGGACCTTTCAACAGCCTTGCGTCGTCGCCGCTGCATCCCATACCAAACGGACCTTCTCTGGCTTGTTCTGGTTTTTAACAATAAATATAGGCAAATACCAAATTGTCGGCGAATCCTGTTTTACCTCCTTCTTGCTGAGTTTCTTGGCGTAGCCCTTCTCCAACAAATTGTCGACTTGTTTATCAACCATCTCCAGTAAAGTAATGTCTCCCGCTATCTTTCTCTCTAGGCATTGTAGTCTTTTAAAAGCCATTTGATAGCTTTCAGGCAGAACTACGTCGTCATACCGCCATAAGAGGCCACTGCTGAACACATCTCCTTGGCGCGTCACCGTTGTATCTAGGATACTCCTGGCACGAACTTCTTCTGCTGATTGGTCTCTCTGCTTGCCTATACCTTGTTCCTCCAGGGCGAAGTGTTGTTTCACTATTTCGTGTAGGTCCTTATCACAGTCACAGGCTTCGTACATATGGAAAACTCCATCCACTTTAGCTGATCCGATCCCGCCACCGCTGACACACCATCCCAGCCTAGTTTTAAGCGCAATTGGATCGTTCCATTTGCCTTCCCGAATCTTTTGTGGCACGAATAGTTGCTGATTGTTTAGGCCAACTAGTATACTGCATTGCGCATCCTTGTAGGACGAAAGTGGTATACCGTTGAAGTGATGGTACCTTCGTTTCATGTCATCATGATCCACAGATTGAAGAGGCAGCTATAGTTTCTTGACAGTGCGCACGTCCCTTAGCCGGTGCATCCTCTGTTAAGAGCCCTCACTCCTTCCTGAAATCTCCAGTGGAACAACTCTTGACTCTTGCTCCAAACGAACCATATCCGACGTCCACTTTAAACACAATGGCTTCACGACTCCAGTCAGTCCTAACTTATTAGCAACTTCCTCCTCCACAAGCGTTAAGGATGACCCGTTGTCCAAGAAAGCGTAGGTTTCCAAGGACTTTCCTTCTCCGTGCAGCACAACTGGAACGATGTTAAACAGGGCATCGTGGTGAATAGTTGCCTGATGCTCATAACACCCGGCAGGTGATACATGTTGAGGAAGATTTTCCTGCTGCCCGTGTAGAAGTGAATAGTGTATTTCTTTACAACCACTAACTCCACAGGTACGTTCGCTTCGGCACTTAAATTTCCTTGGATGACTTAAACATCCTTCGCAAATTCTCCGACTGCTAACCAGCTCCCATCTCTTCCTCAACGACAACTCGGCAAAGCGACTACATTTCACCAACCTATGTCCCTCACCACACAGATAGCATCCTTTGCTTGGTCCATCTGTCTTCTTTCTAGGCACCTGCTCCTCCGTATGAGCATGTAACTGCACTTGTCGTTTATCGTATCGTCCTTCCGTTGATCCACTTGGAGTTACTCTGCTTACAGCCTCTGCCATACCATACAACCAGCCGCTGAACTGTGTTAGATTAGCCTCCTCAGCACCGCATGTCCTCGCCCAATCTAGTTTTAAGGTGGCTGGCAGCTTATCCACTAACTCCTGGAGCATGGTTCGGTTGTTTAGATGATTGCTCAACCCAGAGTTCTCCATCGTGCTGTGCAAGTTACGTACTGAAAGAGCGAAGTTGATTAAAGACTCCAGTTTATCTGCCTTTGGGAGTGCCTCTGCTTTTAAGTGTCTGGACGATGCGTTCCGGCCTACCGTAAAGCATTCGCAACGTCGACATAACTTCCGGAACCATAGACGGCAACAACAAATGCGCTCCTACAGCTTCCAACGCTCTTCCTTTCAACGCCCTCTGCAGCCGCCACAAATTGTCTTCTTTGGAGAATCCGCACAACTTGCTAGTATTCTCGTAGCTGCTTATGTAGAGCGGCCATTCTTCTGGTTTTCCGGAGAACACTGGAAGCTCCTTAGCTAAGATTTGCCTCGCCGAAATCTCTCGCTGGCTAAGTTCCACAGGATGTGTCGGTGCTAAACACACTGTCCTACTGGGTGACACCTTCCTCTCCACCAAATCTTCTGCTTTCTTCAGCCTTGTAGAGCTTTGTACCCACTCCGCTATCCGACTGCTCCTTCTGCTATTATTACAGTCATCGTCCTCCTCTTGCACGCCAATAGCTCGTACTTCTTCTGAAGAAATGCATCGTCCAACTTCTTTTGTTCCTCCAAACGTTTCATCTCTAGCTGCAGCGACCGCCGACTCCTACACGTAGAGGCAATTGAACGCACACCTATGCTCCTTTCGGATTGCGCATTCCCATTACCTCGCCCAGATGTTTGAGGTGCCATTCTGTCGCCATTGTTCCCGGTTGCTGTCGCTACGCCCTGTATGGTTCTATCTACACATACCTCACAACTCCAACTTCGAAGAGCTATCGTATCGTCGACACCGGCACATCCAAAATGGGCCCACTTCAGGCACAACTCGCACTGGACCATGTTCTCTGCGCTGTTGGCTCTGCTACAAGCAAAGCAGTCAAAATGAGTAACATTTTAACTTGTATTAAAGATAATTTTTGAGAAATGTTAAAACCGCGTTTAAGGAGATCAAAAACGAAACAGTTTGTGTAGTACTCCAGTAGGGAGAACTCAAAAATTATGTTTATTTCTCCTGAAACACACGTACGATCTATTACACAGTTAACGAACAAATGCCACAACTGTTGGCAAAGGATATAAAAGATAACTAGGTTCATAAAGGACTTAAAAGGGTTACAAAGGAAAAAAGGGATAAATAAAGGAAAACAAAGTGAAAAACAAAGTAATAAAAATATCAAAACAAAACACAAAGGATCAGGATCTCTGGCACTCAGTGCGTAGTTGAGAGATAAGGAAACTTGTAGTCATGCTACCTCTTGTTATCTCTCCGATGAAATCCGCATCGCTTTATTCTGTTACTTCTGCGTCGTCAGCAACAACCTTAATCTACTCGAAAAACTATAAATCAAAACAAAAATATTATTTATTATAAAACCCTTCTCCAATTTCCACTTCGTTCCTTGGTTAGCTAAGACGCTAGCGATCTCCTTCCAGTCATGTACTGCCGATGTCAAAAGACGGTCTTTAACTCCACTTCCGCTCCAACGAAGTTATTTCCGTAGTCAGAGAACACCTGATCAGCGACTCCTCTTCGTCCTGAAAATTGGCTAAAGGCGGCTAAGAAGGCTTGGGTCGTTAAATCAGGTACAATTTCCAAATGGATGGCCTTGGTAGTTAAGCACACAAATATTACCAAATATCCTTTGTAGCACTTGGCTGCTATGCCTTTCCAGGTTTTAATGGTGATGGGACCTGCATAGTCCACTCCGGTATGAAAGAATGGCCGTGATATGGATATTCTTGGAGTCTGTAACTCCCCCATTAGTTGGTGCGCAGTTTTACTGTGATATTTATAACATATGGTGCAATGATGAATGTGTTTCTTAACTGCTCTTTTTATATAGAATATCCAATATTTTGTTCCCGGTTTTGCGATCATCTCTTGAATGCCTCCGTGTAAAGTCCGTTAATGAACATCTCGTATGATAAGTACGGTCAAGTGGTGTCCCGGACTTAAAATCATCAGATGTCTTTGATCCTACGAGAGTTCGGCCTTCCCGAGTCTTCCGCCTACTCGCATGACGCCTTTATCATCGATGAAGGGGTTAAGAGGTCCCATACTCTTTGTCTTCGAAATGCCGTCTGGAAACATTTCCTGCTGGCTGAGACGGACAAGAGATCTGCATGCTGTGTCGAGTTCGGTGAGGAATAGAGGCCTCATGATCCGTTCGGGATGCTCCACTCTGGGTTTGGCTATAAATCTGTATATCCAGTCGATGAACCTGAATGCGCTTCTTTCCTTCGTCGGTTACGAGGGTTGACGGTTGGTTTGGGGTTTCAAAATTCCACGATGTTTGCAGGAAGGTGGGTCCACACTACCATAAGCTTGCTTGTTTTAGCGCTGATGGCAGTACTCCTCGGGAAGCAAGGTCAGCTGGGTTGAGTTGAGTAGGGATGTGATGCCATTTACTGCTGTCCGTCAGTCGTTGGATTTTCCCTACGCGGTTACCTACAAACGCCTCCCATCGAGATGGTAGCGCATGGATCCAGCAGAGCGTTATGGTGGAATCTGTCCAAGCATACATTTTCTTCTCGGTTAGTTGGAGGACCTTCGCTACATGATGTAACAGTCTCGCCAGAATAACTGCTCCGCATAGTTCGACACGTGGAATGCTCACTGGCTGAACTGGTGTTACCCTAGTCTTGGCTATTAACAGATTCATGTGAATCTTCCCTTCTTTGTTTAGGCCACGAAGATAAACTGCAGGCTTTCTTGGATCCGTCGCTAAATCCATGTAGTTCTACGTTCTCCGCTTCACCTGAAGTTTGCATCCACCGTGGTAGGCGAATGCTATTTATGGCTCCTAAATCCTGAAAAAAAAAGCGTTCGATCCCTTGAGAGTGTCTGGATCTACTGGTTCATCCCATGTTTTCTTCTGAATCAATGAGCTGTAGAAAACAAACATGACCCCATAGGATCAAACAACCTTGCAATGGTGAATAGAAAGGACCTTTTGGTGGGTCGGTGATGGATTGGCGAAGTGTAGGTGTACGAGAAACTATCGGCGGTAGGAATCCAGTGAATGCCCAACATCTTGCTCTGGTCTTCTTCCGATGGTACAAGAGCAGAATGTCTTCTAAAATTCTATCGTCGTTGGAAACCCACTTCCTTAAGTGGAATCCTGCAGCTCTAGAGCTGTCCTAATTACCATTATCTTCCTTTGAGCTTCTTGTTTTGTGTGGGACCGGGAGATCAAGTTATCCACGTATATCTCTTCTAATATCATCTTCGCTGCTTGTGGAAGGGTGGCAAGGTACGGTGCGAAGGTAGTCTCAAAGGTGACGGTTTTCAACCGATATATTTTGAGGGTATCTGTAGGACCCTTACGCCAAAAAATGAGTTGGTAATTGGAGTCGTGGTCATCTATCCAAATTTGCCGATACATCTTTTCGACGTCACCTGTGAAAGTGAATTTATATAGCCTCCACCGAAGGATGATATCGACTATATTTGTTTGTAGGGCAGGACCTACCATCAGTCTGTCGTTTAAAGATGTTCCGTCTGTAGTTTTCAAGGATGCGTCGAAAACGACATGTAGTATGATGGACGAACTACTCTTTTTAGAGAAGTCTTCGTACAGCTTTGGATTTTGGAGGAGACGCCTTTCCAAACATATGAAATGCAGCGCACCTTCTCGAGATCTTCCCAGTACTGGACCTTTGAAAGGAAGGTGTTATGTTCAATGTTAAGTCCAGACTGATTTATTGTTTGAATTCATGTACAATGTATGCTTAAATCTAAGTACTAAACATTAACAGGTACATAACCTGTACCTACAAACTTCTTAGTTCATGTACGTACATGTGCATGTGCTAGTGCTAGTACTGTAACACGCCCCCCTTTTTTTTTTAATTAGAAATATTATATTGTAAGTGGATATATAAATAAGTAAATTCATTCAACAATCATAGGGCATAATACATATCTTAAGCAATTTTTAATCTTCCAAATCTTAGTTGCATGAAATCCCATGGCTTGTAATTTTTATCTTGTTTCTCATTTATATTTTCTTCGTTATTTGTGCATGTTAGATTATAATCTTTTCTATAAATTAATTGACGTCTATTTCTTCTATACAAACGACCATCTAAAGACTTTACTAAGTATGATCTTGGTTCATTACAGAGTTTGCATATAGTACCATTAGTCCACAACATTTCATTAGGATTGACTTTTGAAAGAACTTTATGTCCTACCTTCAAACTACGTAACTGTGAAGCAGTTTTATCATACCTTCTTTTCGAGCATTCCTGATTAATTTTTAACTTTGCTCTATATTTATCTATGTCTATGGTTGAAGGTTTAAGCTGTTTGATTTGGCTTGGTATTTTTGACCTTAATGGTCTACCCATAAGCAATTGGGCCGGTTTTAAACCCAAACTGTTTGGTGTATTTCGTAGGTTCAGCAAAGAGTATTCGATAATTTAATCGTTTGAATTGACCTTTCTGTAGTAGAAAAAATTTGTTTTCAATTTGGAAGATATCCATACCTATGGTATCCCAGGGTAATTTAGGAGTATCGTGTGGTTGAAGGGGTTCTTTGGGATTATTGTTCCTGTAACATTGACAAATTTCACAACAGTCCACAAATTTCGTTATGTCTTGAGTAATTCTCTCGAACTTCTCTCGCAAATTATTTGGAATAATGACATTATTGCCCTTGAAGCACAACAAATCTTGGAAGTAAATTTTAATTATAATCTTTTCTATAAATTAATTGACGTCTATTTCTTCTATACAAACGACCATCTAAAGACTTTACTAAGTATGATCTTGGTTCATTACAGAGTTTGCATATAGTACCATTAGTCCACAACATTTCATTAGGATTGACTTTTGAAAGAACTTTATGTCCTACCTTCAAACTACGTAACTGTGAAGCAGTTTTATCATACCTTCTTTTCGAGCATTCCTGATTAATTTTTAACTTTGCTCTATATTTATCTATCTCTATGGTTGAAGGTTTAAGCTGTTTGATTTGGCTTGGTATTTTTGACCTTAATGGTCTACCCATAAGCAATTGGGCCGGTTTTAAACCCAAACTGTTTGGTGTATTTCGTAGGTTCAGCAAAGAGTATTCGATAATTTAATCGTTTGAATTGACCTTTCTGTAGTAGAAAAAATTTGTTTTCAATTTGGAAGATATCCATACCTATGGTATCCCAGGGTAATTTAGGAGTATCGTGTGGTTGAAGGGGTTCTTTGGGATTATTGTTCCTGTAACATTGACAAATTTCACAACAGTCCACAAATTTCGTTATGTCTTGAGTAATTCTCGCGAACTTCTCTCGCAAATTATTTGGAATAATGACATTATTGCCCTTGAAGCACAACAAATCTTGGAAGTAAATTTTTTGCCGAACAGACCAAAATGTAAGTACTGATTTGTCAATATGTCGTCTATGTTCAGGCCATTTATCGTTTAACCGTATTTTCTTGTATTTCTTTAAGTCTCTCTTCAGATATCGAGAGAGAAGCTGAAATGATGCCAACATGGACATACAGTTCTCTTTCACTGTCTAGAGTATCCGTCTCTGGAAGTAGGGGCCTTGATAATGCATCTGCAATCTGCATTAATTTACCTGGCTTGAAAATAAGTTGTAGGTCATATATTTGAAGGCAGAGCATCGTTCTCTGGAGACGTGGTGGAACCCTTGCGAGTGGTTTTTTAAAAAGGGATATCAGAGGCTTATGATCAGTCTCTACGGAGACTGTTTGACCGTATATATACTGATGAAACTTGTTACAACTAAAAACAATTGCATATAGTTCTTTTTCTATTTGCGCATATTTTTGTTTACAGTCTGTTAAAGTTTTTGATGCATAAACTATCGGCTTCTCATTTTGTTTCAGTACTGCACCTAGAGCAAATTAAGAAGCATCTACCGACAGAACAGTTGCAGTATCTGGGTCAAAATAAGATAAAATTGGAGGGGATGCTACAGCTCTTTTCAATTGATTAAAACACTTTTCATAATTGTCATCCCACTTCCACGAAACGTTCTTTTTTAATAAATTTCTTAGTATCTGTGAGTTTTCAGACAAATTTGATATAAATGAATTTAAGTAGGTAAGCATACCTAAAAATCTTTGCACATCTTTCATGCATTTTGGAGTTGGCATTTCCAGTATAGCTTTAATTTAAGACTGATCCGGCGAAAAGGCATTTTTGTTAAATATATGTCCGAAATATTTTACTTCTGGAACACCTAGTTGACTTTTCTCTTTATTAAATTTAACCCCAGCTGTTTGTGCTCTATCCAGAACTGCAAAAAGGCGTGCGTCATGTTCTTCTTTATTTTTGCCGTAGACAAACTTCAATACCATCAAATATATCCACCATGGTACCATGGAATATTTCTGGAGCTGCCTTTATACCAAAGGGAAGTCTTTTGAAAGAAAACCTACCAAATAGTGTGTTAAACGTACAAATTCGGACACTTTTGTGACCCAGCGGAATCATCCAAAAACTTTTGTTGGCATCCAACGCGGAAAAAATGGTTGCACCCTTTAGACGATTTTTATTTGTTCAAGGTTTGGGAACGGGTAATGACAGCGTTTAATTGCCAAATTTAACTTTCGGGGGTCTAAACTAACACGATTTTTTTTATTTTTCTTTTCTATTGAAATTAAAGAACTGACCCACTCAGTAGCACCTGTTGTTTTTTGGATCACACCTGCCGCTTCCATTTCATTTAGTTCCGCCTTCAACACCTTATGTAATTTGAATGGAATTCTACGTGGGGGATCAATACTCGGCGAAGCATTATCCTCTAGTTCCAAACGTCATTCCTTTTCAACACAACCTAAACTATCAAATAGACTCTTATATTTTTGAAAAACATTCAAATAACTATCGGTAACTTGATTAACGTGCAAGTGATCTGCTAACGATGATGAATCATTTAAATTGCAATTAACAAACCCAAGACGAATACAATCAGATAAGCCAATGATAGTGTTTGCTTCCAAATTTGTAACAACAAACTCTAAGACAAGATTTTGGTTTGTTTTCATGCACTTAACATCCTGATTACATTTTCCGATTACCGGTATTTTCTTACCACTAAACGTACTCAATTTAACTTTACAGTCCTTATTTTGTGATCACTTAAAATATTTTTTAAAGTACTGTATGAAATCAAAATAACCTGCGCGCCTGTATCTACAGAGCTGACACGATAGAATCCTATCTAAAAATTTAAATTCCTCTTTCCAAACATTTTGTTTATTGTTCAAATTAAGGGGGAAAGGGGTCAAAAAATCGAAAAAGTCATTTGGACTGAAACTTTTCGAGTTATAGAGAATTTTGTCTCCGGGCGCTCGGTCACCTTGATCGTCACTGCGCTCGGTCCGTCTATTGTGTTGTACGATTTAGCATCGTTCGTCTTACTGTATGGAAAAAAGATGCTTTGGATATTGCATCCGCTGCAGGAGAGCTGCTTTATGGAGCTGGAATCCGCGACTCAATGTGAGTTTTAAAAAAAAAATGTCTTCTCTATTTTATTCTTGGTCAAACTTCAATCGCGTTTTTCTCAAAACTTTGTTTTTGAGTCGGTAGACAAAATTTCTCGAAAACTTTTGGACAGATTTTTAACACTTCTTTTACAAACTCAATACTCGGATCTGAACGAAGGAATTCAATTTTTTTTAATTACAACTAACTTTTTTATTAAAAATATGGATTAATTTCTGTCAAAAATCAGAGTTTTCTGATTCCACCTTTACCAAAAGCCCAAAAGTGAATATTTTCTTTATTCCTTCGTTCAAATCCAAGATAAACTTATGAACTAAAGAAATCTTTTTGGTTTTTTGATATCGGATGAAGCAATCGCCAGTAATCCTGCCTACCGCATCAAACATTTTTTTTGAATGTGACGCGGTTCTCCCCACTACCACTGGCTCCATTTTAAAAATATCTTTATAAAAATTTGCCATAATAATCTTAGACATAAGCTTAATAATATGCAAAAATTTCATGATCACCAATAAATTACATCCCTTGAAAAAAAAAATCATTTCAACATGCTTCGTTTTTAATGAATTTGACCCCTTCCCCCCCTTAACTTTATTGATTATTATGGCACCCAAAAAAATTTCCGCCTTTTTCTTCTTCCACAGTTGAGGCACTATCACTGTCGTAGCTGCTATGAGATTCCGCTTGTAAAGTTTTGACGTACTTCCTCATAAAACACATATGTATTAGCAAAATGATTAAATTTACCACATTTATTGCACATTTTTCCCATTGCTGGACAAAACGTATACTGATGTATGTATCCACATTTGGAACATGTCTGCTTTGCTGACGTTGATGAGGACGACGAAGGTGTTACTTTCGCTTGCTGTCTGCTAATGTTGCCGTTGTAATCTCTATACTGTTGTCGTGATGCTTGTCCCCTGCCGCTGGTGGACCTGTTATCTGTTGAGCGCTGGGTGTGCTTTCGTGTTGATTCTTGTGATCTGTGTTTCTTGTATTGCTGGACCGCTAGGACTTCTTTGTGTTGGTGAATTTCATAAGTCATGTCTGTAATTTGTTGCTTGCTTGCTTCATAGGCTTTGACCAGCTCTTCTAACTTTGTGAGCGGAAGTTTTCTTGTATTAGGAGTTTTTCCTTTAGCACTTCATCCGCAATGCCAATGATAAAGACGTCTCTTAGCATATTAATTTCATTTTCATACTCACACGGAGCAACTAATAAATACTTTTAAGTCAGTTAAAAAATTGTCAAAGTTTTGGTGTGGCTTTTGTCGACTGGTCAAGCATTCGTACCGGTTGTAGACTCAATTATTTTTTGGCGCGAAATGGCTCTTGAAGTTGTTTATCACTTCACTAAACTTCACATTCTTGTTCATTTTAAACGTATTGTACAGTTTGATCCTGTCGTCTCCTATGCTATTGAGAAGTATAGCAATTTTTCTGGCATCGTTACCTTCCTCTTCAAAGGCGATTGCTAGCAAATATAGTCCAATTTTTTGCTCCCGAAATGTCCACTCTTCAAACAAATTCGGGGCTTGAAAATTAAATTGATTCACAGAATCCATTTTTTGTCCGATCCCTTGATTCTTATTGTTCACTGGCTTGATTTCAGTTTCCACTTCTTTTTTATTTTCTGATTCTTTTTTACTGTCTATTTCGTTTTTGCTGTCCGAATCACTCATTATCACCTGACACCATGTTATCTTCAATGTTAAGTCCAGACTAATTTATTGTTTGAATTCATGTACAATGTATTCTTAAACCTAAGTACTAAACTACTACATACATTAACAGGTACGTAACCTATACCTACAAACTTCTTAGTACATGTACGTACACGTGCATGTGCATGGGCTAGTACTGTAACAGAAGGGCTACTTGAAAGCGATCATCTGCTAAATGTCTTGTGTTGGTACGAAAATGCTCTTCACACGCAGTGTTCTCCGGGGTCTCTTTGGTTTGGTAGGATACCTCTTCTAATTCCCAGAATTTTCTTATCTGATTGTTTATCCTGCAGATTTGATGAAAACTTCTTATGGAACGTGATTCGAAGAGAATTCAGCCAAATTTTGTTTTCTGGGCAATGGGTAGATTTGTGTTGTTGAGCCTGATTATTTCTGAAAGCAAGATGTCCGCAAGAATGTCGCTGCCTAACAACAAGTTTATGCCGGCTGGTTTATAAAACTCAGGATCTGTCAGAATCAGACCGTTTAGATAACTCCTGTCTGGAGTTGCTGAGGTTTGGGCCGGTAGATGCCCAAACAGTGACTTAAAGACGTAGGATGAGTGTCGTGATGCCAAAGACAAGTCCACCACCCTTTGACAAGTACCACTGCTGACCAACCCCAGCCCAGACACCTCGACGCAGGTTGGTTTGGATGCCATACAAAGAAGTTGAAAGGCTGATATGGTGATAAACGTAGCTTCCGAACCCAAGTCAAGTAGGGCTCGAAGTGAAAAAGTTTCGCCGGTTGATGACTTGACCTTGACAATTGCTGTTACCAAGAATATGTGCGTCTCCTGATTGGGTATACTATCTTTGGGTATTGAGTGAAAAGTATTTACGGAAGGACGGGTTGACGTCGGCTCCTCATTGGATGGCTGAAAACTGGAAACGTCAGCGTTCATCGCCGAGGTCAAAAAGGTCTGTGTGTGATTTTGAGGGTTATTACGAAGTGGCTGTGAGATGGTTGCTTGGCTGTATGAGTAAGAATTGCGACAGATCCCTAACCTATCCACACTCTGGCTACGATCTACAATACTCATCTTTAAAAAACGATTGCCTTTACGAATGGCATGCTGACCTTTATTACAAATTTTGTACGAAAACTTTGTACTGTTGACTTGTGAGTAAAACGAGTTGCAATGAGACACATTACGTGGCAAGTTCGATGGGTTTCGGACCAGCTGTTGATTCACAGCTTCCAAGGTACAGAATCGTGTTTCCAAGAATTGTGTTAATTCCGTAAAATTTGGCAACTCCTTGGAATTGTCCTTGGCTCCCAGTCGTTCGTTCCACAGTTGCTGCGTTTTAGTGAATAGTTTTTGAAGCAGCACGAAAATAAGCATCCCAATGCTGGACTGGAATTTTCAAATTATTGAGGCTGTGAACAACTTCACTTGAAGTGTCCAACAACTCTTTAATTGCTTCAGCACGCTCCTGCAATATCGATTGTTGGCGCCAAACAAAGGATCTGACCTATAAAAGGCTGCGAAGATCCTTAGCCGGGGTCAGTCCCACGTCAGCTCTCGTCGCGAGCATACATATCTTTCACACCGAAATAAAGCAACCCTTTTTTTTATTACAAGTTTAACCGACACGTTTTCTTTTCGATCCTTTTTCTTTCAACGTTAGTTCTTTCAACGAACATTTTGGTCCTTTCGTCCCGAATAAATAAACCGCACATAACATAACCGCGCATAACAGTTACATATTCATACAGTCCATATTCGCTTCTACTACTGCGCAAAGCATATCGAGAATCGTCGCGCCACAATCTTGTTCCTTATCTGCTAATGCACGTGCAAGTATCCTCGCAACGTCCTCGTCAGACCATCTGGTAACCCATCGTGTGTGC
The DNA here is from genome assembly GCA_917880715.2 of Matsumyia berberina. Classification (NCBI taxonomy): domain Eukaryota; kingdom Metazoa; phylum Arthropoda; class Insecta; order Diptera; family Syrphidae; genus Matsumyia; species Matsumyia berberina. The sequence continues at coordinate 89,598,584 of OU862872.1, forward strand.
ACCAGCAAACAAATACAATTCAGTGTAGTCGGTTATCCTAGATAAATACACAGTCATCCCGTTACTACTTCAGACTTTCGATCATCTCATTGTGTGCACGCGGACTACGCAGTTTTTCTTTGGTAACCTTTCGTCAGCGTGTCGTGTTTTGATAATCGGTCAGACTCCCTAAGTAAACAATTACAATGGCAAATACCAGAAGGGATGTATTAAAAAACGCACTAAAACGACTAATGGTGACCAGCAAGAAAGCTGACAAATGTGATGAAGGTGAATTACATTCCTTTGTTATACTGTTGAATGATCAGTGGTCAAAGTTCGATGCAGCACAAAGTGAAGTAGAACAAACGTGTGGTGATAATTCCGAGGAGGCTCAACGCGTGCAAGGTGAGGATTGGTACCGCGTTGCATTGGCAAATTTCTCAAGATCCCAGCTAAAACTAAAATCAACTGCTCGGGACAAAAAGCCACCAGTTGCTGCGTCCAAGCATGCTGAGGTCAAGCTACCGCCAATGGATCTACCACACTTTTCGGGAAACCCGTCCGATTGGAGACAGTTTCATGACGTTTTCTCTGCGCTCATACATAAAGAGACTTCTTTGGCGGGCTCCCAAAAGCTCCATTTTCTTCGTTGCAGTCTCCGAGGGGAAGCCCTGAACGTGATAAAAGCATTTCCTATGACTGACGACAACTACGAAGAAGCCTGGGATTTACTTGCGAAACGGTATAACGTTGAGCGCATCATCGTAGATGCTCATTTCAGAGCATTGTTTGCACTTCCTAAACTAACCGTGGAGTCATCTTCAAGCATGCGATCGTTGCTGGACAACACTCAGGAGCACTACCGTTCTCTTAAGACTCTTGGCAGGCCAGTTGCAAATTGGGACGACTGGTTAGTGCATCTTACCATAAGCAAACTTGATCAGGAAACTCATCGACAATGGGAGATGTCACAAAAGGACGAGAAGGTCCCGTCGTTCCAAATGTTGGTCGATTTCATAGAAGTTAGATGTCGCTCTTTAGATGCCATCAGCTCGCACAAGCCTAACTTCCGGCAATCACCTGCATCAACTAAGGCTAAAAACAAGGCCGCCTCAGCTTTCGCTACCACCACAGCCTCTGAAAGATGCATCTTCTGCGGCGCAAACCACAGGGTTTATGGTTGTGACAAATTCAGAGCTATATCAGTTGCTAACAGAATTTCCTTTGTAGAAGATAAATCTCTGTGCAGTAATTGCCTTTCAAGCGCACATCATCAGGAGGGTTGTCGCAGTACAAACACATGTCGCTTGTGCAAGGCCCATCACCACACATTACTGCATATCGAGAAGTCCACGGCATCAGCTTCTACTGGATCTTCAACCCACGTCACCAATACAAATCGGCAAATTCTGTTGGGAACTGCAATCGCGAAAGTAAAGGACATGTCTGGGTTGTTTCAGACGGTGAGAATCTTATTTGACAATGCTTCTCATCTCACTTTCATCACGCAAGCATGTATCGAACGACTCAACCCTCTACGACAACAATCGAGGGAATTGGCGCAACAGCAACTGGACGCTCAAGAGGAATTGTGCAGCTTTCATTGTCTTCGCTCGACGATAGCTTCGCGGAAGCCATTCATGCGAACATTTTGCCGAAGATAACCAATGATCTGCCATCCGCCCGCATTCGCAAAGGTTCGTGGCCGCATATCGACGGACTCAACCTAGCCGATCCAAACTTCAATAAACCAGCAGCTATCGACATCCTGCTAGGCTGTGATTACTTGGGACATTTCCTTCTGGATGGGTTCATCCGAGGCCCACAAGACGCTCCCCTCGCACAGCAGTCAGTACTTGGATGGGTGCTATTTGGAAGAGTGATCGAACCGCATCCCGCGTTAACATTTGCTACCACCATCGCTAGCTGCTCAGATCCTCCTCTAACGAGGGCATTGACTAGGTTTTGGCAATTGGAGGAAATTCCAGAATCACCTCATCTTACCGACGAAGAGGTCATGTGTGAGGAAATTTTTACCACAACGCATTCGCGACTGAGTGATGGACGGTACTCAGTTCAGCTTCCGTTCAAGTCAAATGTTCGTCTTGGCAACTCACGTGAAACAGCCGTTCGAGCCTTGATTCGTATGGAGAAACTATTTGCAAAGGATCCTCAGCTCCACTCACAGTACGCAGAGTTCATGCAGGAGTTCATCGATCTGGGACACATGGAAGTAGTCGCTTACACCGCAAGTCCGGGAGAACATTTCTACATGCCTCATAGAGCAGTCGTCAAGGAGTCCAGCAGTACAACTAAGCTCAGGGTTGTGTTCAGTGCCTCATCAAAGACGAGCTCCGGATTTTCTCTCAACGATGCTCAGCTGATTGGTCCGCAGCTTTAACCTGACCTTTTCACCACGTTGATTCGTTTTCGAACTCATCGCTTTGCTATGAGCGCTGATGTGGTAAAAATGTACCGTCAGGTACAAGTCGACAAAGCGCACATCGACTTTCAGCGCATTGTCTGGCGTCAAACACCCCTACATCCAATCAAGGATTTTCGCATACTGACGTTGATATATGGCGTCGCTTCCTCTGCTCATTTGGCTGTTAAAGCTCTACAACAAACAGCTACTGATGAACAACAAGACTTTCCCGCCGCCGCTAAGATCATTCTACGCGACTTCTACATCGATAATCTTCTGACCGGTTCCTCCAATGAGTTGGATCTGCATCTCTTACAGAACCAGGTTTCTTGCATGTTGCTACGAGGCGGTTTCCAGCTCAAAAAATGGTCTTCGAATTCTCCGCTTGTACTTAGCTCTATTCCAGCTGAAGATCGTGAAATAAACCCAACTTTGGATTTTACTGGTTCCGAGAGTGTCACAGCATTGGGGCTTCAATGGCAGCCTTCATCCGATGCTTTCGTCTACAGCGTTCAGGTTCATGACTTAGACATTCTCAACCTCACTAAACGTCTTTTGCTTTCAGACGCTGCAAAGCTATTCGACCCGCTAGGCTTACTTTCTCCAACGACAGTTATCGCCAAAATCTTGTTTCAACGCCTTTGGAAGCCGAAGATCGACTGGAACGAACCCGTGCTTGAAGTCATTAAGCAGAAATGGATTCAATATCGCACGAATTTATCCAGTCTTGCAGATTTCAAAGTGCCAAGGTGGTTGGGAACTAACGAACCAGGTGCCATCACAGATCTTCATGGTTTCGCGGATGCATCTGAAACCGCATATGCAGCCGTCATCTACACAAGAACCGTAAGCTCCAGCGGTCTTGTTACTGTTCGACTTGTCACAGCAAAAACCAGAGTGGCTCCCATTAAACCAATCTCCTTGCCTCGTCTGGAGTTGTGTGCTGCTGCCTTGCTAGCGCGATTGATGACTCATGTAAGGAAGGTACTTGATTCGTCGGACTACAATGTATACGGGTGGACAGATTCCACCATAGCGATCGCCTGGATTCATCAGCATCCCAGCAAGTGGTGCACATTCGTCGCCAACCGCGTGACCCAGATTCAGGAGGCTATACCATCAACCAACTGGTTTCACGTCTCGTCAGCTCAAAACCCAGCTGATTGCGCTTCACGGGGCATGCAACCACAAGATCTCAAGCACTTCGCACTATGGTGGGATGGCCCACTCTGGCTGAGCCAACAGGAACTAGCTTGGCCACCGCAGCAGCTGTTTATCACCGCTATTGACCAGAAGTCTCATCCAGTCAACATCAATGTTGCCACTCGACCTCAGATTCTGATGTGGGACCTCGTTGATCGGTACTCTTCTGTATTTAAACTCAAATACGTAACTGCATTTATCCTTATATTCATTCACAACATGCGATGCTCTATTCTAAGTCGCAAAACTGGACGATCGACGTCGCTTTGTTCGTCTAAACACCCCAGTCACAACGAGCTCCAGAAGGCACTCAACTTTTGGAGCAGGCTCACGCAAAAGTGGTATTTTGACGGCGAAATTCATCGACTTCAATCCAAGAAGCCCATTACACGTCAAAGCAAGCTATCTCGGCTAAATGCGTTCTTGGATGAAGATGGTTTGCTCAGGGTGGGCGGAAGACTACGAAATGCAACACTACGTTCGGATAGAAAACATCCAGTACTGCTTCCCGCTGGTGCAAAACTCACCCTATTAATCTGCCAGGATATACATCGAATTTCGCTGCACGCAGGGAATGATAGACGAGTTCGAGTCGTCACACTCAAAACGGCGAATGGTATGCTGAAACACCCGATCGTCAATATATCTCCGCTCCTGACTTCTAAGGACAATCCTGATGAAGTTAATAAGTTGAACTAATTCACCCGTTAGTTCAAGGTGGGCGGAATGTTGGCGCCAAACAAAGGATCTGACCTATAAAAGGCTGCGAAGATCCTTAGCCGGGGTCAGTCCCACGTCAGCTCTCGTCGCGAGCATACATATCTTTCACACCGAAATAAAGCAACCCTTTTTTTTATTACAAGTTTAACCGACACGTTTTCTTTTCGATCCTTTTTCTTTCAACGTTAGTTCTTTCAACGAACATCGATGGTTGGTTAAACAAGCATTTGAGCTGCGTATTAACCAAAAATCGCTGATGATCTTAACGGTCCGTTAATATTGACTATGCCTTCAAATAATTCTCGTTGTCGATGTTTAAGTGAGCTAACAGTTTTTCTGCTTCCCCGGATACGCTAGTTTTAAGATAATGCATCTTTTTTATTTCAGAAAACCCTGAATTATTATGAATTAATGAGATGAACAAGTCATGAAATTAACGCCAAGTCTCGTAGTTGCCAGAAAAAACGGTAGCTTGATCTTTGGAAGATTAATATCGGTACCACAGGATCCACTGGACGTCGTCTCCAACAACAGTTTCCCCTGTTTGACCTCAGCTGGGTTAAACCTTTCCTTCGCGTCGAGTAAGTCACTGTTATAGTCTACAAATATATCTCTAATATTCCCGTAAGCCTCTTGCCCAACCTTTAGGCTTTCCGGTTCTTCATTCGCACAACACAAAAATTCTTCAAAGACATTATTTGCCCTATCCATTGACTGCTCCAACAACAATAGGCGGCTCGTTATATTATTAAGGGTACGTCGAGTTTCACTCTTGGTTTTTTTTTAAATTCGCAAAATCTTTATTAATTTGCGTTAACAACCCTTCTAACACGATCATTGCATTCATGTTTCTTATACACAGTTGATAGTATGCGCAATAATGAAATAAAAGTAAGAAAAAATTCCACTTACTGGAAATTTCACTTGCAGGTTAAAATATTTTGGGGTTCAAGGTCCGATTTGCTGGGTCCAAGGACCCAAGGAGATTTCCACACACTTTTTTCCCGGTATTTTCTCTGGAACCAACAGGAGACAGCGACGTGTTCAAAAATTCGGATGTGCAAGAATTCGTTCCCGGGATATCCGGCTCAACGCCGGAATACATTGATCGGCTCCACACCGAGTATCCCACGATGAAACACAGATGACTATCCAACGATGAATTATCCAACGATGAATTATTCAACGATGAGATATCCCACGACGATTTATTGAAAACTCGCACACACAAAATGAAGTAAATGTGTATGTTTTTCTTTATTTTAAAGGGTTTTGCAAATGACATTTCTCTTCAGTAATGTTTGCCATTTCATGATGGAAAGATATACGAGCCAACAACGAGTCGAAATTATTAAAATTTACTACCGAAATTCGGAGTCAGTGGCCTCAACGTTAAGAGCGCTACGTCCAATTTATGGTCGTCATAATCGTCCTAGCAGATCAACAATTGAGCGTCTAGTGGAAAAATTTGAATCCACAGGCACAGTACAAAATGTTCCCGTGCCAGTGAGACAAAGAAGTGCCCGTAGTGTCGAGAATATTGCTGCCGCTGAGGCTTCAGTTGCAGAAAGCCCAAATGTGTCTCTCACACGTCGTTCTCAAGCGTTGGGCATCTCTGTGATCTTGGCCTACATCCTTATAAGATTAAATTGACGCAAGAACTGAAGCCGCTTGACCACCAGAAGCGTCGTATGTTCGTGAATTGGGCTGAGCAACAACTTGAAAATGATTCGGATTTTCATCGAAAAATCATCTTCAGTTTTGGGCAATCATTTTTCGGATACTTTTTACAGCTGGAAATAACATATTTTGTATCGGCTGGCTCAGGTTCGTCAAATTTATACCTACCTACTCATAAAAAAACCCAAACGACCGACGAGTTTCCATCATTTAACCCAAACCCACGAAAAATTTCGTGGTCATCATTTACGCCATCTATGTCCAAACCGTAGACCAAGGCATTTACAGTCGACCCATGTACCACAAATTAATACATAATAACAAATACGCCATACACATACATGAATATTGTTCAGAAACAAAAGTGAAATCAACAAGCTTCTTCAACTGTCAAATCTAAGAAAAGTTTACAGGAAATAATTTTCTAATTCACATTTGGAGAGTTTAAAGAAGTGTGGAAAACATTTATTCCCTGGATAAATACCTACATACATAAATACATGAGCTAGGTGTTCCACAATTCTTCAATATCGGACAATTTTAATGCCACACAAAAATAACGAACAGTTGTTTGGTACATTTGACAGATTTGACAGATTTCATAAATCAGCCCAAAGAAATTTCTTGCACTAAAATTCTTAGCCTGGGGAAATTTCTTACTCTCTCGTGAGCGCTCTCTTTTACGAAAAACTACAAAATTTTTGCGTACGCGAACAGGATTTCCTAAAAATTCGTAACTTTTCGTAAAAATTCGCTATTTTAGGGAGTACGCGAACAGACCTAAAATTGTAATGTGCGTCCATCCTATATGTACGAGTACCTACATACATAAATACATGAGTAGCGCGCGTAACCAATTGCAGCGAAAAGTCGAACACATAGCCTGCACGTTTGGCCACCCCTGATTTACCCAAACCCACGAAAAATTTCGTGGTCATCATTTACGCCATCATTTAACTCATCATTTATCATTTAAAGCTACACACTATCATTTACAGCATGTGTAGCTTTAAATGATAAATGATGAGTTAAATGATGGCGTAAATGATGACCACGAAATTTTTCGTGGGTTTGGGTTAAATGATGGAAACTCGTCGGTCGCTTGGGTTTTTTTTATCAGTAGGTAGGTAGAAATTTGCCGAACCCGCGCCAGCCGATACAAAATATGTTATTTCCAGCTGTAAAAAGTATCCGAAAAATGATTGGCCAAAACTGATAGTGTGTAGCCTGAAATGAAATGTTGAAAAATGACAGTTTTCATTTGAGTGTAAATGATGGCCCAAAACTGACAGTTTGTACCCTACTTAAAGGAGAGAGAGTGAGTTACGATCAATCCCGTTAGTACATTGATCTCGGCAACAGACTGCATTTAGATTTGTTTTTGTCTTCACGTTGAATATTGACTGGTGTGTTGTCGTTGCCCTTTTTTGTTTTTTTTTTGGTTTGTCTGGGTCTCTCTTGAGTGCGGGGCGCGTAGGACGAGTGGTTGGAGCTTTGGTTTAACAAAGATTACTGACTAATTAAAGTTTTATTCAGTTCGTTTATTTACATTGAGTTCAGGTAAGTAATTCTTTCTTAAGGGGGGTCAAATTGATTAAAAAAGAAACATGTTGAAATGATTTTTTTTTTTCAATGGATGTAATTTATTGATGTTTATGAAATTTTTACATGTTATTAAGCTTATGTCTAAGATTATTATGGCAAATTTTTATAAAGATATTTTTAAAATTGAGCCAGTGGTAGTGGGGAGAACCGCGTCACCTTCAAAAAAAAATTTTTGATGCGGTAGGCACGATTACTGGCGATTGCTTCCTCCGATATCAAAAATCCAAAAAGATTTCTTTAGTTCATAAGTTTATCTTGGATTTGAACGAAGGAATAAAGAAAATATTCATTTTTGGGCTTTTGGTAAAGGTGGAATCAGAAAACTCTGATTTTTTGACAAAAATTAATCCATATTTTTAATAAAATAGTTAGTTGTAATTAAAAAAATTGAATTCCTTCGTTCAAATCCGAGTATTGAATATGTAAAAGAAGTGTTAAAAATTTTGCCGAAATCTGTCCAACAATTTTCGAGAAATTTTGTCTATGGACTCAAAAACAAAGTTTTGAGAAAAGTTTTGAAGTTTGACCAAGAATAAAATAGAGGAAATATATTTTTTTTTAAAAAGTCACATTGAGTCGTCGATTCCAGCTTCAAAAAGCAGCTCTCCTGCAGCGGATGCAATATCCAAAGCATCCTTTTTCCATACAGTAAGACGAACGATGCTAAACCGTACAACACAATAGACGGACCGAGCGCCGTGACGATCAAGGTGACCGAGCGCCCGGAGACAAAATTGTCTATAACTCGAAAAGTTTATTCTCTACAAGTTGTAGTATCAGAAAAAGAAAATCGATTTTTTTTTTTTACCCCTTTCCCCCCTTAATATACATAATTCTTCTGTACGTGTGTATGTAATGGAACTCCTTCTAAACCGATGGGCCGATTTAAACGAAATTTTGTGTGTGTGTTTGAGCGAGTCGCTGGATGGTTTAGATTCATTAACCAATATTTTTTCATGAATAATTGACCGTTAAAACCTTCTCAGAAGTTCATTAATAACTGACCTGCTGAGAATAATTCATAGTTGTATAGGCGGCCCTGATGTCACTTATTTCAATTTAATTTCAAGTGTGTGTTTTTCGATATTAAATGTATGTGTCATAATTGCGTGAATATATATTATTCGACAAAATATATTTAAACACATACATTGTGCAAAGGGGTAAGGTGCAGTGTTGAAGTGAATATCTCACGGTTCATCGCTGATGACTTACTTCTAACCATCTGGACTGAAATTCTTCTGTACGTCTGTATGTCATTGAACTCCTCCTTAACGGCTGGACCGATTTTAATGAAATTTTTTGTGTGTTTGAGCGGGTCCCTGGATGGTTTAGATTAACCCTCGCATTGTGAGACTTAAGGATAAGCCATCCGCTTGTCCTGAACCTAGGTAAACGTGAATAAATCAGAAGTAATCGTTAAACAAATCGGGCGGGCCGCTAGTAGCCCCCGACTAAAATAAAGCGAACATAAAGTGAAACATACCAAAAATCAATGGTCAAATAATTTAATTGTACCCGTACGAAGTCGGGGCGGGCCGCTAGTAGCCCCTTCAATGGTTTGTGCACGTTAAACGCATTCCCCAACTTAGGTTTCAAGACATGCCATGGAATCCGTGTCATCGGATAGACGTCCCTTGTGTATTCTCAGGACGATATGATGTTTTACGTTATTTTATTTTTTTTAATTAAAATAAGGCTAAAATAAAACGAATCATACCAAAAATCAATGATCAAATAATTTAATTGTGTAACCATCATCACCCCCGGACATTTTCTCATCGGCGAAGCACTCAACACGACCACGAGGAGAAAAAACTTAGCTGCCTTGACCGATAGCAAAGAATCCGGCAATTGCATCAAGTATTCTGGAAATACTGGAGCTTGGAGTATATGGCGCGTCTCCAGCAACGCCCAAAGTGGGATAACACCGAACCTCAGCCACAGATCGGAAATCTAGTTCTAATTAGGGACGAATGACTATCGCCAACGAAGTGGAGCCTAGGCCGCATAACTGCAAAACATCCTGGTACAGATAAGCTAATACGCGTCGTAACATTAAAAACACAAGCAGGAGAAATAAAACGGCCCATAACAAAGGTATGCCTATTGCCTAGTAATGATTTGCCAACGGAAACATCGATCATCTAATCCTACCGAAGATGCCGACGGCAAAACAAAAATCAACGAAATAATTTAAATTAAGGTCAGTCACACTTTAAAAATTAACGTCTCTCATATATATATATACACACATTCACCTAATCTATAATACCTTTGCTAAAATCGCGTTTAAGGAGATCAAAAAAGAAACAGTTTGTGTAGTACTCCAGTAGGGAGAACTCAAAAATTATGTTTATTTCTCCTGAAACACACGTACGATCTATTACACCGTTAACGAACGAATGCCACAACTGTTGGCAAAGGATATAAAAGATAACTAGGTTCATAAAGGACTTAAAAGGGTTACAAAGGAAAAAAGGGATAAATAAAGGAAAACAAAGTGAAAAACAAAGTAATAAAAATATCAAAACAAAACACAAAGGATCAGGATCTCTGGCACTCAGTGCGTAGTTGAGAGATAAGGAAACTTGTAGTCATGCTACCTCTTGTTATCTCTCCGATGAAATCCGCATCGCTTTATTCTGTTACTTCTGCATCGTCAGCAACATTTCTCCCCCCTAGGTGAGGCACCCATCCCTTATGTTGCTGCTTCACCGACTCTTCCTTGCTGATGTCCAGAACTGCCAATTTGACAACAGGTCGCTCGAAGAAGCCTGTAGCCGTTCGCACTGTCGCCCTTCTTGTTTGACCATCTTTAGCTTTGACCGTGCTGATGACGATGCCCTTCGGCCACGAGTTCCTTGATAAATTGTCGTCCACAATTATCACTACATCACCTTCCGAAATATTCTTCGTCCTTGCGAACCATTTTGCCCTTCTGGTGAGCGTAGGAAGATACTCACGAATCCACAGTCGCCAAAACAGGTTTGAAATTTGCTGACTGATTCTCCAGCTTTTCCTGAGGATGAGATCCTTGTCCGTAAATTCTCCTGGTTGCTTACTGCCGCTCGAAGATCCAAGAAGGAAATGGTTAGGTGTCAAAGCCTCTTGGTCCTCTGCCTCCACAGGAATATATGTTAGCGGGCGACTATTGATGATTCCCTCGACCTCAATCAGCATAGATTGTAAGGACTCTTCAGTAAGTTGTTGATTTCTGGTCACTTCCTTAAGAACGTTCTTAACCGAATCAACGAGCCGCTCCCAACGGCTTCTCATGTGTGGTGTCGCAGGTGGGTTAAAATACCATCTCGTCTCGGCACTGGTAAACTTGGTTTTAATGACGTTCTTGTCCATCTGATGGTAGGCCTCACGAAGTTCTTTTTCTGCTCCTTTAAAATTCGTTCCGTTATCGGAGTAGAATTCGCTGGGAGTTCCTCTTCTATTGATGAAATTCCGTACACACATTATGCACGAGTCGGTCGTCAAACTGTGGGCTACCTCTATATGGATTGCCCTTATAGTCAGGCACGTAAAGAGGACCCCCCATCGCTTCTCAGACCTTCTTCCAGATTTTATCATGATTGGGCCAAAGTAATCCACTCCTGTGAAAGTGAACGGTCTTACATACGCCGCCAATCTGGCTTCGGGTAATGGTGCCATTTCAGGAAACGTTGGAACTGCCTGCATAATCCGACATCTTGGACATCTTCTTCGGACTGATTTCACGAGCGCCCTTAATCCCGATACGAAAACTTTTGACGCACCTCATTCACTACAGTCTCCTGGCAACGATGGTGATATCGATTGTGGTACTCATTTACGATCAGCCAAGTTATGTGGTGTTCCTTCGGCATTATAATCGGTCGCTTAGTATCGTCCTCTTGGCACCAGGCGGTGTCCACTCTTCCCCTGACTCTTAAAAGTCCTGCAGCATCCAAATATGGCGAACATTTATACAGCTGGCTCGACTTTGATAGAATTTTATCATTCATCAGCATAGCCATCTCGTCCGCGTACCATTCCCTCTGAGCCAGTTTAATTAGGTACGCCTCTGCCTGTTGTAGTTCTTCGGATGATAGCGTCCCCTCACTGTCACAGATGCTCCCTAGTCTTCCTTTAAACTTATGAAGACAGCGAAAGACCCAGGCCATCGAACGAAGTAGACGCTTCCATGTTGAAAACCAAAGGATATTTATAAGTGGATCTTCAACCGAAACACTGGACAGAAGCACGAATTGGGGTTTTAGCTCTGGTGGTTGAGCCTCTTTATCCTTCTGCATCGTTGGCCAGCTTTCCTCCTCTTCGTACAAGAACTGTGGACCCTTGAACCATCGGTCGTTCTCATGAAAAGTTGGAGTTTTTGTCCACTTGGTGGTTAAGTCTGCAACATTCAGTTTAGTTGGGATCCACCTCCATTCTTCTCTTTTCGTGTTTTCCAAAATTTCTCCAATCCGGAACATGACAAATTGTTTGAATTTCTTGGCATCTGACTGCAACCAGCATAAAACATTCCTTGAATCGGACCATAGGAACCTTTCCTCAATCTCGTTTTATGAGTTTTTGCGATTGTGCTCGCCAGCCTTGAACCCATAAGTGCAGCTTGTAATTCTGTTTTACATTTACATTTACATTTTATTAGTACGGTTATAGCTTACACATTAAGATACATTTCTTATAAAGCAGTGCAAAGCAGAGAGATTACAAATAGATAATTATAATTTAAAAAAAAAACAAAAAGGTATACAAAAAAAAGAAATAAAGAGGAAGGAGAAGGAGGAAAGGGAGAAAAAGAAAGGAGGGTAATGTTTAATCAATTTGTCCATTGGCCAGGTACTTAAAAAGATGTGCTTTAAACTGCTTTTCATTTCTGATTCGTCTCAGTTCAATTGGTAATGAGTTCCAAAGACGAGTGGCTTGGACGAAAAATTGTCTCTCCGAAGTTAAGTAAGAGAAGCTGCTTTGAATTAGAGCTAGAGACCTTTGTGACCGTGAAAACACTAATCTGTCGTGCAGATATTCTGGTTGACGGGATATCATAATCGAATGCAAATAAATTATAGATTTATATTTGATAACTTCGGAACTCCCTTGCATTCTTGTTTTGACATATTGAGCAATGCTTGGTGAACACTTTGCACCGAAAGTCAGATATTGCATTACAAACACGTCTGGTTCCTTCTTGCTATCACCACTGCGCCACAAAAACCTCTGCTATCACCACTGCGCCACAAAAACCTCTGCGATTGCAGATCTTCCGGCGATGGCTTTTCGATTCATCGGGTTGTCCTTTCAATACCTCCTGGTGTCCTTTTGCGTATTGTAGTGAGAAGGTAAAGATGTCTTCCTGCACATTCCACCAGAGTCCCAGTACCTTAGCCGTGTTCTTGATCTCTTTCGGATGCTCCTGAATAGTTTTGCCTGCGCACGTGGGCTCAGCAAGAGCCTGTAGAACCTCTTCTGAGTTCGACTGCCATTTCCGAATGCTGAATCCTGATTTCAAATGTACGTACTTGACCTCTTTGGCCAACTGGATCGCCTCCGCAACCGTGTCAACGCTGTCCAGATAATCGTCTACGTAATGGTGCTCGATGATTGCTTCTGCCGCTCGGGGAAAAGTGTTGGCAAACTCCCTTGCATTCTTGTTTTGACATATTGAGCAATGCTTGGTGAACACTCTGCACCGAAAGTCAGATATTGCATTACAAACACGTCTGGTTCCTTCTTGCTATCACCACTGCGCTACAAAAACCTCTGCGATTGCAGATCTTCTTCACTTACACGGACTTGGTGGAACATTTCTTCAATATCCCCGGCGATGGCTTTTAGATTCATCGGGAACCCATATAAAACCTCCGTCAGCAATCGAAGTTCATCTGGACCTTTCAACAGCATGTTGTTTAGCGATATGCCTTGCGTCGTCGCCGCTGCATCCCATACCAAACGGACCTTCTCTGGCTTGTTCTGGTTTTTAACAATAAATATAGGCAAATACCAAATTGTCGGCGAATCCTGTTTTACCTCCTTCTTGCTGAGTTTCTTGGCGTAGCCCTTCTCCAACAAATTGTCGACTTGTTTATCAACCATCTCCAGTAAAGTAATGTCTCCCGCTATCTTTCTCTCTAGGCATTGTAGTCTTTTAAAAGCCATTTGATAGCTTTCAGGCAGAACTACGTCGTCATACCGCCATAAGAGGCCACTGCTGAACACATCTCCTTGGCGCGTCACCGTTGTATCTAGGATACTCCTGGCACGAACTTCTTCTGCTGATTGGTCTCTCTGCTTGCCTATATCTTGTTCCTCCAGGGCGAAGTGTTGTTTCACTATTTCGTGTAGGTCCTTATCACAGTCACAGGCTTCGTACATATGGAAAACTCCATCCACTTTAGCTGATCCGATCCCGCCACCGCTGACACACCATCCCAGCCTAGTTTTAAGCGCAATTGGATCGTTCCATTTGCCTTCCCGAATCTTTTGTGGCACGAATAGTTGCTGATTGTTTAGGCCAACTAGTATACTGCATTGCGCATCCTTGTAGGACGAAAGTGGTATACCGTTGAAGTGATGGTACCTTCGTTTCATGTCATCATGATCCACAGATTGAAGAGGCAGCTATAGTTTCTTGACAGTGCGCACGTCCCTTAGCCGGTGCATCCTCTGTTAAGAGCCCTCACTCCTTCCTGAAATCTCCAGTGGAACAACTCTTGACTCTTGCTCCAAACGAACCATATCCGACGTCCACTTTAAACACAATGGCTTCACGACTCCAGTCAGTCCTAACTTATTAGCAACTTCCTCCTCCACAAGCGTTAAGGATGACCCGTTGTCCAAGAAAGCGTAGGTTTCCAAGGACTTTCCTTCTCCGTGCAGCACAACTGGAACGATGTTAAACAGGGCATCGTGGTGAATAGTTGCCTGATGCTCATAACACCCGGCAGGTGATACATGTTGAGGAAGATTTTCCTGCTGCCCGTGTAGAAGTGAATAGTGTATTTCTTTACAACCACTAACTCCACAGGTACGTTCGCTTCGGCACTTAAATTTCCTTGGATGACTTAAACATCCTTCGCAAATTCTCCGACTGCTAACCAGCTCCCATCTCTTCCTCAACGACAACTCGGCAAAGCGACTACATTTCACCAACCTATGTCCCTCACCACACAGATAGCATCCTTTGCTTGGTCCATCTGTCTTCTTTCTAGGCACCTGCTCCTCCGTATGAGCATGTAACTGCACTTGTCGTTTATCGTATCGTCCTTCCGTTGATCCACTTGGAGTTACTCTGCTTACAGCCTCTGCCATACCATACAACCAGCCGCTGAACTGTGTTAGATTAGCCTCCTCAGCACCGCACGTCCTCGCCCAATCTAGTTTTAAGGTGGCTGGCAGCTTATCCACTAACTCCTGGAGCATGGTTCGGTTGTTTAGATGATTGCTCAACCCAGAGTTCTCCATCGTGCTGTGCAAGTTACGTACTGAAAGAGCGAAGTTGATTAAAGACTCCAGTTTATCTGCCTTTGGGAGTGCCTCTGCTTTTAAGTGTCTGGACGATGCGTTCCGGCCTACCGTAAAGCATTCGCAACGTCGACATAACTTCCGGAACCATAGACGGCAACAACAAATGCGCTCCTACAGCTTCCAACGCTCTTCCTTTCAACGCCCTCTGCAGCCGCCACAAATTGTCTTCTTTGGAGAATCCGCACAACTTGCTAGTATTCTCGTAGCTGCTTATGTAGAGCGGCCATTCTTCTGGTTTTCCGGAGAACACTGGAAGCTCCTTAGCTAAGATTTGCCTCGCCGAAATCTCTCGCTGGCTAAGTTCCACAGGATGTGTCGGTGCTAAACACACTGTCCTACTGGGTGACACCTTCCTCTCCACCAAATCTTCTGCTTTCTTCAGCCTTGTAGAGCTTTGTACCCACTCCGCTATCCGACTGCTCCTTCTGCTATTATTACAGTCATCGTCCTCCTCTTGCACGCCAATAGCTCGTACTTCTTCTGAAGAAATGCATCGTCCAACTTCTTTTGTTCCTCCAAACGTTTCATCTCTAGCTGCAGCGACCGCCGACTCCTACACGTAGAGGCAATTGAACGCACACCTATGCTCCTTTCGGATTGCGCATTCCCATTACCTCGCCCAGATGTTTGAGGTGCCATTCTGTCGCCATTGTTCCCGGTTGCTGTCGCTACGCCCTGTATGGTTCTATCTACACATACCTCACAACTCCAACTTCGAAGAGCTATCGTATCGTCGACACAGGCACATCCAAAATGGGCCCACTTCAGGCACAACTCGCACTGGACCATGTTCTCTGCGCTGTTGGCTCTGCTACAAGCAAAGCAGTCAAAATTCTTGTTACTCATTTTAACTTGTATTAAAGATAATTTTTGAGAAATGTTAAAACCGCGTTTAAGGAGATCAAAAACGAAACAGTTTGTGTAGTACTCCAGTAGGGAGAACTCAAAAATTATGTTTATTTCTCCTGAAACACACGTACGATCTATTACACAGTTAACGAACAAATGCCACAACTGTTGGCAAAGGATATAAAAGATAACTAGGTTCATAAAGGACTTAAAAGGGTTACAAAGGAAAAAAGGGATAAATAAAGGAAAACAAAGTGAAAAACAAAGTAATAAAAATATCAAAACAAAACACAAAGGATCAGGATCTCTGGCACTCAGTGCGTAGTTGAGAGATAAGGAAACTTGTAGTCATGCTACCTCTTGTTATCTCTCCGATGAAATCCGCATCGCTTTATTCTGTTACTTCTGCGTCGTCAGCAACAACCTTAATCTACTCGAAAAACTATAAATCAAAACAAAAATATTATTTATTATAAAACCCTTCTCCAATTTCCACTTCGTTCCTTGGTTAGCTAAGACGCTAGCGATCTCCTTCCAGCCATGTACTGCCGATGTCAAAAAACGGTCTTTAACTCCACTTCCGCTCCAACGAAGTTATTTCCGTAGTCAGAGAACACCTGATCAGCGACTCCTCTTCGTCCTGAAAATTGGCTAAAGGCGGCTAAGAAGGCTTGGGTCGTTAAATCAGGTACAATTTCCAAATGGAAGGCCTTGGTAGTTAAGCACACAAATATTACCAAATATCCTTTGTAGCACTTGGCTGCTCTGCCTTTCCAGGTTTTAATGGTGATGGGACCTGCATAGTCCACTCCGGTATGAAAGAATGGCCGTGATATGGATATTCTTGGAGTCTGTAACTCCCCCATTAGTTGGTGCGCAGTTTTACTGTGATATTTATAACATATGGTGCAATGATGAATGTGTTTCTTAACTGCTCTTTTTATATAGAATATCCAATATTTTGTTCCCGGTTTTGCGATCATCTCTTGAATGCCTCCGTGTAAAGTCCGTTCATGAACATCTCGTATGATAAGTACGGTCAAGTGGTGTCCCGGACTTAAAATCATCAGATGTCTTTGATCCTACGAGAGTTCGGCCTTCCCGAGTCTTCCGCCTACTCGCATGACGCCTTTATCATCGATGAAGGGGTTAAGAGGTCCCATACTCTTTGTCTTCGAAATGCCGTCTGGAAACATTTCCTGCTGGCTGAGACGGACAAGAGATCTGCATGCTGTGTCGAGTTCGGTGAGGAATAGAGGCCTCATGATCCGTTCGGGATGCTCCACTCTGGGTTTGGCTATAAATCTGTATATCCAGTCGATGAACCTGAATGCGCTTCTTTCCTTCGTCGGTTACGAGGGTTGACGGTTGGTTTAGGGTTTCAAAATTCCACGATGTTTGCAGGAAGGTGGGTCCACACCACCATAAGCTTGCTTGTTTTAGCGCTGATGGCAGTACTCCTCGGGAAGCAAGGTCAGCTGGGTTGAGTTGAGTAGGGATGTGATGCCATTTACTGCTGTCCGTCAGTCGTTGGATTTTCCCTACGCGGTTACCTACAAACGCCTCCCATCGAGATGGTAGCGCATGGATCCAGCAGAGCGTTATGGTGGAATCTGTCCAAGCATACATTTTCTTCTCGGTTAGTTGGAGGACCTTCGCTACATGATGTAACAGTCTCGCCAGAATAACTGCTCCGCATAGTTCGACACGTGGAATGCTCACTGGCTGAACTGGTGTTACCTTAGTCTTGGCTATTAACAGATTCATGTGAATCTTCCCTTCTTTGTTTAGGCCACGAAGATAAACTGCAGGCTTTCTTGGATCCGTCGCTAAATCCATGTAGTTCTACGTTCTCCGCTTCACCTGAAGTTTGCATCCACCGTGGTAGGCGAATGCTATTTATGGCTCCTAAATCCTGAAAAAAAAAAAGCGTTCGATCCCTTGAGAGTGTCTGGATCTACTGGTTCATCCCATTTTTTTTTCCGAATCAATGAGCTGTAGAAAACAAACATGACCCCATAGGATCAAACAACCTTGCAATAGTGAATAGAAAGGACCTTTTGGTGGGTCGGTGATGGATTGGCGAAGTGTAGGTGTACGAGAAACTATCGGCGGTAGGAATCCAGTGAATGCCCAACATCTTGCTCTGGTCTTCTTCCGATGGTACAAGAGCAGAATGTCTTCTAAAATTCTATCGTCGTTGGAAACCCACTTCCTTAAGTGGAATCCTGCAGCTATAGAGCTGTCCTAATTACCATTATCTTCCTTTGAGCTTCTTGTTTTGTGTGGGACCGGGAGATCAAGTTATCCACGTATATCTCTTCTAATATCATCTTCGCTGCTTGTGGAAGGGTGGCAAGGTACGGTGCGAAGGTAGTCTCAAAGGTGACGGTTTTCAACCGATATATTTTGAGGGTATCTGTAGGACCCTTACGCCAAAAAATGAGTTGGTAATAGGAGTCGTGGTCATCTATCCAAATTTGCCGATACATCTTTTCGACGTCACCTGTGAAAGTGAATTTATATAGCCTCCACCGAAGGATGATATCGACTATATTTGTTTGTAGGGCAGGACCTACCATCAGTCTGTCGTTTAAAGATGTTCCGTCTGTAGTTTTCAAGGATGCGTCGAAAACGACATGTAGTATGATGGACGAACTACTCTTTTTAGAGAAGTCTTCGTACAGCTTTGGATTTTGGAGGAGACGCCTTTCCAAACATATGAAATGCAGCGCACCTTCTCGAGATCTTCCCAGTACTGGACCTTTGAAAGGAAGGTGTTATGTTCAATGTTAAGTCCAGACTGATTTATTGTTTGAATTCATGTACAATGTATGCTTAAATCTAAGTACTAAACATTAACAGGTACATAACCTGTACCTACAAACTTCTTAGTTCATGTACGTACATGTGCATGTGCTAGTGCTAGTACTGTAACACGCCCCCCTTTTTTTTTAATTAGAAATATTATATTGTAAGTGGATATATAAATAAGTAAATTCATTCAACAATCATAGGGCATAATACATATCTTAAGCAATTTTTAATCTTCCAAATCTTAGTTGCATGAAATCCCATGGCTTGTAATTTTTATCTTGTTTCTCATTTATATTTTCTTCGTTATTTGTGCATGTTAGATTATAATCTTTTCTATAAATTAATTGACGTCTATTTCTTCTATACAAACGACCATCTAAAGACTTTACTAAGTATGATCTTGGTTCATTACAGAGTTTGCATATAGTACCATTAGTCCACAACATTTCATTAGGATTGACTTTTGAAAGAACTTTATGTCCTACCTTCAAACTACGTAACTGTGAAGCAGTTTTATCATACCTTCTTTTCGAGCATTCCTGATTAATTTTTAACTTTGCTCTATATTTATCTATCTCTATGGTTGAAGGTTTAAGCTGTTTGATTTGGCTTGGTATTTTTGACCTTAATGGTCTACCCATAAGCAATTGGGCCGGTTTTAAACCCAAACTGTTTGGTGTATTTCGTAGGTTCAGCAAAGAGTATTCGATAATTTAATCGTTTGAATTGACCTTTCTGTAGTAGAAAAAATTTGTTTTCAATTTGGAAGATATCCATACCTATGGTATCCCAGGGTAATTTAGGAGTATCGTGTGGTTGAAGGGGTTCTTTGGGATTATTGTTCCTGTAACATTGACAAATTTCACAACAGTCCACAAATTTCGTTATGTCTTGAGTAATTCTCTCGAACTTCTCTCGCAAATTATTTGGAATAATGACATTATTGCCCTTGAAGCACAACAAATCTTGGAAGTAAATTTTTTGCCGAACAGACCAAAATGGAAGTACTGATTTGTCAATATGTCGTCTATGTTCAGGCCATTTATCGTTTAACCGTATTTTCTTGTATTTCTTTAAGTCTCTCTTCAGATATCGAGAGAGAAGCTGAAATGATGCCAACATGGACATACAGTTCTCTTTCACTGTCTAAAGTATCCGTCTCTGGAAGTAGGGGCCTTGATAATGCATCTGCAATCTGCATTAATTTACCTGGCTTGAAAATAAGTTGTAGGTCATATATTTGAAGGCAGAGCATCGTTCTCTGGAGACGTGGTGGAACCCTTGCGAGTGGTTTTTTAAAAAGGGATATCAGAGGCTTATGATCAGTCTCTACGGAGACTGTTTGACCGTATATATACTGATGAAACTTGTTACAACTAAAAACAATTGCATATAGTTGTTTTTCTATTTGCGCATATTTTTGTTTACAGTCTGTTAAAGTTTTTGATGCATAAACTATCGGCTTCTCATTTTGTTTCAGTACTGCACCTAGAGCAAATTAAGAAGCATCTACCGACAGAACAGTTGCAGTATCTGGGTCAAAATAAGATAAAATTGGAGGGGATGCTACAGCTCTTTTCAATTGATTAAAACACTTTTCATAATTGTCATCCCACTTCCACGAAACGTTCTTTTTTAATAAATTTCTTAGTATCTGTGAGTTTTCAGACAAATTTGATATAAATGAATTTAAGTAGGTAAGCATACCTAAAAATCTTTGCACATCTTTCATGCATTTTGGAGTTGGCATTTCCAGTATAGCTTTAATTTAAGACTGATCCGGCGAAAAGGCATTTTTGTTAAATATACATATGTCCGAAATATTTTACTTCTGGAACACCTAGTTGACTTTTCTCTTTATTAAATTTAACCCCAGCTGTTTGTGCTCTATCCAGAACTGCAAAAAGGCGTGCGTCATGTTCTTCTTTATTTTTGCCGTAGACAAACTTCAATACCATCAAATATATCCACCATGGTACCATGGAATATTTCTGGAGCTGCCTTTATACCAAAGGGAAGTCTTTTGAAAGAAAACCTACCAAATAGTGTGTTAAACGTACAAATTCGGACACTTTTGTGACCCAGCGGAATCATCCAAAAACTTTTGTTGGCATCCAACGCGGAAAAAATGGTTGCACCCTTTAGACGATTTTTATTTGTTCAAGGTTTGGGAACGGGTAATGACAGCGTTTAATTGCCAAATTTAACTTTCGGGGGTCTAAACTAACACGATTTTTTTTATTTTTCTTTTCTATTGAAATTAAAGAACTGACCCACTCAGTAGCACCTGTTGTTTTTTGGATCACACCTGCCGCTTCCATTTCATTTAGTTCCGCCTTCAACACCTTATGTAATTTGAATGGAATTCTACGTGGGGGATCAATACTCGGCGAAGCATTATCCTCTAGTTCCAAACGTCATTCCTTTTCAACACAACCTAAACTATCAAATAGACTCTTATATTTTTGAAAAACATTCAAATAACTATCGGTAACTTGATTAACGTGCAAGTGATCTGCTAACGATGATGAATCATTTAAATTGCAATTAACAAACCCAAGACGAATACAATCAGATAAGCCAATGATAGTGTTTGCTTCCAAATTTGTAACAACAAACTCTAAGACAAGATTTTGGTTTGTTTTCATGCACTTAACATCCTGATTACATTTTCCGATTACCGGTATTTTCTTACCACTAAACGTACTCAATTTAACTTTACAGTCCTTATTTTGTGATCACTTAAAATATTTTTTAAAGTACTGTATGAAATCAAAATAACCTGCGCGCCTGTATCTACAGAGCTGACACGATAGAATCCTATCTAAAAATTTAAATTCCTCTTTCCAAACATTTTGTTTATTGTTCAAATTAAGGGGGGAAAGGGGTCAAAAAATCGAAAAAGTCATTTGGACTGAAACTTTTCGAGTTATAGAGAATTTTGTCTCCGGGCGCTCGGTCACCTTGATCGTCACTGCGCTCGGTCCGTCTATTGTGTTGTACGATTTAGCATCGTTCGTCTTACTGTATGGAAAAAAGATGCTTTGGATATTGCATCCGCTGCAGGAGAGCTGCTTTATGGAGCTGGAATCCGCGACTCAATGTGAGTTTTAAAAAAAAAATGTCTTCTCTATTTTATTCTTGGTCAAACTTCAATCGCGTTTTTCTCAAAACTTTGTTTTTGAGTCGGTAGACAAAATTTCTCGAAAACTTTTGGACAGATTTTTAACACTTCTTTTACAAACTCAATACTCGGATCTGAACGAAGGAATTCAATTTTTTTTTAATTACAACTAACTTTTTTATTAAAAATATGGATTAATTTCTGTCAAAAATCAGAGTTTTCTGATTCCACCTTTACCAAAAGCCCAAAAATGAATATTTTCTTTATTCCTTCGTTCAAATCCAAGATAAACTTATGAACTAAAGAAATCTTTTTGGTTTTTTGATATCGGATGAAGCAATCGCCAGTAATCCTGCCTACCGCATCAAACATTTTTTTTGAAGGTGACGCGGTTCTCCCCACTACCACTGGCTCCATTTTAAAAATATCTTTATAAAAATTTGCCATAATAATCTTAGACATAAGCTTAATAATATGCAAAAATTTCATGATCACCAATAAATTACATCCCTTGAAAAAAAAAATCATTTCAACATGCTTCGTTTTTAATGAATTTGACCCCTTCCCCCCCTTAACTTTATTGATTATTATGGCACCCAAAAAAATTTCCGCCTTTTTCTTCTTCCACAGTTGAGGCACTATCACTGTCGTAGCTGCTATGAGATTCCGCTTGTAAAGTTTTGACGTACTTCCTCATAAAACACATATGTATTAGCAAAATGATTAAATTTACCACATTTATTGCACATTTTTCCCATTGCTGGACAAAACGTATACTGATGTATGTATCCACATTTGGAACATGTCTGCTTTGCTGACGTTGATGAGGACGACGAAGGTGTTACTTTCGCTTGCTGTCTGCTAATGTTGCCGTTGTAATCTCTATACTGTTGTCGTGATGCTTGTCCCCTGCCGCTGGTGGACCTGTTATCTGTTGAGCGCTGGGTGTGCTTTCGTGTTGATTCTTGTGATCTGTGTTTCTTGTATTGCTGGACCGCTAGGACTTCTTTGTGTTGGTGAATTTCATAAGTCATGTCTGTAATTTGTTGCTTGCTTGCTTCATAGGCTTTGACCAGCTCTTCTAACTTTGTGAGCGGAAGTTTTCTTGTATTAGGAGTTTTTCCTTTAGCACTTCATCCGCAATGCCAATGATAAAGACGTCTCTTAGCATATTAATTTCATTTTCATACTCACACGGAGCAACTAATAAATACTTTTAAGTCAGTTAAAAAATTGTCAAAGTTTTGGTGTGGCTTTTGTCGACTGGTCAAGCATTCGTACCGGTTGTAGACTCAATTATTTTTTGGCGCGAAATGGCTCTTGAAGTTGTTTATCACTTCACTAAACTTCACATTCTTGTTCATTTTAAACGTATTGTACAGTTTGATCCTGTCGTCTCCTATGCTATTGAGAAGTATAGCAATTTTTCTGGCATCGTTACCTTCCTCTTCAAAGGCGATTGCTAGCAAATATAGTCCAATTTTTTGCTCCCGAAATGTCCACTCTTCAAACAAATTCGGGGCTTGAAAATTAAATTGATTCACAGAATCCATTTTTTGTCCGATCCCTTGATTCTTATTGTTCACTGGCTTGATTTCAGTTTCCACTTCTTTTTTATTTTCTGATTCTTTTTTACTGTCTATTTCGTTTTTGCTGTCCGAATCACTCATTATCACCTGACACCATGTTATCTTCAATGTTAAGTCCAGACTAATTTATTGTTTGAATTCATGTACAATGTATTCTTAAACCTAAGTACTAAACTACTACATACATTAACAGGTACGTAACCTATACCTACAAACTTCTTAGTACATGTACGTACACGTGCATGTGCATGGGCTAGTACTGTAACAGAAGGGCTACTTGAAAGCGATCATCTGCTAAATGTCTTGTGTTGGTACGAAAATGCTCTTCACACGCAGTGTTCTCCGGGGTCTCTTTGGTTTGGTAGGATACCTCTTCTAATTCCCAGAATTTTCTTATCTGATTGTTTATCCTGCAGATTTGATGAAAACTTCTTATGGAACGTGATTCGAAGAGAATTCAGCCAAATTTTGTTTTCTGGGCAATGGGTAGATTTGTGTTGTTGAGCCTGATTATTTCTGAAAGCAAGATGTCCGCAAGAATGTCGCTGCCTAACAACAAGTTTATGCCGGCTGGTTTATAAAACTCAGGATCTGTCAGAATCAGACCGTTTAGATAACTCCTGTCTGGAGTTGCTGAGGTTTGGGCCGGTAGATGCCCAAACAGTGACTTAAAGACGTAGGATGAGTGTCGTGATGCCAAAGACAAGTCCACCACCCTTTGACAAGTACCACTGCTGACCAACCCCAGCCCAGACACCTCGACGCAGGTTGGTTTGGATGCCATACAAAGAAGTTGAAAGGCTGATATGGTGATAAACGTAGCTTCCGAACCCAAGTCAAGTAGGGCTCGAAGTGAAAAAGTTTCGCCGGTTGATGACTTGACCTTGACAATTGCTGTTACCAAGAATATGTGCGTCTCCTGATTGGGTATACTATCTTTGGGTATTGAGTGAAAAGTATTTACGGAAGGACGGGTTGACGTCGGCTCCTCATTGGATGGCTGAAAACTGGAAACGTCAGCGTTCATCGCCGAGGTCAAAAAGGTCTGTGTGTGATTTTGAGGGTTATTACGAAGTGGCTGTGAGATGGTTGCTTGGCTGTATGAGTAAGAATGTGCCTGCCTGTTGGTGGATATTGGATTGGAATGCAGAAGCGAATAGTGTAGTTGCTGACAGTAATAGCATCAAGACTACACGACTACTTAGACACTGTTCGAAGGTGTGGCTGAAAGCCAAGCAATTGCGACAGATCCCTAACCTATCCACACTCTGGCTACGATCTACAATACTCATCTTTAAAAAACGATTGCCTTTACGAATGGCATGCTGACCTTTATTACAAATTTTGTACGAAAACTTTGTACTGTTGACTTGTGAGTAAAACGAGTTGCAATGAGACACATTACGTGGCAAGTTCGATGGGTTTCGGACCAGCTGTTGATTCACAGCTTCCAAGGTACAGAATCGTGTTTCCAAGAATTGTGTTAATTCCGTAAAATTTGGCAACTCCTTGGAATTGTCCTTGGCTCCCAGTCGTTCGTTCCACAGTTGCTGCGTTTTAGTGAATAGTTTTTGAAGCAGCACGAAAATAAGCATCCCAATGCTGGACTGGAATTTTCAAATTATTGAGGCTGTGAACAACTTCACTTGAAGTGTCCAACAACTCTTTAATTGCTTCAGCACGCTCCTGCAATATCGATTGTTGGCGCCAAACAAAGGATCTGACCTATAAAAGGCTGCGAAGATCCTTAGCCGGGGTCAGTCCCACGTCAGCTCTCGTCGCGAGCATACATATCTTTCACACCGAAATAAAGCAACCCTTTTTTTTATTACAAGTTTAACCGACACGTTTTCTTTTCGATCCTTTTTCTTTCAACGTTAGTTCTTTCAACGAACATTTTGGTCCTTTCGTCCCGAATAAATAAACCGCACATAACATAACCGCGCATAACAGTTACATATTCATACAGTCCATATTCGCTTCTACTACTGCGCAAAGCATATCGAGAATCGTCGCGCCACAATCTTGTTCCTTATCTGCTAATGCACGTGCAAGTATCCTCGCAACGTCCTCGTCAGACCATCTGGTAACCCATCGTGTGTGCACCAGCAAACAAATACAATTCAGTGTAGTCGGTTATCCTAGATAAATACACAGTCATCCCGTTACTACTTCAGACTTTCGATCATCTCATTGTGTGCACGCGGACTACGCAGTTTTTCTTTGGTAACCTTTCGTCAGCGTGTCGTGTTTTGATAATCGGTCAGACTCCCTAAGTAAACAATTACAATGGCAAATACCAGAAGGGATGTATTAAAAAACGCACTAAAACGACTAATGGTGACCAGCAAGAAAGCTGACAAATGTGATGAAGGTGAATTACATTCCTTTGTTATACTGTTGAATGATCAGTGGTCAAAGTTCGATGCAGCACAAAGTGAAGTAGAACAAACGTGTGGTGATAATTCCGAGGAGGCTCAACGCGTGCAAGGTGAGGATTGGTACCGCGTTGCATTGGCAAATTTCTCAAGATCCCAGCTAAAACTAAAATCAACTGCTCGGGACAAAAAGCCACCAGTTGCTGCGTCCAAGCATGCTGAGGTCAAGCTACCGCCAATGGATCTACCACACTTTTCGGGAAACCCGTCCGATTGGAGACAGTTTCATGACGTTTTCTCTGCGCTCATACATAAAGAGACTTCTTTGGCGGGCTCCCAAAAGCTCCATTTTCTTCGTTGCAGTCTCCGAGGGGAAGCCCTGAACGTGATAAAAGCATTTCCTATGACTGACGACAACTACGAAGAAGCCTGGGATTTACTTGCGAAACGGTATAACGTTGAGCGCATCATCGTAGATGCTCATTTCAGAGCATTGTTTGCACTTCCTAAACTAACCGTGGAGTCATCTTCAAGCATGCGATCGTTGCTGGACAACACTCAGGAGCACTACCGTTCTCTTAAGACTCTTGGCAGGCCAGTTGCAAATTGGGACGACTGGTTAGTGCATCTTACCATAAGCAAACTTGATCAGGAAACTCATCGACAATGGGAGATGTCACAAAAGGACGAGAAGGTCCCGTCGTTCCAAATGTTGGTCGATTTCATAGAAGTTAGATGTCGCTCTTTAGATGCCATCAGCTCGCACAAGCCTAACTTCCGGCAATCACCTGCATCAACTAAGGCTAAAAACAAGGCCGCCTCAGCTTTCGCTACCACCACAGCCTCTGAAAGATGCATCTTCTGCGGCGCAAACCACAGGGTTTATGGTTGTGACAAATTCAGAGCTATATCAGTTGCTAACAGAATTTCCTTTGTAGAAGATAAATCTCTGTGCAGTAATTGCCTTTCAAGCGCACATCATCAGGAGGGTTGTCGCAGTACAAACACATGTCGCTTGTGCAAGGCCCATCACCACACATTACTGCATATCGAGAAGTCCACGGCATCAGCTTCTACTGGATCTTCAACCCACGTCACCAATACAAATCGGCAAATTCTGTTGGGAACTGCAATCGCGAAAGTAAAGGACATGTCTGGGTTGTTTCAGACGGTGAGAATCTTATTTGACAATGCTTCTCATCTCACTTTCATCACGCAAGCATGTATCGAACGACTTCAACTTAAGATTATGCCCTCTACGACAACAATCGAGGGAATTGGCGCAACAGCCGCTGGACGCTCAAGAGGAATTGTGCAGCTTTCATTGTCTTCGCTCGACGATAGCTTCGCGGAAGCCATTCATGCGAACATTTTGCCGAAGATAACCCATGATCTGCCATCCGCCCGCATTCGCAAAGGTTCGTGGCCGCATATCGACGGACTCAACCTAGCCGATCCAAACTTCAATAAACCAGCAGCTATCGACATCCTGCTAGGCTGTGATTACTTGGGACATTTCCTTCTGGATGGGTTCATCCGAGGCCCACAAGACGCTCCCCTCGCACAGCAGTCAGTACTTGGATGGGTGCTATTTGGAAGAGTGATCGAACCGCATCCCGCGTTAACATTTGCTACCACCATCGCTAGCTGCTCGGATCCTCCTCTAACGAGGGCATTGACTAGGTTTTGGCAATTGGAGGAAATTCCAGAATCACCTCATCTTACCGACGAAGAGGTCATGTGTGAGGAAATTTTTACCACAACGCATTCGCGACTGAGTGATGGACGGTACTCAGTTCAGCTTCCGTTCAAGTCAAATGTTCGTCTTGGCAACTCACGTGAAACAGCCGTTCGAGCCTTGATTCGTATGGAGAAACTATTTGCAAAGGATCCTCAGCTCCACTCACAGTACGCAGAGTTCATGCAGGAGTTCATCGATCTGGGACACATGGAAGTAGTCGCTTACACCGCAAGTCCGGGAGAACATTTCTACATGCCTCATAGAGTAGTCGTCAAGGAGTCCAGCAGTACAACTAAGCTCAGGGTTGTGTTCAATGCCTCATCAAAGACGAGCTCCGGATTTTCTCTCAACGATGCTCAGCTGATTGGTCCGCAGCTTCAACCTGACCTTTTCACCACGTTGATTCGTTTTCGAACTCATCGCTTTGCTATGAGCGCTGATGTGGTAAAAATGTACCGTCAGGTACAAGTCGACAAAGCGCACATCGACTTTCAGCGCATTGTCTGGCGTCAAACACCCCTACATCCAATCAAGGATTTTCGCATACTGACGGTGATATATGGCGTCGCTTCCTCTGCTCATTTGGCTGTTAAAGCTCTACAACAAACAGCTACTGATGAACAACAAGACTTTCCCGCCGCCGCTAAGATCGTTCTACGCGACTTCTACATCGATAATCTTCTGACCGGTTCCTCCAATGAGTTGGATCTGCATCTCTTACAGAACCAGGTTTCTTGCATGTTGCTACGAGGCGGTTTCCAGCTCAAAAAATGGTCTTCGAATTCTCCGCTTGTACTTAGCTCTATTCCAGCTGAAGATCGTGAAATAAACCCAACTTTGGATTTTACTGGTTCCGAGAGTGTCACAGCATTGGGGCTTCAATGGCAGCCTTCATCCGATGCTTTCGTCTACAGCGTTCAGGTTCATGACTTAGACATTCTCAACCTCA
The DNA here is from genome assembly GCA_917880715.2 of Matsumyia berberina. NCBI lineage: Eukaryota > Metazoa > Arthropoda > Insecta > Diptera > Syrphidae > Matsumyia > Matsumyia berberina. The sequence goes on from OU862872.1 coordinate 89,627,164, forward strand.
CTAAACGTCTTTTGCTTTCAGACGCTGCAAAGCTATTCGACCCGCTAGGCTTACTTTCTCCAACGACAGTTATCGCCAAAATCTTGTTTCAACGCCTTTGGAAGCCGAAGATCGACTGGAACGAACCCGTGCTTGAAGTCATTAAGCAGAAATGGATTCAATATCGCACGAATCTATCCAGTCTTGCAGATTTCAAAGTGCCAAGGTGGTTGGGAACTAACGAACCAGGTGCCATCACAGATCTTCATGGTTTCGCGGATGCATCTGAAACCGCATATGCAGCCGTCATCTACGCAAGAACCGTAAGCTCCAGCGGGCTTGTTACTGTTCGACTTGTCACAGCAAAAACCAGAGTGGCTCCCATTAAACCAATCTCCTTGCCTCGTCTGGAGTTGTGTGCTGCTGCCTTGCTAGCGCGATTGATGACTCATGTAAGGAAGGTACTTGATTCGTCGGACTACAATGTATACGGGTGGACAGATTCCACCATAGCGATCGCCTGGATTCATCAGCATCCCAGCAAGTGGTGCACATTCGTCGCCAACCGCGTGACCCAGATTCAGGAGGCTATACCATCAACCAACTGGTTTCACGTCTCGTCAGCTCAAAACCCAGCTGATTGCGCTTCACGGGGCATGCAACCACAAGATCTCAAGCACTTCGCACTATGGTGGGATGGCCCACTCTGGCTGAGCCAACAGGAACTAGCTTGGCCACCGCAGCAGCTGTTTATCACCGCTATTGACCAGAAGTCTCATCCAGTCAACATCAATGTTGCCACTCGACCTCAGATTCTGATGTGGGACCTCGTTGATCGGTACTCTTCTGTATTTAAACTCAAATACGTAACTGCATTTATCCTTATATTCATTCACAACATGCGATGCTGGACGATCGACGTCGCTTTGTTCGTCTAAACACCCCAGTCACAACGAGCTCCAGAAGGCACTCAACTTTTGGATCAGGCTCACGCAAAAGTGGTATTTTGACGGCGAAATTCATCGACTTCAATCCAAGAAGCCCATTACACGTCAAAGCAAGCTATCTCGGCTAAATGCGTTCTTGGATGAAGATGGTTTGCTCAGGGTGGGCGGAAGACTACGAAATGCAACACTACGTTCGGATAGAAAACATCCAGTACTGCTTCCCGCTGGTGCAAAACTCACCCTATTAATCTGCCAGGATATACATCGAATTTCGCTGCACGCAGGGAATGATAGACGAGTTCGAGTCGTCACACTCAAAACGGCGAATGGTATGCTGAAACACCCGATCGTCAATATATCTCCGCTCCTGACTTCTAAGGACAATCCTGATGAAGTTAATAAGTTGAACTAATTCACCCGTTAGTTCAAGGTGGGCGGAATGTTGGCGCCAAACAAAGGATCTGACCTATAAAAGGCTGCGAAGATCCTTAGCCGGGGTCAGCTCTCGTCGCGAGCATACATATCTTTCACACCGAAATAAAGCAACCCTTTTTTTTATTACAAGTTTAACCGACACGTTTTCTTTTCGATCCTTTTTCTTTCAACGTTAGTTCTTTCAACGAACATCGATGGTTGGTTAAACGAGCATTTGAGCTGCGTATTAACCAAAAATCGCTGATGATCTTAACGGTCCGTTAATATTGACTATGCCTTCAAATAATTCTCGTTGTCGATGTTTAAGTGAGCTAACAGTTTTTCTGCTTCCCCGGATACGCTAGTTTTAAGATAATGCATCTTTTTTATTTCAGAAAACCCTGAATTATTATGAATTAATGAGATGAACAAGTCATGAAATTAACGCCAAGTCTCGTAGTTGCCAGAAAAAACGGTAGCTTGATCTTTGGAAGATTAATATCGGTACCACAGGATCCACTGGACGTCGTCTCCAACAACAGTTTCCCCTGTTTGACCTCAGCTGGGTTAAACCTTTCCTTCGCGTCGAGTAAGTCACTGTTATAGTCTACAAATATATCTCTAATATTCCCGTAAGCCTCTTGCCCAACCTTTAGGCTTTCCGGTTCTTCATTCGCACAACACAAAAATTCTTCAAAGACATTATTTGCCCTATCCATTGACTGCTCCAACAACAATAGGCGGCTCGTTATATTGTTAAGGGTACGTCGAGTTTCACTCTTGGTTTTTTTTTAAATTCGCAAAATCTTTATTAATTTGCGTTAACAACCCTTCTAACACGATCATTGCATTCATGTTTCTTATACACAGTTGATAGTATGCGCAATAATGAAATAAAAGTAAGAAAAAATTCCACTTACTGGAAATTTCACTTGCAGGTTAAAATATTTTGGGGTTCAAGGTCCGATTTGCTGGGTCCAAGGACCCAAGGAGATTTCCACACACTTTTTTCCCGGTATTTTCTCTGGAACCAACAGGAGACAGCGACGTGTTCAAAAATTCGGATGTGCAAGAATTCGTTCCCGGGATATCCGGCTCAACGCCGGAATACATTGATCGGCTCCACACCGAGTATCCCACGATGAAACACAGATGACTATCCAACGATGAATTATTCAACGATGAGATATCCCACGACGATTTATTCAAAACTCGCACACACAAAATGAAGTAAATGTGTATGTTTTTCTTTATTTTAAAGGGTTTTGCAAATGACATTTCTCTTCAGTAAGGTTTGCCATTTCATGATGGAAAGATATACGAGCCAACAACGAGTCGAAATTATAAAAATTTACTTCCGAAATTCGGAGTCAGTGGCCTCAACGTTAAGAGCGCTACGTCCAATTTATGGTCGTCATAATCGTCCTAGCAGATCAACAATTGAGCGTCTAGTGGAAAAATTTGAATCCACAGGCACAGTACAAAATGTTCCCGTGCCAGTGAGACAAAGAAGTGCCCGTAGTGTCGAGAATATTGCTGCCGCTGAGGCTTCAGTTGCAGAAAGCCCAAATGTGTCTCTCACACGTCGTTCTCAAGCGTTGGGCATCTCTGTGATCTTGGCCTACATCCTTACAAGATTAAATTGACGCAAGAACTGAAGCCGCTTGACCACCAGAAGCGTCGTATGTTCGTGAATTGGGCTGAGCAACAACTTGAAAATGATTCGGATTTTCATCGAAAAATCATCTTCAGCGATGAGGCTCATTTCTGGCTGGATGGCTTCGTCAATAAACAAAATATGCGGTATTGGTCAGGCAGCAATCCACACGTACTCCATGAGTCATCATTGCATCCCGAAAAAATTACGGTTTGGTGTGGTTTATGGGCCGGCGGCGTCATTGGGCAGTACTTCTTCCGTGATGATCAAGACCGGCACGTTACTGTGAATGGGGATCGCTACCGTTCAATGATAACCGAATATTTTTGGCCCCAATTGGATGATATGGACTTGGAGGACATGTGGTTCCAACAGGACGGCGCCACAAGCCACACAGCGAATGTCACAATCAATTTATTGGAAACCAAGTTTGGAGAACGTGTTATCTCACGAAATGGTCCAGTCGCTTGGCCGCCTCGGTCGTGCGATTTGACGCCGTTAGACTATTTCCTGTGGGGCTACGTCAAGTCTATGGTCTATGCCAACAAGCCAGCGACGATTGATGAACTTCGTACGAATATCGAACGTGAAATTGCAGCAGTATCGGCCGATTTATGCTTGAAAACCGTCGAAAATTGGGTTCAGCGTCTGGACTTCTGCAAGCGTGCCCGTGGTGGCCATGCAAAAGAAATCGAGTTCCATACATAATGGCATCGAACGTACTTTCACAGGAATAAAGAATTTCCTTGATATCCAAAACCGTTTTTGTTTTATTTAAAAAAACTTTTGTAGCGCTCTTATTGAAAAACCCTGTACATTCACAGTTTACAGAAATATATCCAATGTATACATATGTATCTACCATATCAACTACCAAATCATTAATCTGTCCACACGAATAGATAGAAGCAAAGATACGAACAAAAAAAAACAACAACACAGAAGAAAAAGAAATGAAAAACTGTCCTTGTAAAACTGGGCAAAACAAAAACAACACACACGATCACCAACCGATATGTCTCACTATCGAGAAAATATATTTTCGTGTTCGGTAAGGAATTTCTTCTGACTTGCTCCACGTTTTTGTTAACTGCTCAGCTCTTGGATAATATAGCATTACACTATGACCCAAGGTACAACCACTCTGTGTGCAAAATTTGAGGTTGATTGGTTCAGTTGTTTTCGCGTGGCAAAAATCCAAACAAACAAACGGACAACGTTTCACTTTTATAATATTAGTAAGACTAGTAGTGATAGTGATTCAATGCAAGATGTTTCAGGCCTCACCGGATTATATGTAGTTATTTATCATGCTCTTTATAGTCCTCCGCAATCCAGGGTCTTCTATAGCTGACAAAGCGTCAAATTCAGAGTCCTCCGCAACTTGCCATACCGTCGCAAACTTTTCAAAAGTATCTTCGCTTGCGCCCTACTTTTCCGCTGGCGCACCGTCATTGCCAACTACCCTCTGACTCTTATCTGCCATCTCCACTTGTTCACTTTGGTCTGCCAGGTCCTGCTCACCTGCGGCCCCCACCTGCTGCCGTTTCTTAGCTTGGATGGATGTTATTCTTCCGCTATCTAGAGACACAATAATTTTTTCAACGAAATCCTTACCTAGCACAAAGTCGTGTTTGAGCCAATGGTCAGGAACCGCGTGCAACAGCATTTCCAAGGTCCTTGGCCCTACAGACAAATTCGCATTGACTGAGGCCAGAGTGAATTTTTTTGAATGTGCAATGCCGTTAATTGAAATACTTGGTCCCCGGAACGCAACTACCACAGCCGCCCTCCGCACAGATTGCCTTGCAAAACTTCCAGTGTCAAGTAGTGCCGCATACGATTGCTCTGTAAATCCAACACCGGCTCTGCTGATTTCTTTGGGCATTTTGTGGGTATGTGTCCGAATTCGTTTCACCCAAAACATCTAGGTCCTTTGTCTCTATCTAGGCAACTGTCTGTCTGGTGTGACCTCCCACCACACTTAGAACACCTCTTTTGGTTATTTAACATATCGCGCACGTTTTCAGTCCTTTTCTGCTGTCCACCTGTCTGCTTCTTCACAAACTCATGCACTTTAAACTTTTCTTTTAATTCACCAGGAGTTCTGGCCCCGTAGAGAATAATTTTGTTCTTTGGCTCGTCAACAATCCCGTTGACAATATACAGGGTTTTGCAATAAGAGCGCTACAAAAGTTTTTTTAAATAAAACAAAAACGGTTTTGGATATGAAGGAAATTCTTTATTTCTGTGAAAGTACGTTCGATGCCATTATGTATGGAACTCGATTTCTTTTGCATGGCCACCACGGGCACGCTTGCAGAAGTCCAGACGCTGAACCCAATTTTCGACGGTTTTCAAGCATAAATCGGCCGATACTGCTGCAATTTCACGTTCGATATTCGTACGAAGTTCATCAATCGTCGCTGGCTTGTTGGCATAGACCATAGACTTGACGTAGCCCCACAGGAAATAGTCTAACGGCGTCAAATCGCACGACCGAGGCGGCCAAGCGACTGGACCATTTCGTGAGATAACACGTTCTCCAAACTTGGTTTCCAATAAATTGATTGTGACATTCGCTGTGTGGCTTGTGGCGCCGTCCTGTTGGAACCACATGTCCTCCAAGTCCATATCATCCAATTGGGGCCAAAAATATTCGGTTATCATTGAACGGTAGCGATCCCCCAGTAACGTGCCGGTCTTGATCATCACGGAAGAAGTACTGCCCAATGACGCCGCCGGCCCATAAACCACACCAAACCGTAATTTTTTCGGGATGCAATGATGACTCATGGAGTACGTGTGGATTGCTGCCTGACCAATACCGCATATTTTGTTTATTGACGAAGCCATCCAGCCAGAAATGAGCCTCATCGCTGAAGATGATTTTTCGATGAAAATCCGAATCATTTTCAAGTTGTTGCTCAGCCCAATTCACGAACATACGACGCTTCTGGTGGTCAAGCGGCTTCAGTTCTTGCGTCAATTTAATCTTGTAAGGATGTAGGCCAAGATCACAGAGATGCCCAACGCTTGAGAACGACGTGTGAGAGACACATTTGGGCTTTCTGCAACTGAAGCCTCAGCGGCAGCAATATTCTCGACACTACGGGCACTTCTTTGTCTCACTGGCACGGGAACATTTTGTACTGTGCCTGTGGATTCAAATTTTTCCACTAGACGCTCAATTGTTGATCTGCTCGGACGATTATGACGACCATAAGTTGGACGTAGCGCTCTTAACGTTGAGGCCACTGACTCCGAATTTCGGTAGTAAATTTTAATAATTTCGACTCGTTGTTGGCTCGTATATCTTTCCATCATGAAATGGCAAACCTTACTGAAGAGAAATGTCAAAAAACCGCAAGAAAAATATGGCGTCGTTTGCTGTCCCTGTCGCTCTACTTTTGTAGCGTCCCTATTGAAAAACCCTTTACATACGTACATACATATATAAGTACATATGTGCCTTGCATCGTTTCATCGAAGAAATCTGGGACTTACTTACTAACTTAAGGTGGCGCTACAGTCCGGGGTGGACCTGGGCCTCAACCAACAAGCGTCGCCAGCGATCTTTAGCCAGCTGTCTCCAGTTTCGCACGCCAAGTTGGTTGAGGTCCCCTTCCACTTACGTGCGCCACCAGAGTCGCGGTCTTCCTCTACTGCGCCGTCCTTCGGGTGTGGATTCGAAGATTTTCCGGGCCGGAGCGTTGGTGTCCATCCGCTCCACATGACCCAGTCACCTCAGTCGTTGGATTTTCACTCTTCTGGCTAAGTCGATGCCGCTGTACAGCTCGTACAGTTCGTCGAGTATCTCCTCCTCCACTACCCGTCTATGCAGACGGGACCAAAAATCACCCGAAGAATTTTCCTCTCGAAACAGCCAAGAGCAATCTCATCCGCTTTAGACAGAGTCCATGCCTCTGCGCCGTAGAGCAGGACTGGGTCGATTAAGGTCGTATACAGGGTCATCTTACTTGTTCGAGAGACGGCTTTGCTACTCAATTACCTTCTTAGCCCAAAGAAATAGCGATTGGCAAGAGTTTAATCTCAGTGTTGGTGTCGTTATCTGAATTTATAGCGGAGCCTAGTTAGACAAAGTACTTAACTACCTCAAAGTTATAACTGTCTATTGTGACGTTCTGTCCGAGACGTCGATGTTGAGTGTCCTTTCTTCTTGACAGCATATACTTCGTCTTGCCCTCATTGACCGCTAAACCCATCTTCCCCGCTTCCGTCTCGATACTCACGAAAGCACCAGTCACATCACGCTGCGTTCTTCCAATTATGTCAATATCGTCGGCGTATGCGAGTAGTTGGACGGACTTTTCAAAAATTGTGCCTCTGGTGTTGGCGCGTGAGTTTTGCACAACACTTTCAAGAGCACTGTTGAAGAAGTCGCATGACAGCGCGTCACCTTGTCTAAATCCTTTTTTGACATCAAAGGTCTCGGTGAGGTCTTGACCGACCTTGATAGATGAGCGTGCATCCTCCATCGTCATCCTGCACAGTCGGACGAGTTTGGCAGGGATGCCAAAACCAGACATGGCTCTGTATAGCTCGCCTCTATAGATGCTGTCATACGCGGCCTTAAAATCGATGAAAATATGGTGGGTATCGATTTGAAGTTTCTGGGTTTTTTCCAAGATCTTTGGTTAGTGCTGGGCTTTTCTGGCCTGAAGCAAAACTGATATGGACCGATCAGGTTGTTGACGAACGGCTTCAGGCGCTCACACAATACGGCAGATAAGATCTTGTACGCGATGTTAAAAAAACTGATCCCTATGTAGTTGGCGCAGTTCAGAGGGTCTCCTTTCTTGAGGATCGGGCAAACAATGCTGAGGTTCCATTCATCGGGCATACTTTCCTCCGACCATATTTTACAGATGAGTTGGTGCACGTTCCTTACCAAGACATCGACTGCTGCTTTGAACAGCTCGGCAGCTGCAGCAGCTTTGTGGGACTTAAGTTTCGATATGGCTTTCTTCACCACGTCCAGGTCCGGTGGACGGAATTGTTGGTCTTCCTCGTCCAGATTGAATGGTGCATTCTGCCTGACAGCGGGATTTGATTCGTCGTCGCTGTTAAACAGTCTGCGGAATGGTTCTTCCATATCCTCTGCATCGACTGCGTTTCTTCTACGATGTTCCCTTGTTCATCCTTGCAGGCCTCGGTTCGGGCTCTGTAGCCTTGACAGGTTCTTTTTACTCTTTGGTAAAACTTCTGAACCTCATTCCTGCTGTGGCATCTCTCTATTTCCTCGATCGCGTGCTTCTCATGCTCTTTCTTTTTCCTCCTGAAAAGCTTGAGTTAGTCTCTCTTCTTCTGCCTGTAGAGCTCGCGAGCAGCTCTGGTCTCTCTATGCAGCGCCGCTTTGTATGCCTCTTGTTTCGTTGCATGTGCTTACCGGCACTCGTCATCAAACCAGGGATTTAGTTGTGGTGGCCGTGTGAAACCCAGCACATCAGAGGCGGCATCTCTGATGGCTTTTTGGCAATGTTGCCACTGGTCTTCAATGCTTGATGCGACATAGGACCTCTTAAGAGATTGAAAGAGACTCGATCGGAAAAGATTCTGGTGATCTCTTGCGATTCCTGCAGTTAGACGTCAAACTTCCTCACAGTATTTCCTTGTCTTGGCGGTGTTCGGGATATCCGCAGTCGTACCTTGGCTACAACAAGGTAGTAATCCGAGTCAATGATGGCCCGTCGGAACGTTCGGACATCCATAATACTGGAGGAGTGCCTTGCGTCGATCGCAATGTAGTCAATCTGGTTGACGGTTGATTGATCAGGAGATCTCCATGTTCCTTTGTGGATATCGAGATGTGGGAAACGTGTACTAGCTACGACAACGTTCCGCCCTGCAGCAAAGTCGACCAGCCTAAATCCGTTATCGGAGGTGGTGTGAAGGCTATGCTTTCCGACAGTACTACCAAAGATCCCCTCTCTTCCTAGCTTTGCGTTCAAATCGCCAAGGACAATCTTAATGTCATAGCTAGGGCACTGCTCGTATGTCTTGTCCAAGAGCTCGTAGAACCTGTCTTTGGTGTCGTCGTCTTTCTCCTCTGTGTGGGCATGCGCGCATATTAGGCTTATGTTGGCGAATTTAACCTTGATGGGGATTGTAGTGAGGCGTTCGCTTACATATCTGAAGTTTAAGACTTCTTGCCTAAGTCCGCCTCCAATTACGAATCCACACCCAAATACGCGCTGCTTTTGTTGTCGGTAACAATCGCCGTAATAAATATCGCAGTTTTCCATCCTCTTTTTGCCCACCCCATCCCACCGCACTTCCTGGATGGCGGTGATATCTGCTTTGCAGCTGCTGCTGGTTGTTGCGCAACAACTTTTGTTTTCCGTAGTGGAGTTGTCAACCCCACTTACAACCCCCAACCTGGAGGGCCAGACCCTTTGTTGGACCCCTTGGGCTTAAGGGGCCGGATAACCCAGTCCTCATTGGCCTTCAATCCGATTACGTCGAAGTAGCCCGAATGAGGTGTTCCCTAAGTAGTTCGACCTAACTGGAACTGTAGACGCCACCGTTGATTCCATCGTGGGAGTTCTTCCGCTGCCGTCCAGATGCAAGGGAGAGTGTCATAGTGTGAAAACCCTCCGCCCCTCTCTCGTCAGCTGCCGCCAACAACCTTCCACCATACCGTCAGGCGATGAAAAGGAAATAAAAAAAGGTTCAGCAGGAGAATGTAAGGTTCTCGTTGCGTCGTCAGAAACCGGCATGGAAGTATTCCGTAAAGGAATTGGTAGCGATTCGGAAAACACAATTCGCTCCACGAGATAAGTTGTGCGCTAAGTACTTCGGACCGTATGAGGTGACCAAGGTACAAAGGCAGGACCTATATGACGTTAGAAAGGTAGGCACGGGCGAAGGACCAAATATTACATCATCAGCTGCTGATTACATGAAGCCATGGACCAGATGGGACAGTGAGGAAGGCTCGTCGGAGTCCGCCGAAGAGCAGGAGGGCCGAGTGTAGGAATTTTGAGATTGTCTTAATTAAAATAATAATGAAATTGTAATAGATCTGAGAAGAAAGAGAAAAGTGAAATGTAAATAGAGTGAGAAGATATAGAAAAAAAAGAGACATGTCAAAGAGAAGTTAGGGAGGACAGGTAGTCAAGAAAAGTGAGTCAAGTAGTCAAATTGCTAATTTCTGCGAAGAGATTTAATTTGTGTGAAAACTTTATTTTTTTCTTTATCATCATACTATGAAATAATAAACTATTAAATCTTTGTTGCATACATTTTTCCTTTGGTTCAAGAGGCTTAAAATTTGTTACTCGGTGGTTTTTGGGGTCGCTGATGACGAGTCCAAACTCAGAATTTCAAAATTCAAAATGGCGGATCCAATACGGCGGACAAAAGTGCAATTTGCATAAACTTCCGAATTTGAATCCGCCATCTTAAATTTTGAAAATCTGACGACGAATTCGTAATCAGCGACCTGCAAAACCCTAGGGTCGCTTGACTTTCATCCACCCTAAGTCGCTTGATTTCAACTTCGCTTCCTCCAAAAAGTTCGAAAAGTTTTTGAGATAATAAATTCTTTCTGGAAAAACGTCTATTTTTCAACATTTGTTTATTTGTATAAACAAATTAACTGATAATTTTGAACTATTGCACATCAATTCTTATTTTTGAATATAAAGGGTTTTTCAATAGGGACGCTACAAAAGTAAAGCGACGGGGACAGCAAACGACGATTTTTTCCTGCGATTTTTTGACATTTCTCTTCAGTAAGGTTTGCCATTTCATGATGGAAAGATATACGAGCCTACGAGTCGAAATTATTAAAATTTACTACCGAAATTCGGAGTCAGTGGCCTCAACGTTAAGAGCGCTACGTCCAATTTATGGTCGTCATAATTTCTGGCTGGATGGCTTCGTCAATAAACAAAATATGCGGTATTGGTCAGGCAGCAATCCACACGTACTCCATGAGTCATCATTGCATCCCGAAAAAATTACGGTTTGGTGTGGTTTATGGGCCGGCGGCGTCATTGGGCCGTACTTCTTCCGTGATGATCAAGACTGGCACGTTACTGTGAATGGGGATCACTACCGTTCAATGATAACCGAATATTTTTGGCCCCAATTATATGATATGGACTTGGAGGACATGTGGTTCCAACAGGACGGCGCCACAAGCCACACAGCGAATGTCACAATCAATTTATTGGAAACCAAGTTTGGAGAACGTGTTATCTCACGAAATGGTCCAGTCGCTTGGCCGCCTCGGTCGTGCGATTTGACGCCGTTAGACTATTTCCTGTGGGGCTACGTCAAGTCTATGGTCTATGCCAACAAGCCAGCGACGATTGATGAACTTCGTACGAATATCGAACGTGAAATTGCAGCAGTATCGGCCGATTTATGCTTGAAAACCGTCGAAAATTGGGTTCAGCGTCTGGACTTCTGCAAGCGTGCCCGTGGTGGCCATGCAAAAGAAATCGAGTTCCATACATAATGGCATCGAACGTACTTTCACAGGAATAAAGAATTTCATTGATATCCAAAACCGTTTTTGTTTTATTTAAAAAAACTTTTGCAGCGCTCTTATTGAAAAACCCTGTACGTCACCAATAACCTGTCATCAATATTTCCCCGAGCGGCGAGCTGCTTCGTGACATAAAAATATTCGAGAAAGGTCTGGCCGTTAGTTTTTTTTCTTTCCTTTAGGGTTCGGTGAGTATTAATAGAATTGAGCGGATCGTCGAATTCGCCGACGAGAAAATCCTTTAACTCCCTCCAGCTTCGTAAGTTCGTCTCAGCCTCCACGGTAAACTTCGCCACACCGGTTAACAATCGCCTGCAGTATAGGTACCTTTGTACGTCGCCGCGTGGAACAACACTCCATATAAGAGAAAAGCAGTCGCCAATAGCGAAGTTAAATATCCGTCAGAAATAATAGAACTGATGTAGAAAAGAGGAGAGCACGGAAAGATCCAAATTACTCTCTTTGGAAAGCTATAAAAGGTATCAAAAAACCCCAAATGCAATCAATAACAATAAGAGAAAAAAAATGGCTAATGGACAAAAAGAGACAAGGAAGGACAAGGAAGAATCGTTTAAGCCATTTCCCGAGCAGACATTAAGAGAAAATCTAAATAATACGATGACGACTCCAGAAAAATGTACAGTAAGAAGCGTGTCATTGGCCGAACTTTGTGAGGTAATAAAAAATATAAAAAATAACAAGGCTCCTGAATATGACCTAATAACTGGACGGGTCCTCAAGGAATTCCCAAAGAAAGCTTTATTAAAACTTGTTTACCTTATAAATGCTTCGCTTAGACTATTATACGTTACAAAGCAATGGAAACGGTAATTGAAGTAAGACGTTTGATTCCTGATCATCAATTCGGGTTCAGAATTAAGTATTCCACAATTTACCAGGTTTATAGAATAACCAACGAAGTTGAGAAGTCCATAGAAGAGAAAAAGATATGTTCTAGCCCTTTTCCTGACGTTTCTCAAACCTTCGACAAGGTGTGGCACAAAGGCTTGAATTCAAAACTAAGACAGGTACTACCCGAAGACTTGTACAAAATTTTAGAGTCGTACTTGGAGAACCGACTTTTCCGTGTCAAACACGGAGCCGAATACTCCGAATTCAAAGAAATCGCTGCCGGAGTTCCACAAGGAAGTGTTCGTGGTCCAGTCTTGTTCTTGCTCTATACTCGAGATATGTATACCTCAAGAAGAAGGCACCGTTGTTGCTACGTTCGCGGACGATACGGGTATTCTGGCAACAGAAAATTCAGTCGAGTTAGCAACTGTAAAGCTTCAACGAGCTTTGGGTAAAATCTGCGAGTGGACAAGGGTCTGGTGCATTGTTCTCAACGAAACCAAATCTGCGCATATTAACTTTACTTACAAGAAAATAAACAAATAACCCGTTTTCATTAACTCGGTACAAATACCGTATGCAAACGAAGCCAAATATCTGGGAATGACACTAGAAGCGAAACTCAAATGGAAGCCTCACTTTAAAAAGAAACCGCGACGAGCTCGAAATTAGATTTAGGGGAACGTATTGGCTGCTTGAAAGATATTCCAAATAGTGGGCACAAAAATGAAAAAAAAATTGTTCGATAGTCTATAGCTTTAAAAATAACATACTAACATTTCAAGTGCATATCTCAAATAGTTTTTGAGTTACAGCTACCTGAAGAGCAGCCGCTCATCGGATTTCTAACCATAAAATCAGTAACTTAAACTTTACGCGCGTTTTTTTCTCAAAATCACATTTTTCAAATTTGCTGCAGTTATAACTCGAAGACAAATCATCCGATCGATTTGATTCTTTTTGCAGCTTATTTTATATATGTTCCTCCGTACCATGAACCTCCAGTTTTCCTATCGAATAAAGAATGTAATTTTGGTAGGCCAAAAATAATCAGATTTTCGTGCGAAATTTGATTTTTTTTTTTAAATACCGACATTTTGTTAAATTTAAATGTTTTTCTTCGACCGAGGGTCATGGTACGTGCAATACCTTCTAGTTTAATAAACATTTTGGTTTTTTTTGATTTCATGTCGCTATCACTGCAGCAGTGAGGGACTTTTTTTTAGGAGCCTTGGCAGATTGCAAATAACTCGCTGAATTTTCAATTTTTTTTTCCAAACATTTTATCATGTATTTATTATATATCCACAAATACATCCTTCAAATATTAAAACATCCCATGCAGTAGTTTTCTGTAAAAAAATTCCCAAAAATCACCTTTTTTTTTTCAGGCGGTCACACTAGTGGTGCCCCTTAAGCATGTATAACAAACTAGCTGAATAATACCCGGCGTCGCTTGGGCTATTACATGTCAATCGAGAAATCGATATCTTCTTCAAACAATTTATGAAAGACTAATCCTGAATATATAAAATACATATCACAATCTCATCTTAAATCTGAATCGGAATTTTATATTCAACTCAATCGACCGTATTTTATTCTGCCACTTTTGCAAATGTCATCAAATTCTGTTGCGCCTCAAGAGATTAAACTATAACACATTAACGCCCGTGAACACATTCGGCATACTTACCATCCACATGACGTGGCAGCTTTCTATGTTTTTTGTAATAACTGAAGAACATTCTTATAACGTTTTTTGTAATAAGAGAAAAAGTACATAAATCAATAAAACTTTTGATATGCACATTCAGTTATCAAGCGGATTAAATACAGTGGGCCATATTCATAGATGTTTGACAAGTTCATACTAAGTCGTTGCTAAGCTAAACCGGAGTTTATATTATTCATAGTCAAATTAAATCCATGTCTAAACGAAAAGCTCGAGTGTAACAATAAACACGGCTGCACGTATGTTTAAGTTGTTTTTAGATTTGTCAAACGTCAAAGACTAGCAAACAAAAAAGAATTTCAGTAAAGAATTTTGCGTTTCGCGTATAATCTGAGCAGAGAAAATGTCTCTTGATTATAATATCGATCAAGATTTTGATATTTTATTGGATATTGAAATGGTGCCAACAGCTCGAAATCGTAAGCTCTACAGGATCCGATATAACCCCTTTGAATTACTATCTTTGTTTTTATTTTCTTATATTTTAAATAACGATAGCAAACAAAACTGTTTATTTGACACTTTGCTTGCTAGGTTGAAAGAAAATTGTAGCAAAGTTGTAATAGAACACTCCTTAAATTCGTTTCTAATTAAACACAGCTAACAATTTATCTATGAATATCAGCTGTGACTAAGCTGTGTGTTATTGCTAGACTCCGGTTTAGTTAGACCTGGGCTTAACGCACTTCTATGAATAGGGGCCAGTGTTTTTTCTTTTCTATTCTGGGTGCAATTTCTTTTCCATTTTTTCTATTGAGTTTACATAAAGACTTTTCTGGCGAAAACATTGGTCCTTCGAGCCGGATTATTTATGTGATCATATAAACAATAAAAAGTGTGAAAAGTGAATTGAAAATACACAAAGTGACATTTTGAGTGAGAAAACAATTTTGTTGCAATACATTAATTGCAGGCAAGTGCCATTATTTTTTGTTGCAACACATTAATTGCGGACAAGTGTAAAACATAATTCGGAGCGCAAAAGTACACTGTTTCTTTTTGTTGCAACACATTAATTGTGGTTTTGAATCAAAAGTGCGTTAAGTGCACCCACACTTCGAACGTGTACTTAGATTTTTAGTTGCAATACTTTAACTGCGGTTAATAAACTTTAATTAAAACGTGGATAAACATTAAAGCGTGAGCGTGCATAATCGAGGTGCAGTCATTTCAAGTATTCCGGACGAATCACTGGACTGGGTCAGCTGAACAGGAGGAGCACCTGTAAAACAACAAAAGACAAGTAAGTAAGTAAAGCAAGTAAGATTGCTTTACTTGTTTGTTAACTTGTCTCACATAAAATACGTATCTGTCACACTTAAAATGTACGGAGAATTCCAGAAGGCTCTTCTAACGCAAGTAGGGCGTGATATGCTTAATTTTAAAAAAACCGGTGATAGTCGTCGCACGCGAAACTACTTGATGACGCGACTTTCAATCCTGGTAGATAATATGGCAACGTCCAGGAGATACCATGAGGAGATAATGGCTTTGGGCAAGCTAGAGGAAGACCTGAAAAAGACGGATTTAGTTTTAGTTTTTGAGCAAATTCAGGAAATTTACCTAGATTTTCGCTGTCAGCTGTTAGATGCTATCGATAAACATGCTCCGGCACCAGTCATTTCGTCCGCTTCGGTCCAATCTCCTAGTGTCACTCCTGCAGCGGCCAATAGCAGAGATCTTCGCCTTCCAGCGATAAACATTCCGACATTTTCGGCTTCGTACGTTAAATGTCGTTCGTACCATGACGTTTTTGTGTCACTCATCCACACGAATGAGTCACTCGGCGACATTCAGAAACTCCATCATCTGAAGTCGAGCCTAAGTGGTGATGCTGAACGTCTGCTACAGCATTTGGGTCTTGAGGCAGAAAATTACACTAAGGCCTGGGACCTGCTTAAAGCGAGGTATGACCACAAGCGAATCCTTGTGAACGCTCAGCTTAGCTTGCTATTTAGTCAATCCTCGATTGTCAAAGAATCAACTAATGGGCTGAAATCGATCCTGGATACTTCCCAGGAATGCATCCACGCGCTGGAGAGTCTCGGTGTACCTGTTAAGCATTGGGACGTGGTGTTAATCTACGTATTGTTTCAGAAGCTCCCAAGTTCAACACAGCGACTGTGGGAGGAGAAGTTAAGTAGCTCAACCGACCTTCCGAATATGGAACAATTTTTAAGCTTTTTACAAACGCGTTTCCGCACACTGGAGGCAATAGAGCAGCAGCCATCCTTCCGCTCAAGCTCAAAGCCTTGGACTAAGCCTAGTCTACCAGTTAAGACGTTTCACGCTAAAGCACAAGCCAAAGAAACGTTTCAGTGCAAGGTATGCCACTCAGGTCAACACTCTTTGAGGAAGTGCAAGAGATTTTTGTCCTTGGACACAACACATAAGTGACAAATGGTGCATCAAGCAAAGGTATGTGAAAACTGCCTCGCATACAGCCCCATAACACACGAATGTTCAAATATGAAACATTGCTACTTCTGTCAGCAGCGACACAACTCACTACTTCACTCACCTACACCATCCACATTCATTCAACCGTCACAATCACACCCGCAAGCACCCACATACACACTCAACACGACACATAGTTCACGAGCGGCACCAGTTGCTGGAAGTCCTTCCACGGGACAGGTGACAGCAAACCCCGAAGCATCTGCCTTTTACCCAAGGAACGAAGACAACCCGAGTCAATTGAGGAATGCCTTTTATGCTGCTCCCCGTCGAAGCACGCAAGTGCTCCTAGCCACAGCAGTAGTCAAAGTTAGGGCAGCTGAAGGAGAATATCATGACCTGCGCGCGTTGATAGACCCTGGGTCCGAAGCAACGTTCATCACAGAATCAGCTGCACAGTTGCGCAGATTACCCAAGCACCGAACCTTCGTCGAGATATCAGGGTTAGGAAAGGTTAGCAGTGTCACATGCCGACATTACATCGACATAATGTTTTCATCACGAAACTCGATGTTTGAAGGTGCAACCAAAGCCTTCATTTTCACGTCACTGACTGGGCTTCTTCCGGCCCAACGAATGGTACTCGACGAATGGCCTCATCTCAACGGACTACTCTTAGCAGATCCTGCCTTTAACGTCCCTGCGCCGATTGACATGCTGCTCGGAAGTGATGTATATTGTGACATCATCCTTCAGGAAATCATTCTAAGCAAGGAAGAGCAAGCACCCATTTACTAAGGAAGATGCTGCCTGCGAAGATCACTTCCTAGCCCACACAACGAGACAACCTGACGGACTATATGTCGTTGCTCTTCCGTTTAAAGACGGAAAAACACCCAGCGTTAGGGTCCAGCCTAGAAGGCGCGGCTAAACGGATCGCTCAACTTGAGAGGCGTTTTGAGGCTGATCGGAAGCTATATGAAGGATAAAGCAAGTGCATTAACGAGTGGTCGCCGTGGGTCGGTGGTTAGTGCGTTGGACTGCTGACCGAGCGGCGTGGGTTCAAGCCCCAGCCAGGAATACCGAACATTTTTCGCGGCACCACCTCTCATCGGGGAATGACAAGCCCCCGGGAGTATAATCTGTCATGAAAGAGCTTCTCATTCGCCGTTCGGAGTCGGCAATAAATTGTAGGTCCCTTCCATTCGTGAAAACAATACAACACGCACAACATGAATGGTTGCGAGAAGCTAGGCCTTGGCTTATTCCGAGCTGTCGCTCCAGCTATGTATGTATGTATGTATTAACGAGTACTTGACTCTGGACCACATGGAAGAGGTAGACATGAGCCAAGATACTGCTCTTGCTTCGAAGTTTCACTTCTTTCTTCCGCACCAAGCCATATTTAAGGAAGCTAGCTCTACGACGAAGTTAAGGGTGGTGTTTGATGCTGCAGCGAGGACGTCAGATGGGACATCGCTAAACGACCGTTTGATGATCGGGCCCAAGTTGCAGACAAACATAACCGACATAATCCTGACATCGAAAAGATGTACCGTCAAATCAGGGTAACGCCCTCAGACAGATATTATCAAGTCATCCTGTGGAGGGATGATAAGAGGCAGCCGGTGAAGGTATTTCTTCTGAAGACCGTGACCTTTGGGACAGCATGTGCTCCATATCTAGCCATACGAGTGGTGCACAAGGCGGCAGAAGACGAAGCCGACAACTTTCCCGAAGGAGCAAGAGCGGTCAAGGAGGATTTGTACGTTGACGATGTTTTCGGCGGTGCAGATACTGTGAAGGAAGCCCTGCGAAAACGAGACGAGACCCGTCAACTGCTGTCAACTGCCGGATTCAAACTGAGGAAATGGACGAGTAACAGCAAGGAATTAACCAAACGCATCCCAGAAGAGGACTGCGAGGTGAATCTCGATTTACCCCTTGCGTCTTCGGTCCACGTAACAACCTTAGGAATTCGGTGGTGTCCAGAACCCGATTCGTTCTCCTTTCAGAACTTTCCCGTAATCAAAGATGTCACGAAACGGACTATGTTATCAGCGATAGCGAAATTATTTGATCCGCTCGGCTGGATTTCACCATGTGTGATCAAAGCCAAGATCATGATGCAGCAGCTTTGGTGGAAGGGAACAGATTGGGATCAACCCATTCCACTCGATTTGAAAAATGAATGGGACGCGTTTCACCGAGAATTTCCACTCATTCGGCACATCAGAATCCCCGATGGATTCACACAGGCAGCACAGTCAAAGAGGTTGAGCTACATGGCTTCAGCGATGCCTCCACAAAGGCTTATGGTGCGGCCATATACCTCAGAGTGTTGGACAGTAAGGACACGACACATATGCATCTCCTAATGTCTAAAACGAAGGTGGCTCCACTTAAAACTGTAAGTCTCCAGCGACTCGAGCTATGTGGAGCGGTCATTACGGCATTACTGCTCAACTACACCGCTAAAACTCTAGACCTACCGCAGGCTAAGAAATGCGCTTGTTCGGATTCTACAATTGCCCTGGCGTGGATCAAAGCTCCACCCTCTAAGTGGAAAACATTTGTCGGCAACCGAGTCTCGGAAATTCAACGGCTGACGAATTGTAATGTATGGAGACACATACCAACCCATCATAATCCTGCTGATTTGGCATCCCGGGGAGTATCACCCTCAAATCTTGGAGCACAGGATCTGGCAAGGCCCATCTTTTTTGAGAAGTCGTTGGCAGTTCGAGGTACCATACCAGCCGCCCTTAAGCGACCCGGAAGAGGAAAAGCGGCCAATCAAGACACACACTACCATCGCCCGGTTCAACGACACAATTGAAGAGGTATTTTCCAAGTATTCACGTCTGTCAAAGCTTATTAGGGTCTTAGCCTTCTGCCAACGCTTCGTCAAGAATTGTAAGGCAGAGGTAAACTCAAGAAAAGTGGGTGCCAGACCAGACGAACTGCAGGCAGCGACATGGATAGCCATTAAGGCTGCTCAGAGGGATATGTTCACAGCAGAGATGGAGGAGCTCGAGACAAAAGCCATAATTCCAAAGAATCTTAAATCCCTTAACGCCTTCCTGGACGGACATGGTATTCTACGCGTTGGAGGCAGACTGCAACATGCACTTGTCTCATATGACACCCAACACCCGATGATCTTAAAATCGAATCACCGGTTCACTGACCTCGTGATCAGAGATGCCCATGAGCGAACCTATCCTGGAGGCATCCAACAGATGGTTGCACACATTCGCACAGCAAGTCAAGTCAAGATCTTATCGAGAGCGGACGTGTTTTTCTAGTGTCGTGGGGTGCGCACTTTGTATTACATTAAGTTCCCGAAGAATTTCAATCCAAGTTTAATTACTTACAAATCTCACTATGAACTGCTCAAGTTGTAATGAAAAAATTGATCGGAGTGATTCTTTTAAAATAAATTGTTCTGAGTGTAATTGTTCCTTTCACTGTGCTTATGTTAAGATACACCAGTCTGATTTTGAGTATATGATCTCCAACAACAAACATTATGGTTGCGACAAGTGTACTGCTCTGAGACGAAAATCGCTACAACAACAACCTGCAACCATGCCAAATGCACCAGCAGCAGCAGCACAACCAAAACAGCAGCATAAAGCTGTGGGAGCCGTGGGAGCTACTAAACTGCATCCAAAAACAATGCACAAACCAGCAACAACTACTCCACCTAAGAGCGTAACGGCGTCAGCTAGCAAACAGCATGAGGAGACAAGTGCAAGTGCAACTGCAATGGGTCAGTCTCAACGATCTAGCAGAAGCAGTTCAATCACCCTTCAGCTGCTTTACGAAGAGATTCTTAGCCTGAAAAAAATTAATATTGACTTTCTCAACAAAGTAAATCAGCTAGAAGAAGAAAATGCCGCATTGAGATCGAGGGTCACGAGGTTGGAAAATAAACTTAACTAGAGAGAACAAAAGCAGATGGAAGACGTCATCGAAATTGTTGTTGTACCTGAGGTAAATAACAACAATGCAGTGGAATTCGTGCAAACAATTTTTGGCGCCGCTTTGAATGTCTCTGTTTCTGCTGATGAAATTCGTGATTGTTACGTTAAACGCATCAGCAATAAAAATTCAACTTCAAATTCTATTGAGATGAAAAGAAACATTTTATGCGTCCACCTTTCCTCTAGTGATGTTAAACAGAAGACTATGAGAAGCAAAAAAGGTGCGAAGAAAAGTCTTAACACTTCTTTGTTTGGTGATGGAAGCAGCAAAAGTATATTCATTAATGATTATTTCACAAAATACACTAGGGCTTTGTTCATGGAAGCGAAAAAAGTTAAAATAGAGAAACATTATAAATACTTATGGTTTAATAAATCTCATATTTTGATGAGAAAGGTTGATAATGGTAAGGTTATCGTTATAAGATCTTTTGATGATTTATCAGCAATTGAAGATTAATAAAATGAATAACAGCTTTGATCTTATAAACGACAACACTACCATTAAAACCATTACAAGTATCTACGATAGTATGTTCTATTCTAATTCTAAAAACAAAAAACCTATTTTCATTGTACATCAAAATATTAGAAGCCTGCGTCAAAATTTTGATTTGTTACTCTGTAATGTTGAAAGCTTTGTGTACCTGCCTGATTTTATTTTTTTGTCCGAGATATGGATTCTTTCGTGTGAAGTAGAAGACTACAAAATTCCAAACTACGATTTTTATGCAAACACTAATGATTCGTATTCTGCGGGAGGAGTAGGAGTTTTTGTGCGTGATTCGTATGAGTGCAAGGTTGTTTCTTATAGTCTTGTGTCATTTAAATCACCTGTGACATTTGCAAGGACATTTTTAAAATTATTTGCTTGTACAGAGTACAGTCTATACCCTTACAATTGTTTTTGGAGGAGTTTACCGCTTTCCTGAGCAATGAAAAAGCGGCTAATCTCATTATTCTTGGCGACTTTAATGTGGATATTCTAAGTTCTAACCATGCAGTAGATACATACGTATCACTTATGGCGCAGCAGGTATTAACATCCTTTATTAATGAACCTACTAGACCGATCTCTAACACTTGCCTTCATCATGTATTTGGTCGTTTTAAGAAAATAGCAACTAATCTATGTGCTGGTGTTAACTTTGATCTTAAAATATCTGATCACTGTCTGACTGGTATCATTTTAAGTAGCTTACACAACATTAAAGTTGCTCTTCCCACTCCTTCTAAGGTAACTAAAATTAATTACAGTCAACTAAACGATAGTCTGCTGCGCGAAAGTTGGGAAGGAATCCATACAATCTTAAATGCTTCTCAGGCGTATGAACTATTCTTAAAAACTCTAACTGCTTAAATTGATTGCTCCAGCTTTTCCATAGAGCTAAGAAAATCCGAAATTAGGCTTAAGCCTTGGATGAACAATTCCCTTCTGAAACAAATTAAACTTAAGCACAAGCTGCGTATCAAATGTTGCAAACACCCACTTAACCAAGCTTTGAAAGATCGTTACAATCGTATGTGCCTGAAAATGAATAACGAAATTAAAATCTGTCGTGATAGTTACTATCAGAGCAGATTAAGAAATTCACAAGGAAATCTTAAAAAAGAATGGGAGGTTGTAAACAGCATATTAAATCGTAAAACTAAAGATCGCAGCAAATCTATTATACTTACAAATGGAAATGATAGCGTAACAGATCCCGTAACAGTTGCTAACGAGTTTAATGACTATTTCTCCTCAGTGAGACTAGTATCTTTTCCTAAAGACCCTCCCAGACTCTGCAGCTGTTGCTATGCAGCTTGTCTTGGGGATCACGTTCCTGTAAGGAATAGTGGTTTCGGGAAAACTTCCTGACTTTTTAAAATGTGCCAATTAAAATCCCTCTTTTCAAAAAGGGTAACAAAAAAGAAAAAAGCAACTATAGACCAATTTCCTTACTTTCATCGTTGTCAAAAATTTTTGAGAAAACTGTCAAAAGCAGAATTCTGCAGTATCTTGAAAAAAACTAATTTCTTTAGCGATAAGCAGTTTGGATTCAGAGAAGGTCTTTCCACAGAAGACGCTCTGCTTGATTTTTGTGCATTTGTTTTCAATGGGCTTAATGCTGAAAAATATTGTGCCGGGCTCTTTGTGGATATTACAAAAGCTTTTGACATGGTTGACCACAACATTCTCTTGCACAAACTTCATTGTGCGGGTTTCCGGGGTTTTATCTTAGATTGGTTTGCTTCATATCTAAAGAAGAGAACACAAAAAGTAAAAATTTATGATAATTTAAGCAGTTCAAAGCTTATAAATCTGGGTGTACTCCAAGTATCTGTCCTTGGTCCCATTTTATTTCTAATTTATATTTTATATCTAAATTATAGAGTGCAACCCAAAATGCTTCAAAATAGAAATAGTTGAGCATTACAAATATTTAGGTGTAATTATTGACCAAAACCTGAGTTGGTGCGAGCACATTTCAACCTTAAAAATGTATCTACTATCGTCTCTACGCATCTTTTACCGTCTTAGTAAATACTGTTCTACAAAGACTTTAAAAACAATTTACTTTGGGATTTTCCACTCTAGATTGCAGTAGGGAATAAGCTCCTGGGGAGGCGCTTACCTTAATAAAATCCAACAGCAGACTATCCTACAAAAATACGCAATAAGAAAAGTATGTAAATCGGCTCGCCTGGCTCACTCTATTGATTTATTTAGGAGTATAAAAATTCTCCCTGTAAGACACCTATACTTTTTTAAAGTCCTCAAAATATTCTTTAAAAGAGCTGGATATTTACAGAGCCCCATCTCTGACACGCATAATCTACGAAGCAACACTGGATCCGTCGTTTCTATGCCTCCTTTCCGCACCTCAAGCTTGAGAAACTTTTATACAATAACTTCTTGCAAGCTATTTAATAGCCTTCCCGTAAATATACGAATCATTGGAACTCTATTTAAATTTTTAAAAAAAGTAAAATCGTGGCTTCTTATCTTTGATCACCATGAAATTAATATTTTGATGCGCTTCATAACTTGATAGCTTTTGTTTTTATTGATTTTTGTTCTGTTAAACTTTTGATATTTTAAAGAACCATAATATATTCAGTCTGTTTGAAGTGGCATTTACCTCTATTTAATGCATTAAATAAAATTGTCCCTAACTATTCTCACAATTAAGAATTGTACAACTTATGTAAAATATTTAAATTGAATTCATATGATGAGAATAAAGAATGAAATAAAAAAAAAAAAATATTGGGTACTGCATATCAGGCGAAGTGTTAAAAAGTGCATCCACAAGTGTGTTTTGTGTTTTCGACACAAAGCACAAAACATGCAGCAACTGATGGGAAGTTTACCAGCACCACGGGTAAGGATGGCTAGACCTTTTAGCACCACTGGCGTCGATTAAGCTGGACCCATAGAGCTCAAGGCGTGGAAGGGCCGTGGCGCCAAGACTTTCGAAGGCTACTTCGCAGTATTTATATGCTTGGCTACTAAGGCCATACACCTGGAGGTAGTGTCGGATCTCACGACACAAGCCTTCATCGCAGCATTCCGACGCTTCACCGGACGACGTGGTGTATGTTACCAGATTTTCAGCGACTGCGGAACCAACTTCGCAGGAGCTAACACGGAACTTAACCGTATGCTGAAAGAGGCAAAACACGATTGGGTAGAAGTGTCAGACACCTTAGCCAGTTCCGGAACACAGTGGAATTTTATTCCCCCTGCTTCTCCACACTTTGGAGGTTTGTGGGAAGCTGGGGTAAAATCGGTCAAGTTCCACTTGAGATGAATCACCAAGGAAGAAAAGCTGACGTTCGAGGAATTATGCACGCTGCTCACCCAAATCGAAGCATGCCTAAACTCAAGACCGTTGTGCCCCCTCTCTAACAACCCGGACGAACTGGATGTACTTACCCCAGGCCACTTCCTTATTGGCGAGCCCCTCCAGATGATACCACAAGGGGACTTATCATCCGTAAAGGCATCCTATCTGAACCGATGGAGGAGAGTTCAGATGCTGGTTACCACTTTCTGGCATAAATGGAAGGGAGAGTATCTCACGCGCCTACAACAGCGACCAAAATGGACGCAAAAGGAAATAATGCCAACCGTTGGGGACTTGGTCATCTTGAAGGACGAGAGGTTACCACCTACGCAATGGATGCTCGCAAGGATCATCGAAACTCACCCTGGAGCAGACAACCTTATACGTGTAGTCACTCTAAAGACTAAAAACGGAACGGTAAAACGCCCAATTGCCAAAATATGCTACCTACCATCCAACACAGCCAGCGAAAAGAACACATTAATCTAAGAAACAACACTACACATTAGCAATCTAAAATCTACAGTCCACTAAACCCAACATTAAACTCAACACAATTTTAACCCGTCAGAATCGAAATCTGAATCTCAACGAATCTCTACACAATACGAATAAATTTTCCTACACAAACTTCATAAAACCCTAACCAGTATAACCCTATAAAACGAAACACTACACGACATTAAATTAAAATTTCTTCGAAATTTACCACTGGTAACACCAGCGGCAAAACTACGTAAACCCAATGCCAACCAAACAAAACATAAACTTTCACACTCAACACCACTCATCGGCAAGATGTACCACACTCACACATACAGACACACACCAATGAGCAAAAAAAAACAACTAATCAGAATGTACTTTTAATAATAACGAAATAAAACAACACATAAATTACACCACTTACCTGAATTCATCCACCCATTGGGTGGCGACTCAGACTCAACTTTCCACACACTGGAAATCGTTGGAACGATCGACAATTCAACCTCAACCGACGACAGGAAGGGAGAACGTGTATTTTACCACGTGTGATCGTAATATATTCCCGTCACTTGTTTATGGTTTCATGTTATGTGTTTCTCGTTCTAAATTAATGGTTTCTTTCTTTCCATGAGAATCAGATGACGGAACCAGTTCAGGGTTGCCATCAGTCGTGTTTTTCCTTGCAAAAGCCAGCAGGAGTTATAGCTCATCGAGATAGAACCAGACCATCGCTTGCGAACTTCGTTCACCGGTGGGGAGAATGTTGCGGCCTCAAGAGATTAAACTGTAACACATTAACGCCCGTGAACACATTCGGCATACTTACCATCCACATGACGTGGCAACTTTCTATAATTTTGTAATAACTGAAGAACATTCTTATAACGTTTTTTGTAATAAGAGAAAAAGTACATAAATAGATCAATAAAACTTTTGATATGCACTTTGCTACGATCGTAGCAAAACTGCTGCGGGATTTCCAAAAAAGTCAAATTTGCTACGCTGCTACGCACGCTCCTTAATATCCAAATTTTTGCTACGCTTTTTTGAAACACGAACTTTTAACAAGATTCTTGTAGTTTTTAGATCCATCACAATCAAAAATGAAAAAAAAATTAATCGGACGTAATTTCAAACTATTCACTTCCAGGACTTCAACTTATGTTACTGTTCTACCTTACCCTACACAAGCAGTATATTCACACTCACTACACAAGCAACATATTCTTCGGATATGTTTGAAATGTGACTGTATTCGGGCTGGAGTTCCACTCGAATTTCAATGGCTTTGCTTTTGCTACGCAAATTTAGTTTTACTACGCAAATTTGATACGGGGTTTTTTTTTTTCGTAGTGGCAGCACTGATTACATCGGCTGTCAAACTGTCACAGTATTTGGCATTAAACCAAATTGTTTTTTTTTTAATTTGTTGTGAAAACCATAATTTAGAGAATTTATACAATGGATAATTTACAAAAATAGGTATGAAATCATAACATCTTCCATCTTCGTACCCAGACGCCGGTCAAATGTCAAGAAAACAGAACAATTTGGCAGTGATACCAACACTATAAATGAAAAACATCGCTTTCGGCGCCCTCTGGCTATAGGATATCGTAAAATTCCTAGCCAGTTGCTCTTGACTGGGGATACAATCAAGAGTTGTAGCCAGCTGGTTGTTGTATTTGTTTTACGTATAAAATTTGACTTTGCTAGGAACTACTGGCTGGCTAGGTTTAAAAAAAAACACGCCTTATGTTATACCTAAATCAAGCATACACAATCACATACGCAGCCTGTCGCGTCGCGTCGGAGCGCTTTTCCTTTATCTACCGAAAAAGAGAATCCAATAAAAAAAATTCCAGAAAAAATGTGGAGACAATTGCGCATATGCGTAAAAAAATTAAAAATCCGTCTGGCTCGAAAAAAAGATGCTATTTCATCATAACAATACCAAAGTTCACTCGCCCACAAATGGAATATAAAAATGAGTTTGATATATGTTTGTCCTTTTATATCTCGAGTTTGGCAACACCGAATTTTTTGATTCTTTTTTTGTTGGAAAGGTATTTTTTTGTATGTAAAAAAAACAATACATTTCCAACGAAAAAATCATCGGGGCCGCTTTACAATAGGCCACTATCACAAATAACCGGAATTAAATTTGTGCCGAGGCAAAAATGAATTAATTTCAATGGAATTCCAATGGAATTCAATAGAATTTTCATAGGGAAAAATGCATTTTCAAGTCTCGATATCTCCTAAACTAAGCGATTAATAAATTTTTTTTACTTTATATTTTGTGTTTTTTTCACCGAGATCTACAAAATGGCGTTTTCAAACCTTGGCGCCTCGGAAACCGTAGACGTGCCAAATTGTTTATACTTCCTTGTTTTAAATTGAACATATATATAAATACATGCATGTACACGCCCGAAAACATCCAAGAAGAAATAAAATACGAATGCTTATTCATGAAATACACTTTTTTATTTCTTAGTGTGTGTTGGAATTCGTCCTTTCGCGCAAGGTTACATTTAAGTAAACCCAATACTTCCTCCTTCGTCAAAGTTTTTCGTTTGCTATTTAAAGAAAATATGCTTAAATTGTTTTGTATTTTAGCTTTTGTTTGTTAAGTTTTTACCTTTTCTCGTTCAAGTCCATCCTTTCTCGGAAAATTGTTCTCTTCTTTGTTTACAAATGACGACTGTAATGTCATTTTTGACATTTTCGATAGCGTTTTTCGATAACAATTGGAAAAAAAATAGTTCGGCAGCACAGTTTATCGCGGCTAAGGAATTAATAGTTTAGTTTAGTTTAATAGTTAAGTTTAGTTTATTATCTTTAGGAACATTATTCTTTCTAAGACTAACACAAAATATAAGTAATACAGTTAAATTAATACATAAAATAAATAAAAATTAAATACAAAAATTGCCTACTTTCTTGGAGATTTACTCTATCACAAATTGAATTAAAAACTAAACAGGAACTTGTTATTGGCTCATCTTTACCATAATTAGTTGAATGGTTGGGTATAAAGAAAAAATGTCTCTCTCTTAAAGTTCTAATAGGAGCATATATTGGAAACAAGACAAGCAAAGGGGGACAGTCAATGTGGCTACATAAAACATCTCTAGCAAACATTGTCAAAAAATATTTACGCCTAGATTGAAGGCTCTGTAAACCAATCAAACGAGCTCTCTCAGCATAAGAAGGCAATACACCGTCAGTCCAATTTAGCTTTCTTATTGCGTAACGAGTAAATTTCCTCTGTACAGCCTCGATACGTTTTATGCTCTCTAAGTGGGTAGGACACCAAATGCAGCATGCATATTCAAGTGTGGATCTTATCAGTGAAATATAAATTACTTTCAATGTATAAGGATCACTAAATTCTTTGGCACTTCTTTTGAGAAATCCCAGAAGACCATTCGCTCTAGAGATTAAGTAGTCTAGAGATTAAGTAGACACCTAAATCCTTTTGCACCAACACTTTTTCAAGCTCAATCTCAGAGATTTTATACTTAAAGACAATCGGAATTGGGGACCTCGTAAATGATAAATGGTAGCATTTGCTAATATTTAAACTCAGGCAATTAGAAACACACCAATTCAATAAGAGATTTAAGTCTGATTGCAGAGTCTCACAGTCTAAAATGGACTTGATACGTGTAAACATTTTTAAATCATCCGCATAAAGTAGACATTTTGACGATTTAATACAAGTTGGAAGATCATTGACAAACAAAACAAACAAAATGGGGCCAAGATGGCTACCTTGCGGCACACCAGAATAATTGTATATTGCTTTGGACAATTTCGATCCGACATTGACAAATTGAACCCTGTCTAGGAGGTAGCTTTCTCGCCATTTAAGGAGGTTTGAATGAAAACCAATAAGTCTTAGTTTAGATATAAGGACCTCGTGTTGTACCGTATCAAACGCTTTGGAAAAGTCGGTATAGACACAATCTACCTGACTACCGCCTTCGATTCCATTGATACAGAAATTTGAGAATAGTGCCAGATTTGTAACAGTTGATCTACCACTAACAAAACCATGCTGAGCATCAGAAATACCATGTTTCACCGAAAGATATAGGTGCCTTTTGACTATAGCTTCAAATATCTTTGGGATAAGTTGCAGTTTGGCAATGGGTCTGTAGTTCGTTACGGACTGTTTTGAGCCGGATTTATATATCGGCGTTAAGTATGAGCTTTTCCAAGCATCCAAAAACTCCCCTCTTGAGAGTGATATATTGAATAACAAAGTTAAGGGTTTAACTAAGCTATTTTTACATTTTTTTAAGAAAATAGGAGCAATATTGTCAGGTGCTAATGTAGACCTTGAATCAAGCTTTGATAGTTCAGCTAAAACTTCGTCCTCCGTTATAACTAGACTTCCAATATCTGTAATGGATGGAATATTACAGCTAATCTGGTTCTGTCTTGAAGGATTAAGAACGAAATTAGACTGAAAGAAATCAGCAAACATGTTACAGATTTCCAATTCATCGCTAGTTGGATTGGATTTAATGTTGGCTTCTATAGTCCACAGGTATTGCTTGTACGAGAACCTCTTTAAAGATTCATAGTTTCTTCTACAGCCCAAATATTCATTGACATAAGCCTGATTTAATCTTCTCATCTTATTGAGTTTGTTTAATTTATTTTTAAGCTTACGTAGCCGAGAATTTAACCATACCGGTTTGCATGCTTCTTCAACTCTACTCTGAAATAAATCATAACTAGATTTTAGACTGTTTAAAGCCAATAACTCATTCCAGTTCACTTCTTCAAAATAAAGATTTAACAAATCATAATTAGCGTTATCAAAATTGTATCTCGTCAAGATTGTGTTCTCAAAGTTAAGCGTGTTAAAATTTAGGATTTTTATCTCTATGTCCAAGGATAAATGATGCATAGAATTACTAACGAAAGGAAAATGAGCTAATTTAATAATTGCATTCATACCATTATCGACAAATATAAGATCTAAGACACGGTCAATAGAATTTTTGAAATGGTTAATTTGCTTTAAATTTAATGCAGTAATTGAGTCAATAGTTTCATATTCACAAGTACAGGGTTTTTCAATAAGAGCCCTACAAAAGTTTTTTTAAATAAAACAAAAACGGTTTTGGATATCAATGAAATTCTTTATTTCTGTGAAAGTACGTTCGATGCCATTATGTATGAAACTTTTGCATGGCCACCACGGGTACGCTTGCAGAAGTCCAGACGCTGAACCCAATTTTCGACGGTTTTCAAACATAAATCGACCGATACTGCTGCAATTTCACGTTCGATATTCGTACGAAGTTCATCAATCGTCGTTGGCTTGTTGGCATAGACCATAGACTTGACGTAGCCCCACAGGAAATAGTCTAACGGCGTCAAATCGCACGACCGAGGCGGCCAAGCGACTGGACCATTTCGTGAGATAACACGTTCTCCAAACTTGGTTTCCAATAAATTGATTGTGGCATTCGCTGTGTGGCTTGTGGCGCCGTCCTGTTGGAACCACATGTCCTCCAAGTCCATATCATCCAATTGGGGCCAAAAATATTCGGTTATCATTGAACGGTAGCGATCCCCATTCACAGTAATGTGCCGGTCTTGATCATTACGAAAGAAGTACGGCCCAATGACGCCGCCGGCCCATAAACCACACCAAACCGTAATTTTTTCGGGATGCAATGATGACTCATGGAGTACGTGTGGATTGCTGCCTGACCAATACCCCATATTTTGTTTATTGACGAAGCCATCCAGCCAGAAATTATGACGACCATAAATTGGACGTAGCGCTCTTAACGTTGAGGCCACTGACTCCGAATTTCGGTAGTAAATTTTAATAATTTCGACTCGTTGTTGGCTCATATATCTTTCCATCATGAAATGGCAAACCTTACTGAAGAGAAATGTCAAAAAACCGCAAGAAAAATATGGCGTAGTTTGCTGTCCCTGTCGCTCTACTTTTGTAGCGTCCCTATTGAAAAACCCTTTACATGAGAGATTGAAAGGCAACAACTGCTTTTCATCTTCAGAGTATATCCAGCTAATATTACCTAATTTAAAGTCACCTAACAATATTATTTGAGAATTTACATCTAGTAATTCCGAAACATGTAAAATATTATCAACATGAGCTTTGTAAACGGATTCATTGCTATTAGGAGGAATATAAGAGACTATGAAATACATACTTTGAGAAAGAAAAGATTTTACTTTAACACATATCTGCTCAATGTTAAGCTCTTTAAGAGGAACTTGATGACTAATAAGCGATGACCGTGCAGCAAGTAAAACTCCGCCCCCTCTTTTCAAGCCCATGTCAGCAGTAGATCGATCTCGTCGGTAGACATGGTAATCGTTGGGAAACAGCTCTGTAGAGAAGATTCCATCGTGTAGCCACGTCTCTGTAAAAGCAATCACGTCGTAAGAGCAGCAAGAAGTAGCAATAAAGATTTGATGCGTTTTGGTTCTCGTTCCTCCAGCATTTTGGTAGTATATGCTCAGTGAATTATCATTAACGGCGGTGCAATCGTTGAAACTAGTCGAACTTGTCAAACGACTGCGTGGATTGGTTGAGGGACGTCGTTTTTTGAACTGGGTTGAAAATCCCTTACTCGAACTCCCTCAGGCCAACAATTTGAATCAAACAGTCGGTTGTAGTACTTAACAGGAACTCCCATTTTAAAATTTAAATGCTTGATAAGACTATCATCGGTACGGTTTTTAATAAGCTTATAGCATTCAAGTTCTGTTGGGTCAGCATTTAATTTATTAGCAAGCCATTTAGCTACAGCTACAGTAGTTGTCGTTGGCTTAAAGCTCGATAGGTGCAGCCACTTCTTCCTAACAATAACACCAATATCGTCATGATGAACGTCATTACCAATGATAATTTTTTGTTTCCTGTGTTTACGCATGGCAACCTCGTTCCAGTTGTTAGGAACACGATCAAAATTGGTAACGGCGTCATCATTAATAGCGACATCATTATGGACGATATCGTGAAATCCATTATCAACACTTTTAATAACAGCATTTTCAGCAGCAACCCCATCAACAAAAACTCCACCCACAACATTGCGATGGAAGATGGGTCAACTGACTGGCTACCGATCTTTGATACTGTTCTGTCCAAAGAGTTGGAGCGAGAACTTGATAAAAGAAAATACTTAGAAATTTTCACCCGAGAAAAGGAACAATAGAAATCAAACGCTTGCGTTATGTATACCGGAAGGATGAAGTCAACAAATACGTCACTTCCCAGCAACAAATCCACTGTTCCCGGTTTGTAGAACGTAGGGTCTGCTAACTCCAAACCGTTGAGGTGTTTCCAGTTGTTGAGTGTCAGTTTTTTGACCGGGAGAAGCCCAGTCAGGGACTTAAATATAAAGGCCTATGTGCTGGTCTCAAAAGTAGAGCGCAGAGACGCAAAAGTTATGTCAACACACCTGTGACATGCTCCGCTGCTGACCTTTCCCAGCCCCGACACTTCAACCAACGTACCCCGAGTCCTCAAGTTGAGCATTTGCACTGCTGCCTCCGTGATGAAAGTTGCTTCCGACCCTGGATCAATCAAGGCTCTGAGATTGAAATACTTCCCTCTGGATGACATGACCCTAACAGCTGCAGTAGCAAGAAGGATTTGGGAGTTTGAGCGCTGTTGTGCGAATTAATTGTTTACTGATGCGCTAGTAGAGTTTTCTGCAATACTGCTGTTCGACGTATTTGGGCCTACTGTAGAACTTATTGTACTAGGCTGTTGCTGGAATGTAGGTGGATTAGTGGAAACTTGATATGATTGTGTGGGGTTGTAAGTGAAATGTGACTGTGAATGTGTTGAGTTTGTGTGAAATGAAGGGTTAGTATTTGTTTGTGACTGTGAATTTTGTATGTTATGTGAATGATTTTGAATGGGTGCGGAATGCAAAAGAGTGTGGTGTTTTTGTTGGCAGTAGTAGCAACGTGCCTGGCTCGGACATTGTTGAGTAGGGTGACTATACGCAAGGCAGTTGCTACAGACACCTATTTTGTTGACGAGGTTGCATCGCTCAGCGGGACTCATTTTATTAAAATTGTTGCATTTACGCAGTGAATGTTGCCCCTTACTACACACCTTGCAGTTGTATTTGTCTTTTGGCTTCTGTTGTAGGTGAAACGCGTTCTTCGCTGCAGGCTGTCGAAAACTGGAACCTCCGGTGAAGCTTTTACCTGACTTGAGTTTGTCCTGGTCAATTATTTCCAGAGTCCTGAACCTCGATTCCAGGATCTCGGAAAATTCATCGAAGTTTGGCAGCTCCTTTCGTGCTCCGAGTCTCTTCTTCCATAACTGCTGCGTAGAAGGTGGTAGCTTGTGCAACAAAATATATATAATAATAATATCCCATTCTTTTACAGGCACACCAAGATTTCCAAGGGAATGTAGGCACTCTGCGGACGTGTCTAGGATTTTTTTGAGTCCTACCGGGTTTTCGGTTGTAATAATCGGCTGATTGACAAACATTTTCAGGTGCGTGTTCACTAAAAACCGTTTATTATCATACCGAGAACACAAAAGCGACCATGCTTTGTCGTAATTCCCCTCTTCTATCTCCAGGTGCTGCAATAAAACTTCAGCATCTTTGGATAAACCAGATTTCAAATAATGAAGTTTCTGGAGTTCTGACAACGCGGAATTTTTGTGAATCATAGATTCGAATTTGTTTTTAAATGGCCTCCAATTTTCGTACTGTCCGGAGAATACGGGAAGCGCCATTTCTGGAAGTCGAATACCAAACGAATTGGAATTGTGTGTAGTTTGCTTGCCAGCAGATGAAGATTCTGCAAGCTTATCCAACCAATCCAATAGTTCCCCTTTGTATTCGAGGCGGAAGCAAAAAAATCCAAAAACATTGTCAATAGTCGCTTGGCAATATTGGAGGAGTTGTGGGGGCAAACCACATGTATAAATGATAAGTTGGCTACGTTGCTTGAAGATGAGAACGAGATTTCGTTATTTGAGGCAATGTGTGAGGAGATTCGTAGACGTTAATCAGTCGTAGACGTTAATCTACGAATCTCCTCACACATTGCCTCAAATAACGAAATCTCACATGTATAAATGATAAGTTGGCTACGTTGCTTGAAGATGAGAACGAGATTTCGTTATTTGAGGCAATGTGTGAGGAGATTCGTAGACGTTAATCTACGAATCTACGTTAATCTACGAATCTCTTCACACATTGCCTCAAATAACGAAATCTCGTTCTCATCTTCAAGCAACGTAGCCAACTTATCATTTATACATGTGGTTTGCCCCCACAACTCCTCCAATATTGCCAAACGACTATTGACAATGTTTTTGGATTTTTTTGCTTCCGCCGTAGAGTTGAAACTCTTATAGTCTGCTTTCAATATTGAAAGTGTATTTCTTAAGAGTCTCATTTCTTTAGCGGCACTCATCTTTGGCCTTGGAAATCAGGGCACACGAATATATGTATTTAATATGGGCAAATATGGCTTACTCACTCACCTGTAACACCTGTGATACCTGGATCTTATGATGGATTACACGGCGCGGGGGCCCGATTGCAATATAACGCGGCGCGGGAGATGCCGATTTACATAAAAACTCACAAGAACAGTGTTAATTAATTTGATTAATTTAATTAGTTTATTCAGTTTGTCACTTTGGGTTTTAATTTAATTTAATTTATTCACTTTATTGTTTGTGTCAGTCAGTCACTTTATAGTTTTTTTTTTTTTTTTAAATTGTTTTGAATTAAACACACACAAATGTCACTTGTATTTTTTGGGGTTAAATTCGGCTCGAATGGACCAAATGTTCTGTCCAAAGAGTTGGAGCGAGAACTTGATAAGAGAAAATACTTGTAAAAAATACTTAGGAATTTTCACCCGAGAAAAGGAATAATAGAAATCAAACGCTTGCGTTATGTGTACCGGAATGATGGAAAAACTTTTATTGGGGTATTTATAAGTTTCTTAATAAGTTGAATAAAACGTTATAAATTCTGTTTTTTCGCTAAACATAGAATTGCCACGTCATGTGGAACGTATGTGTATGTTCACTTAACAATAATTTCATGATTCTATGTATGTACAATTCACAATAAATTATTTACAAATTTGAATTTATTATTATTATCGCCAACAGATACCACAGATGGTGCATCAAGTTGGTTATTCGAGCTGCTTGAGCAAGTGGTACTGTTGTTCGGTACTATCACCCTTTATGAACAGGACGGTTTACTAAAAGCAACAGTTGCAGATCCAGTTTTTCCACCGCGGCGGGGTATAGAAGGAGAAACCTTATTATTCTCCGTCAGAATACGGGAGATTGCAGGGGAAGAAACCAGTTTTTTATCCCGATGAGACCCGGTGGTGATGGTCATGTGTTGGGAACGTGTAGATCTACGATACTCCTCTTGGGGTTGGGGCTGTTGATTTTGTTCCAATAATTGTTATTGGATGTGGTGTAGTTGCAGTTGTTGCTCGTTTAACTGCTTTTGTTGTGTCATTACAAGCTGTTGATGTTCGCTGACGGGCTGATGTTGTTGCAACGTACGGTCAATATTGTTAAAACCCTCTAACAATTTTTGATTGTTGGACATGTCAAAAACGAGCACATCCCAAATTTGCGAAAAAACAGTTGACAAGCTATTGAAGGCTTTTTGTAGCTTAACAATCTTCCAATATAGGACATCAGTTGATATACTGCGATGTTTTTCGCAGTAGAAGCAAAGGCCAGATGTTGAAACAATTTTATCAATGTCCTTTCCTTTTATGTTAATGCATTTAGCATGTACACTCTCGAGGCATATCGCACAAGAAAGTTTAGCATCGCTAGTTGTTTTTTTACATATTTAGCATTCACAATCACTCATGATTACTTAGCAGATATTTCAACCAGATAAAGGAGCAGAAGGAGAGCTTTAGGATCGGCTACCAGATGTTTCCACCAAAAAAATACGCAGGTTCCAGTATTTGATGATTAATGGTTACAACATGCAATGAGTTTAGACAAAAAATGCAAATGAGTAGAAATCAATTTGCTAAAACGGCAGAACATGCACACAAAATTGTACTCACACGTAGGGAGAGTGAGATCACCAGTGTGACTTTAAATTTCATCGAGCGCCAACGCCGAGTCAATTGCGAGATTGCCGAGAAAAACACTCAAATACTTCTTCTGTTGCAATCTCGAGAACTTTTTTTTTTTTTTTTAAATTTAAATTTAAACTCTTCACAAGTAAAAAACTCAACTCGCGGTGTTGACACGTCAGAGAAAAACTTTTTAATTATCGAAAACTTCAAAGGCTGAATTTACTCAGGCAATGATTCAAAAGCAAAACTGATAACACTACGGAGCAGAAATAAGCACAGGCAATCAATGCGAACAGGGTTGCCATTTGAAGGCTGGATGTTATCTAGATTTCGTAATTTTCTATACAGTCTTAGTTGTTAGTGTAATTAACATAGAAAATATTTTCTTAGCCTATATAGGTTTACCAAAAAAACACGCCTACTATAAAATTTGATTAAAAAACTAATCACGTCCAGAAAAATTATTATTTCAGCTTATTGCAAATGTGGAAATGTGTATTAGATGTTCAAAATTGCGATTCGAAGATGAAAAATGTTAGTTGAAGTCCCAAAATGCGATTTAATTGCTGTCTTGTGCACTGCGGCAACCGTGTTTTGAACGATCGAAGTGTATGGAAAAAAGTTTCTTGCACTACGAAATCGATGTGTTTTTGTAATACGCAAATACTACAGTACCGACAAAAAAATACTTTTGCCAAGGAAATTAAAAGGTCTTTAGACCTACATTACCGACAAAAACCACACTTGTTAAAAGCAGTTTTTTGGAAAAGTTGTAAAAGTTTTATGTCAATCAGATTAGTAGTACATATACACACACACACACAAAAAATAAAATTTGCCGTATGATTTTATCGTGTTCATTCATGCAGTACATACGCAAACTATGACGTCACCTCCTGCTGAATGGCTGTTGGCTGCGGTCACCACTGATGGAAAATTGTTGGGCGTGATTTTGGCGATGTTTTCATGAATGGTTTTGCCTATAGCTCAGCTCCAGGATACGGCAGAAGGATGTTTTATAGCTCAAATGAATCTTAGACGAATTTACTAAAAACTGTTTTTTTTTTTGTTTTTAAATCCAATAAGCCAATGTTGAGTTACAGCTGTATAAGCATAATTTTATAACATTCAATTTGGGTTTTTTCCCCTGTAACATCCCTGACGCGACGAAGGGAACAAAGGTCATTTAACGAGAGCAACCACGAGGACGCGGAAAAGAAGAGAGAGAAAGAGAGAGAGAAAAAAAGAATTTTGCAACCTTGTAAAATTAAGTTCGTAAATTAATAAAAGTTAAAAGTGAAAAGAAGTTTTTGAATTCTGAAAAGTTGCCCAGTGTGGCAACATCTTAGAAAATTCTCGCGACATCCAACTACGTCGACCAGCGAACAAACAACGCCACAAGAGCACATTACTGAGGAGATAATTGCAAAGCCTATCCAGCTCCAGACTCAGAATGTGATATGGTGAATTGCGACAATTACCAAAGCTGGTATCATTTTACATGTGCAAACGTCAGCACATCCGTTAACGAAAAAAAGCTGCTCATGCCAGGCGTGTTTGGGCGAATCGCATTTACGCCGCAGCGCTGACCCTAACCTAAAAACGACACGACCAAGTCCTTAACGGCATCAGCGACGAAGCGCTATCAAATCGAGCTCGAAAAGCTTAAAGGAAGAAGAATGCAGGAAGAAGAAATCAAGCTCAAAAGTACTTATATGGAGAAAAAAATACGCAATTCTAAGTCAACTCGCGGAAGAGTCTTCAGGAGGCGAAGAGGAAAATGACCGTCCGGAAGGTAACAAATTGGTTAACTACTAAAAATTCAACCCAGCAGTGCCACAACCAACCGCCTTAAAACTAATGGGAACCTACTTAAATGGGCGTACCCAAGCTGTATATGCCAATAAGAGATTATTGAATTTTATTGAAACTAGAGCCGGTGTCCCACAAGGATCAATAATGGGTCCGTTATTGTTCACCTTATTCAACAATGACATACCCTCCGTCCTCAAATATTACAAGGTTCAAATGCATGCCGATGACGTCCAGCTGCACTTAAGCTACCCACTTGACCTAGTTGAGGATACCACAGAGCGAGCTAATGAAGACCTTATTTCCATAGTCTCATGGTCGCGGGAAAATAAGCTTAGGCTTAATTCCGGCAAAACACAAGCAATTGCAATCAGCCGTTTAAGTATCGATACCCAAAGTTTAACTCAACTTTTTATAGCGTGAAAAATCTCGGTGTAACGTTTAACCAGAATCGGACTAGGGAAAATCATATAATAAATACTGTCTCTAAAGTTTATGGATCCCTGCGCGCTCTGTATCAAGTAGGAAACTGTCTTCCGTTTAGGATCAAAGCGATGCTGGTTAAGTCACTTCTGTTGCCTATTCTTTTTTACGCGCTTCCGGTGTTTTGTGACTTAGACAGTCGTAGCTCGCGCAAGTTGCAAGTAGCTGTAAATAGTACAGTGAGATTTGCTTATAACCTAGGTCGATGGGAAGACTTTTCTGGTCATGTAAAGGTATTTCTTGGAATGCATTTTTTTTGCTTTTTTTGCTTTTTGCTACAATAAATTTTTGCTAATGAATTTGAATTTGAATGAATTTTGTCTAATGAATTTTTGCTAAAATTTGTTTATTAATATAGCATAAATCTAATAATAATACTGCTAAAATTAATATGAAATTGTTACAACTAATTATATCTTTTTAGGCTTAGATTAGAAGATTTAGATAGAAAGATTTCACTCTATCTACGCGTAAACATGAATTATATATAAATGAATACAAATACAAAACCGGAGAACCATATTCAGAACTGCAACCAAGCCTCCCACACCCATCAGCGAACAAGAAAAGGCTTGGGGCTAACGTTGATCAGGAGCAACACCAGCAGCAGACTGAATCTTTACCACTTCATGTTCACGTACCACCCCCAGCAGAATGCATTCAATAAGGGCCTTTGACGTACTTATCAGCACCGCGACAACCGTTGCCTGGACCTTATATGCGAGAATATTTAGAACCTGACGCACCTCAGCTCCAGCATCCAGAATAGCGTCCCACACTTACAGCGTATAACCATCCAACTACGAGCTATAATCATTTCGACGACACCGCCGCTCAACCTGGCCTTTCCAGGAGCCACATAGCAGCCTAATAGTCACCTAATCTAGCGCGATCTGCAGAGTTTCGATGGCCCCGATTGCTGGCCACTCTTAATATCTAATTTCGGCCAGTCTACGGATTTTCCGATGAGGAAAATATTATTCGACTGTGGAAAGCCCTAAAAGGCAAGACACTAAGGCATCTCCTAGATAGATACAATCTATTTGACAGTCAACATGCCTACCTTAAAGGCAAGTCAGTAGAGACAGCATTGCATGAGGGCGTTACCTGCATCAAGAATAATATGTACTACAAAAAATATACTCTAGCCACCTTCTTGGAAAAATAGGCTCCATCACAGAGGGCCTAGGTGTAAAACCAGAACTGACTAGATGGATAGAGTCAATACCCAACAGCAGAGTTATTAACTCGCAAATAGGTGAGAGTACTCTTAGGAAGGCAGTTACAAGAGAACCCCGCAAGTTGGCGTCATTTCACCCCTCTATGGCTCCTTGTTATCAACAACATCCTTACAACTCTGAAGATTAAAGGCACCAGAGCAATCGCATACGCAGGCAAACATTTACCCACCATCAGCGAACTTATGGCTGAGCTTACGTGGAAACGCAACTCAAAGGAAATAATGAAAAAAGCAATGTGTGCTTTTTACGCATGCAAAAGAACCTTCGGTAAACGGTGAAGAATGCGGCCGCACGTGGTACACTGGATGTATACAGCGATCGTCAGATCTACACTTACCTACGGCACGAAAGCATAGTGCGACTGAGAAGTCTAGATATCTCACAAACCTCACAAAGGTACAGAGACTAGCTTGTCTAGGAGTAACAGGAGCTATGAGATCAACACCCCAATTAGGTTTAGAAGTTATGTTGAATTTACACCCACTAGACCACTTCGTAAAGAGCACAGGGGCAAAAGCAGCACTCAGGCTAAGAAGGTCCGGCTCATGGAAGCACAGCTCCTACGGTCAAAGGGCGATACTTCACCTATACGGACATGGTGATCTCGAAAGGAAAACAGACTACATCACACCATACCTAGACTTCCACAAAAACTACTCCACCCTTATACCCAGCAGACAAGATTGGAAAGCCAACAACCCAACGGGAGAGCAAGCTATCCAAATCTGCACTGATGGTTCTAAGATGGAGAAAGGTAGTGGAGCAGGGTGTACAGTAGTTCGCTAAATATAAACAATTCGTACAGACTCCTGGATGACTGTAGTGTCTTCCAAACTGAAATTTTCGCAATTGATAGAGCAGCAAGAACCTTGTCGATCAAGGCCCTAGATAATACTAGCACCAAATCGAAAGCGGTGTCTACCTGTCGTAAAATCCTTAATAAAACAGGCGTCACCCACGATGTAAACATCTGCTGGGTCCCCAGACAGAGCGATTTCGAGGGCAACGAGAAAGCAGACGATCCCACAAACACATCGATAAACATCCCTATATGTGTACTGATAGGGACCACAAGATGAGAGAGCTAATCAATACCTCTTGGTCCCCCAGAGTGTACTGACGGGGCATTGTACCATAGGTACCATGGCCAGCAGACTCGCCATCGACTCCCCAGACTACTCCAGGAGCTGTCAAGATGCGAAAGAGACAGAAACCATCAAGCACGTACTCTGTGAGTGTCCCAACCTCCAAAACCGCCGACTCCGACACATGGGAAACAGGCTGTTTGGAGAACTGAATAACCTAACACAAATACCGAAAACGAGCATACTCCAGTTCATTAAGAGTACAGGATGGTCTGACAGACCACCCATCTTGAACCCAAGGTTGGAACATGGCCCACAGCACAAAGGGGAACACAATGCACCAGCAGGCCCCTGTGGACGCTCAGTGGGTGTCTGGGCATTTACCCCATTATCTAACCTAACCTAAGGTGAGGTGATTGGCCAATTTTGGGGCACGACACTTATTTTAAGGTTTTTGGCTATTTCCTTGAAAATTGCTCGAAAAGTCTCTGTACGACTACTTTTGCGGGCCTCCAGACCGATCTTTGCCCTGGTTAGGTTAGGTTAGTTTAGGTAAGGTGGCTGTCCCCGCTTAGGCAGGGACACACTTAGGCCAGACTGGCCCATTGTGATACCTCAACGTAGTAAACCGGCTTACCGGCACCAGGGAACCAGAAAATGTGGCATAACTACAACAGAAGTGGGCAACCGTAGCGGTGTGAACCCTAAGATTTGAACCATTTTGTTCCAGAGATGAAGTTGCTTATCTTTTGGATGTTTAGTTCAGCAAGATCGTTAAGATCATCAAAGAAGTATTCCCCGAGGGTTCTTCTTCTAAGCGTCGCAAGAGCAGGACATGTACAAAGTAAGTGGGTCGTGGTTTCCGCTTCCTCCTCGTCCCTACAGCTTCTGCAGAAATCGTTGGAGGGGACCCCCAATCTAAGTGCATGCCTGCCTATCAGGCAATGTCCGGTAAGGACTCCTACTAGTAAACCTAGATTTTTCCGATTAGTAGATAAAAGTCTCCCCGTCTTCTTTAAATCCAGCTTGGGCCAGATTTGTTTTGACAGAAGACAAGTGCTGATGTTGTTCCACCTGCGGTTTGCCAGTTTCTTGGCATCTCTGTCAAGAAGGAACTTGATCGATTCTATGGGCGCAGGGGGTCCCCCAGGTTTTCGGGGAGAAGCCGTCCTGCACCTTCTTTTGTCAGCTCGTCCGCTCTGCAGTTGCCTGGAACGTCCCTGTGTCCTGGGACCCAGCACAGCGTTACGTCGCACCTATCTGCAATCTCGTTAAGAGATCTGCGGCATTGCTTTACCAACCTTGATCGTATTGTCGGCGATTCCAAGGCTTTAATAGCTTCCTGACTATCTATGTATAGTACAATAGCGCTACAATCTATCGCATTAATTGAAAGCCAAGCCGCAGCTTCGCAGACTGCCGTAATTTCCGCTTGAAACACACTACAGTGATCCGACAGTCGCGTGGTGATGGCTAAGCCCGGTGCATTTGAGAAGACTCCAGCCCCCGTACCACCCGCTGTCTCGGATCCATCCGTAAATATTTCTAATGCGGAATCGTTTAAAACTGTACCAGATTCCCAAGAGCTTCTGCTAGGAATCCGAGTTTTGTACCTGAAGTTGAAGTCAATATAGGGGACAACGTAGTCCGTTCTACTAGGAATAGTAATGTTGCCGTTAAGGATCCTCCAGCTGGGAGGATTCTCTGAGCCTTAATGCTGCTTTAACTGCCATTAGCTTCCCAAAGATGTCAACAGGAAGCAGATGGAGCATTACCTCCAATCCAGCAGTGGGGGTTGTTTTTAAATCACCTGTTATGTAGATGCATGATCCCCTTTGTATTTTTTCAAGCAGGCTTCTGTTGGTCTTTTTGTCCAGTGCTGTTAACCAGATCAATACACCATACATAAGGATCGGCCTCACTACTGCCATATATATCCAGTGGGATACTTTAGGCTGCAGGCCCCATTTCGGGCCCAGGGCCTTCCGTCAGAAGTATAGGGCAATTGAGACTTTCCTAACGCGGTCCTGAATATTCAGCTTCCAGCCGAGTTTCCTATCGAGTATGACCCCCAGGTATCTGGCATGGTTTACAAATTGAATTTCCGTGCCTTCTGGTTTGGGAGGGGTGATTTACGGAATCTTATAGCGTCTTGTGACAAGGACTAGTTCGGTTTTCAAGGGATTAACCCCGAGGTCGACCTTCTTCGTTGATCCTGCCAGTATGTTTATGGCAAATTCCATAAGGTCTCTTATTGTACGAAGGAATTTACCAGTGATTGCTATTGCAATATTATCAATATCATCAGCATATGCCGTTGTAGTAAGTCCCTCCCTATCCAATCTCATTAACAGTTCGCTGACTACCGTTAGCCACAGCAGTGGTGAAAGTACTCCACCTTGCGGTGTACCTCTGCAAGTCGTCCTGCTCATCGAACATCTCCCCAGCTCAGCCTAAACAAGCCTGCTTTTAAGCATGTGCTCGATCCAGAAGCAAAGGCAGTTGTCAACCTTCAGGTTACGGAGTGCAGTGGAAATTACCTCTGCTCTGACGTTGTTGAAGGCTCCCTCAATATCGAGGAAGGATACCATTGTGTATTCCTTGTTGTGCAAATAACTCTCAATGGTCTTCACTAGTGCATGAAGCACGGTCTCTTCCAATTTCCCCTTGCAGTATGCATGTTGGGATTTCGATATGAGACTGGTATCCAGGTTAGATCTTATGCTTATATCAATCAGCCTCTCTAGTGTTTTCAGAAGAAAGGGCGATAAACTGATCGGACGGAAGTCTTTGGAGGAAGTATGCAAGGTCTTACCGGCTTTCTGTATGAAGGCTACTTTAGCCCTCTTCCAAGATCTAGGGGTGTAACCAAAGGTTAAGCAGCTCTTGAATATTAGGGATAACCAGGGGTTCAACACGGCCAAACCTTCTTTTCTTTTGCGTAGTGACAACTTCATTTGCCACCGGCAGTTGGGTTAAATTGTGGATTTCCGCGGGGCAGTCCGCTACTTTTTTTTTTTTTATAATCCACGCGCGGATCAAGGGGATATGAATACCCTTATAATGTTATACACACACCGCGAGCGAGGTACAGTGGTTTGAAACTCAGGTTTCGTTAAGTTTCATTAGCGTCCAGGCTAGCTGGGGACATTTTTTGTGGTGTTTTGTCATCGTATATAATTCACGGGAATTTTTTCCAATCTCCTGATGTCATAATCAGTGTCATCTCAATCAACTCTTCAAGCCAAGACACTCTACTGCCAGTGTTATGCCTTCGCAGTAGAGTCGCCATCAGCTTTCAGAGTTGCTCGATTTTTATTTATTTTAAGAAAATAAATGTTTTTCCGACATCAGGAGTTGAACCCGGACTTTCAGCGTGACAAGCGATGATGCTAACCACTGCACCATGGCCACCCCCGCTACTGTTACACTTCGGGGAAATGTGTGTCCAGTAGTAACTTAAGTGTTTCCTCACTGGACATTGTCCAGTTTCTTAATCCGTGAAGAATCGTTCGTCTTTTCTATGCTTTCACAGAAGAGGTTCCATGCGCTTCTTTGTGCTTTCCCTAGCTCCGACTTGTATATCCTTAGACCGTTTTTTATAAAGATTACAGTCATCTGGATGCCTAGAACGTTGTGCCTTGTTAAAAAGCTTCCTGGCCTCGTGACGAAGCTCGTTCAGTGAAGTGTTCCACCAGGGAGGCTTGCCCCCCTACTTTTGTCTGCTGACTGGGCAAGCTTTGTGTAGGGTCTTGGTAATGGTCTCTGTTATCATATCCACCCCCCGGTCAATGTCAGGCGGCGAATTGGGTTGGGACAAGGGATGGTTATTGAGGTCGACCTCCAGAATTCTCTTATATTTATCCCAGTCGGTTTTCCTAACATTTCTAAAGAAAGATTGGGGGGGGGGGGCTAAGATCAATACCGAATTGTATATGGCAGTGGTCTCAAAAAGGGCCAGATCGAGAATCTCTTGCCTATTGTTAGTAACAAATGTGGGATCTGACAGAAATCCTCAGTTGGCCCCAGGCCAAAGCGCACCGATCCTGGCTATGGCTTACTGTATTTAGTCGGCCGAGTTCTGTTCACTGCAGGTGATCAATTTGACCCCGGTCTGATGCCAGCCGCCATCCGCGAAGGTCGGCGGAGCTAACGAAGGGTTAGCGAGGCAGTGCGTGAAAGGGTGAAGGGGGGCAAAAAAAACCTTTTTTCGCGTATTCGCGTCGCGTAACTTTAAGGGCAGAACACTATTACAATTTAACTTAAAACTTAACAACTATTGTTTCCAGAAGGGAATTTAACGTGGATTCCAAATGGGAATCGACCAAAAATCACTATTACTTTCACTGTGTTCTTCAAATTCACTGTCTAAGTTCTTTTTCTTTTC
Source organism: Matsumyia berberina (assembly GCA_917880715.2). Lineage (NCBI taxonomy): Eukaryota > Metazoa > Arthropoda > Insecta > Diptera > Syrphidae > Matsumyia > Matsumyia berberina. Next base: position 89,672,106 of record OU862872.1, read on the forward strand.
TTTTATTTCACGTATGCCTTTCTTCTTTTGTGCACCTCGTCCAGCGGAGCGCCCTTTTGGCGGTTATGGTAGAGCTCTCCTGCCGTTGGCTGAGTCTCCTGCTGGCCCTTAGTGCTACGGGCGACGGTCTATGGAGCCGCTATTCCAGTTTCCGTTCCGGTTACGCCCGTTGCTTAGCGGCTCGTCTCCGTTGGATTGCGGGGTCGGTCCGTGATAGCGGTCGGGAGCGGAATTTCCTGCAGGATTCCTGTTTTTTTTTTTTTTTTTTTCAGGGATGTTCCCCAGCTAGCGGGGTTAAACGGCAGAGGTCTGGATCGCTGTTTTTCGGCTCCAGCCTTACTCCAGAACCTCTGCACTTTTTTTTTTTTCCTTTGCTTCCTTTGTGTGTTTATGTATTCCTTTTCTTTTTTTTTGTGGATTCCTGGTGGATTCCTGGTGGATACCACCCTTTTCTTTTTTTTTTTTTTTCTTTCGTTTTTTTGATGAGGAGGAACACTTTTGTCCCCAATGTCTCTTGTCAATCTTCTATTCTTTGCTTCACAGCTGTTTGATTCGGAATCGCACGTTAGATTGCTAGAACAGGTAGCGAATTGTTTGAGGGAGGCGGGTCGGACGATTAACGTAGAAAAGAGCAAGTTTTGTTATAAAGAGATTAAGTACCTCGGGTATATTGTCGGTGATGGGTGTCTAAGAACGGACAAAGGCAAGGTGTCGGCGGTCGAGGAGTTCCCCGTTCCGAAGACCCCCAAGCAACTCCGGCGGTTTCTAGGGATGACGAGCTGGTATAGGCGCTTTATTCCCAATTTTGCGTCTATAACAGCTCCCATGACTGACTGTCTAAAGAAGGGACAGACATTTACGATGACCGACGAGGCGCTGAGAGCTTTTCATCAGCCTAAGATGTCGTTAGTGACAGCGCCGATACTGACAAATCCGGACTTCACAAAACATTTCTATATACAATGCGACGCTTCGATGTCTGCTGTAGGGAGTGTGTTGTTCCAGATGGATGCGGAGAAAAATGAGCGGCCGATAGCATTCATGTCCCAGAAGCTTAATTCCGCCCAGCGTAATTATAGTGTGACGGAACTTGAGTGCTATGCGGCTGTTTTATCAGTGAAGAAGTTCAGGGCCTATGTAGAAGGACTTGCTTTTACTATCATTACTGATCACGCAAGTCTGAAGTGGTTGATGACCCAAAAGGATCTGTCTGGTCGTCTGGCCAGATGGAGTCTTAAGCTGCAAGGGTTCGACTTCGTGATCGAGCATAGGAAGGGAGTCCAGAACGTGGTCCCTGATACTCTATCCCGCGTCCATATGGAGGAACTCAAGCCCGATGATGTAATGCTGGATGTTGACCTCAGTTCACCATGCTTTTCCTCGGAGGAGTATGATGAGCTGAGGAAAACTATAGACAAAAACCAGGACAAACTACCAGACATATGCGTGTCGGACGGATTTGTCTACAAACGAACTGACGTACGTACAGGAGACGAACTGCAAGAAGACAGGGCATGGAAATTTTGGGTGCCAGAGGAGTTGCGTGGGGATCTTCTTAAGTCTGCTCACAACTCTCCAGCGGCAGGTCATGGGGGTATTAATAAGACACTGTCGAGGGTCCGACAAAAATACTTTTGGCCAAACATGACCACTGACGTGCAGGCTTATGTTAAGTCCTGCGAGATTTGCAAATGCTCTAAGCCCCTCAATGTTATTTCACGACCGCCGATGGGTCAACAAACTTTGACTGAGCGACCCTTCCAACGCCTCTATATAGACTTTCTAGGACCCTACCCAAGGACGAAGACAGGACATACACACATTTTTATTGTTTTAGACCATTTTACTAAGTATGTGTTATTTCGGCCTATCCGTAAGGCAACGGCAGCTGAGGTAGTTAAGTACTTGGAAGAAAATGTGTTTCATGTCTTTGGTGTTCCCGAATTTGTGCATTCAGACAACGGAAAACAATTCGTTTCAGAATTGTTCTCCAGCTTCCTAAAGAAGTATAGCGTCAAGCACGTTCGCACCGCGTTCTACTCTCCCCAAGCAAATGCCTCCGAGAGGGTTAACAGGTCCTTACTGTCCAAATTACGGTCGTATATTGACGGGGAACAGCGAAACTGGGACCTACATGTCAGTAGTGCGGCATTCGCTTTGAGGAGTGTGGTACATGATGCGACGTCGTGTGAACCCTACTATGCGTAATTCGGCATGCCGATGATACAGCATGCAAGTGCCTATGAGGTGCTACGTAAGCTGGACATGTTGAGAGACACAAGACTGAACATAAATAATAAGATAGATAAGTTAGAGCTAATTAGGAGTAAGATTTTTGACAACTTGAGGTTAGCACACCACAAGGCTACAAAAATATATAATACAAGAAGCAGGGACATAAAGTATAGAGTAGGACAAGTCGTTTACCGACGCAATTTTAAACAGAGCAGTTTGCCAGATGGATACAACGCCAAACTAGGTCCCAAATTCCTTCCATCGGTGATTCTGAAAGAGATCGGTAACTCACTTTACGAGGTCGGAAATCAGCGCGGGGAAAAAGTAGGTGTCTTTCATGCTAAAGACCTCCATGTATGAGAAGAAGAGCCAGGACGCACTCATGCTAGCCGTCGCTATATTATCTGTAAGTTACGTCTATTTAGCTGTTATTTATTTATTTATTCTAGGGTTAAGGCTATTTATTGACAATTTTGATCTGTGATACTTAGATAAGTTTAATGGATCTTTGTTGCACAACACGGGTGGATAAATGCTGAGGCCTAGGCAAAAGGTATCGCGCAATACACCGGCGACCAAATGTGCAACAAGGACACAAGTGGCCCGGCAAACACAGGTGATAGGCAATAAATCACAGGGCGTGGGCCCTAGCCACACGTTGAGTCGAACGAGAGAGCGGAGGCATACAAAGGCTGACAGTTCGACCTTTTTCTACGAGGCCGGTTGGTTCACGACCATTCGCCAACCGTCGTCGATCCTGTTACGGGAGCAGCCAGCCACCTGTAAACAAAGGGGAACAGGTCAGACCAAAAAAAAAAAAAAAAGGTAAACAAAAGGGGTTGCCTGGTGCCCATACAGCTGCCAAACTGCCCAACAGACAACCCCAGAGATATCACAGGTTACTCACCGCTGTTCCTGGGTTGGGGTCACCAGGCCCGAGATAGGGGAACGCCGGTGAAGTACACCCAAATGACAAAATCGATGATGACAAAAAAAAAAATAATAATATTAATGATCGCATAACACTCGCGGGTAACCAACTCGTCGATGTCGGTGTTTTGTATGGGCAGTTTGACAGCTGGAATTGGCCAACCGGTGCATCTCCCATCAGTTGAGATGGCGATATTGACGGGGATCAGCTGTCTCACGTGGAGGGGACAAGCTGATCAGGGACAGTTCACGGTGAATCGGGCCATCAAATTAAATTGATAGGAAGTTTTAGGAATAAACCAATGAATATTAGGTGTTAGAGTCGACCGTCCGAACTAATGTTGTCAGGGTTTTATGTTTTAAGTTCATGTCATCTATAATGTATCTATCCTCGTTTATTATTTATCTTAGTGTCAGGTTTATTTGTGGTATTGACGGAAAACTAGTTTAGGCATTGTGACTAGACCACATTTGACGAGGGATATTGGAAGGTAGATTTTGTTTGCCCCTACCTTCCCATGTTCCGATAAACAGGACCGGTAGACAGAGAGACACACATACAGACAAAAGACAAATAACTGGGTCAAACCAAATGAGAAAAAGAGGAGGGCAATGACTTCGACTGGCTGAAAGTAGGTCATTCCGAATCAAACAGCTGTGAAGCAAAGAATAGAAGATTGACAAGAGACATTGGGGGCAAAAGTGTTCCTCCTCATCAAAAAAACGAAAGAAAAAAAAAAAAAAAAGAAAAGGGTGGTATCCACCAGGAATCCACAAAAAAAAAGAAAAGGAATACATAAACACACAAAGGAAGCAAAGGAAAAAAAAAAAGTGCAGAGGTAAGGAGTACATATAAAGTTAACAAAGAAAAAAATTATATTTGTTTGGAACACAGGTTCTGGAGTAAGGCTGGAGCCGAAAAACAGCGATCCAGACCTCTGCCGTTTAACCCCGCTAGCTGGGGAACATCCCTGAAAAAAAAAAAAAAAAAAAAACAGGAATCCTGCAGGAAATTCCGCTCCCGACCGCTATCACGGACCGACCCCGCAATCCAACGGAGACGAGCCGCTAAGCAACGGGCGTAACCGGAACGGAAACTGGAATAGCGGCTCCATAGACCGTCGTCCGTAGCACTAAGGGCCAGCAGGAGACTCAGCCAACGGCAGGAGAGCTCTACCATAACCGCCAAAAGGGCGCTCCGCTGGACGAGGTGCACAAAAGAAGAAAGGCATACGTGAAATAAAAGAAAAGAAAAATAACTTAGACAGTGAATTTGAAGAACACAGTGAAAGTAATAGTGATTTTTGGTCGATTCCCATTTGTAATCCACGTTAAATTCCCTTCTGGAAACAATAGTTGTTAAGTTTTAAGTTAAATTGTAATAGTGTTCTGCCCTTAAAGTTACGCGACGCGAATACGCGAAAAAAGGTTTTTTTTGCCCCCCTTCACCCTTTCACAACAGGATTTCTCTGCAGTGCTGCCGGCAGGACGACGAGGGTCCTGAAATTGGTGAGTCCGTTCCGTGTTATCCGTTTTGTCCTTTTTTTTTTGTTGTTTTGCATCTTACTGAATTTTTGTTGAATTTTAAGTTTTTTTTTTTGAAATTGAATTTTGAAACTTATCTTTAAGAGCAGAGGGTAGATTAGTTTTTAGGTTTAAGTAATGATGAATAAACTGTGCAAATTGGTAGTGAATTTTACGTGTATGATTTAAAATGATGTGTGATTGAACCACTCCGTTTGGTGTGTGGGGGACGGGCGGGGCCGTCTTCCTCGGGTGAGCGCGACGACGACATGACGGGACGGTAAAATTACAGACGACATTGACATGGCTTGACGACCAACGAACTTCCGCTACGCGACATGACAGGTTGCGATTGGATCCGGTCAAGGGGCTATCTCCCAAGGAATTGGCCAAAGGAGATAGCAACGGTTGGGAGGGCTGGCCATACCGCCGCAACATCTGGCGTGTCTCTGGAACGAGACGAACCGATACCCGGGGGTGACAACGGGAGGGGACGTTATATTTAGGGAATAGATTAGGTTATTTTTAAGTAGTATAGGTCTAGAATAGGGTCGTAGCTTAAGGCATAGGTTAGTCTAGGTTTAGTTTAGGCTAGTTAGGATTAGTTCACGTCCCCACTTCCGTCTTCTTTCCTAGGTGTCGGCACAGGTTATCTGGGCTGAAGCAGTTTTTCTTTCTATTCTTCTACTCCTTCTGTCCTATCTTTTGATGTCCGTGGTCTAATTAGGGTATTAGGGAACTTCTTCTTTTCTATTAGCTAGCATAGGCACGATCCAAAGAGTTTGAGCAGGAGGTGTATGGTGAGGGGGCAAGAACTACTCCCGTCCGACGAGCCTAGCCGTGCAACCGCGAGCGTGCCACTGTCTCCCTCACCTGCTCCAAAGATGCCTCCGTGGCCTACCCTGACTCATAACAATGTCCGAAGATAGATTAGGTTAGGTTAGAAGGGTGTGTGATGGATAGGCCTCATCACTTCCACTCGGAGACCTGAAGGTCCATTGTGAGTACCCTTTTAATTTGTGGGAATAGCGGTGCAGTTCTCGGGACAGCCTAAGGACCTATTATATTGTTGGCTGTTTTGTGAACCAGTAAGTACTCTTTAAGAATCGGAGTAGGTCCGTTAAGGTTGCGGTCAATCCTTTTCTCATCCTGTCTTCGACGTTCCTTTTCCAAGTTAGCTTGGAGTCGAGAATGACGGCGAGATATTTCGCCTCGGATGAGAAAACTATTGTGATACCGTCCAGCTTTGGCAGAGTAAAACTAGGTATCTTCCTTTTTCTAGTGAACAGGACTAGCTCGGTCTTTTGCGGATTGACTCCTAGACCGTTTTGTTTTGCCCACTTGGAGATCTCTTTGAGAGCGGATTCTGATCAGAATAACTAAGTCATCCGCATAAGCTATAATTTTTATACATTTCTCTGCAAAACTTTTAAGGATTTTGTTGACGGTAAGAAGCCATAATAGATGGGAGAGAACTCCTCCCTGCGGCGTGCCTCTTGTTGTCATTTTCCTCGTGGAGCCTGACCCAACGCCTGAGTTGATGATTCTGCTTTTAACCATGATTTCAATCCAGTTTGTAATGGATCCGTTCACTTGCAGTTCTTGCAAAGCTTCTTTTATGGCTTCCGTTTTAACGTTATTAAACGCGCCTTCTATGTCCAGGAACGCTGCCATGGTATAATCTTTCATGTCCATTGAATGTTCAATTTCCCGAACTACGTTGTGTAGAGCGCTTTCCACTGATTTGCCTTTAAGGTAGGCATGCTGAGCCTCACACAGGTTCTGGGGGTTGATCATTCCTCTGATGTGCAGATCAATCAGTCGCTCTAAGGTTTTCAGCAGAAATGACGAGAGACTGATTGGCCTGTAGTCCTTCGCGGTAGAGTGGTTAGTCTTCCCGGCCTTAGGGATAAAAACCACCCTTACCTTCTTCCATTTACCTGGTATGTGCCCCATACGTAGGCAGTCTGAAAAGATGTTTACGAGATGGGGTAGAACCGTACAAAGAGAATGTTGAAGCATTGCGGGTATAATTCCATCCGGGCCTGCAGATTTGTAGGGTTTGAATGAATTAATTGCCCATGCTACTTTTTCTTCTTTGATAATCGTTGAGATCACACCCTCGTCCATTCAGTCACAAGGCAGTGCTGTCCTGTTAGGGATGGCGGTGCCAATGTCCTTACAGACGGGGAAGTGAGTTTCTATTAGTAGTTCTAAAGATTCTTGGCTTGATTCCGTCCAGGAGCCGTCGGGCTTCTGTATTTATCCGGGGACACAGGGGTCTTTGGATAGTACTTTCCGAAGTCTGGCGGCTTCATTCTCGTCTTCAATCGACTCGCAGAAGTTTTTCCAAGATCTTTGTTTCGCATCCCTAATCCTATACTTGTACTCGTTGAAGCTGGATCTATAAGAGTTCCAGTCTTCCGCTCTTTTACTGGTTTTAGCCTTGTTGAAAAGTTTTCTGGTCTTGGTTCTAAGTTGTCGTAACTCCGGGGTCCACCAAACTGCGCTGGTTTTCCTTCGGGGTCGACTGATAGGGCAAGACTTATTAAATGAACTCGTCAGAATAGTCGCCAGGTTGTCGACTGCTGTCTCAAGTTTAGTTGTGCTAGAGTTATTTGTGGCTGTCTGCGAGTCTAACTTCTTACGAACTAGTTTTGAGAACTTTTTCCAGCTGACTTTTCGGGGATTTCTGTAAAGCCTAGGCTTGTCTCTGCTGACGTTGAGGGTGAAGAGGATTCGGTTGTGATCCAAGAAGGAGCAAGTAGTGGAGACTCTCCAATCCTCAACGAGATTAATATCAGAATCTGTAGCTAGAGTCAAATCAAGAACTTCTTCCCTAACCCGATTTTGAAACGTTGGTGTGTTACCTTTGTTGCATATTTTTAGGTTTGTAGAAAGAATAAATTCGAAAATCGACTCACCTCGTTTGTTAATGTCCTTGGATCTCCATTGGATGTGGTGGCCGTTAGCGTCACATCCAATAACCAGATTTTGTCCGCGTGGCTTGGCATATGATACCAGTGTTCGGACTGCATCTGGTGGTGGTCCCTCTTCTTCAAATGGCATGTAGGCGGACGATAGGATCAGGTGTTTCCCCTATTGTTCGCATGATACCACTGTCAGATCTTTATTACTGTAGGGAGTAGGAGAAAAAAGTTAATTATTTTCTTTGCAACTATGCAGGCTCGTATCTTACCTTCGATGTGCGGATAATAAAGATTATATCCTTTTAGCCTTTAGCCTTGAATTTTATCTCGTAAGAGATAGGGTTCTTGGATCAAGGCCACATCTACGTCTTTCTGTAATATGAATAGCATCAAGTCGTCGGTGGCTGCTTTGCAGTGGTGCAGATTAATCTGCACCACTAGTAACTTACCTTTACTTGGCGTTTTCATTCTTGTTGGGTAGCTTCGCTTTTAGGGAGCCAAGCTCGAATTTGATGCTGCCCAATTTGCTCTTTATGACCTCGAGCGACTTCTGGTCGATGGTTATTAGGAAGTCCTTCCCGAAGCCCTTCTTACCCGTGGCCGAGGAAATAATTCTCCAGCTTTGGGTGTCCAGTTCCTTATTCTGCTTCCCGATTATCTTCAAAACTGTCTCGTTGTCCGGAACCGGAGGTGGAGCCCAGATTGAGATAAGTTGGCGAAGAGGGAGACATGAACGGTGTATAACTTCAAGCCTAGCCCCTGGCCAAATTTCGCCGCAGTTGGTGACTGTTCGCCTGAGAAAATCCAGGGATCTCCTGTTGGCGCAGCCAACGACTTTGACTCCATTTTGCCATTTGGTTCCATCGAAGCTTACCTCGTCGTCGTCTCCCTCCTTTTCAACCATCGCATGCAGGATCTTCATCTCTACCTGTAGCCAGTTGTCGGTTGATATCTTCCCATCAGGGTCGGAACGGTCGACGATTGCTACCTGTAGGTCCGCGGGAGAGTTGAAGCTGACTGAGGGTTTCAGTTTTTTCGGCTCTCTTTGGACATCCTCCCCCGAGCGCATCCTCTTAACTGTCTGCCTCCTTACGCTGGCAGGTTGTTATTTGGATGTGCCGGGTTTGGACTCTGTGCAGGCCGTGGCTACAAGAGGTAGCGTGCGCCTGTCTGTCATTTTAGGCGTTGGTCCTTTTTCTTTGCTGGATTGCAAGGCGGTTAGTTTGGCAGTTTGCCTTGCCTTTTCCGGTTGGCGTGGAAGAGGACAGGTGGCCTTGTCTGTAGGCTGTTGCCCTTTTTCGATGCCAGCCTTGTTCCTTTCAAACCTAGCTACCGATTTACGATGCTTGGTCATCAGCATCTTCTCTCGTGCCGTCAGGCCCAGGGGGTCTTTTGCAGCCATCTTACGAAGGTACTGCTGGGACCACCTGTAGCTGTTTTTTGCTTTTTCCTCCTCGGTCTTTGTACGCCTCTCTATCTTTTTGTCTCCAGGCGTATCGTTAGCTATAGGCCTTTCCTCTTCTAACAACCGGGCCTCGGTTTCGGAGTCCACTTGCATGGTGTGGCTTGCCTGTGATGAAGCCAAAGATTCATCGTCGGTAGCGGTACCAATCCGTATACTCCGAAGGTGAGCCCCTACGCAGTCGTCATCAGAGTCCGTTGACTTGTCAAAGGCCTTTTGTTTTGTTGGAGCTTTCGCAGCAGTTCGTCCTTCCATTCCTGCGGGTCCGGAGGTGCTAGTTAGCACGACACGAGCAGCAACGACCTGCAGTAATACGATCCACTAGCCTTGACCGTAGATTGCATTAGCACGACACGAACAGCAACGACCTGCAGTAATACGATTCACTAGCCTTGACCGTGGATTGCATGAGTAAAGTGTGGGAATGCGTTCCAGCGCAACTCGCATGTATTGCTGATCAAGTGACTACGCGAATAAAGATGATCCACCAGGGGATTGCATCAGCCAGCAGAACACCTGTGTCAGCATGTGACCGGCAAACGATGGAAGGTGATGAGGAAAGGCTAGGCAGGCAGGGCAGTCAGTCGATCGGCGGGAACAGTAGAGATAACTAAATAAACTAAATTTGTAACGATATTTCGGACTTTGATTTCATTTATTCGTAAGTCGAACAGTTGGGCCAGCCTGAGGGCTGGCGTTCGCGAATTTTTTTGGAATCCCCTTCAGGAACTCCTTTAACTGGCGCCCGAGCAGGGACCGGCAAAATAAACATATCCTTTCTGCCTGTGGATCAGCAAAGACAGGAACCAGTACGCCCTATCGGGTGAACGTCATTGTACCCATGAGAACACAATGGCCATTCTGAGTTCCTAATGCTAACCTTCTGCATTCCCATAAGAACATGCGGATATCCTAGAAGACAAATGGATGCGGTAGTAAAGATTGTTCGTACCGCGAGTAGGTCGCTTACAAGAATAAACGTTTGCGACCAAAAGGGAAATATACGACACTTCCTTGCCGTTTCCCGAATTTGAACCATCCGCGAACGCGACGGAAAATAATTTTTTTTCGCATTCTGCGCGACACGGAATTAATTTGAATTTTGTTTTTTTCCCTACTAGGTGATTCTAGGGCATCCTTGAAAAGAAAAAATAAGACGAACTTGCAGAACATGCTAAATGAGAAAACTAGTAACGAAAATTAAAAAAGAAAGGTGTGTGCGGTGAAAGAAAAAAAAAATAATAATTAATAAATGAAAGGAAAAATCCTATTTTATGGTGCGTGCGTGCGTGGAAGTGTAGAAAGTGATTGAGAAGAAATCATAATAAAAAACTGAATTGAAAAACCTTCCGAAAATAAGGGAGAAAATTGTGTGTGTAAGAAAGGAAAACAAAATAAAAAAGTTACAGAGATAAAGTAGTAGTAGAAAAAAATTGTATAAAATAGTATCCTCTGAAACTCCCTAGGCCGCCATTCTGTAAGTAACCTTCATTGTTTGCTTTTGCCTTTTTTGAACGAAGCTTAAAAATATGGATGCCATAGCCCAGTCCGTGACTGACCTAACAGGGGCAGTTAACGCGATTCTCGCCCAACTCAAAGGACTTGAGAAGCGATTAGGAGCTCTGGAGGGCAGGCAAACGTCCATAGGCGCTGCCCTTGAACATGCCATAGAGCTAAGTCCGCCGCGAAACGAGTCGGAGCTGAAAGACATTTCGAGACTGCCCGACTGCGTTAAAGAACTGCAGGTCTTTGATGGCAACCCTACGCAATATGTGTCGTGGGTACACATTGTGGAGGGAATATTGAAGGATTTCGACATCGTCAGTTCGAAGCCCATTTATCGGGCAATTCTTCAACATATTCGGCAGAAGGTCCGTGGTCCTGCCGATGCGGCCTTGGTGTCATATAACATTTTTGATAACGACTGGCCGTCGATTAAACAGTGTCTCTCCCTGCATTACGCAGATAAGAGGGATATGAGGACTCTAGAGCATCAGCTCAACCAACTCTGCCAACGAAACTCGAAACTGGACGAGTTTTACGCGACTGTAAACCACCAACTGTCGCTGATGATAAATAAGATTAAAACGGAGTCATTTAGCGAGGAAACGGTGAACGCATTGGTAGAAACCTACCGAAATCGAGCTCTCGATGTATTCATTCGGGGCCTTAACGGCGATTTGTCGAGGATGCTCATCATTCAAAAGCCCAAAACGCTTCCTGAGGCTTACTCAGCTTGCCTCGAAATTCAAAATTTGAATTATCGTAGTCATTCCATTCACTCCTCGACTACCCCGAATACAATAACATCTCCCGTGAACCAGATATGTAGGAATGATCAGAGGCCCATGTTGCCACCAAGGAAATTTCCGCAACATATCTCGAGTGGGCCAAGACAACAACCTCGTCCTACGACTCCGTATGAGGCTGGCCCGCCGTCAAGGCCCTCCGCGCCGAAACCACATGAAAAAATGGACATCGACAGGTCCGTGCAGTCGAGGCAGGTAAACTACATGAATCGCCCACGTGGATCTAATCCGTTTAAAAGACGAGCGAGGTCCGATAACTACCCGAACCTACGGGGAACTGCCGAATAACGATCACGAAGGAGAAGAACAAGAGCTCGTTGACGAAGAAATAAATTTTATGACGGGCGCCTCTCCAGCGTTCCATACATAGACTACATAACAAGAAATGGTGAAAGGCTCAATTTCCTAGTGGACACTGGAGCCAACAAAAACTTTATAAGGCCCTCATTAGCTGACGAATGCGCATCGATCCCCAAGCCCTTCATGGTGCACTGTGCCGCAGGCAAGATTCCAATTAACAAATGCATACGGGGTAGATTCTTCAAGGGAGTCGGAAACGACTCACTCCTGACCTTTTATGTTTTACCGGGCCTCTCTTCCTTTGATGGCATAATAGGCGATGATACTGTAGACCAAAGTCCAAGAACTAAATTATAACGCCTTGACTCTTTAACGTCTACAGAATTACTAAAATTTTCTTTATTAAATTCTATAATACAATTTTGATGAAAAGTATTATAGTATGACCAAATTAAATAATATTACTAAAGGTGAGATTGAACAAGTAACATAAACAATTAAAACATTTGAAAGGTGGACCCTACAGTAGTCCCCCGCTAGTTAGTAAGCCGTACTAACGAAATCTTGACGGAAAAAAAATGCTCCTACCCGACCGAGATGTTCTTTGATCTGAAATATGCGTTGGATTTTCAGACTTCTCTGGATCACTTGCTGTTGACTTCTTGGTTATGACTACGTCGTTTTCAGATGTATCATCCGCGGTGACAAATGCAGCTTTCAGTCTATCAATAGAAACATTTTTAATGATATTTTTAATTTTCACCGAAAAATATTTCGAATGTCTCTTCACAACAAGATAAGGTCCTTCATAAGGCTGCTGAAGAGGAGTACGAACGCTGTCAGTTCTAACAAATACATGGGTACATTTGTCCAATGTTTTCTGCACGAAGATTTTAGCAGTGCCATGAAACGAAGTGTTGTTCGGTCGTATAATGGACATGGCCTTCCGCAAATCTTTCACAAAATTCTCTGAAGTAGTGGTATTCCGTGAGTCGACAAAGTATTCTCCAGGCAAACGTAGTGTTTCTCCATACAAAAGTTCTGCTGGCGTAGCATTTATGTCCTTCTTAAGCGACGATCTCAGTCCAAGGAGAACTATTGGTAAAACATTAAACCAGTCAGTAGTCTGGTGGCACATAATTAAAGCCTTTAATGAACGATGCCATCTCTCAATAATCCCATTGGATTGAGGATGATACGCTGTCGTCCTGCAGTGCTTCATTCCTAGGACATTGCTCAGTTCCGAAAAAAGGTTTGACTCGAATTGCCTTCCTAAGTCCGTCGTAATTTGGAGTGGTACGCCATATCGACCGATCCAACCATGAAGAAAGTGCTGCGCCACCGTCTCCGCCTTCATGTCTTCCATAGGAAACGCCTCTGGCCAACGTGTATATCGGTCAATGATAGTTAATAAATATCTGCAACCTTTCGATGTAGGTAATGGACCAACAATATCCATGTTGACGTGCGTAAATCGTTGGGAGGTCAAAGGAAAAGGAACAAGTCCTGCTTTATTATGACGTCCGATCTTGGAACGTTGGCACTGTAAGCATCTACTAACAAATTTCGAGCAATCTGCTCTCATCTTCGACCAAACGAATCGCTCCTGAAGCAGCTTAAGTGTAGCCCGAACACCTGGATGAGACAAGTTATGGAGTTTCCTAAGAACAAATTCTCTACTCGGCGCAGGCACATACGGTCGGACTTTAGCTGTTGATATGTCACAATACAGCTGGAGTTTGGTTCCTGGTAAGGATAAAAGCTTTAACTGCATTGAACTAGATTCATTACTTTTTTCAAGTAAGGTTTTTAGCTCAATATCTTCTTTTTGTTCTCTGGCCATTAATTCAAAATCGACCGGTTTCGACGCATCGATAGCATTGATTCTTGAAAGGAAATCGGCTACCTGATTTTGTTGACCAGGAACATACAGAATGGTAGTAGAAAATTGACTGATAAAATCTAGATGACGTAACTGCCTAGGTGATGCTTTGTCCGCGTTCTGTTGAAATGCGTAGATCAGGGGTTTGTGGTCCGTAAATATGGAAAATGATCTTCCCTCCAGCAGGTGGCGAAAATGTTTAACACCCTGGTATACGGCGAGAAGCTCCCGATCATAAGTGCTGTATCTCATTTGCGTCGGCGTGAGTTTTCTTGAGAAAAAACCGAGAGGTTGCGAAACGTTATCGCAAACTTGATTAACAACAGCTCCGATTGCAGCATCAGACGCATCAGTGTATAAATATAAAGGTGCAAGTGGTATAGGATGAGCGAGGAGTGAAGCGGAGACTAGATCAGATTTGCACTTTTCAAAAGCATCGGCCGCTTTCGGCGTCCAAACGATCGGTGTAGTATCATTTTTCCTGTTCCCAATGACCAAAGCATGAAGAGGAGCTTGGTTGATTACGGCATGCGGTATAAATCTCCTATAAAAATTTATCATCGCAATAAACTTTTTTAAGTCCTTTGCGACGCAAGGTTTTTTAAACTCGACAATGTGTTGAACTTTATCTGGCAAGGGTTTAATGCCAAATTGATTCACCAAATGACCAAGAAATCGTACTTCTGATTGACCAAAATGACACTTAGACATATTAATTTTAGGATTGAACTCACAGAGTCTTAGAAACACTTCTTGCAGATGTTTTGTATGTTCTTCCAGGTTAGCAGACGCTATCACAATGTCATCAATGTAGGAAAATGTGAAGTCCAATCCTCGTAAGGCCTCGTGAATATACCTTTGCATCGTTTGTGCCGCGTTTCTTAGCCCAAAGTTCATATACCGAAATTCAAACAGCCCGAAAGGAGTTGTTATGGCCGTTTTTGGTATATCCTCTGGTTGGACAGGAATTTGATGGAACGCACGCTGTAGGTCAATGGTTGAAAATATAGTTTTTCCATGAAGCATGTTTGCAAAATCATTAATATATGGAATGGGGTATCTGTCCGGTTGAGTCACAGCATTCAGAGCGCGATAATCACCACATGGCCTCCAGTCACCATTAGGTTTTCTGACCATGTGAAGTGGACTAGCCCAGTTGCTTTTCGACGGTTGACATATTCCTATTTGCATGAGGTATGCGAACTCAGCCTTCGCAGCAGCTAGCTTCTCTGGAGCAAGTCGTCGAGGTCTTGCAAAGACGGCTGGGCCCGATGTGACAATGCAATGATTGGTGTGAGATTTGACTGCAGCGCCCGTGTTATTCAGTGATGTTAATTCCTTGAATTTTTCAAGCAGCCCAGCAAACGGATTCTGAACATCAAAAGTTTTAATTTCACATTTACCTGTAGTAGATTTGCCTGTGGCTGATAGTTTTGTAGTTTCATCGATGAGTCGGTTTTGCTTAACATCAACGAGAAGCCCGTAGAATTGCAAGAAATCCGCTCCAATGATGGGATTTGAAACATCAGCAACTATAAATGTCCAAGTGAAATTTCTTCGAAGACTTAGATTTACTTGACAGCGTTGGCTTCCATATGTCTTTATCTTGGTCCCATTGGCCGCAAATAAAGAGTAATTAGATAATTGTGTTTTCTGTCGATGAGTTGGAGGAAGCACGGAGACATCTGCGCCAGTATCAATTAAATACTTTTTGTGTGTTGTCATATCCGAGACATATAAACGATTTATATGTTTGGCAACAGCTGTCACTTGTGGTGACAGCAAGCTATCTAGTTTTTTGAACCGGTGGAACTAACATAGCTGCATGGTTGCTTGCAGTGAATTGCGTTATCTTTAAATTTAAAATGGTACCAACAAACGTCATGGTGTTTGATTGCAGATTTCCTACGAAGTGCTGGAGTTGAGTCTCGATGTCTTGAAACTGTTCGGGGTCGGCCACGTTGCTGAGACTGTTCATATCCGTCAAGTCGTCGGTTAAGCGCTTCGATTTTTCTTTCTAATTCTTGCTCATGAGAATATGTAGTTGAGTGATGGTCTATTTTTGACAAAACACTCCCGTGCGATGTGGTTTCGAGAATTGTGTCTGCAACTTGCACGAGTTTCTTGACTTCATCACTCTTAAAAGCAGCTAGTATGGCTTGTACTTCTGACGGTAAGCGCTGGAGCCAGATGTTTTTAAGGAAATCTTCGCCGACGGAATTTCAAGCTAAGCCTTTCAGCTCATTGAATAAATGCGATGGTTTTTTATCGCCTAAGTCAACGTCCGATAAAAGCTTTCTCATTTTCTTATGTTCCGAATCTGAAAAACAGTCGATTAAAGCCTTTTTCAGATTTTCGTACTTCCCGTTAGGCGGTGGCTGTAACACGGCATCCCTGACTTGTGACAAAACTTTGCCGTCCATTGATCCTACAACCGTGTTGAACTTCGAATAATCGGAGGTTATGCAACAAGTCGCAAATTGTGCTTCTATTTGCGCGAACCAGATCTCCGGCATTTCAGTCCAGAAGGGAGCAATTCTCACCGACACGCGCATCACCTCGCTTTCGGTAACGTCACGTGATTGAATTGGTGGCGCCAGCGGGGTGGGACTGCTACCGCTTGCTTCTCCAGATGTGTTCTCGATGGCTTCTCTATTATTTCGCTCCGTCATAGTATGAGGAAACGTGAAATTAATGACTTATTAATGAATATTATCACGTCGGGGTCACCAATTGTAGACCAAAGTCCAAGAACTAAATTATAACGCCTTGACTCTTTAACGTCTACAGAATTACTAAAATTTTCTTTATTAAATTCTATAATACAATTTTGATGAAAAGTATTATAGTATGACCAAATTAAATAATATTACTAAAGGTGAGATTGAACAAGTAACATAAACAATTAAAACATTTGAAAGGTGGACCCTACAATACCCTCAAACGATTAGAGGCCGTCATCGATAGAAAACAAAATTTACTAACCCTTTCAACTAACATCCGTATTCCTCTAAAAGAGAAAATATCAAAGGAGATAAATATTGCATTGGAAGCAGATCTCCCGGCGAATGTGAGATCGCGGCTAAATGCGTTAATTAAAAAATTCGAGCCTGTCTTCAGCCCAATCAACAATAGCGAGCTTATCGGGACGTCTGTAAAAGCTGAAATAATAACGACTATGGACGAACCGGTATACGCGAAAAGTTATCCGTACCCTGCCTGCATGCGGGAGGAAGTCGAAAAAGAAATCCGGAAACTGCTGGAGGAGGGAATCATTCGCCCCTCAAAAAAAACCATATAATTCTCCGATTTGGGTGGTCCCAAAAAAACTCAAACCAACGGGTGAGAAGCTGTATCGCATGGTCATAGACTATAAAGGGTTAAACGCAGTAACGGTCTCAGATACTTACCCGATACCTGATATTAACTCCACCCTCGCTAGTCTTGATAAGGCGAAGTACTTCACGACCTTGGACCTGACATCTGGTTTCCATCAAATACCGATGAAACCATCCGACATACTGAAAATGGCCTTTTCAACCATGAACGGGAAATATGAGTTCCTCAGGCTCCCTTTCGGCCTGAAGAATGCCCCGGCCATATTCCAGCGGATGATCGATGATGTCCTTAAGGAATACATAGGTAAGATCTGCTATGTATACATCGACGATGTTATAGTTTTTGGAAAAGACGAAGAAGACTATCTCACGAACGTCGAAACCATTTTCTCTCGACTCCTTGAAGCTAATCTCAAGGTTAATCTGGAAAAGACCCACTTCATGAAAACCGAGGTTGAATTCCTTGGATACGTCGCGACGCCCGAAGGAATCAAACCGGACCTTATGAAGGTTATGGCCATCCGTCAGATTCAACCACCTAAGACACTGAAGGAGCTAAAAAGTTTTCTGGGATTGACATCTTACTACCGCAAATTTATACGCGATTACGATAAGGTCGCCAAACCCCTAACCAACTTGACCAGGGGAACAAACGCGCAAATCAGCGCAAGAGAGTCTAAGCGAGTTCCGATCACGTTTGACGAAGAAGCCTTGCGGGCCTTCGATGATCTGAAGGAACTTCTGACCACATCAGAAGTCCTAGCATTCCCTGATTTTGAAAAACCCTTTAATCTGACGACCGACGCTTCTAATTACGCTATAGGCGCGGTGTTATCATACATATCGCGATCCCTCAACAAGACCGAGGAGAATTACGGGACCAACGAAAAAGAGATGCTGGCCATAGTGTGGGCCCTAGACAACTTGCGGTCATACCTCTACGGAGCGAGGAGAATTCGCATTTATACCGACCATCAGCCTCTTACATTTGCCTTAGGTAACAGGAATTACAATGCGAAACTTAAGCGTTGGAAGTCTCGCATCAAAGAATACTATTGCGAACTTGTGTATAAACCTGGTAAGTCAAACCATGTCGCAGACGCCTTGCCCCGACTAAAGATACAATTAAATCACTTGTCTGCTTCGGAACGGGCCGAACCAGCACGAAGTGTAAATATGGAAGATAATGCATCTGCGACCGACACCGCCAGCGAACGGGGAAGCGGTTGCTCGACCGAAACCGCCAGCGAATCGAGCTCATCAACCGCGACGGCCCACAGTGCTGATCAGGATAACACCGACCTGATCCCTCATGTAGAAGCGCCAATCAATGTTTTCCGCAATCAAATTATAATAAAGATCGGAAAAGGTACCGAGTTATACGAAGAACCGCATCCTGGTTATGGCCGCCACTACGTAGCCGTGTCAAACCCAGATGAGACAAAGCTAACAAACATCCTTATTTCACGATTAAGACCAAACGTGGTGAACGGTATTAAGATCCCTGAGTCCCATTTGCAAATGCTGCAGGATGTATATTTGAAATGCTTTACTAAATACAAGCTGCGAATAACGCAAAGGGTGGTGGAAGACGTAAAGAACGAGGACAGGAAATGCCAGCTCATTATGGACGAACATCGAAGAGCCCATAGAAATCCCAGAGAGAACAAAAAACAACTACTCGAAAAATATTACTTCCCTAGCCGAAAATCCTGGTGATGGATAACGAGAGTAGTTTCGTCAGCCCAGTCGTACAAAACTATGTATAGGCACTGGGAGTTAAGCTTTTCCTAACGCCTGTGCACCGTAGTTAAGTTAATGGGCAGGTGGAACGGTTTCACACGACCGTGATAGAAATCTATAGGTGTCTAAAAATGGAATATAAAGGTCTACGCCCGAAAGAGCTACTTAACATAGCAGTTGGCAGGTACAATAACACCGTACACTCTGTCACGAAGAAAAAACCATCGGACGTATTCTTCATTAGATCAGAGAGAATAAATTATCAATAACTATTAGGCTTCCGGGAAAAAGTGAACAATGATTTGAGGAACGAGATCAAACGCAGGCAGGAAGCGGATAGGGTTAGACAAAATAAAACTAAAACGAAACCTAAAAAATATAACAAGGGGGACACTTTTTATACGGCTCGTAAGGGCATTAAAGCTAAACATAAACCAAGATAACGAGGTTACCGTGGTCACTTCCGCAGGAAGAAAGGTCCACAAAACTAACATAAGGAATGCGTAAAATTATTATAAAACTACGCACACGCATAATTAGTGTTAAATACATGCTCACATATATTCTAACGCACACGAACCTTAGCAACACTAGCACGTTCACTAATTTGCACACCGCACACATCCTACTATATATTTGACTTAATTTTGTATGACTTTTACCCATGTGATGAATCCTATTACATACATGTTTGAAACAACTTTGTATAACCTCTTGCCATATTATACGAATGCATACATAAAAGAATAACCATGTTAATTTAAGTTACGCATGAAAAAACCTGTATTATATTAAGTATCACTATGTAATCATAATCATAATATCCGCCACTAGATCCAAAGTTCACATTTACAGACTGGCCTGCCTGATCTGGTTAGCAACGGCCGAAGGGTTGCAAATATTCGAATACACAGCTCCGATAATCCCAATCAAGGAAGGCAAGGCGTGGATGATGAACGGTAACCTTAACCTCGTTCACGTCATCAACCTGGATGAATACGAGCACCAACTAGCAGATATAAGCGTTTCCATCAAGAGGCACATTATGGATGCAGGGAAGAAGCAGCTCATCAACTGTCATCTGGCCGAAATCATTGACTGCATCAACCTGCTGAAAAGAAGACCCCGAAGGAAGGAGAGATCAATTAACTGGATCGGATCAGCATGGAAGTGGGTCGCTGGGAACCCTGACGCTGCGGACTGGGATAAGATCCTTGGAAGTCAACAACAGATAGTGGAGAATAACAACCACCAATATAAAATCAACGAAAAGACCTTTGGAGTGACCAGTCCAACGGTGAAAAAGCGGTGGCCGACGTTGAGCGGTTCAAGCAAGACATTCTGGACCAAGTTCTTGCAATAGAGGAACGCGGGCCTGTCAAATGGCGAAAAGCGGTATTGTAAACACAAACCTACTTAACCGCGAAGAAATCAGTATGCTGGTCAACGAATTTGAAACGATTTCCTGCGAGAACGAGATCGAGGCAATTGAATACGGGGTGCCTTCAGTTAACACGAACGATTCGGCTCTTCTGTATGTCCTAGCGAATCCCAAAGTGAAGAAGGAAGACTACAACCTACTCCTTTTGAAGACATCGATCACCAACAATAACCAAGTCAACATCGAGTTCGACAGAGTCTTGATCAACGAGGAGGAAACCTATGGAATGATCCACGACTGCCTTACTATTAGCAATTCCACGGTTTGCAAAGAGAACGTATTGGTGAAGCTTTCCGAGGACGACTGCGTCGCCCGGTTATTAAAGGGAGGCCAGGCAGCCTGCACTTATCGTACAAACACCGACAAAGTAATCGAACTCGTTAGAGGAAATACGATCTTCGTAACCAACTTCAACGGACAACTGACGGTGAAAAATTCAACACAACAGTTAAAAGGAACGTACATCATCCAATTTAACAATGAATCTATCTGCCTCGATAACTGGACGTTCGCGAGTTCCAGCTTCACTACCGTTCAGGCTTTGCCGTCCGTCATGGTAAACATGACCAGTCAAGGACACAATCTCCAGTTCGTTCACAACCTTACCCTCCGGAACATCGCACACCTTGGTAGCCTAACCGACAGATTGAGGATCTCCACGGCATCTGACATCGTAATCTTCGTGCTGCTGGCATCAGTCGCCTATATGGTATGGCATGAAATTCATAAGAAGCTGAGCCTTCCAATCCTAGGTCTACCCCAGGGTACATCAACCACAGCCTAGAACCGCCTTTGGCTTTCCTGCCGAGAGATGACGTCGCTGATCTACGGGACGTAGATTTTCAGGGGGGGAAGAGTTAGCACGACACGAGCAGCAACGACCTGCAGTAATACGATCCACTAGCCTTGACCGTGGATTGCATGAGTAAAGTGTGGGAATGCGTTCCAGCGCAACTCGCATGTATTGCTGATCAAGTGACCACGCGAAGAAAGATGATCCACCAGGGGATTGCATCAGCCAGCAGAACACCTGTGTCAGCATGTGACCGGCAAACGATGGAAGGTGATGAGGAAAGGCTAGGCAAGCAGGGCAGTCAGTCGATCGGCGGGAACAGAAGAGTTAACTAAATAAACTAAATTTGTAACGATATTTCGGACTTTGATTTCATTTATTCGTAAGTCGAACAGTTGGGCCTGCCGAAGGGCTGGCGTTCGCGATTTTTTTTTGAATCCCCTTCAGGGACTCCTTTAACTTGTTGTCTTCGCCTTTGTTTGTGTTTTTATTATTATTATTATTGTTGTTGCTATTATAGGTATTAATTTTTTGTTTTAGCTATGTGATCCCACGAGTAAGGGTTGGTCCGTCTGCACAGAGCCCCGCATATGCAGATAAAGCTATATTATCCAGAGGTCGGCAGGTATCCGAGTCCAGTCCGAGGATACTTTGGCTTTCACCATCCTTCACCTCTCATTGCTAATTCTGCCCTCCTCATCGCCTTGGTCGATAATGAGAAAGGTTAGGTGACCCTTTGCCACCGTTCTGTAAGGCCTGGACATAAATGCCACCGTCTCGGACTTCTATGGGGCTTTTAAGGGGTCCTCCTGAGACCTGGGCCTCTTATAAGCTGGATCCCTCCTGCCCTCTGAGTGAGAAGCTAAGGGCCTTACCGTATCGAGCTAACTCCTTTGCCTACCACTCCTGGACGGTCTTCCCTTATCGGGCTGCCTATTGTCTCCAGGGGGCCCTCCTAAGCCAAGTCCGAAGCTATACGAGCACTGCATCCGTATTTTTTTTCGTTTTGAAGGCATTTCAGACGATTATCAGGTAGAAGGTCCCTAGGGACCTTGTGTATCATAGAGGGGAGAATATGATAAAATATCGGCTTAGGGTTAATGGTGACTCGTGTTTAGCTTTGGTTAGCTCATTTCGTTTGAGTGTATATTGCACTGGTATTGTACTATTTTTCAAAAAATGTAATTTAGCTGCTCAATAGGACTATCGTTTTACAAGTTAACATCGCTGCTGCGAAATTTAGTTTTTTGATTTTTTTAAGTTTTATTGAATTAACCGGTCATTCTACTACTATACTGATAAATAACCGTACAAGCTACCAGCAAATGACAATGAATGCTGGGTCAATGCTAGGGACCTTGTACCTTGTATAGCGGCATCATGACTGTCACTGATCGGAGGGTTAAAGAATTTGGCAAAAAAGTTAGCGATAGTAAGAGAGTCGGTTGATGAGTTGTTGTTGAAAGGGAGTGAGGGAGGATAACCATCAGATTTCCTTTTGTAATTCACAAATTAGAAAAGGACTTAGGGTCAGTTCAGTTTGGCTTGCGCATGTCACTGTGTATGCTTCAGACAAAGAAAATAAAACACAAAATCTAACCAAGCCCCCACCAATTATAGCGCTGCAAATAAATAAGTATGAAAGCTTGGCCAAAGTATTGGAGGAAAATCAAATTAAAGCTAGTACAGCGCTAATAAACAAAAATGACATCAAAATCAATGTGGTTGAAGAAGAGGGATACTAAAATACTAAACCAAAAAAAGGTGCAGTGGTATTCTTATGAAAATAAGCAGACCAGACCAATGAAGGTTGTAGTGAAAAGACTGCATTATTCATGCTCACCGGAAAGCATTAAAAAAGAGCTAAAAGACCGAGGCTTTAAAATCATGGAAGTTGTAAATATGCTTAAATTTAGAAGCAAAGTACCACTACCAATGTTTACACTCAGTTTTGAGCATGATGAAGATAAGAAAAAAGTATATGAAATTAAAAATATACTTGGGATGCAAGTTGAGATTCATACCCTACGTAAATCGAAACAAGTACCCCAATGCAAAAATTGTCAAAGATATGGGCATACACATAGATACTGCAGCTCAAATCCAAGATGTGTGAAATGTGCAGGAAGTCACCACACCAAGGAATGTAGGAAGAAAGAAAATGAACACCCTAAATGTGTAAACTGCAATGAAAACCATCCTGCTAGCTACAGAGGTTGTTTAGTTGCAAAAGAAATCCAACTTGCAAGGGTCAAAAAGCTAAAGAAACATAAGGAAGAGCAAAAAGTCAAAAAGGACTTACAAAAAAGCCCACAGAAAGAAAAGCCTAAAGACGAAAAGATAATCAAAAAGGTCCCGAAACAAAATACAGCGGGTCCAAAAATGACATATGCTGAGGCAGCATCAATAAATAACCAAGCAGATAAAACGATAAGACGCAAAGTAGAGCCAAACACTGGAATGGAAAACCTCATGAAACAAATCCTAAACAGGATTGGTTCCATGGAAAAATCGAATAAAACGATATTAGATAGAATATCGTTGTTAGAGAGACAGAACAGCAACAAAAAAGCTGTGCCAAAAAGACAAACATGATGAATAGAATAAAAATTCTTGAATGGAATGCTAATGGTATCGAGAGTCGCAAGGACGAGATGAAAGTGGCTCTTGACATACACCAGATAGATATATGTCTCATTTCAGAGACACACTTTAAATTGATAACTAATTTTAAACTGCAAGGATATGAATTATATCACTCCCCACATCCTCATAACTGTGCAAAAGGTGGGGCTGCAGTGTTAATAAAGAATACAATAAAACACCATATAGAAGCAAAATTCCAATCATGTGCCATCCAAGGAATTTCCACAAGTGTAGAAACGGGTAGTGGGCAAATATCTGTTGCAGCAGTATACTGCTCTCCTAGCTATAGACTAAAAAAAAATGATTTTAAAAGTCTTTTCCGCATATTTCACAATCGATTAATCGCGGGAGGGGATTTTAATGCCAAGAATAAATATTGGGGATCTAGATTAACAAATACTAGAGGCAGAGAATTATATGAAACTATTAAAGAAGTCGGCGGCAAATATCACTCAACGGGGAAACCTACCTCCTGGCCTACAGATAGGAATAAAACCCCAGATCTTGTAGACTTCTTTATATCCAAAAATATATCTTCAAATAAAATAAATATAGAAAAAGGCCCTGATCTTCAATCAGATCATTCCTCAATACTTCTTACACTTGGCGATAGAATAATAATAAAAGAACATAGCCCTAAACTAGTTAATAGACTGACTGATTGGAACCACTTTAGGCAGAAGTTGGAAGAATGTATCCAACTATCGTCAGCTATTCAAACAGAAGATCAACTAGAAGAAGCAGTGCAAATATTTACACTGGATATACAAAAAGCTGCATGGGCTGCAACTCCCCAAAGAACAAACAAGATTAAACAAAACTCTTATCCTCGTGAAATATGTGAAATTATTACAGAAAAGAGGAAAGCTAGAAAACGCTGGCAACAGACAAGGGCGCCAAGCGACAAAACCACACTGAACAACTTAAATAATAAGCTCAGAAAATCTATAAGAGAATTGAATAACGAGTCTTTAAAATCGTATCTTACCAGTCTTACAAATGATTCTAGTACCGACTACTCGCTCTGGAAGGCAACAAAGAAAATGAACAGGCCAATAGCTCACACTCCGCCAGTAAAAACCAGAGAAGGTAATTGGGCAAAAAGCAGTCAAGAACAAGCAAATACTTTTGCAGAGTACCTTGAGAACGTCTTCAAACCTTATGAAGATAAAGATTATCAAGGAAAAGAAGAAATGTGCGAAGAAGACAGACCTATTCGGCCGGTAACAGCTAAAGAACTTGCCAAAGAAATCAAAGAAGGCATAAAAATAAAAAAAGCCCCAGGGTTCGATTTAATCACAGAGGAAATTTTAAAATAATTTCCTCGAAAAGGTTTAAAAAAACTAGCGCAGATTATAAATGCTGCATTTAAATTAAGATATGTGCCAAGCATGTGGAAGGTCGCGGAGGTAATAATGATACCAAAACCAGGTAAACCACCTAGCGACGTAACCTCATATCGCCCAATATCGATACTACCAATGTTGTCCAAGCTATTCGAAAAAATGCTGGCAAAACGTCTGCAAAAAATTATTGATGAAAAATCGCTACTTCCAAATCATCAATTTGGGTTTAGAAACAAGCACTCTACAATTGATACAGTTTTATACCTTCTCTTCACTAGCGATTTGCCTGAAAGTGAAGAAACCACCATAGCTACTTTTGCAGATGACACAGCCGTCCTTGCTGTGGGAGCAACTGTCGAAATAGCAACAAAAAAGCTTCAGACGGCAATAAACAATATTTCAGAATGGACTAAGAAATGGCAGATTAGATTAAATGACCTTAAGTCAATCCATATTAATTTTACGTATAAAAACGTACCACACATTCCAGTCTACATTAACAACAATGTAGTAGAATTTTCTAACACAGCTAAATATCTAGGCATGACTCTAGACGCTACCTCTTGATCTGTAAGATTTGGCTAGGGCTAAGAAATTAGGTATTAATTTCAAACAAAACAAGTTTAAAAATCCGACAAACGGCGGATTTATCTCTTTAAATTCATTAAATAATTAAAAATATAAATTGCTGATTAGTCGTACGACTAGGTGCAATCTTATTCGGGATGGCTAGATGATTTTTTACTTCCAGCGAATTCCCAACACAAAAAAAAAAAAAAAATGTAATGGCAGGTTTCAGACGTTCTACTTTTTGGCTTCTTTCTAAGCGGAACGTACAAATGTAGATCCTGGGATTTGATTGTTCGCTCGAAATCGAGCGATTTTTCTTTCTTGCCTGAGTGTTGCGTTTGTGTCCCCAAAGCCATGCTTCGCCCATGGATGCGCTACCTGATCATCCCATCGGGGAACACACACATTGCATCTTGCACATCATGGTTCGAATGCAGATCGGTTATTTACATTTTTGTTAATAATAATAATAATAGCTGGCGCGACAGCTCGGGATGAGCCAAGGCCTAGCTCATTTTTGTTACATGGGTAAAATTATCCCACGCATCACGCGATTGATTGATGTACGTGAATATCGGCGAGCAACCTGTAACCGATTTCGCGGATTTGAATTTTGTAAATTAAAACGCATCTTGTGAATATTTTTTTTTTTAAACAGCAAAAATAGGCAACAATTTTTTAGAGTTATAGAAAGCACAATGGAGACTCAATAGAAAAAAAATATTTTGTTTGCTGAAGGTAGCTTAAAATACAACCAATTTCATCTATCTTTCAAAATAACTGCAAAAAAATTTTCATATCAATTTGATACAAAGAGTAACCTCATTGTTGGCGTTCCATAAACCTATGTTTCCATAAACCTAGGTTTATGTTAAATGGTAGTTATGTGCATTCAAGAGGACACAAGCGTCCTCAACTAACCTCTGTCTACCAACTCCTACTCTCACCTCCACGAGGTGAACGCTGGGTGCCTAGTACCTCAACTGGAGATAGGGTGCAAGCCCCTGTGGAAGGTTGTTGGTGGTAGCTGACGAGAGAGGAGGGGGAGGGTGTTCACACTAAGGCACTCTCCCTTGCATCTGGACGGCAGCGGAAGAACTCCCACGATGGAATCAACGGTGGCGTCTACAGTTCCAGTTAGGTCGGACTACTTGGTGAACACCTTATTTGGGCTACTCGGACCTATTCGGAGCTTCAGGCCAATAAGGATCGGTCTACCCGACCCCTCTTGTCCGAGGGGCACAACAAAGGACCTGGCCCTCCAGGTTGGGGGTTGTGCGTGGGGGTGACAACTCCACCATGGAAAAAAGAGACTGTTCCGAAACAACCACGAGCCTCGGATACGGATGATTTTACTGTTGACAACCCTAGCAAACGGAATAAGGACAATGATTTTCGGTTCTGCACGTGGAATGTTCGCACCCTTAACAGGCCACGTGCAGTCGAACAACTAGCAGAGGCCCTGGACTGCTATAAAGCAGACCTAACCGCCATCCAGGAAGTACGATGGGATGGACCGGGCATAAGAAGGATGAAAAACTGTGACATCTACTACGGAGATTGCTACAGGGAGCAGAAGCAGCGCTTATTCGGATGTGGATTTGTCGTAGGCGGCAGAATTAGGCAACTTGGCGTGCGCAACGTAAGCGAACGTCTTATGACAATCCGCATCAAGGCTAAATTTGCCAACATTAGCCTGTTATGCGCTCATGCCCCTACAGAAGACAAGGACGACGCCACCAAAGAACGTTTCTACGAGCTCCTCGACAAAACTTATGAGCAGTGTCCAAGATCGTGCTGGGCGATTTTAACGCCAAAATAGGACAGGAGGACATCTTTGGTAGGACAGTTGGTAAGAAAAGCCTACATGACACCACGTCCGAAAACGGACTTAGCACGTGGTTTCCTCATCTCAATATTCACAAGGGGACATGGCGGTCTCCTGATCATCAAACGGTCAATCAAATTGTTCACATTGCGATCGAAGCAAGACATGCCTCCAGTGTTCTGGATGTCCGAACGTTCCGAGGGGCCAACATTGACTCGGACCACTACCTTGTTGCAGCCAAGGTACGAATGCGGATATCCCAAGCGCCACAACAAAATAGAATCACTGTGAGAAGATACAACGTCGAACGGCTGCAATCGCAAGAGACTGTCAGACTGTTCGCCGAACGCGTATCCCGAAATCTCTCAACAAGTCCTATGTCACCAGCATCAAATGTTGAAGACCAGTGGCAACGCTGCCAACAGGCCATCAAAAACACCGCAACTGATGTGCTGGGTTTCACACGACCACCACCCCGAAACCCCTGGTTTGACGACGAATGCCGGCAAGTGCATGCAGCCAAACAAGAAGCATATAAAGCGGCGCTGCAGAGAAGGACGAGAGCTGCTCGTGAGCTCTACGAGCAAAAAATACGGGAAGAACACCGACTTCTCCAAAAGAAAAAGAAAGAGCATGAGAAGCGCGCGATCAAGGATATTGAGAGATTGTACTCCAGGAATAACGTACGGAAGTTTTACCAAAGGGTAAAAAGAACGTGTCACGGAAGCAGAACCCGTACGGAAATCTGTAGAGATGAAGAAGGAAACCTCGTAGTAGAGTCACAGTCGGTGCTGAGAATTTGAAAAAACTATTTCTGCAGACTGTATAACGGCGACGAAGGCCAACATCCCGCTGTCAGGCAGAACGGACCATTCAACCTAGACGATGATAGCCAAAATTTCCGTCCACCTGACCAAAACGAAGTGCGGAAAGCAATATCTAAACCGAAATCCAACAAGGCTGCTGGACCCGACGGCTTTCCGGCCGAGGTATTTCAAGCAGCTGGAAATGACCTGGTAGAGAGCGTACACCAACTCATTTCTAAGATTTGGTCAGATGAGTGTATGCCCGATGAATGGAATCTCAGCATCGTTTGCCCGATCCACAAAAAAGGAGACCCCCACAACTGCGCCAACTACAGGGGTATCAGCCTCCTCAACATCGCGTACAAGATTTTATCTGCCATACTATGTGAACGCCTGAAACCTTCTGTCAACAACCTGATTGGCCCCTATCAGTGCGGTTTTAGGCCAGGAAAGTCCACAATTGACCAAATTTTCACACTTCGGCAGATCCTGGAAAAAACCCAAGAAGTCGATACCCGATCGATTTTAAGGCCGCCTATGACAGCATTTATAGAGACGAGCTGTATAGAGCCATGTCTAGTTTTGGCATCCCTGCTAAACTCGTCCGTCTGTGCAGGATGACGATGGAGAATTCTCGCTGCTCCATCAAGATCGGTAACGATCTTACCGAAGCTTTTGATGTCCAAAAAGGTTTTAGACAATGAGACGCGCTGTCATGTGACTTTTTCAACATCATACTTGAACGAATTGTGCGAAACTCTCAAGCCAACACCGGAGGCACAATCTTTCATAAATCTGTTCAACTGCTTGCGTACGCTGACGATATTGACATTATAGGCAGAACGCAGCGAGCTGTCGCCGGTGCTTTCGCGAGTATAGATACAGAAGCGGCCAAAATGGGTTTAACGGTAAGCGAGGGCAAAACTAAGTATTTGGCGTCAACAAGAAGGGACACCCAACACCGACGAATTGGACAGAACGTCACGGTTGATAGCTATAACTTCGAGGTAGTAAGGGACTTTGTCTTCCTTGGCTCTGCTATTACCTCCGATAATGACACCACGTCGGAAATCAAACGAAGAATAACTTTTGCCAATCGCTGTTTCTTCGGGCTAAGAAGGCAATTGAGTAGTAAGGCAATTGAGTAGTAAGGCCCTATCCCGAAGAACTAAGGAGACTCTGTATAAGACCTTAATCATCCCAGTCCTGCTTTATGGCGCTGAAGCATGGACACTGTCGAAAGCGGATGAAAATATCCTTGGTTGCTTCGAGCGAAAAATTCTTCGGAAGATATTCAGTCCCGTATGCGTTGACGGGCTTTGGAGGAGAAGATTTAACCACAAACTATACGAGCTGTACAGCGACATCGCCCTGGTCAAGAAGATACGTATCCATCGGCTAAAATGGCTGGGGCATGTAGAGCGAATGGACACCACCGCTCCGGCACGCATAGTCTTCGAATCCAACCCGGAGGGACAACGCAGTAGAGGAAGACCTCGCCTAAGGTGGCGCGCACAAGTAGAAGGGGACCTCAACCAACTTGGCGTGCGCAACTGGAGGCAGTTAGCTAAGGACCGGGCTAACTGGAGAGGCTTGTTGGTTGAGGCGCAGGTTCACCCCGAACTGTAGCGCCACCTAAGTAAGTAAGTAAGTAACCTCATTGTTAGGAATATGAATATTTATTCATTAAATAATAACTATTTGTAGATTAATAAATACCTGAGCTAGAAGGTTCCATTTAAAAAAATAAGTTATCTTGCACAGTAAGAACACAAAAAAAAATCTTTAATTGTAGGGAAAAATGGTCTGCGAAACATACACGTTATTACTGCCTTTAGCCATTTATGGCTGCGACTAATGCACTTGGTGCGAAGCGTCTCGTTGAATAAACGGTTTTATTCATTCAGTTTAGTGCAACTGGGAATATTCACAATACAGAACAAATCGAGCCATAATCGCAAGTTTATCGTAAGCGACAATTTTGCCGAAACTGTGTTTTCTATACCATTTTACACTTAACATTATTTTGCATCAAGTCATATCATTATTGTGAACTATAAACTTTCGAATAAACTGTTACAAAGAAGACAATTATATGGTAACCTACGCTTACATTTTCATCTCCTTTCCAAATGTCGCAACCGACCAAAGAACTTTGAGTACTTTTATCGCAAACGCCTGACGGTGTCGCTTGCGATAAACTATTGTAGCAATCAAGACCAATTCTCTTGCTCAATTCAACTCAAGCCATCGATCTAGGACACGGAATCTACGACAATGTTAAGGAAACACGTGAATGATGGAAAGAAGTACTCAAGAGCCCCACTTCCCCCGCGCTTTTGAACATATGCCCCTTAACACCAGTCAACACGGAACTGGATAAGGTGTACCGATTGCGGAATGATCTGGCCGTCATATATAGAACAAGCACTAACGAAGTTACTATCGTATGCAACGCCACACAGACACCACTCGTTGCTAAAGTTAACTTGGTGACGTTTCCAGGATGCAGAATCTCCAGCACCCAGTTTGATGTCATGTCTCCCATCGAAGAGGTCAAGAAAATCGAGACTGATATCAAAAAATTCTCAACCGAAGACTATCAGCTGAACTGGACGACAACGATCGGGACTCCTGGAATCTAAGTACTGGTACTTAGGAGCTATTTGTGCAATCCTCTGCATCACTATTTTTTCAATCATCTACGCTTGTAAACGCCGCCGAAGACAAAAGTCAGAGATTCCTTCCGTCAGTTACCTCAACAAAGAAGATAAGATTCCCGGAAGTTGGGTACGGGCATACATGATTCACCGCGATACGGTACCCCACATAAACACGGACGCAGTCTAGATTTATAATCCCTTCGATAATTAAACATAAGTACTTTTTCCGCCGGGAGTTTGTTTATGACAATTATACGATATTCTACCCAATAAGCAACCTCATTGACCTCAATAGTGTCTCGGCTTGCTAAGTTGCAATTAAACTGAAAAGTTGCTTATTGGGCGGAATGTCGTGTAACTCTGATAAACAAAAAAAACCGCGCATAATTCAATTTTGCCAATATAATTAATTCTTGCTTATTTGAATAAATTGTTAGTTTAAATAGAGTAAGAGAAATGAAATAAAGGGCAGTTCATATACCAAATGCAAGGTGCATATTACTTATTAACAAACAGGTTGAATGCTCTTTATTAGTTTGAATTAGCGTGACAGTCCAATTGATTGTACATATTGAACAGTAAGGTTTTTTAGATTTTGCAAAGCAACGTAATTATTTCTGTCATTCGGGTATATTTTGTGTGTAAGTTGGTACATAACATAGGTGGTACATAAGTTGGATTGTGACAAAGAAGTTACTTTATAATAAATAAATAGCTGGCGCGACCGCTCGAAATGAGCCAAGGCCTAACTTCTCGCAACCATTCATGTTGTGCGTGTTACATTTTTCGCACGAATGAAAGGGACCTACAATTCTACAATTTATTGCCGACTCCGCACGGCGAATCGGGAAGCTCTTTCAAGACAGATTATACTCCCGGAGGCTTGTCATTTCCCTACGAGAGGTGGTGCCGCGAAAATTTTTCGGTGTTCCTGGCTGGGGCTTGAACCCACGCCGCTCGGTCAGCAGTCCAACGCACTAAACACTGAGCCACGGCGACCAAAGGAGGTACCTACTTTCAGAAATATAATGATTTGTTTTTTAGCAAGTTTTCTCTTAGCTCTAATGCTTTGTTAATTTTGATTTTATTTTACTTATAATCAATTTGTTCAGTTCTGGTTAACGTTTATTCTGTGGATAGCGAGGTTGGTCAACTTTTTTGTGTTTGTTCACCAATGATTAACGCTTAACCTGTGGTTAGTAAACCATTGGTTTGAGTTAACCGCTGGTTAACTTAAGTAGCCGATATTGTCTAGTTAACAACGTTATCCAGAGAATATCTCAGTATTCTGGTTGTTCAGTCTCTGTTGATATTTCGTTTTCGTTCTGAACGTCACATGAACAAAAAATAAATATATCAGAAAACAAATTTCGAATTTTGCCATCAAATATCATTGCGAATATTTTGCAGTTCTCAGACGCCTACCCAAAGTTCCTCAGAAGGAGACCGTATGGCGGATGAATTTAAGGCTCAGGTCAGGACGTTGACATTGTGGTTTTAGGGAATGTGATGCAGTGAATGTGATCCCCAAGAATAAACATTACCGTTTGACCGTTTCAGCGCCGTCAATTGTAATTCAGCAATTCTCATTTGAACGTAAAACCAACGGGCAAAATCGTTAACCAACGGTCAACAAACTCAAATATTTATCCATTGGATAGACGGCTGTATATTCGTGCGTAAAGTAGTTGCGAGAGGTGAGGCCTTGAACCTCTGTAGCTCGGTTTAAAAGAAAGGGCCATTGTTTTGGCTTTAAAAATTACAATGGTCGAGATAAATTTCTTAAAGCATGCTATACTGTTGGAGTCTATTTTCCCACATACAACAATTTATCTTCCAGCATTGGGATGTAAGTTATTAGCTGCCTTCACTTACAGGCACTATCTACTTGAGTTCTCCGTCCGCTAATGATAAAATTTGGAATTTCGCTGGAGATGGTTTAAGAAATAGGCCAATGTAGTTTTAAGTTACCGCTGGTTGTAGAAACGCTCTACTTGGGATCTAACATATGCACACTATAGTAGGTAAGGTTTGTCGTTACACCTCCGTTTTAAATGATTTAGGGACAAGGCCACTGTAATTTTAAGCTGCCTTTAGTTGCAGACGTCCTTTACTTGCGATAAAATTTGGGTAAAATTTATTAGCTGGGAAAAGTTAACCATTAACCATCCAGAACTGAACAAATTGAATATTAATAAAGTAAGAAATAAAATGTTTTATTCGTTTTCGTTGCTTTTTAATTTTATCGTAAGCGCCACAAGCTAACTCAGAGGTTTGTGAGATTGACAGCGAAAATATCGCAAACGCCAAAAACTGCCTGGTTTTGCTACGAACAATGTCCTAATTAGTGTCATAGATATGAAGTTATGTGACCTCTTCAAAAAGTTGAATGTTGTTTTTGTGGAATGTGATAAAACACATGTAAGTCTAAAATGTTTAATCGAAACAAACTGTATGTGTACCACATTTATATCTTTATCTTTATCTTTATCTTTATCTTTATCTTTATCTTTATCTTTATCTTTATCTTTATCTTTATCTTTATCTTTATCTTTATCTTTATCTTTATCTTTATCTTTATCTTTATCTTTATCTTTATCTTTATCTTTATCTTTATCTTTTTCTTTATCTTTATCTTTATCTTTATCTTTATCTTTATCTTTATCTTTATCTTTATCTTTATCTTTATCTTTATCTTTATCTTTATCTTTATCTTTATCTTTATCTTTATCTTTATCTTTATCTTTATCTTTATCTTTATCTTTATCTTTATCTTTATCTTTATCTTTATCTTTATCTTTATCTTTATCTTTATCTTTATCTTTATCTTTATCTTTATCTTTATCTTTATCTTTATCTTTATCTTTATCTTTATCTTTATCTTTATCTTTATCTTTATCTTTATCTTTATCTTTATCTTTATCTTTATCTTTATCTTTATCTTTATCTTTATCTTTATCTTTATCTTTATCTTTATCTTTATCTTTATCTTTATCTTTATCTTTATCTTTATCTTTATCTTTATCTTTATCTTTATCTTTATCTTTATCTTTATCTTTATCTTTATCTTTATCTTTATCTTTATCTTTATCTTTATCTTTATCTTTATCTTTATCTTTATCTTTATCTTTATCTTTATCTTTATCTTTATCTTTATCTTTATCTTTATCTTTATCTTTATCTTTATCTTTATCTTTATCTTTATCTTTATCTTTATCTTTATCTTTATCTTTATCTTTATCTTTATCTTTATCTTTATCTTTATCTTTATCTTTATCTTTATCTTTATCTTTATCTTTATCTTTATCTTTATCTTTATCTTTATCTTTATCTTTATCTTTATCTTTATCTTTATCTTTATCTTTATCTTTATCTTTATCTTTATCTTTATCTTTATCTTTATCTTTATCTTTATCTTTATCTTTATCTTTATCTTTATCTTTATCTTTATCTTTATCTTTATCTTTATCTTTATCTTTATCTTTATATAAATATATATATTATATCCTATCCTATCCTACTAATATTATAATTGTGAAAGTTTGGATGTTTGGATGTTTGGATGTTTGTTACCACGTATCGCCTAAACGGCTAAACGGATTTACATGAAACTTCGTGAGTAATTAGTCTGTATTATTCAATTAACACATTGAATAATTTTTAATTTTTATTTTTAAAAATGCATGCTTTCTAAGGAAACAGCCATTTATTTGTGTCCATAGAAAACCACTTACATCGGATCGATCGCAAATCGTGATCGTGTGTTGCTTCTGCTTAAGGGTGGTTTTTAATTTTTTTTTTTTTTGCTTTTTTATTTCTCTCTTTGCCTCTAAATGATCGTTGCATCTCAATGATCGTTTTCAATAAAGTGAGACACATCGGTTCGTGATCGTGTGTTGTTTTTGTTTTGCCCAGTAGTTTTTCATTACTTTTTATTCTGCGTTGTTCTTTTTTGTTCGTGAGGGTGATGATTTGCCGGTTGGTATGGCAATTGGTTTTTCTCTCCTGGCATTTTTTTAATGGAAACTTTTTTTTAGATAGATATAAGAACAACGGACCGATGTGACGCGTCAGCCTGTGTATGAGATTGTGTGTGTTTGATGTGTGTATAATATTGCAAGTTGGGAAAGGGTGCTTTTTGTTTTTGTTTTCTTTTGTATTTAGAGAATGTATTCGAGTTAGGACTTTCGACTTAGAATTAATTCGACTAGGAGTATGACTTTTCGAAGGAAAACTGAAGGAAATGCAAAAATAGGATGAAAGAATTCGAGTTAGAGGGAAATTCGAGTTAAAAGAGGTTCGACTTAGAGGGATTCGAGTGCATTGTGCAATGGCTTCTGTTGAAGACCAGCATTTTCGCAGGCGTCAAATAGGGAGAAACCGTCTTCATCTCCCACATTCCTTTGATACCGCTTTGCAATTTTCCGTTAAGGTTTTCTACGCCATGACCATCAATAAAGCACAGGAGCAAAGTTTGAAAGTGTATGGTTGGATCTGAGGAGTGATTGTTTGTCTCATAGCGTACTTTGAATCAGTTCAACACGGGCAATCAAATAGGGTATAATGTGACTTTTTTCCACGCAGACGTAGTCGCGGGTACCAGCTAGTATTATATATTATATATTATATATAATATAATAAAGAGGAAGAGTTTGATTGCTGGCATCAAACTGCTTTCGGGATAAACGCAAATACTACTAATGCGATTGACATAAAACTTTCACAATATAATACCTTATAGGTATAAAATTAACATAGGCCATAGAGTATGCACATATGTTGTATAGTCATTGAGATATTGAGGTTTTAAAGATTGACCATTTATAGAATACGCTACTGTAGCCCAGCACATCGGTTCGTGATCGTGATCCTTCGTATGTTGTTTTTGTTTTGCCCAGTTGTACAAGGGTAGTTTTATTTCAATTTTTTCTTTGTTTGTATCTTTGGTTCTGTGGAAGTACATTATGTATTAGATCCGTAGGGGAGGAAGAATTAAAAGGTTTTGAAAGTAAATAGAAGTATGTACGTATGTATGTAGGAATGCGTATTGTGATGACGATCGGTGCGGTGCGGTGTATTGGCGCACGTAGAGGGGAAACTGAGATAAGAAACTTTCAGTTGCGTAGGTGAGGATTTACACAAGAATGCTTTTTACATTGGATCGAGATTACAGATGTGCAAACAAGGAGTTCTGGCAGGCCATACGTCGTCTCAGACGATGGCAGTTTAATATCATTGAAGGAGTTAAATCCAAAGACGGTTTATTTTTTCCGATGAGAAAGATATCTTGCGTAAATGTGGTGAGCATTTTTCATAGCTGATCAATCTCGAACAGGGATTGGATGGCAGACTGAGTAGGACGGAGAATAGTCCTACATTAAAGGCCTGGGAGTGTGTCACGAGAGTAATGATCGGGTCCCTCGTGGTAAATTCTGGAGGAGTGTGGGATTAACGGTTCTCATTTGGAGGCCATTCGATCTCTATACACAAACTGTAGGAGATGTGTTCGGGTAAAAGGCGTTACATCGACCTCTTCCACTGCGAGCGTTGGCCTTCGTCAGGAGTGCTTTTTGTCACCTCTCCTTTTCATTGTGTTTATGGATTGGATGTTACAGCGCAACCGTGGCGAGAAACGGTTCGCATTGTGAGACTTAAGGACAAACCATCTGCTTTTCGCTTGGATCCATCTGAACTGAACTTCGTAGCCGTAGCTGTTTTACGTTATTATATTTTTGTTAATTAAAAAATGGCTATAATAAAGCGAAACATACCCAATAACAATAATCAAATAAATTAATTGTACCCGTGCAAAGCCGGGGAGACCCGCTAGTATCTTTATAAAAGCAGAATAAAAAGCCTGATGATGTCCATAGGCATGGAGGAAAGTCGTTAATGTAAAAATATTTGTTTACTTTTATTTGCTGACCTAAAGCAAACAAAAACAACATTCTAATTAGTGTCATTCAATTCCTTACTTACTTACTTAAGGTGGCACTACAGTCCGGGGTGGACCTGGGCCTCAACCAACAAGCGTCGCCAGCGATCTCGATCTGTAGCCAGCTGTCTCCAGTTTCGCACGCTAAGTTGGTTGAGGTCCCCTTCCACCTGCGTGCGCCACCAGAGTCGCGGTCTTCCTCTACTGCGCCGTCCCTTGGGTCTGGATTCGAAGATTTTCCGGGCCGGAGCATTGGTGTCCATCCGCTCCACATGACCCAGCCACCTCAGTCGTTGGACCTTCACACTTCTGGCTAAGTCGATGTCGCTGTACAGCACGTACAGTTCGTCGATGTATCTCCTCCTCCACTCCCCGTGTATGCAGACGGGACCAAAAATCACCCGAAGAATTTTGCTCTCGAAACAGCCAAGAGCAACCTCATCCGTTTTAGACAGTGTCCATGCCTCTGCGCCGTAGAGCAAGACTGGGACGATTAAGGTCGTATACAGGGTCATCTTACTTATTCGGGAGAGGGCTTTGCTACTCAATTGCCTTCTTAGCCCAAAGGAACAGCGATTGGCAAGAGTTATTCTTCGTTTAATCTCAGCGCTTGTGTCATTGTCTGAGTTTATAGCGGAGCCTAGGTAGACAAAGTCCTTAACTGCCTCAAAGTTATAACTTTCTATTGTGACGTTCTGTCCGAGACGTCGATGTTGAGTGTCCTTTCTTATTGACAGCATATACTTCGTCTTGCCCTGACCGCTAAACCCATCTTCGCCGCTTCCGTCTCGACACTCACGAAAGCACCAGTCACATCACGTTGCGTTCTTCCAACTAAGTCAATATCGACGGCGTATGCGAGTAGTTGGACGGACTTTTGAAAGATTGTGCCTCTGGTGTTGGCGCGTGAGTTTTGCATAACTCTTTCAAGAACAATGTTGAAGAAGTCGC
Source organism: Matsumyia berberina (assembly GCA_917880715.2). NCBI lineage: Eukaryota > Metazoa > Arthropoda > Insecta > Diptera > Syrphidae > Matsumyia > Matsumyia berberina. Next base: position 89,709,738 of record OU862872.1, read on the forward strand.
ATGACAACGCGTCACCTTGTCTAAATCCTTTTTTGATATCACAGGTCTCGGTGAGGTCTTAACTGACCTTGATAGAGCAGTGTGCATTCTCCATTATCATCCTGCACAAACGAACGAGTTTGGCAGGGATGCCAAAACCAGTCATGGATCTACATAGCTCGTCTCTATAAATGCATACGCGGCCTTAAAATCGATGAAAAGATGGTGGGTATCGATTTGAAGTTCAGGCAGACAGGCACTACAACAAGGTAGTGGTCCGAGTCAATGTTGGCCCCTCGGAACGTTCGGACATCCATAATACTGGAGGAGTGCCTTGCGTCGATCGCAATGTAGTCAATCTGGTTGACGGTTGATTTATCAGGAGATCTCCATGTTCCTTTGTGGATATCGAGATGTGGGAACCGCGTACTAGCTACGACAACGTTACCCCTTGCAGCAAAGTCGACCAGCCGAAATCCGTTATCGGAGGTGGTGTCGTGTAGGCTGTGCTTTCCGACAGTACTACCAAAGATCCCCTCTCTTCCTAGCTTTGCGTTACAATCGCCAAGGACAATCTTAATGTCATAGCTAGGGCACTGCTCGTATGTCTTGTCCAAGAGCTCGTAGAAACTGTCTTTGGTGTCGTCGTCTTTCTCCTCTGTGGGGCATGCGCGCATATTAGGCTAATGTTGGCGAATTTAACCTTGATGCCGATTGTAGTGAGGCGTTCGCTCACATATCTGAAGCTTAAGACTTCTTGCCTAAGTCGGCTCCAATTACGAATCCACACCCAAATAGGCGCTGCTTTTGTTGTCGGTAACAATCGCCGTAATAAATATAGCAGTTTTTCATCCTCTTTTTGCCGGCCCATCCCACCGCACTTTTTGGATGGCGGTGATGTCTGCTTCGCAGCAGTCTAAGGCCTCTGCTAGCTGTTCGGCTGCACGTGGTCTGTTAAGGGACCTAACATTCCATGTGCAGATCCGAAGGTCGTTGTCCTTGTTTCGTTTGTAAGGGTCGTCAACAGTAAGATCCACCGTATCTGAGGCTGCTGGTTGTTGCGTAACAACTTTCGTTTTCCGTATTGGAGTTGTCAACCCCATGTAAAACCCCCAACCTGGAGGGCCAGGCACTTTGTTGGACCCCTTGGGCTTAAGGGGTCGGATAATCCGGTTCTTATTGGCCTATAATCCGATTACGTCGAAGTAGGCCGAATGAAGTGTTCCCTAAGTAGTTCGACCTAACTGGAACTGTAGACGCCACCGTTGCACTTCCATCGTGGGAGTTCTTCCGCTGCCGTTTGCAGGGGTTTGCACCCTATCTTCAGCTGAGGTACTAGGCACCCTGCGTTCACCTCGTGGAGGTGAGAGTAGAAGTTGGTAGACAGACCATGCATATAACTACCATTTTAAATTAACATAGGATTATGGAACGCCTCATTCAATTCCATTTGCCATAATATAACTGAATGCCGAAATTGGTTGCAATTGCTTTTGATATATAGAAGAAAACTAAAAAATACGTTTCCTGTAAAATTTACTTTTTGTCGCTCACGATAAGGGCTCGATATGGTAACGGATTCCCTACCACAAATTCTTTTTTGAAGTGAAAATTTTTAGGCGGCGGTTTGACAATTGGACGAGAATTGAGAGTGAGATTTCAAGGACGCGTTACGTTTAAGCAAATTTCGTTACATGAGAGAGAAAAAAGATAGGTATAAAGTGGAGAGAAGGAGAAAGAGCTATATATTTTTGCAGAAATGCGCCTAATGGGTATGCAAAGTCTGGGCGACCAATTTGCCTGTTCCGTGTTGCCGACTTTATGGGTGACTGAAAATTGTCAGTTTCTTTCATTTTCATTCTTTAAGTGAATGTTCTTAATCGGCGATTCGATAATTAGACGAGAATTGAGAGTACAATTTTGAGAGCGCGTCACGTTCACGTTTAGGCACATTTCGTTAATGATAGAAAAGTAAGAGATATAACGTAGAGAGAAGGAGAAAGAGCGCTATAAATTTTCGGAGAAAGGCGCCTAGCGGATATGCAACGTCTGGGCGACCAATTTGCCTATTTCATGTTGCCGACTTTATGGGAATAAAAGAATATTTAAACACGGATTTTTACGTTTTTCAAAATTATAACTGCGGGCCAAGGTACAGGGCGTTAAAGTTTGACCATTTATAGTAATGCGCAACCGAAGTGATCGTGTGTTGTTTTGTTTTATCCAGTTGTACAAGGGTAGTTTTTTTTTAAAATTATTCTTTGTTGCTGCTTTTCTTCAATCATACATAAGTTTGCTTCTATCAAGATTCAAAATGTTGAAGTTTTATTAAATTAAAGCGAAATATCTCTGTCTCACTCATCACCATATCTATCTATGTATGTACATATGTATTACATAATGTATGTAAATAAATAAATAGCTGACGCTACAGATCGGGATGAGCCAAGGCCGAGCTTTTCGCAACCATTCATGTTGTGCGTGTTACATTTTTCGCACGAATGGAAGTGACCTACGATTTATTATTGCCGACTCCGAACGGCGAATTGAGAAGCCCTTTCATGACAAATTATACTGCCGGAGGTCTGTCAAAGCACACATGACGGGTCACTCTACCTTTTGTTGAAGCCACCCAGAAAAAGAAATATAATAATAAAAAAATTAAATAAACATAGAACTCTCATTCAGTCGAATGTCACGAAGTGATATGATATGTAGAAAGTTCGGCACGACTACGGTTTCCGAGGCGCCAAGGTTTGAAAACGCCATTTTGTAGATTTCGGTGAAATAAGCACAAAATATAAAGAAAAAAAATTGATTAATCGCTTAGTTTAGGAGATATCGAGATTTAAAAATGCATATTTTCCTATAAAAATTCTATTGAATTCCATTGAAATTCTACTGAAATTAATATATTTTTGCCTCGGTACAAAGATAATGCTGCATACATCTAGAGGTAAGCACTCTTTCAAAACAAAAATAAATCATACTTTTAGGAGATTCGACTTCAAATATATTTGAATGAAGATCTAGTGATGCATTTAGGAGTTATCAGTTCCTTAGGTATGTGTGGATGTGTATTTGAAATGCCTTACACAATTCGATTTTCCTGGAGATAATAATGTCATTTCCCTTTGGCAAAATAAATTTTTTTGCCGACTTTTTTATGTCGAAAATGGTTTAATGCATTTAATGCATTTTTGTTTGTTGACAATGGGTCAACAAAAGTCTGTAAAATAAAAATTCGAAGAGCCACAAACAGTACCCTGGGTGGCCCGCTTCGCGGGTTAAAGGGATTTAACCTTTTTGTCTGCCTGTTTTAGCCGCTTACGCGACTTCGTCCCTCCGCTAAGGGTATGTTAACAACTGTCAGGCAGGCGCCTAGAGCTAAAGTCACTCAAATGTTTAAGTTATAAGAATTCATCAAAAAAGTGTTGTCACACGGGATATCATAACCTTTTTAAAATTCGCACTAAATATTTCAATTTTTACCCATATCATATGAACTAATGTATTTACTACATACATTCAAGAAAAGGGCAAAAAAAAAATGTTTGCCAATGGAAAAAGAACCTTCCGGCAAGCGCCGCAAGAGGTAAGTGGATTTCTTATGTCATCTATTCTGATGATGGAAACAAAATAGCGGACAAAAATATCCACTTTAAAAACGAATTTGTACTAATTACATCGAGATTTGTAAGGATTTTCAATTTCAACGAAATCCAATCAATTTTAAAGAATTTCAAGATGACGGATCCAAGATGGCGCCGAAGTTGACAGAATGATTGAAAGTGAATAGACGTGTTGATCATCTCGTCCGGCAAAAATTCGTAATTCTGTCGAAGTTCTACATTTATATACCTAGTTAAGTGCGAGTTAAAATAGTTACTTATCGACACTCATTCGTTTCGTCAATTAACAAGTTTGATTACATATTTGCATCTTGCAAACGTACTTTTGTGTCGAATTTTCTTTTCTTTTCCTACTCCTACAAGTGTAATGGCGGGGAAAACGCGATCTACAAGTACCGTGGAGAAAGAGAAGCAGTCAACACCAACACTGGAAGCTGCTATGCGACCTACACATAGCCTGGCTAAAGAGTCTGCACCAACACCGAAACAATACTCTACCCCAGTCGTGAGAAGAGGAGCTGTAAATAATTCCACACTAGCTACCCACGAACGTGCCCCAGCTGTAACACTTGCTGATTTAGAAGAAAGACTTGCTAAGCTTACTGATGATATAGTCAGCCGAATATCTACGGAGATGAATCTTTTGCGAAACGATGTAATCTCTCGCATCTTGCTCATTGAAGATAGACTAGCTTCACACGAAAAAGATGTGGACATGTCTCTTAAAATGCTGCAAAGCAATCAGGAGAAAGCTGAGCTAAAAATGAAAGACGTAGAAAAGTCCCTTCAAAATTTACAGGTGCATGGAGAGGAGATGAAAATGGACTTGGCTGAATCGCAGACACTCGAAGGAGAAGTAGCTGATCTACAAAAACGATGTGATGATTTCGAACGACGAGAAATTGCAGCCGACGCCATAATTTTTGGTATACCGCAATTGCCCAACGAAAACTTGAAGACAATCTTTCATCATCTTTGCCATAGCATTGATTGTATGCCACCAACACTGAAAGCAGTTTTTCGTTGCCAGCGACAACGACGAAATAACGGGCCGTCCATCACAGACAAAACAGACACACTCATCATAGTCAAATTCAGCTCTCCCCACGAAAGAAACACCGTGCTGCAAGCAGTTGCTCTCTTTTGCAAAAACGAAAGACAGCTGTGTCTCCAAGACGTGGGCATCATAGCAGAAAACAGTAAAAACATCCATATGTTCGGGAGTATGACCAGCAAAAATCGCTCTCTTTATCACAGAGCTGTGCGTCTAAAGCGCAGCCAACAGCTGTTTTCTGTTTTCACACACCTTGGTTCCGTCTACGTAAAGGAGAGTGCCAATGCTAAAGGAATACTGGTGGAGAATGATAGAATCATGGATGCCATAGCCGCGAGTTGTCAGACCAGAAAAGCAGTAGAAGAACAACAACAACAATGATGATCGAAGTCACCGTTCAACAAGTATTATCAGTACCTTTTAGTTTTGTTTACATTTTTTTCTTTTTCTTTTTTCTTTTGTGTTGTTTTTGCTTGATTTTGTAATACCTGTCATACTATGTAAATGTTGTTGCTTGGAGGAAAGGGATGCGACACTTGCGATTGATCTATGTGTGTCGTTTTGTTCTCCTACGGAATGTATTTTTTTCCGTAAAAATGAATTTAAATGATAGCGAGGTGAATTCCATTGGTGACGGTAGTGATGTTATATTGCGATCTATGATTAGGGTGTTTTGTAGTCTCAGGCAAGGTCTCAAAGTTTGTCATCTAAATGCACAAAGTTTGCAACCAAAATTAGATGAATTTAGAGAAATTTTTGTTGATTCCCAAGTTGATGTAATCTGTGTGTCGGAAACTTGGTTTTGCCCAGATGTTAAGGATAGAGTTTATGCCTTAAGTGGTTACAATCTTTTCCGTGGTGATAGAATTGGTCGAAGTGGTGGTGGTGCAGCAATTTATTTGAGAGAGGGTCTGTCCTATAAAGACAAATGTCGTTCACCAATTGAGTCTGCGGTTGACTATTTTTTCATCACCATAGTCTGTGGCGAAAGTAGCGTTCGTTTAGGAACTATCTATAGGCCAAACAAATATATTGATTTGGCACCTACATATGCGTTTATTGAAAACAGTTCAACCAGCTCTCCCAATGTTATTATCTGTGGCGATTTCAACAGCAACCTCCTGGTTGAAAGCCACCTTACTGACAACATGAGCTCATTTGATCTACACCCAGTAAACACCCAAGTTCCTACTCATTTCACGAGCTCTTCCAGTACATTGTTGGACTTGATTTTTGTAAACAATACTGATAGGGTATTACTCTATGATCAAATTTCTGCACCTGCGTTTTCAAAGCATGATCTCATATTTTCTACATTTGATTTTGATATAAATGGCCGCACAAATTCGCCTAATTATAGTTTCAGGGATTTCAAAAATGTAGACAGGTCTGCTCTTGAACACCATTTACATTGCGTTCCATGGGACCTCGTTTACGGTATGCCCTCACCCGATGACCAAGTTGAGTTCATCCACAGCAACATAAATCATCTTTTTGAAACGCACGTCCCAATAAAAACTGCAAAGGCAAAGGAAAAAACAAGGGCTTGGTTTACGAATGAAATTCGACTCTTAATGATGCAACGTGATCAGAATTAACTGAATCACAGGTTCCTATCGATTCCTTATCCTAGAGCCTCAGCAGTAGATGGAACTAGCATTAACCGGGGTCCTGTCGTCCCAACAGATGCCTCGTTTTTCTTCACAAGAATAGAAAACACGGATATAGTTGAAAGTTTTTTGACTATAAAATCAAATGCTGTAGGAGTGGATGGAGTTCATCCGGTTTTCATTAAAGCCATGTTGCCATTACTGCTTCCGTATATCACGCACGTGATCAACACCATTTTTACGACCGGCATCTTTTCCCACCAGTGGAAAATGGCCAAAATAATACCAATTCCTAAGAATTCGACAGGTGATGAATTCAGACCCATATCAATATTACCTTTTCTCTCCAAAGTTTGTGAACGAATTATGCATAAGCAAATTAATGAGTACCTCATACGAAATAATTTTATAGTGTCAGTTCAATCTGGATTTCGGGCAAAGCATAGTTGTACCACTGCCCTGATGAGCGTGGTAGAAGATATAAGAGAGAAACTGGATAAGGACCATGTTACTTTCTTGATCCTTCTAGACTTCTCCAAAGCTTTTGATATGGTTGACCACTCCACTCTTATAGATAAATTACGTCATTGTTTTAATATGTCTCCTGTTGCTATAAAATTACTTTCATCATATCTAAGAGATAGAAAACAGGCTGTGTCCCTGGAGGGTGTTCTATCAGAATTTCTCCCTTCAGTGCGAGGCGTTCCCCAAGGATCGATTTTGGGACCTCTCTTTTTTTCACTCTACATCAATGATATAGAAACCGTTATTTTGAATTCATCAAAGCACCTTTACGCCTACGATATTCAAATTTATAAAAGTTGCACCCTTGGACTTATCGAAAACTGTGCCAATGATTTGAATGAAGATCTTCATAGAATCTCGAACTGGTCGTTGGAAAATAGTCTGGTACTAAATCCAAACAAATGTAAATGCTTAGTTATTTCGAAAAAGAAGCTAGAGCTTTCCTATTTTCCAACCATTATGTTAAACAGTTCAGCAATTGACTTTATCGAAACTTCAAAAAATCTTGGCATGGTTTTTAATAGAACACTCACATGGAATAACCATATAAATGTTATAGTGGGTAAGGTATATGGCGTTCTTCGAACTTTGTGGACTGCTCAAAAGTTTACACCGCTCAGAACAAGGTTAGTTCTTGCTAAAGCTCTGGTTATTCCTGTTCTAATATATGGATGTGAAATATTCTATAATTGTGATGCTGAGAGCAAAAGGAAGCTTCAAGTAGCATTTAACAGCACTCTCCGTTATGTGTACAGTCTCAGAAGGTTCGACCACATCTCACATTTGGCAAAAAACTTGTTGGATATGTCGTTTCAGAACTACGTCAAGTTTCGTACCCTTGTTATGCTCTTTAGCATTATAAAAACAAGGCAACCGACATATCTCTACAATAAAATCCAGTTTTCGTCTTCCAACAGAACTGCCTGTTTGATTCTCCCCCAATTCTCTTGCTTAACATCTGAAAGACAATTTTTCATTGCTGCTATTCGTCTTTGGAATTCACTTCCGCGTAATCTAAGAGAACTGAATGACATACGTTTATTCAAGCGCGAGTTACAGCTTTTCTTTTCAAATCAAAGCAACTAGATTAAGACTTTCCCAATCAAGCAAACACGATACAAACTTTATTTGTTCAATTAAAAAAATAAAAATAATTTAACGAATTTGTTAAATGTATATAAATATTATTAATAATCTGAATTTCAATTTAATTTTATTTTCTTTTTTTTTTTTCTTTTCTTTTTTTTTTAATTTTTCTGTTAATTTACTTCTTTTCCTTCAATTCAATTTTATACATACATATATCTTTTTCTTAATTTTCTTAATTTGTTAACTTAATTTGATTTAAATTTATACCAATAGTTTATCTCTCACAGACTTAAAAGTGTATACTTACTGTGTTAGACATATATAATAAAATAAATACTAAATACTAAAATTAGTAGCATGCGGATTCTGTTCGCTGTTATCTACTATTTTACTAAAAAATCAAAACCGGAAGTTGGGATTTATTTAAGTTGTGAATTGTACTGTTTGAGGCATTAAAAGGGGCGTAACCCGCCCCCCTCTTGACCGATTATACCCATCTACGAACTTAGCCGAGGTATTCGGCATACGAACGTGTGTACCAAATTTTATTCAAATCGGTTCATAATTGCGGAATCAATCGTGTTCCCAAGAATCCGTTATATTGCATATATATGTATATATGTATAAATATGTACAATTTTTAACGGAGTATGAGGTTAGTGTTTACTATGATAGCGAAGACAAATGGCATTTAAATTTTTTGAAAGTCGCGTCATGAGGACCTCTGCAATAGGTGGTATTTCTATGAAATCCACCTAAAATGACATTGTTATCTCCAGGAAAAACGAATGGTGTAAGGCATTTCAAATACACATACATACATACCTGTGGAACTGATAACTCGTAAATGCATCACTAGATCTTCATTCAAATATATTTGAAGTCGCTCCAGTTCACGAGCAGCAACGACCTGCAGTAATACGATCCACTAGCCTTGACCGTGGATTGCATGAGTAAAGTGTGGGAATGCGTTCCAGCGCAACTCGTATGTATTGCTGATCAAGTGACCACGCGAAGAAAGATGATCCACCAGGGGATTGCATCAGTCAGCAGAACACCTGTGTCAGCATGCGACCGGCAAACGATGGAAGGTGATGAGGAAAGGCTAGGCAGGCAGGGCAGTCAGTCGATCGGCGGGAACAGTAGAGATAACTAAATAAACTAAATTTGTAACGATATTTCGGGCTTTGATTTCATTTATTCGTAAGTCGAACAGTTGGGCCTGCCGAAGGGCTGGCGTTCGCGAATTTTTTTGGAATCCCCTTCAGGGACTCCTTTAACTGGCGCCCGAGCAGGGACCGGCAAAAAAACCATAACCATAGCCTGTGGATCAGCAAAGACAGGAACCAGTACGCCCTATCGGGTGAACGTCATTGTACCCATGAGAACACAATGGCCATTCTGAGTTCCTAATGCTAACTTTCTGCATTCCCATAAGAACATGCGGATATCCTAGAAGACAAAAGGATGCGATAGTGAAGATTGTTCGTACCGCGAGTAGGTCGCTTACAAGAATAAACGTTTGCGACCAAAAGGGAAATATACGACACTTCCTTGCCGGTTCCCGAATTTGAACCATCCGCGATGAAGTTATACACTTATTGTTCGTTCGAGTAATACACTTTATTTTTCGTTCGAGTTATACACTTTATTGTTCGGAATCTAAAAATCAACTAAATTAAAAACTTCGAGTTGGACGAGAAGGGCAATTCAACTTGGCGAATTGCTCAATTGGCACTTGTTAGAGTTCGGGCATTGGCCATCGAACGGATGTTAAGCAATCCGCGACCTAATTCCAACAAGTGACAATTTCGCAATCCGCATTCTGCTTTGTTGCCACTTCTCCGAAGTTGGGGCATTGACAATCGACATGAATCGATCGTAAATGACCCAATTTCAAAAAGTGCAACATGCACTTTTTACCAATCATATAACTCCTCCCCTCCTTCTCTCGAGATTCTCCTGAATCGTTTCGAATTGCAGCTCTACTGGTTTATTTATACGTATTTTTCTATTTCCATTTCGTTTGATAATTAATACCATGATTAGAATACAGAAGATTATAATTAGACTTAATATTCCTCTAGATATTAAAACATATTTTTTTGTAAGATACATTTCTTGAATTTCGCTTATGTTACTAATTTCCTTTAATATAAAATTGTTAAATCGCAAGTTTTGCGTTACATTGACTTCGGTTCCTTCTTCCAATTTTATATCAAACTTGAATTCTCTTTCTTTATTGGTAATTATTTCATTTCCAATCTTGATACTACAGTTATATATTCGTATGAGACAGTTAACACATTGTTCAAATCTTTTATTATTACATTCATTTTTAATATCGTGTACATTATTTTTTACAACAATAAGGTTATCTGTGATATATACTACTTCAAAATTATCATTTTTCCTTAGCATACAAGTTTTTCTCTGAATACAATCGTTTCTCAATATTGCATTTGTTATTGAAATACACTACTTCCTTTTTTACCGTATAATTCCTATTGTTCAACGTTACGTATCTTGTGTACTCTGCATCTACTTCTAAGTGCTTCGTATTTGGTAGTGGTATATCTACATATTTTTAAATCTACTTTATTAAAAGTTTTTGGAATTTTGTTGGCTAATATTAGGATTTCATCTTCTACTCTAATGATACCTGTCTTCAAATTTTGTAGTCTGTCTAAATGTCTAAATTTTCTGATTCTAATTCTTCGTAAGTTAATAATCCCGGGTGTACTAGTCCTAACTTCATCATAGCTATTTGGACCAAGATTAAGTCTATTTGGTCTTCTATCACTTTGGTTCTTAATCTGACCTCCATTTCTTCTAATTTGTATATCAATTGCTTCTCGGTATTTTCCAGACCTTTGGATAGCTCTGTTAATTTCCGTCGGTCGTCGTCAAGTGTTTTCTTTATCTTAAGTATATTGTCCGTTACATCTCTGTTTATAGTAATCTGTTTGTTAAGGGTTTCAATTAAATTATGATCATTCTTTTTTATAATTTCTAGGTTTTGGTCTATAAGTTCCTTGTCATCATTATCCATAGTACCAAACAACCATTTGTGGGCTTTTCCTATTACATTAATGAGACCTCTTTTTGACCTGTTTCTTGTTAGTATTTTAATGTTCTCTATCAGTTTTAAATGTTGTAATATAAGTGTATTCGATGCGTTATTGGGAATGTCTTTTGCCACTTGGTTCACTACTTTTTGTATTTGGTCTATATTTATGAAATGTAAAATTATATCAAAGTCCTTAACTACTTTTATTTCATCAATGGTCACTGTTGTCATTCCGGTCTGTGATTTCAGAGGCGATATCTTCAGCTCCGCTCCCCCTATCAGAATTATTGTTATCAGCAGCAGCATCGCCATTACCTGCGAATAATTTTTGTTTTTTAATATTTGATGAATGTACGTTTTCCAATTTTTTCTTTCTACATATAGTATGGTTGTGCTTTGTTTCTTACATGTCGGTAGTTCTTTATGTACCCTTCTTCCCGCTTTTCGCTAAAATCTACTCTGTTTTCATTTAACTTCTCGGTCCTCTTTTGCTTTTCCTGAATTATTCTATTTCTAACTTCTAATATGTTCCTATCATTAACTTCATTCGGTTTCACTTTTAGTATACTATGCGTTCTCCTGTTGTAGATGTTAATAGCTCTCAACACGGTTTCCCATGTAGTGTCGCCTGGGCTTTTATTAAGTTGGAATCCTTCTAAAATTGTACTATGAAGGCGTTCTATATCGGCATTCCCTGTGTGCGAATTAGGTTTCGTGTAATGCAATTCGATTGCAAGCTCTCTCAGAAAATCCTTTAGCTCCACGGAGTTGAATTCGTTGTCTAAAATTATAGTCTTAGGTTTCCCCACTTTTGTGAAGTGTTCTGTAAAACATTCTCTTTTATGTAAGTGGTTTTTTGATTGCAGTTTATATACAAAACCTTTCCTAGAAAGTTTATCTATCACTGTAAAGAAATATTGCTTCTCTATATGATATATGTCTACATGAATAGTTTCGTTTATTCTTTCGGGAGTGGGTGTTATTTTAAATTTCTCTTTAATAGGTTTCCTATCGTATTTACCTGCATTACATTTGTCACAATTGTTAATAATTTGAGTAATTACTGTCACCAATTTGGGATAATATATTCTATTTTTTAGCGTGTTGTAAGTTTCAATTATCCCGGAATGTCCTGATTCCCTTATGTGGTACAGTGATATTTGCTTTTGAACCTCTCTGAGTGTTTGAAATTCTCGTGCCCTTTTTGTAAATTTAACAAACTGTACTTTGGCGTTGGTTGTGAAGAGTTGAAGGATTATATTTTGAATACGGACATAGTCCTCTTCTGCTGTTTCTGAAAATATTCCTACCCTTCCTGAATTAACATGAGTTTTTAAGTTATCTTTCCAGCTGTTTTCACTCTGATTCATGTCCAAATAAAGAATACGTCTACCATGAAGGACTTCGAATCGTTGTTGGGTTTGTCTGGTTATGATAATTTGGGTTTTACATATGTTCACTATTGCATCCTTAATAGGTATTTGTGTTATCACATTCTCATTTTCTATGTGGATAGTTTCCGATAAGGCATTGTTTTCCTGCATACGACTCAGAAAATCAGCGACTACGTTCTCTTTACCCTTCAGGTAATCTATCTCGAAGTCAAACTCTTGGAGTTTAAGTAGCCAACGCTGGTTGCGTTGACTAAATTCTTTACCCGAGTATTTATTTTTCATATATTTAATAGGCATATGATCCGTTTTGAGTTTGAATTTATTGCCCCACAGATATGGTCTAAAGTAGCCTGTGGCCCATACAACCGCTAGGAGTTCCTTGTCAGTGGTAGAGTAATTTTGCTCATGGTTATTCAAGGTCCTGGAGGCGTAAGAAACAGGTTGCCCTTCCTGTGTAAGTACAGCTCCGACAGCGTAATTACTTGCATCCGTAAAGAGAGTGAACGGTTTGGAGAAATCGGGATATTTAAGGATTGGGTGGGTCATAATTTTTAATTTGAGTTTTTCGAAGGATTCTATGTATTCAGGGTCATTCGTGTTTATTTTATTGTTTTCTTTTTTTAGGTACTTAATCAAGGGATATGCGATTTTAGCGTACCCTCCAATGAATTTCCTATAGTACCCCGTGACACCTAAAAAACCTTTAAGCTGCTTCTCCGATTCCGGAACTTTATAATTTTTGATTGCTTGGATTTTATAAGGATTAGGTTTCATCCCTTCTGATGTTAAAATATGGCCTAAGAATTCCGTATTTTTTTTGAAAAATGAACATTTACTCGTTTGAATCTTAAGGTTGTGCTCTTGAAGTCTCCTTAAAATGTTCTCTAAGGCCAATAAATGCTCTTCAATGGTAGTTGAGAAAATTAAAATGTCGTCTAAACAGACGATACAAATTTTATTTATATACTCCCTTAGGATTTCGTTCATCACACGTTGAAACGTAGCTGGGGCATTTTTGAGCCCAAACGGCATCCTAACATATTCATATAGACCCATTGGCGTTACAAATGCTGTCTTATGAATGTCTTGGGGCCTCATCAATATTTGATGGTATCCCTTCGCAAGATCCAGTGTTGAAAAATACTGGGCTCGCCCTAACTTTGTAAGGATTCCCTCAATGCTAGGCAAGGGGTGTTTGTCGTCAACAGTGATATCGTTTAGTTTCCTATAGTCGACACACATTCGGTATTTAATTTCACCGTTAACGTCAGGTTTTTTTGCTACTATGACTACTGGTGAAGCATATCGGCTGTTGGATTTCCTAATAATTCCCTGAGCTTCTAATTCGGAAACTTGCTTATTCACTTCGTCTTCATGTTTCTACGGTAACCGGTATAGCCTAGAATGAAACCCTGGGTACCCTTGAACTAAGTCTATTTGAAGCATTATGCTTTTAGTATTCGTTAACGTATCGCCTTCCCGGAACTGTAGCTTTGCATATTTGTTAACAAGCTTTTTAATTTAGTTTTCTCTTTTGAGTTTAGTCCTTCTGTATCTATGTTACATTCGTTTTCCAATTCAAAGCAATCTATTTCACCTATGCTGGTCTGAGTCATGGGTAATATGGTGCCGTTTTTTAGTTGAATTTGCTTCATTTCTAAATTTATGTCCCTAAGTATATTATGAAGAACATCCATTCCTAATAACAAACTGTAGTCTTTGTCTCCTAGATCCATGCCATAAGCTCTTATGGAAGAGCCTACTTCATATCCAAATTCCTGCGGTATTGGGACTTCGTATATTGTATACTGTGCCTGGGTTCTGCCGTTTACAGTATTAAGTTCCATGAAGACTTTATTGAGTTCTTTATAAGGTGTTCCAAACATGTAGAGGGTTTTTCAATAAGAGCGCTACAATAGTTTTTTTAAATAAAACAAAAACGGTTTTGGATATCAATAAAATTCTTTATTCCTGTAAAAGTACGTTCGATGCCATTATGTATGAAACTCGATTTCTTTTGCATGGCCATCACGGGCACGCTTGCAGAAGTCCAGACGCTGAACCCAATTTTCGACGGTTTTCAAGCGTAAATCGGCCGATACTGCTGCAATTTCACGTTCGATATTCGTACGAAGTTCATCAATCGTCGCTGGCTTGTTGGCATAGACCATAGACTTGACGTAGCCCCACAGGAAATAGTCTAACGGCGTCAAATCGCATGACCGAGGCGGCCAAGCGACTGGACCATTTCGTGAGATAACACGTTCTCCAAACTTGGTTTCCAATAAATTGATTGTGACATTCGCTGTGTGGCTTGTGGCGCCGTCCTGTTGGAACCACATGTCCTCCAAGTCCATATCATCCAATTGGGGCCAAAAATATTCGGTTATCATTGAACGGTAGCGATCCCCATTCACAGTAACGTGCCGGTCTTGATCATCACGGAAGAAGTACGGCCCAATGACGCCGCCGGCCCATAAACCACACCAAACCGTAATTTTTTCGGGATGCAATGATGACTCATGGAGTACGTGTGGATTGCTGCCTGACCAATACCACATATTTTGTTTATTGACGAAGCCATCCAGCCAGAAATGAGCCTCATCGCTGAAGATGATTTTTCGATGAAAATCCGAATCATTTTCAAGTTGTTGCTCAGCCCAATTCACGAACATACGACGCTTCTGGTGGTCAAGCGGCTTCAGTTCTTGCGTCAATTTAATCTTGTAAGGATGTAGGCCAAGATCTTTTCGCAAAATTCGCCACACACAGCGGCAGCAATATTCTCAACACTACGGGCACTTCTTTGTCTCACTGGCACGGGAACATTTTGTACTGTGCCTGTGGATTCAAATTTTTCCACTAGACGCTCAATTGTTGATCTGCTAGGACGATTATGACGACCATAAATTGGACGTAGCGCTCTTAACGTTGAGGCCACTGACTCCGAATTTCGGTAGTAAATTTTAATAATTTCGACTCGTTGTTGGCTCGTATATCTTTCCATCATGAAATGACAAACTTTACTGAAGAGAAATGTCAAAAAACCGCAAGAAAAATATGGCGTCGTTTGCTGTCCCTGTCGCTCTACTTTTGTAGCGTCCCTATTGAAAAACCTTTTATAAATAGCCGAAAATCATATATCCTTTTAATCAGTCTGTGTACTACCGTCAACCGCTTAACATCCTTTCGCCAATAAAAACCTCTTTTTTTCTAAAATTCAACCGCTCGCTTTTTAATCTTTTCTTCTTTTGTCTTAAGCGCGAACATTGGTCCTTCAGAGCCGCACCCTCATAAAACCCAAAAAACAATAATTCTCGGTTTTCCCTTCGCCTTTGTCCCTTTCATAATTATCTGTGTGTCAATAAATCACTTAAAACATTCGCTTCCGGTTTTCTTCGCATTTGTCCCTTTTGCAATTAGTGTGTGCCAAATAACCCTGTAATTGTGTTTTTTCTTCGCTTTGTTTTTTCACATTTGTTTTTTCACAGTCGCGACGCGAATCCCTGTTTTTCCGTACGTACAGTCATAAACATTCAGTGAAACTACAACATGTTTAAAAAAAATCTTATCAAACGCGATAGCCATCGAAACGCACTAAAAAGAAGCCTAAATATCAGCAAAGAGGCCGAATCGTACGACGAAGTTGAGCTGGAGTCATCGCTAACTTTGCTGACCGAACAATGGAATAGTTTTTGCCAAGCGCAGGAGGCAGTAGAAATTTCATGTGGTCAGGAAACCATAAGTGATCAGGATGCAGAGAGGGAACAGGGGGAGCAGTGGTACCGACAAGCACTCGCCAATTACAAACGTGCCGGCAAAAAGCTTAAAGCCGCAACGCATCCCGACAGTGGTCTTAAAATGCAATCAATACGGGCAGAGATAAAACTTCCGCGCATGCCACTTCCGCTTTTCACTGGTGATCCTAAGGAGTGGAGATCTTTCCGCGACGCCTTCGTATCTTTCATACACAACGAGTCTACTCTCGCAGGATCGCAAAAGCTGCATTATTTGCGTTGCAGTTTGCAGGGACAACCTCTTCAGGTAATCAAAGGATTCCCGATTACTGACGACAACTATGAAGAAGCTTGGAACCTCCTGATGAAACGATACGACAACCAGCGCGTAATAATCGACTCCCACTTCCGAGCACTTTTTAGCTTAAAAAAGGCGAATAACGAATCATCGGCAACTCTCAAGTATCTTCTGGATTCTACTCAGGAGCATTACCAAAGTCTTAAAGCTCTCGGCAGACCCGTTACGAACTGGGACGATTGGCTTGTCCATTTAACAGTGAGCAAGTTAGATGCCGAAACTCACAGACAATGGGAACTATCGCAAAAGGACGACAACGTGGCAACATTCAATACACTTGTCTCTTTTATTGAAACCAGATGCCGCTCCTTAGATGCCATTGATTCATACCAGAAATCGTCAACCTTCACTTACAAACCGCACTTCAGTCAACAAGTGAAATCCAAATCCGCTTCTGGTTCGCTGCATGCAATAGCCCCCGCTGAGCAACCACTTCAACGTGTAAACTCGAAATTTCAACAGGATCCATGCATTTATTGCTCTGCTAAGCATAGAATCTACAGCTGCGACAAGTTCCGGTCTCTCGACATCGCTAAAAGAGTTTCGTTCGCCCAAGAGAAGAAGCTTTGCATAAATTGTCTTGGAGCTGGTCATAGCACCGATAACTGCCGCAGTTCTAATACATGTCGAACGTGCCAAGTGCGTCATCATACTCTTTTGCACCGGGAACAATCAGCTACCTCAACCCTGGTAAGCCCGAGCAGTCAGATTACACTAACTGAACATCAAGTGCTCCTCGGCACCGCAATAGTCAAAATCGTGGATCAATCTGGAAGATTCCAACCAGCCAGGCTTCTATTTGATAACGGATAGCATCTCACATTCATCAGCGAAAGTTGCCTTCAAAGACTGAAACTAAGAAGAGCTCCGGTTTCTACAGCAATTGAAGGAATAGGCGGTACTGCAGTTGGAAATTCCAAGGGAGAAGTTCAACTTACTTTGTCATCTTTCGACCATAACTTCACCACATCCATCCGCGCGCAGATTCTTCCAAAAATCACCAACAATTTACCACCAGTTAAACTCCGTAAAACTGATTGGTCACACATCAACGGACTAAAACTAGCAGATCCTCATTTTCATACACCGGCGGTAATCGATATCTTGCTGGGATCGGATGAATTAGGACTGTTTCTTCGCAAGGGTTTGGTCAAAGGCCCCATCGGTACTCCAATTGCGCAGCAATCCACACTCGGCTGGATTCTCTTTGGAAAGATCATGGATCCAAGGCCTGCTAGCACCACTTCCATCGCTACTTGTGCACATACAGCTACTTGCTTGTATACGGACAACTCACTCACAAAGGCTGTATCCAAATTCTGGCAGATCGAAGCACTGCCCGAGATCAAGCATCGAACCATCGAGGAACAGCTATGTGAAAAATTCTTCGAGGACACTCATTATCGCCTACACGATGGCCGATATGTAGTAAAGCTCCCGTTCAAGCCCGACTGCCCGTTGGGTGAATCTCGTAATGCTGCTATTCGCGCTCTTTTCCGGATGGAAACGCTCTTCGCCAAGGATGAACAGCTCAAGACTCAGTACAGGGAATTCATCCACGAGTTTATCGATCTGGGTCATATGGAAAAAGTTAGTCAACCCGCAGAGCCTGGTAAGCACTACTATATGCCACATAGAGCTGTAATCAAGGAAACCAGTACAACAACAAAGTTGAGAGTTGTTTTCAACGCTTCTTGCCGTACCTCCACCGGATTTTCTCTCAACGACACTCAAATGATCGGTCCGCAACTTCAAGCAGATCTTTACGTGGCGCTCATACGTTTTCGCTCCTATCGCTTCGCCATGAGTGCTGACGTTGCAAAGATGTACCGTCAGGTGCGAGTCGGCAAAGAACACACCAACTATAAGCGGATTGTCTGGCGTGACTCCCCTTCCGATGACATCGAAGACCTATGTATTCTAACCGTCACCTACGGAGTAGCCTAGTCTTCTCACCTAGCAGTAAAGGCCGTGCAACAAACCGCAGTAGACGAGGGCCAGGACTACCCTGCAGCAACGCAAGTCATTCTGGATCATTTTTACATGGACGACCTGCTAACTGGACGTCACGAGGAAGCAGACCTACGAAAACTCCAAAGCGCGGTAACCTCACTGTTGAGTCGAGGTGGTTTCTTTCTTCGAAAGTGGTGCACGAATTCCCCGTTGGTCATCAACGCAATACCAGAGGATCAGCGCGAAATCATTCAGCCATTCGACTCCTCAGGAGATGACAGCGTCCGAACACTAGGACTCCAATGGGAACCGAATGCTGACAAACTAGCATTCACCGTTCAGGTTCATAAGGTAAACACAACCAATTTAACTAAGCGTTCACTTCTTTCAGACGCGTCGAAGCTATTCGATCCGTTGGGTTTACTCTCACCTTGTACAATCATTCCCAAGATGCTGTTCCAACGTCTGTGGAACCCGAAAGTGGACTGGGATGAAGCTGTACCAGACGATGTTAAACGCTAGTGGCTTAATTACAGGGATCACATCCCGAGCCTCGCAGCAATCAAAGTTCCGAGATGGGTCGGTACTGGAACATCTAACGCCGTAACAGAACTGCACGGAATGGCAGACGCATCACAAGCCGCCTACGCCGCCGCTGTATATGTCCGCACAGTATCTTCCAACGGCGACATATCAGTCCACCTATTAACCGCAAAAACAAGAGTCGCTCCGTTGAAATTGACGACTCTGTCTCTTCCGCGCTTAGAGTTGTGTGGCGCTGCTTTGTTAGCCAAACTAATCAAGCACGTCAAACCCTCTTTGGAACCGCATATTTACAAAGTATTTGGATGGACTGACTCAAGTGTCACACTCGCCTGGATTCGCCAACACCCTGGCAAATGGTGTACGTTTGTGGCCAACCGCGTGTCAGAGATCCAAGAAGTGATACCTTCGGACAACTGGCTCCACGTACAATCCGCGCAAAATCCAGGTGATTGTGCCACCCGAGGTATACTACCCCAGCATTTAGCCGATCATTCACTTTGGTGGAATGGTCCCCTCTGGCTTAAACGACAGGAGTCTTCATGACCAACGCACTCAGTCGGTTAATCTAACAAACACGCCGCCTTCACCGCCACTTTGGGAACTCATCGACCGATTCTCATCTCTGAGAAAGCTTAAACGTATTACTGCATACATCCTGAGGTTCTCGCACAACACTCGACTCGCCGCCAAAATTCGAGAAAATGGAGATCCGAGACAACTCAGGACCAGCTATCATCTACAGCTTTCCGAATTGGACAAAGCTCTCATCGTGTGGGTAAAGCTTACCCAATCCTACTTCTTCGCCGACGACATTCAGCGCATCCTGTCTGGTAAACCTGTCAGCCGACACAGCAAACTTTTAAAGCTACACCCGTTTTTGGACTGCTCAGGGTAGGCGGAAGACTTTGCAACACCTCACTACTACCGGACAAAAAGTACCCCCTTCTACTACCAGGATCCGCAAGACTCAGCACACTCATCTGTAACGACATACATCGCATCACACTACACGCAGGCCCACAAGCTATGCAAGCAATGCTTCAGAATCGGTTTTGGGTTGTAGGCGCTCGCAACATCCTAAGGCAAATCTTCAGAGCATGTGTAAAATGCCGCAGACACTCTCACATCCTTCAACAACAGCTGATGGGCGATTTACCGTGGCCTTGCGTTACTGCATGCAGACCCTTCTTACGCAGTGATGTGGATTTTGCCGGCCCCGTAAAACTTCGTCTATCTAAAGGACGTGGTTCAAAGACTTTCAAGGGATACATCTCAGTATTCATTTGCATGGCAACTGGCGCTATACATCTAGAGCTCGCTAGTGATCTATCGTCGACAACGTTTATTGCCGTATTCAAGCGCTTTACATCACGTCGCGGTCACTGCAAAGACTTATACAGCGATAACGGAACCAATTTCGTTGGCGCTGAAAAGGAGCTCAAACACTTGTTATCACAAGCCATCAAAGATGAAACGCTTTCCAAGTACCTGGTGGACGACGGAACTACATGGCACTTCAATCCACCAGCATCTCCTCATATGGGTGGCTACTGGGAGGCAGCTGTAAAGCGCGTCAAATATTATTTGCGTCGCACATTAGGAGACAATCTTCTAACTTTCGAAGAATTTACAACTCTTTTGGCTGAAATCGAAGCTTGCGTCAATTCAAGACCTCTCTGTGCGATATCTCCGAATGTAGATGATCTTCTCGTTTTGACGCCAGGACATTTTTTGATCGGCGAACCGCTAAAAACAATACCCGAACCAAGCACTGTCA
The DNA here is from genome assembly GCA_917880715.2 of Matsumyia berberina. Lineage (NCBI taxonomy): Eukaryota > Metazoa > Arthropoda > Insecta > Diptera > Syrphidae > Matsumyia > Matsumyia berberina. The sequence goes on from OU862872.1 coordinate 89,730,462, forward strand.
ACTTCAAGGGAAATCTAATGAACAGATGGCATCTCATATCCAATTTAAGACAGCATTTTTGGAGAAGATGGAGCGCGGAGTATCTTGTTCAACTACAGCAACGTTCCAAGTGGACCCGTTCCAGCTCTAATTTCAAAACGGGTGACCTTGTTGTCATTCGCGACGAGAAACTACCTCCAACCAAATGGAAGCTAGGTAGAATTACCACTATTCATCTTGGAGCAGACGGCAGAGTACGTGTCGTAACCCTCAAGACAGCTGATGGAATATTAACTCGCCCTATCGTTAAGATATCGCCCTCATTTCCCAAAGCAATATCCCAGATTAAATTAATGTACATATCTTTATTGTTATATATTTGAACTCATTTCTCAACTCGTTCCAAGGTGTGCGGAATGTTCCAAACATGTATAAATAGCCGAAAATCATACATATTTTTAATCAGTCTGTGTACTACCGTCAACCGCTTAACATCCTTTCGCCAGTAAAAACCTCTTTTTTTCTAAAATTCAACCGCTCGCTTTTTAATCTTTTCTTCTTTTGTCTTAAGCGCGAACATAAGGTTTTCTGAGTTTTTTAGTATTAAGAATTGTAATGGTGCTACCTGTATCCCAAAGACAAAAATGCTGTTGATTATTTTCAACGAAAGGTGTTAACAATTTTCTTCCGAGGCTCCGTTGAAAAAAAAGGGGTCTCCACAGAATGTATTTCTCCATTACGTGGGTTTCTTAGTGATGGATTAAAAGCTGATTGGTTCCTATTTTGCCTACTATTAGATCTCGAGGTTTGTTGGCTTCTTTGTTGTGTGTATTGTCTGCTATTGGGCCTTATATTTATTACCTACGTTACTTTGTTGCTGATAGTTTTGTGGTACCCTAGGTGACCAAGAGGAAAAACGTTGATGATTACTTGAATTACATTCGAATCTTGTCTTACTGATCTAATATAGTTTTGTTGGGTTCTGTTAAAATTTTGTGATCTTTGGTCAGACAATGTTGATTGAGATTGAAAATTCCCTTGTTCATAGCTTGTATAATCATATAGTATTTTCTTAACGTCTTGTATACTATTTACGTCTAAGTTCTTTAGCTAAACTACCCGTACAAAAACTTTTGATTTTAACAATAAGCGTATTATAATGTAAGTTTTTAAATATTTCACTACTATTCTCATACAAAGCAGCTGTGTTTATGTCAGAAATGAATAATTCTATTTTATGGATTAAATCTACTATCGAACTTACTTTAAGATAGAAAATGTTGTTCGTTAATTCCCTGATGTTGACAACGGGTCGGAAATGTTGTTTGAATGCATTTCTGATGTCTTCCCAGGATTCCAGTCTGTTGGCAAGCACAAATTCCTGAGCTCTTCCTGTCAGTTTGTTATGTCTTATGGCTGTCCACACTTCGAATTTTCTCTCCTCGCCAATAGCATCTAAGTAAGTGTCCACTAAATGTATAAATCGAGTCAGCTTTGATTTATCCCCATTAAACTCCGTTATATAGTTGATTTCACGCAATATGTTCGTCGTTCCACTAAACGATGCGTGTTGGATTATGGATATTGCGTTGACTCTATCCACTAACCCATCTAGAGCAGCCGCCATCGATTGGATTTCAGTCATATTTCTGTTATTTGTTTCAGAATCTTTGTTAATCACTTTTAATGTTTTTTTTTTTTTTTTTATTTGTATGGTTCTTTGCTTCAGAATATTTGTTAATCACTTTAAACAGGTTTGTTTTTATCTTTCATGGTTCTAATACCGACTGCGCCAGTTATACACTTATTGTTCGTTCGAGTAATATACTTTATTTTTCGTTCGAGTTATACACTTTATTGTTCGGAATCTAAAAATCAACTAAACTCAAAACTTCGAGTTGGACGGGAAGGGCAATTCAACTTGGCGAATTGCTCAATTGGCACTTGTTAGAGTTCCGGTATTGGCCACCGAACGGATGTTAAGCAATCCGCGACCTAATTCCAACAAGTGACAATATCGCAATCCGCATTCTGCTTTGTTGACACTTCTCCGAAGTTGGGGCATTGACAATCGACATGAATCGATCGTAAATGATGTCTGTGAAGTTAGCCCCGCCATTTTCGAAAAAGGTAAAAAAAAAGTTTGTGCTGTATTGTGCTACGCTTGTGTTACTTTGTGCCGTGTCAAAAAAAAAAATTGGACTTACACAAAAAAAATGGCGACCAATTGTAAAAAATGACTGTAAAGTTAGCCCCGCCATTTTCGAAAAAGTTAAAAAGAAATGTTGTGCTGTATTGTATTCCGTTTGTGCTACTTTGTGCCGTGTCAAAAAAAGTTTTTGGACCTATACAAACAAAATGGCGAGCAATTTTTAAAAAAATAGCTGTGAAGTTAGCCCCGCCGTTTTCGAAAAAGCTTAAAAAAAAGGTTGTGCTGCATTGTGCTACGTCTGTGCTACTCTGTGCCGTGTCAAAAAAAAATGTTTTCCTACACGAAAGAAATGGCGACCGATTTTAAAAAAATGACTGTGAAGTTAGCCCCGCCATTTCCGAAAAAATTTAAAAAAAAGGTTGTGCTGTATTGTGCTCCGTTTGTGCTACTTTGTGCCGTATCAAAAAAGAAAATTGGACCTACACAAAAGAAATGGCGACCAATTGTAAAAAGACAATTCTACAGTTAGGCCCGGCTTTTTCGAAAAAGTTTTAAAAAAAGGTTGTGCTGTATTGTGCTCCGTTTTCGCTACTTTGTGCCGTGTCAAAAAAAATGTTTGGACTTACACAAACAAAATGGCGAGCAATTTTCAAAAAAAATAGCTGTGAAGTTAGCCCCGCCATTTTCGAAAAGTTCTAAAAAAATGTTGTGCTACGTTTGTGCTATTTTGTGCCGTGCCAGAAAAACATTTTTGACATACACAGAAAAATGGCGACAGCCTCGCCATTTTCGAAGGTTTAAAAAAAAGGTTGCGCAGTGTTGTGCTACGCCTGTCAAGTTTGGACCTACACAAAAAAATGGCGACCGCACCCCAATCAAACACAAAGTTTTTCAAATTATTGGAACAGTATAACGAGATGTGTTCTGCATTCTTGGCCATAGCAACATGCTGACGAGCTTGCTAAACTTGGATCAACCATTTCCAGATCCCTCGCAGGAGGAGTGTACCCTTCAATGAAACTCGTCAAGCGCAAAATCTTCCCGGACTTTCTATGCACTGCCAACTCCAGCTGGAATAGTTTAGAAAATGTTGTCATATCCAGAAATCGTAAGTATTACTGCTAAATACATCAGTAAACTGCAAATTCAACCCAACCCTCACGCTAGAAAATTTTATTTACAAATAGCCATAAACGTCTAAGAAAAAAAAATACTCCAGACTTAACCTTGATTCTGTGTCAAATTTTAACTTATATCTACATACGTATCAAACAAGATCGTTCAATACCCTAGTAAAGAACAATATCGAATTTCTAGCATTGAAGACTTGGTAAATTAACATAAAAATCTGGTATGATTAATTGCAAAAAAAAATATTGATGAGTAGATCTGTACGCATGTCAGAAGTGGAACACCTATCGCAATCTCTAACAATAACGCGCTTAGAACGGAGAACGGTTTTTTTGTAAAGCTTGTGAGTGATACAGTTGGGTATGTTGTGCTCACATTAGGCATTTTAGATGCAAAAGGGAAATACAATACAGTCTCGGCTGTGTCCGGAATACCGAATACTTTTTATCCTTAAAATAACTTCAAGATAATGAAAACTTAACGTCACTGAAATACAACTTAGCATGAACAGTCAACAGACACATACATAAACTTGCAATCAGTAAAAGCGCAACGGTACAATGTCTGGATTCAAGAGCCGACTACAAGCGACAAAACTAGTAGGGACATTCCCATAATTGTATGAACGTACATATGTACTTATGTATGTATGTACATTTCCATAGAATAGGGTCAAATTAGATACGCATTTTAATACTCTGTCCGGACTATAGAGGTAACATTTTAAAAGTGTCCCAAATATGGTATAAAGGTGTCCAGGCTACTGAAGTATCCGGGCTAACAAGTGTCCGGACTAACAAGGCTGTACTGTATACAACAAGAAACCACTACACACTCAAATGTATCACCGAATGACACTAAATACATAATAATATTGAAGTGGATCGCATGTGTACATAACGTTCACAACACATAATGCGTTCGTGCAATATCGAACAATCGGTGGCTACTAATGCTTGTGAATGTATAATATGTTTACAGCGAGCACATAACAAAAATATTTAACTGCCGGTTTTTCAGGCAGGGACACTACTTTGTCTGCCACTTACACACATATGTTATTGTGTAGAAAATCTTTTATGTGTCTAAAGTTGTGTGTTGCACCCAGTGTTGCCAGCAAGAAAAAAATTCCATTAGAATTCCAATCCGAATCCAGTCAATTTCAAACACATCCGAAGAAATATACACACTTATTGTGCAGGGTAGAACAATGCGTGTTGTTTTTGCTAATCTGTATAGGCTAAGAAAGTATTTTCCATGTTAACCCTCCGATGGGTGAGAAGGTCCCTGGGGACCTTTTCGATTTTTAGAAGTTCACAACTTTTTTTATGAATGAGATAGAAAGTTGATGCTACCTGTATTCCACAAAAATTCTATGCTGAAGCGATCAAATTCAAGTCCGAAGCTATATGAGCACTTCATCCGTATTTTTTTTCGTTTTGAAGGCATTTCAGACTATAATCAGGTAGAAGGTCCCCAGGGACCTTGTGTATTATAGAGGGGAGAATATGATTAAATAACGGCTTAGGGTTAATGGTGACTCGTGTTTAGCTTTGGTTAGCTCATTTCGTTTGAATGTATATTGCACTGGTATTCTACTATTTTTCAAAAAATGTAATAATAATAGGACTATCGTTCTACAAGTTAAAATCGCTGCTGCGAAATTTTGTTTTTTGTTCAAGTTTCATTGAATTTATCGGTAATTCTACTACTATACTGATAAATAACTGTACCAGCTACCAGCAAATGAAAATGAACAATGAAAAACATTGATTCTGAAAGAGTTCGATAGATTTTTGGCTATCATTTTGTATGCTGGGGTGAGTAAATCAAACAGCGAGCCTGCTAAGAAACTTTGGGCCCAATACATGCTCCAATATACAAAATGCCCGGAGATTGTTTTTGAAATTGTTACCGTACCCCGAACCCAAGCTTATTGCTTTACCTACAATAAACCGATTTGTGCTGAACACTAAGCACTATTATATCGGTGCTATACCTACTCTGCTGCGTTGCCTGACAAAAAAACTGGTATCCTTTACCCAAATTACTTAAAAGTGCCTTCTTTTTTTTGCTCTTATATCTTTCCATATACATTTACGCACTTAATAAAACCATAACCTTACACACAAATCATCAAGACGCAAATGCATGATGATAATACGCTAAAAAAATTTTAAAAATGGTACAAAAATGGTCCAAGGTCCCTAAGGACCTTGTACCTTGTATAGCGGCGTCATGACTGTCACTGATCGGAGGGTTAACTAAGCCTGTATAGAATAGAAACAAAAATTCCTTAGCCGCGATAACTGTGCTCCCAAACTATTTTTTCTCGATTGTTTTTGAAAAACGTTATCGAAATGTTAAAAATGACATTACAGCCGTCATTTATAAGAAAACAACTTGCCGAAGAGGCATTTTACTTCTAATGACAAAAGGTAGAAATTAAACAAATAATAAATTATTTGTTACATTGTTTTTAACCTGCCCGATCTATTTTTCCAAGTAAACAAAAGGAAGAATTAATAGTTGAAGCGTAACAAATGTCATTACAGCCAAACAGCGACGATGAAATTCCCTAGCATCGATGGGGGTTTTTTTGCACACACTTTTTTAAGCCTTTGTAGATTACCAAATAACACACCTACAGTAAGATAAGTAGGTGTCGTGGAAGTGAATAGTTTGAAACTACGTTCGTTTAATTTTTTTTAATTTGTGATTGAGATTGTGAGAGTTCTAAAAATTACAAGGTTCTGGTTGATAGTTTGTGTTTCAACAAAGCGTAGCAAAACTTGAAATTTGACTTTTTGGAAAATCGCGTAGCAGTTTTACTACGATCGTAGCAAAGTGGCAGCGCTGGTTGCACCCGATTACACGATATGTAAAAATACGTCTGTATATACATACATATGCATACGTAACCGGACTTCAAACGACGTCACGGGTATACAATTGTATGGTTTTTACATGTCGTCTAATCATTACGATCTAAGGGTACTTTGGGGATGCATAGGCGTGCATTATCGCAAACATTTGCATGTATTGTGTCCGCAGATGTACTAGGAATCTAGGGATGAGGGTGATACCTTAGGGTTTAGGGAATACTTACGACAGGGTGCGTTTGGTGGAATTATAGGGTAAGTGGTGATTTGTTTGGTATATTCGCGATTATGGTAGGTCCGGAGGTAAACCTGGGGCTAATGAAAATGAAAATGACCCTTGCTTGTGTCATTGAGAATTTGGTGGCTATTTTGTTTGGTCCATTGAAAGAAATGTGGTGTTTCGTGTTATTCGCTGAAACATTCGTTGGTTGGTTTCTTGTTGTATGTATATGCGTTCTACATTCTAAGCGCGATGTTGTTGAAGAAAATAAGAAAAAAAAGAACAAAAAGTAAATACATATGCAAATTTCCTATCTGACGTTGGTGCTTTCAGCCAATAGAATTCGATTGTCGACATAAGCAGCACTTTGCCTTGATCGGCGAATTATGTTTGTGGGTTGGGTGAATAGTAATTCGAATGTATATGTATGTATGCATTCGTATAATATACATATATGTATAATATAATATTCTACGGCACCAACATGTCTTACTGTAGACGTGTTTTCACTTCCCACCTAGGTAGGGGAAGTATTGCAATCGGACCGGACAAAATGTTTCGAGATATCAACAAGGCTGACAGCACACAACATTGACATTACTATACACTAGAAATCGTTTGCACCCATTTTCGAAATGGTTTCTGTATGTGTGTGTGTGCGTGTCTAATCATATTTTTCGCCGACGATATCTTGAGAACAAAACAACGTAGGACCATGCGGTTTTTTCGTTTTATTTGCCAGCGTGACAATTAGAGCTGATAAGATTTTGAGCACAATCGGTCCAACAGATGCTGAGTAAATTTAAGAAATGTTTTATTTTCGAGTTCGCGCAACAACTTTTTGTAGATATCTGGAGAACGAAACAACGTAGGATCATGATTATGATCATGCGGTTTTGTTTTTGTTTTATTTGTCAGCATGAAACTTAGAGCTGATTAGATTTTGAGCATAATCCGTGCAGCGGATGCCGAGGAAATTGAAGAAATGTTTTCTATCAAGTTCGCGCAACAACTCCTTGTGGAACGATTAAACAGTGTGTTTTCGAATTTTCCGCCTTCGAAGTTATCACGATCGGATACCAGCCGACGAAATTAAAAGTGCAAGAGAAGCACACGCGCATCCGCTTGCGCACCTCGACACCTGATCCGGGGGAATGGGTGTAATGTGGATCTGCATGGGAATTGCAGATCAGCATTTTACCTTAAGGTAGGAATAATTTCTGTATTTTGGATTCACTCTCATTACGACTCGCGTAGCGATTGGAATAAATTATAATTGTAACGAAATAGAAAAAGCTGTGTTTGAATTGCAAGGACCAGTGTCGGTCTGGAAATTAATTTTTTTACTCTTCGCGAATATAAATTCGTTTACTGGCGCCCGAGCAGGGACCTGATCAATAAAGACTTGATCAATAAGGACCTCTCACGTTCTCGTTTACAGTGTAACAGTGACGAACTAAAATAATAAAACGGTTATGAGTGCGCAATTTTAAAGAAATCCAACTCCAAATAAACCGGACCCAGTGTGCAATGTTGCAGTGAACAATTTAAGTGAATATCGATCTAATCAACCCTGTGTGAAGAATTAAGGTTAAAAATTATAAAATTCGGCTTGAAGAAAGTGTTGAGAAAAGAAAACATAGAGCATTAAAGACAGTGAACAAATTTTCATCGGAATAATCAAAGGAACAGTGAAGGAAGATTGCCTGGTTAACTATCCGTTCGATATACGGATATCATCGAGACAACAATTGAGTGCGACCGCAAGGAGACAGACGATGGAAAGCTACCCGATCACGAATAGCTTATTATAAGATTAAATTTAAGATTATTCGAGAAAGACAAAAAATTATTTAATTGAACGAATGAATTGAATGAAGTTACATTACTAGTATTAGTGCGTGCGTAGAAAAAATAAACCGCGACAACCGAATAAAAGGGAGCATTCCTTAATTAGCTTATTAAACTATGTCCTGGAGCAGTCTCTCTTGAAAAAAGGGGCCGGTTCACTTACTATTATTAATTTAATTTCCGGTGGTGTTGATACTCGTACCTTAGTAGGTTGTTTGCAACTTCAACGCTTACGACTAAAACGGATTGATATGACCCTTCCGATCCGGGGTGACTACCCCGAAAGTTAAATGAGAGCTCTCAGCGGGCATCTAGGGAAAAATTAATGGTTGTCGCGAGATTGATAATTATAAACAAAATGAAAAACTGAATATAAAAAAATTTTATCAGAAATAAAGTGCATAAGTGCATACAATATATACCAAAGGAAAGAATTACCGAATAAAAAAATTAATAAAAAATGTATATACAACATATGTTAAAGCGGCCTTGAACAACTTCCTTTCTGTCGTTTAAGGTTTTTTATCATTATTAACTTTTTATTCTCTTGACAAAATCTGCACATACCTACTATAAATTCCCCTCGCGTCAAATAGAAAAAATTAAAATGGAGGATCTCAAGAGTTGTGTTACTCAGTTAACGGGAGCGATGAATAACGTTCTCGAACAACTGAGGGCAATGGAAAGTCGTATTGCCCAGGTTGAAAAATATAACCCCACACCTGCGATTCAATCCCTTTTAGGCCAATTAAGTGCTGTTGAGGACAGAATTAATTTGGCAGGGATATCCGTAGGACCGGTGAACAGCAAAGAACCGGAACCGCTCCGAGGGCCGAGTAGTGAAGCTGAATTAAGGGACATATCAAAGCTTCCGGATTCGGTGAAGGAACTTCAGGTCTTCGACGGAAACCCTGTCCATTATGTTTCCTGGATCCACAGTGTGGAAACTGTGCTGAAGGATTACGAAATTGTTCGTGGTAAGCCAATCTATAGGGCGATCCTTCAGCACATTCTTCAAAAAATTAGGGGCAAGGCCGACTCCGCGCTTGTGTCATATAATATATTCGACAACGAATGGGTGGAAATTAAAAGAGTCCTCTCCCTGCATTACGCGGACAAGAGGGACATCAGGACCCTCGAGCATCAGCTTAATAGCCTTACACAAGGCAATACACGGGTCGATGATTTCTACGCTACCGTGAATCATCAATTCTCCCTGATTCTGAATAAAATCAGGGCGGAGTCCTATTCCACTGAGACAGTGGACGCTCTAGTGGAAGCTTATAGAAACCGGGCCTTGGATGTCTTCATACGGGGGTTAAATGGAGACCTTTCAAAGCTTTTAATAATCCAAAAACCCAAAACACTGCCGGAAGCATATTCGGCTTGCCTCGAGATGCAGAATCTCAACTTTAGGAACAGTTCGGTGCATGTACAGGCACCAAACCTGATATCGTCCCCTATTTACTACAGTTTTAAGAATGACAGGGAACACTCCCTTCCGTATGGAAACCGAGGAAAACTCCTTAATAATAGGGGTAGCTTCAGCCAACAAAGGCCGTATCCTTCTTGGAACCAACAATACCCACCACCGAGGCCTACGGGTCCAAAGCCCCCTATAAAAATGGAGGTGGATCGTTCCGCCCAGTCGAGGAGGGTAAATTACATGAATCGGCCAAACAATCGGTTCAAGAGAGAAACGGAGTCAGGTAATTACCCTCGGAAACAACAGCGACTTTACCATATGACAACGGACGTTCTCCAAGATTCCGACAAGTCAGAGAATGCAGCCGAACCAGTCGCAAGCCTTATCGAGGAAAATTTTATGATAGGCGCCTCGTTTCCAGCGTACCATACATAGAGTACGTTACACGGGACGGGAAAATCCTCAATTTTCTCGTGGACACTGGTGCTAATAAAAATTTCATTAAGCCTAATTTAGCACCAGACTCCAACCCCGTTCTAAATAAATTTCATGTAAATAGTCCTGGTGGGAAAATCCTAATAGAGAAAAAGATAAGTGGCAAGTTTTTCTCCTTCCTTGGATGCGATTTAGTGCTAACATTCTTTATTCTCCCCAACTTAGAGTCCTTCGATGGAATAATCGGTGACGATACTCTTAAGCAGCTCAAGGCAGTCATTGATAGAGACAAAAATGAATTAATTATAGAATCAAATAAAAAAATTCCCTTAAAAAACAAACCTTCCGACGTGGTTAACAATTTGTTGAATATAAACGAAAATGTGTCCGAACTCTCCAAGTCGAGGCTAGAATCCCTTTGCGACAAGTTCAAAGACCTATTCGGACCAGTTAGTAGACCAGACCAACGTAAGGGCAGAAATTCGTACAAATACAGACCAACCGATATACACTAAAAGCTACCCCTACCCGGCTAGCATGAGGGAAGAAGTAAAGACGCAGGTTAACGAGCTTTTGGCCGAAAACATTATACGACCATCAAATAGCCCATATAACTCTCCTATATGGATAGTGCCAAAAAAGCCAAAACCTAATGGGGAAAAGCAGTACCGAATGGTCATCGACTTCAAACGTTTGAACTCGGTTACTATCCGGTTTACATACCCCATTCCTGATATCAACAACACACTTGCGAGTCTCGGAGATGCTTAGTAGAGGAGGATATTCCAAAAACAGCCTTCTCAACAATGAATGGCAAGTATGAATTTCTTAGGCTACCCTTCGGTCTTAAAAACGCCCCTTCCATCTTTCAGCAAATGATAGATGATGTCCTAAAAAAACTAATCGGAAAAATTTGCTATGTCTACATTGACGACATTATCATTTTCAGCAAAACCGAAAGCGATCACTTAAAGAACATCGAAACGGTGTTCTCAACGCTTCAGGAGGCCGGATTAAAGGTCAATTTAGAAAAGACTCATTTCCTGGCCACCAGCGTCGAATTCCATCCCATCCCATCTTGTCACCTCCGAGGGCATTCTCCCCGATCCAAAAAAAGTTAAAGCTATCGAGGCAATTATCCCCCCCCAACACGTTTAAGGAATTAAAGAGTTTTCTGGGATTGACACCCTATTATAGGAGATTCATTAAAGACTATGCCAAGATAGCAAAGCCATTAACCAACATGACTCGTCACAAGTTCGCGCTAATCAATCAAAGAAGGTTCCGATTGTTCTTGACGAAGCGGCACTAAAGGCATTCGGAGACTTAAAGGAACTGCTCACTTCAGCGGAAGTACTCGCCTTTTCAGACTTCGATAAACCCTTTAACTTAACTACGGACGCCTCCGATTACGCCATAGGCGCCGTGCTGTCCCAAGGGGAGCCTGGCAGGGATAAACCGGTTGCATACATCTCCCGTTCCTTAAATCGAACGGAAGAAGGTTACGCGACAAATGAAAAGGAATTACGTGCGATAGTTTGGGCACTAGATAACTTGAGGAACTACCTCTATGGGGCGAAGAAAATACGAATATACACCGACCACCAGCCTTTGACGTATACGCTTAGTAATAGAAATTACAATGCGAAACTCAAACGCTGGAAGGCAAGAATTGAGGAGTATAACTACGAACTGATTTATACACCTGGTAAATCAAACTTCGTGGCTGATGCACTCTCAAGGCTCAGAACAGAGGTAAATCACTTGTCCAGTTCCCCCGATTCTCAGACAGAAACAGCGAGTTCATGCACTGAAACGGCAGACGAAGGACGTAGCGAAACGACAGACACAGAAACGACACATGAAGGACGAGGTGAATGGACGGACAATACACAGACTGCCACTGCCGAAAAAGGGCTGTGCGAACTGTCTTCTGAAAATGAGGATTCCTGCACCATGCACAGTGCTGACCAAGACAATACGGACTTAATACCGCACGTAGAAGCTCCGTTAAATGTCTTCAGGAACCAGCTAATTTTCAAGACTGGCTTTCATCGCCATTACATCTCCACCACAAAATTGGACCAGCCCAAACTTAAAGAAGCGCTGAGGGAAAATTTAAATCCAAATGTTATCAATGGAATAAAGATTCCAGAGGAATATCTTGGAATGCTCCAAGATATATACCTGAAAAATTTCGAGAAGTACAGGATTAGAGTGACACAGAGGGTAGTTGAGGATGTTGCTAATGAGGAACGTAAATTCTTGATCATTGAAAGGGAGCACAGAAGGGCTCATCGGGCATCCGGGGAAAACAAGGAACAAATTCTTGAAAAATTCTATTTCCCGCGAATGATGGCTAGCATTAGGAAATATGTTACCTCGTGTGATATTTGCAATGCCAACAAATATGATAGGCACCCATTCAACCCTGAGCTGCAGGCGACACCTGTTCCTCGATATCCATGCGAAATTATCCATATGGACATAATGGAGATTCAGAACGAGAAGTTCCTAACTGTTGTCGATAAGTTTTCGAAATTCTCAAAATTCTTCAACATAAAAGACAAATCGTCCAATAACATTAGATCCAAATTGATTAAAATCTTGCACTATTTCACAGTTCCCTTGATCCTAGTCACAGACAATGAGAAGGGCTTCCTTAGCCCAATTGTCCTAAACCTGATAATGAACTTAGGGATAAAGCTTTACTTAACCCCATCCCACCGGAGTGAAGTTAACGGTCAAATAGAGAGGGTTCATTCCACCGTCTTGGAGATCTATCGGTGTCTTGCGGCAGAGAACCCAGACTTCAAGCTCAAAGAACTCGTCCATATAGCGGTTGATCGTTATAATGCCACGGTACATTCAGTTACCGGTAGGAAACCTACCGATGTTTTTTTCAATAGGTCCCAGAGTGTTAATTACCAGAATCCCTTATGCAGAAAAGAAATTGTCGCCAAGGACAACCGAGTAACTATAACAACGGTAACTGGGAAAAAAGTCCACAAAGCACACATAAAAAATAAAACTTTCTAAATTAATAAAAAAAAAAAAAAAAAAAGAGAGAGTGTGTGTGTATTTGCACATTTGCTAATAAAAAATAGAAAAGAACAAAGAAACCTCACGCACAGTATACGCACAAAATAAAACATGAATAAATATGCATAAAAAAAACTATCCATTGAATTTAAGATAAATTGTGTTAACTTCCTTTTTTAATGAATTGTTAAAAAATTGTTAATAAATTATAATTACATTACAGATTAGTAGTTCTTTTCACTCCCATGCAGACCCTACATATTTTCGCCTATGAATCTCCGATCGTGACGGTTAAAGAGGGAAACGCTTGGGTGACAAACGGGGTTTTTAAACTAATACACGTAATTAACTTGACGAAATATGATGCGCTTATCCAAGACACTGAACGGATGATGGTTAGATATAGTGAGGACGAAGAGATGCAACCTGTATTGAGCTATCATTTAAACCAAATCAAGGATCGTCTTGGTGAATTAAGAGACGGAAGGGCGAGAAGGGCTAGGTCAATAAATTGGCTAGGAACAGCCTGGAAATGGATAGGCGGTTCTCCTGACGCAAATGACTGGGACAGCCTCTTGGAAAAACAGACAGACATTGTAGAAAATAATAGTCGGCAATACATTATTAACGAGAAACTATTTGACACGACTCTAGAAGTTACAAGTAGAATCAACGAAGTAATCGAACGATATAATAACGCTATACAAAATGGGGAGACGGACAAACTTAGGTACGACTTACTGAACAAGATACTCATTTTAAAGGAGGGAATAAACGAAATAGTAAGGGCCTGCCAAATGGCTAAGAATGACATAGTTAACAGCAACCTTTTGGACTTAGAGGAAATCAATACCGTCATAAATGAACTTGAAGTTTTACCTTATCAGAACGTTATAGAAGCTGTTGAATACAGCCGACCTTCTGTCTACTGCAATGGAACATTGCTGCTTTATATCCTGTCCATACCTAAAATTGACCCAAGGGTATATCACCTAGTAACGGCTCGTGCAGCGATAAAAAACGATAGGCAAATTGACTTAGACTTCTCCAGACTTCTTATTAGTCATGACAAGACGTACGGACTAAGGGGAGACTGTCTCAATATGGGTAACACATCTGTGTGTAAGGAAGACATTCTCCGGGAACTACCAGAAGACTCTTGTTTACCCAGAATCCTTAAGGGTGGTAACGCACTTTGCGACTATAAAACGACTAGCGAAGAGATAATCGAACTGGTCGGGGAAAACACGATTTTCCTAACGAACTTCAACGGGACAATTTTAAATAAGAATTCCTCTATTCCCTTAGTAGGTACCTTCCTAGTCCAGCTGGACAACGACACGATCCGCATAAAGGAAAAGACATACTGCAGCAAAATGATTTTCAGTCCGCAGGCGCTTCCCCCGGTCCTGGCCAATGTAACGAGCAGCAAAACTAGACCTAACCTAGAATACGTGCATGACCTTAGCACGAGGAACATTGAACTTATTAATACCTTAAGGAGAAATCTTAACTCTTCTATTCTTACAGAAATTTTCATCGTTTTAACAGTCATTACCACTATCTGTCTGTTCTGGAGGAAGATTTATGGAAAGGTCAACATCCCAGAGCTCCGCCTATCTTGTCGTCGAAAACCAATTCCGCGTCCTTCACCACGACCTCCCCAAGAAGTCAGTAAAACCAACGGAAGCGAAGGTTCATTCCCCTGTCCATCGAGTGATCTGCGGGACGCAGATATTTGAAGGGGCGGCAGTTATCACGATCGGATAGCAGCCGACGAAATTAAAAGTGCAAGAGAAGCACACGCGCAACCGCTTGCGCACCTCGACACCTGATCCGGGGGAATGGGTGTAATGTGGATCTGCATGGGAATTGCAGATCAGCATTTTGCTTTAAGTTAGGAATAATTTCTGTATTAATTTCTGTATTTTGGATTCATTCTCATTACAACTCGCGTAGCGATTGGAATAAATTATAATTGTAACGAAATAGAAAAAGCTGTGTTTGAATTGCAAGGACCAGTGTCGGTCTGGAAATTAATTTTTTTACTCTTCGCGAATATAAATTCGTTTACTTCGATGAATGTTTTTTTTAATTATTAAACAAATAATAATGTTTTTGATATAACACAATATGAGGTGGGAAGTATAGAACTGGCTACCAAGTCGAATTTTAATCTATATACATACGTAATCTATATACATACGTGTGTGCAAAAAAACGCCTATCGATGCTAGGAAATTTCATCGTCGCCGTTTGGCTGTAATGACATTTGTTACGCTTCAACTATTAATTCTTCCTTTTGTTTATTTGGAAAAATAGATCGGGCAGGTTAAAAACAATGTAACAAATAATTTATTATTTGTTTAATTTCTACCTTTTGTCATTAGAAGTAAAATGCCTCTTCGGCAAGTTGTTTTCTTATAAATGACGGCTGTAATGTCATTTTTAACATTTCGATAACGTTTTTCAAAAACAATCGAGAAAAAATAGTTTGGGAGCACAGTTATCATGGCTAAGGAATTTTTTTTTTCTATTCTATACAGGCTTAGTTGTTATAGTGCTTAACATGGAAAATACTTTCTTAGCCTATACAGATTAGCAAAAACAACACGCATTGTTCTACCCTGCACAATAAGTGTGTATATTTCTTCGGTGTGTTTGAAATTGACTGGATTCGGATTGGAATTCTAATGGAATTCCAATGGCTTTGCTTTTGCTACGCAAATTCGCTACGGGAATTTTTTCTTGCTGGCAACACTGGGTGCAGCACACAACTTTAGACACATAAAAGATTTTCTACACAATAACATATGTGTGTTAGTGGCAGACAAAGTAGTGTTCCTGCCTGAAAAACCGGCAGTTAAATATTTTTGTTATGTGTTCGCTGTAAACATATTATACATTCACAAGCATTAGTAGCCACCGATTGTTCGACTTTGCACGAATGCATTATGTGTTGTGAACGTTATGTACACATGCGATCCACTTAAATATTATTATGTATTTAGTGTCATTCGGTGATACATTTGAGTGTGTAGTGGTTTCTTGTTGTATACAGTACAGCCTCGTTAGTCCGGACACTTGTTAGCCCGGATACTTCAGTAGCCTGGACACCTTTATACCATATTTGGGACACTTTTAGAATGTTACCTCTATAGTCCGGACAGAGTATTAAAATGCGTATCTAATTTGACCCTATTCTATGGAAATGTACATACATACATAAGTACATATGTACGTTCATACAATTATGGGAATGTCCCTACTAGTTTTGTCGCTTGTAGTCGGCTCTTGAATCCAGACATTGTACCGTTGCGCTTTTACTGATTGCAAGTTTATGTATGTGTCTGTTGATTGTTTATGCTAAGTTGTATTTCAGTAACGTTAAGTTTTTATTATTTTGAAGTTATTTTAAGGATAAAACGTATTCGGTATTCCGGACACAGCCGAGACTGTACTGTATTTCCCTTTTGCATCTAAAATGCCTAATGTGAGCACAACATACCCAACTGTATCACTCACAAGCTTTACAAAAAAAACCGTTCTCCGTGCTAAGGGCGGTATTGTTAGAGATTGCGATAGGTGTTCCATTTCTGACATGCGTACAGATCTACGCTCCAATTTTTTTTTTGCGCGGTGCGATATTGTTCTATACTAGGGTATTGAATGATCTTGTTTGAAACATATGTCGATATAAGTTAAAATCTGACACAGAATCAAGGTTAAGCATTGTCTATTAAGTCTGGAGTATTTTTTTTCCTTAGACATTTATGGCTATTTGTAAATAAAATTTTCTACCGTGAGGGTTGGGTTGAATTTCCAGTTTACTGATGTATTTAGCAGTGGTACTGATGATTTCTGGATATGACAACATTTTCTAAACTATTCCAGCTGGAGTTGGCAGTGCATAGGAAGTCCGAGAAATTTTGCGCTTGACGAGTTTCATTGAAGGGTACACTCCTCCTGCGAGGGATCTGGAAATGGTTGATCCAAGTTTAGCAAGCTCGTCAGCATGTTGCTATGGCCAAGAATGCAGAACGCATCTCGTTATACTGTTCCAATAATTTGAAAAACTTTGTGTTTCATTGGGGTGCTTTAAAGGCAGAATTTAATTCTTGAATAAGGTCCGGACGCCATTTTTTTCTGTAGGTCCAAAGTGTTTTTTGGCACGGCACAAAATAGCACAATACACCAAAATATTTTATTCAAAGTTTTTCGAAAATGGCGGGGCTAACTTCACAGCTATTTTTTTTGAAAATTGCTCGCCATTTTGTTTGTGTAGTTCCAAAATTTTTTTTGACACGTCACAAAGTAGCACAAACGGAGCACAATACAGCACAACCTTTTTCTTAAACTTTTTCGAAAATGGTGGGGCTAACTTCACAGTAATTTTTTTAAAATCGGTCGCCATTTCTTTTGTGTAGGAAAACATTTTTTTTTGACACGGCACAGAGTAGCACAAACGTAGCACAATACAGCACAACCTTTTTTTTAAACTTTTTCGAAAACGGCGGGGCTAACTTCACAGCTATTTTTTTAAAAAGTGCTCGCCATTTTGTTTGTGTAGGTTCAAAAACTTTTTTTGACACGGCACAAAGTAGCACAAACGGAATACAATACAGCACAACCTTTTTATTTAACTTTTTCGAAAATGGCGGGGCTAACTTCACAGTCATTTTTTACAATTGGTCGCCATTTTTTTGTGTAAGTCCAATTTTTTTTTTGACACGGCACAAAGTAGCACAATACAGCACAAACTTTTTTTTACCTTTTTCGAAAATTGCGGGGCTAACTTCACAGACATGTCAGACGGCTGGATCGATGGTTAAGTATACATACAATACGGACGCATTTTTATCTATTGTGTAATCGAGTGCAGCACACAACTTTTGCCATATAAAAGGATTTCTACACAAATATGTATGAAAAACCGGCAGTTAAATATGTTTGTTATGTGCTCGCTGTGAACACACATACATATTATACATTCAAGCATCAGTAGCCACCGACCGGTCGACGAATTTCATCTCTTAACGCATAATATTGAAGTGGATCGCATGTGTACATAACGTTCACAACACATAATGCGTTCGTCCAAAGTCGAACGATCGGTGCTTGTGGATGTAGAATATGTTTACAGCGAGCACATAACAAAAATATTTAACTGCCGGTTTTTCAGACTGGGACACTACTTTGTCTGCTACTTACACACATATGTTTTTGAGTAGAAAATCTTTTATGTGTCTAAAGTTGAGTGTTGCACCCAGTGCTGCCACTAAGAATAAATTCCCTTAGTGAATTTGCGTAGCAAAAGCAAAGCCATTGGAATTCCATTAGAATTCCAATCCGAATCCAGTCAATTCCAAACACATCCGAAGAAATATACACACTGCTTGTGTAGGGTAAGGTAGAACAATCCGTGTTTTTTTTTTTGGTAATCTGTATAGGCTAAGAAAGTATTTTCATGGCACACTCAAGAATTACGAAATCTGGATAACTAAAAAAAAAATTCCTTAGCCGCTAATAACTGTGCTCCCAAACTATTTTTTCTCGATTGTTTTTGAAAAACGTTATCGAAATGCTAAAAATGACATTACAGCCGTAAGAAACAACTTGCCGAAGAGTTATTTTACTCCTAATGACAAAAGGTAAAAGTTAAACAAATGAGCTCATATATTATTTTGTTTCATTGTTTTTAACGTGCCCGATCTATTTTTCCAAATAAACAAAAGGAAGAATTAATAGCTGAAGCGTAACAAATGTCATTACAGCCAAACTGCGATGATGAAATTCCCTAGCCTCGATAGGCGTTTTTTTGCACACCTATGTAGATTACCAAAAAACACGCCTACAGTAAGATAAGTAGGTGTCGTGGAAGTAAATAGTTTGAAACTACGTTCGTTTAATTTTTTTTAATTTGTCATTTTTTTTTTTTTTTTTCTCGGGGTAGGTGAAAATCTTGCATAGACACTATGAGGACCGCAGACGCGTGCTCATAGTAGTGTGAGATTCTTACTCACTAAAAAACACCTCCCTTCGATATAAACTTGTTAGTTACTGCAACTAAGTAAGGACTTATCAAGCAATTTTTTTATCACGAAATAGAGACGTTTGGCAGGTGCCTTTCCAATGAAAGTTCCTGCATGTTCCGATATTTAGGCGCGGTTAATTTTTATCGTGCTAAGTCAAAAGGTTTGGTCCTTTGTAGACGGCGCAATACATTTCTTTCATCCAGAAGTTGTAGGACCGTATTATTAACGTGTTTGCTTATTCGATTTTTGTGCTTCCGCTCGAAGTTTTTAATTTCATTTTCGACTGTAGGAATTCCGAGATCTCTATGTATATCATCATTTCTTACGTACCACGGTGTATTGACAATTTCTCTTAGCACTTTATTTTCAAAAGTTTGTAAAATATTGGCGTTTGTTTTTTTGGTACAACCCCAGAGTTGTATACCATATGTCCACACCGGCTTTAGCACTTGCTTATATAACAGCAGCTTGTTCTCAGTATTGAGCTTGGAATGTTTCCCAAGTAACCAATACATTTCTCTAAATTTGTTATCGAGTTCTTTACGTTTCTTTTTCACATGCGACTTCCATTTTAATTTAGCGTCGAGTGTCATTCCGAGGTATTTAGCCTCGTTTGCGAAGGGAATACGAACCGAGTTTATAAGGATAGGTAAACTGTTTGTTTTCTTGTAAGTGAAGTTTACATGGACAGATTTGGTTTCGTTGAGGGCGATCCGCCAAGCCTTTGTCCATTCGTTTACACTATTCACAGCGTTTTGTAGTTTATCTGTCGTTTCTTCGATCGTTTTGCCAATTGCTAAAATAGCAGTGTCATCGGCAAACGTAGCTAGAACGGTGTCTTCTTCTTGCGGTATATCACGGGTATACAGAAGATACAGAAGCGGGCCAAGGGGTACGCCGGCTGTAATTTCTTTAAACTGCGAATATTCGTTTCCGTGTCTGACACGGAAGATTCTATTCCCGAGATATGTTTTCAGTATATTGTATAGGCGTGCAGGCAGAACCTGACGTAATTTAAACTTCAAGCCTTCATGCCACACCTTATCAAAGGCTTGCGAGACATCAAGAAATACGCTTGAGCAGATCTTTTTTTCTTCAAGAGCTTTTTCTATTACGTCAGTGATTCTATGTGTGGCACGAAGGCTTGAATTATAAACTAAGACAGGTACTTCCGGAAGAGTTGTACAAAATTTTAGAGTCGTACTTGGAGAACAGACTTTTCCGTGTCAAACACGGAGCCGAATACTCAGAATTCAAAGAAATCGCTGCGGGAGTTCCACAAGGGAGTGTTCTTGGTCCAGTCTTGTTCTTGCTCTATACTCGAGATATACCCCAAGAAGAAGGCACCGTTGTTGCTTCGTTCGCGGACGATACGGCTATTCTTGCAACAGAAAATTCAGTCGAATCAGCAACTGTAAAGCTTCAACGAGCTTTGGATACAATTTGCGAGTGGACAAAGGTTTGGCGCATTGTTCTCAACGAAACCAAATCTACGCATGTTAACTTTACTAACAAGAAAATTAACAACTTACCCGTTTTCATTAACTCGGTACAAATACCGTATGCAAACGAAGCAAAATATCTAGGAATGACACTAGATGCGAAACTCAAATGGAAGCCGCACGTTAAAAAGAAACGCGACGAGCTCGAAATTAGATTTAGAGAAATGTATTGGCTGCTTGGAAGATATTCCAAATTAAGCATGTATAACAAATTGCTCTTATATAAGCTAGTCTTAAAACCTGTATGGACGTATGGTATACAACTTTGGGGTTGTACCAAAACCAGCAATAGAAATATTTTACAAACCTTTCAAAATAAGGTGCTTAGAACAATCGTTAATGCGCCGTGGTACATTAGAAACAACGATATCCATAGAGATCTCGGTCTAGCCACCGTCGAAGATGAAATAACAAATTTTGCACGCAAACTCCGTGTTCGCCTTCATGGACATTGCAATAACGCCGTACTCCAAATTCTGGACGTGACAAACCTTGTGCGCCGACTACAAAGAACGAAACCGTTCGATTTAGCGCAATAAGGAATAACCGTTATAATGACGGTATTAGTAGGTGCTTTTGCTGGAAAGCTACCTACACAACGCGAATTTTTATTGCGAAAGTTAAACTACTTGATAAGGCTCTTTTGTACTTAGTCGTAGTCAACACGAAAAGGGGAGGTGTTTTTAATGAGTAAGAATCTCACACTACCCTGAGCACGTGCGGTAGATCCTCATGGTGTCTCATGAAAGATTTTCACCTACCCTCGTAAAAAAAAAAAAAAAAGTGATTCTATGCACCTTTAGGGGCGTGTAAAATAAAATTCCGTTTCACTTTATACAAATATTTTATTTTTGGAGGTTATACGTATGTTGTGACAGACAGTCAGATGAAACGAAAAGAGAGCGACTGTAGTGGCGGCGAGTGTTTATATATACCATTTTTAGTGAGTGGCGCACCCTATTGGTGGGTCTGAAAACACACGAGTTATTTTGAATTTACGCGGTCGAGTTGGTCGCTACATCACTCCCCTCGCAGTGATTTAGTCGGTATAAACGATAAATTACGATAAAGTACCTATTTCTGTTCAGTCTTTTGTTTTTGGCATGCCGAGTCTCTCCGGAAGACGAACCTTTCTTCCTGATCGCGTTTGTATGCCAATATCATTTGGTTTAGCGGGAACGTCGATAGGAGTGGCTGGCTTGATAATCCCTGGGCGTTGTAGTTGGTAATCGTCTGATAGGAGGAAGGCTGGTTTCAAACGATCAATGGATACTGTGACATCTTTGCCTCTGATTTTGATGGTGAAGTACTTGTCAGCTCGCTTTACTACAGGAAATGGGCCCTCGTACGGTTGGTGCAATCCGATTCTGACTGCATCTCGCCTGATAAAAACATGAGATGCGGTAAAGAGGTCCTTGAAGATAAATATCGTTCTTGATCCGTGACGTGAAGCAGGTACTGGCTGTAACGTCTCAAAATGATGTCGAAGTTGAGTGACGAAGTTGTGAGGATCGATGTTGTTCCGCCGTGGTGACAAGAATTCGCCCGGTAAACGGATAGTTTCTCCGTATACCATTTCAGCAACAGTGGCCCTGATGTCTTCTTTGAAGGATGCTCTGAATCCCAGCAGTACAACGGGTAGCTCGTCGACCCATGATGGTGATTCATGGCACTCGATGGCGGCTTTAAGTTGGCGGTGAAACCTCTCAACCATGCCGTTGGCTGCAGGATGATACGCAGTGGTTGTCAAATGGTTGATGCCGAATAGTCGACCCAGAGCCTGGAATAAGTCTGACAGAAACTGTCTTCCGCGGTCAGAGGTTATTCTCAAAGGCACTCCGAAGCGAGCGATCCAGTTTGCGAAAAGAGTTCTCGCCAGTGTTTCGGCGGTTGAGTCTTCCAAAGGGTAGGCTTCTGGCCAGCGAGAATAGCGATCTATAATTGTGAGACAAAACCTGGAGCCTCGAGAATATAGCAATGGTCCCACGAAGTCTATGTGGATGTGTTCGAATCTTGAACCTGGGGACACATACTCTCCGATTGGTGATGACGTATGACGAGTGACCTTTGCTCTTTGACATGGGACGCATGCTTTTGCCCATGCTCTGCAGTCTTTACGTAGTGATGGCCAGATGTATCTTGCGGCAACGAGCTTTGCTGTAGCGTTGGAACCAGGATGACATAAATTATGCAGCGAGTTGAAGACTTGGCGACGAAACGGCTGTGGGATGAATGGCCTAGCTGTACCTTGGGAGACGTCACAATACAGATGTAGCTGCGAGTTTGGCAGGGGTACCTTCACGATCTGTTTGTGATTCCGCGAGGTCATCAAAATTAATTGGCTTGCTGATGCCTTCTACCCTGGATAATGTATCGGCAACAACATTATCAGTGCCGGCGACATGTTTGATGTCGGTTGAGAATTGACCGATAAAGTCAAGGCATCTAAATTGTCGTGGTGATGATTTTTCAGGTTTTTGGTTGAATGCGAACACCAATGGTTTGTGGTCCGTGTAGATTGTGAAATTTCTGGCCTCGAGCATGAACCTGAAGTACTTAATCGATGAGTAAATTGCCGTCAGTTCCCTGTCATATGTGCTGTACTTCTGTTGAGCTGGTTTGAAGCTTTTGGCAAAGTATGACAGCGGTTGCCAACCATGTGGAGACTTTTGCTGGAGGACGGCTCCCATTGCGTTGTCTGAGGCGTCAGTAAACAAACCCCAGTGTAAACTTGGATCTGGATGTGCCAGTAATGCGGCTTGCATAAGGCCCTCTTTACAAGCATTGAAGGCTTGCTCAAGAAGTGGTGTCCATAGAACTGCTTTGTTTCCCTTGGTGTGAGGTCCTTTAAGACATTCGTTCAGTGGAGCTTGGCGTTCAGCTGCGTTTTTAATAAAGCGTCTATAAAGTTTATCGAACCGAGAAATCTTCTCAGTTGCTTCACTGTTTGAGGTGGCTTGTAGTCCATGATGGCTTCGACTCGTGCTTCGGGGGGCTTTATACCGTCAGTTGAGATAGAGTAACTTAAAAATGTCACTTTAGGTTTACCAAACTCGCTCTTTGTGATGTTGATAACAACGCCGTATTCGCGAGGCGGGTGAAGAGGGTTCGAAGGTGTTGTAGATGCTGTTTTTTGTTGTCTGAAGCAACCAGGATGTCGTCTGTGCACGGGAAGCGGAATTCGAGACCGGTTGTCACCTCATCGATAAACCTTTGAAATGTTTGTCCAGCGTTTTTAAGACCAAACGTCATGAACGGAAATTCAAAGAGTCCAAAGGGTGTGATAATCGCTGTTTTCTCGATGTCGTCAGTAGCTACTGGGATCTGGTTGAAGGCTCTCACGAGGTCTATCTTTGAAAATATCTTTTTGCCTGATAAGTTAGCTGAGCAGTCCTGTATGTTTCTTGGTGGATAATCGGTAATCGCCGCATGGACGCCAGTCACCCGTTTTCTTTGCGGCCAGGTGGAGAGGCGATGACCAGCAGCTTTTGGAACGACGAGTTATTCCCATTTTTATCATCGTCTCAAATTCGTTTTTGGCGATTTTCATTTTATCAGGCGCCAACCGACGACCTTTACAGGATATTGGAGGGCCTGAAGTGGTTTTTATGTGATGAAAAGTTGAGTGAAGAATGTTTTTGAAGGCGCCATCTGGTCTAGTCAAGCTGGGGAATTCTTTGAGCAATTCGATGTATCTGGAGCTGCCGGAAACGGATTTGACTTGGTACGTCCTTCTTGGATGCGTTGACGCCATGGGCTGAGAGTCCAGTGAGTCCATCTATGAGCCTGCTATAAGCCACATCGACGAGTAACCGATAAAATGCCAAGAAGTCAGCGCCAATGATTGGTTTACCGACGTCGGCCACAACGAAACGCCATGTGAAATCTCGACGAAGTCCAAAGTTTACTGCTACTGTGCGAAACCCATAGGTTGGTATAGGAGTACCGTTGGCAGCAAAAAGTATGTAGTCGGATGGTTTACATCGATGACGTGGGCCAGTGTATGGAAAAACAGATACGTCTGATCCCGTATCTACTAGGAACTGTACTTTTGAGGTCTTGTCGGTAACAAATAGGCGGCTGGAGGCTTGGCTGTCATTAACCGCCATTAATGACAACCTCTGTCGTTTCCCTGATTAAAGTTGCAAGGTGGTTGGCACTTCTTTGCGTTGGAACCCCAGCGGTGATGATAGAAGCATTGACCGTTTCTCTTTTGGGCTTGGTGGTTAGGAGTGCTGCCCGGCTGCTCTTGCTGTTGGTGCGAATTATTTGTTTGGGGTTGCTGTCTGCCACGCGAGTGTGATCGTGCACGATTATTCCGATTGCGACTGTTGCTGTTATGTCTAATTGTCAACATTTGGACTTGTTTCGCCAGCTGCTCCACTTGTTGCAGTATGCGAGACATAACGGAATCGGGTGCTGGAGATATACTGGCGACCTGCTGCTGTGGGATGACGTCGTTGATTCTGTCGGCCGTTACTCCCAGATTGTCGAGACCAGTTGGTGGATATGCTGCGAGGATTGACTGCGTAGTTACTGGTAGTCTGTCCAACCAAATTGCTTTCAGGGCGTCGTCGGTCATGGTGCCACCAGCCAAATCCTTCAAGCGGCGGAGAAACTGGGAAGGCTTTCTGTCGCCGAGTTCTTCTCTGTCTATCATTTGCCTGATTTGTTGATCTCTAGACGGGGCCAAGCGAGAAATAAGTTCTTCTTTTAAACGAACGTATGCATTACCTTGAGGTGGGTTAATGATGATATCCTGTATTTCTATTGCAGTCGTTTGGTCGAGATGCGCCACGACTGTGTTGAATTTTCGTGCATCCGATCGCAGGTTTGTGAGGGTGAACTGCGCTTCCAGTTGTGAGAACCAAAGTCTTACGTTTTCTCTCCAAAAAGGTGGTGGACGTCCTTGACTGTGATTTGCCTCGACTTCCAGACCTCGTATTGCTTCTATCTGCTGAAGTAGTTGTTGTTGAAGTTCTTGTAGGTTCGCCCATTGTGCTGGATCATCTTGTTGGTCATTGTTTTGTGGTGGATAAGCTTCGTGGCTCGTTGTCGCCTTATTCGGCTCTTTATTTTCAGTCATTATGCGATTGACGTGTGCACTATGATCACCCACAAATCGCAAACAAAAACTTATATGTATTTGCAATCCCGCGTGGGAAAATCAGTACCACAATCGAATTTTTACTTTCACACGCGTCGGGGTCACCAATTTAGGAGCGTGTAAAATAAAATTCCGTTTCACTTTATACAAATATTTTATTTTTGGAGGTTATACGTATGTTGGGACTATAATATAGAGAAGCTTGACTAGGGCTTTTCTAGGCAGCATTTTTAAGACTTCTC
This sequence comes from Matsumyia berberina, assembly GCA_917880715.2. NCBI lineage: Eukaryota > Metazoa > Arthropoda > Insecta > Diptera > Syrphidae > Matsumyia > Matsumyia berberina. The sequence continues at coordinate 89,756,466 of OU862872.1, forward strand.
CCGTTATAAGATCGTAACCAGGAGCTTTTTTGGGTTTTAGTTTCTTTATTTCTTGTGTGAGTTCCGCTAGCGTTGCACTTGATATTGTGTAAGTGTCAGGTGTTATCTCGCGTTCGGTATTTCGAATAAGTGCTCGGCCATCGAATAGCTTAAATGTTTCTTCCAGATGGGCGGCGAAAATATCCGCTTTTTCTTTGTCTCCCTTCGCCCATTTGTCATTACTATTCTTGATTGGCGGCGTACGGATTTTTGGTCTTTTCGTGCCTTTTAAGGCTTTCCAAAGCGAATAATTGGATTCTTTTTCCGCTGTTAGGTTTTCGAGGTAGGTACCTACTGTACGGTTCTTAAAATTGCTTATAGTCTGCTTCAGTAGGTTGCTCAGGCGATTTAGGTGCGCTTTATGCTGTGGAGCACGACTTTGTTGCCATTTCTTACGCGCTTTCCTTTTTTCCCTTATCATTTGTTTTATTTCCGGTGGATATTTTAGGCCGCAATTTGTGGGCTTTTTTCTTTCGTGGGAAGTATTTTTCCACCCGGCAAACTGCACGACTTCAACGAAGCGATCGACTTCAATTTCGAGTTCATAGGGCGTCTTAAGTGGTATTCTTAAGTCAGTGTTCTCTTCGATTTCTTTCCTGAAGCCTTCCCAATTAGTATTTCTGCCAGTTAGTCTCGCTAGTTCTTGTTTTTTATTTAAAGTTTTGCTTATCGTCAGAATGACTGGAGAATGGTCAGAGGAAAGGTCAAAGCTTTCGTCAACTTTTAAGTGAACGGGGGGTATTCCTTTTACAATGAAGAAATCGATTAGATCGGGTATTTTCGTAGTATCAGCCGGCCAGTATGTCGGTTTTCCCGTCGAGTGGAAGTCACAGCTGTGCTCCATACCCGCTTTATAGAGCGCTTTACCTTTTTGTGAGATGCATCTTGAACCCCAGAATGTGTGCTTCGCATTAAAATCGCCACCAATGACAAAATTAGGACTAAGCGAGTTAAATATATCTGTGAAATCACTTTTTTCAAGCGCACATCGCGGTGGACAGTAAATAGATGAGATGTAAAGGAAATGTTGTCTACTTTTTACCCGTACCGTGCTAACTTGCATAGTTTCAAGCTCTATTTTTAGGTCTTCGAGTGCGCGATGGAGTCTTTAATATACAAAGATGATCCGCCTCTTGCCTTTTCCGATGGGTGACAAGCGTGATAGTCACTGTAGCCTCTTATATTTGCATGCGATGTCTTCTTTAGATGGGTTTTTGAGATCAAGCATATGTCAATATCTTCTTTTTGTATGAAGATTTCTAACTCGTCAAGTTTTTGTAGAAGTCCGTTTGCATTCCATGTTAGTATTTTGAGCATTCGTGTCCTGTTCATGTTCTTGTTCGGGTGCGCGTTTTTCGGCAATTATTTTCGATCTTGCCTAACCTCTCGAAAATAAGCTTATTTATTTTACATTATTCCTCAAGTTTTGTAAGAATAACAGAAAAAACTTGAGATACAGGATCCACTGGACTTTCGATTGTTCCATTTTCTGACGCCACGGCTTGGGTATGTTTGCGGGTTTGTTATCCGACGTCCAGAGTCCAGTGGCTTTTCTTTTGTCACTTCTTTCTGAGTGTTCTTGTGACCAGAGACCTTTGCAATTACTACACGTTGCAGAGGTTTGTTTACTTACTCCACAGTCGTTGGAGAGGTGACTTCCGGCGCATTTTACACATCGCGGTTCTTTCTGACAATACGTCTGCGTGTGATTGAATCCTTGGCAGCGTTTGCACTGCGGGATTATTCTTGTATTCTTACGCAAAGGTTCAATCTTAACTACGATGTTGAGAATTGTCTTTATTTCATAGATTTTTTCTAGTTTTTCGGTTTTATCGAAGGTTAACATAAAAAGCGGTAGGCCGCGCTTAACCGTAGTTTCCTCCCCTTTAGATAATTGCTTCTCCCGTTTAAAGATATTGACAGCATCAGCAATTTTAAAGTGTCTATTTCTTAAATCACTGACTACATCTTCTTTTGAGCACGAGGCATGAAGTCCTCTAGCCACGACACGTATCGGCCTTTCCGACTTGTTCTCGTAGGTATACCATTGGATTTTCTCGGCATTTAATTTTTGAGATAACGAGCGATAGCTGTCAGCGTCTTTGACACTGACTTTCCACGTATTGTTATTGCGCGATGTTACAATATAATCGGATTGCAACGATGTCTTCAGAATAGTTTGCAGTTGGCTGTGGTTCGCAATCCCGATAACGTAAATTGGAGGTGGTGGCCTTTGCTTACTATTTCGGTTTTCCTCGGCACGAACGATTGTCAAGTCTTTCCTTTCTTTTTTTCCCGGCTCGTTTTCCACTGCTTCTTTTCGTGTTACGATTTCGGGTGAAGAGCCGGCTTTCCGTTTCTTGCCTGGTCCTTTTCGTAAGATCCAGTCATTTTCGTCACTTAATTCTTCTTCATCCGTTTCGTAAATAGCTTTGCCGGCACAGTTAGAGCTCGAGGAAGCCTCAGTACTAGGTTGTGACGTATTCTTAATACCTTTGCGAGTATCATTGTTTTTAAGTTTTTCTAGCTCTGTTTTGAGTTGTTTGCAGAGCAGTTCCATCTTAGTTAGCCTGGCGCGGAGTTCTATATTTTCCTCCCTCAGGCTTTTTGTTTTCGCCGAAGTCCTTTGTTCGTGCGCCGACACTTCCGGTGTCGTCGGACTTCTGGTTCCGCACGTAATTGTTTGAGATCGCGGTGGTGGTGATCTCGATACCCTTGTGCTTTTGCCAAAAGGGTTGCATAAACGCAATAAATGGCTCTCCCCAGAATCTAAAGAGCCGACCTCCGAAGAGGGTGGATTTGCCAGTAAACCTGGAGTACCACCTGGGGTAGTAATATTATTCGTTTTACTCATTGCATATTATGTATACTCTACACACTCGGTATAAGGAGGGTGGATTTTAGTCGCCTCTTACGACAGGCATGACTACCTCGGGTAAATTCTAACCCCTACCCGAAGGGGGGTTGGTCAATTTGTCAATTTGTGATTGAGATTGTGAGAGATCTAAAAATTACAAGATTCTGGTTGACAGTATGTGTTTCAACAAAGCGTAGCAAAACTTAATTTGACTTTTTGGGAAATCGCGTAGCAGTTTTACTACGATCGTAGTAAAGTGGCAGCGCTGGTTGCACCTGATTTCACGAAATGTAAAAATACGTCTGTAGATATATACTTGCATATGCATACGTAACCAGCTGACTTCAAAACGACGTCACGTGTATACAATTGTATAGTTTTTACATGTCGTCTAATCATTACGATCTAAGGGTACTTTGGCGATGCAAAGGTGTACATTATCGCAAACATTTGAATGTAGGTTGTCCGCAGATGTGTTAGGAATCTAGGGATGAGGGTGATACCTTAGAGTTTAGGGAATACTTACGACAGGGTGTTGTTGGTGGAATTATAGGGTAAGTGGTGATTTGTTTGGGGTATTCGCGATTATGGTAGGTCCGGAGGTAAAACTGGGGCTAATGATGATGAAAATGACCCTTGCTTGTGTCATTGAGAATTTGGTGGCTATTTTGTTTGGTCCATTGAAAGAAATGTGGTATTTCGTGTTATTCGCTGAAACATTTGTTGGTTGGTTTCTTGTTGTATGTTTATTTTATTTTTACATCTAATACGCCTAATTTGACCCCAACATACCAACATCACTTACAAGCTTTACAAAAAATGCGTTCTACATTCTAAGCGCGATGTTGTTGAAGATTGCGATGGATGTTTCACTTCTGACGTGCGTAGAGGTCTACGCATCTATTTTCTTTATGTCGGGGACTGGATTCTTAGTCAAAAAATTCTTGCAACATATGCAGCCAATTGAGACACAGCTGATATTTGAAATTATGTTTGCATTTGTTTGTTGAGCTTTACAGTTTTAATTTATTTATTGTTTATTATTCTTTTTTCCATTTCTTTTCCTATGATATATGTTGAAAATACATTATGAAAATGTTTGTTCAAGTTTCGTGCTTGTGTATATATGGAGAATTTTGAATTTTTTAACAGGTAATCAATACTTTGTTTAATCCAATTTTCTATCTGACGTTGGTGCTTTCAGCCAATAGACCTTTTAACGATTTGACGTTTACCGACAAAATTGCTGTGTTGTGCACTGCGGCGACCGTGTTTTGAACGATCGAAGTGTGTGGAAGAAAGTTTCATACGTATTTACACACAATAGATTTGACGTAATAGACAGTCAAACCCGCCATAATCAAGTTATTCACATATATTAGTGAATTTCTCCTGAATGAATTATTATTTCACATAGATTCTTAATCCAACATCTTGCTGGAGTATATTTTAGTAAGTTTCACTAAAAAATTGATCCGCCGCTTAGTATCTCCAGCATACTGGAGCAATTCGTGTCCTGCACGATCGCCAGAATTCACAAAACAACACTTTTCTCGGAATTTTTGCTCCAGGCATTCCGGTTTTTTTTACTAAAATTAACTGTTCATATGTGCTAATAACGAAAATGCTCACAAAGCACAAAGTTACAGACTTTAAAAGGGCTAATCAAGCTATTTTAGGACGGTCGGAGCCTTTTCTACCCATACAAATTAAATAAGATGGCTGCTGACAACTACAACTACATTACCGACAAAAAATCACTTTTGACAAGGAAATTAAAAGGTCTATAGAATTCGATTGTCGACATAAGCAGCACTTTGCCTTGATCGGCGAACGTCACCATTATTTTTGTGGGTTGAGTGAATAGTAATTCGTATGTATATGTATGTATGCATTCGTATAATATACATATATGTATAATATAATATTCCACGAAACCAACTCATCTTACTGTAGGCGTGTTTTTACTTCCCACCTAGGTAGGGGAAGTATTGCAAAATGTCCGGACGAAATGTTTCGAGATACATATGAAGGAGGCTTGACAGCACACAACATTGACATTTTTTTTTTGGTAATCTTTATACATAGGCCTAAAAAAGTGTAGGAATTTCATCATCGCAGTTTGGCTGTAATGACATTTGTTACGCTTCAGCTATTAATTCTTCCTTTTGTTTATTTGGAAAAATAGATCGGGCACGTTAAAAACAATGAAACAAAATAATATATGACCTTATTTGTTTAATTTTTACCTTTTGTCATTAGGAGTAAAATGCCTCTTCAGCAAGTTGTTTCTTATAAATGACGGCTGTAATGTCATTTTTAACATTTCGATAACGTTTTTCAAAAACAATCGAGAAAAAATAGTTTGGGAGCACAGTTATTGCGGCTAAGGAATTTTTTTTTTAGTTATCCATATTTCGTAATTCTATAAAGGCTTAGTTGTAGTGTGCCATGAAAAATACTTTCTTAGCCTATACAGATTACCAAAAAAAACACGGATTGTTCTACCTTACCCTACACAAGCAGTGTGTATATTTCTTCGGTGTGTTTGAAATTGACTGGATTCGGATTGGAATTCTAATGGAATTCCAATGGCTTTGCTTTTGCTACGCAAATTCACTACGGGAATTTATTCTTAGTGGCAACACTGGGTGCAACACACAACTTTAGACACATAAAAGATTTTCTACTCAAAAACATATGTGTGTAAGTAGCAGACAAAGTAGTGTCCCCGTCTGAAAAACCGGCAGTTAAATATTTTTGTTATGTGCTCGCTGTAAACATATTCTACATCCACAAGCACCGATCGTTCGACTTTGGACGAACGCATTATGTGTTGTGAACGTTATGTACACATGCGATCCACTTCAATATTATGCGTTAAGAGATGAAATTCGTCGAGCGGTCGGTGGCTACTGATGCTTGGATGTATAATATGTATGTGTGTTCACAGTGAGCACATAAAAAACATATTTAACTGCCGGTTTTTCATACATATTTGTGTAGAAATCCTTTTATATGGCAAAAGTTGTGTGCTGCACTCGATTACACGATAGATAAAAATGCGTCTGTATCGTATGTATACGTAACCATCAATCCAGCCGTGTGACGTCAAAACGACGTCACGGGTATACAATTGTGTGGTCAATGATTGGTCATATAATGATAACGATGTAGAGTACCTTGGAGATGGTAACGTGTGCATTATCGCAAACATTTCCATGTAGGGTCCGGAAAATGAGGGTGATGCCTTACTTAGGGAACACTTGGGCAGGGTATGTTTGGTGGAATTATAGGGTAACTGGTGATTTGTTTGGCATGAATGATGGTGAAAATGACCCTTGCTTGTATCATTGAGAATTTCGGTTTATTGAAGGTATTTAGTGTTATTCGGTGATACATTTGAGTGTGTTGTGGTTTCTTGTTATATACAGTACAGCCTCGTTAGTCCGAACACTCTTTAGCCCGGATACTTCAGTAGTCTGGACACCTCTATACCATATTTGGGACACTTTTAAAATGTTGTCCGGACAGAGTATTAAAATGCGTATATAATTTGACTCTATTCTATGGAAATGTACATACATACATACATAAGTTCATATGTACTTCTCATACAATTATGCGAATTCCCCTACTAGTTTTGTCGCTTGTAGTCGGCACTTGAATCCAGACATTGTACCGTTGCGATTTTACTGATTGCAAGTTTATGTATGTGTCTGTTGATTGTTCATGCTAAGTTGTACTTCATGGCGAGCCTTTTCAGTTACGTTAAGTTTTCATTTTTTTTAAGTTTTTTTAAGGATACAACGTATTCTGTATTCCGGACACAGCCGAGACTGTACTGTATTTCCCTTTAGCATCTAAAATGCCTAATTTGAGCACAACATACCCAACTGTATCACTCACAAGCTTTAAAAAACCGTTCTCCGTTCTAAGCGCGGTAATGTTAGAGATTGCGATAGGTGTTCCACTTCTGACATGCGTATAGATCTACGCATCAATATTTTTTTTTTGCACTTAATCATAAAAGATTTTTATAGTAATTTACAAAGTCTTCAATGCTAGAAATTCGATATTGTTCTTTACTAGGGTATTGAACGATCTTGTTTGATACATATGTAGATATAAGTTAAAAATTGACACAGAATCAAGGTTAAGTCTGGAGTATTGGTTTTTTCTTAGACGTTTATGGCTATTTGTAAGTAAAATTTTCTAGCGTGAGGGTTGGGTTGAGTCTCCAGTTTGCTGATGTATTTAGCAGTGATACTTACGATTTCTGGATATGACAACATTTTCTAAGCTATTCCAGCTGGAGTTGGCAGTGCATAGAAAGTCCGGGAAGATTTTGCCCTTGGCAAGTTTCATTGAAGAGTACACTACTCCTGCGAGGGATCTGTAAATGGTTTAGCAAGCTCGTCAGCATGTTGCTATGGCCAAGAACGCGGAACGCATTTCGTTATACTGTTCCAATAATTTGAAAAACTTTGTGTTTGATTGGGGTGCTTTAAAGGCAGAATTTAATTTTGAATAAGGTCCGGGCGCCATTTTTTTGTGTAGGTCCAAACTTGATTTTTGGCACAGGCGTAGCACAACACTGCGCAACCTCTTTTTAAACCTTCGAAAATGGCGAGGCTGTCAGGCCAGGCGGTCGCCATTTTTTTGGTAGGTACAAAATGTTTTTCTGGCACGGCACAAAATAGCACAAACGTAGCACAATACAGCACAACATTTTTTTAGAACTTTTTCGAAAGTGGCGGGGCTAACTTCACAGCTATTTTTTTTGAAAATTGCTCGCCATTTTGTTTGTGTAGGTCCAACATTTTTTTTTGACACGGCACAAAGTAGCACAAACGGAGCACAATACAGCACAACCTTTTTTTTTTTAACTTTCTCGAAAATGGCGGGGCTAACTTCACAGTCATTTTTTGAAAACTGCTCGCCATTTTGTTTGTGTAGGTCCAAACATTTTTTTTGACACGGCACAAAGTAGCACAAACGGAGCACAATACAGTACAAACTTTTTTTTAAACTTTTTCGAAAATGGCGGGGCTAACTTCACAGTCATTTTTTTAAAATCGGTCGCCATTTCTTTTGTGTAGGTCCAAACATTTTTTTCGACAATGCAGCACAACCTCTTTTTTAAACTTTTTCGAAAATGGCGGCGCTAACTTCACAGCTATTCTTTTGAAAATTGCTCGCCATTTTGTTTGTGTAGGTCCAAATTTTTTTTTGACGCGGCACAAAGTAGCACGAACGGAGCACAGTACAGCACAACCTTTTTTTTTAAACTTTTTCGAAAAAGCTGGGTCTAACTGTAAATTTGTCTTTTTACAATTGGTCGCCATTTCTTTTGTGTACGTCCAATTTTCTTTTTTGATACGGCACAAAGTAGCACAAACGGAGCACAATACAGCACAACATTTTTTTAGAACTTTTTCGAAAGTGGCGGGGCTAACTTCACAGCAATTTTTTTGAAAATTGCTCGCCATTTTGTTTGTGTAGGTAAAAAAACTTTTTTTGACACGGCACAAAGTAGCACAAACCTAGCACAATACATTACAAACTTTTTTTTTAACTTTTTCGAAAGTGGCGGGGCTAACTTTACAGACATCAGACTTAACCTTGATTCTGTGTCAAATTTTAACTTATATCTACATATGTATCAAACAAAATCGTTCAATACCCTAGTAAAGAACAATATCGAATTTCTAGCATTGAAGACTTGGTAAGTCACTATAAAAATCTGGTATGATTAAGTGCAAAAAAAAATATTGATGCGTAGATTTGTACGCATGTCATGTCTAACATTACCGCGCTTAGAACGGAGAACAGTTTTTTTGGAAAGCTTGTGAGTGATGCAGTTGGGTATGTTGTGCTCAAATTAGGCATTTTAGATGCAAAAGGGAAATACAGTACAGTCTCGGCTGTGTCTGGAATACCGAATACGTTGTATCCTTAAAAAAACTTCAAAATAATGAAAACTTAACGTAACTGAAAAGGCTCGCCATGAAATACAACTTAGCATCAACAGACACATACATTAACTTGCAATCAGTAAAATCGCAACGGTACAATGTCTGGATTCAAGAGCCGACTACAAGCGACAAAACTAGTAGGGGAATTCGCATAATTGTATAAACGTACATATGAACTTATGTATGTATGTATGTACATTTCCATAGAATAGAGTCAAATTATATACGCATTTTAATACTCTGTCCGGACAACATTTTAAAAGTGTCCCAAATATGGTATGGAGGTGTCCAGACTACTGAAGTATCCGGGCTAAAGAGTGTCCGGACTAACGAGGCTGTACTGTATATAACAAGAAACCACTACACACTCAAATGTATCACCGAATAACACTAAATACCTTCAATAAACCGAAAAATCCACCAAATTCTCAATGATACAAGCAAGGGTCATTTTCACCATCATTCATGCCAAACAAATCACCACTTACCCTATAGTTCCACCAAACATACCCTGCCCAAGTATTCCCTAAGTAAGGCATCGTGCACCCTACATGGAAATGTTTGCGATAATGCACACCTTACCATCTCCAAGGTACTCTACATCGTAATCATTATATGAACAATCATTGACCACACAATTGTATACCCGTGACGTCGTTTTGACGTCAGACGGCTGTATTGATGGTTACTTTTCCCATATAAAAGGATTTCTACACAAATATGTATGAAAAACCGGCAGTTAAATATGTTTTTTATGTGCTTGCTGTGAACACACATACATATTATACATCCAAGCATCAGTAGCCACCGACCGGTCGACGAATTCCATCTCTTAACGCATAATATTGAAGTGGATCGCATGTGTACATAACGTTCACAACACATAATGCGTTCGTCCAAAGTCGAACGATCGGTGCTTGTGGATGTAGAATATGTTTACAGCGAGCACATAACAAAAATATTTAACTGCCGGTTTTTCAGACGGGGACACTACTTTGTCTGCTACTTACACACATATGTTTTTGAGTAGAAAATCTTTTATGTGTCTAAAGTTGTGTGTTGCACCCAGTGTTGCCACTAAGAATAAATTCCCGTAGTGAATTTGCGTAGCAAAAGCAAAGCCATTGGAATTCCATTAGAATTCCAATCCGAATCCAGTCAATTTCAAACACATCGGAAGAAATATACACACTGCTTGTGTAGGGTAAGGTAGAACAATCCGTGTTTTTTTTTGGTAATCTGTATAGGCTAAGAAAGTATTTTTCATGGCACACTACACTAAGCCGTTATAGAATTACGAAATCTGGATAACTAAAAAAAATTCCTTAGCCGCAATAACTGTGCTCCCAAACTATTTTTTCTCGATTGTTTTTGAAAAACGTTATCGAAATGTTAAAAATGACATTACAGCCGTCATTTATAAGAAACAACTTGCCGAAGAGGCATTTCACTTCTAATGACAAAAGGTAAAACTTAAACAAATAATAAATTATTTGTTACATTGATTTTAACCTGCCCGATCTATTTTTCCAAATAAACAAAAGGAAGAATTAATAGCTGAAGCGAAACAAATGTCATTACAGCCAAACAGCGATGATGAAATTCGCTAGCCTCGATAGGCGTTTTTTTGCACACACTTTTTTAAGCCTATGTATATAGATTACCAAAAAAAATTCGAGTTTGGAGCCAGTCCTATACTTCCCACTTCATATTGTGTTATATCAAAAATATTATTATTTATTATTTAATAATTAAAGAAAATAAGCCGGAAAATTCAAAAACACACTGTTCCACAAAGAGTTGTTGCGCGAACTTGATAGGAAACATTTCTTAAATTTCCTCAGCATCTGTTGGACCGATTGTGCTCAGAATCTGATCACACATGCATACACACACACAGACATCATTTCGAAAGTGGGTGCAAACGATATCTAGTGTATAGTAATGTCAATGTTGTGTGCTGTTGTGTGCTGTAGTGCCACACTACACATAACATAATACGATATACAAATTACGCCACAATAAACACACAGCGAGTTCATTCATCGATATCCGAGCGCAGCACTCCATGTACGCTTGAATATTTTGAAACAAGAAACCGCTCGAAATTAACGACGCGACAATGTGCCAGATGCAGAAACGTTGGCATCGAAGTTCGTCGACATTGTATTAGATTTCTTTTTGACTCGCGTGCAATATTGTATGTATGTTTACTCGATATGATTGAACTTTTATTTTGATTACTCGACATTTTTGTACTAAGTTAGGCATAAGCTAGCATGTAAGAAATTTTGTATAAATAGGGTAAGAATCTGAAAATAAAGCGGAGACGATTTGGTTCACGCGACATACGCAGACCTTTTTTTTTTTTCATTTCGGCTCTTTAGCCAAACCTTAAAACGGCTCAGGATAGCCTTAATAATAATCTAAAAACTAGGCATCCAAACCCTCGTTACATGGCGATCCTGCCAATACGGGCCAATAACGTTATTTAAGAGATTCCCCCCACCAGTGGTAAGGGTGTCTGATGAATAACTTAATAGACAGAGTAGGAAAGGAAAGGAAAGCAACTACAGAAGTATCGCAGAACATAGCAGCAACATCAACAGAGGCAGCCGCAGCAAAATTTGGAACCCAAGAAACGAAACTGTAAAAGGAGAGGTCAACAAGTACGATATAGAGAGGAGCTGGGAAATTTATACAGGCTTAGAAAATTATATAAAAACACTCAAAGTAAATCATAAATCAAAAAAAAAATGTAATATTGTGTTTTATATTAAATAAAGAATACAAAGAAAAAATTAAACTTTTGATCCTAAGAAATAAATAGCAAAAAAAAAATAAAAATTGTTTGGTATTGCCTTTTAAAAAATGTTAAATTCTATAAAAGAAATTACTCAAATACTAAGAAATCTGAAAAAAAAAAACGCCAAAAAGAATATACAGTAACAGTTTCTTGCAAGACAAGGAGGGAGAAATAACGAAATTAGTATTAGAATTTAAGATAAAATCAAAAAAACTTACACATGATGATATCATAATAGACACTTTTTACAAACAAATTAAAAAATCTAGAGAAATATTAAAATCAAAACGAGAAGCATTTATAATATCAGGTCTAAGCCCGGTAAAAGAGAAGTCTGAGACAATGGCGATGTTTGACATAATAACGACTTTAAAAATAATACCCGAATATAACGGAGAACTTGATCGGTTAAGCAACTTTCTGAATTTGGTGCAATTTGTACATGACACGCTTAAGGATGACAATGAAAAGCAAAAGCTATTCAAATTCATAATAGGTACTAGATTATCAGATAAGGTCAGAAACAAACTGAACACTGAAATAGCTCCAAAAAATATTAATGAACTAGCGACGACTCTCAAAAAACTATTCAAAAGTAATAAAAGTGCACCACAATTGCAAAACAAGCTAGGTAGAATAAGTCAGGGAACTAGGAACACTAAAAATTACGCAGCACAAGTAGAAGCAATAGTAACTGAACTCAATAATATACAGTTAACAGAGCAAGGAGAAGAAGGAAGGACGGTGATAACAAAACTAAATGACCAATAAGGGCTGAATGCATTCAAAATTGGTTTAAATCAGCCAACGCAATCAACTGTATTCGCAGCTAGACCAAAAACACTCAGCGAGGCAGTTCAGTTAGCTTCGGAATTAGATAGTTCAGGTGGAACAGCTCAGATAAACCATTACAATTCAAATCAATTTAGAGGAGGAAATATTTTTCGAGGTAATCGGACGTTAACAAGAGATTTTAATAGGAACTCGAATCAAAGATTTAGGGAAAACCGGAGATTTTACAACAGTAACGTCAATAGATTCAGAAAATAGTGGATGACAAGTTCCCGCTAACAAGATTGGACGACGTCCTGGACACGCTAGGAAGAGCAAAATATTTCTCAACGCTAGATCTAACTAGTTCTTTTCATCAAATCGAGTTAGACAAGACTTCTAGACCATTCTCAACAAACAAAGGACACTTTCAATTCAAACGGCTACCCTTCGGATTAAAAATTTCTACAAATTCATTTCAGAGAATGTTATCAATAGCATTGTCAGGACTCAATGCAGAAGCTTTTCTCTATGTCGATGACATAATCGTGTTCGGATGTAGTCTAAAGCATCACAATCAAAATTTAATCAAAACATTACAAAAATTACGGAAATTCAATTTAAAATTGAACCCTCAGTGTAACTGGCTCCAAAAAGAAGTCACATATTTAGGCCATTTGATTACAGATGAAGGAATCAAAACAGATCCAAAGAAATATAAAACCCTAGTAAATTATCCTTTACCCGCAAATGCAAAAGATGTAAAACGATTCGTTGCATTTTGCAATTATTACAGACGCTTCATAAAAAATTTTGCTTGCATTGCTAAGCCACTGAATTTACTTTCCAAAAAAGGAGTAGAATTCATTTGGAACAACGATTGTCAGAAAGCATTTACCACTTTAAAAGAAAAACTAATCAACCCCCCAATACTAAGATATCCGGATTTTGAAAAACCCTTTATAATAACGACAGATGCTTCTAATTCGACACTGGGAGCGGTGTTATCTCAGGGAGAAATTGGTAAAGATCTACCAATCTCATATGCCAGTAGAAGTCTAAATAAGCATGAACTAAATAAACCTATCATCGAAAAAGAACTACTTGGAATACACTGGGCTATAAACTATTTTAGACCATATGTTTATGGAAGAAAATTCATTGTAGTTACACATCATAGACCATTAGTTAGCCTCTTTACGCACAAAAACCCATCATCTAAGCTAACAAGAATGAGATTAGATCTATCAGACTACACTTTCGATATACAATACAAACAAGGCTCGATGAACACAAATGCAGATGCATTATCACGAATAAACTCTAATGTACTTAAGGAAATGATTCCTACATCAAACGTGGATATAATAACAAGAGCAAAAGCAAAGGAATTAAGTAAAGATAAAGATAATGGCGAAGCACCCAAAAGAAATACTTTAGACGTAAAGCCTGATCAACTTTACTCGTGGGAATGTGTATCCTTATCAGAAATCAAAAAGGTACGTAAATTAAAATTTCAAAGTATGCTCAATAATAATTATGCTCATAATGATGTCCCAATAATAACTGTCGACAGTAATAAAAATATAATTGTAGAATACAGCGATAAACCATATCTAGACTTAGGACTGATTTTGGAGAAGCTTGTATTAGAAATGAATAAGGGAAATATTCAAAAATTGGCAATTGCAAATAATGATGAAATATATGAGCACGTAACGATTAATGAATTTAAAGACATATATAACAAGCTGCAGCAAAAGAAAAATAAAGAGCAAAGGAAAAATCAAGGAAAACATGTAAAAACAAAGTTAAAAATATTGATATATCAACCACCACTCAGAATAGAAGAAAAAGGAGAAATGGACAGATTAATAAAGGAATTCCATGACACACCTCATACAGGAGGACATTCAGGAATAAAAAGAACCATAAACAAAATAAAACAAAGATATTGTTGGAAAAATCTAAATAAGATAGTGAAGAAATATGTCAACGAGTGTAGAGTATGTGCACAAAGTAAGCAGATTCGAAATACTTACTTAAGGTGGCGCTACAGACCTGCGTGGTCCTGGGCCTCAACCAACAAGTCTCTCCAGCCAGCTCGATCTTTAGCCAGCTGCCTCCAGTTTCGCACGCCAAGTTGGTTGAGGTCCCCTTCCACTTGCGTGCGCCACCTGAGTCGCGGTCTTCCTCTACTGCGCTGACCCTCGGGTGTGGATTCGAAGATTTTCCGAGCTGGAGCATTGGTGTCCATCCGCTCTACATGACCCAGCCACCTCAGTCGTTGGACCTTCACTCTTTTGGCTAAGTCGATGTCGCTGTACAGCCCGTACAGTTCGTCGTTGTATCTCCTCCTCCACTCCCCGTCTATGCAGACGGGACCAAAAATCACCCGAAGAATTTTCCTCTCGAAACAGCCAAGAGCAACTTCATCCGCTTTAGATAGAGTCCATGCCTCTGCGCCGTAGAGCAGGACTGGGACGATTAAAGACTTATAAAGGGTCACCTTAGTTTTTCGAGAGAGGGCTTTGCTACTCAATTGCCTTCTTAGCTTAAAGAAACAGCGATTGGCAAGAGTTATTCTTCGTTTAATCTCAGCGCCGGTGTCATTGCCTGAATTTATAGCGGAGCCTAGGTAGACAAAGTCCTTAACTACCTCAAAGTTATAGCTGTCTATAGTGACGTTCTGTCCGAGACGTCGGTGTTGGGTGTCCTTTCTTGTTGACAGCATATACTTCGTCTTGCCCTCATTGACCGCTAAACCCATCTTCGCCGCCTCCGTCTCGATACTCACAAACGCACCAGTGACATCACGCTGCGTTCTTCCGATTATGTCAATATCGTCGGCATATGCGAGTAATTGGACGGACTTTTGAAAGATTGTGCCCCTGGTGTTGGCGCGTGAGTTTTGCACAACTCTTTCAAGAACGATGTTGAAGAAGTCGCATGACAGCGCGTCGCCTTGTCTAAATCCTTTTTTGACATCAAAGGTCTCGGTGAGGTCTTGACCGACCTTGATGGAGCAGCGTGCATTCTCCATCGTCATCCTGCACAGACGGACGAGTT
Organism: Matsumyia berberina; assembly: GCA_917880715.2. NCBI lineage: Eukaryota > Metazoa > Arthropoda > Insecta > Diptera > Syrphidae > Matsumyia > Matsumyia berberina. Next base: position 89,771,986 of record OU862872.1, read on the forward strand.
TGGCAGGGATGCCAAAACTAGACATGGCTCTGTATAGCTCGTCTCTATAGATGCTGTCATACGCGGCCTTAAAATCGATGAAGAGGTGGTGGGTATCGATTTGAAGTTCCTGGGTTTTTTCCAAGATCTGCCGCAGTGTGAATATTTGGTCGATGGTGGACTTTCCTGGCCTGAAACCACACTGATATGGACCGATCAGGTTGTTGACGAACGGCTTCAGGCGTTCACACAACACGGCTGAGAAGATCTTGTAAGCGATGTTAAGAAGACTGATGCCTCTGTAGTTGGCGCAGTTTAGAGGGTCTCCTTTCTTGAGGATCGGGCAAACAATGCTGAGGTTCCATTAATCGGGCATACTTTCTTCCGACCATATTTTACAGATGAGTTGGTGCATGCTCCTTACCAAGTCATCGCCTGCTGCTTTGAACAGCTCGGCAGTTAGGCCGTCAGCCCCAGCAGCTTTGTTGGACTTAAGCTTCGAAATGGCTTTCTTCACCTCGTCCAGGTCGGGTGGAGGGAATTGTTGGTCTTCGTCGTCCAGGTTGAATGGTTCATTCTGCCTGACAGCGGGATTTGATTCTTCGTCGCCGTTAAACAGTCTGCAGAAGTAGTTCTTCCATATCCTCAGCATCGACTGCGATTCTACTACGATGTTCCCTTGTTCATCCCTGCAGGCGACAATGTGCCAGATGCAGAAACTTTGGCACCGAAGTTCGTCGACATTGTATTAGATTTCTTTTTGACTCGCGTGCAATATTGTATGTATGTTTACTCGATATGATTGAACTTTTATTTTGATTACTCGACATTTTTGTACTAAGTTAGGCATAAGCTAGCATGTAAGAAATTTTGTATAAATAGGGTAAGAATCTGAAAATAAAGCGGAGACGATTTGGTTCACGCGACATACGCAGACCTTTTTTTTCTTTCATTTCGGCTCTTTAGCCAAACCTTAAAACGGCTCAGGATAGCCTTAATAATAATCTAAAAACTAGGCATCCAAACCCTCGTTACATGGCGATCCTGCCAATACGGGCCAATAACGTTATTTAAGAGATTCCCCCCACCAGTGGTAAGGGTGTCTGATGAATAACTTAATAGACAGAGTAGGAAAGGAAAGGAAAGCAACTACAGAAGTATCGCAGAACATAGCAGCAACATCAACAGAGGCAGCCGCATCAAAATTTGGAACCCAAGAAACGAAACTGTAAAAGGAGAGGTCAACAAGTACGATATAGAGAGGAGCTGGGAAATTTATACAGGCTTAGAAAATTATATAAAAACACTCAAAGTAAATCATAAATCAAAAAAAAAATGTAATATTGTGTTTTATATTAAATAAAGAATACAAAGAAAAAATTAAACTTTTGATCCTAAGAAATAAATAGCAAAAAAAAAATAAAAATTGTTTGGTATTGCCTTTTAAATAATGTTAAATTCTATAAAAGAAATTACTCAAATACTAAGAAATCTGAAAAAAAAAAACGCAAAAAAGAATATACAGTAACAGTTTCTTGCAAGACAAGGAGGGAGAAATAACGAAATTAGTATTAGAATTTAAGATAAAATCAAAAAAACTTACACATGATGATATCATAATAGACACTTTTTACAAACAAATTAAAAAATCTAGAGAAATATTAAAATCAAAACGAGAAGCATTTATAATATCAGGTCTAAGCCCGGTAAAAGAGAAGTCTGAGACAATGGCGATGTTTGACATAATAACGACTTTAAAAATAATACCCGAATATAACGGAGAACTTGATCGGTTAAGCAACTTTCTGAATTTGGTGCAATTTGTACATGACACGCTTAAGGATGACAATGAAAAGCAAAAGCTATTCAAATTCATAATAGGTACTAGATTATCAGATAAGGTCAGAAACAAACTGAACACTGAAATAGCTCCAAAAAATATTAATGAACTAGCGACGACTCTCAAAAAACTATTCAAAAGTAATAAAAGTGCACCACAATTGCAAAACGAGCTAGGTAGAATAAGTCAGGGAACTAGGAACACTAAAAATTACGCAGCACAAGTAGAAGCAATAGTAACTGAACTCAATAATATACAGTTAACAGAGCAAGGAGAAGAAGGAAGGACGGTGATAACAAAACTAAATGACCAATTAGGGCTGAATGCATTCAAAATTGGTTTAAATCAGCCAACGCAATCAACTGTATTCGCAGCTAGACCAAAAACACTCAGCGAGGCAGTTCAGTTAGCTTCGGAATTAGATAGTTCAGGTGGAACAGCTCAGATAAACCATTACAATTCAAATCAATTTAGAGGAGGAAATATTTTTCGAGGTAATCGGACGTTAACAAGAGATTTTAATAGGAACTCGAATCAAAGATTTAGGGAAAACCGGAGATTTTACAACAGTAACGTCAATAGATTCAGAAAATAGTGGATGACAAGTTCCCGCTAACAAGATTGGACGACGTCCTGGACACGCTAGGAAGAGCAAAATATTTCTCAACGCTAGATCTAACTAGTTCTTTTCATCAAATCGAGTTAGACAAGACTTCTAGACCATTCTCAACAAACAAAGGACACTTTCAATTCAAACGGCTACCCTTCGGATTAAAAATTTCTACAAATTCATTTCAGAGAATGTTATCAATAGCATTGTCAGGACTCAATGCAGAAGCTTTTCTCTATGTCGATGACATAATCGTGTTCGGATGTAGTCTAAAGCATCACAATCAAAATTTAATCAAAACGTTACAAAAATTACGGAAATTCAATTTAAAATTGAACCCTCAGTGTAACTGGCTCCAAACAGAAGTCACATATTTAGGCCATTTGATTACAGATGAAGGAATCAAAACAGATCCAAAGAAATATAAAACCCTAGTAAATTATCCTTTACCCGCAAATGCAAAAGATGTAAAACGATTCGTTGCATTTTGCAATTATTACAGACGCTTCATAAAAAATTTTGCTTGCATTGCTAAGCCACTGAATTTACTTTCCAAAAAAGGAGTAGAATTCATTTGGAACAACGATTGTCAGAAAGCATTTACCACTTTAAAAGAAAAACTAATCAACCCCCCAAATACTAAGATATCCGGATTTTGAAAAACCCTTTATAATAACGACAGATGCTTCTAATTCGACACTGGGAACGGTGTTATCTCAGGGAGAAATTGGTAAAGATCTACCAATCTCATATGCCAGTAGAAGTCTGAATAAGCATAAACTAAATAAACCTATCATCGAAAAAGAACTACTTGGAATACACTGGGCTATAAACTATTTTAGACCATATGTTTATGGAAGAAAATTCATTGTAGTTACACATCATAGACCATTAGTTAGCCTCTTTACGCACAAAAACCCATCATCTAAGCTAACAAGAATGAGATTAGATCTATCAGACTACACTTTCGATATACAATACAAACAAGGCTCGATGAACACAAATGCAGATGCATTATCACGAATAAACTCTAATGTACTTAAGGAAATGATTCCTACATCAAACGTGGATATAATAACAAGAGCAAAAGCAAAGGAATTAAGTAAAGATAAAGATAATGGCGAAGCACCCAAAAGAAATACTTTAGACGTAAAGCCTGATCAACTTTACTCGTGGGAATGTGTATCCTTATCAGAAATCAAAAAGGTACGTAAATTAAAATTTCAAAGTATGCTCAATAATAATTATGCTCATAATGATGTCCCAATAATAACTGTCGACAGTAATAAAAATATAATCGTAGAATACAGCGATAAACCATATCTAGACTTAGGACTGATTTTGGAGAAGCTTGTATTAGAAATGAATAAGGGAAATATTCAAAAATTGGCCATTGCAAATAATGATGAAATATATGAGCACGTAACGATTAATGAATTTAAAGACATATATAACAAGCTGCAGCAAAAGAAAAATAAAGAGCAAAGGAAAAATCAAGGAAAACATGTAAAAACAAAGTTAAAAATATTGATATATCAACCACCACTCAGAATAGAAGAAAAAGGAGAAATGGACAGATTAATAAAGGAATTCCATGACACACCTCATACAGGAGGACATTCAGGAATAAAAAGAACCATAAACAAAATAAAACAAAGATATTGTTGGAAAAATCTAAATAAGATAGTGAAGAAATATGTCAACGAGTGTAGAGTATGTGCACAAAGTAAGCAGATTCGAAATACTTACTTAAGGTGGCGCTACAGACCTGCGTGGTCCTGGGCCTCAACCAACAAGTCTCTCCAGCCAGCTCGATCTTTAGCCAGCTGCCTCCAGTTTCGCACGCCAAGTTGGTTGAGGTCCCCTTCCACTTGCGTGCGCCACCTGAGTCGCGGTCTTCCTCTACTGCGCTGACCCTCGGGTGTGGATTCGAAGATTTTCCGAGCTGGAGCATTGGTGTCCATCCGCTCTACATGACCCAGCCACCTCAGTCGTTGGACCTTCACTCTTTTGGCTAAGTCGATGTCGCTGTACAGCCCGTACAGTTCGTCGTTGTATCTCCTCCTCCACTCCCCGTCTATGCAGACGGGACCAAAAATCACCCGAAGAATTTTCCTCTCGAAACAGCCAAGAGCAACTTCATCCGCTTTAGATAGAGTCCATGCCTCTGCGCCGTAGAGCAGGACTGGGACGATTAAAGACTTATAAAGGGTCACCTTAGTTTTTCGAGAGAGGGCTTTGCTACTCAATTGCCTTCTTAGCCCAAAGAAACAGCGATTGGCAAGAGTTATTCTTCGTTTAATCTCAGCGCCGGTGTCATTGCCTGAATTTATAGCGGAGCCTAGGTAGACAAAGTCCTTAACTACCTCAAAGTTATAGCTGTCTATAGTGACGTTCTGTCCGAGACGTCGGTGTTGGGTGTCCTTTCTTGTTGACAGCATATACTTCGTCTTGCCCTCATTGACCGCTAAACCCATCTTCGCCGCCTCCGTCTCGATACTCACAAACGCACCAGTGACATCACGCTGCGTTCTTCCGATTATGTCAATATCGTCGGCATATGCGAGTAATTGGACGGACTTTTGAAAGATTGTGCCCCTGGTGTTGGCGCGTGAGTTTTGCACAACTCTTTCAAGAACGATGTTGAAGAAGTCGCATGACAGCGCGTCGCCTTGTCTAAATCCTTTTTTGACATCAAAGGTCTCGGTGAGGTCTTGACCGACCTTGATGGAGCAGCGTGCATTCTCCATCGTCATCCTGCACAGACGGACGAGTTTGGCAGGGATGCCAAAACTAGACATGGCTCTGTATAGCTCGTCTCTATAGATGCTGTCATACGCGGCCTTAAAATCGATGAAGAGGTGGTGGGTATCGATTTGAAGTTCCTGGGTTTTTTCCAAGATCTGCCGCAGTGTGAATATTTGGTCGATGGTGGACTTTCCTGGCCTGAAACCACACTGATATGGACCGATCAGGTTTTTTGCGAACGGCTTCAGGCATTCACACAACACGGCTGAGAAGATCTTGTAAGCGATGTTAAGAAGACTGATGCCTCTGTAGTTGGCGCAGTTTAGAGGGTCTCCTTTCTTGAGGATCGGGCAAACAATGCTGAGGTTCCATTCATCGGGCATACTTTCTTCCGACCATATTTTACAGATGAGTTGGTGCATGCTCCTTACCAAGTCATCGCCTGCTGCTTTGAACAGCTCGGCAGTTGGGCCGTCAGCCCCAGCAGCTTTGTTGGACTTAAGCTTCGAAATGGCTTTCTTCACCTCGTCCAGGTCGGGTGGAGGGAATTGTTGGTCTTCGTCGTCCAGGTTGAATGGTTCATTCTGCCTGACAGCGGGATTTGATTCTTCGTCGCCGTTAAACAGTCTGCAGAAGTAGTTCTTCCATATCCTCAGCATCGACTGCGATTCTACTACGATGTTCCCTTGTTCATCCCTGCAGGCCTCGGTTCGGGCTCTGTAACCTTGACAGGTTCTTTCTACCCTTTGGTAAAACTTCCGAACCTCATTCCTGCTATAACATCCCTCTATCTCCTCGATCGCGCGCTTCTCATGCTCTTTCTTTTTCCTTCTGAAAAGCTTGTGTTCGTCTCTTCTCTTCTGCCCGTAGAGCTCGCGGGCAGCTCTGGTCTTTCTATGCAGCGCCGCTTTGTAAGCCTCTTGTTTCGCTGCATGTGCTTGCCGGCACTTGTCGTCAAACCAGGGATTTCGTTGTGGTGGCCGTGTGAAACCCAGCACATCAGAGGCGGCATATCTGATCGCTTTTTGGCAATGTTGCCACTGGTCTTCAATACTTGATGCTGGCGGCATAGGACCTCTTGAGAGATTGAGAGAGACTCGATCGGAAAAGGATTTGGTGATCTCTTGCGATTGCAGCCGTCCGACGTCAAATTTCCTCACAGTATTCCCTTGTCTTGGCGGTGTTCGGGATATCCGCAGTCGTACCTTGGCTACAACAAGGTAGTGGTCCGAGTCAATGTTGGCCCCTCGGAACGTTCGGACATCCATGATACTGGAGGAGTGCCTTGCGTCGATCGCAATGTGGTCAATCTGGTTGACGGTTGATTGATCAGGAGATCTCCATGTTCCTTTGTGGATATCGAGATGTGGGAACCGCGTACTAGCTACGACAACGTTCCGCCCCGCAGCAAAGTCGACCAGCCTAAATCCGTTATCGGAGGTGGTGTCGTGTAGGCTGTGCTTTCCGACAGTACTACCAAAGATGCCCTCTCTTCCTAGCTTTGCGTTAAAATCGCCCAGGACAATCTTAATGTCATAGCTAGGGCACTGCTCGTATGTCTTGTCCAAGAGCTCGTAGAACCTGTCTTTGGTGTCGTCGTCTTTCTCCTCTGTGGGGGCATGCGCGCATATCAGGCTAATGTTGGCGAATTTAGCCTTGATGCGGATTGTCGTAAGGCGTTCGCTTACATACCTGAAGCTTAAGACTTCTTGCCTAAGTCTGGCTCCAACGACAAATCCACATCCAAATAAGCGCTGCTTTTGTTGTCGGTAGCAATCGCCGTAGTATACATCGCAGTTCTCCATCCTCTTTTTGCCCGGCCCATCCCACCGCACTTCTTGGATTGCGGTTATATCTGCTTTGCAGCAGTTGAGGGCCTCCGCTAATTGTTCGGCTGCACGTGGTCTGTTAAGGGACCTAACATTCCACGTGCAGATCCGAAATTCGTTGTCCTTAATTCGTTTGCATGGGTTGTCATCAGTGAATCCGTCCGTATCCGAGGCTTGTTGTCGCTTCGTAACTATATTTTTTTCCGTGACAGGGCAGTTACCCCGGTGCACAACCCCCAACTTGGAGGACCAGGTCCATTGTTTTAACCCCTGGGACGAGGGGCCGGTTTAACCGATGTCGGTAACCCACTTCGGGGATGTGAGCGCTGCCGTTGGTACCTGTAGGGCTCATCCGCCACCATCTCTTTTCCAAGATCCCAACCAGTTCCTGGAAATCCTTATCGGCCTCAGCTCCAAATATGTCGAAGTAGCCCTGATAAGGTATTGCTCCCGATCCGGAAGTTATAGACGCCACCGTTGATTCCATCTAGGGAATTCTTCCGCTGTCGTGTTTATAGTGCTGCAATTTTTGTCTTTTGGTCAACACTCGCGCTTATAAGTTTAGCAAGTTGAGTCCGGGTGGACAACAACCAGTACCCAGTGGCTACCGAGGGGTTACGAGGAGGTAAAATAAGCACAATTGATGTGTAGTAACAGTTACAACACTGGGCATCGCCAAGTTGATACCAATCAGAGCCTACCCTATTACTACAACACCCAGCCACCAAGCAGATTCGAAATACTAAAGAGAAAATGATGATAACTGAAACACCAACACGAAGTTATGAAATAGTATTAGCAGACACAGTTGGACCACTCAGACACCACACTCCAGTATAGGAATATCACCTTTTGAATTAATATATGGTAGATTAGTAAACCTTCCGGAAGATATATATAATTACACTACAAACCCAATATATAACTTAGAAGATTATAGTTTAGAATTAAAATTTAGATTAGGCCAGATTGGAAAAATATCTAAGGATTTATTAGAGAAAGCTAAGTTAAAGAGAAAGAAATTAGTAGACGAGAGTTCAAACCCTTTACAAATTAAAGTAGGAGACTTAGTATATTTGAAAATAGGAAATAAGAAAAAATTAGATTTACCATACAAGGGACCTTATGAAGTAGTAGAGTTAAAAGGAGTAAACACTAGAATTCAAATAAATGGAGAAATTAAAGAAATACACAATAATAGGTTAAAGCGATTTAGTCAGGTAAAAGAAAGATAAATGACACAAAAAAAAAAATTTTTTTTTCTAAACAAAATTTTTTTTTTTTTTCCCGAAAGAGTGAGGGTTTAGTTCCACACTACACATAACATAATACGATATACAAATTACGCCACAATAAACACACAGCGAGTTCATTCATTGATATCCGAGCGCAGCACTCCATGTACGCTTGAATATTTTGAAACAAGAAACCGCTCGAAATTAACGACGCGACAATGTGCCAGATGCAGAAACGTTGGCACCGAAGTTCGTCGACATTGTACCTATTAGATTTATTTTTGACTTGCGTGCAATATTGTATGTTTACTCGATATGATTGAACTTTTATTTTGATTACTCGACATTTTTGCACTAAGTTAGGCATAAGCTAGCATGTAAGAAATTTTGTATAAATAGGGTAAGAATCTGAAAATAAAGCGGAGACGATTTGGTTTACGCGACATACGCAGACCTTTTTTTCTTTCATTTCGGCTCTATAGCCAAACCTTAAAACGGCTCAGGAAAGCCTTAATAATAATCCAAAAACTAGGCATCCAAACCCTCGTTACACCTTCTTCATATCTCGAAACATTGTGTCCGGACCGATTGCAATACTTCCCCTACCTAGGTGGGAAGTAAAAACACGCCTACAGTAAGATAAGTTGGTTTTGTGGAATATTATATTATACATATATGTATATTATACGAATGCATACATACTTATACATACCTACGAATTACTATTCACCCAACCCACAAACATAATGGTGACGTTCGCCGATCAAGGCAAAGTGCTGCTTATGTCGACAATTGAATTCTATTTGCTCAAAGCACCAACGTCAGATAGGAAATTGGATTAAACAAAGTATTGAATACCTGTTAAAAAATTCAAAATTCTCCATATACACACAAGCACGAAATGTATTTTCAACATATATCATAGAAAAAGAAATGGAAAATAGAATAATAAACAATAAATAAATTAAAACTGTAAAGCTCAACAAACAAATGCAAACATAATTTCAAATATCAGCTATATCTCAATTGGCTGCATATGTTGCAAGAATTTTTTGACTAAGAATCCAGTCCCCGACATAAAAAAAATAGATGCGTAGACCTCTACGCACGTCAGAAGTGAAACATCCATCGCAATCTTCAACAACATCGCGCTTAGAATGTAGAACGCATTTTTTGTAAAGCTTGTAAGTGATGTTGGTATGTTGGGGTCAAATTAGGCGTATTAGATGTAAAAATAAAATAAAGATACAACAAGAAACCAACCAACAAATGTTTCAGCGAATAACACGAAATATCACATTTCTTTCAATGGACCAAACAAAATAGCCACCAAATTCTCAATGACACAAGCAAGGGTCATTTTCATCATCATTAGCCCCGGGTTTACCTCCGGACCTACCATAATCGCGAATCCCCTTAAACAAATCACCACTTACCCTATAATTCCACCAACAACACCCTGTCGTAAGTATTCCCTAAACCCTAAGGTATCACCCTCATCCCTAGATTCCTAGTACATCTGCGGACACCCTACATTCAAATGTTTGCGATAATGTACACCTTTGCATCGCCAAAGTACCCTTAGATCGTAATGATTAGACGACATGTAAAAACTATACAATTGTATACACGTGACGTCGTTTTGAAGTCAGCTGGTTATATCTACAGACGTATTTTTACATTTCGTGAAATCGGGTGCAACCAGCGCTGCCACTTTACTACGATCGTAGTAAAACTGCTACGCGATTTCCCGAAAAGTCAAATTTTAAGTTTTGCTACGCTTTGTTAAAACACATACTGTCAACCGGAATCTTGTAATTTTTAGATCTCTCACAATCTCAACCACAAATTAAAAAAAATTAAACGAACGTAGTTTCAAAATATTCCCTTCCACGACACTTACTTATCTTACTGTAGACGTGTTTTTTGGTAATCTACATAGGCTTAAAAAAGTGTGTGCAAAAAAACGCCTATCGAGGTTAGGGAATTTCATCATCGCTGTTTGGCTGTAATGACATTTGTTACGGTTCAGCTATTAATTCCTCCTTTTGTTTATTTGGAAAAATAGATCGGGCAGGTTAAAATCAATGTAACAAATAATTTATTATTTGCTTAATTTTTACCTTTTGTCATTAGAAGTGAAATGCCTCTTCGGCAAGTTGTTTCTTATAAATGACGGCTGTAATGTCATTTTTAACATTTCGATAACGTTTTTCAAAAACAATCGACAAAAAATAGTTTGTGAGCACAGTTATTGCGGCTAAGGAATTTTTTTTTAGTTATCCAGATTTCGTAATTCTATAACGGCTTAGTTGTAGTGTGCCATGAAAAATACTTTCTTAGCCTATACAGATTACCAAAAAAACACGGATTGTTCTACCTTACCCTACACAAGCAGTGTGTATATTTCTTCGAATGTGTTTGAAATTGACTGGATTCGGATTGGAATTCTAATGGAATTCCAATGGCTTTCCTTTTGCTACGCAAATTCACTACGGGAATTTATTCTTAGTGGCAACACTGGGTGCAACACACAACTTTAGACACATAAAAGATTTTCTACTCAAAAACATATGTGTGTAAGTAGCAGACAAAGTAGTGTCCCCGTCTGAAAAACCGGCAGTTAAATATTTTTGTTATGTGCTCGCTGTAAACATATTCTACATCCACAAGCACCGATCGTTCGACTTTGGACGAACGCATTATGTGTTGTGAACGTTATGTACACATGCGATCCACTTCAATATTATGCGTTAAGAGATGAAATTCGTCGACCGGTCGGTGGCTACTGATGCTTGGATGTATAATATGTATGTGTGTTCACAGCGAGCACATAAAAAACATATTTAACTGCCGGTTTTTCATACATATTTGTGTAGAAATCCTTTTATATGGCAAAAGTTGTGTGCTGCACTCGATTACACGATAGATAAAAATGCGTCTGTATATGTATACGTAACCATCAATACAGCCGTCTGAAGTCAAAACGACGTCACGTGTATACAATTGTGTGGTCAATGATTGTTCATATAATGATTACGATGTAGAGTACCTTGGAGATGGTAAGGTGTGCATTATCGCAAACATTTCCATGTAGGGTGTCCGGAGATGTACTAAGAATGAGGGTGATGCCTTACTTAGGGAATACTTGGGCAGGGTATGTTTGGTGGAATTATAGAGTAAGTGGTGATTTGTTTGGCATGAATGATGGTGAAAATGACCCTTGCTTGTATCATTGAGAATTTGGTGGATTTTTCGGTTTATTGAAGGTATTTAGTGTTATTCGGTGATACATTTGAGTGTGTAGTGGTTTCTTGTTATATACAGTACAGCCTCGTTAGTCCGAACGCTCTTTAGCCCGGATACTTCAGTAGTCTGGACACCTCCATACCATATTTGGGACACTTTTAAAATGTTGTCCGGACAGAGCATTAAAATGCGTATATAATTTGACTCTATTCTGTGGAAATGTACATACATACATACATAAGTTCATATGTATTTTAATAACCGTAATTTTAAGGTCTTTATTGTATAAAACCCGATTCTTTATTATTTATTTAAAGTCTTTCTTGCACAAGTCTTCTTTGTTCGAGGTTATCTCTGTTCTCCTTTTTTTTTAGAGAGAATTACATTTTCTTGTTATTGTTATACACGGCATCTGACGGCCTTACTAGTAACAGACATAAGACGGCATTGCCATACATAATTAATTACTACATCTCGGCCGATCTGACAACAATCGGCCTCGACCAAAAAAAAAACATCTTCACATATTAGAATGTAGCATACAAAGATAAGAGATAATATGTTTTGTTGAATTACCTACAAGTGTTACTCTTTGAATGACGTCTTGCGACAGCCTTTGTCTCTTTCTCTCCCACCAGCCCAATGTGTTAGCCTAGATGCTTCCACTATACCTTCATAAGGTACCCGCGTGATTTGGCAATTCTCAATATCGCGGATAACATACCTATCATTCGGAAGGGCCTTCCATACTCGATACGGTCCGCGATACTTGGGGATGAGTTTTTTATTCGTACCGACAATGGTATCGACGTTGGGTAACATTACAAAATCACCGACCTTGAAATTTTCCGCGGGCCTATGCTTTAGCGCGAAATACTGCTCATTATATTGCTGGGACTTCTCAATAGCCAAGACAGCCTGCTGACGTAACGAATCTAACGCGGGAGGTTCACTAGGGCCCAACTTTTCATCCAGATACTCTGATATCCAATCCACTTCCTTACCACGTTGATTTACCCCGAATAACAAGACACTAGGTGTTTGTTTTGTAGTGCGATGTACCGAATTATTTAACCCATACTCTACTCGCGACAACATCTTGGTCCAGTCGGAATGCTGTATGGGTTCACTTAACTTGCTCAACATCGGGGTTATGACCCTGTTTACCCGCTCGACTTGACCGTTCGCTTGTGGTGAAGCAACTGCTACCTTAATATGATCAATATTACGATCTAACAAGAACGACCCGAACTCAGCCTACGTAAAACAACTTCCGCGATCACTAATAATGCGACGAGGTCGGCTATAATATTCGAAATATCTGTCTAGCGAAGCACAGACTTCTATGGTGCTCGTTGAATTAACTGGGTACAACTTTACATACTTAGTGAATGCATCCACTACGACCAATAGGTGCTTCCGCTTCGAAGCAAGTGATGGCAGCGGACCCATGTGATCTATGTGGATTGTGTCGAATGGTACGGACTTCTTAGGAATGCTATGCAAGTTACGAGCGTTAATCTGTGCTGGTGCCGAATATATGAGGCACTTAATACAGTTTTGAATAAACCTCTCAGTACGCTCACGCATGTGTGGAAACCAATAGTGGCGTTGTAACTGGTCCATACACTTATTGATGCCGAGATGGCCAATTTTCTCATGCATTATCCGAATTATGTTATCTACCATTTCATCTGGTACATACAGAATGAGTCTACCACTTGAGTGCATTTTATATACTAATCCATCATTTAGCTCGTACCCCTTTAATGACCCTTGCTCCAACCTTTCCCTTAACTTAACTATATCAATGTCGCGGCTCTGAGTGGCCTGCAATCTTAAATCGATATCATCCGAACTGATCGCAGCAACAAGGTGACATCTGCTGAGCGCATCTGCATGAGCCATTCTAGACCCACTTCTATGTTCGATAGTATAGTTGTAATTCTCTAGTTCGAGAGCCCAACGCGATACGAGGACTGACACTCTTTCGATTAAGGGTCATTGTTAACGATTTACAATCCGTTACAATGCGGAACGGAATTCCTTCCAAATAAACACGAAATCGACGTAAGGAATAGATGATGGCTAAAGTCTCCAACTCGTAACTGTGATACTTTGATTCCGGCACCGTACTGCTCATTGAAAAGTAAGCTACTGGGTGCAGCTTGCCGTCATCTTGCCGTTGTAGCAAAACACTTCCGAAACCCTGCGAGCTGGCATCACAGTGCAGCTCGGTCTCCCTTTTAGGACTATAAATTGCTAACACAGGGGCCAATGCTAACTGTTCGCGCAGCGTTGTAAATGCCTTTACGCATTCCTCATCAAATGCAAATGGAACATCTTTCTTTAATAACTTTAGCAACGGCTGTGCAATGCGTGAGAAAGACGAAATAAATCGGCGGAAGTAGGAGAATAAGCCAAGGCAAGAGTGGAGCTGCTTAGCGTTTTTCGGCACTGGATAATGTCGGATCGCCTCTAGATGGCTAGTGCTTGGTCGGATACCACTTTTATTAACTAAATAACAGAGGTATTCTATTTCCGGATAACAAAATTTGCACTTAGATAACTTTAGTTCCAAACGATATTCGCTCAACCGATGCAATACGCGCTTAAGAATATCCAAGTGTTCGCTAAGATTTTCAGTTGCTAGCAAAATATCATCCATGTAAACGATAATTTCCCCGGCCACCACAAAGTCTCTTAAAATATTCGAAATAAATCGCATAAAGACACTTGGTGCGTTCCTCAACCCGAAAGGCAAGCGCAAGTATTCATACTGACCCTGTGGGGTGACGAATGAGGTCAAATTAATGGACTCCTCATCCATTTTCACATGATAATAACCGTCCTTCAGATCAAGTGTACTAAAAATGCGTTTACCCTCTAGGTACTCTAAACAATCCTCGATTAGGGGTAACGGAAAATTATCGCGCACCGTCAACTTATTTAGCGTTCTGTAGTCAACGCACATCCGGATCTCGCCGCTTTTTTTCTTCACGAGTACTATCGGCGACGCGTATGGGGAATTACTCGGCCTAATCACACTTTTTTCGATTAAACCCGAAATAATTTTGCTTACCTCACCCTTATCATGATATGATAACCGTCTTAGTGGACAATAAAACGGGTTATCGGAACTTAGCCTAATTGTCATCTTACACGTATGATCAATTGCCGGAATTTTTTCACTATTCAAATAATTTTCTCGTACTATATTATTCAATATTTCGGAATGTTCTGGTTCTAACCCGCCCCAAACGTCGATTTCACTTGGTATATTTATCGCTTCAATAGCAAATATGTATGGCAACTGACAAATATTTCTATCTGAATCTATTTCTGTTTGATTATCTGGCTGATGGTCGGAGACAATATCGTCGCTTACAATAGGACGTACATTTGACAAAGCGTCGGAAGTGCAAAGCTTATTGGTTTTTAATAACGTATTTCGATTTATTTTATTTATTACATCGGTTAGTGACAATATTGACTTCATTTTGATACATAACCTTATGTCTAATAATCGTAAAGAATCTCGGCCTAGCAGAATTGGCATTGGTAATACATCATCTGCAATTACAAAAAGAAAAATGTCTTTCGACTGATCACCAACTCGAATTTTAGTTGCCACTCTTCCATATGTAAATAATTTCATTTTACCTAATCCGCGATAGTTTGAGTAAAGCAATCTATTTCCACAAATTTCATCAGGGACGAGCGACCGATGCACAAAGCTAACCGGACTGCCAGTATCGAGAAGAGAATATACCGTTTTAAATTTTGCACTTTCGACACCCTTTCTACAAAAAGCAACACTTACCAATTGAACCGCGTTTAATTCCTCGACCAATTCCTGCTCAATGCTGTCCGATGAGTGGGCTGAGCTGCTGATGAACGCCACCTGGCTGCTCCTGACTGGACAGTTTCTAATGATGTGCTGTGTTGACCCACAACGGAAGCATGATCCAATGGACCTTCGTGGTGCAGTGCAGGCCCGTGAAATATGGCCCACCTTCGAGCAGTTGAAGCACCTTACCTCGGAGGGTGCTGGCGGAGTTTTCTTATTGGCGCTGGTGTCAGAAGTTGCGCCGCTTCTGAGTGATGGCGCTCCCGCTGTTGAGCGCATTGCTTTAAGGCTCTCGTACCTCGGTATTAGGTCCTTAAACTGTCGGACGGTTGTGGCCGCATATAACACTGATGCAGCCGATGAAGAATCTTGCAGCCCACTTATTATGAACTCCAGCAAATCTGCTTCCGACACGCTGTTAGATCGGGCCATCTCCTGCATGATGATTACGTATGTGCTCAGCTTCTCGTTCGGCTGTTTTTTTCGGTCAGTCAGTTGGCGGAAAACTTCTTGCTGCGTATACACCCGGTCAAACTCCCGGATCAGCTCCGCTTTCAGCTCGCTCCAACTCCGTGCTACTGACGACATCAAATATATAGCAGCTGTTTCCTTCATTAAGCGGCGTGCATTAATAAAAGCGAAACCATCACCCTCATTCATCGATGCCACGATGCACTCGTAGTCCGAAATCCATTTGCGTATCGGATACGTGTCCCCACCGGTGAACGGAGCAATTGTGTGCTCAATGTCAGCAAAGGTGTGCCGCCAGCTCTGATTCTCCGGGTTTCGTTCTCCTAGTTCGGCTAGCTCCCTCTCCAGCAACGCAATTTTTCGTCGGCGCTCTAGGCGAGCCAGCTGTCGTTCCAATAATGCGTCTTCAAGGTCCTCACTGTTTGGCTCTGGTTCGACGATGACTTGAGTAATAGGGACAGGATCCTTAACTTGAGCCAGGACGTAATCACTAGCACTAGCCTGTGCCAGTTCGGTAACGCTGTTCATCGTAATAGGGTCTCCCGCCTGCAGTAAACCAGCAGCGTCATACCTCGACGGCCCGACTGGTGATGCTGTTGAAGCTGAATTTTCGGATGCCTCTTCGATGGGCGGAACAGGGTCATCGCCGGATTCGTGTCCCACGTATAAGGCACGCAATTGCTTGAGAGTAGCACTAGACGGAAAGTCAATCCCCTTCTTTGTACACAAATCAGCCATTTGTTGGCGTGTGAAACGACGAATGTCTGCCATTACCTCTAAAAATTGTATTTTATCGGAAATCTTACGGTTCGGAATTTGCCTGCAGCTTCTCGGAGCAATTTCGTAGCACCTTTCGCTATTTTGTGCACGGATGTTTCGGAATTTCGCCGATCTTCTGACTCGCCACGTGAGTCCACTGCACACTTCAATGACTTGCGGAATGTTTCGTACGGAGAGAACAAAAACTATGTATTATTTTCTTTGGGGTTTTTCGTTCTTTACCCCACACCTGAACTTTAATAACCGTAATTTTAAGGTCTTTATTGTATAAAACCCGATTCTTTATTATTTATTTAAAGTCTTTCTTGCACAAGTCTTCTTTGTTCGAGGTTATCTCTGTTCTCCTTTTTTTTTAGAGAGAATAACATTTTCTTGTTATTGTTATACACGCCATCTGACGGCCTTACTAGTAACAGACATAAGACAGCATTGCCATACATAATTAATTACTACAGTATGTTTATACAATTATGCGAATTCCCCTACTAGTTTTGTCGCTTGAAGTCGGCTCTTGAATCCAGACATTGTACCGTTGCGATTTTACTGATTGCAAGTTAATGTATGTGTCTGTTGATGCTAAGTTGTATTTCATGGCGAGCCTTTTCAGTTACGTTAAGTTTTCATTATTTTGAAGTTTTTTTAAGGATACAACGTATTCGGTATTTCAGACACAGCCGAGACTGTACTGTATTTCCCTTTTGCATCTAAAATGCCTAATTTGAGCACAACATACCCAACTGCATCACTCACAAGCTTTCCAAAAAAACTGTTCTCCGTTCTAAGTGCGGTATTGTTAGACATGCGTACAAATCTACGCACCAATATTTTTTTTTGCACTTAATCATACCAGATTTTTATAGTGATTTACCAAGTCTTCAATGCTAGAAATTCGATATTGTTCTTTACTAGGGTATTGAACGATCTTGTTTGATACATATGTAGATATAAGTTAAAATTTGACACAGAAACAAGGTTAAGTCTGGAGTATTTCTTTTTTTCTTAGACGTTTATGGCTATTTGTAAATAAAATTTTCTAGCGTGAGGGTTGGGTTGAGTTTCCAGTTTGCTGATGTATTTAGCAGTGATACTTACGATTTCTGGATATGACAACATTTGCTAAGCAATTCCAGCTGGAGTTGGCAATGCATAGAAAGTCCGGGAAGATTTTGCCCTTGACGAGTTTCATTGAAGAGTACACTACTCCTGCGAGGGATTTGTAAATGGTTTAGCAAGCTCGTCAGCATGTTGCTATGGCCAAGAACGCAGAACGCATCTCGTTATACTGTTCCAATAATTTGAAAAACTTTGCGTTTGATTGGGGTGCTTTAAAGTCAGAATTTAATTCTTCAATAAAGTCCGGTCGCCATTTTTTTGCGTAGGTCCAAACTTGATTTTTTGGCACAGGCGTAGCACAACACTGCGCAACCTTTTTTTAAAACCTTCGAAAATGGCGAGGCTGTCAGGCCAGGCGGTCGCCATTTTTTTGTGTAGGTCCAAAATGTTTTGCTGGCACAGCACAAAATAGCACAATATAGCACAACCTTTTTTTAAAGTTTTTCGAAAAAGCCGGGCCTAACTGTAAAATTGTCTTTTTACAATTGGTCGCCATTTCTTTTGTGTAGGTCCAATTTTCTTTTTTGATACGGCACAAAATAGCACAAACGGAGCACAATACAGCACAAAATATTTTTAAGCTTTTTCGAAAATGGCGGGGCTAACTTCACAGTCATTTTTTGAAAATCGGTCGGTTTCTTTTGTGTAGGTCCAATTTTTTTTTTTTTGACACGGCACAAAGTAGCACACACGGAGCACAATGCAGCACAACCTCTTTTTTGAACTTTTTCGAAAATGGCGGGGCTAACTTCACAGCTATTTTTTTGAAAATTGCTCGCCATTTTGTTTGTGTAGGTCCAACAATTTTTTTTGACACGGCACAAAGTAGCACAAACGGAGCACAATACAGCACAACCTTTTTTTAAACTTTTTCGAAAAAGCCGGGCCTAACTGTAAAATTGTCTTTTTACAATTGGTCGCCATTTCTTTTGTGTAGGTCCAATTTTCTTTTTTGATACGGCACAAAATAGCACAAACGGAGCACAATACAGCACAAACTTTTTTTTAAACTTTTTCGAAAATAGCGGGGCTAACTTCACAGTCATTTTTTGAAAATCGGTCACCATTTCTTTTATGAAGGTCCAATTTTTTTTTTTGACACGGCACAAAGTAGCACAAACGTAGCACAATACAGCACAACATTTTTTTAGAACTTTTTCGAAAGTGGCGGGGCTAACTTCAGAGACATTTTTTTGAAAATTGGCCGCCATTTCTTTTGTGTTGGTCCAAAAACTTTTTTTGATACGGCACAAAATAGCACAAACGGAGCACAATACAGCACAAACTTTTTTTTAAACTTTTTCGAAAATGGCGGGGCTAACTTCACAGTCATTTTTTACAATTGGTCGCCATTTCTTTTGTGTAGGTCCAATATTTTTTTTTGACACGGCACAAAGTAGCACAAACGTAGCACAATACAGCACAAACTTTTTTTTTAACTTTTTCGAAAATGGCGGAGCTAACTTCACAGACATCTGCTTGTGTAGGGTAAGGTAGAAAAATACGTGTTTTTTTTTTTGGTAATCTGTATAGGCTAAGAAAGTATTTTTCAAGGCACACTACAAATAAGCCGTTATAGAATTACGAAATCTGGATAACGAAAAAAGAATTCCTTAGCCGCAATAACTGTGCTCCCAAACTATTTTTTCTTGATTGTTTTTGAAAAACGTTATCGAAATGTTAAAACTGACATTACAGCCGTCATTTATAAGAAACAACTTGCCGAAGAGGCATTTTACTTCTAATGACAAAAGGTAAAAATTAAACAAATAAGCTCATATATTATTTTGTTTCATTGTTTTTAACCTGCCCGATCTATTTTTCCAAATAAACAAAAGGAAGAATTAATAGCTGAAGAGTAACAAATGTCATTACAGCCAAACAGCGATGATGAAATTCCCTAGCCTGGATAGGCGTTTTTTTGCACACACTTTTTTAAGCCTATGTATATAGATTACCAAAAAAAAATTCGAGTGGGGAGCCAGTCCTATACATATTGTGTTATATCAAAAATATTATTATTTATTATTTAATAATTAAAGAAAATAAGCCGGAAAATTCAAAAACACACTGTTTTATTGTTCTACAAATAGTTGTTGCGCGAACTTGATAGGAAACATTTCTTCAATTTCCTCAGCATCCGCTACACGGATTATGCTCAAAATAGAATCAGCTCTTAGTTCCATGCTGACAAATAAAACCGCATGATCACGATCATGATCCTACGTTGTTTCGTTCCCCAGATATCTACAAAAAGTTGTTGCGCGAACTCGAAAAGAAAACATTTCTTAAATTTCCACAGCATCTGTTGGACCGATTGTGCTCAGAATCTGATCACACACGCACACACACACACAGACATCATTTCGAAAATGGGTGCAAGCGATATCTAGTGTATAGTAATGTCAATGTTGTGTGCTGTCAAGCCTTCTTCATATCTCGAAACATTTTGGCCGGACCAATTGCAATACTTCCCCTACCTAGGTGGGAAGTAAAAACACGCCTACAGTAAGATAAGTTGGTTTCGTGGAATATTATATTATACATATATGTATATTATACGAATGCATACATACTTATACATACCTACGAATTACTATTCACCCAACCCACAAACATAATGGTGACGTTCGCCGATCAAGACAAAGTGCTGCTTATGTCGACAATCGAATTCTATTGGCTGAAAGCACCAACGTCAGATAGGAAATTGGATTAAACAAAGTATTGATTACCTGTTAAAAAATTCAAAATTCTCCATATACACACAAGCACGAAACTTGAACAAACATGCTCATAATGTATTTTCAACATATATCATAGAAAAAGAAATGGAAAATAGAATAATAAACAATAAATAAATTTAAACTGTAAAGCTCAACAAACAAATGCAAACATAATTTCAAATATCAGCTGTGTCTCAATTGGCTGCATATGTTGCAAGTATTTTTTGACTAAGAATCCAGTCCCCGACATAAAAAAAATAGATGCGTAGACCTCTACGCACGACAGTGTTGTTGGTGGAATTATAGGGTAAGTGGTGATTTGTTTGGGGTATTCGCGATTATGGTAGGTCCGGAGGTAAAACTGGGGCTAATGATGATGAAAATGACTCTTGCTTGTGTCATTGAGAATTTGGTGGCTATTTTGTTTGGTCCATTGAAAGAAATGTGGTATTTCGTGTTATTCGCTGAAACATTTGTTGGTTGGTTTCTTGTTGTATGTTTATTTTATTTTTACATCTAATACGCCTAATTTGACCCCAACATACCAACATCACTTACAAGCTTTACAAAAAATGGGTTCTACATTCTAAGCGCGATGTTGTTGAAGATTGCGATGGATGTTTAGCTACAGTCGGCTGGATGGGTTTGTGGTGGGTTTGCCATTTTCTGGAAAGTTGAAAATCGATAGCCTTCGATACTTTCGATATCTCCCTTATTTTTGAAGCTATGGGGTGGGGTAATGGGTGCTCTTCTTGGAAATTCTCTGCTCTACAACTCCGCCCTGGAAAGTTTTGGCCTGCGCCTAACGGTTGAGGAGCTACAGTCGGCTGGAAGGGTTCGTGGTGGGTTTGCCATTTCCTGGAAAGTTGAAAATCGATAACCTTCGATACTTTCGATATCTCCCTTATTTTTGAAGCCATGGGGTGGGGTAAGGGGTGCTCTTCTTGGAAATTCTCTGCTCTACAACTCCGCCCTGGAAAGTTTTGGTCTGCGCCTAACGGTTTAGGAGCTACAGTCGGCTGGAAGGGTTCGTGGTGGGTTTGCCATTTCCTGGAAAGTTGAAAATCGATAACATTCGATACTTTCGATATCTCCCTTATTTTTGAAGCCATGGGGTGGGGTAAGGGATACTCTTCTTGGAAATTCTCTGCTCTACAACTTCGCCCTGGAAAGTTTTGGCCTGCGCCTAACGGTTGAGGAGCTACAGTCGGCTGGAAGGGTTCGTGGTGGGTTTACCATTTCCTGGAAAGTTGAAAATCGATAACCTTCGATACTTTCGATATCTCCCTTATTTTTGAAGCTATGGGGTGGGGTAATGGGTGCTCTTCTTGGAAATTCTCTGCTCTACAACTCCGCCCTGGAAAGTTTTGGCCTGCGCCTAACGGTTGAGGAGCTACAGTCGGCTGGAAGGGTTCGTGGTGGGTTTGCCATTTCCTGGAAAGTTGAAAATCGATAACCTTCGATACTTTCGATATCTCCCTTATTTTTGAAGCCATGGGGTGGGGTAAGGGATACTCTTCTTGGAAATTCTCTGCTCTACAACTTCGCCCTGGAAAGTTTTGGCCTGCGCCTAACGGTTGAGGAGCTACAGTAGGCTGGAATGGTTCGTGGTGGGTTTGCCATTTCCTGGAAAGTTGAAAATCGATAACCTTCGATACTTTCGATATCTCCCTTATTTTTGAAGCCATGGGGTGGGGTAAGGGGTGCTCTTCTTGGAAATTCTCTGCTCTACAACTCCGCCCTGGAAAGTTTTGGTCTGCGCCTAACGGTTTAGGAGCTACAGTCGGCTGGAAGGGTTCGTGGTGGGTTTGCCATTTCCTGGAAAGTTGAAAATCGATAACCTTCGATACTTTCGATATCTCCCTTATTTTTGAAGCCATGGGGTGGGGTAAGGGATACTCTTCTTGGAAATTCTCTGCTCTACAACTTCGCCCTGGAAAGTTTTGGCCTGCGCCTAACGGTTGAGGAGCTACAGTCGGCTGGAAGGGTTCGTGGTGGGTTTGCCATTTCCTGGAAAGTTGAAAATCGATAACCTTCGATACTTTCGATATCTCCCTTATTTTTGAAGCTATGGGGTGGGGTAATGGGTGCTCTTCTTGGAAATTCTCTGCTCTACAACTCCGCCCTGGAAAGTTTTGGTCTGCGCCTAACGGTTGAGGAGCTACAGTCGGCTGGAAGGGTTCGTGGTGGGTTTGCCATTTCCTGGAAAGTTGAAAATCGATAACCTTCGATACTTTCGATATCTCCCTTATTTTTGAAGCTATGGGGTGGGGTAATGGGTGCTCTTCTTGGAAATTCTCTGCTCTACAACTCCGCCCTGGAAAGTTTTGGCCTGCGCCTAACGGTTTAGGAGCTACAGTCGGCTGGAAGGGTTCGTGGTGAGTTTGCCATTTCCTGGAAAGTTGAAAATCGATAACCTTCGATACTTTCGATATCTCCCTTATTTTTGAAGCTATGGGGTGGGGTAATGGGTGCTCTTCTTGGAAATTCTCTGCTCTACAACTCCGCCCTGGAAAGTTTTGGCCTGCGCCTAACGGTTGAGGAGCTACAGTCGGCTGGAAGGGTTCGTGGTGAGTTTGCCATTTCCTGGAAAGTTGAAAATCGATAACCTTCGATACTTTCGATATCTCCCTTATTTTTGAAGCTATGGGGTGGGGTAATGGGTGCTCTTCTTGGAAATTCTCTGCTCTACAACTCCGCCCTGGAAAGTTTTGGCCTGCGCCTAACGGTTGAGGAGCTACAGTCGGCTGGAAGGGTTCGTGGTGGGTTTGCCATTTCCTGGAAAGTTGAAAATCAATAACCTTCGATACTTTCGATATCTCCCTTATTTTTGAAGCTATGGGGTGGGGTAATGGGTGCTCTTCTTGGAAATTCTCTGCTCTACAACTCCGCCCTGGAAAGTTTTGCTCTGCGCCTAACGGTTTAGGAGTTACAGTCGACTGGAAGGTTTCGTGGTGGGTTTGCCATTTCCTGGAAAGTTGAAAATCGATAACCTTCGATACTTTCGATATCTCCCTTATTTTTGAAGCTATGGGGTGGGGTAATGGGTGCTCTTCTTGGAAATTCTCTGCTCTACAACTCCGCCCTGGAAAGTTTTGGCCTGCGCCTAACGGTTGACGAGCTACAGTCGGCTGGAAGGGTTCGTGGTGGGTTTGCCATTTCCTGGAAAGTTGAAAATCGATAACCTTCGATACTTTCGATATCTCCCTTATTTTTGAAGCCATGGGGTGGGGTAAGGGGTGCTCTTCTTGGAAATTCTCTGCTCTACAACTCCGCCCTAGAAAGTTTTGCTCTGCGCCTAACGGTTTAGGAGCTACAGTCGGCTGGAAGGGTTCGTGGTGGGTTTGCCATTTCCTGGAAAGTTGAAAATCGATAACCTTCGATACTTTCGATATCTCCCTTATTTTTGAAGCTATGGGGTGGGGTAAGGGATGCTCTACTTGGAAATTCTCTGCTCTACAACTCCGCCCTGGAAAGTTTTGGTCTGCGCCTAACGGTTGAGGAGCTACAGTCGGCTGGAAGGGTTCGTGGTGGGTTTGCCATTTCCTGGAAAGTTGAAAATCAATAACCTTCGATACTTTCGATATCTCCCTTATTTTTGAAGCTATGGGGTGGGGTAAGGGATGCTCTTCTTGGA
The DNA here is from genome assembly GCA_917880715.2 of Matsumyia berberina. Lineage (NCBI taxonomy): Eukaryota > Metazoa > Arthropoda > Insecta > Diptera > Syrphidae > Matsumyia > Matsumyia berberina. The sequence continues at coordinate 89,796,050 of OU862872.1, forward strand.
AATTCTCTGCTCTACAACTCCGCCCTGGAAAGTTTTGGTCTGCGCCTAACGGTTGAGGAGCTACAGTCGGCTGGAAGGTTTCGTGGTGGGTTTGTCATTTCCTGGAAAGTTGAAAATAGATAACCTTCGATTGGTGGGTTTGCCATTTTCTGGAAAGTTGAAAATCGATAGCCTTCGATACTTTCGATATCTCCCTTATTTTTGAAGCTATGGGGTGGGGTAATGGGTGCTCTTCTTGGAAATTCTCTGCTCTAGAACTCCGCCCTGGAAAGTTTTGGCCTGCGCCTAACGGTTGAGGAGCTACAGTCGGCTGGAAGGGTTCGTGGTGGGTTTGCCATTTCCTGGAAAGTTGAAAATCGATAACCTTCGATACTTTCGATATCTCCCTTATTTTTGAAGCTATGGGGTGGGGTAAGGGATGCTCTTCTTGGAAATTCTCTGCTCTACAACTCCGCCCTGGAAAGTTTTGGTCTGCGCCTAACGGTTGAGGAGCTACAGTCGGCTGGAAGGGTTCGTGGTGGGTTTGCCATTTCCTGGAAAGTTGAAAATCGATAACCTTCGATACTTTCGATATATCCCTTATTTTTGAAGCTATGGGGTGGGGTAGGGGGTGCTCTTCTTGGAAATTCTCTGCTCTACAACTCCGCCTTGGAAAGTTTTGCTCTGCGCCTAACGGTTTAGGAGCTACAGTCGGCTGGAAGGGTTCGTGGTGGGTTTGCCATTTCCTGGAAAGTTGAAAATCGATAACCTTCGATACTTTCGATATCTCCCTTATTTTTGAAGCTATGGGGTGGGGTAATGGGTGCTCTTCTTGGAAATTCCCTGATCTACAACTCCGCCCTGGAAAGTTTTGGCCTGCGCCTAACGGTTGAGGAGCTACAGTCGGCTGGAAGGGTTCGTGGTGGGTTTGCCATTTCCTGGAAAGTTGAAAATCGATAACCTTCGATACTTTCGATATCTCCCTTATTTTTGAAGCTATGGGGTGGGGTAATGGGTGCTCTTCTTGGAAATTCCCTGATCTACAACTCCGCCCTGGAAAGTTTTGGCCTGCGCCTAACGGTTGAGGAGCTACAGTCGGCTGGAAGGGTTCGTGGTGGGTTTGCCATTTCCTGGAAAGTTGAAAATCGATAACCTTCGATACTTTCGATATCTCCCTTATTTTTGAAGCTATGGGGTGGGGTAATGGGTGCTCTTCTTGGAAATTCTCTGCTCTACAACTCCGCCCTGGAAAGTTTTGCTCTGCGCCTAACGGTTTAGGAGCTACAGTCGGCTGGAAGGTTTCGTATTGGGTTTGCCATTTCCTGGAAAGTTGAAAATCGATAACCTTCGATACTTTCGATATCTCCCTTATTTTTGAAGCTATGGGGTGGGGTAATGGGTGCTCTTCTTGGAAATTCCCTGATCTACAACTCCGCCCTGGAAAGTTTTGGCCTGCGCCTAACGGTTGAGGAGCTACAGTCGGCTGGAAGGTTTCGTGGTGGGTTTGTCATTTCCTGGAAAGTTGAAAATAGATAACCTTCGATTGGTGGGTTTGCCATTTTCTGGAAAGTTGAAAATCGATAGCCTTCGATACTTTCGATATCTCCCTTATTTTTGAAGCTATGGGGTGGGGTAATGGGTGCTCTTCTTGGAAATTCTCTGCTCTAGAACTCCGCCCTGGAAAGTTTTGGCCTGCGCCTAACGGTTGAGGAGCTACAGTCGGCTGGAAGGGTTCGTGGTGGGTTTGCCATTTCCTGGAAAGTTGAAAATCGATAACCTTCGATACTTTCGATATCTCCCTTATTTTTGAAGCTATGGGGTGGGATAATGGGTGCTCTTCTTGGAAATTCTCTGCTCTACAACTCCGCCCTGGAAAGTTTTGGTCTGCGCCTAACGGTTTAGGAGCTACAGTCGGCTGGAAGGGTTCGTGGTGGGTTTGCCATTTCCTGGAAAGTTGAAAATCGATAACCTTCGATACTTTCGATATCTCCCTTATTTTTGAAGCCATGGGGTGGGGTAAGGGATACTCTTCTTGGAAATTCTCTGCTCTACAACTTCGCCCTGGAAAGTTTTGGCCTGCGCCTAACGGTTGAGGAGCTACAGTCGGCTGGAAGGGTTCGTGGTGGGTTTGCCATTTCCTGGAAAGTTGAAAATCGATAACCTTCGATACTTTCGATATCTCCCTTATTTTTGAAGCTATGGGGTGGGGTAATGGGTGCTCTTCTTGGAAATTCTCTGCTCTACAACTCCGCCCTGGAAAGTTTTGGCCTGCGCCTAACGGTTGAGGAGCTACAGTCGGCTGGAAGGGTTCGTGGTGGGTTTGCCATTTCCTGGAAAGTTGAAAATCGATAACCTTCGATACTTTCGATATCTCCCTTATTTTTGAAGCGATGGGGTGGGGTAATGGGTGCTCTTCTTGGAAATTCTCTGCTCTACAACTCCGCCCTGGAAAGTTTTGGCCTGCGCCTAACGGTTGAGGAGCTACAGTCGGCTGGAAGGGTTCGTGGTGAGTTTGCCATTTCCTGGAAAGTTGAAAATCGATAACCTTCGATACTTTCGATATCTCCCTTATTTTTGAAGCTATGGGGTGGGGTAATGGGTGCTCTTCTTGGAAATTCTCTGCTCTACAACTCCGCCCTGGAAAGTTTTGGCCTGCGCCTAACGGTTGAGGAGCTACAGTCGGCTGGAAGGGTTCGTGGTGGGTTTGCCATTTCCTGGAAAGTTGAAAATCAATAACCTTCGATACTTTCGATATCTCCCTTATTTTTGAAGCTATGGGGTGGGGTAATGGGTGCTCTTCTTGGAAATTCTCTGCTCTACAACTCCGCCCTGGAAAGTTTTGCTCTGCGCCTAACGGTTTAGGAGTTACAGTCGACTGGAAGGTTTCGTGGTGGGTTTGCCATTTCCTGGAAAGTTGAAAATCGATAACCTTCGATACTTTCGATATCTCCCTTATTTTTGAAGCTATGGGGTGGGGTAATGGGTGCTCTTCTTGGAAATTCTCTGCTCTACAACTCCGCCCTGGAAAGTTTTGGCCTGCGCCTAACGGTTGACGAGCTACAGTCGGCTGGAAGGGTTCGTGGTGGGTTTGCCATTTCCTGGAAAGTTGAAAATCGATAACCTTCGATACTTTCGATATCTCCCTTATTTTTGAAGCCATGGGGTGGGGTAAGGGGTGCTCTTCTTGGAAATTCTCTGCTCTACAACTCCGCCCTAGAAAGTTTTGCTCTGCGCCTAACGGTTTAGGAGCTACAGTCGGCTGGAAGGGTTCGTGGTGGGTTTGCCATTTCCTGGAAAGTTGAAAATCGATAACCTTCGATACTTTCGATATCTCCCTTATTTTTGAAGCTATGGGGTGGGGTAAGGGATGCTCTACTTGGAAATTCTCTGCTCTACAACTCCGCCCTGGAAAGTTTTGGTCTGCGCCTAACGGTTGAGGAGCTACAGTAGGCTGGAAGGGTTCGTGGTGGGTTTGCCATTTCCTGGAAAGTTGAAAATCAATAACCTTCGATACTTTCGATATCTCCCTTATTTTTGAAGCTATGGGGTGGGGTAAGGGATGCTCTTCTTGGAAATTCTCTGCTCTACAACTCCGCCCTGGAAAGTTTTGGTCTGCGCCTAACGGTTGAGGAGCTACAGTCGGCTGGAAGGTTTCGTGGTGGGTTTGTCATTTCCTGGAAAGTTGAAAATAGATAACCTTCGATTGGTGGGTTTGCCATTTTCTGGAAAGTTGAAAATCGATAGCCTTCGATACTTTCGATATCTCCCTTATTTTTGAAGCTATGGGGTGGGGTAATGGGTGCTCTTCTTGGAAATTCTCTGCTCTAGAACTCCGCCCTGGAAAGTTTTGGCCTGCGCCTAACGGTTGAGGAGCTACAGTCGGCTGGAAGGGTTCGTGGTGGGTTTGCCATTTCCTGGAAAGTTGAAAATCGATAACCTTCGATACTTTCGATATATCCCTTATTTTTGAAGCTATGGGGTGGGGTAGGGGGTGCTCTTCTTGGAAATTCTCTGCTCTACAACTCCGCCTTGGAAAGTTTTGCTCTGCGCCTAACGGTTGACGAGCTACAGTCGGCTGGAAGGGTTCGTGGTGGGTTTGCCATTTCCTGGAAAGTTGAAAATCGATAACCTTCGATACTTTCGATATCTCCCTTATTTTTGAAGCTATGGGGTGGGGTAAGGGATGCTCTTCTTGGAAATTCTCTGCTCTACAACTCCGCCCTGGAAAGTTTTGGTCTGCGCCTAACGGTTGAGGAGCTACAGTCGGCTGGAAGGGTTCGTGGTGGGTTTGCCATTTCCTGGAAAGTTGAAAATCGATAACCTTCGATACTTTCGATATATCCCTTATTTTTGAAGCTATGGGGTGGGGTAGGGGGTGCTCTTCTTGGAAATTCTCTGCTCTACAACTCCGCCTTGGAAAGTTTTGCTCTGCGCCTAACGGTTTAGGAGCTACAGTCGGCTGGAAGGGTTCGTGGTGGGTTTGCCATTTCCTGGAAAGTTGAAAATCGATAACCTTCGATACTTTCGATATCTCCCTTATTTTTGAAGCTATGGGGTGGGGTAATGGGTGCTCTTCTTGGAAATTCCCTGATCTACAACTCCGCCCTGGAAAGTTTTGGCCTGCGCCTAACGGTTGAGGAGCTACAGTCGGCTGGAAGGGTTCGTGGTGGGTTTGCCATTTCCTGGAAAGTTGAAAATCGATAACCTTCGATACTTTCGATATCTCCCTTATTTTTGAAGCTATGGGGTGGGGTAATGGGTGCTCTTCTTGGAAATTCCCTGATCTACAACTCCGCCCTGGAAAGTTTTGGCCTGCGCCTAACGGTTGAGGAGCTACAGTCGGCTGGAAGGGTTCGTGGTGGGTTTGCCATTTCCTGGAAAGTTGAAAATCGATAACCTTCGATACTTTCGATATCTCCCTTATTTTTGAAGCTATGGGGTGGGGTAATGGGTGCTCTTCTTGGAAATTCTCTGCTCTACAACTCCGCCCTGGAAAGTTTTGCTCTGCGCCTAACGGTTTAGGAGCTACAGTCGGCTGGAAGGTTTCGTATTGGGTTTGCCATTTCCTGGAAAGTTGAAAATCGATAACCTTCGATACTTTCGATATCTCCCTTATTTTTGAAGCTATGGGGTGGGGTAATGGGTGCTCTTCTTGGAAATTCCCTGATCTACAACTCCGCCCTGGAAAGTTTTGGCCTGCGCCTAACGGTTGAGGAGCTACAGTCGGCTGGAAGGTTTCGTGGTGGGTTTGTCATTTCCTGGAAAGTTGAAAATAGATAACCTTCGATTGGTGGGTTTGCCATTTTCTGGAAAGTTGAAAATCGATAGCCTTCGATACTTTCGATATCTCCCTTATTTTTGAAGCTATGGGGTGGGGTAATGGGTGCTCTTCTTGGAAATTCTCTGCTCTAGAACTCCGCCCTGGAAAGTTTTGGCCTGCGCCTAACGGTTGAGGAGCTACAGTCGGCTGGAAGGGTTCGTGGTGGGTTTGCCATTTCCTGGAAAGTTGAAAATCGATAACCTTCGATACTTTCGATATCTCCCTTATTTTTGAAGCTATGGGGTGGGATAATGGGTGCTCTTCTTGGAAATTCTCTGCTCTACAACTCCGCCCTGGAAAGTTTTGGCCTGCGCCTAACGGTTGAGGAGCTACAGTCGGCTGGAAGGGTTCGTGGTGGGTTTGCCATTTCCTGGAAAGTTGAAAATCAATAACCTTCGATACTTTCGATATCTCCCTTATTTTTGAAGCTATGGGGTGGGGTAAGGGGTGCTCTTCTTGGAAATTCCCTGCTCTACAACTCCGCCCTAGAAAGTTTTGCTCTGCGCCTAACGGTTTAGGAGCTACAGTCGGCTGGAAGGGTTCGTGGTGGGTTTGCCATTTCCTGGAAAGTTGAAAATCGATAACCTTCGATACTTTCGATATATCCCTTATTTTTGAAGCTATGGGGTGGGGTAGGGGGTGCTCTTCTTGGAAATTCTCTGCTCTACAACTCCGCCTTGGAAAGTTTTGCTCTGCGCCTAACGGTTTAGGAGCTACAGTCGGCTGGAAGGGTTCGTGGTGGGTTTGCCATTTCCTGGAAAGTTGAAAATCGATAACCTTCGATACTTTCGATATCTCCCTTATTTTTTAAGCTATGGGGTGGGGTAAGTTATGTTCTTCTTGGAAATTCTCTGCTCTACAACTCCGCCCTGGAAAGTTTTGCTCTGCGCCTAACGGTTTAGGAGCTACAGTCGGCTGGAAGGGTTTGTGGTGGGTTTCCATTTTCTGGAAAGTTGAAAATCGATAGCCTTCGATACTTTCGATATCTCCCTTATTTTTGAAGCTATGGGGTGGGGTAAGGGATGCTCTTCTTGGAAATTCTCTGCTCTACAACTCCGCCTTGGAAAGTTTTGCTCTGCGCCTAACGGTTTAGGAGCTACAGTCGGCTGGATGGGTTCGTGGTGGGTTTGCCATTTCCTGGAAAGTTGAAAATCAATAACCTTCGATACTTTCGATATCTCCCTTATTTTTTAAGCTATGGGATGGGGTAAGGGATACTATTCTTGGAAATTCTCTGCTCTACAACTCCGCCCTAGAAAGTTTTGCTCTGCGCCTAACGGTTTAGGAGCTACAGTCGGCTGGAAGGGTTCGTGGTGGGTTTGCCATATCCTGGAAAGTTGAAAATCAATAACCTCCGATACTTTCGATATCTCCCTTATTTTTTAAGCTATGGGATGGGGTAAGGGATACTCTTCTTGGAAATTCTCTGCTCTACAACTCCGCCCTAGAAAGTTTTGCTGTGCGCCTAACGGTTTAGGAGCTACAGTCGGCTGGAAGGTTTCGTGGTGGGTTTGCCATTTCCTGGAAAGTTGAAAATCGATAACCTTCGATACTTTCGATATCTCCCTTATTTTTTAAGCTATGGGGTGGGGTAAGTTATGTTCTTCTTGGAAATTCCCTGCTCTACAACTCCGCCCTGGAAAGTTTTGCTCTGCGCCTAACGGTTTAGGAGCTACAGTCGGCTGGAAGGGTTTGTGGTGGGTTTGCCATTTTCTGGAAAGTTGAAAATCGATAGCCTTCGATACTTTCGATATCTCCCTTATTTTTGAAGCTATGGGGTGGGGTAATGGGTGTTCTTCTTGGAAATTCTCTGCTCTACAACTCCGCCCTGGAAAGTTTTGCTCTGCGCCTAACGGTTTAGGAGCTACAGTCGGCTGGATGGGTTTGTGGTGGGTTTGCCATTTTCTGGAAAGTTGAAAATCGATAGCCTTCGATACTTTCGATATCTCCCTTATTTTTGAAGCTATGGGGTGGGGTAATGGGTGCTCTTCTTGGAAATTCCCTGATCTACAACTCCGCCCTGGAAAGTTTTGGCCTGCGCCTAACGGTTGAGGAGCTACAGTCGGCTGGAAGGTTTCGTGGTGGGTTTGTCATTTCCTGGAAAGTTGAAAATAGATAACCTTCGATTGGTGGGTTTGCCATTTTCTGGAAAGTTGAAAATCGATAGCCTTCGATACTTTCGATATCTCCCTTATTTTTGAAGCTATGGGGTGGGGTAATGGGTGCTCTTCTTGGAAATTCTCTGCTCTAGAACTCCGCCCTGGAAAGTTTTGGCCTGCGCCTAACGGTTGAGGAGCTACAGTCGGCTGGAAGGGTTCGTGGTGGGTTTGCCATTTCCTGGAAAGTTGAAAATCGATAACCTTCGATACTTTCGATATCTCCCTTATTTTTGAAGCTATGGGGTGGGATAATGGGTGCTCTTCTTGGAAATTCTCTGCTCTACAACTCCGCCCTGGAAAGTTTTGGCCTGCGCCTAACGGTTGAGGAGCTACAGTCGGCTGGAAGGGTTCGTGGTGGGTTTGCCATTTCCTGGAAAGTTGAAAATCAATAACCTTCGATACTTTCGATATCTCCCTTATTTTTGAAGCTATGGGGTGGGGTAAGGGGTGCTCTTCTTGGAAATTCCCTGCTCTACAACTCCGCCCTAGAAAGTTTTGCTCTGCGCCTAACGGTTTAGGAGCTACAGTCGGCTGGAAGGGTTCGTGGTAGGTTTGCCATTTCCTGGAAAGTTGAAAATCGATAACCTTCGATACTTTCGATATATCCCTTATTTTTGAAGCTATGGGGTGGGGTAGGGGGTGCTCTTCTTGGAAATTCTCTGCTCTACAACTCCGCCTTGGAAAGTTTTGCTCTGCGCCTAACGGTTTAGGAGCTACAGTCGGCTGGAAGGGTTCGTGGTGGGTTTGCCATTTCCTGGAAAGTTGAAAATCGATAACCTTCGATAGTTTCGATATCTCCCTTATTTTTGAAGCTATGGGGTGGGGTAAGGGATGCTCTTCTTGGAAATTCTCTGCTCTACAACTCCGCCCTGGAAAGTTTTGGTCTGCGCCTAACGGTTTAGGAGCTACAGTCGGCTGGAAGGTTTCGTGGTGGGTTTGCCATTTCCTGGAAAGTTGAAAATCGATAACCTTCGATACTTTCGATATCTCCCTTATTTTTTAAGCTATGGGGTGGGGTAAGTTATGTTCTTCTTGGAAATTCTCTGCTCTACAACTCCGCCCTGGAAAGTTTTGGCCTGCGCCTAACGGTTGAGGAGCTACAGTCGGCTGGAAGGGTTCGTGGTGGGTTTGCCATTTCCTGGAAAGTTGAAAATCGATAACCTTCGATACTTTCGATATCTCCCTTATTTTTGAAGCTATGGGGTGGGGTAAGGGATGCTCTTCTTGGAAATTCTCTGCTCTACAACTCCGCCTTGGAAAGTTTTGCTCTGCGCCTAACGGTTTAGGAGCTACAGTCGGCTGGAAGGGTTCGTGGTGGGTTTGCCATTTCCTGGAAAGTTGAAAATCAATAACCTTCGATACTTTCGATATCTCCCTTATTTTTTAAGCTATGGGATCGGGTAAGGGATACTATTCTTGGAAATTCTCTGCTCTACAACTCCGCCCTAGAAAGTTTTGCTCTGCGCCTAACGGTTTAGGAGCTACAGTCGGCTGGAAGGGTTCGTGGTGGGTTTGCCATATCCTGGAAAGTTGAAAATCAATAACCTTCGATACTTTCGATATCTCCCTTATTTTTTAAGCTATGGGATGGGGTAAGGGATACTCTTCTTGGAAATTCTCTGCTCTACAACTCCGCCCTAGAAAGTTTTGCTGTGCGCCTAACGGTTTAGGAGCTACAGTCGGCTGGAAGGTTTCGTGGTGGGTTTGCCATTTCCTGGAAAGTTGAAAATCGATAACCTTCGATACTTTCGATATCTCCCTTATTTTTTAAGCTATGGGGTGGGGTAAGTTATGTTCTTCTTGGAAATTCCCTGCTCTACAACTCCGCCCTGGAAAGTTTTGCTCTGCGCCTAACGGTTTAGGAGCTACAGTCGGCTGGAAGGGTTTGTGGTGGGTTTGCCATTTTCTGGAAAGTTGAAAATCGATAGCCTTCGATACTTTCGATATCTCCCTTATTTTTGAAGCTATGGGGTGGGGTAATGGGTGTTCTTCTTGGAAATTCTCTGCTCTACAACTCCGCCCTGGAAAGTTTTGCTCTGCGCCTAACGGTTTAGGAGCTACAGTCGGCTGGATGGGTTTGTGGTGGGTTTGCCATTTTCTGGAAAGTTGAAAATCGATAGCCTTCGATACTTTCGATATCTCCCTTATTTTTGAAGCTATGGGGTGGGGTAATAGGTGCTCTTCTTGGAAATTCTCTGCTCTACAACTCCGCCCTGGAAAGTTTTGGCCTGCGCCTAACGGTTGAGGAGCTACAGTCGGCTGGAAGGGTTCGTGGTGGGTTTGCCATTTCCTGGAAAGTTGAAAATCGATAACCTTCGATACTTTCGATATCTCCCTTATTTTTTAAGCCATGGGGCGGGGTAAGCGGTGCTCTTCTTGGAAATTCTCTGCTCTACAACTCCGCCCTGGAAAGTTTTGGTCTGCGCCTAACGGTTTAGGAGCTACAGTCGGCTGGAAGGGTTCGTGGTGGGTTTGCCATTTCCTGGAAAGTTGAAAATCGATAACCTTCGATACTTTCGATATCTCCCTTATTTTTGAAGCCATGGGGTGGGGTAAGGGGTGCTCTTCTTGGAAATTCTCTGCTCTACAACTCCGCCCTAGAAAGTTTTGGCCTGCGCCTAACGGTTGAGGAGCTACAGTCGGCTGGAAGGGTTTGTGGTGGGTTTGCCATTTTCTATAAAGTTGAAAATCGATAGCCTTCGATACTTTCGATATCTCCCTTATTTTTGAAGCTATGGGGTGGGGTAATGGGTGCTCTTCTTGGAAATTCTCTGCTCTACAACTCCGCCCTGGAAAGTTTTGGCCTGCGCCTAACGGTTGAGGAGCTACAGTCGGCTGGAAGGGTTCGTGGTGGGTTTGCCATTTCCTGGAAAGTTGAAAATCGATAACCTTCGATACTTTCGATATCTCCCTTATTTTTGGAGCTATGGGGTGGGGTAATGGGTGCTCTTCTTGGAAATTCTCTGCTCTACAACTCCGCCCTAGGAAGTTTTGGCCTGCGCCTAACGGTTGAGGAGCTACAGTCGGCTGGAAGGGTTCGTGGTGGGTTTGCCATTTCCTGGAAAGTTGAAAATCGATAACCTTCGATACTTTCGATATCTCCCTTATTTTTGAAGCTATGGGGTGGGGTAATGGGTGCTCTTCTTGGAAATTCTCTGCTCTACAACTCCGCCCTGGAAAGTTTTGGCCTGCGCCTAACGGTTGAGGAGCTACAGTCGGCTGGAAGGGTTCGTGGTGGGTTTGCCATTTCCTGGAAAGTTGAAAATCGATAACCTTCGATACTTTCGATATCTCCCTTATTTTTGAAGCTATGGGGTGGGGTAATGGGTGCTCTTCTTGGAAATTCCCTGCTCTACAACTCCGCCCTAGAAAGTTTTGCTCTGCGCCTAACGGTTTAGGAGCTACAGTCGGCTGGAAGGGTTCGTGGTGGGTTTGCCATTTCCTGGAAAGTTGAAAATCGATAACCTTCGATACTTTCGATATCTCCCTTATTTTTGAAGCTATGGGGTGCGGTAAGGGATACTCTTCTTGGAAATTCTCTGCTCTACAACTCCGCCCTGGAAAGTTTTGCTCTGCGCCTAACGGTTGAGGAGCTACAGTCGGCTGGAAGGGTTCGTGGTGGGTTTGCCATTTCCTGGAAAGTTGAAAATCGATAACCTTCGATACTTTCGATATCTCCCTTATTTTTGAAGCTATGGGGTGGGGTAATGGGTGCTCTTCTTGGAAATTCTCTGCTCTACAACTCCGCCCTGAAAAGTTTTGGCCTGCGCCTAACGGTTGAGGAGCTACAGTCGGCTGGAAGGGTTCGTGGTGGGTTTGCCATTTCCTGGAAAGTTGAAAATCGATAACCTTCGATACTTTCGATATCTCCCTTATTTTTGAAGCTATGGGGTGCGGTAAGGGATACTCTTCTTGGAAATTCTCTGCTCTACAACTCCGCCCTGGAAAGTTTTGCTCTGCGCCTAACGGTTTAGGAGCTACAGTCGGCTGGAAGGGTTCGTGGTGGGTTTGCAATATCCTGGAAAGTTGAAAATCGATAACCTTCGATACTTTCGATATTTCCCTCATTTTTGAAGCTATGGGGTGGGGTAAGGGATGGTCTTCTTGGAAATTCTCTGCTCTACAACTCTGCCCTGAAAAGTTTTGCTCTGCACCTAACGGTTTAGGAGCTACAGTCGGCTGGAAGGGTTCGTGGTGGGTTTGCCATTTCCTGGAAAGTTGAAAATCGATAACCTTCGATACTTTCGATATTTCCCTCATTTTTGAAGCTATGGGGTGGGGTAAGGGATGGTCTTCTTGGAAATTCTCTGCTCTACAACTCTGCCCTGGAAAGTTTTGCTCTGCACCTAACGGTTTAGGAGCTACAGTCGGCTGGAAGGGTTCGTGGTGGGTTTGCCATTTCCCGGAAAGTTGAAAATCGATAACCTTCGATACTTTCGATATCTCCCTTATTTTTGAAGCTATGGGGTGGGGTAATGGGTGCTCTTCTTGGAAATTCTCTGCTCTACAACTCCGCCCTAGAAAGTTTTGGCCTGCGCCTAACGGTTGAGGAGCTACAGTCGGCTGGAAGGGTTCGTGGTGGGTTTGCCATTTCCTGGAAAGTTGAAAATCGACAACCTTCGATACTTTCGATATCTCCCTTATTTTTGAAGCTATGGGGTGCGGTAAGGGATGCTCTTCTTGGAAATTCTCTGCTCTACAACTCCGCCCTGGAAAGTTTTGCTCTGCGCCTAACGGTTTAGGAGCTACAGTCGGCTGGAAGGGTTCGTGGTGGGTTTGCAATATCCTGGAAAGTTGAAAATCGATAACCTTCGATACTTTTGATATTTCCCTCATTTTTGAAGCTATGGGGTGGGGTAAGGGATGGTCTTCTTGGAAATTCTCTGCTCTACAACTCTGCCCTGGAAAGTTTTGCTCTGCACCTAACGGTTTAGGAGCTACAGTCGGCTGGAAGGGTTCGTGGTGGGTTTGCCATTTCCTGGAAAGTTGAAAATCGATAACCTTCGATACTTTCGATATCTCCCTTATTTTTGAAGCTATGGGGTGGGATAATGGGTGCTCTTCTTGGAAATTCTCTGCTCTACAACTCCGCCCTGGAAAGTTTTGGCCTGCGCCTAACGGTTGAGGAGCTACAGTCGGCTGGAAGGGTTCGTGGTGGGTTTGCCATTTCCTGGAAAGTTGAAAATCGATAACCTTCGATACTTTCGATATCTCCCTTATTTTTGAAGCTATGGGGTGGGGTAATGGGTGCTCTTCTTGGAAATTCTCTGCTCTACAACTCCGCCCTGGAAAGTTTTGCTCTGCGCCTAACGGTTTAGGAGCTGCAGTCGGCTGGAAGGGTTCGTGGTGGGTTTCCATTTTCTGGAAAGTTGAAAATCGATAGCCTTCGATACTTTCGATATCTCCCTTATTTTTGAGGCTATGGGGTGGGGTAAGGGATGCTCTGCTTGGAAATTCTCTGCTCTACAACTCCCTTATTTTTGAAGCCATGGGGTGGGGTAAGGGGTGCTCTTCTTGGAAATTCTCTGCTCTACAACTCCGCCCTGGAAAGTTTTGGTCTGCGCCTAACGGTTTAGGAGCTACAGTCGGCTGGAAGGGTTCGTGGTGGGTTTGCAATATCCTGGAAAGTTGAAAATCGATAGCCTTCGATACTTTCGATATCTCCCTTATTTTTGAGGCTATGGGGTGGGGTAAGGGATGCTCTGCTTGGAAATTCTCTGCTCTACAACTCCCTTATTTTTGAAGCCATGGGGTGGGGTAAGGGGTGCTCTTCTTGGAAATTCTCTGCTCTACAACTCCGCCCTAGAAAGTTTTGGCCTGCGCCTAACGGTTGAGGAGCTACAGTCGGCTGGAAGGGTTCGTGGTGGGTTTGCCATTTCCTGGAAAGTTGAAAATCGATAACCTTCGATACTTTCGATATCTCCCTCACTTTTGAAGCTATGGGGTGGGGTAAGGGATGGTCTTCTTGGAAATTCTCTGCTCTACAACTCTGCCCTGAAAAGTTTTGCTCTGCACCTAACGGTTTAGGAGCTACAGTCGGCTGGAAGGGTTCGTGGTGGGTTTGCCATTTCCTGGAAAGTTGAAAATCGATAACCTTCGATACTTTCGATATTTCCCTCATTTTTGAAGCTATGGGGTGGGGTAAGGGATGGTCTTCTTGGAAATTCTCTGCTCTACAACTCTGCCCTGGAAAGTTTTGCTCTGCACCTAACGGTTTAGGAGCTACAGTCGGCTGGAAGGGTTCGTGGTGGGTTTGCCATTTCCCGGAAAGTTGAAAATCGATAACCTTCGATACTTTCGATATCTCCCTTATTTTTGAAGCTATGGGGTGGGGTAATGGGTGCTCTTCTTGGAAATTCTCTGCTCTACAACTCCGCCCTAGAAAGTTTTTGCCTGCGCCTAACGGTTGAGGAGCTACAGTCGGCTGGAAGGGTTCGTGGTGGGTTTGCCATTTCCTGGAAAGTTGAAAATCGATAACCTTCGATACTTTCGATATCTCCCTTATTTTTGAAGCTATGGGGTGCGGTAAGGGATGCTCTTCTTGGAAATTCTCTGCTCTACAACTCCGCCCTGGAAAGTTTTGCTCTGCGCCTAACGGTTTAGGAGCTACAGTCGGCTGGAAGGGTTCGTGGTGGGTTTGCAATATCCTGGAAAGTTGAAAATCGATAACCTTCGATACTTTTGATATTTCCCTCATTTTTGAAGCTATGGGGTGGGGTAAGGGATGGTCTTCTTGGAAATTCTCTGCTCTACAACTCTGCCCTGGAAAGTTTTGCTCTGCACCTAACGGTTTAGGAGCTACAGTCGGCTGGAAGGGTTCGTGGTGGGTTTGCCATTTCCTGGAAAGTTGAAAATCGATAACCTTCGATACTTTCGATATCTCCCTTATTTTTGAAGCTATGGGGTGGGGTAATGGGTGCTCTTCTTGGAAATTCTCTGCTCTACAACTCCGCCCTAGAAAGTTTTGGCCTGCGCCTAACGGTTGAGGAGCTACAGTCGGCTGGAAGGGTTCGTGGTGGGTTTGCCATTTCCTGGAAAGTTGAAAATCGATAACCTTCGATACTTTCGATATCTCCCTTATTTTTGAAGCTATGGGGTGGGATAATGGGTGCTCTTCTTGGAAATTCTCTGCTCTACAACTCCGCCCTGGAAAGTTTTGGCCTGCGCCTAACGGTTGAGGAGCTACAGTCGGCTGGAAGGGTTCGTGGTGGGTTTGCCATTTCCTGGAAAGTTGAAAATCGATAACCTTCGATACTTTCGATATCTCCCTTATTTTTGAAGCTATGGGGTGGGGTAATGGGTGCTCTTCTTGGAAATTCTCTGCTCTACAACTCCGCCCTGGAAAGTTTTGCTCTGCGCCTAACGGCTTAGGAGCTGCAGTCGGCTGGAAGGGTTCGTGGTGGGTTTCCATTTTCTGGAAAGTTGAAAATCGATAGCCTTCGATACTTTCGATATCTCCCTTATTTTTGAGGCTATGGGGTGGGGTAAGGGATGCTCTGCTTGGAAATTCTCTGCTCTACAACTCCCTTATTTTTGAAGCCATGGGGTGGGGTAAGGGGTGCTCTTCTTGGAAATTCTCTGCTCTACAACTCCGCCCTGGAAAGTTTTGGTCTGCGCCTAACGGTTTAGGAGCTACAGTCGGCTGGAAGGGTTCGTGGTGGGTTTGCAATATCCTGGAAAGTTGAAAATCGATAGCCTTCGATACTTTCGATATCTCCCTTATTTTTGAGGCTATGGGGTGGGGTAAGGGATGCTCTGCTTGGAAATTCTCTGCTCTACAACTCCCTTATTTTTGAAGCCATGGGGTGGGGTAAGGGATGCTCTTCTTGGAAATTCTCTGCTCTACAACTCCGCCCTAGAAAGTTTTGGCCTGCGCCTAACGGTTGAGGAGCTACAGTCGGCTGGAAGGGTTCGTGGTGGGTTTGCCATTTCCTGGAAAGTTGAAAATCGATAACCTTCGATACTTTCGATATCTCCCTCATTTTTGAAGCTATGGGGTGGGGTAAGGGATGGTCTTCTTGGAAATTCTCTGCTCTACAACTCTGCCCTGGAAAGTTTTGCTCTGCACCTAACGGTTTAGGAGCTACAGTCGGCTGGAAGGGTTCGTGGTGGGTTTGCCATTTCCTGGAAAGTTGAAAATCGATAACCTTCGATACTTTCGATATCTCCCTTATTTTTGAAGCTATGGGGTGGGGTAATGGGTGCTCTTCTTTGAAATTCTCTGCTCTACAACTCCGCCCTAGAAAGTTTTGGCCTGCGCCTAACGGTTGAGGAGCTACAGTCGGCTGGAAGGGTTCGTGGTGGGTTTGCCATTTCCTGGAAAGTTGAAAATCGATAACCTTCGATACTTTCGATATCTCCCTTATTTTTGAAGCTATGGGGTGGGATAATGGGTGCTCTTCTTGGAAATTCTCTGCTCTACAACTCCGCCCTGGAAAGTTTTGGCCTGCGCCTAACGGTTGAGGAGCTACAGTCGGCTGGAAGGGTTCGTGGTGGGTTTGCCATTTCCTGGAAAGTTGAAAATCGATAACCTTCGATACTTTCGATATCTCCCTTATTTTTGAAGCTATGGGGTGGGGTAATGGGTGCTCTTCTTGGAAATTCTCTGCTCTACAACTCCGCCCTGGAAAGTTTTGCTCTGCGCCTAACGGTTTAGGAGCTACAGTCGGCTGGAAGGGTTCGTGGTGGGTTTGCCATTTCCTGGAAAGTTGAAAATCGATAACCTTCGATACTTTCGATATCTCCCTTATTTTTGAGGCTATGGGGTGGGGTAAGGGATGCTCTGCTTGGAAATTCTCTGCTCTACAACTCCCTTATTTTTGAAGCCATGGGGTGGGGTAAGGGATGCTCTTCTTGGAAATTCTCTGCTCTACAACTCCGCCCTAGAAAGTTTTGGCCTGCGCCTAACGGTTGAGGAGCTACAGTCGGCTGGAAGGGTTCGTGGTGGGTTTGCCATTTCCTGGAAAGTTGAAAATCGATAACCTTCGATACTTTCGATATCTCCCTCATTTTTGAAGCTATGGGGTGGGGTAAGGGATGGTCTTCTTGGAAATTCTCTGCTCTACAACTCTGCCCTGGAAAGTTTTGCTCTGCACCTAACGGTTTAGGAGCTACAGTCGGCTGGAAGGGTTCGTGGTGGGTTTGCCATTTCCTGGAAAGTTGAAAATCGATAACCTTCGATACTTTCGATATCTCCCTTATTTTTGAAGCTATGGGGTGGGGTAATGGGTGCTCTTCTTGGAAATTCTCTGCTCTACAACTCCGCCCTAGAAAGTTTTGGCCTGCGCCTAACGGTTGAGGAGCTACAGTCGGCTGGAAGGGTTCGTGGTGGGTTTGCCATTTCCTGGAAAGTTGAAAATCGATAACCTTCGATACTTTCGATATCTCCCTTATTTTTGAAGCTATGGGGTGGGATAATGGGTGCTCTTCTTGGAAATTCTCTGCTCTACAACTCCGCCCTGGAAAGTTTTGGCCTGCGCCTAACGGTTGAGGAGCTACAGTCGGCTGGAAGGGTTCGTGGTGGGTTTGCCATTTCCTGGAAAGTTGAAAATCGATAACCTTCGATACTTTCGATATCTCCCTTATTTTTGAAGCTATGGGGTGGGGTAATGGGTGCTCTTCTTGGAAATTCTCTGCTCTACAACTCCGCCCTGGAAAGTTTTGCTCTGCGCCTAACGGCTTAGGAGCTGCAGTCGGCTGGAAGGGTTCGTGGTGGGTTTCCATTTTCTGGAAAGTTGAAAATCGATAGCCTTCGATACTTTCGATATCTCCCTTATTTTTGAGGCTATGGGGTGGGGTAAGGGATGCTCTTCTTGGAAATTCTCTGCTCTACAACTCCCTTATTTTTGAAGCTATGGGGTGGGGTAAGGGGTGCTCTTCTTGGAAATTCTCTGCTCTACAACTCCGCCCTGGAAAGTTTTGGTCTGCGCCTAACGGTTTAGGAGCTACAGTCGGCTGGAAGGGTTCGTGGTGGGTTTGCAATATCCTGGAAAGTTGAAAATCGATAGCCTTCGATACTTTCGATATCTCCCTTATTTTTGAGGCTATGGGGTGGGGTAAGGGATGCTCTGCTTGGAAATTCTCTGCTCTACAACTCCCTTATTTTTGAAGCCATGGGGTGGGGTAAGGGATGCTCTTCTTGGAAATTCTCTGCTCTACAACTCCGCCCTAGAAAGTTTTGGCCTGCGCCTAACGGTTGAGGAGCTACAGTCGGCTGGAAGGGTTCGTGGTGGGTTTGCCATTTCCTGGAAAGTTGAAAATCGATAACCTTCGATACTTTCGATATCTCCCTCATTTTTGAAGCTATGGGGTGGGGTAAGGGATGGTCTTCTTGGAAATTCTCTGCTCTACAACTCTGCCCTGGAAAGTTTTGCTCTGCACCTAACGGTTTAGGAGCTACAGTCGGCTGGAAGGGTTCGTGGTGGGTTTGCCATTTCCTGGAAAGTTGAAAATCGATAACCTTCGATACTTTCGATATCTCCCTTATTTTTGAAGCTATGGGGTGGGGTAATGGGTGCTCTTCTTTGAAATTCTCTGCTCTACAACTCCGCCCTAGAAAGTTTTGGCCTGCGCCTAACGGTTGAGGAGCTACAGTCGGCTGGAAGGGTTCGTGGTGGGTTTGCCATTTCCTGGAAAGTTGAAAATCGATAACCTTCGATACTTTCGATATCTCCCTTATTTTTGAAGCTATGGGGTGGGATAATGGGTGCTCTTCTTGGAAATTCTCTGCTCTACAACTCCGCCCTGGAAAGCTTTGGCCTGCGCCTAACGGTTGAGGAGCTACAGTCGGCTGGAAGGGTTCGTGGTGGGTTTGCCATTTCCTGGAAAGTTGAAAATCGATAACCTTCGATACTTTCGATATCTCCCTTATTTTTGAAGCTATGGGGTGGGGTAATGGGTGCTCTTCTTGGAAATTCTCTGCTCTACAACTCCGCCCTGGAAAGTTTTGCTCTGCGCCTAACGGTTTAGGAGCTGCAGTCGGCTGGAAGGGTTTGTGGTGGGTTTCCATTTTCTGGAAAGTTGAAAATCGATAGCCTTCGATACTTTCGATATCTCCCTTATTTTTGAGGCTATGGGGTGGGGTAAGGGATGCTCTGCTTGGAAATTCTCTGCTCTACAACTCCCTTATTTTTGAAGCCATGGGGTGGGGTAAGGGGTGCTCTTCTTGGAAATTCTCTGCTCTACAACTCCGCCCTGGAAAGTTTTGGTCTGCGCCTAACGGTTTAGGAGCTACAGTCGGCTGGAAGGGTTCGTGGTGGGTTTGCAATATCCTGGAAAGTTGAAAATCGATAGCCTTCGATACTTTCGATATCTCCCTTATTTTTGAGGCTATGGGGTGGGGTAATGGGTGCTCTTCTTGGAAATTCTCTGCTCTACAACTCCGCCCTGGAAAGTTTTGGCCTGCGCCTAACGGTTGAGGAGCTACAGTCGGCTGGAAGGGTTCGTGGTGGGTTTGCCATTTCCTGGAAAGTTGAAAATCGATAACCTTCGATACTTTCGATATCTCCCTTATTTTTGAAGCTATGGGGTGGGGTAATGGGTGCTCTTCTTGGAAATTCTCTGCTCTACAACTCCGCCCTGGAAAGTTTTGGCCTGCGCCTAACGGTTGAGGAGCTACAGTCGGCTGGAAGGGTTCGTGGTGAGTTTGCCATTTCCTGGAAAGTTGAAAATCGATAACCTTCGATACTTTCGATATCTCCCTTATTTTTGAAGCTATGGGGTGGGGTAATGGGTGCTCTTCTTGGAAATTCTCTGCTCTACAACTCCGCCCTGGAAAGTTTTGGTCTGCGCCTAACGGTTTAGGAGCTACAGTCGGCTGGAAGGGTCCGTGGTGGGTTTGCAATATCCTGGAAAGTTGAAAATCGATAGCCTTCGATACTTTCGATATCTCCCTTATTTTTGAGGCTATGGGGTGGGGTAAGGGATGCTCTGCTTGGAAATTCTCTGCTCTACAACTCCCTTATTTTTGAAGCCATGGGGTGGGGTAAGGGGTGCTCTTCTTGGAAATTCTCTGCTCTACAACTCCGCCCTAGAAAGTTTTGGCCTGCGCCTAACGGTTGAGGAGCTACAGTCGGCTGGAAGGGTTCGTGGTGGGTTTGCCATTTCCTGGAAAGTTGAAAATCGATAACCTTCGATACTTTCGATATCTCCCTTATTTTTGAAGCTATGGGGTGGGGTAATGGGTGCTCTTCTTGGAAATTCTCTGCTCTACAACTCCGCCCTGGAAAGTTTTGGCCTGCGCCTAACGGTTGAGGAGCTACAGTCGGCTGGAAGGGTTCGTGGTGGGTTTGCCATTTCCTGGAAAGTTGAAAATCGATAACCTTCGATACTTTCGATATCTCCCTTATTTTTGAAGCTATGGGGTGAGGTAATGGGTGCTCTTCTTGGAAATTCTCCGCTCTACAACTCCGCCCTGGAAAGTTTTGCTCTGCGCCTAACGGTTTAGGAGCTGCAGTCGGCTGGAAGGGTTTGTGGTGGGTTTCCATTTTCTGGAAAGTTGAAAATCGATAGCCTTCGATACTTTCGATATCTCCCTTATTTTTGAGGCTATGGGGTGGGGTAAGGGATGCTCTGCTTGGAAATTCTCTGCTCTACAACTCCCTTATTTTTGAAGCCATGGGGTGGGGTAAGGGGTGCTCTTCTTGGAAATTCTCTGCTCTACAACTCCGCCCTGGAAAGTTTTGGTCTGCGCCTAACGGTTTAGGAGCTACAGTCGGCTGGAAGGGTTCGTGGTGGGTTTGCAATATCCTGGAAAGTTGAAAATCGATAGCCTTCGATACTTTCGATATCTCCCTTATTTTTGAGGCTATGGGGTGGGGTAATGGGTGCTCTTCTTGGAAATTCTCTGCTCTACAACTCCGCCCTGGAAAGTTTTGGCCTGCGCCTAACGGTTGAGGAGCTACAGTCGGCTGGAAGGGTTCGTGGTGGGTTTGCCATTTCCTGGAAAGTTGAAAATCGATAACCTTCGATACTTTCGATATCTCCCTTATTTTTGAAGCTATGGGGTGGGGTAATGGGTGCTCTTCTTGGAAATTCTCTGCTCTACAACTCCGCCCTGGAAAGTTTTGGCCTGCGCCTAACGGTTGAGGAGCTACAGTCGGCTGGAAGGGTTCGTGGTGAGTTTGCCATTTCCTGGAAAGTTGAAAATCGATAACCTTCGATACTTTCGATATCTCCCTTATTTTTGAAGCTATGGGGTGGGGTAATGGGTGCTCTTCTTGGAAATTCTCTGCTCTACAACTCCGCCCTGGAAAGTTTTGGTCTGCGCCTAACGGTTTAGGAGCTACAGTCGGCTGGAAGGGTTCGTGGTGGGTTTGCAATATCCTGGAAAGTTGAAAATCGATAGCCTTCGATACTTTCGATATCTCCCTTATTTTTGAGGCTATGGGGTGGGGTAAGGGATGCTCTGCTTGGAAATTCTCTGCTCTACAACTCCCTTATTTTTGAAGCCATGGGGTGGGGTAAGGGGTGCTCTTCTTGGAAATTCTCTGCTCTACAACTCCGCCCTAGAAAGTTTTGGCCTGCGCCTAACGGTTGAGGAGCTACAGTCGGCTGGAAGGGTTCGTGGTGGGTTTGCCATTTCCTGGAAAGTTGAAAATCGATAACCTTCGATACTTTCGATATCTCCCTTATTTTTGAAGCTATGGGGTGGGGTAATGGGTGCTCTTCTTGGAAATTCTCTGCTCTACAACTCCGCCCTGGAAAGTTTTGGCCTGCGCCTAACGGTTGAGGAGCTACAGTCGGCTGGAAGGGTTCGTGGTGGGTTTGCCATTTCCTGGAAAGTTGAAAATCGATAACCTTCGATACTTTCGATATCTCCCTTATTTTTGAAGCTATGGGGTGAGGTAATGGGTGCTCTTCTTGGAAATTCTCCGCTCTACAACTCCGCCCTGGAAAGTTTTGGCCTGCGCCTAACGGTTGAGGAGCTACAGTCGGCTGGAAGGGTTCGTGGTGGGTTTGCCATTTCCTGGAAAGTTGAAAATCGATAACCTTCGATACTTTCGATATCTCCCTTATTTTTGAAGCCATGGGGTGGGGTAAGGGGTGCTCTTCTTGGAAATTCTCTGCTCTACAACTCCGCCCTGGAAAGTTTTGCTCTGCGCCTAACGGTTTAGGAGCTACAGTCGGCTGGAAGGGTTCGTGGTGGGTTTGCCATTTCCTGGAAAGTTGAAAATCGATAACCTTCGATACTTTCGATATCTCCCTTATTTTTGAAGCCATGGGGTGGGGTAAGGGATACTCTTCTTGGAAATTCTCTGCTCTACAACTTCGCCCTGGAAAGTTTTGGCCTGCGCCTAACGGTTGAGGAGCTACAGTCGGCTGGAAGGGTTCGTGGTGGGTTTGCCATTTCCTGGAAAGTTGAAAATCGATAACCTTCGATACTTTCGATATCTCCCTTATTTTTGAAGCTATGGGGTGGGGTAATGGGTGCTCTTCTTGGAAATTCTCTGCTCTACAACTCCGCCCTGGAAAGTTTTGGCCTGCGCCTAACGGTTGAGGAGCTACAGTCGGCTGGAAGGGTTCGTGGTGGGTTTGCCATTTCCTGGAAAGTTGAAAATCGATAACCTTCGATACTTTCGATATCTCCCTTATTTTTGAAGCCATGGGGTGGGGTAATGGGTGCTCTTCTTGGAAATTCTCTGCTCTACAACTCCGCCCTGGAAAGTTTTGGCCTGCGCCTAACGGTTGAGGAGCTACAGTCGGCTGGAAGGGTTCGTGGTGGGTTTGCCATTTCCTGGAAAGTTGAAAATCGATAACCTTCGATACTTTCGATATCTCCCTTATTTTTGAAGCTATGGGGTGGGGTAATGGGTGCTCTTCTTGGAAATTCTCTGCTCTACAACTCCGCCCTGGAAAGTTTTGGCCTGCGCCTAACGGTTGAGGAGCTACAGTCGGCTGGAAGGGTTCGTGGTGAGTTTGCCATTTCCTGGAAAGTTGAAAATCGATAACCTTCGATACTTTCGATATCTCCCTTATTTTTGAAGCTATGGGGTGGGGTAATGGGTGCTCTTCTTGGAAATTCTCTGCTCTACAACTCCGCCCTGGAAAGTTTTGGCCTGCGCCTAACGGTTGAGGAGCTACAGTCGGCTGGAAGGGTTCGTGGTGGGTTTGCCATTTCCTGGAAAGTTGAAAATCAATAACCTTCGATACTTTCGATATCTCCCTTATTTTTTAAGCTATGGGGTGGGGTAAGTTATGCTCTTCTTGGAAATTCTCTGCTCTACAACTCCGCGCTGGAAAGTTTTGCTCTGCGCCTAACGGTTTAGGAGCTACAGTCGGCTGGAAGGGTTTGTGGTGGGTTTGCCATTTTCTGGAAAGTTGAAAATCGATAGCCTTCGATACTTTCGATATCTCCCTTATTTTTGAAGCTATGGGGTGGGGTAATGGGTGCTCTTCTTGGAAATTCTCTGCTCTACAACTCCGCCCTGGAAAGTTTTGCTCTGCGCCTAACGGTTTAGGAGTTACAGTCGGCTGGATGGGTTTGTGGTGGGTTTGCCATTTTCTGGAAAGTTGAAAATCGATAGCCTTCGATACTTTCGATATCTCCCTTATTTTTGAAGCTATGGGGTGGGGTAATGGGTGCTCTTCTTGGAAATTCTCTGCTCTACAACTCCGCCCTGGAAAGTTTTGGCCTGCGCCTAACGGTTGACGAGCTACAGTCGGCTGGAAGGGTTCGTGGTGGGTTTGCCATTTCCTGGAAAGTTGAAAATCAATAACCTTCGATACTTTCGATATCTCCCTTATTTTTTAAGCTATGGGGTGGGGTAAGTTATGCTCTTCTTGGAAATTCTCTGCTCTACAACTCCGCGCTGGAAAGTTTTGCTCTGCGCCTAACGGTTTAGGAGCTACAGTCGGCTGGAAGGGTTTGTGGTGGGTTTGCCATTTTCTGGAAAGTTGAAAATCGATAGCCTTCGATACTTTCGATATCTCCCTTAATTTTGAAGCTATGGGGTGGGGTAATGGGTGCTCTTCTTGGAAATTCTCTGCTCTACAACTCCGCCCTGGAAAGTTTTGCTCTGCGCCTAACGGTTTAGGAGTTACAGTCGGCTGGATGGGTTTGTGGTGGGTTTGCCATTTTCTGGAAAGTTGAAAATCGATAGCCTTCGATACTTTCGATATCTCCCTTATTTTTGAAGCTATGGGGTGGGGTAATGGGTGCTCTTCTTGGAAATTCTCTGCTCTACAACTCCGCCCTGGAAAGTTTTGGCCTGCGCCTAACGGTTGACGAGCTACAGTCGGCTGGAAGGGTTCGTGGTGGGTTTGCCATTTCCTGGAAAGTTGAAAATCAATAACCTTCGATACTTTCGATATCTCCCTTATTTTTGAAGCTATGGGGTGGGGTAAGGGATGGTCTTCTTGGAAATTCTCTGCTCTACAACTCTGCCCTGGAAAGTTTTGCTCTGCGCCTAACGGTTTAGGAGCTACAGTCGGCTGGAAGGGTTTGTGGTGGGTTTGCCATTTTCTGGAAAGTTGAAAATCGATAGCCTTCGATACTTTCGATATCTCCCTTAATTTTGAAGCTATGGGGTGGGGTAATGGGTGCTCTTCTTGGAAATTCTCTGCTCTACAACTCCGCCCTGGAAAGTTTTGCTCTGCGCCTAACGGTTTAGGAGCTACAGTCGGCTGGATGGGTTTGTGGTGGGTTTGCCATTTTCTGGAAAGTTGAAAATCGATAGCCTTCGATACTTTCGATATCTCCCTTATTTTTGAAGCTATGGGGTGGGGTAATGGGTGCTCTTCTTGGAAATTCTCTGCTCTACAACTCCGCCCTGGAAAGTTTTGGCCTGCGCCTAACGGTTGAGGAGCTACAGTCGGCTGGAAGGGTTCGTGGTGGGTTTGCCATTTCCTGGAAAGTTGAAAATCGATAACCTTCGATACTTTCGATATCTCCCTTATTTTTGAAGCCATGGGGTGGGGTAAGGGGTGCTCTTCTTGGAAATTCTCTGCTCTACAACTCCGCCCTAGAAAGTTTTGCTCTGCGCCTAACGGTTTAGGAGCTACAGTCGGCTGGAAGGGTTCGTGGTGGGTTTGCCATTTCCTGGAAAGTTGAAAATCAGTAACCTTCGATACTTTCGATATCTCCCTTATTTTTTAAGCTATGGGATGGGGTAAGGGATACTCTTCTTGGAAATTCTCTGCTCTACAACTCCGCCCTAGAAAGTTTTGCTCTGCGCCTAACGGTTTAGGAGCTACAATCGGCGGGAAGGTTTCGTGGTGGGTTTGCCATTTCCTGGAAAGTTGAAAATCGATAACCTTCGATACTTTCGATATCTCCCTTATTTTTGAAGCTATGGGGTGGGGTAAGGGATGCTCTTCTTGGAAATTCTCTGCTCTACAACTCCGCCCTAGAAAGTTTTGGTCTGCGCCTAACGGTTTAGGAGCTACAGTCGGCTGGAAGGGTTCGTGGTGGGTTTGCCATTTCCTGGAAAGTTGAAAATCGATAACCTTCGATACTTTCGATATCTCCCTTATTTTTGAAGCTATGGGGTGGGGTAAGTTATGTTCTTCTTGGAAATTCTCTGCTCTACAACTCCGCCCTGGAAAGTTTTGCTCTGCGCCTAACGGTTTAGGAGCTACAGTCGGCTGGAAGGGTTTGTGGTGGGTTTGCCATTTTCTGGAAAGTTGAAAATCGATAGCCTTCGATACTTTCGATATCTCCCTTATTTTTGAAGCTATGGGGTGGGGTAATGGGTGCTCTTCTTGGAAATTCTCTGCTCTACAACTCCGCCCTGGAAAGTTTTGGCCTGCGCCTAACGGTTGAGGAGCTACAGTCGGCTGGAAGGTTTCGTGGTGGGTTTGTCATTTCCTGGAAAGTTGAAAATCGATAACCTTCGATTGGTGGGTTTGCCATTTTCTGGAAAGTTGAAAATCGATAGCCTTCGATACTTTCGATATCTCCCTTTATTTTTGAAGCTATGGGGTGGGGTAATGGGTGCTCTTCTTGGAAATTCTCTGCTCTAGAACTCCGCCCTGGAAAGTTTTGGCCTGCGCCTAACGGTTGAGGAGCTACAGTCGGCTGGAAGGGTTCGTGGTGGGTTTGCCATTTCCTGGAAAGTTGAAAGTCGATGACCTTCGATACTTTCGATATCTCCCTTATTTTTGAAGCTATGGGGTGGGATAATGGGTGCTCTTCTTGGAAATTCTCTGCTCTACAACTCCGCCCTGGAAAGTTTTGGCCTGCGCCTAACGGTTGAGGAGCTACAGTCGGCTGGAAGGGTTCGTGGTGGGTTTGCCATTTCCTGGAAAGTTGAAAATCGATAACCTTCGATACTTTCGATATCTCCCTTATTTTTGAAGCTATGGGGTGGGGTAATGGGTGCTCTTCTTGGAAATTCTCTGCTCTACAACTCCGCCCTGGAAAGTTTTGGCCTGCGCCTAACGGTTGAGGAGCTACAGTCGGCTGGAAGGGTTCGTGGTGGGTTTGCCATTTCCTGGAAAGTTGAAAATCGATAACCTTCGATACTTTCGATATCTCCCTTATTTTTGAAGCCATGGGGTGGGGTAAGGGGTGCTCTTCTTGGAAATTCTCTGCTCTACAACTCCGCCCTAGAAAGTTTTGCTCTGCGCCTAACGGTTTAGGAGCTACAGTCGGCTGGAAGGGTTCGTGGTGGGTTTGCCATTTCCTGGAAAGTTGAAAATCAGTAACCTTCGATACTTTCGATATCTCCCTTATTTTTTAAGCTATGGGATGGGGTAAGGGATACTCTTCTTGGAAATTCTCTGCTCTACAACTCCGCCCTAGAAAGTTTTGCTCTGCGCCTAACGGTTTAGGAGCTACAATCGGCGGGAAGGTTTCGTGGTGGGTTTGCCATTTCCTGGAAAGTTGAAAATCGATAACCTTCGATACTTTCGATATCTCCCTTATTTTTGAAGCTATGGGGTGGGGTAAGGGATGCTCTTCTTGGAAATTCTCTGCTCTACAACTCCGCCCTAGAAAGTTTTGGTCTGCGCCTAACGGTTTAGGAGCTACAGTCGGCTGGAAGGGTTCGTGGTGGGTTTGCCATTTCCTGGAAAGTTGAAAATCGATAACCTTCGATACTTTCGATATCTCCCTTATTTTTGAAGCTATGGGGTGGGGTAAGTTATGTTCTTCTTGGAAATTCTCCGCTCTACAACTCCGCCCTGGAAAGTTTTGCTCTGCGCCTAACGGTTTAGGAGCTACAGTCGGCTGGAAGGGTTTGTGGTGGGTTTGCCATTTTCTGGAAAGTTGAAAATCGATAGCCTTCGATACTTTCGATATCTCCCTTATTTTTGAAGCTATGGGGTGGGGTAATGGGTGCTCTTCTTGGAAATTCTCTGCTCTACAACTCCGCCCTGGAAAGTTTTGGCCTGCGCCTAACGGTTGAGGAGCTACAGTCGGCTGGAAGGTTTCGTGGTGGGTTTGCCATTTTCTGGAAAGTTGAAAATCGATAACCTTCGATTGGTGGGTTTGCCATTTTCTGGAAAGTTGAAAATCGATAGCCTTCGATACTTTCGATATCTCCCATTATTTTTGAAGCTATGGGGTGGGGTAATGGGTGCTCTTCTTGGAAATTCTCTGCTCTAGAACTCCGCCCTGGAAAGTTTTGGCCTGCGCCTAACGGTTGAGGAGCTACAGTCGGCTGGAAGGGTTCGTGGTGGGTTTGCCATTTCCTGGAAAGTTGAAAGTCGATGACCTTCGATACTTTCGATATCTCCCTTATTTTTGAAGCTATGGGGTGGGATAATGGGTGCTCTTCTTGGAAATTCTCTGCTCTACAACTCCGCCCTGGAAAGTTTTGGCCTGCGCCTAACGGTTGAGGAGCTACAGTCGGCTGGAAGGGTTCGTGGTGGGTTTGCCATTTCCTGGAAAGTTGAAAATCGATAACCTTCGATACTTTCGATATCTCCCTTATTTTTGAAGCTATGGGGTGGGGTAATGGGTGCTCTTCTTGGAAATTCTCTGCTCTACAACTCCGCCCTGGAAAGTTTTGGCCTGCGCCTAACGGTTGAGGAGCTACAGTCGGCTGGAAGGGTTCGTGGTGGGTTTGCCATTTCCTGGAAAGTTGAAAATCGATAACCTTCGATACTTTCGATATCTCCCTTATTTTTGAAGCTATGGGGTGAGGTAATGGGTGCTCTTCTTGGAAATTCTCCGCTCTACAACTCCGCCCTGGAAAGTTTTGGCCTGCGCCTAACGGTTGAGGAGCTACAGCCGGCTGGAAGGGTTCGTGGTGGGTTTGCCATTTCCTGGAAAGTTGAAAATCGATAACCTTCGATACTTTCGATATCTCCCTTATTTTTGAAGCTATGGGGTGGGGTAATGGGTGCTCTTCTTGGAAATTCTCTGCTCTAGAACTCCGCCCTGGAAAGTTTTGGCCTGCGCCTAACGGTTGAGGAGCTACAGTCGGCTGGAAGGGTTCGTGGTGGGTTTGCCATTTCCTGGAAAGTTGAAAATCGATAACCTTCGATACTTTCGATATCTCCCTTATTTTTGAAGCTATGGGGTGGGGTAATGGGTGCTCTTCTTGGAAATTCTCTGCTCTACAACTCCGCCCTGGAAAGTTTTGGCCTGCGCCTAACGGTTGAGGAGCTACAGTCGGCTGGAAGGGTTCGTGGTGGGTTTGTCATTTCCTGGAAAGTTGAAAATCGATAACCTTCGATACTTTCGATATCTCCCTTATTTTTGAAGCTATGGGGTGGGGTAATGGGTGCTCTTCTTGGAAATTCTCTGCTCTACAACTCCGCCCTAGAAAGTTTTGGCCTGCGCCTAACGGTTGAGGAGCTACAGTCGGCTGGAAGGGTTCGTGGTGGGTTTGCCATTTCCTGGAAAGTTGAAAATCGATAACCTTCGATACTTTCGATATTTCCCTCATTTTTGAAGCTATGGGGTGGGGTAAGGGATGGTCTTCTTGGAAATTCTCTGCTCTACAACTCTGCCCTGGAAAGTTTTGCTCTGCACCTAACGGTTTAGGAGCTACAGTCGGCTGGAAGGGTTCGTGGTGGGTTTGCCATTTCCTGGAAAGTTGAAAATCGATAACCTTCGATACTTTCGATATCTCCCTTATTTTTGAAGCTATGGGGTGGCGTAATGGGTGCTCTTCTTGGAAATTCTCTGCTCTACAACTCCGCCCTGGAAAGTTTTGGCCTGCGCCTAACGGTTGAGGAGCTACAGTCGGCTGGAAGGGTTCGTGGTGGGTTTGCCATTTCATGGAAAGTTGAAAATCGATAACCTTCGATACTTTCGATATCTCCCTTATTTTTGAAGCTATGGGGTGGGGTAATGGGTGCTCTTCTTGGAAATTCTCTGCTCTACAACTCCGCCCTGGAAAGTTTTGGCCTGCGCCTAACGGTTTAGGAGCTACAGTCGGCTGGAAGGGTTTGTGGTGGGTTTCCATTTTCTGGAAAGTTGAAAATCGATAGCCTTCGATACTTTCGATATCTCCCTTATTTTTGAAGCTATGGGGTGGGGTAAGGGATGCTCTGCTTGGAAATTCTCTGCTCTACAACTCCGCCCTGGAAAGTTTTGGCCTGCGCCTAACGGTTGAGGAGCTACAGTCGGCTGGAAGGGTTCCTGGTGGGTTTGCCATTTCCTAGAAAGTTGAAAATCGATAACCTTCGATACTTTCGATATCTCCCTTATTTTTGAAGCCATGGGGTGGGGTAAGGGGTGCTCTTCTTGGAAATTCTCTGCTCTACAACTCCGCCCTGGAAAGTTTTTGTCTGCGCCTAGCGGTTTAGGAGCTACAGTCGGCTGGAAGGGTTCGTGGTGGGTTTGCCATTTCCTGGAAAGTTGAAAATCGATAACCTTCGATACTTTCGATATCTCCCTTATTTTTGAAGCCATGGGGTGGGGTAAGGGATGCTCTTCTTGGAAATTCTCTGCTCTACAACTCCGCCCTGGAAAGTTTTGCTCTGCGCCTAACGGTTTAGGAGCTACAGTCGGCTGGAAGGGTTTGTGGTGGGTTTGCCATTTTCTGGAAAGTTGAAAATCGATAGCCTTCGATACTTTCGATATCTCCCTTATTTTTGAAGCTATGGGGTGGGGTAATGGGTGCTCTTCTTGAAAATTCTCTGCTCTACAACTCCGCCCTGGAAAGTTTTGGCCTGCGCCTAACGGTTGAGGAGCTACAGTCGGCTGGAAGGGTTCGTGGTGGGTTTGCCATTTCCTGGAAAGTTGAAAATCAATAACCTTCGATACTTTCGATATCTCCCTTATTTTTGAAGCTATGGGGTGGGGTAATGGGTGCTCTTCTTGAAAATTCTCTGCTCTACAACTCCGCCCTGGAAAGTTTTGGCCTGCGCCTAACGGTTGAGGAGCTACAGTCGGCTGGAAGGGTTCGTGGTGGGTTTGCCATTTCCTGGAAAGTTGAAAATCGATAACCTTCGATACTTTCGATTTCTCCCTTATTTTTGAAGCCATGGGGTGGGGTAAGGGATACTCTTCTTGGAAATTCTCTGCTCTACAACTCCGCCCTGGAAAGTTTTGGCCTGCGCCTAACGGTTGAGGAGCTACAGTCGGCTGGAAGGGTTCGTGGTGGGTTTGCCATTTCCTGGAAAGTTGAAAATCGATAACCTTCGATACTTTCGATATCTCCCTTATTTTTGAAGCTATGGGGTGGGGTAATGGGTGCTCTTCTTGGAAATTCTCTGCTCTACAACTCCGCCCTGGAAAGTTTTGGCCTGCGCCTAACGGTTGAGGAGCTACAGTCGGCTGGAAGGGTTCGTGGTGGGTTTGCCATTTTCTGGAAAGTTGAAAATCGATAACCTTCGATACTTTCGATTTCTCCCTTATTTTTGAAGCCATGGGGTGGGGTAAGGGATACTCTTCTTGGAAATTCTCTGCTCTACAACTCCGCCCTGGAAAGTTTTGGCCTGCGCCTAACGGTTGAGGAGCTACAGTCGGCTGGAAGGGTTCCTGGTGGGTTTGCCATTTCCTAGAAAGTTGAAAATCGATAACCTTCGATACTTTCGATATCTCCCTTATTTTTGAAGCCATGGGGTGGGGTAAGGGATACTCTTCTTGGAAATTCTCTGCTCTACAACTCCGCCCTGGAAAGTTTTTGTCTGCGCCTAACGGTTTAGGAGCTACAGTCGGCTGGAAGGGTTCGTGGTGGGTTTGCCATTTCCTGGAAAGTTGAAAATCGATAACCTTCGATACTTTCGATATCTCCCTTATTTTTGAAGCTATGGGGTGGGGTAATGGGTGCTCTTCTTGAAAATTCTCTGCTCTACAACTCCGCCCTGGAAAGTTTTGGCCTGCGCCTAACGGTTTAGGAGCTACAGTCGGCTGGAAGGGTTTGTGGTGGGTTTCCATTTTCTGGAAAGTTGAAAATCGATAGCCTTCGATACTTTCGATATCTCCCTTATTTTTGAAGCTATGGGGTGGGGTAAGGGATGCTCTGCTTGGAAATTCTCTGCTCTACAACTCCGCCCTGGAAAGTTTTGGCCTGCGCCTAACGGTTGAGGAGCTACAGTCGGCTGGAAGGGTTCCTGGTGGGTTTGCCATTTCCTAGAAAGTTGAAAATCGATAACCTTCGATACTTTCGATATCTCCCTTATTTTTGAAGCCATGGGGTGGGGTAAGGGGTGCTCTTCTTGGAAATTCTCTGCTCTACAACTCCGCCCTGGAAAGTTTTTGTCTGCGCCTAACGGTTTAGGAGCTACAGTCGGCTGGAAGGGTTCGTGGTGGGTTTGCCATTTCCTGGAAAGTTGAAAATCGATAACCTTCGATACTTTCGATATCTCCCTTATTTTTGAAGCTATGGGGTGGGGTAATAGGTGCTCTTCTTGGAAATTCTCTGCTCTACAACTCCGCCCTGGAAAGTTTTTGTCTGCGCCTAACGGTTTAGGAGCTACAGTCGGCTGGAAGGGTTCGTGGTGGGTTTGCCATTTCCTGGAAAGTTGAAAATCGATAACCTTCGATACTTTCGATATCTCCCTTATTTTTGAAGCTATGGGGTGGGGTAATGGGTGCTCTTCTTGGAAATTCTCTGCTCTACAACTCCGCCCTGGAAAGTTTTGCTCTGCGCCTAACGGTTTAGGAGCTACAGTCGGCTGGAAGGGTTTGTGGTGGGTTTGCCATTTTCTGGAAAGTTGAAAATCGATAACCTTCGATACTTTCGATTTCTCCCTTATTTTTGAAGCCATGGGGTGGGGTAAGGGATACTCTTCTTGGAAATTCTCTGCTCTACAACTCCGCCCTGGAAAGTTTTGGCCTGCGCCTAACGGTTGAGGAGCTACAGTCGGCTGGAAGGGTTTGTGGTGGGTTTGCCATTTCCTGGAAAGTTGAAAATCGATAACCTTCGATACTTTCGATTTCTCCCTTATTTTTGAAGCCATGGGGTGGGGTAAGGGATACTCTTCTTGGAAATTCTCTGCTCTACAACTCCGCCCTGGAAAGTTTTGGCCTGCGCCTAACGGTTGAGGAGCTACAGTCGGCTGGAAGGGTTCGTGGTGGGTTTGCCATTTCCTGGAAAGTTGAAAATCGATAACCTTCGATACTTTCGATATCTCCCTTATTTTTGAAGCTATGGGGTGGGGTAATGGGTGCTCTTCTTGGAAATTCTCTGCTCTACAACTCCGCCCTGGAAAGTTTTGGCCTGCGCCTAACGGTTGAGGAGCTACAGTCGGCTGGAAGGGTTCGTGGTGGGTTTGCCATTTCCTGGAAAGTTGAAAATCAATAACCTTCGATACTTTCGATATCTCCCTTATTTTTTAAGCTATGGGGTGGGGTAAGTTATGCTCTTCTTGGAAATGGGTTTGCCATTTCCTGGAAAGTTGAAAATCGATAACCTACGATACTTTCGATATCTCCCTTATTTTTGAAGCCATGGGGTGGGGTAAGGGATACTCTTCTTGGAAATTCTCTGCTCTACAACTCCGCCCTGGAAAGTTTTGCTCTGCGCCTAACGGTTTAGGAGCTACAGTCGGCTGAAAGGGTTTGTGGTGGGTTTGCCATTTTCTGGAAAGTTGAAAATCGATAACCTTCGATACTTTCGATATCTCCCTTATTTTTGAAGCTATGGGGTGGGGTAATGGGTGCTCTTCTTGGAAATTCTCTGCTCTACAACTCCGCCCTGGAAAGTTTTGGCCTGCGCCTAACGGTTGAGGAGCTACAGTCGGCTGGAAGGGTTCGTGGTGGGTTTGCCATTTCCTGGAAAGTTGAAAATCGATAACCTTCGATACTTTCGATATCTCCCTTATTTTTGAAGCCATGGGGTGGGGTAAGGGGTGCTCTTCTTGGAAATTCTCTGCTCTACAACTCCGCCCTGGAAAGTTTTGGCCTGCGCCTAACGGTTTAGGAGCTACAGTCGGCTGGAAGGGTTCGTGGTGGGTTTGCCATTGCCTGGAAAGTTGAAAATCGATAACCTTCGATACTTTCGATTTCTCCCTTATTTTTTAAGCCATGGGGTGGGGTAAGGGATACTCTTCTTGGAAATTCTCTGCTCTACAACTCCGCCCTGGAAAGTTTTGGCCTGCGCCTAACGGTTGAGGAGCTACAGTCGGCTGGAAGGGTTCGTGGTGGGTTTGCCATTTCCTGGAAAGTTGAAAATCGATAACCTTCGATACTTTCGATTTCTCCCTTATTTTTGAAGCCATGGGGTGGGGTAAGGGATACTCTTCTTGGAAATTCTCTGCTCTACAACTCCGCCCTGGAAAGTTTTGGCCTGCGCCTAACGGTTGAGGAGCTACAGTCGGCTGGAAGGGTTCGTGGTGGGTTTGCCATTTCCTGGAAAGTTGAAAATCGATAACCTTCGATACTTTCGATATCTCCCTTATTTTTGAAGCTATGGGGTGGGGTAATGGGTGCTCTTCTTGGAAATTCTCTGCTCTACAACTCCGCCCTGGAAAGTTTTGGCCTGCACCTAACGGTTGAGGAGCTACAGTCGGCTGGAAGGGTTCGTGGTGGGTTTGCCATTTCCTGGAAAGTTGAAAATCAATAACCTTCGATACTTTCGATATCTCCCTTATTTTTTAAGCTATGGGGTGGGGTAAGGGGTGCTCTTCTTGGAAATTCTCTGCTCTACAACTCCGCCCTGGAAAGTTTTGCTCTGCGCCTAACGGTTTAGGAGCTACAGTCTCCTGGAAGGGTTCGTGGTGGGTTTGCCATTTCCTGGAAAGTTGAAAATCGATAACCTTCGATACTTTCGATTTCTCCCTTATTTTTGAAGCCATGGGGTGGGGTAAGGGATACTCTTCTTGGAAATTCTCTGCTCTACAACTCCGCCCTGGAAAGTTTTGGTCTGCGCCTAACGGTTTAGGAGCTACAGTCGGCTGGAAGGGTTTGTGGTGGGTTTGCCATTTTCTGGAAAGTTGAAAATCGATAGCCTTCGATACTTTCGATATCTCCCTTATTTTTGAAGCTATGGGGTGGGGTAATGGGTGCTCTTCTTGGAAATTCTCTGCTCTACAACTCCGCCCTGGAAAGTTTTGCTCTGCGCCTAACGGTTTAGGAGCTACAGTCGGCTGGAAGGGTTTGTGGTGGGTTTGCCATTTTCTGGAAAGTTGAAAATCGATAACCTTCGATACTTTCGATTTCTCCCTTATTTTTGAAGCCATGGGGTGGGGTAAGGGATACTCTTCTTGGAAATTCTCTGCTCTACAACTCCGCCCTGGAAAGTTTTGGCCTGCGCCTAACGGTTGAGGAGCTACAGTCGGCTGGAAGGGTTTGTGGTGGGTTTGCCATTTCCTGGAAAGTTGAAAATCGATAACCTTCGATACTTTCGATTTCTCCCTTATTTTTGAAGCCATGGGGTGGGGTAAGGGATACTCTTCTTGGAAATTCTCTGCTCTACAACTCCGCCCTGGAAAGTTTTGGCCTGCGCCTAACGGTTGAGGAGCTACAGTCGGCTGGAAGGGTTCGTGGTGGGTTTGCCATTTCCTGGAAAGTTGAAAATCAATAACCTTCGATACTTTCGATATCTCCCTTATTTTTTAAGCTATGGGGTGGGGTAACGGGTGCTCTTCTTGGAAATTCTCTGCTCTACAACTCCGCCCTGGAAAGTTTTGGCCTGCGCCTAACGGTTTAGGAGCTACAGTCGGCTGGAAGGGTTCGTGGTGGGTTTGCCATTTCCTGGAAAGTTGAAAATCGATAACCTTCGATACTTTCGATATCTCCCTTATTTTTGAAGCCATGGGGTGGGGTAAGGGGTGCTCTTCTTGGAAATTCTCTGCTCTACAACTCCGCCCTGGAAAGTTTTGGCCTG
This sequence comes from Matsumyia berberina, assembly GCA_917880715.2. Lineage (NCBI taxonomy): Eukaryota > Metazoa > Arthropoda > Insecta > Diptera > Syrphidae > Matsumyia > Matsumyia berberina. The sequence goes on from OU862872.1 coordinate 89,830,675, forward strand.
CGCCTAACGGTTTAGGAGCTACAGTCGGCTGGAAGGGTTCGTGGTGGGTTTGCCATTTCCTGGAAAGTTGAAAATCGATAACCTTCGATACTTTCGATTTCTCCCTTATTTTTTAAGCCATGGGGTGGGGTAAGGGATACTCTTCTTGGAAATTCTCTGCTCTACAACTCCGCCCTAGAAAGTTTTGGCCTGCGCCTAACGGTTGAGGAGCTACAGTCGGCTGGAAGGGTTCGTGGTGGGTTTGCCATTTCCTGGAAAGTTGAAAATCGATAACCTTCGATACTTTCGATTTCTCCCTTATTTTTGAAGCCATGGGGTGGGGTAAGGGATACTCTTCTTGGAAATTCTCTGCTCTACAACTCCGCCCTGGAAAGTTTTGGCCTGCGCCTAACGGTTGAGGAGCTACAGTCGGCTGGAAGGGTTCGTGGTGGGTTTGCCATTTCCTGGAAAGTTGAAAATCGATAACCTTCGATACTTTCGATATCTCCCTTATTTTTGAAGCTATGGGGTGGGGTAATGGGTGCTCTTCTTGGAAATTCTCTGCTCTACAACTCCGCCCTGGAAAGTTTTGGCCTGCACCTAACGGTTGAGGAGCTACAGTCGGCTGGAAGGGTTCGTGGTGGGTTTGCCATTTCCTGGAAAGTTGAAAATCAATAACCTTCGATACTTTCGATATCTCCCTTATTTTTTAAGCTATGGGGTGGGGTAATGGGTGCTCTTCTTGGAAATTCTCTGCTCTACAACTCCGCCCTGGAAAGTTTTGGTCTGCGCCTAACGGTTTAGGAGCTACAGTCTCCTGGAAGGGTTCGTGGTGGGTTTGCCATTTCCTGGAAAGTTGAAAATCGATAACCTTCGATACTTTCGATATCTCCCTTATTTTTGAAGCCATGGGGTGGGGTAAGGGATACTCTTCTTGGAAATTCTCTGCTCTACAACTCCGCCCTGGAAAGTTTTGCTCTGCGCCTAACGGTTTAGGAGCTACAGTCGGCTGGAAGGGTTTGTGGTGGGTTTGCCATTTTCTGGAAAGTTGAAAATCGATAGCCTTCGATACTTTCGATATCTCCCTTATTTTTGAAGCTATGGGGTGGGGTAATGGGTGCTCTTCTTGGAAATTCTCTGCTCTACAAATCCGCCCTGGAAAGTTTTGGCCTGCGCCTAACGGTTGAGGAGCTACAGTCGGCTGGAAGGGTTCGTGGTGGGTTTGCCATTTCCTGGAAAGTTGAAAATCGATAACCTTCGATACTTTCGATATCTCCCTTATTTTTGAAGCTATGGGGTGGGGTAATGGGTGCTCTTCTTGGAAATTCCCTGCTCTACAACTCCGCCCTGGAAAGTTTTGGCCTGCGCCTAACGGTTGAGGAGCTACAGTCGGCTGGAAGAGTTCGTGGTGGGTTTGCCATTTCCTGGAAAGTTGAAAATCAATAACCTTCGATACTTTCGATATCTCCCTTATTTTTTAAGCTATGGGGTGGGGTAAGTTATGCTCTTCTTGGAAATGGGTTTGCCATTTCCTGGAAAGTTGAAAATCGATAACCTACGATACTTTCGATATCTCCCTTATTTTTGAAGCCATGGGGTGGGGTAAGGGATACTCTTCTTGGAAATTCTCTGCTCTACAACTCCGCCCTGGAAAGTTTTGCTCTGCGCCTAACGGTTTAGGAGCTACAGTCGGCTGAAAGGGTTTGTGGTGGGTTTGCCATTTTCTGGAAAGTTGAAAATCGATAGCCTTCGATACTTTCGATATCTCCCTTATTTTTGAAGCTATGGGGTGGGGTAATGGGTGCTCTTCTTGGAAATTCTCTGCTCTACAACTCCGCCCTGGAAAGTTTTGGCCTGCGCCTAACGGTTGAGGAGCTACAGTCGGCTGGAAGGGTTCGTGGTGGGTTTGCCATTTCCTGGAAAGTTGAAAATCGATAACCTTCGATACTTTCGATATCTCCCTTATTTTTGAAGCCATGGGGTGGGGTAAGGGGTGCTCTTCTTGGAAATTCTCTGCTCTACAACTCCGCCCTGGAAAGTTTTGGTCTGCGCCTAACGGTTTAGGAGCTACAGTCGGCTGGAAGGGTTCGTGGTGGGTTTGCCATTTCCTGGAAAGTTGAAAATCGATAACCTTCGATACTTTCGATATCTCCCTTATTTTTGAAGCCATGGGGTGGGGTAAGGGATACTCTTCTTGGAAATTCTCTGCTCTACAACTCCGCCCTGGAAAGTTTTGCTCTGCGCCTAACGGTTTAGGAGCTACAGTCGGCTGGAAGGGTTTGTGGTGGGTTTGCCATTTTCTGGAAAGTTGAAAATCGATAGCCTTCGATACTTTCGATATCTCCCTTATTTTTGAAGCTATGGGGTGGGGTAATGGGTGCTCTTCTTGGAAATTCTCTGCTCTACAACTCCGCCCTGGAAAGTTTTGGCCTGCGCCTAACGGTTGAGGAGCTACAGTCGGCTGGAAGGGTTCGTGGTGGGTTTGCCATTTCCTGGAAAGTTGAAAATCGATAACCTTCGATACTTTCGATTTCTCCCTTATTTTTGAAGCCATGGGGTGGGGTAAGGGATACTCTTCTTGGAAATTCTCTGCTCTACAACTCCGCCCTGGAAAGTTTTGGCCTGCACCTAACGGTTGAGGAGCTACAGTCGGCTGGAAGGGTTCGTGGTGGGTTTGCCATTTCCTGGAAAGTTGAAAATCGATAACCTTCGATACTTTCGATATCTCCCTTATTTTTGAAGCCATGGGGTGGGGTAAGGGATACTCTTCTTGGAAATTCTCTGCTCTACAACTCCGCCCTGGAAAGTTTTGCTCTGCGCCTAACGGTTTAGGAGCTACAGTCGGCTGGAAGGGTTTGTGGTGGGTTTGCCATTTTCTGGAAAGTTGAAAATCGATAGCCTTCGATACTTTCGATATCTCCCTTATTTTTGAAGCTATGGGGTGGGGTAATGGGTGCTCTTCTTGGAAATTCTCTGCTCTACAACTCCGCCCTGGAAAGTTTTGGCCTGCGCCTAACGGTTGAGGAGCTACAGTCGGCTGGAAGGGTTCGTGGTGGGTTTGCCATTTCCTGGAAAGTTGAAAATCGATAACCTTCGATACTTTCGATTTCTCCCTTATTTTTGAAGCCATGGGGTGGGGTAAGGGATACTCTTCTTGGAAATTCTCTGCTCTACAACTCCGCCCTGGAAAGTTTTGGCCTGCGCCTAACGGTTGAGGAGCTACAGTCGGCTGGAAGGGTTCGTGGTGGGTTTGCCATTTCCTGGAAAGTTGAAAATCGATAACCTTCGATACTTTCGATATCTCCCTTATTTTTGAAGCTATGGGGTGGGGTAATGGGTGCTCTTCTTGGAAATTCTCTGCTCTACAACTCCGCCCTGGAAAGTTTTGGCCTGCACCTAACGGTTGAGGAGCTACAGTCGGCTGGAAGGGTTCGTGGTGGGTTTGCCATTTCCTGGAAAGTTGAAAATCAATAACCTTCGATACTTTCGATATCTCCCTTATTTTTTAAGCTATGGGGTGGGGTAACGGGTGCTCTTCTTGGAAATTCTCTGCTCTACAACTCCGCCCTGGAAAGTTTTGGCCTGCGCCTAACGGTTGAGGAGCTACAGTCGGCTGGAAGGGTTTGTGGTGGGTTTGCCATTTTCTGGAAAGTTGAAAATCGATAGCCTTCGATACTTTCGATATCTCCCTTATTTTTGAAGCTATGGGGTGGGGTAATGGGTGCTCTTCTTGGAAATTCTCTGCTCTACAACTCCGCCCTGGAAAGTTTTGCTCTGCGCCTAACGGTTTAGGAGCTACAGTCGGCTGGAAGGGTTTGTGGTGGGTTTGCCATTTTCTGGAAAGTTGAAAATCGATAGCCTTCGATACTTTCGATATCTCCCTTATTTTTGAAGCTATGGGGTGGGGTAATGGGTGCTCTTCTTGGAAATTCTCTGCTCTACAACTCCGCCCTGGAAAGTTTTGGCCTGCGCCTAACGGTTGAGGAGCTACAGTCGGCTGGAAGGGTTCGTGGTGGGTTTGCCATTTCCTGGAAAGTTGAAAATCGATAACCTTCGATACTTTCGATATCTCCCTTATTTTTGAAGCCATGGGGTGGGGTAAGGGGTGCTCTTCTTGGAAATTCTCTGCTCTACAACTCCGCCCTGGAAAGTTTTGGCCTGCACCTAACGGTTGAGGAGCTACAGTCGGCTGGAAGGGTTCGTGGTGGGTTTGCCATTTCCTGGAAAGTTGAAAATCAATAACCTTCGATACTTTCGATATCTCCCTTATTTTTTAAGCTATGGGGTGGGGTAACGGGTGCTCTTCTTGGAAATTCTCTGCTCTACAACTCCGCCCTGGAAAGTTTTGGTCTGCGCCTAACGGTTTAGGAGCTACAGTCTCCTGGAAGGGTTCGTGGTGGGTTTGCCATTTCCTGGAAAGTTGAAAATCGATAACCTTCGATACTTTCGATATCTCCCTTATTTTTGAAGCCATGGGGTGGGGTAAGGGATACTCTTCTTGGAAATTCTCTGCTCTACAACTCCGCCCTGGAAAGTTTTGCTCTGCGCCTAACGGTTTAGGAGCTACAGTCGGCTGGAAGGGTTTGTGGTGGGTTTGCCATTTTCTGGAAAGTTGAAAATCGATAGCCTTCGATACTTTCGATATCTCCCTTATTTTTGAAGCTATGGGGTGGGGTAATGGGTGCTCTTCTTGGAAATTCTCTGCTCTACAACTCCGCCCTGGAAAGTTTTGCACTGCGCCTAACGGTTTAGGAGCTACAGTCGGCTGGAAGGGTTTGTGGTGGGTTTGCCATTTTCTGGAAAGTTGAAAATCGATAACCTTCGATACTTTCGATTTCTCCCTTATTTTTGAAGCCATGGGGTGGGGTAAGGGATACTCTTCTTGGAAATTCTCTGCTCTACAACTCCGCCCTGGAAAGTTTTGGCCTGCGCCTAACGGTTGAGGAGCTACAGTCGGCTGGAAGGGTTTGTGGTGGGTTTGCCATTTCCTGGAAAGTTGAAAATCGATAACCTTCGATACTTTCGATTTCTCCCTTATTTTTGAAGCCATGGGGTGGGGTAAGGGATACTCTTCTTGGAAATTCTCTGCTCTACAACTCCGCCCTGGAAAGTTTTGGCCTGCGCCTAACGGTTGAGGAGCTACAGTCGGCTGGAAGGGTTCGTGGTGGGTTTGCCATTTCCTGGAAAGTTGAAAATCAATAACCTTCGATACTTTCGATATCTCCCTTATTTTTTAAGCTATGGGGTGGGGTAACGGGTGCTCTTCTTGGAAATTCTCTGCTCTACAACTCCGCCCTGGAAAGTTTTGGCCTGCGCCTAACGGTTTAGGAGCTACAGTCGGCTGGAAGGGTTCGTGGTGGGTTTGCCATTTCCTGGAAAGTTGAAAATCGATAACCTTCGATACTTTCGATATCTCCCTTATTTTTGAAGCTATGGGGTGGGGTAAGGGATGCTCTTCTTGGAAATTCTCTGCTCTACAACTCCGCCCTGGAAAGTTTTGGCCTGCGCCTAACGGTTTAGGAGCTACAGTCGGCTGGAAGGGTTCGTGGTGGGTTTGCCATTTCCTGGAAAGTTGAAAATCGATAACCTTCGATACTTTCGATTTCTCCCTTATTTTTTAAGCCATGGGGTGGGGTAAGGGATACTCTTCTTGGAAATTCTCTGCTCTACAACTCCGCCCTGGAAAGTTTTGGCCTGCGCCTAACGGTTGAGGAGCTACAGTCGGCTGGAAGGGTTCGTGGTGGGTTTGCCATTTCCTGGAAAGTTGAAAATCGATAACCTTCGATACTTTCGATTTCTCCCTTATTTTTGAAGCCATGGGGTGGGGTAAGGGATACTCTTCTTGGAAATTCTCTGCTCTACAACTCCGCCCTGGAAAGTTTTGGCCTGCGCCTAACGGTTGAGGAGCTACAGTCGGCTGGAAGGGTTCGTGGTGGGTTTGCCATTTCCTGGAAAGTTGAAAATCGATAACCTTCGATACTTTCGATATCTCCCTTATTTTTGAAGCTATGGGGTGGGGTAATGGGTGCTCTTCTTGGAAATTCTCTGCTCTACAACTCCGCCCTGGAAAGTTTTGGCCTGCACCTAACGGTTGAGGAGCTACAGTCGGCTGGAAGGGTTCGTGGTGGGTTTGCCATTTCCTGGAAAGTTGAAAATCAATAACCTTCGATACTTTCGATATCTCCCTTATTTTTTAAGCTATGGGGTGGGGTAATGGGTGCTCTTCTTGGAAATTCTCTGCTCTACAACTCCGCCCTGGAAAGTTTTGGTCTGCGCCTAACGGTTTAGGAGCTACAGTCTCCTGGAAGGGTTCGTGGTGGGTTTGCCATTTCCTGGAAAGTTGAAAATCGATAACCTTCGATACTTTCGATATCTCCCTTATTTTTGAAGCCATGGGGTGGGGTAAGGGATACTCTTCTTGGAAATTCTCTGCTCTACAACTCCGCCCTGGAAAGTTTTGCTCTGCGCCTAACGGTTTAGGAGCTACAGTCGGCTGGAAGGGTTTGTGGTGGGTTTGCCATTTTCTGGAAAGTTGAAAATCGATAGCCTTCGATACTTTCGATATCTCCCTTATTTTTGAAGCTATGGGGTGGGGTAATGGGTGCTCTTCTTGGAAATTCTCTGCTCTACAAATCCGCCCTGGAAAGTTTTGGCCTGCGCCTAACGGTTGAGGAGCTACAGTCGGCTGGAAGGGTTCGTGGTGGGTTTGCCATTTCCTGGAAAGTTGAAAATCGATAACCTTCGATACTTTCGATATCTCCCTTATTTTTGAAGCTATGGGGTGGGGTAATGGGTGCTCTTCTTGGAAATTCTCTGCTCTACAACTCCGCCCTGGAAAGTTTTGGCCTGCGCCTAACGGTTGAGGAGCTACAGTCGGCTGGAAGAGTTCGTGGTGGGTTTGCCATTTCCTGGAAAGTTGAAAATCAATAACCTTCGATACTTTCGATATCTCCCTTATTTTTTAAGCTATGGGGTGGGGTAAGTTATGCTCTTCTTGGAAATGGGTTTGCCATTTCCTGGAAAGTTGAAAATCGATAACCTACGATACTTTCGATATCTCCCTTATTTTTGAAGCCATGGGGTGGGGTAAGGGATACTCTTCTTGGAAATTCTCTGCTCTACAACTCCGCCCTGGAAAGTTTTGCTCTGCGCCTAACGGTTTAGGAGCTACAGTCGGCTGAAAGGGTTTGTGGTGGGTTTGCCATTTTCTGGAAAGTTGAAAATCGATAGCCTTCGATACTTTCGATATCTCCCTTATTTTTGAAGCTATGGGGTGGGGTAATGGGTGCTCTTCTTGGAAATTCTCTGCTCTACAACTCCGCCCTGGAAAGTTTTGGCCTGCGCCTAACGGTTGAGGAGCTACAGTCGGCTGGAAGGGTTCGTGGTGGGTTTGCCATTTCCTGGAAAGTTGAAAATCGATAACCTTCGATACTTTCGATATCTCCCTTATTTTTGAAGCCATGGGGTGGGGTAAGGGGTGCTCTTCTTGGAAATTCTCTGCTCTACAACTCCGCCCTGGAAAGTTTTGCTCTGCGCCTAACGGTTTAGGAGCTACAGTCGGCTGGAAGGGTTCGTGGTGGGTTTGCCATTTCCTGGAAAGTTGAAAATCGATAACCTTCGATACTTTCGATATCTCCCTTATTTTTGAAGCCATGGGGTGGGGTAAGGGATACTCTTCTTGGAAATTCTCTGCTCTACAACTCCGCCCTGGAAAGTTTTGCTCTGCGCCTAACGGTTTAGGAGCTACAGTCGGCTGGAAGGGTTTGTGGTGGGTTTGCCATTTTCTGGAAAGTTGAAAATCGATAGCCTTCGATACTTTCGATATCTCCCTTATTTTTGAAGCTATGGGGTGGGGTAATGGGTGCTCTTCTTGGAAATTCTCTGCTCTACAACTCCGCCCTGGAAAGTTTTGGCCTGCGCCTAACGGTTGAGGAGCTACAGTCGGCTGGAAGGGTTCGTGGTGGGTTTGCCATTTCCTGGAAAGTTGAAAATCGATAACCTTCGATACTTTCGATTTCTCCCTTATTTTTGAAGCCATGGGGTGGGGTAAGGGATACTCTTCTTGGAAATTCTCTGCTCTACAACTCCGCCCTGGAAAGTTTTGGCCTGCGCCTAACGGTTGAGGAGCTACAGTCGGCTGGAAGGGTTCGTGGTGGGTTTGCCATTTCCTGGAAAGTTGAAAATCGATAACCTTCGATACTTTCGATATCTCCCTTATTTTTGAAGCCATGGGGTGGGGTAAGGGGTGCTCTTCTTGGAAATTCTCTGCTCTACAACTCCGCCCTGGAAAGTTTTGGCCTGCGCCTAACGGTTGAGGAGCTACAGTCGGCTGGAAGGGTTCGTGGTGGGTTTGCCATTTCCTGGAAAGTTGAAAATCGATAACCTTCGATACTTTCGATTTCTCCCTTATTTTTGAAGCCATGGGGTGGGGTAAGGGATACTCTTCTTGGAAATTCTCTGCTCTACAACTCCGCCCTGGAAAGTTTTGGCCTGCGCCTAACGGTTGAGGAGCTACAGTCGGCTGGAAGGGTTCGTGGTGGGTTTGCCATTTCCTGGAAAGTTGAAAATCGATAACCTTCGATACTTTCGATTTCTCCCTTATTTTTGAAGCCATGGGGTGGGGTAAGGGATACTCTTCTTGGAAATTCTCTGCTCTACAACTCCGCCCTGGAAAGTTTTGGCCTGCGCCTAACGGTTGAGGAGCTACAGTCGGCTGGAAGGGTTCGTGGTGGGTTTGCCATTTCCTGGAAAGTTGAAAATCGATAACCTTCGATACTTTCGATTTCTCCCTTATTTTTGAAGCCATGGGGTGGGGTAAGGGATACTCTTCTTGGAAATTCTCTGCTCTACAACTCCGCCCTGGAAAGTTTTGGCCTGCGCCTAACGGTTGAGGAGCTACAGTCGGCTGGAAGGGTTCGTGGTGGGTTTGCCATTTCCTGGAAAGTTGAAAATCGATAACCTTCGATACTTTCGATATCTCCCTTATTTTTGAAGCTATGGGGTGGGGTAATGGGTGCTCTTCTTGGAAATTCTCTGCTCTACAACTCCGCCCTGGAAAGTTTTGGCCTGCACCTAACGGTTGAGGAGCTACAGTCGGCTGGAAGGGTTCGTGGTGGGTTTGCCATTTCCTGGAAAGTTGAAAATCAATAACCTTCGATACTTTCGATATCTCCCTTATTTTTTAAGCTATGGGGTGGGGTAACGGGTGCTCTTCTTGGAAATTCTCTGCTCTACAACTCCGCCCTGGAAAGTTTTGGTCTGCGCCTAACGGTTTAGGAGCTACAGTCTCCTGGAAGGGTTCGTGGTGGGTTTGCCATTTCCTGGAAAGTTGAAAATCGATAACCTTCGATACTTTCGATATCTCCCTTATTTTTGAAGCCATGGGGTGGGGTAAGGGATACTCTTCTTGGAAATTCTCTGCTCTACAACTCCGCCCTGGAAAGTTTTGCTCTGCGCCTAACGGTTTAGGAGCTACAGTCGGCTGGAAGGGTTTGTGGTGGGTTTGCCATTTTCTGGAAAGTTGAAAATCGATAGCCTTCGATACTTTCGATATCTCCCTTATTTTTGAAGCTATGGGGTGGGGTAAGGGGTGCTCTTCTTGGAAATTCTCTGCTCTACAACTCCGCCCTGGAAAGTTTTGCTCTGCGCCTAACGGTTTAGGAGCTACAGTCGGCTGGAAGGGTTTGTGGTGGGTTTGCCATTTTCTGGAAAGTTGAAAATCGATAACCTTCGATACTTTCGATTTCTCCCTTATTTTTGAAGCCATGGGGTGGGGTAAGGGATACTCTTCTTGGAAATTCTCTGCTCTACAACTCCGCCCTGGAAAGTTTTGGCCTGCGCCTAACGGTTGAGGAGCTACAGTCGGCTGGAAGGGTTTGTGGTGGGTTTGCCATTTCCTGGAAAGTTGAAAATCGATAACCTTCGATACTTTCGATTTCTCCCTTATTTTTGAAGCCATGGGGTGGGGTAAGGGATACTCTTCTTGGAAATTCTCTGCTCTACAACTCCGCCCTGGAAAGTTTTGGCCTGCGCCTAACGGTTGAGGAGCTACAGTCGGCTGGAAGGGTTCGTGGTGGGTTTGCCATTTCCTGGAAAGTTGAAAATCGATAACCTTCGATACTTTCGATATCTCCCTTATTTTTGAAGCTATGGGGTGGGGTAATGGGTGCTCTTCTTGGAAATTCTCTGCTCTACAACTCCGCCCTGGAAAGTTTTGGCCTGCGCCTAACGGTTGAGGAGCTACAGTCGGCTGGAAGGGTTCGTGGTGGGTTTGCCATTTCCTGGAAAGTTGAAAATCAATAACCTTCGATACTTTCGATATCTCCCTTATTTTTTAAGCTATGGGGTGGGGTAAGTTATGCTCTTCTTGGAAATGGGTTTGCCATTTCCTGGAAAGTTGAAAATCGATAACCTACGATACTTTCGATATCTCCCTTATTTTTGAAGCCATGGGGTGGGGTAAGGGATACTCTTCTTGGAAATTCTCTGCTCTACAACTCCGCCCTGGAAAGTTTTGCTCTGCGCCTAACGGTTTAGGAGCTACAGTCGGCTGAAAGGGTTTGTGGTGGGTTTGCCATTTTCTGGAAAGTTGAAAATCGATAGCCTTCGATACTTTCGATATCTCCCTTATTTTTGAAGCTATGGGGTGGGGTAATGGGTGCTCTTCTTGGAAATTCTCTGCTCTACAACTCCGCCCTGGAAAGTTTTGGCCTGCGCCTAACGGCTTAGGAGCTACAGTCGGCTGGAAGGGTTCGTGGTGGGTTTGCCATTTCCTGGAAAGTTGAAAATCGATAACCTTCGATACTTTCGATTTCTCCCTTATTTTTTAAGCCATGGGGTGGGGTAAGGGATACTCTTCTTGGAAATTCTCTGCTCTACAACTCCGCCCTGGAAAGTTTTGGCCTGCGCCTAACGGTTGAGGAGCTACAGTCGGCTGGAAGGGTTCGTGGTGGGTTTGCCATTTCCTGGAAAGTTGAAAATCGATAACCTTCGATACTTTCGATTTCTCCCTTATTTTTGAAGCCATGGGGTGGGGTAAGGGATACTCTTCTTGGAAATTCTCTGCTCTACAACTCCGCCCTGGAAAGTTTTGGCCTGCGCCTAACGGTTGAGGAGCTACAGTCGGCTGGAAGGGTTCGTGGTGGGTTTGCCATTTCCTGGAAAGTTGAAAATCGATAACCTTCGATACTTTCGATATCTCCCTTATTTTTGAAGCTATGGGGTGGGGTAATGGGTGCTCTTCTTGGAAATTCTCTGCTCTACAACTCCGCCCTGGAAAGTTTTGGCCTGCACCTAACGGTTGAGGAGCTACAGTCGGCTGGAAGGGTTCGTGGTGGGTTTGCCATTTCCTGGAAAGTTGAAAATCAATAACCTTCGATACTTTCGATATCTCCCTTATTTTTTAAGCTATGGGGTGGGGTAATGGGTGCTCTTCTTGGAAATTCTCTGCTCTACAACTCCGCCCTGGAAAGTTTTGGTCTGCGCCTAACGGTTTAGGAGCTACAGTCTCCTGGAAGGGTTCGTGGTGGGTTTGCCATTTCCTGGAAAGTTGAAAATCGATAACCTTCGATACTTTCGATATCTCCCTTATTTTTGAAGCCATGGGGTGGGGTAAGGGATACTCTTCTTGGAAATTCTCTGCTCTACAACTCCGCCCTGGAAAGTTTTGCTCTGCGCCTAACGGTTTAGGAGCTACAGTCGGCTGGAAGGGTTTGTGGTGGGTTTGCCATTTTCTGGAAAGTTGAAAATCGATAGCCTTCGATACTTTCGATATCTCCCTTATTTTTGAAGCTATGGGGTGGGGTAATGGGTGCTCTTCTTGGAAATTCTCTGCTCTACAACTCCGCCCTGGAAAGTTTTGGCCTGCGCCTAACGGTTGAGGAGCTACAGTCGGCTGGAAGGGTTCGTGGTGGGTTTGCCATTTCCTGGAAAGTTGAAAATCGATAACCTTCGATACTTTCGATATCTCCCTTATTTTTGAAGCTATGGGGTGGGGTAATGGGTGCTCTTCTTGGAAATTCTCTGCTCTACAACTCCGCCCTGGAAAGTTTTGGCCTGCGCCTAACGGTTGAGGAGCTACAGTCGGCTGGAAGAGTTCGTGGTGGGTTTGCCATTTCCTGGAAAGTTGAAAATCAATAACCTTCGATACTTTCGATATCTCCCTTATTTTTTAAGCTATGGGGTGGGGTAAGTTATGCTCTTCTTGGAAATGGGTTTGCCATTTCCTGGAAAGTTGAAAATCGATAACCTACGATACTTTCGATATCTCCCTTATTTTTGAAGCCATGGGGTGGGGTAAGGGATACTCTTCTTGGAAATTCTCTGCTCTACAACTCCGCCCTGGAAAGTTTTGCTCTGCGCCTAACGGTTTAGGAGCTACAGTCGGCTGAAAGGGTTTGTGGTGGGTTTGCCATTTTCTGGAAAGTTGAAAATCGATAGCCTTCGATACTTTCGATATCTCCCTTATTTTTGAAGCTATGGGGTGGGGTAATGGGTGCTCTTCTTGGAAATTCTCTGCTCTACAACTCCGCCCTGGAAAGTTTTGGCCTGCGCCTAACGGTTGAGGAGCTACAGTCGGCTGGAAGGGTTCGTGGTGGGTTTGCCATTTCCTGGAAAGTTGAAAATCGATAACCTTCGATACTTTCGATATCTCCCTTATTTTTGAAGCCATGGGGTGGGGTAAGGGGTGCTCTTCTTGGAAATTCTCTGCTCTACAACTCCGCCCTGGAAAGTTTTGGTCTGCGCCTAACGGTTTAGGAGCTACAGTCGGCTGGAAGGGTTCGTGGTGGGTTTGCCATTTCCTGGAAAGTTGAAAATCGATAACCTTCGATACTTTCGATATCTCCCTTATTTTTGAAGCCATGGGGTGGGGTAAGGGATACTCTTCTTGGAAATTCTCTGCTCTACAACTCCGCCCTGGAAAGTTTTGCTCTGCGCCTAACGGTTTAGGAGCTACAGTCGGCTGGAAGGGTTTGTGGTGGGTTTGCCATTTTCTGGAAAGTTGAAAATCGATAGCCTTCGATACTTTCGATATCTCCCTTATTTTTGAAGCTATGGGGTGGGGTAATGGGTGCTCTTCTTGGAAATTCTCTGCTCTACAACTCCGCCCTGGAAAGTTTTGGCCTGCGCCTAACGGTTGAGGAGCTACAGTCGGCTGGAAGGGTTCGTGGTGGGTTTGCCATTTCCTGGAAAGTTGAAAATCGATAACCTTCGATACTTTCGATTTCTCCCTTATTTTTGAAGCCATGGGGTGGGGTAAGGGATACTCTTCTTGGAAATTCTCTGCTCTACAACTCCGCCCTGGAAAGTTTTGGCCTGCGCCTAACGGTTGAGGAGCTACAGTCGGCTGGAAGGGTTCGTGGTGGGTTTGCCATTTCCTGGAAAGTTGAAAATCGATAACCTTCGATACTTTCGATATCTCCCTTATTTTTGAAGCTATGGGGTGGGGTAATGGGTGCTCTTCTTGGAAATTCTCTGCTCTACAACTCCGCCCTGGAAAGTTTTGGCCTGCACCTAACGGTTGAGGAGCTACAGTCGGCTGGAAGGGTTCGTGGTGGGTTTGCCATTTCCTGGAAAGTTGAAAATCAATAACCTTCGATACTTTCGATATCTCCCTTATTTTTTAAGCTATGGGGTGGGGTAATGGGTGCTCTTCTTGGAAATTCTCTGCTCTACAACTCCGCCCTGGAAAGTTTTGGTCTGCGCCTAACGGTTTAGGAGCTACAGTCTCCTGGAAGGGTTCGTGGTGGGTTTGCCATTTCCTGGAAAGTTGAAAATCGATAACCTTCGATACTTTCGATATCTCCCTTATTTTTGAAGCCATGGGGTGGGGTAAGGGATACTCTTCTTGGAAATTCTCTGCTCTACAACTCCGCCCTGGAAAGTTTTGCTCTGCGCCTAACGGTTTAGGAGCTACAGTCGGCTGGAAGGGTTTGTGGTGGGTTTGCCATTTTCTGGAAAGTTGAAAATCGATAGCCTTCGATACTTTCGATATCTCCCTTATTTTTGAAGCTATGGGGTGGGGTAATGGGTGCTCTTCTTGGAAATTCTCTGCTCTACAACTCCGCCCTGGAAAGTTTTGGCCTGCGCCTAACGGTTGAGGAGCTACAGTCGGCTGGAAGGGTTCGTGGTGGGTTTGCCATTTCCTGGAAAGTTGAAAATCGATAACCTTCGATACTTTCGATTTCTCCCTTATTTTTGAAGCCATGGGGTGGGGTAAGGGATACTCTTCTTGGAAATTCTCTGCTCTACAACTCCGCCCTGGAAAGTTTTGGCCTGCGCCTAACGGTTGAGGAGCTACAGTCGGCTGGAAGGGTTCGTGGTGGGTTTGCCATTTCCTGGAAAGTTGAAAATTGATAACCTTCGATACTTTCGATTTCTCCCTTATTTTTGAAGCCATGGGGTGGGGTAAGGGATACTCTTCTTGGAAATTCTCTGCTCTACAACTCCGCCCTGGAAAGTTTTGCTCTGCGCCTAACGGCTTAGGAGCTACAGTCGGCTGGAAGGGTTTGTGGTGGGTTTGCCATTTTCTGGAAAGTTGAAAATCGATAGCCTTCGATACTTTCGATATCTCCCTTATTTTTGAAGCTATGGGGTGGGGTAATGGGTGCTCTTCTTGGAAATTCTCTGCTCTACAACTCCGCCCTGGAAAGTTTTGGCCTGCGCCTAACGGTTGAGGAGCTACAGTCGGCTGGAAGGGTTCGTGGTGGGTTTGCCATTTCCTGGAAAGTTGAAAATCGATAACCTTCGATACTTTCGATTTCTCCCTTATTTTTGAAGCCATGGGGTGGGGTAAGGGATACTCTTCTTGGAAATTCTCTGCTCTACAACTCCGCCCTGGAAAGTTTTGGCCTGCGCCTAACGGTTGAGGAGCTACAGTCGGCTGGAAGGGTTCGTGGTGGGTTTGCCATTTCCTGGAAAGTTGAAAATCGATAACCTTCGATACTTTCGATATCTCCCTTATTTTTGAAGCTATGGGGTGGGGTAATGGGTGCTCTTCTTGGAAATTCTCTGCTCTACAACTCCGCCCTGGAAAGTTTTGGCCTGCACCTAACGGTTGAGGAGCTACAGTCGGCTGGAAGGGTTCGTGGTGGGTTTGCCATTTCCTGGAAAGTTGAAAATCAATAACCTTCGATACTTTCGATATCTCCCTTATTTTTTAAGCTATGGGGTGGGGTAATGGGTGCTCTTCTTGGAAATTCTCTGCTCTACAACTCCGCCCTGGAAAGTTTTGGCCTGCGCCTAACGGTTGAGGAGCTACAGTCGGCTGGAAGGGTTCGTGGTGGGTTTGCCATTTCCTGGAAAGTTGAAAATCGATAACCTTCGATACTTTCGATTTCTCCCTTATTTTTGAAGCCATGGGGTGGGGTAAGGGATACTCTTCTTGGAAATTCTCTGCTCTACAACTCCGCCCTGGAAAGTTTTGGCCTGCGCCTAACGGTTGAGGAGCTACAGTCGGCTGGAAGGGTTCGTGGTGGGTTTGCCATTTCCTGGAAAGTTGAAAATCGATAACCTTCGATACTTTCGATATCTCCCTTATTTTTGAAGCTATGGGGTGGGGTAATGGGTGCTCTTCTTGGAAATTCTCTGCTCTACAACTCCGCCCTGGAAAGTTTTGGCCTGCGCCTAACGGTTGAGGAGCTACAGTCGGCTGGAAGGGTTCGTGGTGGGTTTGCCATTTCCTGGAAAGTTGAAAATCAATAACCTTCGATACTTTCGATATCTCCCTTATTTTTTAAGCTATGGGGTGGGGTAAGTTATGCTCTTCTTGGAAATGGGTTTGCCATTTCCTGGAAAGTTGAAAATCGATAACCTACGATACTTTCGATATCTCCCTTATTTTTGAAGCCATGGGGTGGGGTAAGGGATACTCTTCTTGGAAATTCTCTGCTCTACAACTCCGCCCTGGAAAGTTTTGCTCTGCGCCTAACGGTTTAGGAGCTACAGTCGGCTGAAAGGGTTTGTGGTGGGTTTGCCATTTTCTGGAAAGTTGAAAATCGATAGCCTTCGATACTTTCGATATCTCCCTTATTTTTGAAGCTATGGGGTGGGGTAATGGGTGCTCTTCTTGGAAATTCTCTGCTCTACAACTCCGCCCTGGAAAGTTTTGGCCTGCGCCTAACGGTTGAGGAGCTACAGTCGGCTGGAAGGGTTCGTGGTGGGTTTGCCATTTCCTGGAAAGTTGAAAATCGATAACCTTCGATACTTTCGATATCTCCCTTATTTTTGAAGCCATGGGGTGGGGTAAGGGGTGCTCTTCTTGGAAATTCTCTGCTCTACAACTCCGCCCTGGAAAGTTTTGGTCTGCGCCTAACGGTTTAGGAGCTACAGTCAGCTGGAAGGGTTCGTGGTGGGTTTGCCATTTCCTGGAAAGTTGAAAATCGATAACCTTCGATACTTTCGATATCTCCCTTATTTTTGAAGCCATGGGGTGGGGTAAGGGATACTCTTCTTGGAAATTCTCTGCTCTACAACTCCGCCCTGGAAAGTTTTGCTCTGCGCCTAACGGTTTAGGAGCTACAGTCGGCTGGAAGGGTTTGTGGTGGGTTTGCCATTTTCTGGAAAGTTGAAAATCGATAGCCTTCGATACTTTCGATATCTCCCTTATTTTTGAAGCTATGGGGTGGGGTAATGGGTGCTCTTCTTGGAAATTCTCTGCTCTACAACTCCGCCCTGGAAAGTTTTGGCCTGCGCCTAACGGTTGAGGAGCTACAGTCGGCTGGAAGGGTTCGTGGTGGGTTTGCCATTTCCTGGAAAGTTGAAAATCGATAACCTTCGATACTTTCGATTTCTCCCTTATTTTTGAAGCCATGGGGTGGGGTAAGGGATACTCTTCTTGGAAATTCTCTGCTCTACAACTCCGCCCTGGAAAGTTTTGGCCTGCGCCTAACGGTTGAGGAGCTACAGTCGGCTGGAAGGGTTCGTGGTGGGTTTGCCATTTCCTGGAAAGTTGAAAATCAATAACCTTCGATACTTTCGATATCTCCCTTATTTTTTAAGCTATGGGGTGGGGTAATGGGTGCTCTTCTTGGAAATTCTCTGCTCTACAACTCCGCCCTGGAAAGTTTTGCTCTGCGCCTAACGGTTTAGGAGCTACAGTCGGCTGGAAGGGTTCGTGGTGGGTTTGCCATTTCCTGGAAAGTTGAAAATCGATAACCTTCGATACTTTCGATTTCTCCCTTATTTTTGAAGCCATGGGGTGCGGTAAGGGATACTCTTCTTGGAAATTCTCTGCTCTACAACTCCGCCCTGGAAAGTTTTGGCCTGCGCCTAACGGTTGAGGAGCTACAGTCGGCTGGAAGGGTTCGTGGTGGGTTTGCCATTTCCTGGAAAGTTGAAAATCGATAACCTTCGATACTTTCGATTTCTCCCTTATTTTTGAAGCCATGGGGTGGGGTAAGGGATACTCTTCTTGGAAATTCTCTGCTCTACAACTCCGCCCTGGAAAGTTTTGGCCTGCGCCTAACGGTTGAGGAGCTACAGTCGGCTGGAAGGGTTCGTGGTGGGTTTGCCATTTCCTGGAAAGTTGAAAATCGATAACCTTCGATACTTTCGATATCTCCCTTATTTTTGAAGCTATGGGGTGGGGTAATGGGTGCTCTTCTTGGAAATTCTCTGCTCTACAACTCCGCCCTGGAAAGTTTTGGCCTGCGCCTAACGGTTGAGGAGCTACAGTCGGCTGGAAGGGTTCGTGGTGGGTTTGCCATTTCCTCGAAAGTTGAAAATCAATAACCTTCGATACTTTCGATATCTCCCTTATTTTTTAAGCTATGGGGTGGGGTAAGTTATGCTCTTCTTGGAAATTCTCTGCTCTACAACTCCGCCCTGGAAAGTTTTGCTCTGCACCTAACGGTTTAGGAGTTACAGTCGGCTGGATGGGTTTGTGGTGGGTTTGCCATTTTCTGGAAAGTTGAAAATCGATAGCCTTCGATACTTTCGATATCTCCCTTATTTTTGAAGCTATGGGGTGGGGTAATGGGTGCTCTTCTTGGAAATTCTCTGCTCTACAACTCCGCCCTGGAAAGTTTTGGCCTGCGCCTAACGGTTGAGGAGCTACAGTCGGCTGGAAGGGTTCGTGGTGGGTTTGCCATTTCCTGGAAAGTTGAAAATCGATAACCTTCGATACTTTCGATATCTCCCTTATTTTTGAAGCCATGGGGTGGGGTAAGGGGTGGTCTTCTTGGAAATTCTCTGCTCTACAACTCCGCCCTGGAAAGTTTTGGTCTGCGCCTAACGGTTTAGGAGCTACAGTCGGCTGGAAGGGTTCGTGGTGGGTTTGCCATTTCCTGGAAAGTTGAAAATCGATAACCTTCGATACTTTCGATATCTCCCTTATTTTTGAAGCCATGGGGTGGGGTAAGGGATACTCTTCTTGGAAATTCTCTGCTCTACAACTCTGCCCTGGAAAGTTTTGGCCTGCGCCTAACGGTTGAGGAGCTACAGTCGGCTGGAAGGGTTCGTGGTGGGTTTGCCATTTCCTGGAAAGTTGAAAATCGATAACCTTCGATACTTTCGATATCTCCCTTATTTTTTAAGCTATGCGATGGGGTAAGGGATACTTTTCTTGGAAATTCTCTGCTCTACAACTCCGCCCTAGAAAGTTTTGCTCTGCGCCTAACGGTTTAGGAGCTACAGTCGGCTGGAAGGTTTCGTGGTGGGTTTGCCATTTCCTGGAAAGTTGAAAATCGATAACCTTCGATACTTTCGATATCTCCCTTATTTTTGAAGCTATGGGGTGGGGTAATGGGTGCTCTTCTTGGAAATTCTCTGCTCTACAACTCCGCCCTGGAAAGTTTTGGCCTGCGCCTAACGGTTGAGGAGCTACAGTCGGCTGGAAGGGTTCGTGGTGGGTTTGCCATTTCCTGGAAAGTTGAAAATCAATAACCTTCGATACTTTCGATATCTCCCTTATTTTTTAAGCTATGGGGTGGGGTAAGTTATGCTCTTCTTGGAAATGGGTTTGCCATTTCCTGGAAAGTTGAAAATCGATAACCTACGATACTTTCGATATCTCCCTTATTTTTGAAGCCATGGGGTGGGGTAAGGGATACTCTTCTTGGAAATTCTCTGCTCTACAACTCCGCCCTGGAAAGTTTTGCTCTGCGCCTAACGGTTTAGGAGCTACAGTCGGCTGAAAGGGTTTGTGGTGGGTTTGCCATTTTCTGGAAAGTTGAAAATCGATAGCCTTCGATACTTTCGATATCTCCCTTATTTTTGAAGCTATGGGGTGGGGTAATGGGTGCTCTTCTTGGAAATTCTCTGCTCTACAACTCCGCCCTGGAAAGTTTTGGCCTGCGCCTAACGGTTGAGGAGCTACAGTCGGCTGGAAGGGTTCGTGGTGGGTTTGCCATTTCCTGGAAAGTTGAAAATCGATAACCTTCGATACTTTCGATATCTCCCTTATTTTTGAAGCCATGGGGTGGGGTAAGGGGTGCTCTTCTTGGAAATTCTCTGCTCTACAACTCCGCCCTGGAAAGTTTTGGTCTGCGCCTAACGGTTTAGGAGCTACAGTCAGCTGGAAGGGTTCGTGGTGGGTTTGCCATTTCCTGGAAAGTTGAAAATCGATAACCTTCGATACTTTCGATATCTCCCTTATTTTTGAAGCCATGGGGTGGGGTAAGGGATACTCTTCTTGGAAATTCTCTGCTCTACAACTCCGCCCTGGAAAGTTTTGCTCTGCGCCTAACGGTTTAGGAGCTACAGTCGGCTGGAAGGGTTTGTGGTGGGTTTGCCATTTTCTGGAAAGTTGAAAATCGATAGCCTTCGATACTTTCGATATCTCCCTTATTTTTGAAGCTATGGGGTGGGGTAATGGGTGCTCTTCTTGGAAATTCTCTGCTCTACAACTCCGCCCTGGAAAGTTTTGGCCTGCGCCTAACGTTTGAGGAGCTACAGTCGGCTGGAAGGGTTCGTGGTGGGTTTGCCATTTCCTGGAAAGTTGAAAATCGATAACCTTCGATACTTTCGATTTCTCCCTTATTTTTGAAGCCATGGGGTGGGGTAAGGGATACTCTTCTTGGAAATTCTCTGCTCTACAACTCCGCCCTGGAAAGTTTTGGCCTGCGCCTAACGGTTGAGGAGCTACAGTCGGCTGGAAGGGTTCGTGGTGGGTTTGCCATTTCCTGGAAAGTTGAAAATCAATAACCTTCGATACTTTCGATATCTCCCTTATTTTTTAAGCTATGGGGTGGGGTAATGGGTGCTCTTCTTGGAAATTCTCTGCTCTACAACTCCGCCCTGGAAAGTTTTGCTCTGCGCCTAACGGTTTAGGAGCTACAGTCGGCTGGAAGGGTTCGTGGTGGGTTTGCCATTTCCTGGAAAGTTGAAAATCGATAACCTTCGATACTTTCGATTTCTCCCTTATTTTTGAAGCCATGGGGTGGGGTAAGGGATACTCTTCTTGGAAATTCTCTGCTCTACAACTCCGCCCTGGAAAGTTTTGGCCTGCGCCTAACGGTTGAGGAGCTACAGTCGGCTGGAAGGGTTCGTGGTGGGTTTGCCATTTCCTGGAAAGTTGAAAATCGATAACCTTCGATACTTTCGATTTCTCCCTTATTTTTGAAGCCATGGGGTGGGGTAAGGGATACTCTTCTTGGAAATTCTCTGCTCTACAACTCCGCCCTGGAAAGTTTTGGCCTGCGCCTAACGGTTGAGGAGCTACAGTCGGCTGGAAGGGTTCGTGGTGGGTTTGCCATTTCCTGGAAAGTTGAAAATCGATAACCTTCGATACTTTCGATATCTCCCTTATTTTTGAAGCTATGGGGTGGGGTAATGGGTGCTCTTCTTGGAAATTCTCTGCTCTACAACTCCGCCCTGGAAAGTTTTGGCCTGCGCCTAACGGTTGAGGAGCTACAGTCGGCTGGAAGGGTTCGTGGTGGGTTTGCCATTTCCTGGAAAGTTGAAAATCAATAACCTTCGATACTTTCGATATCTCCCTTATTTTTTAAGCTATGGGGTGGGGTAAGTTATGCTCTTCTTGGAAATTCTCTGCTCTACAACTCCGCCCTGGAAAGTTTTGCTCTGCACCTAACGGTTTAGGAGTTACAGTCGGCTGGATGGGTTTGTGGTGGGTTTGCCATTTTCTGGAAAGTTGAAAATCGATAGCCTTCGATACTTTCGATATCTCCCTTATTTTTGAAGCTATGGGGTGGGGTAATGGGTGCTCTTCTTGGAAATTCTCTGCTCTACAACTCCGCCCTGGAAAGTTTTGGCCTGCGCCTAACGGTTGAGGAGCTACAGTCGGCTGGAAGGGTTCGTGGTGGGTTTGCCATTTCCTGGAAAGTTGAAAATCGATAACCTTCGATACTTTCGATATCTCCCTTATTTTTGAAGCCATGGGGTGGGGTAAGGGGTGGTCTTCTTGGAAATTCTCTGCTCTACAACTCCGCCCTGGAAAGTTTTGGTCTGCGCCTAACGGTTTAGGAGCTACAGTCGGCTGGAAGGGTTCGTGGTGGGTTTGCCATTTCCTGGAAAGTTGAAAATCGATAACCTTCGATACTTTCGATATCTCCCTTATTTTTGAAGCCATGGGGTGGGGTAAGGGATACTCTTCTTGGAAATTCTCTGCTCTACAACTCTGCCCTGGAAAGTTTTGGCCTGCGCCTAACGGTTGAGGAGCTACAGTCGGCTGGAAGGGTTCGTGGTGGGTTTGCCATTTCCTGGAAAGTTGAAAATCAATAACCTTCGATACTTTCGATATCTCCCTTATTTTTTAAGCTATGGGGTGGGGTAAGTTATGTTCTTCTTGGAAATTCTCTGCTCTACAACTCCGCCCTGGAAAGTTTTGCTCTGCGCCTAACGGTTTAGGAGCTACAGTCGGCTGGAAGGGTTTGTGGTGGGTTTGCCATTTTCTGGAAAGCTGAAAATCGATAGCCTTCGATACTTTCGATATCTCCCTTATTTTTGAAGCTATGGGGTGGGGTAAGGGATGCTCTTCTTGGAAATTCTCTGCTCTACAACTCCGCCCTAGAAAGTTTTGCTCTGCGCCTAACGATTTAGGAGCTACAGTCGGCTGGAAGGGTTCGTGGTGGGTTTGCCATTTCCTGGAAAGTTGAAAATCAATAACCTTCGATACTTTCGATATCTCCCTTATTTTTTAAGCTATGCGATGGGGTAAGGGATACTTTTCTTGGAAATTCTCTGCTCTACAACTCCGCCCTAGAAAGTTTTGCTCTGCGCCTAACGGTTTAGGAGCTACAGTCGGCTGGAAGGTTTCGTGGTGGGTTTGCCATTTCCTGGAAAGTTGAAAATCGATAACCTTCGATACTTTCGATATCTCCCTTATTTTTGAAGCTATGGGGTGGGGTAATGGGTGCTCTTCTTGGAAATTCCCTGCTCTACAACTCCGCCCTGGAAAGTTTTGGCCTGCGCCTAACGGTTGAGGAGCTACAGTCGGCTGGAAGGGTTCGTGGTGGGTTTGCCATTTCCTGGAAAGTTGAAAATCAATAACCTTCGATACTTTCGATATCTCCCTTATTTTTTAAGCTATGCGATGGGGTAAGGGATACTCTTCTTGGAAATTCTCTGCTCTACAACTCCGCCCTAGAAAGTTTTGCTCTGCGCCTAACGGTTTAGGAGCTACAGTCGGCTGGAAGGGTTCGTGGTGGGTTTGCCATTTCCTGGAAAGTTGAAAATCAATAACCTTCGATACTTTCGATATCTCCCTTATTTTTTAAGCTATGCGATGGGGTAAGGGATACTCTTCTTGGAAATTCTCTGCTCTACAACTCCGCCCTAGAAAGTTTTGCTCTGCGCCTAACGGTTTAGGAGCTACAGTCGGCTGGAAGGGTTCGTGGTGGGTTTGCCATTTCCTGGAAAGTTGAAAATCGATAACCTTCGATACTTTCGATATCTCCCTTATTTTTGAAGCTATGGGGTGGGGTAAGGGATACTCTTCTTGGAAATTCTCTGCTCTACAACTCCGCCCTGGAAAGTTTTGCTCTGCGCCTAACGGTTTAGGAGCTACAGTCGGCTGGAAGGGTTTGTGGTGGGTTTGCCATTTTCTGGAAAGTTGAAAATCAATAGCCTTCGATACTTTCGATATCTCCCTTATTTTTGAAGCTATGGGGTGGGGTAATGGGTGCTCTTCTTGGAAATTCTCTGCTCTACAACTCCGCCCTGGAAAGTTTTGGCCTGCGCCTAACGGTTGAGGAGCTACAGTCGGCTGGAAGGGTTCGTGGTGGGTTTGCCATTTCCTGGAAAGTTGAAAATCGATAACCTTCGATACTTTCGATATCTCCCTTATTTTTGAAGCTATGGGGTGGGGTAATGGGTGCTCTTCTTGGAAATTCTCTGCTCTACAACTCCGCCCTGGAAAGTTTTGGCCTGCGCCTAACGGTTGAGGAGCTACAGTCGGCTGGAAGGGTTCGTGGTGGGTTTGCCATTTCCTGGAAAGTTGAAAATCGATAACCTTCGATACTTTCGATATCTCCCTTATTTTTGAAGCTATGGGGTGGGGTAATGGGTGCTCTTCTTGGAAATTCTCTGCTCTACAACTCCGCCCTAGAAAGTTTTGGCCTGCGTGTAACGGTTGAGGAGCTACAGTGGGCTGGAAGGGTTCGTGGTGGGTTTGCCATTTCCTGGAAAGTTGAAAATCGATAACCTTCGATACTTTCGATATCTCCCTTATTTTTGAAGCTATGGGGTGGGGTAATGGGTGCTCTTCTTGGAAATTCCCTGCTCTACAACTCCGCCCTGGAAAGTTTTGGCCTGCGCCTAACGGTTGAGGAGCTACAGTCGGCTGGAAGGGTTCGTGGTGGGTTTGTCATTTCCTGGAAAGTTGAAAATCGATAACCTTCGATACTTTCGATATCTCCCTTATTTTTGAAGCTATGGGGTGGGGTAATGGGTGCTCTTCTTGGAAATTCCCTGCTCTACAACTCCGCCCTGGAAAGTTTTGGCCTGCGCCTAACGGTTGAGGAGCTACAGTCGGCTGGAAGGGTTCGTGGTGGGTTTGTCATTTCCTGGAAAGTTGAAAATCGATAACCTTCGATACTTTCGATATCTCCCTTATTTTTGAAGCTATGGGGTGGGGTAACTGGTGCTCTTCTTGGAAATTCCCTGCTCTACAACTCCGCCCTGGAAAGTTTTGGCCTGCGCCTAACGGTTGAGGAGCTACAGTCGGCTGGAAGGGTTCGTGGTGGGTTTGTCATTTCCTGGAAAGTTGAAAATCGATAACCTTCGATACTTTCGATATCTGCCTTATTTTTGAAGCTATGGGGTGGGGTAATGGGTGCTCTTCTTGGAAATTCTCTGCTCTACAACTCCGCCCTAGAAAGTTTTGGCCTGCGCCTAACGGTTGAGGAGCTACAGTCGGCTGGAAGGGTTCGTGGTGGGTTTGTCATTTTCTGGAAAGTTGAAAATCGATAACCTTCGATACTTTCGATATCTCCCTTATTTTTGAAGCTATGGGGTGGGCTAATGGGTGCTCTTCTTGGAAATTCTCTGCTCTACAACTCCGCCCTAGAAAGTTTTTTCCTGCGCCTAACGGTTGAGGAGCTACAGTCGGCTGGAAGGGTTCGTGGTGGGTTTGCCATTTCCTGGAAAGTTGAAAATCGATAACCTTCGATACTTTCGATATCTCCCTTATTTTTGAAGCCATGGGGTGGGGTAGGGGGTGCTCTCCTTGGAAATTCTCTGCTCTACAACTCCGCCCTGGAAAGTTTTGGTCTGCGCCTAACGGTTTAGGAGCTACAGTCGGCTGGAAGGGTTCGTGGTGGGTTTGCCATTTCCTGGAAAGTTGAAAATCGATAACCTTCGATACTTTCGATATCTCCCTTATTTTTGAAGCTATGGGGTGGGGTAAGGGATACTCTTCTTGGAAATTCTCTGCTCTACAACTCCGCCCTGGAAAGTTTTGCTCTGCGCCTAACGGTTTAGGAGCTACAGTCGGCTGGAAGGGTTTGTGGTGGGTTTGCCATTTTCTGGAAAGTTGAAAATCAATAGCCTTCGATACTTTCGATATCTCCCTTATTTTTGAAGCTATGGGGTGGGGTAATGGGTGCTCTTCTTGGAAATTCTCTGCTCTACAACTCCGCCCTGGAAAGTTTTGGCCTGCGCCTAACGGTTGAGGAGCTACAGTCGGCTGGAAGGGTTCGTGGTGGGTTTGCCATTTCCTGGAAAGTTGAAAATCGATAACCTTCGATACTTTCGATATCTCCCTTATTTTTGAAGCTATGGGGTGGGGTAATGGGTGCTCTTCTTGGAAATTCTCTGCTCTACAACTCCGCCCTGGAAAGTTTTGGCCTGCGCCTAACGGTTGAGGAGCTACAGTCGGCTGGAAGGGTTCGTGGTGGGTTTGCCATTTCCTGGAAAGTTGAAAATCGATAACCTTCGATACTTTCGATATCTCCCTTATTTTTGAAGCTATGGGGTGGGGTAATGGGTGCTCTTCTTGGAAATTCTCTGCTCTACAACTCCGCCCTAGAAAGTTTTGGCCTGCGTGTAACGGTTGAGGAGCTACAGTGGGCTGGAAGGGTTCGTGGTGGGTTTGCCATTTCCTGGAAAGTTGAAAATCGATAACCTTCGATACTTTCGATATCTCCCTTATTTTTGAAGCTATGGGGTGGGGTAATGGGTGCTCTTCTTGGAAATTCCCTGCTCTACAACTCCGCCCTGGAAAGTTTTGGCCTGCGCCTAACGGTTGAGGAGCTACAGTCGGCTGGAAGGGTTCGTGGTGGGTTTGTCATTTCCTGGAAAGTTGAAAATCGATAACCTTCGATACTTTCGATATCTCCCTTATTTTTGAAGCTATGGGGTGGGGTAATGGGTGCTCTTCTTGGAAATTCTCTGCTCTACAACTCCGCCCTAGAAAGTTTTGGCCTGCGCCTAACGGTTGAGGAGCTACAGTCGGCTGGAAGGGTTCGTGGTGGGTTTGCCATTTCCTGGAAAGTTGAAAATCGATAACCTTCGATACTTTCGATATCTCCCTTATTTTTGAAGCCATGGGGTGGGGTAGGGGGTGCTCTTCTTGGAAATTCTCTGCTCTACAACTCCGCCCTGGAAAGTTTTGGTCTGCGCCTAACGGTTTAGGAGCTACAGTCGGCTGGAAGGGTTCGTGGTGGGTTTGCCATTTCCTGGAAAGTTGAAAATCGATAACCTTCGATACTTTCGATATCTCCCTTATTTTTGAAGCCATGGGGTGGGGTAAGGGATACTCTTCTTGGAAATTCTCTGCTCTACAACTCCGCCCTGGAAAGTTTTGGCCTGCGCCTAACGGTTGAGGAGCTACAGTCGGCTGGAAGGGTTCGTGGTGGGTTTGTCATTTCCTGGAAAGTTGAAAATCGATAACCTTCGATACTTTCGATATCTCCCTTATTTTTGAAGCTATGGGGTGGGGTAATGGGTGCTCTTCTTGGAAATTCTCTGCTCTACAACTCCGCCCTAGAAAGTTTTGGCCTGCGCCTAACGGTTGAGGAGCTACAGTCGGCTGGAAGGGTTCGTGGTGGGTTTGCCATTTCCTGGAAAGTTGAAAATCGATAACCTTCGATACTTTCGATATCTCCCTTATTTTTGAAGCCATGGGGTGGGGTAGGGGGTGCTCTTCTTGGAAATTCTCTGCTCTACAACTCCGCCCTGGAAAGTTTTGGTCTGCGCCTAACGGTTTAGGAGCTACAGTCGGCTGGAAGGGTTCGTGGTGGGTTTGCCATTTCCTGGAAAGTTGAAAATCGATAACCTTCGATACTTTCGATATCTCCCTTATTTTTGAAGCCATGGGGTGGGGTAAGGGATACTCTTCTTGGAAATTCTCTGCTCTACAACTCCGCCCTGGAAAGTTTTGCTCTGCGCCTAACGGTTTAGGAGCTACAGTCGGCTGGAAGGGTTTGTGGTGGGTTTGCCATTTTCTGGAAAGTTGAAAATCGATAGCCTTCGATACTTTCGATATCTCCCTTATTTTTGAAGCTATGGGGTGGGGTAATGGGTGCTATTCTTGGAAATTCTCTGCTCTACAACTCCGCCCTGGAAAGTTTTGGCCTGCGCCTAACGGTTGAGGAGCTACAGTCGGCTGGAAGGGTTCGTGGTGGGTTTGCCATTTCCTGGAAAGTTGAAAATCGATAACCTTCGATACTTTCGATATCTCCCTTATTTTTGAAGCTATGGGGTGGGGTAATGGGTGCTCTTCTTGGAAATTCTCTGCTCTACAACTCCGCCCTGGAAAGTTTTGGCCTGCGCCTAACGGTTGAGGAGCTACAGTCGGCTGGAAGGGTTCGTGGTGGGTTTGCCATTTCCTGGAAAGTTGAAAATCGATAACCTTCGATACTTTCGATATCTCCCTTATTTTTGAAGCTATGGGGTGGGGTAATGGGTGCTCTTCTTGGAAATTCTCTGCTCTACAACTCCGCCCTGAAAAAGTTTTGGCCTGCGCCTAACGGTTGAGGAGCTACAGTCGGCTGGAAGGGTTCGTGGTGGGTTTGCCATTTCCTGGAAAGTTGAAAATCAATAACCTTCGATACTTTCGATATCTCCCTTATTTTTTAAGCTATGGGGTGGGGTAAGTTATGTTCTTCTTGGAAATTCTCTGCTCTACAACTCCGCCCTGGAAAGTTTTGCTCTGCGCCTAACGGTTTAGGAGCTACAGTCGGCTGGAAGGGTTCGTGGTGGGTTTGCCATTTCCTGGAAAGTTGAAAATCGATAACCTTCGATACTTTCGATATCTCCCTTATTTTTGAAGCCATGGGGTGGGGTAAGGGATGCTCTTCTTGGAAATTCTCTGCTCTACAACTCCGCCCTGGAAAGTTTTGGCCTGCGCCTAACGGTTGAGGAGCTACAGTCGGCTGGAAGGGTTCGTGGTGGGTTTGTCATTTCCTGGAAAGTTGAAAATCGATAACCTTCGATACTTTCGATATCTCCCTTATTTTTGAAGCTATGGGGTGGGGTAATGGGTGCTCTTCTTGGAAATTCTCTGCTCTACAACTCCGCCCTAGAAAGTTTTGGCCTGCGCCTAACGGTTGAGGAGCTACAGTCGGCTGGAAGGGTTCGTGGTGGGTTTGCCATTTCCTGGAAAGTTGAAAATCGATAACCTTCGATACTTTCGATATCTCCCTTATTTTTGAAGCCATGGGTGGGGTAGGGGGTGCTCTTCTTGGAAATTCTCTGCTCTACAACTCCGCCCTGGAAAGTTTTGGTCTGCGCCTAACGGTTTAGGAGCTACAGTCGGCTGGAAGGGTTCGTGGTGGGTTTGCCATTTCCTGGAAAGTTGAAAATCGATAACCTTCGATACTTTCGATATCTCCCTTATTTTTGAAGCCATGGGGTGGGGTAAGGGATACTCTTCTTGGAAATTCTCTGCTCTACAACTCCGCCCTGGAAAGTTTTGCTCCGCGCCTAACGGTTTAGGAGCTACAGTCGGCTGGAAGGGTTTGTGGTGGGTTTGCCATTTTCTGGAAAGTTGAAAATCGATAGCCTTCGATACTTTCGATATCTCCCTTATTTTTGAAGCTATGGGGTGGGGTAATGGGTGCTATTCTTGGAAATTCTCTGCTCTACAACTCCGCCCTGGAAAGTTTTGGCCTGCGCCTAACGGTTGAGGAGCTACAGTCGGCTGGAAGGGTTCGTGGTGGGTTTGCCATTTCCTGGAAAGTTGAAAATCGATAACCTTCGATACTTTCGATATCTCCCTTATTTTTGAAGCTATGGGGTGGGGTAATGGGTGCTCTTCTTAGAAATTCTCTGCTCTACAACTCCGCCCTGGAAAGTTTTGGCCTGCGCCTAACGGTTGAGGAGCTACAGTCGGCTGGAAGGGTTCGTGGTGGGTTTGCCATTTCCTGGAAAGTTGAAAATCGATAACCTTCGATACTTTCGATATCTCCCTTATTTTTGAAGCTATGGGGTGGGGTAATGGGTGCTCTTCTTGGAAATTCTCTGCTCTACAACTCCGCCCTGGAAAGTTTTGGCCTGCGCCTAACGGTTGAGGAGCTACAGTCGGCTGGAAGGGTTCGTGGTGGGTTTGCCATTTCCTGGAAAGTTGAAAATCAATAACCTTCGATACTTTCGATATCTCCCTTATTTTTTAAGCTATGGGGTGGGGTAAGTTATGTTCGTCTTGGAAATTCTCTGCTCTACAACTCCGCCCTGGAAAGTTTTGCTCTGCGCCTAACGGTTTAGGAGCTACAGTCGGCTGGAAGGGTTCGTGGTGGGTTTGCCATTTCCTGGAAAGTTGAAAATCGATAACCTTCGATACTTTCGATATCTCCCTTATTTTTGAAGCCATGGGATGGGGTAAGGTATACTCTTCTTGGAAATTCTCTGCTCTACAACTCCGCCCTGGAAAGTTTTGGCCTGCGCCTAACGGTTGAGGAGCTACAGTCGGCTGGAAGGGTTCGTGGTGGGTTTGTCATTTCCTGGAAAGTTGAAAATCGATAACCTTCGATACTTTCGATATCTCCCTTATTTTTGAAGCTATGGGGTGGGGTAATGGGTGCTCTTCTTGGAAATTCTCTGCTCTACAACTCCGCCCTAGAAAGTTTTGGCCTGCGCCTAACGGTTGAGGAGCTACAGTCGGCTGGAAGGGTTCGTGGTGGGTTTGCCATTTCCTGGAAAGTTGAAAATCGATAACCTTCGATACTTTCGATATCTCCCTTATTTTTGAAGCCATGGGGTGGGGTAGGGGGTGCTCTTCTTGGAAATTCTCTGCTCTACAACTCCGCCCTGGAAAGTTTTGGTCTGCGCCTAACGGTTTAGGAGCTACAGTCGGCTGGAAGGGTTCGTGGTGGGTTTGCCATTTCCTGGAAAGTTGAAAATCGATAACCTTCGATACTTTCGATATCTCCCTTATTTTTGAAGCCATGGGGTGGGGTAAGGGATACTCTTCTTGGAAATTCTCTGCTCTACAACTCCGCCCTGGAAAGTTTTGCTCTGCGCCTAACGGTTTAGGAGCTACAGTCGGCTGGAAGGGTTTGTGGTGGGTTTGCCATTTTCTGGAAAGTTGAAAATCGATAGCCTTCGATACTTTCGATATCTCCCTTATTTTTGAAGCTATGGGGTGGGGTAATGGGTGCTATTCTTGGAAATTCTCTGCTCTACAACTCCGCCCTGGAAAGTTTTGGCCTGCGCCTAACGGTTGAGGAGCTACAGTCGGCTGGAAGGGTTCGTGGTGGGTTTGCCATTTCCTGGAAAGTTGAAAATCGATAACCTTCGATACTTTCGATATCTCCCTTATTTTTGAAGCTATGGGGTGGGGTAATGGGTGCTCTTCTTGGAAATTCTCTGCTCTACAACTCCGCCCTGGAAAGTTTTGGCCTGCGCCTAACGGTTGAGGAGCTACAGTCGGCTGGAAGGGTTCGTGGTGGGTTTGCCATTTCCTGGAAAGTTGAAAATCAATAACCTTCGATACTTTCGATATCTCCCTTATTTTTTAAGCTATGGGGTGGGGTAAGTTATGTTCTTCTTGGAAATTCTCTGCTCTACAACTCCGCCCTGGAAAGTTTTGCTCTGCGCCTAACGGTTGAGGAGCTACAGTCGGCTGGAAGGGTTCGTGGTGGGTTTGCCATTTCCTGGAAAGTTGAAAATCGATAACCTTCGATACTTTCGATATCTCCCTTATTTTTGAAGCTATGGGGTGGGGTAATGGGTGCTCTTCTTAGAAATTCTCTGCTCTACAACTCCGCCCTGGAAAGTTTTGGCCTGCGCCTAACGGTTGAGGAGCTACAGTCGGCTGGAAGGGTTCGTGGTGAGTTTGCCATTTCCTGGAAAGTTGAAAATCGATAACCTTCGATACTTTCGATATCTCCCTTATTTTTGAAGCTATGGGGTGGGGTAATGGGTGCTCTTCTTGGAAATTCTCTGCTCTACAACTCCGCCCTGGAAAGTTTTGGCCTGCGCCTAACGGTTGAGGAGCTACAGTCGGCTGGAAGAGTTCGTGGTGGGTTTGCCATTTCCTGGAAAGTTGAAAATCAATAACCTTCGATACTTTCGATATCTCCCTTATTTTTTAAGCTATGGGGTGGGGTAAGTTATGTTCTTCTTGGAAATTCTCTGCTCTACAACTCCGCCCTGGAAAGTTTTGCTCTGCGCCTAACGGTTGAGGAGCTACAGTCGGCTGGAAGGGTTCGTGGTGGGTTTGCCATTTCCTGGAAAGTTGAAAATCGATAACCTTCGATACTTTCGATATTTTCCTTATTTTTGAAGCTATGGGTTGGGGTAATGGGTGCTCTTCTTGGAAATTCTCTGCTCAACAACTCCGCCCTGGAAAGTTTTGGCCTGCGCCTAACGGATGAGGAGCTACAGTCGGCTGGAAGGGTTCGTGGTGGGTTTGCCATTTCCTGGAAAGTTGAAAATCGATAACCTTCGATACTTTCGATTTCTCCCTTATTTTTTAAGCTATGGGGTGGGGTAATGGGTGCTCTTCTTGGAAATTCTCTGCTCTACAACTCCGCCCTGGAAAGTTTTGGCCTGCGCCTAACGGTTGAGGAGCTACAGTCGGCTGGAAGGGTTCGTGGTGGGTTTGCCATTTCCTGGAAAGTTGAAAATCAATAACCTTCGATACTTTCGATATCTCCCTTATTTTTTAAGCTATGGGGTGGGGTAAGTTATGTTCTTCTTGGAAATTCTCTGCTCTACAACTCCGCCCTGGAAAGTTTTGCTCTGCGCCTAACGGTTTAGGAGCTACAGTCGGCTGGAAGGGTTTGTGGTGGGTTTGCCATTTTCTGGAAAGTTGAAAATCGATAGCCTTCGATACTTTCGATATCTCCCTTATTTTTGAAGCTATGGGGTGGCGTAAGGGATGCTCTTCTTGGAAATTCTCTGCTCTACAACTCCGCCCTAGAAAGTTTTGCTCTGCGCCTAACGGTTTAGGAGCTACAGTCGGCTGGAAGGGTTCGTGGTGGGTTTGCCATTTCCTGGAAAGTTGAAAATCAATAACCTTCGATACTTTCGATATCTCCCTTATTTTTTAAGCTATGCGATGGGGTAAGGGATACTCTTCTTGGAAATTCTCTGCTCTACAACTCCGCCCTAGAAAGTTTTGCTCTGCGCCTAACGGTTTAGGAGCTACAGTCGGCTGGAAGGTTTCGTGGTGGGTTTGCCATTTCCTGGAAAGTTGAAAATCGATAACCTTCGATACTTTCGATATCTCCCTTATTTTTGAAGCTATGGGGTGGGGTAATGGGTGCTCTTCTTGGAAATTCCCTGCTCTACAACTCCGCCCTGGAAAGTTTTGGCCTGCGCCTAACGGTTGAGGAGCTACAGTCGGCTGGAAGGGTTCGTGGTGGGTTTGTCATTTCCTGGAAAGTTGAAAATCGATAACCTTCGATACTTTCGATATCTCCCTTATTTTTGAAGCTATGGGGTGGGGTAATGGGTGTTCTTCTTGGAAATTCTCTGATCTACAACTCCGCCCTGGAAAGTTTTGCTCTGCGCCTAACGGTTTAGGAGCTACTGTCGGCTGGAAGGGTTTGTGGTGGGTTTGCCATTTTCTGGAAAGTTGAAAATCGATAGCCTTCGATACTTTCGATATCTCCCTTATTTTTGAAGCTATGGGGTGGGGTAATGGGTGCTCTTCTTGGAAATTCCCTGCTCTACAACTCCGCCCTGGAAAGTTTTGGCCTGCGCCTAACGGTTGAGGAGCTACAGTCGGCTGGAAGGGTTCGTGGTGGGTTTGCCATTTCCTGGAAAGTTGAAAATCAATAACCTTCGATACTTTCGATATCTCCCTTATTTTTTAAGCTATGCGATGGGGTAATGGGTGCTCTTCTTGGAAATTCCCTGCTCTACAACTCCGCCCTGGAAAGTTTTGGCCTGCGCCTAACGGTTGAGGAGCTACAGTCGGCTGGAAGGGTTCGTGGTGGGTTTGCCATTTCCTGGAAAGTTGAAAATCGATAACCTTCGATACTTTCGATTTCTCCCTTATTTTTGAAGCTATGGGGTGGGGTAATGGGTGCTCTTCTTGGAAATTCTCTGCTCTACAACTCCGCCCTGGAAAGTTTTGGCCTGCGCCTAACGGTTGAGGAGCTACAGTCGGCTGGAAGGGTTCGTGGTGGGTTTGCCATTTCCTGGAAAGTTGAAAATCAATAACCTTCGATACTTTCGATATCTCCCTTATTTTTTAAGCTATGGGGTGGGGTAAGTTATGCTCTTCTTGGAAATTCTCTGCTCTACAACTCCGGCCTGGAAAGTTTTGCTCTGCGCCTAACGGTTTAGGAGCTACAGTCGGCTGGAAGGGTTTGTGGTGGGTTTGCCATTTTCTGGAAAGTTGAAAATCGATAGCCGTCGATACTTTCGATATCTCCCTTATTTTTGAAGCTATGGAGTGGTGTAATGGGTGCTCTTCTTGGAAATTCCCTGCTCTACAACTCCGCCCTGGAAAGTTTTGGCCTGCGCCTAACGGTTGAGGAGCTACAGTCGGCTGGAAGGGTTCGTGGTGGGTTTGCCATTTCCTGGAAAGTTGAAAATCAATAACCTTCGATACTTTCGATATCTCCCTTATTTTTTAAGCTATGCGATGGGGTAAGGGATACTCTTCTTGGAAATTCTCTGCTCTACAACTCCGCCCTAGAAAGTTTTGCTCTGCGCCTAACGGTTTAGGAGCTACAGTCGGCTGGAAGGTTTCGTGGTGGGTTTGCCATTTCCTGGAAAGTTGAAAATCGATAAGCTTCGATACTTTCGATATCTCCCTTATTTTTGAAGCTATGGGGTGGGGTAATGGGTGCTCTTCTTGGAAATTCCCTGCTCTACAACTCCGCCCTGGAAAGTTTTGGCCTGCGCCTAACGGTTGAGGAGCTACAGTCGGCTGGAAGGGTTCGTGGTGGGTTTGTCATTTCCTGGAAAGTTGAAAATCGATAACCTTCGATACTTTCGATATCTCCCTTATTTTTGAAGCTATGGGGTGGGGTAATGGGTGCTCTTCTTGGAAATTCTCTGATCTACAACTCCGCCCTAGAAAGTTTTGGCCTGCGCCTAACGGTTTAGGAGCTACAGTCGGCTGGAAGGGTTTGTGGTGGGTTTGCCATTTCCTGGAAAGTTGAAAATCAATAACCTTCGATACTTTCGATATCTCCCTTATTTTTTAAGCTATGCGATGGGGTAAGGGATACTCTTCTTGGAAATTCTCTGCTCTACAACTCCGCCCTAGAAAGTTTTGCTCTGCGCCTAACGGTTTAGGAGCTACAGTCGGCTGGAAGGTTTCGTGGTGGGTTTGCCATTTCCTGGAAAGTTGAAAATCGATAACCTTCGATACTTTCGATATCTCCCTTATTTTTGAAGCTATGGGGTGGGGTAATGGGTGCTCTTCTTGGAAATTCTCTGCTCTACAACTCCGCCCTGGAAAGTTTTGGCCTGCGCCTAACGGTTGAGGAGCTACAGTCGGCTGGAAGGGTTCGTGGTGGGTTTGCCATTTCCTGGAAAGTTGAAAATCGATAACCTTCGATACTTTCGATTTCTCCCTTATTTTTGAAGCTATGGGGTGGGGTAATGGGTGCTCTTCTTGGAAATTCTCTGCTCTACAACTCCGCCCTGGAAAGTTTTGGCCTGCGCCTAACGGTTGAGGAGCTACAGTCGGCTGGAAGGGTTCGTGGTGGGTTTGCCATTTCCTGGAAAGTTGAAAATCAATAACCTTCGATACTTTCGATATCTCCCTTATTTTTTAAGCTATGGGGTGGGGTAAGTTATGCTCTTCTTGGAAATTCTCTGCTCTACAACTCCGCCCTGGAAAGTTTTGCTCTGCGCCTAACGGTTTAGGAGCTACAGTCGGCTGGAAGGGTTTGTGGTGGGTTTGCCATTTTCTGGAAAGTTGAAAATCGATAGCCTTCGATACTTTCGATATCTCCCTTATTTTTGAAGCTATGGGGTGGGGTAATGGGTGCTCTTCTTGGAAATTCCCTGCTCTACAACTCCGCCCTGGAAAGTTTTGGCCTGCGCCTAACGGTTGAGGAGCTACAGTCGGCTGGAAGGGTTCGTGGTGGGTTTGCCATTTCCTGGAAAGTTGAAAATCAATAACCTTCGATACTTTCGATTTCTCCCTTATTTTTTAAGCTATGCGATGGGGTAAGGGATACTCTTCTTGGAAATTCTCTGCTCTACAACTCCGCCCTAGAAAGTTTTGCTCTGCGCCTAACGGTTTAGGAGCTACAGTCGGCTGGAAGGTTTCGTGGTGGGTTTGCCATTTCCTGGAAAGTTGAAAATCGATAACCTTCGATACTTTCGATATCTCCCTTATTTTTGAAGCTATGGGGTGGGGTAATGGGTGCTCTTCTTGGAAATTCCCTGCTCTACAACTCCGCCCTGGAAAGTTTTGGCCTGCGCCTAACGGTTGAGGAGCTACAGTCGGCTGGAAGGGTTCGTGGTGGGTTTGTCATTTCCTGGAAAGTTGAAAATCGATAACCTTCGATACTTTCGATATCTCCCTTATTTTTGAAGCTATGGGGTGAGGTAATGGGTGCTCTTCTTGGAAATTCTCTGATCTACAACTCCGCCCTAGAAAGTTTTGGCCTGCGCCTAACGGTTTAGGAGCTACAGTCGGCTGGAAGGGTTTGTGGTGGGTTTGCCATTTCCTGGAAAGTTGAAAATCAATAACCTTCGATACTTTCGATATCTCCCTTATTTTTTAAGCTATGCGATGGGGTAATGGATACTCTTCTTGGAAATTCTCTGCTCTACAACTCCGCCCTAGAAAGTTTTGCTCTGCGCCTAACGGTTTAGGAGCTACAGTCGGCTGGAAGGTTTCGTGGTGGGTTTGCCATTTCCTGGAAAGTTGAAAATCGATAACCTTCGATACTTTCGATATCTCCCTTATTTTTGAAGCTATGGGGTGGGGTAATGGGTGCTCTTCTTGGAAATTCCCTGCTCTACAACTCCGCCCTGGAAAGTTTTGGCCTGCGCCTAACGGTTGAGGAGCTACAGTCTCCTGGAAGGGTTCGTGGTGGGTTTGCCATTTCCTGGAAAGTTGAAAATCGATAACCTTCGATACTTTCGATTTCTCCCTTATTTTTGAAGCTATGGGGTGGGGTAATGGGTGCTCTTCTTGGAAATTCTCTGCTCTACAACTCCGCCCTGGAAAGTTTTGGCCTGCGCCTAACGGTTGAGGAGCTACAGTCGGCTGGAAGGGTTCGTGGTGGGTTTGCCATTTCCTGGAAAGTTGAAAATCAATAACCTTCGATACTTTCGATATCTCCCTTATTTTTTAAGCTATGGGGTGGGGTAAGTTATGCTCTTCTTGGAAATTCTCTGCTCTACAACTCCGCCCTAGAAAGTTTTGCTCTGCGCCTAACGGTTTAGGAGCTACAGTCGGCTGGAAGGTTTCGTGGTGGGTTTGTCATTTCCTGGAAAGTTGAAAATCGATAACCTTCGATACTTTCGATATCTCCCTTATTTTTGAAGCTATGGGGTGGGGTAATGGGTGCTCTTCTTGGAAATTCCCTGCTCTACAACTCCGCCCTGGAAAGTTTTGGCCTGCGCCTAACGGTTGAGGAGCTACAGTCGGCTGGAAGGGTTCGTGGTGGGTTTGCCATTTCCTGGAAAGTTGAAAATCAATAACCTTCGATACTTTCGATATCTCCCTTATTTTTTAAGCTATGCGATGGGGTAAGGGATACTCTTCTTGGAAATTCTCTGCTCTACAACTCCGCCCTAGAAAGTTTTGCTCTGCGAATAACGGTTTAGGAGCTACAGTCGGCTGGAAGGTTTCGTGGTGGGTTTGCCATTTCCTGGAAAGTTGAAAATCGATAACCTTCGATACTTTCGATTTCTCCCTTATTTTTGAAGCTATGGGGTGGGGTAATGGGTGCTCTTCTTGGAAATTCTCTGCTCTACAACTCCGCCCTGGAAAGTTTTGGCCTGCGCCTAACGGTTGAGGAGCTACAGTCGGCTGGAAGGGTTCGTGGTGGGTTTGCCATTTCCTGGAAAGTTGAAAATCAATAACCTTCGATACTTTCGATATCTCCCTTATTTTTTAAGCTATGGGGTGGGGTAAGTTATGCTCTTCTTGGAAATTCTCTGCTCTACAACTCCGCCCTAGAAAGTTTTGCTCTGCGCCTAACGGTTTAGGAGCTACAGTCGGCTGGAAGGTTTCGTGGTGGGTTTGTCATTTCCTGGAAAGTTGAAAATCGATAACCTTCGATACTTTCGATATCTCCCTTATTTTTGAAGCTATGGGGTGGGGTAATGGGTGCTCTTCTTGGAAATTCCCTGCTCTACAACTCCGCCCTGGAAAGTTTTGGCCTGCGCCTAACGGTTGAGGAGCTACAGTCGGCTGGAAGGGTTCGTGGTGGGTTTGCCATTTCCTGGAAAGTTGAAAATCAATAACCTTCGATACTTTCGATATCTCCCTTATTTTTTAAGCTATGCGATGGGGTAAGGGATACTCTTCTTGGAAATTCTCTGCTCTACAACTCCGCCCTAGAAAGTTTTGCTCTGCGAATAACGGTTTAGGAGCTACAGTCGGCTGGAAGGTTTCGTGGTGGGTTTGCCATTTCCTGGAAAGTTGAAAATCGATAACCTTCGATACTTTCGATATCTCCCTTATTTTTGAAGCTATGGGGTGGGGTAATGGGTGCTCTTCTTGGAAATTCCCTGCTCTACAACTCCGCCCTGGAAAGTTTTGGCCTGCGCCTAACGGTTGAGGAGCTACAGTCGGCTGGAAGGGTTCGTGGTGGGTTTGTCATTTAATGGAAAGTTGAAAATCGATAACCTTCGATACTTTCGATATCTCCCTTATTTTTGAAGCTATGGGGTGGGGTAATGGGTGCTCTTCTTGGAAATTCTCTGATCTACAACTCCGCCCTAGAAAGTTTTGGCCTGCGCCTAACGGTTTAGGAGCTACAGTCGGCTGGAAGGGTTTGTGGTGGGTTTGCCATTTCCTGGAAAGTTGAAAATCAATAACCTTCGATACTTTCGATATCTCCCTTATTTTTGAAGCTATGGGGTGGGGTAATGGGTGCTCTTCTTGGAAATTCCCTGCTCTACAACTCCGCCCTGGAAAGTTTTGGCCTGCGCCTAACGGTTGAGGAGCTACAGTCGGCTGGAAGGGTTCGTGGTGGGTTTGCCATTTCCTGGAAAGTTGAAAATCGATAACCTTCGATACTTTCGATTTCTCCCTTATTTTTGAAGCTATGGGGTGGGGTAATGGGTGCTCTTCTTGGAAATTCTCTGCTCTACAACTCCGCCCTGGAAAGTTTTGCTCTGCGCCTAACGGTTGAGGAGCTACAGTCGGCTGGAAGGGTTCGTGGTGGGTTTGCCATTTCCTGGAAAGTTGAAAATCGATAACCTTCGATACTTTCGATATCTCCCTTATTTTTGAAGGTATGGGGTGGGGTGAGGGATGGTCGTCTTGGAAATTCTCTGCTCTACAACTCCGCCCTGGAAAGTTTTGCTCTGCGCCTAACGGTTTAGGAGCTACAGTCGGCTGGAAGGGTTTGTGGTGGGTTTGCCATTTTCTGGAAAGTTGAAAATCGATAGCCTTCGATACTTTCGATATCTCCCTTATTTTTGAAGCTATGGGGTGGGGTAAGGGATGCTCTTCTTGGAAATTCTCTGGTCTACAACTCCGCCTTAGAAAGTTTTGCTCTGCGCCTAACGGTTTAGGAGCTACAGTCGGCTGGAAGGGTTCGTGGTGGGTTTGCCATTTCCTGGAAAGTTGAAAATCAATAACCTTCGATACTTTCGATATCTCCCTTATTTTTTAAGCTATGCGATGGGGTAAGGGATACTCTTCTTGGAAATTCTCTGCTCTACAACTCCGCCCTAGAAAGTTTTGCTCTGCGCCTAACGGTTTAGGAGCTACAGTCGGCTGGAAGGTTTCGTGGTGGGTTTGCCATTTCCTGGAAAGTTGAAAATCGATAACCTTCTATACTTTCGATATCTCCCTTATTTTTGAAGCTATGGGGTGGGGTAATGGGTGGTCTTCTTGGAAATTCCCTGCTCTACAACTCCGCCCTAGAAAGTTTTGGCCTACGCCTAACGGTTGAGGAGCTACAGTCGGCTGGAAGGGTTCGTGGTGGGTTTGTCATTTCCTGGAAAGTTGAAAATCGATAACCTTCGATACTTTCGATATCTCCCTTATTTTTGAAGCTATGGGGTGGGGTAATGGGTGCTCTTCTTGGAAATTCTCTGCTCTACAACTCCGCCCTAGAAAGTTTTGGCCTGCGCCTAACGGTTGAGGAGCTACAGTCGGCTGGAAGGGTTCGTGGTGGGTTTGCCATTTCCTGGAAAGTTGAAAATCGATAACCTTCGATACTTTCGATATCTCCCTTATTTTTGAAGCTATGGGGTGCGGTAAGGGATGCTCTTCTTGGAAATTCTCTGCTCTACAACTCCGCCCTGGAAAGTTTTGCTCTGCGCCTAACGGTTTAGGAGCTACAGTCGGCTGGAAGGGTTCGTGGTGGGTTTGCAATATCCTGGAAAGTTGAAAATCGATAACCTTCGATACTTTCGATATCTCCCTCATTTTTGAAGCTATGGCGTGGGGTAAGGGATGGTCTTCTTGGAAATTCTCTGCTCTACAACTCTGCCCTGGAAAGTTTTGCTCTGCACCTAACGGTTTAGGAGCTACAGTCGGCTGGAAGGGTTCGTGGTGGGTTTGCAATTTCCTGGAAAGTTGAAAATCGATAACCTTCGATACTTTCGATATCTCCCTTATTTTTGAAGCTATGGGGTGAGGTGATGGGTGCTCTTCTTGGAAATTCCCTGCTCTACAACTCCGCCCTGGAAAGTTTTGCTCTGCGCCTAACGGTTTAGGAGCTACAGTCGGCTGGAAGGGTTTGTGGTGGGTTTGCCATTTTCTGGAAAGTTGAAAATCGATAGCCTTCGATACTTTCGATATCTCCCTTATTTTTGAAGCTATGGGGTAGGGTAATGGGTGCTCTTCTTGGAAATTCTCTGCTCTACAACTCCGCCCTGGAAAGTTTTGGCCTGCGCCTAACGGTTGAGGAGCTACAGTCGGCTGGAAGGGTTCGTGGTGGGTTTGCCATTTCCTGGAAAGTTGAAAATCGATAACCTTCGATACTTTCGATATCTCCCTTATTTTTGACGCCATGGGGTGGGGTAAGGGGTGCTCTTCTTGGAAATTCTCTGCTCTACAGCTCCGCCCTGGAAAGTTTTGGTCTGCGCCTAACGGTTTAGGAGCTACAGTCGGCTGGAAGGGTTCGTGGTGGGTTTGCCATTTCCTGGAAAGTTGAAAATCGATAACCTTCGATACTTTCGATATCTCCCTTATTTTTGAAGGTATGGGGTGGGGTGAGGGATGGTCTTCTTGGAAATTCTCTGCTCTACAACTCCGCCCTGGAAAGTTTTGCTCTGCGCCTAACGGTTTAGGAGCTACAGTCGGCTGGAAGGGTTTGTGGTGGGTTTGCCATTTTCTGGAAAGTTGAAAATCGATAGCCTTCGATACTTTCGATATCTCCCTTATTTTTGAAGCTATGGGGTGGGGTAATGGGTGCTCTTCTTGGAAATTCTCTGCTCTACAACTCCGCCCTGGAAAGTTTTGGCCTGCGCCTAACGGTTGAGGAGCTACAGTCGGCTGGAAGGGTTCGTGGTGGGTTTGCCATTTCCTGGAAAGTTGAAAATCGATAACCTTCGATACTTTCGATATCTCCCTTATTTTTGAAGCTATGGGGTGGGGTAATGGGTGCTCTTCTTGGAAATTCTCTGCTCTACAACTCCGCCCTGGAAAGTTTTGGCCTGCGCCTAACGGTTGAGGAGCTACAGTCGGCTGGAAGGGTTTGTGGTGGGTTTGCCATTTTCTGGAAAGTTGAAAATCGATAGCCTTCGATACTTTCGATATCTCCCTTATTTTTGAAGCTATGGGGTGGGGTAAGTTATGTTCTTCTTGGAAATTCCCTGCTCTACAACTCCGCCCTGGAAAGTTTTGCTCTGCGCCTAACGGTTTAGGAGCTACAGTCGGCTGGAAGGGTTTGTGGTGGGTTTGCCATTTTCTGGAAAGTTGAAAATCGATAGCCTTCGATACTTTCGATATCTCCCTTATTTTTGAAGCTATGGGGTGGGGTAAGGCACGCTCTTCTTGGAAATTCTCTGCTCTACAACTCCGCCCTGGAAAGTTTTGGCCTGCGCCTAACGGTTTAGGAGCTACAGTCGGCTGGAAGGTTTCGTGGTGGGTTTGCCATTTCCTGGAAAGTTTAAAATCGATAACCTTCGATACTTTCGATATCTCTTTTATTTTTGAAGCTATGGGGTGGGGTAAGGGATGCTCGTCTTGGAAATTCTCTGCTCTACAACTCCGCCCTGTAAAGTTTTGGCCTGCGCCTAACGGTTGAGGAGCTACAGTCGGCTGGAAGGGTTCGTGGTGGGTTTGCCATTTCCTGGAAAGTTGAAAATCAATAACCTTCGATATCTCCCTTATTTTTTAAGCTATGGGGTGGGGTAAGTTATGTTCTTCTTGGAAATTCTCTGCTCTACAACTCCGCCCTGGAAAGTTTTGCTCTGCGCCTAACGGTTTAGGAGCTACAGTCGGCTGGAAGGGTTTGTGGTGGGTTTGCCATTTTCTGGAAAGTTGAAAATCGATAGCCTTCGATACTTTCGATATCTCCCTTATTTTTGAAGCTATGGGGTGGGGTAATGGGTGCTCTCCTTGGAAATTCTCTGCTCTACAACTCCGCCCTAGAAAGTTTTGCACTGCGCCTAACGGTTTAGGAGCTACAGTCGGCTGGAAGGGTTTGTGGTGGGTTTGCCATTTTCTGGAAAGTTGAAAATCGATAGCCTTCGATACTTTCGATATCTCCCTCATTTTTGAAGCTATGGGGTGGGGTAAGGGATGCTCTCCTTGGAAATTCTCTGCTCTACAACTCCGCCCTAGAAAGTTTTG
Organism: Matsumyia berberina; assembly: GCA_917880715.2. Lineage (NCBI taxonomy): Eukaryota > Metazoa > Arthropoda > Insecta > Diptera > Syrphidae > Matsumyia > Matsumyia berberina. The sequence continues at coordinate 89,872,397 of OU862872.1, forward strand.
CACTGCGCCTAACGGTTTAGGAGCTACAGTCGGCTGGAAGGGTTCGTGGTGGGTTTGCCATTTCCTGGAAAGTTGAAAATCAATAACCTTCGATACTTTCGATATCTCCCTTATTTTTGAAGCCATGGGGTGGGGTAAGGGGTGCTCTTCTTGGAAATTCTCTGCTCTACAACTCCGCCCTAGAAAGTTTTGCTCTGCGCCTAACGGTTTAGGAGCTACAGTCGGCTGGAAGGTTTCGTGGTGGGTTTGCCATTTCCTGGAAAGTTGAAAATCGATAACCTTCGATACTTTCGATATCTCCCTTATTTTTGAAGCTATGGGGTGCGGTAAGGGATGCTCTTCTTGGAAATTCTCTGCTCTACAACTCCGCCCTGGAAAGTTTTGCTCTGCGCCTAACGGTTTAGGAGCTACAGTCGGCTGGAAGGGTTCGTGGTGGGTTTGCAATATCCTGGAAAGTTGAAAATCGATAACCTTCGATACTTTCGATATCTCCCTCATTTTTGAAGCTATGGGGTGGGGTAAGGGATGGTCTTCTTGGAAATTCTCTGCTCTACAACTCTGCCCTGGAAAGTTTTGCTCTGCACCTAACGGTTTAGGAGCTACAGTCGGCTGGAAGGGTTCGTGGTGGGTTTGCAATATCCTGGAAAGTTGAAAATCGATAACCTTCGATACTTTCGATATCTCCCTCATTTTTGAAGCTATGGGGTGGGGTAAGGGATGGTCTTCTTGGAAATTCTCTGCTCTACAACTCTGCCCTGGAAAGTTTTGCTCTGCACCTAACGGTTTAGGAGCTACAGTCGGCTGGAAGGGTTCGTGGTGGGTTTGCAATTTCCTGGAAAGTTGAAAATCGATAACCTTCGATACTTTCGATATCTCCCTTATTTTTGAAGCTATGGGGTGAGGTGATGGGTGCTCTTCTTGCAAATTCTCTGCTCTACAACTCCGCCCTGGAAAGTTTTGCTCTGCGCCTAACGGTTTAGGAGCTACAGTCGGCTGGAAGGGTTTGTGGTGGGTTTGCCATTTTCTGGAAAGTTGAAAATCGATAGCCTTCGATACTTTCGATATCTCCCTTATTTTTGAAGCTATGGGGTGGGGTAATGGGTGCTCTTCTTGGAAATTCTCTGCTCTACAACTCCGCCCTGGAAAGTTTTGGCCTGCGCCTAACGGTTGAGGAGCTACAGTCGGCTGGAAGGGTTCGTGGTGGGTTTGCCATTTCCTGGAAAGTTGAAAATCGATAACCTTCGATACTTTCGATATCTCCCTTATTTTTGAAGGTATGGGGTGGGGTGAGGGATGGTCTTCTTGGAAATTCTCTGCTCTACAACTCCACCCTGGAAAGTTTTGCTCTGCGCCTAACGGTTTAGGAGCTACAGTCGGCTGGAAGGGTTTGTGGTGGGTTTGCCATTTTCTGGAAAGTTGAAAATCGATAGCCTTCGATACTTTCGATATCTCCCTTATTTTTGAAGCTATGGGGTGGGGTAATGGGTGCTCTTCTTGGAAATTCTCTGCTCTACAACTCCGCCCTGGAAAGTTTTGGCCTGCGCCTAACGGTTGAGGAGCTAAAGTCGGCTGGAAGGGTTCGTGGTGGGTTTGCCATTTCCTGGAAAGTTGAAAATCGATAACCTTCGATACTTTCGATATCTCCCTTATTTTTGAGGCTATGGGGTGGGGTAATGGGTGCTCTTCTTGGAAATTCTCTGCTCTACAACTCCGCCCTGGAAAGTTTTGGCCTGCGCCTAACGGTTGAGGAGCTACAGTCGGCTGGAAGGGTTTGTGGTGGGTTTGCCATTTTCTGGAAAGTTGAAAATCGATAGCCTTCGATACTTTCGATATCTCCCTTATTTTTGAAGCTATGGGGTGGGGTAAGGGATGGTCTTCTTGGAAATTCTCTGCCCTACAACTCCGCCCTGGAAAGTTTTGCTCTGCGCCTAGCGGCTTAGGAGCTACAGTCGGCTGGAAGGGTTCGGGGTGGGTTTGCAATTTTCTGGAAAGTTGAAAATCGATAGCCTTCGATACTTTCGATATCTCCCTTATTTTTGAAGCTATGGGGTGGGGTAAGGCATGCTCTTCTTGGAAATTCTCTGCTCTACAACTCCGCCCTGGAAAGTTTTGGCCTGCGCCTAACGGTTTAGGAGCTACAGTCGGCTGGAAGGTTTCGTGGTGGGTTTGCCATTTCCTGGAAAGTTTAAAATCGATAACCTTCGATACTTTCGATATCTCTTTTATTTTTGAAGCTATGGGGTGGGGTAAGGGATGCTCGTCTTGGAAATTCTCTGCTCTACAACTCCGCCCTGGAAAGTTTTGGCCTGCGCCTAACGGTTGAGGAGCTACAGTCGGCTGGAAGGGTTCGTGGTGGGTTTGCCATTTCCTGGAAAGTTGAAAATCAATAACCTTCGATACTTTCGATATCTCCCTTATTTTTTAAGCTATGGGGTGGGGTAAGTTATGTTCTTCTTGGAAATTCTCTGCTCTACAACTCCGCCCTGGAAAGTTTTGCTCTGCGCCTAACGGTTTAGGAGCTACAGTCGGCTGGAAGGGTTTGTGGTGGGTTTGCCATTTTCTGGAAAGTTGAAAATCGATAGCCTTCGATACTTTCGATATCTCCCTCATTTTTGAAGCTATGGGGTGGGGTAAGGGGTGCTCTTCTTGGAAATTCTCTGCTCTACAGCTCCGCTCTAGAAAGTTTTGCTCTGCGCCTAACGGTTTAGGAGCTACAGTCGGCTGGAAGGTTTCGTGGTGGATTTGCCATTTCCTGGAAAGTTGAAAATCGATAACCTTCGATACTTTCGATATCTCCCTTATTTTTGAAGCTATGGGGTGGGGTAATGGGTGCTCTTCTTGGAAATTCTCTGCTCTACAACTCCGCCCTAGAAAGTTTTGGCCTGCGCCTAACGGTTGAGGAGCTACAGTCGGCTGGAAGGGTTCGTGGTGGGTTTGCAATATCCTGGAAAGTTGAAAATCGATAACCTTCGATACTTTCGATATCTCCCTCATTTTTGAAGCTATGGGGTAGGGTAAGAGATGGTCTTCTTGGAAATTCTCTGCTCTACAACTCTGCCCTGGAAAGTTTTGCTCTGCACCTAACGGTTGAGGAGCTACAGTCGGCTGGAAGGGTTCGTGGTGGGTTTGCAATTTTCTGGAAAGTTGAAAATCGATAACCTTCGATACTTTCGATATCTCCCTTATTTTTGAAGCTATGGGGTAGGGTAAGGGATGCTCTTCTTGGAAATTCTCTGCTCTACAACTCCGCCCTGGAAAGTTTTGGCCTGCGCCTAACGGTTTAGGAGCTACAGTCGGCTGGAAGGTTTCGTGGTGGGTTTGCCATTTCCTGGAAAGTTTAAAATCGATAACCTTCGATACTTTCGATATCTCTTTTATTTTTGAAGATATGGGGTGGGGTAAGGGATGCTCGTCTTGGAAATTCTCTGCTCTACAACTCCGCCCTGGAAAGTTTTGGCCTGCGCCTAACGGTTGAGGAGCTACAGTCGGCTGGAAGGGTTCGTGGTGGGTTTGCCATTTCCTGGAAAGTTGAAAATCGATAGCCTTCGATACTTTCGATATCTCCCTCATTTTTAAAGCTATGGGGTGGGGTAAGGGATGCTCGTCTTGGAAATTCTCTGCTCTACAACTCCGCCCTGGAAAGTTTTGCTCTGCGCCTAACGGTTTAGGAGCTACAGTCGGCTGGAAGGGTTTGTGGTGGGTTTGCCATTTTCTGGAAAGTTGAAAATCGATAGCCTTCGATACTTTCGATATCTCCCTCATTTTTGAAGCTATGGGGTGGGGTAAGGGATGCTCTCCTTGGAAATTCTCTGCTCTACAACTCCGCCCTAGAAAGTTTTGCACTGCGCCTAACGGTTTAGGAGCTACAGTCGGCTGGAAGGGTTCGTGGTGGGTTTGCCATTTTCTGGAAAGTTGAAAATCGATAGCCTTCGATACTTTCGATATCTCCCTTACTTTTGAAGCTATGGGGTGGGGTAATGGGTGCTCTTCTTGGAAATTCTCTGCTCTACAACTCCGCCCTGGAAAGTTTTGGCCTGCGCCTAACGGTTGAGGAGCTACAGTCGGCTGGAAGGGTTCGTGGTGGGTTTGCCATTTCCTGGAAAGTTGAAAATCGATAACCTTCGATACTTTCGATATCTCCCTTATTTTTGAAGCCATGGGGTGGGGTAAGGGGTGCTCTTCTTGGAAATTCTCTGCTCTACAACTCCGCCCTGGAAAGTTTTGGCCTGCGCCTAACGGTTGAGGAGCTACAGTCGGCTGGAAGGTTTCGTGGTGGGTTTGCCATTTTCTGGAAAGTTGAAAATCGATAGCCTTCGATACTTTCGATATCTCCCTTACTTTTGAAGCTATGGGGTGGGGTAATGGGTGCTCTTCTTGGAAATTCTCTGCTCTACAACTCCGCCCTGGAAAGTTTTGGTCTGCGCCTAACGGTTTAGGAGCTACAGTCGGCTGGAAGGGTTCGTGGTGGGTTTGCCATTTCCTGGAAAGTTGAAAATCGATAACCTTCGATACTTTCGATATCTCCCTTATTTTTGAAGGTATGGGGTGGGGTGAGGGATGGTCTTCTTGGAAATTCTCTGCTCTACAACTCCGCCCTGGAAAGTTTTGCTCTGCGCCTAACGGTTTAGGAGCTACAGTCGGCTGGAAGGGTTTGTGGTGGGTTTGCCATTTTCTGGAAAGTTGAAAATCGATAGCCTTCGATACTTTCGATATCTCCCTTATTTTTGAAGCTATGGGGTGGGGTAATGGGTGCTCTTCTTGGAAATTCTCTGCTCTACAACTCCGCCCTGGAAAGTTTTGGCCTGCGCCTAACGGTTGAGGAGCTACAGTCGGCTGGAAGGTTTCGTGGTGGGTTTGCCATTTCCTGGAAAGTTGAAAATCGATAACCTTCGATACTTTCGATATCTCCCTTATTTTTGAAGCTATGGGGTGGGGTAATGGGTGCTCTTCTTGGAAATTCTCTGCTCTACAACTCCGCCCTGGAAAGTTTTGGCCTGCGCCTAACGGTTGAGGAGCTACAGTCGGCTGGAAGGGTTTGTGGTGGGTTTGCCATTTTCTGGAAAGTTGAAAATCGATAGCCTTCGATACTTTCGATATCTCCCTTATTTTTGAAGCTATGGGGTGGGGTAAGTTATGTTCTTCTTGGAAATTCCCTGCTCTACAACTGCGCCCTGGAAAGTTTTGCTCTGCGCCTAACGGTTTAGGAGCTACAGTCGGCTGGAAGGGTTTGTGGTGGGTTTGCCATTTTCTGGAAAGTTGAAAATCGATAGCCTTCGATACTTTCGATATCTCCCTTATTTTTGAAGCTATGGGGTGGGGTAAGGCATGCTCTTCTTGGAAATTCTCTGCTCAACAACTCCGCCCTGGAAAGTTTTGGCCTGCGCCTAACGGTTTAGGAGCTACAGTCGGCTGGAAGGTTTCGTGGTGGGTTTGCCATTTCCTGGAAAGTTTAAAATCGATAACCTTCGATACTTTCGATATCTCTTTTATTTTTGAAGCTATGGGGTGGGGTAAGGGATGCTCGTCTTGGAAATTCTCTGCTCTACAACTCCGCCCTGGAAAGTTTTGGCCTGCGCCTATTGGTTGAGGAGCTACAGTCGGCTGGAAGGGTTCGTGGTGGGTTTGCCATTTCCTGGAAAGTTGAAAATCAATAACCTTCGATACTTTCGATATCTCCCTTATTTTTTAAGCTATGTGGTGGGGTAAGTTATGTTCTTCTTGGAAATTCCCTGCTCTACAACTCCGCCCTGGAAAGTTTTGCTCTGCGCCTAACGGTTTAGGAGCTACAGTCGGCTGGAAGGGTTTGTGGTGGGTTTGCCATTTTCTGGAAAGTTGAAAATCGATAGCCTTCGATACTTTCGATATCTCCCTCATTTTTGAAGCTATGGGGTGGGGTAAGGGATGCTCTCCTTGGAAATTCTCTGCTCTACAACTCCGCCCTAGAAAGTTTTGCACTGCGCCTAACGGTTTAGGAGCTACAGTCGGCTGGAAGGGTTCGTGGTGGGTTTGCCATTTCCTGGAAAGTTGAAAATCAATAACCTTCGATACTTTCGATATCTCCCTTATTTTTGAAGCCATGGGGTGGGGTAAGGGGTGCTCTTCTTGGAAATTCTCTGCTCTACAACTCCGCTCTAGAAAGTTTTGCTCTGCGCGTAACGGTTTAGGAGCTACAGTCGGCTGGAAGGTTTCGTGGTGGGTTTGCCATTTCCTGGAAAGTTGAAAATCGATAACCTTCGATACTTTCGATATCTCCCTTATTTTTGAAGCTATGGGGTGGGGTAATGGGTGCTCTTCTTGGAAATTCTCTGCTCTACAACTCCGCCCTAGAAAGTTTTGGCCTGCGCCTAACGGTTGAGGAGCTACAGTCGGCTGGAAGGGTTCGTGGTGGGTTTGCAATATCCTGGAAAGTTGAAAATCGATAACCTTCGATACTTTCGATATCTCCCTCATTTTTGAAGCTATGGGGTAGGGTAAGAGATGGTCTTCTTGGAAATTCTCTGCTCTACAACTCTGCCCTGGAAAGTTTTGCTCTGCACCTAACGGTTGAGGAGCTACAGTCGGCTGGAAGGGTTCGTGGTGGGTTTGCAATTTTCTGGAAAGTTGAAAATCGATAACCTTCGATACTTTCGATATCTCCCTTATTTTTGAAGCTATGGGGTAGGGTAAGTGATGCTCTTCTTGGAAATTCTCTGCTCTACAACTCCGCCCTGGAAAGTTTTGGCCTGCGCCTAACGGTTTAGGAGCTACAGTCGGCTGGAAGGTTTCGTGGTGGGTTTGCCATTTCCTGGAAAGTTTAAAATCGATAACCTTCGATACTTTCGATATCTCCCTTATTTTTGAAGCTATGGGGTGGGGTAAGGGATGCTCGTCTTGGAAATTCTCTGCTCTACAACTCCGCCCTGGAAAGTTTTGGCCTGCGCCTAACGGTTGAGGAGCTACAGTCGGCTGGAAGGGTTCGTGGTGGGTTTGCCATTTCCTGGAAAGTTGAAAATCGATAGCCTTCGATACTTTCGATATCTCTTTTATTTTTGAAGCTGTGGGGTGGGGTAAGGGATGCTCGTCTTGGAAATTCTCTGCTCTACAACTCCGCCCTGGAAAGTTTTGCTCTGCGCCTAACGGTTTAGGAGCTACAGTCGGCTGGAAGGGTTTGTGGTGGGTTTGCCATTTTCTGGAAAGTTGAAAATCGATAACCTTCGATACTTTCGATATCTCCCTCATTTTTGAAGCTATGGGGTGGGGTAAGGGATGCTCTTCTTGGAAATTCTCTGCTCTACAACTCCGCCCTGGAAAGTTTTGCTCTGCGCCTAACGGTTTAGGAGCTACAGTCGGCTGGAAGGGTTCGTGGTGGGTTTGCAATATCCTGGAAAGTTTAAAATCGATAACCTTCGATACTTTCGATATCTCCCTCATTTTTGAAGCTATGGGGTAGGGTAAGAGATGGTCTTCTTGGAAATTCTCTGCTCTACAACTCTGCCCTGGAAAGTTTTGCTCTGCACCTAACGGTTTAGGAGCTACAGTCGGCTGGAAGGGTTCGTGGTGGGTTTGCAATTTTCTGGAAAGTTGAAAATCGATAACCTTCGATACTTTCGATATCTCCCTTATTTTTGAAGCTATGGGGTGGGGTAAGGGATGCTCTTCTTGGAAATTCTCTGCTCTACAACTCCGCCCTGGAAAGTTTTGGCCTGCGCCTAACGGTTTAGGAGCTACAGTCGGCTGGAAGGTTTCCTGGTGGGTTTGCCATTTCCTGGAAAGTTTAAAATCGATAACCTTCGATACTTTCGATATCTCTTTTATTTTTGAAGATATGGGGTGGGCTAAGGGATGCTCGTCTTGGAAATTCTCTGCTCTACAACTCCGCCCTGGAAAGTTTTGGCCTGCGCCTAACGGTTGAGGAGCTACAGTCGGCTGGAAGGGTTCGTGGTGGGTTTGCCATTTCCTGGAAAGTTGAAAATCGATAGCCTTCGATACTTTCGATATCTCTTTTATTTTTGAAGCTATGGGGTGGGGTAAGGGATGCTCGTCTTGGAAATTCTCTGCTCTACAACTCCGCCCTGGAAAGTTTTGCTCTGCGCCTAACGGTTTAGGAGCTACAGTCGGCTGGAAGGGTTTGTGGTGGGTTTGCCATTTTCTGGAAAGTTGAAAATCGATAGCCTTCGATACTTTCGATATCTCCCTCATTTTTGAAGCTATGGGGTGGGGTAAGGGATGCTCTCCTTGGAAATTCTCTGCTCTACAACTCCGCCCTAGAAAGTTTTGCACTGCGCCTAACGGTTTAGGAGCTACAGTCGGCTGGAAGGGTTCGTGGTGGGATTGCCATTTCCTGGAAAGTTGAAAATCAATAACCTTCGATACTTTCGATATCTCCCTTATTTTTGAAGCCATGGGGTGGGGTAAGGGGTGCTCTTCTTGGAAATTCTCTGCTCTACAACTCCGCCCTAGAAAGTTTTGCTCTGCGCCTAACGGTTTAGGAGCTACAGTCGGCTGGAAGGTTTCGTGGTGGGTTTGCCATTTCCTGGAAAGTTGAAAATCGATAACCTTCGATACTTTCGATATCTCCCTTATTTTTGAAGCTATGGGGTGGGGTAATGGGTGCTCTTCTTGGAAATTCCCTGCTCTACAACTCCGCCCTGGAAAGTTTTGGCCTGCGCCTAACGGTTGAGGAGCTACAATCGGCTGGAAGGGTTCGTGGTGGGTTTGTCATTTCCTGGAAAGTTGAAAATCGATAACCTTCGATACTTTCGATATCTCCCTTATTTTTGAACCTATGGGGTGGGGTAATGGGTGCTCTTCTTGGAAATTCCCTGCTCTACAACTCCGCCCTGGAAAGTTTTGGCCTGCGCCTAACGGTTGAGGAGCTACAGTCGGCTGGAAGGGTTCGTGGTGGGTTTGTCATTTCCTGGAAAGTTGAAAATCGATAACCTTCGATACTTTCGATATCTCCCTTATTTTTGAAGCTATGGGGTGGGGTAATGGGTGCTCTTCTTGGAAATTCTCTGCTCTACAACTCCGCCCTAGAAAGTTTTGCTCTGCACCTAACGGTTTAGGAGCTACAGTCGGCTGGAAGGGTTCGTGGTGGGTTTGCAATTTTCTGGAAAGTTGAAAATCGATAACCTTCGATACTTTCGATATCTCCCTTATTTTTGAAGCTATGGGGTGGGGTAAGGGATGCTCTTCTTGGAAATTCTCTGCTCTACAACTCCGCCCTGGAAAGTTTTGGCCTGCGCGTAACGGTTTAGGAGCTACAGTCGGCTGGAAGGTTTCGTGGTGGGTTTGCCATTTCCTTTAAAGTTTAAAATCGATAACCTTCGATACTTTCGATATCTCTTTTATTTTTGAAGCTATGGGGTGGGGTAAGGGATGCTCGTCTTGGAAATTCTCTGCTCTACAACTCCGCCCTGGAAAGTTTTGGCCTGCGCCTAACGGTTGAGGAGCTACAGTCGGCTGGAAGGGTTCGTGGTGGGTTTGCCATTTCCTGGAAAGTTGAAAATCAATAACCTTCGATACTTTCGATATCTCCCTTATTTTTTAAGCTATGGGGTGGGGTAAGTTATGTTCTTCTTGGAAATTCCCTGCTCTACAACTCCGCCCTGGAAAGTTTTGGCCTGCGCCTAACGGTTGAGGAGCTACAGTCGGCTGGAAGGGTTCGTGGTGGGTTTGTCATTTCCTGGAAAGTTGAAAATCGATAACCTTCGATACTTTCGATATCTCCCTTATTTTTGAAGCCATGGGGTGGGGTAAGGGGTGCTCTTCTTGGAAATTCTCTGCTCTACAACTCCGCCCTAGAAAGTTTTGCTCTGCGCCTAACGGTTTAGGAGCTACAGTCGGCTGGAAGGTTTCGTGGTGGGTTTGCCATTTCCTGGAAAGTTGAAAATCGATAACCTTCGATACTTTCGATATCTCCCTTATTTTTGAAGCTATGGGGTGGGGTAATGGGTGCTCTTCTTGGAAATTCCCTGCTCTACAACTCCGCCCTGGAAAGTTTTGGCCTGCGCCTAACGGTTGAGGAGCTACAGTCGGCTGGAAGGGTTCGTGGTGGGTTTGTCATTTCCTGGAAAGTTGAAAATCGATAACCTTCGATACTTTCGATATCTCCCTTATTTTTGAAGCTATGGGGTGGGGTAATGGGTGCTCTTCTTGGAAATTCTCTGCTCTACAAATGCGCCCTAGAAAGTTTTGGCCTGCGCCTAACGGTTGAGGAGCTACAGTCGGCTGGAAGGGTTCGTGGTGGGTTTGCAATATCCTGGAAAGTTGAAAATCGATAACCTTCGATACTTTCGATATCTCCCTCATTTTTGAAGCTATGGGGTAGGGTAAGAGATGGTCTTCTTGGAAATTCTCCGCTCTACAACTCTGCCCTGGAAAGTTTTGCTCTGCACCTAACGGTTGAGGAGCTACAGTCGGCTGGAAGGGTTCGTGGTGGGTTTGCAATTTTCTGGAAAGTTGAAAATCGATAGCCTTCGATACTTTCGATATCTCCCTTATTTTTGAAGCTATGGGGTGCGGTAAGGGATGCTCTTCTTGGAAATTCTCTGCTCTATAACTCCGCCCTGGAAAGTTTTGCTCTGCGCCTAACGGTTTAGGAGCTACAGTCGGCTGGAAGGGTTCGTGGTGGGTTTGCAATATCCTGGAAAGTTGAAAATCGATAACCTACGATACTTTCGATATCTCCCTCATTTTTGAACTATGGGGTGGGGTAAGAGATGGTCTTCTTGGAAATTCTCTGCTCTACAACTCTGCCCTGGAAAGTTTTGCTCTGCACCTAACGGTTTAGGAGCTACAGTCGGCTGGAAGGGTTCGTGGTGGGTTTGCAATTTTCTGGAAAGTTGAAAATCGATAACCTTCGATACTTTCGATATCTCCCTTATTTTTGAAGCTATGGGGTGGGGTAAGGGATGCTCTTCTTGGAAATTCTCTGCTCTACAACTCCGCCCTGGAAAGTTTTGGCCTGCGCCTAACGGTTTAGGAGCTACAGTCGGCTGGAAGGTTTCGTGGTGGGTTTGCCATTTCCTGGAAAGTTTAAAATCGATAACCTTCGATACTTTCGATATCTCTTTTATTTTTGAAGCTATGGGGTGGGGTAAGGGATGCTCGTCTTGGAAATTCTCTGCTCTACAACTCCGCCCTGGAAAGTTTTGGCCTGCGCCTAACGGTTGAGGAGCTACAGTCGGCTGGAAGGGTTCGTGGTGGGTTTGCCATTTCCTGGAAAGTTGAAAATCAATAACCTTCGATACTTTCGATATCTCCCTTATTTTTTAAGCTATGGGGTGGGGTAAGTTATGTTCTTCTTGGAAATTCTCTGCTCTACAACTCCGCCCTGGAAAGTTTTGCTCTGCGCCTAACGGTTTAGGAGCTACAGTCGGCTGGAAGGGTTTGTGGTGGGTTTACCATTTTCTGGAAAGTTGAAAATCGATAGCCTTCGATACTTTCGATATCTCCCTCATTTTTGAAGCTATGGGGTGGGGTGAGGGATGCTCTCCTTGGAAATTCTCTGCTCTACAACTCCGCCCTAGAAAGTTTTGCACTGCGCCTAACGGTTTAGGAGCTACAGTCGGCTGGAAGGTTTCGTGGTGGGTTTGCCATTTCCTGGAAAGTTGAAAATCGATAACCTTCGATACTTTCGATATCTCCCTTATTTTTGAAGCTATGGGGTGGGGTAATGGGTGCTCTTCTTGGAAATTCCCTGCTCTACAACTCCGCCCTGGAAAGTTTTGGCCTGCGCCTAACGGTTGAGGAGCTACAATCGGCTGGAAGGGTTCGTGGTGGGTTTGTCATTTCCTGGAAAGTTGAAAATCGATAACCTTCGATACTTTCGATATCTCCCTTATTTTTGAAGCTATGGGGTGGGGTAATGGGTGCTCTTCTTGGAAATTCTCTGCTCTACATCTCCGCCCTAGAAAGTTTTGGCCTGCGCCTAACGGTTGAGGAGCTACAGTCGGCTGGAAGGGTTCGTGGTGGGTTTGCCATTTCCTGGAAAGTTGAAAATCGATAACCTTCGATACTTTCGATATCTCCCTTATTTTTGAAGCTATGGGGTGGGGTAATGGGTGCTCTTCTTGGAAATTCCCTGCTCTACAACTCCGCCCTGGAAAGTTTTGGCCTGCGCCTAACGGTTGAGGAGCTACAGTCGGCTGGAAGGGTTCGTGGTGGGTTTGTCATTTCCTGGAAAGTTGAAAATCGATAACCTTCGATACTTTCGATATCTCCCTTATTTTTGAAACTATGGGGTGGGGTAATTTGTGCTCTTCTTGGAAATTCCCTGCTCTACAACTCCGCCCTGGAAAGTTTTGCTCTGCGCCTAACGGTTTAGGAGCTACAGTCGGCTGGAAGGGTTCGTGGTGGGTTTGCCATTTTCTGGAAAGTTGAAAATCAATAACCTTCGATACTTTCGATATCTCCCTTATTTTTGAAGCCATGGGGTGGGGTAATGGGTGCTCTTCTTGGAAATTCCCTGCTCTACAACTCCGCCCTGGAAAGTTTTGCTCTGCGCCTAACGGTTTAGGAGCTACAGTCGGCTGGAAGGGTTCGTGGTGGGTTTGCCATTTCCTGGAAAGTTGAAAATCGATAACCTTCGATACTTTCGATATCTCCCTTATTTGTGAAGCTATGGGGTGGGGTAATGGGTGCTCTTCTTGGAAATTCCCTGCTCTACAACTCCGCCCTGGAAAGTTTTGGCCTGCGCCTAACGGTTGAGGAGCTACAATCGGCTGGAAGGGTTCGTGGTGGGTTTGTCATTTCCTGGAAAGTTGAAAATCGATAACCTTCGATACTTTCGATATCTCCCTTATTTTTGAAGCTATGGGGTGGGGTAATGGGTGCTCTTCTTGGAAATTCTCTGCTCTACAACTCCGCCCTAGAAAGTTTTGGCCTGCGCCTAACGGTTGAGGAGCTACAGTCGGCTGGAAGGGTTCGTGGTGGGTTTGCCATTTCCTGGAAAGTTGAAAATCAATAACCTTCGATACTTTCGATATCTCCCTTATTTTTTAAGCTATGGGGTGGGGTAATGGGTGCTCTTCTTGGAAATTCCCTGCTCTACAACTCCGCCCTGGAAAGTTTTGGCCTGCGCCTAACGGTTTAGGAGCTACAGTCGGCTGGAAGGTTTCGTGGTGGGTTTGCCATTTCCTGGAAAGTTGAAAATCGATAACCTTCGATACTTTCGATATCTCCCTTATTTTTGAAGCTATGGGGTGGGGTAATGGGTGCTCTTCTTGGAAATTCCCTGCTCTACAACTCCGCCCTGGAAAGTTTTGGCCTGCGCCTAACGGTTGAGGAGCTACAATCGGCTGGAAGGGTTCGTGGTGGGTTTGTCATTTCCTGGAAAGTTGAAAATCGATAACCTTCGATACTTTCGATATCTCCCTTATTTTTGAAGCTATGGGGTGGGGTAATGGGTGCTCTTCTTGGAAATTCTCTGCTCTACATCTCCGCCCTAGAAAGTTTTGGCCTGCGCCTAACGGTTGAGGAGCTACAGTCGGCTGGAAGGGTTCGTGGTGGGTTTGCCATTTCCTGGAAAGTTGAAAATCGATAACCTTCGATACTTTCGATATCTCCCTTATTTTTGAAGCTATGGGGTGGGGTAATGGGTGCTCTTCTTGGAAATTCCCTGCTCTACAACTCCGCCCTGGAAAGTTTTGGCCTGCGCCTAACGGTTGAGGAGCTACAGTCGGCTGGAAGGGTTCGTGGTGGGTTTGTCATTTCCTGGAAAGTTGAAAATCGATAACCTTCGATACTTTCGATATCTCCCTTATTTTTGAAGCTATGGGGTGGGGTAATGGGTGCTCTTCTTGGAAATTCCCTGCTCTACAACTCCGCCCTGGAAAGTTTTGCTCTGCGCCTAACGGTTTAGGAGCTACAGTCGGCTGGAAGGGTTCGTGGTGGGTTTGCCATTTCCTGGAAAGTTGAAAATCAATAACCTTCGATACTTTCGATATCTCCCTTATTTTTGAAGCCATGGGGTGGGGTAATGGGTGCTCTTCTTGGAAATTCCCTGCTCTACAACTCCGCCCTGGAAAGTTTTGCTCTGCGCCTAACGGTTTAGGAGCTACAGTCGGCTGGAAGGGTTCGTGGTGGGTTTGCCATTTTCTGGAAAGTTGAAAATCAATAACCTTCGATACTTTCGATATCTCCCTTATTTTTGAAGCCATGGGGTGGGGTAATGGGTGCTCTTCTTGGAAATTCCCTGCTCTACAACTCCGCCCTGGAAAGTTTTGCTCTGCGCCTAACGGTTTAGGAGCTACAGTCGGCTGGAAGGGTTCGTGGTGGGTTTGCCATTTCCTGGAAAGTTGAAAATCGATAACCTTCGATACTTTCGATATCTCCCTTATTTGTGAAGCTATGGGGTGGGGTAATGGGTGCTCTTCTTGGAAATTCCCTGCTCTACAACTCCGCCCTGGAAAGTTTTGGCCTGCGCCTAACGGTTGAGGAGCTACAATCGGCTGGAAGGGTTCGTGGTGGGTTTGTCATTTCCTGGAAAGTTGAAAATCGATAACCTTCGATACTTTCGATATCTCCCTTATTTTTGAAGCTATGGGGTGGGGTAATGGGTGCTCTTCTTGGAAATTCTCTGCTCTACAACTCCGCCCTAGAAAGTTTTGGCCTGCGCCTAACGGTTGAGGAGCTACAGTCGGCTGGAAGGGTTCGTGGTGGGTTTGCCATTTCCTGGAAAGTTGAAAATCAATAACCTTCGATACTTTCGATATCTCCCTTATTTTTTAAGCTATGGGGTGGGGTAAGCTATGTTCTTCTTGGAAATTCTCTGCTCTACAACTCCGCCCTGGAAAGTTTTGCTCTGCGCCCAACGGTTTAGGAGCTACAGTCGGCTGGAAGGGTTTGTGGTGGGTTTGCCATTTTCTGGAAAGTTGAAAATCGATAGCCTTCGATACTTTCGATATCTCCCTTATTTTTGAAGCTATGGGGTGGGGTAAGGGATGCTCTCCTTGGAAATTCTCTGCTCTACAACTCCGCCCTAGAAAGTTTTGCACTGCGCCTAACGGTTTAGGAGCTACAGTCGGCTGGAAGGGTTCGTGGTGGGTTTGCCATTTCCTGGAAAGTTGAAAATCAATAACCTTCGATACTTTCGATATCTCCCTTATTTTTGAAGCCATGGGGTGGGGTAAGGGGTGCTCTTCTTGGAAATTCTCTGCTCTACAACTCCGCCCTAGAAAGTTTTGCTCTGCGCCTAACGGTTTAGGAGCTACAGTCGGCTGGAAGGTTTCGTGGTGGGTTTGCCATTTCCTGGAAAGTTGAAAATCGATAACCTTCGATACTTTCGATATCTCCCTTATTTGTGAAGCTATGGGGTGGGGCAATGGGTGCTCTTCTTGGAAATTCCCTGCTCTACAACTCCGCCCTGGAAAGTTTTGGCCTGCGCCTAACGGTTGAGGAGCTACAATCGGCTGGAAGGGTTCGTGGTGGGTTTGTCATTTCCTGGAAAGTTGAAAATCGATAACCTTCGATACTTTCGATATCTCCCTTATTTTTGAAGCTATGGGGTGGGGTAATGGGTGCTCTTCTTGGAAATTCTCTGCTCTACATCTCCGCCCTAGAAAGTTTTGGCCTGCGCCTAACGGTTGAGGAGCTACAGTCGGCTGGAAGGGTTCGTGGTGGGTTTGCCATTTCCTGGAAAGTTGAAAATCGATAACCTTCGATACTTTCGATATCTCCCTTATTTTTGAAGCTATGGGGTGGGGTAATGGGTGCTCTTCTTGGAAATTCCCTGCTCTACAACTCCGCCCTGGAAAGTTTTGGCCTGCGCCTAACGGTTGAGGAGCTACAGTCGGCTGGAAGGGTTCGTGGTGGGTTTGTCATTTCCTGGAAAGTTGAAAATCGATAACCTTCGATACTTTCGATATCTCCCTTATTTTTGAAGCTATGGGGTGGGGTAATGGGTGCTCTTCTTGGAAATTCCCTGCTCTACAACTCCGCCCTGGAAAGTTTTGCTCTGCGCCTAACGGTTTAGGAGCTACAGTCGGCTGGAAGGGTTCGTGGTGGGTTTGCCATTTTCTGGAAAGTTGAAAATCAATAACCTTCGATACTTTCGATATCTCCCTTATTTTTGAAGCCATGGGGTGGGGTAATGGGTGCTCTTCTTGGAAATTCCCTGCTCTACAACTCCGCCCTGGAAAGTTTTGCTCTGCGCCTAACGGTTTAGGAGCTACAGTCGGCTGGAAGGGTTCGTGGTGGGTTTGCCATTTCCTGGAAAGTTGAAAATCAATAACCTTCGATACTTTCGATATCTCCCTTATTTTTGAAGCCATGGGGTGGGGTAATGGGTGCTCTTCTTGGAAATTCCCTGCTCTACAACTCCGCCCTGGAAAGTTTTGCTCTGCGCCTAACGGTTTAGGAGCTACAGTCGGCTGGAAGGGTTCGTGGTGGGTTTGCCATTTCCTGGAAAGTTGAAAATCGATAACCTTCGATACTTTCGATATCTCCCTTATTTGTGAAGCTATGGGGTGGGGTAATGGGTGCTCTTCTTGGAAATTCCCTGCTCTACAACTCCGCCCTGGAAAGTTTTGGCCTGCGCCTAACGGTTGAGGAGCTACAATCAGCTGGAAGGGTTCGTGGTGGGTTTGTCATTTCCTGGAAAGTTGAAAATCGATAACCTTCGATACTTTCGATATCTCCCTTATTTTTGAAGCTATGGGGTGGGGTAATGGGTGCTCTTCTTGGAAATTCTCTGCTCTACAACTCCGCCCTAGAAAGTTTTGGCCTGCGCCTAACGGTTGAGGAGCTACAGTCGGCTGGAAGGGTTCGTGGTGGGTTTGCCATTTCCTGGAAAGTTGAAAATCAATAACCTTCGATACTTTCGATATCTCCCTTATTTTTTAAGCTATGGGGTGGGGTAAGTTATGTTCTTCTTGGAAATTCTCTGCTCTACAACTCCGCCCTGGAAAGTTTTGCTCTGCGCCCAACGGTTTAGGAGCTACAGTCGGCTGGAAGGGTTTGTGGTGGGTTTGCCATTTTCTGGAAAGTTGAAAATCGATAGCCTTCGATACTTTCGATATCTCCCTTATTTTTGAAGCTATGGGGTGGGGTAAGGGATGCTCTCCTTGGAAATTCTCTGCTCTACAACTCCGCCCTAGAAAGTTTTGCACTGCGCCTAACGGTTTAGGAGCTACAGTCGGCTGGAAGGGTTCGTGGTGGGTTTGCCATTTCCTGGAAAGTTGAAAATCAATAACCTTCGATACTTTCGATATCTCCCTTATTTTTGAAGCCATGGGGTGGGGTAAGGGGTGCTCTTCTTGGAAATTCTCTGCTCTACAACTCCGCCCTAGAAAGTTTTGCTCTGCGCCTAACGGTTTAGGAGCTACAGTCGGCTGGAAGGTTTCGTGGTGGGTTTGCCATTTCCTGGAAAGTTGAAAATCGATAACCTTCGATACTTTCGATATCTCCCTTATTTGTGAAGCTATGGGGTGGGGCAATGGGTGCTCTTCTTGGAAATTCCCTGCTCTACAACTCCGCCCTGGAAAGTTTTGGCCTGCGCCTAACGGTTGAGGAGCTACAATCGGCTGGAAGGGTTCGTGGTGGGTTTGTCATTTCCTGGAAAGTTGAAAATCGATAACCTTCGATACTTTCGATATCTCCCTTATTTTTGAAGCTATGGGGTGGGGTAATGGGTGCTCTTCTTGGAAATTCTCTGCTCTACAACTCCGCCCTAGAAAGTTTTGGCCTGCGCCTAACGGTTGAGGAGCTACAGTCGGCTGGAAGGGTTCGTGGTGGGTTTGCCATTTCCTGGAAAGTTGAAAATCAATAACCTTCGATACTTTCGATATCTCCCTTATTTTTTAAGCTATGGGGTGGGGTAAGTTATGTTCTTCTTGGAAATTCTCTGCTCTACAACTCCGCCCTGGAAAGTTTTGCTCTGCGCCTAACGGTTTAGGAGCTACAGTCGGCTGGAAGGGTTTGTGGTGGGTTTGCCATTTTCTGGAAAGTTGAAAATCGATAGCCTTCGATACTTTCGATATCTCCCTTATTTTTGAAGCTATGGGGTGCGGTAAGGGATGCTCTCCTTGGAAATTCTCTGCTCTACAACTCCGCCCTAGAAAGTTTTGCACTGCGCCTAACGGTTTAGGAGCTACAGTCGGCTGGAAGGGTTCGTGGTGGGTTTGCCATTTCCTGGAAAGTTGAAAATCAATAACCTTCGATACTTTCGATATCTCCCTTATTTTTGAAGCCATGGGGTGGGGTAAGGGGTGCTCTTCTTGGAAATTCTCTGCTCTACAACTCCGCCCTAGAAAGTTTTGCTCTGCGCCTAGCGGTTTAGGAGCTACAGTCGGCTGGAAGGTTTCGTGGTGGGTTTGCCATTTCCTGGAAAGTTGAAAATCGATAACCTTCGATACTTTCGATATCTCCCTTATTTGTGAAGCTATGGGGTGGGGTAATGGGTGCTCTTCTTGGAAATTCCCTGCTCTACAACTCCGCCCTGGAAAGTTTTGGCCTGCGCCTAACGGTTGAGGAGCTACAATCGGCTGGAAGGGTTCGTGGTGGGTTTGTCATTTCCTGGAAAGTTGAAAATCGATAACTTTCGATACTTTCGATATCTCCCTTATTTTTGAAGCTATGGGGTGGGGTAATGGGTGCTCTTCTTGGAAATTCTCTGCTCTACAACTCCGCCCTAGAAAGTTTTGGCCTGCGCCTAACGGTTGAGGAGCTACAGTCGGCTGGAAGGGTTCGTGGTGGGTTTGCCATTTCCTGGAAAGTTGAAAATCAATAACCTTCGATACTTTCGATATCTCCCTTATTTTTTAAGCTATGGGGTGGGGTAAGTTATGTTCTTCTTGGAAATTCTCTGCTCTACAACTCCGCCCTGGAAAGTTTTGCTCTGCGCCTAACGGTTTAGGAGCTACAGTCGGCTGGAAGGGTTTGTGGTGGGTTTGCCATTTTCTGGAAAGTTGAAAATCGATAGCCTTCGATACTTTCGATATCTCCCTCATTTTTGAAGCTATGGGGTGGGGTAAGGGATGCTCTCCTTGGAAATTCTCTGCTCTACAACTCCGCCCTAGAAAGTTTTGCACTGCGCCTAACGGTTTAGGAGCTACAGTCGGCTGGAAGGGTTCGTGGTGGGTTTGCCATTTCCTGGAAAGTTGAAAATCAATAACCTTCGATACTTTCGATATCTCCCTTATTTTTGAAGCCATGGGGTGGGGTAAGGGGTGCTCTTCTTGGAAATTCTCTGCTCTACAACTCCGCCCTAGAAAGTTTTGCTCTGCGCCTAACGGTTTAGGAGCTACAGTCGGCTGGAAGGTTTCGTGGTGGGTTTGCCATTTCCTGGAAAGTTGAAAATCGATAACCTTCGATACTTTCGATATCTCCCTTATTTTTGAAGCTATGGGGTGGGGTAATGGGTGCTCTTCTTGGAAATTCCCTGCTCTACAACTCCGCCCTGGAAAGTTTTGGCCTGCGCCTAACGGTTGAGGAGCTACAGTCGGCTGGAAGGGTTCGTGGTGGGTTTGTCATTTCCTGGAAAGTTGAAAATCGATAACCTTCGATCCTTTCGATATCTCCCTTATTTTTGAAGCTATGGGGTGGGGTAATGGGTGCTCTTCTTGGAAATTCTCTGCTCTACAACTCCACCCTAGAAAGTTTTGGCCTGCGCCTAACGGTTGAGGAGCTACAGTCGGCTGGAAGGGTTCGTTTTGGGTTTGCCATTTCCTGGAAAGTTGAAAATCGATAACCTTCGATACTTTCGATATCTCCCTTATTTTTGAAGCTATGGGGTGCGGTAAGGGATGCTCTTCTTGGAAATTCTCTGCTCTACAACTCCGCCCTGGAAAGTTTTGCTCTGCGCCTAACGGTTTAGGAGCTACAGTCGGCTGGAAGGGTTCGTGGTGGGTTTGCAATATCCTGGAAAGTTGAAAATCGATAACCTTCGATACTTTCGATATCTCCCTCATTTTTGAAGCTATGGGGTGGGGTAAGAGATGGTCTTCTTGGAAATTCTCTGCTCTACAACTCTGCCCTGGAAAGTTTTGCTCTGCGCCTAACGGTTTAGGAGCTACAGTCGGCTGGAAGGGTTCGTGGTGGGTTTGCCATTTCCTGGAAAGTTGAAAATCGATAACCTTCGATACTTTCGATATCTCCCTTATTTGTGAAGCTATGGGGTGGGGTAATGGGTGCTCTTCTTGGAAATTCCCTGCTCTACAACTCCGCCCTGGAAAGTTTTGGCCTGCGCCTAACGGTTGAGGAGCTACAGTCGGCTGGAAGGGTTCGTGGTGGGTTTGTCATTTCCTGGAAAGTTGAAAATCGATAACCTTCGATCCTTTCGATATCTCCCTTATTTTTGAAGCTATGGGGTGGGGTAATGGGTGCTCTTCTTGGAAATTCTCTGCTCTACAACTCCACCCTAGAAAGTTTTGGCCTGCGCCTAACGGTTGAGGAGCTACAGTCGGCTGGAAGGGTTCGTGGTGGGTTTGCCATTTCCTGGAAAGTTGAAAATCGATAACCTTCGATACTTTCGATATCTCCCTTATTTTTGAAGCTATGGGGTGCGGTAAGGGATGCTCTTCTTGGAAATTCTCTGCTCTACAACTCCGCCCTGGAAAGTTTTGCTCTGCGCCTAACGGTTTAGGAGCTACAGTCGGCTGGAAGGGTTCGTGGTGGGTTTGCAATATCCTGGAAAGTTGAAAATCGATAACCTTCGATACTTTCGATATCTCCCTCATTTTTGAAGCTATGGGGTGGGGTAAGAGATGGTCTTCTTGGAAATTCTCTGCTCTACAACTCTGCTCTGGAAAGTTTTGCTCTGCACCTAACGGTTTAGGAGCTACAGTCGGCTGGAAGGGTTCGTGGTGGGTTTGCAATTTTCTGGAAAGTTGAAAATCGATAACCTTCGATCCTTTCGATATCTCCCTTATTTTTGAAGCTATGGGGTGGGGTAATGGGTGCTCTTCTTGGAAATTCTCTGCTCTACAACTCCACCCTAGAAAGTTTTGGCCTGCGCCTAACGGTTGAGGAGCTACAGTCGGCTGGAAGGGTTCGTGGTGGGTTTGCCATTTCCTGGAAAGTTGAAAATCGATAACCTTCGATACTTTCGATATCTCCCTTATTTTTGAAGCTATGGGGTGCGGTAAGGGATGCTCTTCTTGGAAATTCTCTGCTCTACAACTCCGCCCTGGAAAGTTTTGCTCTGCGCCTAACGGTTTAGGAGCTACAGTCGGCTGGAAGGGTTCGTGGTGGGTTTGCAATATCCTGGAAAGTTGAAAATCGATAACCTTCGATACTTTCGATATCTCCCTCATTTTTGAAGCTATGGGGTGGGGTAAGGGATGCTCTCCTTGGAAATTCTCTGCTCTACAACTCCGCCCTAGAAAGTTTTGCACTGCGCCTAACGGTTTAGGAGCTACAGTCGGCTGGAAGGGTTCGTGGTGGGTTTGCCATTTCCTGGAAAGTTGAAAATCGATAACCTTCGATACTTTCGATATCTCCCTTATTTTTGAAGCTATGGGGTGGGGTAATGGGTGCTCTTCTTGGAAATTCTCTGCTCTACAACTCCGCCCTAGAAAGTTTTGGCCTGCGCCTAACGGTTGAGGAGCTACAGTCGGCTGGAAGGGTTCGTGGTGGGTTTGCCATTTCCTGGAAAGTTGAAAATCAATAACCTTCGATACTTTCGATATCTCCCTTATTTTTTAAGCTATGGGGTGGGGTAAGTTACGTTCTTCTTGGAAATTCTCTGCTCTACAACTCCGCCCTGGAAAGTTTTGCTCTGCGCCTAACGGTTTAGGAGCTACAGTCGGCTGGAAGGGTTTGTGGTGGGTTTGCCATTTTCTGGAAAGTTGAAAATCGATAGCCTTCGATACTTTCGATATCTCCCTCATTTTTGAAGCTATGGGGTGGGGTAAGGGATGCTCTCCTTGGAAATTCTCTGCTCTACAACTCCGCCCTAGAAAGTTTTGCACTGCGCCTAACGGTTTAGGAGCTACAGTCGGCTGGAAGGGTTCGTGGTGGGTTTGCAATTTTCTGGAAAGTTGAAAATCGATAACCTTCGATCCTTTCGATATCTCCCTTATTTTTGAAGCTATGGGGTGGGGTAATGGGTGCTCTTCTTGGAAATTCTCTGCTCTACAACTCCACCCTAGAAAGTTTTGGCCTGCGCCTAACGGTTGAGGAGCTACAGTCGGCTGGAAGGGTTCGTGGTGGGTTTGCCATTTCCTGGAAAGTTGAAAATCGATAACCTTCGATACTTTCGATATCTCCCTTATTTTTGAAGCTATGGGGTGCGGTAAGGGATGCTCTTCTTGGAAATTCTCTGCTCTACAACTCCGCCCTGGAAAGTTTTGCTCTGCGCCTAACGGTTTAGGAGCTACAGTCGGCTGGAAGGGTTCGTGGTGGGTTTGCAATATCCTGGAAAGTTGAAAATCGATAACCTTCGATACTTTCGATATCTCCCTCATTTTTGAAGCTATGGGGTGGGGTAAAAGATGGTCTTCTTGGAAATTCTCTGCTCTACAACTCTGCTCTGGAAAGTTTTGCTCTGCACCTAACGGTTTAGGAGCTACAGTCGGCTGGATGGGTTCGTGGTGGGTTTGCAATTTTCTGGAAAGTTGAAAATCGATAACCTTCGATACTTTCGATATCTCCCTTATTTTTGAAGCTATGGGGTGGGGTAAGGGATGCTCTTCTTGGAAATTCTCTGCTCTACAACTCCGCCCTGGAAAGTTTTGGCCTGCGCCTAACGGTTTAGGAGCTACAGTCGGCTGGAAGGTTTCGTGGTGGGTTTGCCATTTCCTGGAAAGTTTAAAATCGATAACCTTCGATACTTTCGATATCTCTTTTATTTTTGAAGCTATGGGGTGGGGTAAGGGATGCTCGTCTTGGAAATTCTCTGCTCTACAACTCCGCCCTGGAAAGTTTTGGCCTGCGCCTAACGGTTGAGGAGCTACAATCGGCTGGAAGGGTTCGTGGTGGGTTTGTCATTTCCTGGAAAGTTGAAAATCGATAACCTTCGATACTTTCGATATCTCCCTTATTTTTGAAGCTATGGGGTGGGGTAATGGGTGCTCTTCTTGGAAATTCTCTGCTCTACAACTCCGCCCTAGAAAGTTTTGGCCTGCGCCTAACGGTTGAGGAGCTACAGTCGGCTGGAAGGGTTCGTGGTGGGTTTGCCATTTCCTGGAAAGTTGAAAATCAATAACCTTCGATACTTTCGATATCTCCCTTATTTTTTAAGCTATGGGGTGGGGTAAGTTACGTTCTTCTTGGAAATTCTCTGCTCTACAACTCCGCCCTGGAAAGTTTTGCTCTGCGCCTAACGGTTTAGGAGCTACAGTCGGCTGGAAGGGTTTGTGGTGGGTTTGCCATTTTCTGGAAAGTTGAAAATCGATAGCCTTCGATACTTTCGATATCTCCCTCATTTTTGAAGCTATGGGGTGGGGTAAGGGATGCTCTCCTTGGAAATTCTCTGCTCTACAACTCCGCCCTAGAAAGTTTTGCACTGCGCCTAACGGTTTAGGAGCTACAGTCGGCTGGAAGGGTTCGTGGTGGGTTTGCCATTTCCTGGAAAGTTGAAAATCAATAACCTTCGATACTTTCGATATCTCCCTTATTTTTGAAGCCATGGGGTGGGGTAAGGGGTGCTCTTCTTGGAAATTCTCTGCTCTACAACTCCGCCCTAGAAAGTTTTGCTCTGCGCCTAACGGTTTAGGAGCTACAGTCGGCTGGAAGGTTTCGTGGTGGGTTTGCCATTTCCTGGAAAGTTGAAAATCGATAACCTTCGATACTTTCGATATCTCCCTTATTTTTGAAGCTATGGGGTGGGGTAATGGGTGCTCTTCTTGGAAATTCCCTGCTCTACAACTCCGCCCTGGAAAGTTTTGGCCTGCGCCTAACGGTTGAGGAGCTACAGTCGGCTGGAAGGGTTCGTGGTGGGTTTGTCATTTCCTGGAAAGTTGAAAATCGATAACCTTCGATCCTTTCGATATCTCCCTTATTTTTGAAGCTATGGGGTGGGGTAATGGGTGCTCTTCTTGGAAATTCTCTGCTCTACAACTCCACCCTAGAAAGTTTTGGCCTGCGCCTAACGGTTGAGGAGCTACAGTCGGCTGGAAGGGTTCGTGGTGGGTTTGCCATTTCCTGGAAAGTTGAAAATCGATAACCTTCGATACTTTCGATATCTCCCTTATTTTTGAAGCTATGGGGTGCGGTAAGGGATGCTCTTCTTGGAAATTCTCTGCTCTACAACTCCGCCCTGGAAAGTTTTGCTCTGCGCCTAACGGTTTAGGAGCTACAGTCGGCTGGAAGGGTTCGTGGTGGGTTTGCAATATCCTGGAAAGTTGAAAATCGATAACCTTCGATACTTTCGATATCTCCCTCATTTTTGAAGCTATGGGGTGGGGTAAGAGATGGTCTTCTTGGAAATTCTCTGCTCTACAACTCTGCTCTGGAAAGTTTTGCTCTGCACCTAACGGTTTAGGAGCTACAGTCGGCTGGAAGGGTTCGTGGTGGGTTTGCAATTTTCTGGAAAGTTGAAAATCGATAACCTTCGATACTTTCGATATCTCCCTTATTTTTGAAGCTATGGGGTGGGGTAAGGGATGCTCTTCTTGGAAATTCTCTGCTCTACAACTCCGCCCTGGAAAGTTTTGGCCTGCGCCTAACGGTTTAGGAGCTACAGTCGGCTGGAAGGGTTCGTGGTGGGTTTGCCATTTCCTGGAAAGTTTAAAATCGATAACCTTCGATACTTTCGATATCTCTTTTATTTTTGAAGCTATGGGGTGGGGTAAGGGATGCTCGTCTTGGAAATTCTCTGCTCTACAACTCCGCCCTGGAAAGTTTTGGCCTGCGCCTAACGGTTGAGGAGCTACAGTCGGCTGGAAGGGTTCGTGGTGGGTTTGCCATTTCCTGGAAAGTTGAAAATCAATAACCTTCGATACTTTCGATATCTCCCTTATTTTTTAAGCTATGGGGTGGGGTAATGGGTGCTCTTCTTGGAAATTCTCTGCTCTACAACTCCGCCCTGGAAAGTTTTGCTCTGCGCCTAACGGCTTAGGAGCTACAGTCGGCTGGAAGGGTTTGTGGTGGGTTTGCCATTTTCTGGAAAGTTGAAAATCGATAGCCTTCGATACTTTCGATATCTCCCTCATTTTTGAAGCTATGGGGTGGGGTAAGGGATGCTCTCCTTGAAAATTCTCGGTTTAGGAGCTACAGTCGGCTGGAAGGGTTCGTGGTGGGTTTGCCATTTCCTGGAAAGTTGAAAATCAATAACCTGCGATACTTTCGATATCTCCCTTATTTTTGAAGCCATGGGGTGGGGTAAGGGGTGCTCTTCTTGGAAATTCTCTGCTCTACAACTCCGCCCTAGAAAGTTTTGCTCTGCGCCTAACGGTTTAGGAGCTACAGTCGGCTGGAAGGTTTCGTGGTGGGTTTGCCATTTCCTGGAAAGTTGAAAATCGATAACCTTCGATACTTTCGATATCTCCCTTATTTTTGAAGCTATGGGGTGGGGTAATGGGTGCTCTTCTTGGAAATTCCCTGCTCTACAACTCCGCCCTGGAAAGTTTTGGCCTGCGCCTAACGGTTGAGGAGCTACAGTCGGCTGGAAGGGTTCGTGGTGGGTTTGTCATTTCCTGGAAAGTTGAAAATCGATAACCTTCGATACTTTCGATATCTCCCTTATTTTTGAAGCTATGGGGTGGGGTAATGGCTGCTCTTCTTGGAAATTCTCTGCTCTACAACTCCGCCCTAGAAAGTTTTGGCCTGCGCCTAACGGTTGAGGAGCTACAGTCGGCTGGAAGGGTTCGTGGTGGGTTTGCCATTTCCTGGAAAGTTGAAAATCAATAACCTTCGATACTTTCGATATCTCCCTTATTTTTTAAGCTATGGGGTGGGGTAAGTTATGTTCTTCTTGGAAATTCTCTGCTCTACAACTCCGCCCTGGAAAGTTTTGCTCTGCGCCTAACGGTTTAGGAGCTACAGTCGGCTGGAAGGGTTTGTGGTGGGTTTGCCATTTTCTGGAAAGTTGAAAATCGATAGCCTTCGATACTTTCGATATCTCCCTCATTTTTGAAGCTATGGGGTGGGGTAAGGGATGCTCTCCTTGGAAATTCTCTGCTCTACAACTCCGCCCTAGAAAGTTTTGCACTGCGCCTAACGGTTTAGGAGCTACAGTCGGCTGGAAGGGTTCGTGGTGGGTTTGCCATTTCCTGGAAAGTTGAAAATCAATAACCTTCGATACTTTCGATATCTCCCTTATTTTTGAAGCCATGGGGTGGGGTAAGGGGTGCTCTTCTTGGAAATTCTCTGCTCTACAACCCCGCCCTGGAAAGTTTTGCTCTGCGCCTAACGGTTTAGGAGCTACAGTCGGCTGGAAGGGTTCGTGGTGGGTTTGCAATATCCTGGAAAGTTGAAAATCGATAACCTTCGATACTTTCGATATCTCCCTCATTTTTGAAGCTATGGGGTAGGGTAAGAGATGGTCTTCTTGGAAATTCTCTGCTCTACAACTCTGCCCTGGAAAGTTTTGCTCTGCACCTAACGGTTTAGGAGCTACAGTCGGCTGGAAGGGTTCGTGGTGGGTTTGCAATTTTCTGGAAAGTTGAAAATCGATAACCTTCGATACTTTCGATATCTCCCTTATTTTTGAAGCTATGGGGTGGGGTAAGGGATGCTCTTCTTGGAAATTCTCTGCTCTACAACTCCGCCCTGGAAAGTTTTGGCCTGCGCCTAACGGTTTAGGAGCTACAGTCGGCTGGAAGGTTTCGTGGTGGGTTTGCCATTTCCTGGAAAGTTTAAAATCGATAACCTTCGATACTTTCGATATCTCTTTTATTTTTGAAGCTATGGGGTGGGGTAAGGGATGCTCGTCTTGGAAATTCTCTGCTCTACAACTCCGCCCTGGAAAGTTTTGGCCTGCGCCTAACGGTTGAGGAGCTACAGTCGGCTGGAAGGGTTCGTGGTGGGTTTGCCATTTCCTGGAAAGTTGAAAATCAATAACCTTCGATACTTTCGATATCTCCCTTATTTTTTAAGCTATGGGGTGGGGTAAGTTATGTTCTTCTTGGAAATTCTCTGCTCTACAACTCCGCCCTGGAAAGTTTTGCTCTGCGCCTAACGGTTTAGGAGCTACAGTCGGCTGGAAGGGTTTGTGGTGGGTTTACCATTTTCTGGAAAGTTGAAAATCGATAGCCTTCGATACTTTCGATATCTCCCTCATTTTTGAAGCTATGGGGTGGGGTGAGGGATGCTCTCCTTGGAAATTCTCTGCTCTACAACTCCGCCCTAGAAAGTTTTGCACTGCGCCTAACGGTTTAGGAGCTACAGTCGGCTGGAAGGTTTCGTGGTGGGTTTGCCATTTCCTGGAAAGTTGAAAATCGATAACCTTCGATACTTTCGATATCTCCCTTATTTTTGAAGCTATGGGGTGGGGTAATGGGTGCTCTTCTTGGAAATTCCCTGCTCTACAACTCCGCCCTGGAAAGTTTTGGCCTGCGCCTAACGGTTGAGGAGCTACAATCGGCTGGAAGGGTTCGTGGTGGGTTTGTCATTTCCTGGAAAGTTGAAAATCGATAACCTTCGATACTTTCGATATCTCCCTTATTTTTGAAGCTATGGGGTGGGGTAATGGGTGCTCTTCTTGGAAATTCTCTGCTCTACAACTCCGCCCTAGAAAGTTTTGGCCTGCGCCTAACGGTTGAGGAGCTACAGTCGGCTGGAAGGGTTCGTGGTGGGTTTGCCATTTCCTGGAAAGTTGAAAATCGATAACCTTCGATACTTTCGATATCTCCCTTATTTTTGAAGCTATGGGGTGGGGTAATGGGTGCTCTTCTTGGAAATTCCCTGCTCTACAACTCCGCCCTGGAAAGTTTTGGCCTGCGCCTAACGGTTGAGGAGCTACAGTCGGCTGGAAGGGTTCGTGGTGGGTTTGTCATTTCCTGGAAAGTTGAAAATCGATAAAATTCGATACTTTCGATATCTCCCTTATTTTTGAAGCTATGGGGTGGGGTAATGGGTGCTCTTCTTGGAAATTCCCTGCTCTACAACTCCGCCCTGGAAAGTTTTGCTCTGCGCCTAACGGTTTAGGAGCTACAGTCGGCTGGAAGGGTTCGTGGTGGGTTTGCCATTTTCTGGAAAGTTGAAAATCAATAACCTTCGATACTTTCGATATCTCCCTTATTTTTGAAGCTATGGGGTGGGGTAATGGGTGCTCTTCTTGGAAATTCCCTGCTCTACAACTCCGCCCTGGAAAGTTTTGGCCTGCGCCTAACGGTTGAGGAGCTACAGTCGGCTGGAAGGGTTCGTGGTGGGTTTGCCATTTCCTGGAAAGTTGAAAATCAATAACCTTCGATACTTTCGATATCTCCCTTATTTTTTAAGCTATGGGGTGGGGTAAGTTACGTTCTTCTTGGAAATTCTCTGCTCTACAACTCCGCCCTGGAAAGTTTTGCTCTGCGCCTAACGGTTTAGGAGCTACAGTCGGCTGGAAGGGTTCGTGGTGGGTTTGCCATTTTCTGGAAAGTTGAAAATCAATAACCTTCGATACTTTCGATATCTCCCTTATTTTTGAAGCCATGGGGTCGGGTAATGGGTGCTCTTCTTGGAAATTCTCTGCTCTACAACTCCGCCCTGGAAAGTTTTGCTCTGCGCCTAACGGTTTAGGAGCTACAGTCGGCTGGAAGGGTTCGTGGTGGGTTTGCCATTTTCTGGAAAGTTGAAAATCAATAACCTTCGATACTTTCGATATCTCCCTTATTTTTGAAGCCATGGGGTCGGGTAATGGGTGCTCTTCTTGGAAATTCTCTGCTCTACAACTCCGCCCTGGAAAGTTTTGCTCTGCGCCTAACGGTTTAGGAGCTACAGTCGGCTGGAAGGGTTCGTGGTGGGTTTGCAATATCCTGGAAAGTTGAAAATCGATAACCTTCGATACTTTCGATATCTCCCTCATTTTTGAAGCTATGGGGTAGGGTAAGAGATGGTCTTCTTGGAAATTCTCTGCTCTACAACTCTGCCCTGGAAAGTTTTGCTCTGCACCTAACGGTTTAGGAGCTACAGTCGGCTGGAAGGGTTCGTGGTGGGTTTGCAATTTTCTGGAAAGTTGAAAATCGATAACCTTCGATACTTTCGATATCTCCCTTATTTTTGAAGCTATGGGGTGGGGTAAGGGATGCTCTTCTTGGAAATTCTCTGCTCTACAACTCCGCCCTGGAAAGTTTTGGCCTGCGCCTAACGGTTTAGGAGCTACAGTCGGCTGGAAGGTTTCGTGGTGGGTTTGCCATTTCCTGGAAAGTTTAAAATCGATAACCTTCGATACTTTCGATATCTCGTTTATTTTTGAAGCTATGGGGTGGGGTAAGGGATGCTCGTCTTGGAAATTCTCTGCTCTACAACTCCGCCCTGGAAAGTTTTGGCCTGCGCCTAACGGTTTAGGAGCTACAGTCGGCTGGAAGGGTTCGTGGTGGGTTTGCCATTTCCTGGAAAGTTGAAAATCAATAACCTTCGATACTTTCGATATCTCCCTTATTTTTTAAGCTATGGGGTGGGGTAAGTTATGTTCTTCTTGGAAATTCTCTGCTCTACAACTCCGCCCTGGAAAGTTTTGCTCTGCGCCTAACGGTTTAGGAGCTACAGTCGGCTGGAAGGGTTTGTGGTGGGTTTACCATTTTCTGGAAAGTTGAAAATCGATAGCCTTCGATACTTTCGATATCTCCCTCATTTTTGAAGCTATGGGGTGGGGTGAGGGATGCTCTCCTTGGAAATTCTCTGCTCTACAACTCCGCCCTAGAAAGTTTTGCACTGCGCCTAACGGTTTAGGAGCTACAGTCGGCTGGAAGGTTTCGTGGTGGGTTTGCCATTTCCTGGAAAGTTGAAAATCGATAACCTTCGATACTTTCGATATCTCCCTTATTTTTGAAGCTATGGGGTGGGGTAATGGGTGCTCTTCTTGGAAATTCCCTGCTCTACAACTCCGCCCTGGAAAGTTTTGGCCTGCGCCTAACGGTTGAGGAGCTACAATCGGCTGGAAGGGTTCGTGGTGGGTTTGTCATTTCCTGGAAAGTTGAAAATCGATAACCTTCGATACTTTCGATATCTCCCTTATTTTTGAAGCTATGGGGTGCGGTAAGGGATGCTCTTCTTGGAAATTCTCTGCTCTACAACTCCGCCCTGGAAAGTTTTGCTCTGCGCCTAACGGTTTAGGAGCTACAGTCGGCTGGAAGGGTTCGTGGTGGGTTTGCAATATCCTGGAAAGTTGAAAATCGATAACCTTCGATACTTTCGATATCTCTTTTATTTTTGAAGCTATGGGGTGGGGTAAGGGATGCTCGTCTTGGAAATTCTCTGCTCTACAACTCCGCCCTGGAAAGTTTTGGCCTGCGCCTAACGGTTGAGGAGCTACAGTCGGCTGGAAGGGTTTGTGGTGGGTTTGCCATTTTCTGGAAAGTTGAAAATCGATAGCCTTCGATACTTTCGATATCTCCCTCATTTTTGAAGCTATGGGGTGGGGTAAGAGATGGTCTTCTTGGAAATTCTCTGCTCTACAACTCTGCTCTGGAAAGTTTTGCTCTGCACCTAACGGTTTAGGAGCTACAGTCGGCTGGAAGGGTTTGTGGTGGGTTTGCCATTTTCTGGAAAGTTGAAAATCGATAGCCTTCGATACTTTCGATATCTCCCTCATTTTTGAAGCTATGGGGTGGGGTAAGGGATGCTCTCCTTGAAAATTCTCGGTTTAGGAGCTACAGTCGGCTGGAAGGGTTCGTGGTGGGTTTGTCATTTCCTGGAAAGTTGAAAATCGATAACCTTCGATACTTTCGATATCTCCCTTATTTTTGAAGCTATGGGGTGCGGTAAGGGATGCTCTTCTTGGAAATTCTCTGCTCTACAACTCCGCCCTGGAAAGTTTTGGCCTGCGCCTAACGGTTGAGGAGCTACAGTCGGCTGGAAGGGTTCGTGGTGGGTTTGCCATTTCCTGGAAAGTTGAAAATCGATAACCTTCGATACTTTCGATATCTCCCTTATTTTTGAAGCTATGGGGTGCGGTAAGGGATGCTCTTCTTGGAAATTCTCTGCTCTACAACTCCGCCCTGGAAAGTTTTGGCCTGCGCCTAACGGTTGAGGAGCTACAGTCGGCTGGAAGGGTTCGTGGTGGGTTTGCCATTTCCTGGAAAGTTGAAAATCGATAGCCTTCGATACTTTCGATATCTCCCTCATTTTTGAAGCTATGGGGTGGGGTAAGGGATGCTCTCCTTGAAAATTCTCGGTTTAGGAGCTACAGTCGGCTGGAAGGGTTCGTGGTGGGTTTGCCATTTCCTGGAAAGTTGAAAATCGATAACCTTCGATACTTTCGATATCTCCCTTATTTTTGAAGCTATGGGGTGCGGTAAGGGATGCTCTTCTTGGAAATTCTCTGCTCTACAACTCCGCCCTGGAAAGTTTTGGCCTGCGCCTAACGGTTGAGGAGCTACAGTCGGCTGGAAGGGTTCGTGGTGGGTTTGTCATTTCCTGGAAAGTTGAAAATCGATAACCTTCGATACTTTCGATATCTCCCTTATTTTTGAAGCTATGGGGTGCGGTAATGGGTGCTCTTCTTGGAAATTCCCTGCTCTACAACTCCGCCCTGGAAAGTTTTGGCCTGCGCCTAACGGTTGAGGAGCTACAGTCGGCTGGAAGGGTTCGTGGTGGGTTTGTCATTTCCTGGAAAGTTGAAAATCGATAACCTTCGATCCTTTCGATATCTCCCTTATTTTTGAAGCTATGGGGTGGGGTAATGGGTGCTCTTCTTGGAAATTCTCTGCTCTACAACTCCACCCTAGAAAGTTTTGGCCTGCGCCTAACGGTTGAGGAGCTACAGTCGGCTGGAAGGGTTCGTGGTGGGTTTGCCATTTCCTGGAAAGTTGAAAATCGATAACCTTCGATACTTTCGATATCTCCCTTATTTTTGAAGCTATGGGGTGCGGTAAGGGATGCTCTTCTTGGAAATTCTCTGCTCTACAACTCCGCCCTGGAAAGTTTTGCTCTGCGCCTAACGGTTTAGGAGCTACAGTCGGCTGGAAGGGTTCGTGGTGGGTTTGCAATATCCTGGAAAGTTGAAAATCGATAACCTTCGATACTTTCGATATCTCCCTCATTTTTGAAGCTATGGGGTGGGGTAAGAGATGGTCTTCTTGGAAATTCTCTGCTCTACAACTCTGCTCTGGAAAGTTTTGCTCTGCACCTAACGGTTTAGGAGCTACAGTCGGCTGGAAGGGTTCGTGGTGGGTTTGCAATTTTCTGGAAAGTTGAAAATCGATAACCTTCGATACTTTCGATATCTCCCTTATTTTTGAAGCTATGGGGTGGGGTAAGGGATGCTCTTCTTGGAAATTCTCTGCTCTACAACTCCGCCCTGGAAAGTTTTGGCCTGCGCCTAACGGTTTAGGAGCTACAGTCGGCTGGAAGGTTTCGTGGTGGGTTTGCCATTTCCTGGAAAGTTTAAAATCGATAACCTTCGATACTTTCGATATCTCTTTTATTTTTGAAGCTATGGGGTGGGGTAAGGGATGCTCGTCTTGGAAATTCTCTGCTCTACAACTCCGCCCTGGAAAGTTTTGGCCTGCGCCTAACGGTTGAGGAGCTACAGTCGGCTGGAAGGGTTCGTGGTGGGTTTGCCATTTCCTGGAAAGTTGAAAATCAATAACCTTCGATACTTTCGATATCTCCCTTATTTTTTAAGCTATGGGGTGGGGTAATGGGTGCTCTTCTTGGAAATTCTCTGCTCTACAACTCCGCCCTGGAAAGTTTTGCTCTGCGCCTAACGGTTTAGGAGCTACAGTCGGCTGGAAGGGTTTGTGGTGGGTTTGCCATTTTCTGGAAAGTTGAAAATCGATAGCCTTCGATACTTTCGATATCTCCCTCATTTTTGAAGCTATGGGGTGGGGTAAGGGATGCTCTCCTTGGAAATTCTCGGTTTAGGAGCTACAGTCGGCTGGAAGGGTTCGTGGTGGGTTTGCCATTTCCTGGAAAGTTGAAAATCAATAACCTTCGATACTTTCGATATCTCCCTTATTTTTGAAGCCATGGGGTGGGGTAAGGGGTGCTCTTCTTGGAAATTCTCTGCTCTACAACTCCGCCCTAGAAAGTTTTGCTCTGCGCCTAACGGTTTAGGAGCTACAGTCGGCTGGAAGGTTTCGTGGTGGGTTTGCCATTTCCTGGAAAGTTGAAAATCGATAACCTTCGATACTTTCGATATCTCCCTTATTTTTGAAGCTATGGGGTGGGGTAATGGGTGCTCTTCTTGGAAATTCCCTGCTCTACAACTCCGCCCTGGAAAGTTTTGGCCTGCGCCTAACGGTTGAGGAGCTACAGTCGGCTGGAAGGGTTCGTGGTGGGTTTGTCATTTCCTGGAAAGTTGAAAATCGATAACCTTCGATACTTTCGATATCTCCCTTATTTTTGAAGCTATGGGGTGGGGTAATGGCTGCTCTTCTTGGAAATTCTCTGCTCTACAACTCCGCCCTAGAAAGTTTTGGCCTGCGCCTAACGGTTGAGGAGCTACAGTCGGCTGGAAGGGTTCGTGGTGGGTTTGCCATTTCCTGGAAAGTTGAAAATCAATAACCTTCGATACTTTCGATATCTCCCTTATTTTTTAAGCTATGGGGTGGGGTAAGTTATGTTCTTCTTGGAAATTCTCTGCTCTACAACTCCGCCCTGGAAAGTTTTGCTCTGCGCCTAACGGTTTAGGAGCTACAGTCGGCTGGAAGGGTTTGTGGTGGGTTTGCCATTTTCTGGAAAGTTGAAAATCGATAGCCTTCGATACTTTCGATATCTCCCTCATTTTTGAAGCTATGGGGTGGGGTAAGGGATGCTCTCCTTGGAAATTCTCTGCTCTACAACTCCGCCCTAGAAAGTTTTGCACTGCGCCTAACGGTTTAGGAGCTACAGTCGGCTGGAAGGGTTCGTGGTGGGTTTGCCATTTCCTGGAAAGTTGAAAATCAATAACCTTCGATACTTTCGATATCTCCCTTATTTTTGAAGCCATGGGGTGGGGTAAGGGGTGCTCTTCTTGGAAATTCTCTGCTCTACAACCCCGCCCTGGAAAGTTTTGCTCTGCGCCTAACGGTTTAGGAGCTACAGTCGGCTAGAAGGGTTCGTGGTGGGTTTGCAATATCCTGGAAAGTTGAAAATCGATAACCTTCGATACTTTCGATATCTCCCTCATTTTTGAAGCTATGGGGTAGGGTAAGAGATGGTCTTCTTGGAAATTCTCTGCTCTACAACTCTGCCCTGGAAAGTTTTACTCTGCACCTAACGGTTTAGGAGCTACAGTCGGCTGGAAGGGTTCGTGGTGGGTTTGCAATTTTCTGGAAAGTTGAAAATCGATAACCTTCGATACTTTCGATATCTCCCTTATTTTTGAAGCTATGGGGTGGGGTAAGGGATACTCTTCTTGGAAATTCTCTGCTCTACAACTCCGCCCTGGAAAGTTTTGGCCTGCGCCTAACGGTTTAGGAGCTACAGTCGGCTGGAAGGTTTCGTGGTGGGTTTGCCATTTCCTGGAAAGTTTAAAATCGATAACCTTCGATACTTTCGATATCTCTTTTATTTTTGAAGCTATGGGGTGGGGTAAGGGATGCTCGTCTTGGAAATTCTCTGCTCTACAACTCCGCCCTGGAAAGTTTTGGCCTGCGCCTAACGGTTGAGGAGCTACAGTCGGCTGGAAGGGTTCGTGGTGGGTTTGCCATTTCCTGGAAAGTTGAAAATCAATAACCTTCGATACTTTCGATATCTCCCTTATTTTTTAAGCTATGGGGTGGGGTAAGTTATGTTCTTCTTGGAAATTCTCTGCTCTACAACTCCGCCCTGGAAAGTTTTGCTCTGCGCCTAACGGTTTAGGAGCTACAGTCGGCTGGAAGGGTTTGTGGTGGGTTTACCATTTTCTGGAAAGTTGAAAATCGATAGCCTTCGATACTTTCGATATCTCCCTCATTTTTGAAGCTATGGGGTGGGGTGAGGGATGGTCTCCTTGGAAATTCTCTGCTCTACAACTCCGCCCTAGAAAGTTTTGCACTGCGCCTAACGGTTTAGGAGCTACAGTCGGCTGGAAGGTTTCGTGGTGGGTTTGCCATTTCCTATAAAGTTGAAAATCGATAACCTTCGATACTTTCGATATCTCCCTTATTTTTGAAGCTATGGGGTGGGGTAATGGGTGCTCTTCTTGGAAATTCCCTGCTCTACAACTCCGCCCTGGAAAGTTTTGGCCTGCGCCTAACGGTTGAGGAGCTACAATCGGCTGGAAGGGTTCGTGGTGGGTTTGTCATTTCCTGGAAAGTTGAAAATCGATAACCTTCGATACTTTCGATATCTCCCTTATTTTTGAAGCTATGGGGTGGGGTAATGGGTGCTCTTCTTGGAAATTCTCTGCTCTACAACTCCGCCCTAGAAAGTTTTGGCCTGCGCCTAACGGTTGAGGAGCTACAGTCGGCTGGAAGGGTTCGTGGTGGGTTTGCCATTTCCTGGAAAGTTGAAAATCGATAACCTTCGATACTTTCGATATCTCCCTTATTTTTGAAGCTATGGGGTGGGGTAATGGGTGCTCTTCTTGGAAATTCCCTGCTCTACAACTCCGCCCTGGAAAGTTTTGGCCTGCGCCTAACGGTTGAGGAGCTACAGTCGGCTGGAAGGGTTCGTGGTGGGTTTGTCATTTCCTGGAAAGTTGAAAATCGATAACCTTCGATACTTTCGATATCTCCCTTATTTTTGAAGCTATGGGGTGGGGTAATGGGTGCTCTTCTTGGAAATTCCCTGCTCTACAACTCCGCCCTGGAAAGTTTTGCTCTGCGCCTAACGGTTTAGGAGCTACAGTCGGCTGGAAGGGTTCGTGGTGGGTTTGCCATTTTCTGGAAAGTTGAAAATCAATAACCTTCGATACTTTCGATATCTCCCTTATTTTTGAAGCCATGGGGTCGGGTAATGGGTGCTCTTCTTGGAAATTCTCTGCTCTACAACTCCGCCCTGGAAAGTTTTGCTCTGCGCCTAACGGTTTAGGAGCTACAGTCGGCTGGAAGGGTTCGTGGTGGGTTTGCAATATCCTGGAAAGTTGAAAATCGATAACCTTCGATACTTTCGATATCTCCCTCATTTTTGAAGCTATGGGGTAGGGTAAGAGATGGTCTTCTTGGAAATTCTCTGCTCTACAACTCTGCCCTGGAAAGTTTTGCTCTGCACCTAACGGTTTAGGAGCTACAGTCGGCTGGAAGGGTTCGTGGTGGGTTTGCAATTTTCTGGAAAGTTGAAAATCGATAACCTTCGATACTTTCGATATCTCCCTTATTTTTGAAGCTATGTGGTGGGGTAAGGGATGCTCTTCTTGGAAATTCTCTGCTCTACAACTCCGCCCTGGAAAGTTTTGGCCTGCGCCTAACGGTTTAGGAGCTACAGTCGGCTGGAAGGTTTCGTGGTGGGTTTGCCATTTCCTGGAAAGTTTAAAATCGATAACCTTCGATACTTTCGATATCTCTTTTATTTTTGAAGCTATGGGGTGGGGTAAGGGATGCTCGTCTTGGAAATTCTCTGCTCTACAACTCCGCCCTGGAAAGTTTTGGCCTGCGCCTAACGGTTGAGGAGCTACAGTCGGCTGGAAGGGTTCGTGGTGGGTTTGCCATTTCCTGGAAAGTTGAAAATCAATAACCTTCGATACTTTCGATATCTCCCTTATTTTTTAAGCTATGGGGTGGGGTAAGTTATGTTCTTCTTGGAAATTCTCTGCTCTACAACTCCGCCCTGGAAAGTTTTGCTCTGCGCCTAACGGTTTAGGAGCTACAGTCGGCTGGAAGGGTTTGTGGTGGGTTTACCATTTTCTGGAAAGTTGAAAATCGATAGCCTTCGATACTTTCGATATCTCCCTCATTTTTGAAGCTATGGGGTGGGGTGAGGGATGCTCTCCTTGGAAATTCTCTGCTCTACAACTCCGCCCTAGAAAGTTTTGCACTGCGCCTAACGGTTTAGGAGCTACAGTCGGCTGGAAGGTTTCGTGGTGGGTTTGCCATTTCCTGGAAAGTTGAAAATCGATAACCTTCGATACTTTCGATATCTCCCTTATTTTTGAAGCTATGGGGTGGGGTAATGGGTGCTCTTCTTGGAAATTCCCTGCTCTACAACTCCGCCCTGGAAAGTTTTGGCCTGCGCCTAACGGTTGAGGAGCTACAATCGGCTGGAAGGGTTCGTGGTGGGTTTGTCATTTCCTGGAAAGTTGAAAATCGATAACCTTCGATACTTTCGATATCTCCCTTATTTTTGAAGCTATGGGGTGGGGTAATGGGTGCTCTTCTTGGAAATTCTCTGCTCTACAACTCCGCCCTAGAAAGTTTTGGCCTGCGCCTAACGGTTGAGGAGCTACAGTCGGCTGGAAGGGTTCGTGGTGGGTTTGCCATTTCCTGGAAAGTTGAAAATCGATAACCTTCGATACTTTCGATGTCTCCCTTATTTTTGAAGCTATGGGGTGGGGTAATGGGTGCTCTTCTTGGAAATTCCCTGCTCTACAACTCCGCCCTGGAAAGTTTTGGCCTGCGCCTAACGGTTGAGGAGCTACAGTCGGCTGGAAGGGTTCGTGGTGGGTTTGTCATTTCCTGGAAAGTTGAAAATCGATAACCTTCGATACTTTCGATATCTCCCTTATTTTTGAAGCTATGGGGTGGGGTAATGGGTGCTCTTCTTGAAAATTCCCTGCTCTACAACTCCGCCCTGGAAAGTTTTGCTCTGCGCCTAACGGTTTAGGAGCTACAGTCGGCTGGAAGGGTTCGTGGTGGGTTTGCCATTTTCTGGAAAGTTGAAAATCAATAACCTTCGATACTTTCGATATCTCCCTTATTTTTGAAGCCATGGGGTGGGGTAATGGGTGCTCTTCTTGGAAATTCCCTGCTCTACAACTCCGCCCTGGAAAGTTTTGCTCTGCGCCTAACGGTTTAGGAGCTACAGTCGGCTGGAAGGTTTCGTGGTGGGTTTGCCATTTCCTGGAAAGTTGAAAATCGATAACCTTCGATACTTTCGATATCTCCCTTATTTGTGAAGCTATGGGGTGGGGTAAGGGGTGCTCTTCTTGGAAATTCCCTGCTCTACAACTCCGCCCTGGAAAGTTTTGCTCTGCGCCTAACGGTTTAGGAGCTACAGTCGGCTGGAAGGTTTCGTGGTGGGTTTGCCATTTCCTGGAAAGTTGAAAATCGATAACCTTCGATACTTTCGATATCTCCCTTATTTTTGAAGCTATGGGGTGGGGTAATGGGTGCTCTTCTTGGAAATTCCCTGCTCTACAACTCCGCCCTGGAAAGTTTTGCTCTGCGCCTAACGGTTTAGGAGCTACAGTCGGCTGGAAGGGTTCGTGGTGGGTTTGCCATTTTCTGGAAAGTTGAAAATCAATAACCTTCGATACTTTCGATATCTCCCTTATTTTTGAAGCCATGGGGTGGGGTAAGGGGTGCTCTTCTTGGAAATTCTCTGCTCTACAACTCCGCCCTAGAAAGTTTTGCTCTGCGCCTAACGGTTTAGGAGCTACAGTCGGCTGGAAGGTTTCGTGGTGGGTTTGCCTTTTCCTGGAAAGTTGAAAATCGATAACCTTCGATACTTTCGATATCTCCCTTATTTGTGAAGCTATGGGGTGGGGTAATGGGTGCTCTTCTTGGAAATTCCCTGCTCTACAACTCCGCCATGGAAAGTTTTGGCCTGCGCCTAACGGTTGAGGAGCTACAATCGGCTGGAAGGGTTCGTGGTGGGTTTGTCATTTCCTGGAAAGTTGAAAATCGATAACCTTCGATACTTTCGATATCTCCCTTATTTTTGAAGCTATGGGGTGGGGTAATGGGTGCTCTTCTTGGAAATTCTCTGCTCTACAACTCCGCCCTAGAAAGTTTTGGCCTGCGCCTAACGGTTTAGGAGCTACAGTCGGCTGGAAGGGTTCGTGGTGGGTTTGCCATTTCCT